>CM060612.1:24966578-26303245 GCA_030578255.1 Tiaroga cobitis
TTCTGGGGAGGTGGAGTAACTAGTATGTGTCCCCTTTGTTTTGAGATTTCTTATTTTTTAGATGTTGTTGTTTGTTATTTGTTATTTAATCACCTCTATCTTTATTTTTTTATAGTGCAATCAATAAATTAATTGTACATTTTTGAAAAAAATGTTTCCATTCTATTTTTTGTTGTTGTTGTTGCATAAATCAGGGTTTATACTAAGTAAACAAGGACTGACATTTTTTAAATTAGGGTTAGGTTAGTCGTCTCTTTTTATATTCGCAACCAAATAATTTATTTGGTTTCGACATCCTGCTGCATTAGTCCCTGATAGGTGATTAATGAACAATCTGTTCATTTCGTATGTCACGTGACGCAATGAACGGCTCACCCATATGAACGTAAGACTCGGAAGGTAAAGTAATTATTTATGTTCCCTGTAAATAATTTTTTACTGCATTATGATTTCTTAATTCAGAATCTGATCAACATTGCGTAGGTGGATGTGATCGGGGAATTTGGCTGTGAAAAGTATAACATTTAAAGCCACTTAAATAAACAACGCCCTTACCTCTTACGTTATGCACGTTTGAAGCACACACAAACAAATTATTCAAAAATCAGTTGATCCGTAATACTATCTGGTTATAATGTTCAAAGCACTGCGTAGTAGGCCTACTGTTGAGCAATACCTCCCCCACTTCGTCAAACGCGCTCGGTAGCGGCCCCGCCCACAGGCCAATCAGGATGCAGGCTTAGTGGAACTTTCGAGAGGGACCAATGACAAACCTCACATAATGACCAGAGAGGGATGCACTCTAGTTGAACCAAAGGGTTGAACTTCGCTCCGACCAATGACAAGCAAGTGGACGGGCCAATCAGAACGCTGGGAATGTGGAACGTCGAACTGAATCCCTGGCTCGCGGAAACTGATGGATCTTCTCTGTGGGCCTTCTGTGCATCCCCAGAGCAACAGGGAGAGCACACAGTGACCCTGAACTCAAGGGGAATGCTCCTTAAACCCCAAATGGGCTCATCTGTGGGGTTGTGGGATGCGTGTACTGCTTAAATTAGACAAATTGCTGAATTTGGCATTATCTGGGGGCGAATTTGGCAGGGTGTTTGGACTTGCATATTAAGTAGCCATGTGCTTTCTGAGGCATCAGTGTTAAGTAGCCATGTGCTATGTGCTACTGCGCCTTGCCTCGCCTGAAATGAATGTGAGAGTAGGCGGCTGCAGTGAGGAGAGGAGTGAAAAAAGTACAGGCAAGACCGACAGATCTCTCGAGTCATCAGACACCTGCGAGATCAAAGGCGGATATCGCGGGATTCACGCCCTTGCACGGTGTTGCTAATAAACTGGATGTAATTTAAGTTCTGTTGCTTTTATGTGAAAATAAAAATAAATATAATGAACAAGACACCCAAAGTAGCTACTTATTTAATTCAATTTTAAATAGACCTACGTGTTTATCGATATTTTTTTCTTTAAAACAGATGTTTTTATGAAAATGGTTTTAATAAAAATTTAAATAAAAATAACCCAGATCACACTGTCAGAGAGTTTGGGCCCACACATAATTTATACACATAAAACATGATATCAGAGTTGTAAAATCAAACATTTTAAAAGAGAACAATACATCACGGTTGTTTAAACTGTAAGTATGTGTTGTTATGCATGCTGTTATGAAGTGTTCACTAAAACTTTCTAATTCATGTCCGGAGGATGCTCACCTGAAAGATGCCCTTGTGATTCCGATTTGCACACCAGGACACTACCAGTTGTGTGTATGTACTCACACGGCATTTAGTGAATATAGAAAATATATGTTTTTACAAAAAGTCGTCCTTGCATGGCCATAGTGCTTTGATTTTAGTGTATGTATAACTGCAGAAAGTACCAAATAGATGTAAATGTATGAATGATTCTTTAGGGTGTAGGATTTAACACAGGAAAAAAAAAAGGAGGAAAAATAACTTCTTGGGTCCACATATATTCACAATTTATGTTGAAGAACAGAGAAGAACGGCCACACAGCGGTTAGTGTAATCGAGCGTTTGTCGAGCGTTTTCAGCTTTGGGCCAATCAGCAGCTCGGATAATCGAGCGTTTATCGAGCGTTTTGGGCCAATCAGCAGCTCGGATTATCGAGCGTTTATCGAGCGTTTTGGGCCAATCAGCAGCTCGGATTATCGAACGTTTATCGAGCGTTTTGGGCCAATCAGCAGCTCGGATTATCGAGCGTTTGTCATAGCAGCCGTCAACTAAGCAAAGTCCTTTTTATAAAAAATGTAATTAATTAATTAAATTGTCTCTGACTAACTGACACCGACCGAGTCATCGAGTGAGTGAGTAAAACAAAAATAAATAGAATATTACGATGTACTGATATAACATTGTCTTCCCAGAGTACTCTTACCAAAGAGTATAGAGGAACAAGAGGCAAAACTCTGATGCTTTTTTGGTAACAGCCACTAGGCGGCGCTTCGGTAGCGCGGCCGCCATTTTGGGGTGAAGATTCCAACTAGAGTTACTGGACAAACTCACTGTTGCGCACCCAAAATCAGAGAATCTCCCAGCCAAATCAGAAGTGCAATAGAACATTTCTTAAATTAAGCCATCAGTAAATTTTGTCCACTTGGAACGCCTACAGTGGTCCAGTTGGCCACGGCCTTGGTGGGCTTGCGTCACGACCCGGCCTTGTCCGAAGGGGAGGGTAGATGAGCTTATCAGGCTCTACGAGGCCCTGTCACCATACGACAGGGCCCAAGTAGTTTACCCTCCCCGCTACAGTGACAGGCCAGCTCGGGGGCGCTTCATGGCAGCAAAGCCAAGCCGCACCAGTATACCTGGTGTGGAAAGCTTGAGACAGTAAGGCTACACTTCCATCATACATTTCCCTGGTGTACAAATAAGCTGCTTTATGTAATGTTGCCCATTATCATGCTCATATCTGTCATTGTTTTTGTTCATTGTCCGCAGCTGCCTGGTCGGACAGACCTCTGGACCTGCCAGCAGTCCCAGCGCAAGCCGGCTGGTAGAGGCAGTATGCACCCAGCTCTGCCGCTTGATCCCCTCGGGCAGCCGTGCGCGCGGTGCCCGGAGGTCGCGGTGGGACAGCATACTGCTTCGGTACCAGCACATCCGGGACCTTGTGCTGGGCCACCAGAGGCTGATGACTCGAGTGCCCATACAGCTCTATGAGCTGAACGCCAGGACCCTCTCGCTGTGGTATGTTTGATGCTTTGGCCAGTGTTATGGTAATGACATGCTTGAATGGCATGCTCTCAATATTGTACATGTAACTAAAAGACTACGTTGAAATACGTTCTCAGGTTCACCAGGACGCAGCGGGAGAAGGAGAGGACTGTGCTGGCTTCAGGCGTTGCAGCAGAGGGACGACCACCACCAGCGGCAGCGGGTTCGGCGGTGGCAGCGCCGCCATCAGCGACAGCGCCGAGGCCCAGCAGCAGCGGTTCTCTGGCAGCAGAACAGGACCTTTTCGAGCAACACAGCCTCTCCTTCTGGACCTCTCACTGCCCCAGCAGAGTGTGAGGGTGCTCCCCATACCAACGCTCCCTCGGACAACGCCAGCCCCACACGTCCTCCCTCTGCCGCTGGCCGCCGCACATCACGCCGGCCCTCAGGACAGCAAGGACAACAAGCAGTGCAGGCAGCAGCTCCTGCTTCCCCTCCTCAGCCTCTCTCTGCGTACAAAACTGAATGGCTGAGAAGGAAGAGGGCTGAGCAGAGGGCAGCGGCAGGAGCAGTCGTCGCTGCCTGGGCCGGCATACCACAAGTACAAAAGTGCAGGAAATGCGGCCAGCCAAAGCGGAGGGAGACCGGACACACCCGCTACGGCAATGTACATTTTTGCTCTGCCGCCGCGGCGGGTAAGAGTGTGGAGGACTGGCTGAGGGAGATGAAGGACAAGGACCAGGGTCGAGCCCCGGACTGATTTCGCATTCTCGCTGGGGCAGGTGTATATAGTTGTTGGCAGTGTTGAGGCTTTTTTTTTTAAAGACATTGACTTTCCCCTCCACAAGGACCGGGACCTTGACGCGGTGTGGAGGCTTCCTACAAACACCGGTCCACACCTGCCACAACTCCTCTACAGCACAGTGAGACTATGCTCGAAAAAACTTTGTGTATCCCATTCACACCTGTACAACATTGCCATGCCTTTGTACTATTCTGATTCTTTGCACTGACAAGTTATATAGGCCTATACTGTGTGTCAGCTGCCTAGCATATGGTTTAAGAAAAGAAAAACATTGTCTGTCCCATTCACACCGGAATAACACATTCACACCTGTATACCACATTGTCATGCCTTTGTGCTGTTCTGATTTTATGCAATGACAAGTTATATTGGCCTTTTGGACATGTGGGCATGTTCATTAATGTGGCTGCGATGCAAGATACCGGACTGCCGTTGGTGCTGGCTCATCTGCTGCTGCCACTTGTTGCCGCCACGTTGGTACTTCACACATGCTGCTGCGTTATGTATCCATGCATGTCTGTACTGAGCCCTTATACTATGTGTCTGTCTGCTGTGATTGATGTGGTTTGTGCCACTGTTCTGCACCCATACCACTGTTCTGCATCTCCGCCCGGAACAGTTATGCCATGTGTTTGCTCTGATGCTTTGTTATTGTTATTATTATCATCTGCATCTCTGCCCAGAACAGTTATGCCATGTGTCTGCTCTGATGCTTTATTATTATTATTATTATTATCAAGTTTTATTGTATGTATTGTAGTTTAAAATAAATAATCTATTTCACACTGTAGTCTACTGCTGCTGTGTTTGGTGTTTTCTGCATCTATACTACATCATCATCATCATCATCATCAACAACCACAACAACTGATATTTAATTTATTTTTTTACTGAAGAAAAAAGTTGAAACAAATAATACATGGCATGTAACCTTTATTTATACATTGACATACAATTATTGACATTATATAAATATAATATAATGTTTAACATAGCAGCTTTTAATATTCATGCAGGAAAAGGTGAAACAAAATAATACACGGCATGTTACTTCTTGACATAATGAAACAGGCATAATATAAATACAATATGATGTTTAACATAACAGATTTTAATATTTATGCAGAAAAAGGTGAAACAAATAATACACGGCATGTTACTTTTATGTATACTTTTGAAATAGCCATAACATTAACGTAATATAGATTTTAATATTTGTGCTTCGGCCGGGATTCGATCCTGCGACTTGAGGCTGGCTCATTTGTACCGCTTTTGTACGACTGGGCATGTGCTAAAAAACAGAGAAGAACGATCCGCAATGTCCTCTGGGATGCCGGCCAATCAGCAGCTCGTATTGTCGAGCGTTTGTCGAGCGTTTTCGGTTTTGGGCCAATCAGCAGCTTGTATTGTCGAGCGTTTGTCGAGCGTTTTCGGTTTTGGGCCAATCAGCAGCTCGTATTGTCGAGCGTTTTGGGCCAATCAACGGTTGGTATACTCAAGCGTTTGTCGAGCGTTTTGGGCCAATCAGCGGTTAGTATAATCAAGCGTTTGTCATAGCAACCACTAACAAACCTGACACCGAGAGCGAGCGAGCGAGTAAAACAAAAATAAATAGAATATTACGAATGTACTGACATAACATTGTCTTCCCAGAGTACTCTTACAATGTACTGACATGGAATTTGTCTATGTATTGTTACGTCTTGCCGTCGATCGCTGGTTTTGATATTTAAAGATACTTCAGGCGTCCTGTTTACACATTTAAACCATATTTACACTTTGAATTTCGACTCCAAACTGTAGTAACTACATCTAAATGGTCTAATGAAGATAACCAGGTAGTCTGATCAAAGATTAAATACATTTTGAGAGATCGCTAACATGTAATGCAATGCATTGGAAAGGAACGGGACAACATGTGGCGATCTCTGAAAACAAAATTAAATTATGAAAAGACCATACAAGTCAAGTCAAGTCATCTTCATTTATATAGCGCTTTTAACAATGGATTGTTTCAAAGCAGCTTTACAGAGATAAACATATAATTTAAGGTAACAGATTGTTTTGGCATTATAGCGGTTCTTGAATAATGTTATTTCCAGCTAAAGTTAACTTTGATTGATTCACCTCCGTCGAAATGATCAGACTTTTAAACGCGAACCTGTGATTAACGCTGACGGCGTTCACATGCTCATTCAGAATTGATTCTATAGTTATGTGCTTTTTAAAATATGTGCGCAGGTTTATAATTCATACAACCCAGCCTAAACAAACTACTTTTCTTGCCTATAAATTTTGATACAGAATTTTGTTTTATTTTATCACTTCGGGGTACGCGAGCCGGAATTCACAACGCTTCATCTGTAGAGTGGGAAAGGGATCCTCCATAGGGAGAGGATAGTGGACACTTCAGCACTGCATTGTCATCGGGTCCAGGCGGATCTCCTTCGTCAGATCTGGACACGGCCTGGATCCGGCAGGCTGCGGGAAAACCTCGGGATAAACAAAGACACTAATATTAGCGTAGATGCCATTCTTCTTATGATGTAGCGAGTACATCAAGATTTAAGGGAAGTGTTCCCAGTTCCGGCTGACCTAATCTATGCAGCCTAACATTGAATTTATAGAAGTCTATAGTGCGTTATGTGTATGCTAGGTCAAAGAGATGTGTTTTTAGTCAAGCTTTGAACTGACAGAGTGTGTCTGCTTCCCGGACAATGGTAGGAAGACTGTTCCAAAGTTTTGGTGCTAAATAGGAAAAGGATCTACCGCCTGCAGTCGATTTAGATATTCTACACTGTAAAAAAATGATCGTGATTTTAACGGTAAAACACTGTAAAAATGCTACAGTGAAAAACTGTTAATTGGTTAACAGAAAGTTTCCTTATTATATACGGTAAATAACTGTGATATATATAATGGTACATTTAATTAAATTTTACTGTAAAATACCGTTAAATTTACAGTTTTTGGAAGTGAAAAAGAACAAGTCATTGTATAATTTACAGTGAAAAAATGTAAATTGACATTCCCACAATTCCCTGCGTGACACTTCACGTTTGATGTATTTTGTTTTTAAATCACTGTTTCTTCATAATTTTCTTAGTTTTTTTCTAATCAGTTATGTACATTAGGGTTTTATGTTACATTTAATGTTGTTAAATTAATGCTTATTGCATTTTTTTAATTTCAACATGTTACCATGATGGTGTTTAATGTTTGTGTGAATGAGACTGTGCAGCTTCTGTAAATTAGTATTTACTCTCTTGTGGATGAGCTGCTTAAGATGAGCTTTGGTTGACCATATGACTCATCACTGTTGTGGTTGTTGGCTGTCAGTGTATTACAATGGGAAAAAACAGATATTAATACTTCCAAAAGTCAGTATATTAATATTACATCAAGTAATGAAATACGGTTTATCGCTGTAAAATAATATACGGTTAGAAGTTGTAAAACCTAAAACGTTGCTAGCGTATTTTTAACAGGAAAACTCTGGTAACCACAGCTGCCAGGGTTTTCCTGTAACGTTTTTTTTTTTTTTACAGTGTAGGTATTATCAACTGGCCGGAATTTTGAGATCGCAATAGACGTGAAGGACTATAATACGTTAAGAGCTCGCTCAAGTACTGCGGAGCTAAACCATTTAGTGCTTTGTAGGTAATCAACAATATTTTAAAATTTATACGATGTTTAATAGGGAGCCAATGCAGTGTTGACAGAACCGGGCTAATATGGTCATATTTCCTGGTTCTGGTAAGAACTTGAGCTGCGGCGTTTTGAACTAGCTGTAGTTTATTTATTAAGCGTGCAGGGCAACCACCCAGTAGAGCATTACAATAATCTAGCCTTGAGGTCATGAACGCATGGACTAATTGTTCCGCATTTCCCAATGAGAGCATATGGCGTATTTTAGATATATTTTTAAGATGGAAAAATGCAGTTTTACAGATACTAGACACGTGGCTTTCAAAAGAAAGGTTGGTATCAAAGAGCACACCCAGGTTCCTAACCGACGACGAAGACTTGACAGAGCAGCCTTCAAGTGTTAGACAGTATTCTGGGTTATTACGTGTGGAAGTTTTTTGTCCAATAATTAGAATCTCTGTCTTTTCAGAATTTAGTAGTAGGAAATTACTAGTCATCCAATTTTTTATATCAGCTATGCATTCCGTTAATTTTGTGAATTGGTAAGTTTCGTTGGGTTTTGAAGAAATATACAGCTGAGTATCATCGGCATAACAGTGAAAGCTAACTCCATGTTTCCTAATGATATCTCCTAATGGTAGCATGTACAGAGTGAACAGCAGCGGTCCTAGTACTGAGCCTTGTGGTACGCCATACTGAAGTATCGTTAGTATCTTTAGACCCTTACGATTATAATATCACCACGTGAAATCAAAATATAAAGTGTAAGTGTATGTTTTATGCATTAACAATAAGCCTGTTTGTTTAATGGCTGCCAATGCACAGGGGGCTAACCCTGGGGTCATTATTTACCTGTTGTGTTACGTTATGTTAATTTGTTAACGTTAATATTTCAATAGTGAATGTGTAGTACTTGTATATCATTAAATGCCTATTCTCCCGTTAAGGAGGAAGTCAGGTTCAGGAGGGCATTTGTGGATTCCAGAGTCCAGGCCTCACAGCCCGGACAGGAGGGCCAAAGCCCTTGTTGGATTTCACAGGTACAGGGCAGAGACACTGCATGAACTCTATCAGTCCAAGGACAAAAAAACACATTGGGTGAGAACAGTCATTTGAATAACAATGTCATGCTGATATAAGTTATATTTTTTGTGATAATTGATGAATCCAATTCCTACTGAATATATATATTTTTTTTTTTAATCAGTTATGTCAACTGGCTGAGGAAGCAGACACCCCGGAATCCTGGGGACACTATGGAAGCAGCCCTTAAATATATTGGGCGCCATGACCAGAAGCCAGCTGCACCCCCTTCTCCCCTTGCTGCGGTTAAGACAGCTTCAGGGTAAGTATTACAGGGTAAGCCATAGTCTATGGGGTAAGCTATCAGTGTCACAGTATGGGTTTGTGTTTCCCTGGTTCACCACTAGAGGTCCCCTTCTCCCACGGTGTCAGTCACATTAGAAACTGCATTTCCCACATAGACAGTAAAAGAAATGGACACAGCGACCCCGTTGATTTCAACCATAGACAGTAAAAGAAATGGACACAGCGACCCCGTTGATTTCAACGGAGAGAGTTGAAGCCCAACATGGGCACTCACTTCCTGATAGCCAAGTGCACTGCGCAGGCTCAAACTGAGCTTGACGACGTAGTTGTCACGTGAGCAACCGTTCTGACCTTCTAGTAGCTGTGTCGGCCCAATCTGAATTGAAATCTGAAACAAATCTGTTGTTGAAATATTTTGTCCAGTTGCTTTTATGAACTCTCTATCTATGGGCTTCTCCCTTGACTTTATGCCTCCATGTCCACCCGATTGCCTCATAGACAGTAAACGATTGCCTACGAGCTTCTACTTCTGTCTATACGGTAATTTCTCTACTGTGCGACAGAGCGTCCCGTGGTTATGACGCAATCTTTAGCCTATTTTTACAAGAATGGCTTCTACGGGGCCATAACGTAAGATACAAAGTAATGGAGCCTTTTATACATTGTCGTGTTTCTTTAGAAATAAATAATGGACAAATGGAGTCTTTGGACGCCTCAGATGTAGAGTTATTCGCTGTCAAAATGACACCAAAATGAATGGGAGTCAATGGGATGCTAACAGCAGGTGAAGTTCTGCTACAATGGCGGCTCCCGCGAGGCTTCAACTTCCGGCTGATGGATTACCCCCTTGATTTCAACGGAGAGAGTTGAAGCCCAACATGGGCACTCACTTCCTGATAGCTAAGCGTTCTGCGCAGGCTCAAACTGAGCTTGATGACGTAGATGTCACGTGAGCAACCTGACTGACAGTTGTAAATCTTCTAGTAGCTGAATGATGATCAGAAGTTTCCAAGGTCGAAGTATCACGGCTCTCCAGAAATAAGGGCTTTGACTAGCAGGCGCAAGCAAGCTAATCCCGAACGGTCAATGACGCATCAGAGTAAAGAGTAAACTCACATTGATGTGTGTGTGTGTGTGTGTGTGTGTGCGTGTGTGTGTGTTTTGGAAATCAAATCGTTTAGTAGGCCTATTGTAAAAACATAATATAATGTTTATTAATATATTACAATACTATTAATAATTATAATAATTAATTTAATATAACATATTACGCTATATAATTACAACATGACATGATAAAAGAAGTGGCTAAAATGGACTTTAAAATAGCCTACTTTAGGATTGTAATCGTTTGAGTAGCCTATCTGCAGTTGTAGTAGCCTAATTTTAGTTAGTTAGTTTAGTTTATTTTGAACATGTTTATGTATATATCCATTAGATTTAAATATTTGGCTAGTACACACACACACACACACACACACACACACACACACACACATAATACAATCAAAAATAACAGATAAATAAATGCATGTAGGCTACAGCACAAACTTCCAAAATGATTAAAAATAATTCAAATATAGGCACATATGCAAATGATTTTTCCCTTCTTTTTCGTTTCCTTCTACATCAAACAGAATAATAACCCATCCAAAAAATACTTCTTAGTATGAGCCCAGGAACCATACTATAAATATACTGTCTCATTTTCGTATCCATTCAATATTACATGACCATATAATATTCCAATATATAAAGAATTGTGAGCTAGGTGTTAAATCATGTAGTTTTGGCTAATAGTAGTTTGTAGTTTGTTTTGGTCACAAACACTTGAACAAAACCGTTTTTCTTTATTTCACGTTATGTAGGCATTTTGTACATATGGCTTCCGAACGGGATCACATTCATCTTCAAGAGTAGATCTGTAAATAAATAAAGGAACAACGTGAACCGCGATAGACATTGAGATGTTTTTTTTTTCTTCTTCCATTGCCTGTATAATTTCCTGATAATTAATTTCCCCATCCCCCGTAGGTGTAGTAGTAGATTGGATAGTATAGTAGATAGCACTGTTCTCTGGATGCCGGCCAATCAGCAGCTCGGGATTATCAAGCGTTTGTCAAGCGTTTTCGGTTTTGGGCCAATCAGAAGCTCGGATTATCAAGCGTTTGTCAAGCGTTTTGGGCCAATCAGCGGTTAGTATAATCAAGCGTTTGTCATAGCAACCACCATAGCAACTGACACCGACAGTCAACGAGTGAGTGAGTAAAAGAAAAATAAATAGAATATTCCGAATGTACTGACATAACATTGTCTTCCCAGAGTACTTTTACAATGTTCCTGTTGGTGCTGCGCCCGTTCCTGTTATAGGAGCACATGTTCCAGTTGCAGCGCCAGATGAAA
This sequence comes from Tiaroga cobitis, assembly GCA_030578255.1. Taxonomy (NCBI): domain Eukaryota; kingdom Metazoa; phylum Chordata; class Actinopteri; order Cypriniformes; family Leuciscidae; genus Tiaroga; species Tiaroga cobitis. Next base: position 24,977,949 of record CM060612.1, read on the forward strand.
AGAGGGTACCCAAGACCACAGCGTGGCGGCGAAGGAAGTTGGCAGAAGCAGCCGCAGCAGCTCAAGGTTTGAAACCTAAAAAACGGCAAATACCTCAGCAGTTCATTTGCCAAAAGTGTGGCCAGCCAAAGACTAAAGAATTTGGCCACAGCCAGTTCCGGGGCGTCCACTTCTGTGCAAAGGCTTCTGGGAGGACTGTGGCGCAGTGGATGCAGGAAGTCAAGAGTGGAAATACAAAATAAACATGGACACAAAAATGTATGTTGTAAATGTTTATTTCATTTTGAAAAAAAATCATTTTATATATAAATATATATATTTCCTTTTTCTAATGTCTGTGTACATTTCTGCTTTATAGTTATTTTATTGCATACAAGATATAAAGAACCTGTTCAAAATGAATTTCAACTCACTTCAGAAAGCACACTGCCTATATACATTTACATATGGTTGTGTTAATTTAGTTTTTTAAAACTGCACTAATAATTTCACTTACATTTATTGGATATTTTAAAAAAAAGTATAAAAAAAATTAGTATATCCATATACTAATGTATAGAGAGGATTGAAAATGAATACCACATTGTCCAGAATCCTTAATTCCATGTGTTATGAGCTAAAATATAAAAACTTTCATTTTACTTAAAAATTTTAAAAATATAAAAACTATTTAAATATAATAATCATTTTAAGATATTTGACTATACTTTGAAATATTGGAAATACCATTTGATTTGTTTCAATACCAACATTAACATATTATTTAAATATACCACATTTCATACATTCATTGTGGACATAGTGACAGTGCTACAGCACATGGCTACTTAATAGGCATATGTCATGCCCCAAGAACCACATGGCTACTTATTATGCCAGTGTTAGGTACCTTGCTCTGCCCGCCCCCAAGACCCGCCCCCTTAATAGTCCCAAATCACTTATTTCTCTCATTTTAGCAGGATGAAGACCCCACAACACCACAGGTGACCCCATTGGGGTTTTGGGGTCACCAACTTGGAGTCCAAGGCCTTGGAAGGCTCCCAGGGGGCACAGGGGGCCCACAGAGAAGATCAGCCAGTATCCTCAGAGCTAATGAGCATAAATTTAGTCATGAGCACCTGTCCGTGCTCGTTGCCGACGTTCGTTGCCCACGCTGCGGTCTGGGCGGCAGCACCGGCGAGCTTCCGGGTCACCTGTTTGAAAGAATAAAGCATCTCAGTAAGGCTGCACGCACATAGCCAGAGTATGATACTCCGCACTACATTTATATACATATATATTTATACATACATAGCACCACATTTACCTTCTTGGTCGAATCCATCTTCAAAACCGTTCCAAAGACGGAGGTGACCCGGGCCTTCACGTCCTCCAGGCGGGAGAGGATGTCATGGCAGTACACCATTAACAGCCACGCGTACTGGGGCACGGGTGGCGGTTTTGGTGGTGGGGTGCACATGCGCACGACACCCCGCGACGTGAAGGGCTCCATGACGCTGAGGTAGTGTATGGACCGCCGCATCCAGGCCTCTGTGTGTGCCTCACAGAGTTTTTTGTACAGCTGCGTGGCGCTGTTCCCCCGAGTACGCTCACGCAGCTGGATGATAACCCGTCGGTCGCAGGCAAGCCTACAGAGAGGAGCACATCATGTGTTAAAGAAGAGCCACACACAGACAGACCGAGGGGCTGCGAGACAGTTTTCAGACAGCTACTTACTTGTAGGTGAGGATTGCAGGGAAGAGGGCGCGATGCCCCTCTCCCAGCTGACTCACGACCTCCTGCGACCAGGCAGCTACCTTCCTCTTACACCGACGGCACTCCAGGTACTCGGTGGCCATCAAGTACCAGCCGTCGATGTCCAGGACCCTCTGGATGGTCCTGTAGAGCCCACACTTGGTGAGGGCCCTATTACAGCATGTCGGCCGGACGCCCCACAGACGCAGGGGCGTCCAGAGGAACAGCCGACATGCGAAGAAGGCAGCTGGTGAGGCGGGTGGCTGAGTGTAACTCGGCCGGGGCTGAGGGGGGTCCCACCACAGCTTGAGGTCTGTGGTGAGTTTGCTCCTCCCCTCGCTGTCTGTCCTAAACAGCTCCCGGCCGATCCACTCCTGCTCTTCCACGGTGAGAGCTGTCCGCCAGCTCTCAGGCAACCGGGACTGTGAGGGGGAAAAAAAACAAACAAACAAACAAACAAACAAACAAACTCTCAGGAGGCTGAGAGGAGGTGCTACATGCAGTTTGACAGCCAACTTCACTGAGTTGTGCCGTCCATGAGTACGGGCACAGTGTGTGTGTGTGTGTGTGTGTGTGTGTGTGTGCGTGTGTTCGTACCTCAGCCGAAGCAGGAGTGGGTGTTGCGGGCTGCTCCACTTTCCTCTCCTTCCTCTTCCTCTTCGCCGGCGCTGGTGCCAGGGTGGCCTCTCCAGATGGCGTCTCCTCCACCATTACCTGCCAAACCTACCTTTGGTCTTCAAGCATCAGCTGTAGAGACCAGTAAATGAAACCATTACAGTTAATACAAAAATACCGCCAGAAGAATATATATTGAGGGCAAATGTTACAGTGTGACGTGTCCAGTGTGGTGCCAGTTACCCGTTTCTAAGTCAGTGGCCATCTGGACCAGATCCTCGTCCGTCACCTCTGTGGGGTGGGGGGGGGGGGGGGGGGGGGGGGGGGGCGCCCGAGGGGCGCTGGTCTCTGACGGATGTAGACACCGCTGTGGGGTGGGAGGGCAATGGTTAGTTAATCCTGTACACTGAACCACTGTTGTGTTAAAGAGAAAGAAAGAGATCTACCTGGAACTGCAGGCCGTGCTGGTGTGGTCATCAGCTTCCTGACCTTGGCCTGCAGCTCACCTGGGGCCATTGGACGCCTTCTCAGTAGGGCCGAGAACATGGGAGCGGTCGGCTTGCGTGGCGGCAGCGCGGTGGAAGCAGCGGCCTTGCTGGGGCCACTGCTGGTGGTGGGGGTGCTGCTGCTGGTGGGAGGTGGGGGGGTAGCAGCCACCTCTGCCGACCGCTCCTTGTCTCGGCCCAGGATGTATTTCCTGGCGGCGTCCATCGAGGTCCCAGGCTGCGGTGTCTTCCGCCGTAGCCACTTGACAAAGCTGCAAGACAATGATCAAAGATTAACACGCATATCAACAAGTCACAGCACCCTGTCAACAGTACACTGCCCTTCACCACAACAGGACTTACGTCTGGTGCTTCTTCTCCGTGGAGTCGTACAGGTCCTTCAGGGTGGCCTCCTTGTAGTCCCCAAAGCCAACAAGCGCCTCGCCCTCACACCCGGGCTGAGTGGCGCGCGCCCGGGCCTCCTCGTGCACCCGGTGGTACCTCAGCTGCTCAGCAAAAGCAGGGTGGGCGCACGAGTACCGGGCGAGTGCGTCCTTGTTGGCCATAAGGGGGCTGTCGGAGGCACTTTTCTCCCGCTCCCGCTGGTGGCTGGCAACCAACTGCGTGGTGTAGCCCACGTCGTTCTCCAGGAGCCAGCGGAAAGTTTGACCCTGGTACTTGCCAAACTGGATGCTGTGGCAGCCCAGCACCAGCATGGGGTTACCAGGGTCACCGCCCTTGGAGACGACGTGGGCCTGGGCCTCCTTCTCCACCTCCTCTGGCTTCTTGGCCCTCGCAGCAGCGGCGGTCCCGCGTGGCCCCTTGGCGGCGATGAAGGCCACCGCCTCATCAGAGGGCCGCAGGACAAGCTGCTGCGAGGCCGTCAGACTTAATTTTGCAAAAAATATCTCTACAATGACACAGCACAGCATTAAGCGAGCATTACAGGTTAAACTACATGTTAATTGCCATATTAACAGGACTATCAGACATAAGATTAATGATATACTAGTACTACACATTCACTATTGAAATATTAACGTTAACAAATTAACATAACGTAACACAACAGGTAAATAATGACCCCAGGGTTAGCCCCCTGTGCATTGGCAGCCATTAAACAAACAGGCTTATTGTTAATGCATAAAACATACACTTACACTTTATATTTTGATTTCACGTGGTGATATTATGATATTAAGGGTCTAAAGATACTAACTGTGTGGTCTTTTCATAATTTAATTTTGTTTTCAGAGATCGTCACATATGTTGTCCCATTAATTTTCAATGCATTGCATTACATTACATGTTAACGATCTCTCAAAATGTATTTAATCTTTGATCAGACTACCTGGTTATCTTCATTAGACCATGTAGATGTAGTTACTACAGTTTGGAGTCGAAATTCAAAGTGTAAATATGGTTTAAATGTGTAAACAGGACGCCTGATGTTGACGTTAATTAACAAACGTTAACGTATTTTTAAATATCGAAACCAGCGATCGACGGCAAGACGTAATAATACATCGACGAATTCCATGTCAGTACATTGTAAAAGTACTCTAAGAACTTAAGACAATGTTATGTCAGTACATTCGGAATATTCTATTTATTTTTCTTTTACTCACTCACTCGTTGACTGTCGGTGTCAGTTGCTATGGTGGTTGCTATGACAAACGCTTGATTATACTAACCGCTGATTGGCCCAAAACGCTTGACAAACGCTTGATAATCCGAGCTTCTGATTGGCCCAAAACCGAAAACGCTTGACAAACGCTTGATAATCCCGAGCTGCTGATTGGCCGGCATCCAGAGAACAGTGCTATCTACTATACTATCCAATCTACTACTACACCTACGGGGGATGGGGAAATTAATTATCAGGAAATTATACAGGCAATGGAAGAAGAAAAAAAAAACATCTCAATGTCTATCGCGGTTCACGTTGTTCCTTTATTTATTTACAGATCTACTCTTGAAGATGAATGTGATCCCGTTCGGAAGCCATATGTACAAAATGCCTACATAACGTGAAATAAAGAAAAACGGTTTTGTTCAAGTGTTTGTGACCAAAACAAACTACAAACTACTATTAGCCAAAACTACATGATTTAACACCTAGCTCACAATTCTTTATATATTGGAATATTATATGGTCATGTAATATTGAATGGATACGAAAATGAGACAGTATATTTATAGTATGGTTCCTGGGCTCATACTAAGAAGTATTTTTTGGATGGGTTATTATTCTGTTTGATGTAGAAGGAAACGAAAAAGAAGGGAAAAATCATTTGCATATGTGCCTATATTTGAATTATTTTTAATCATTTTGGAAGTTTGTGCTGTAGCCTACATGCATTTATTTATCTGTTATTTTTGATTGTATTATGTGTGTGTGTGTGTGTGTGTGTGTGTGTGTGTGTGTGTGTACTAGCCAAATATTTAAATCTAATGGATATATACATAAACATGTTCAAAATAAACTAAACTAACTAACTAAAATTAGGCTACTACAACTGCAGATAGGCTACTCAAACGATTACAATCCTAAAGTAGGCTATTTTAAAGTCCATTTTAGCCACTTCTTTTATCATGTCATGTTGTAATTATATAGCGTAATATGTTATATTAAATTAATTATTATAATTATTAATAGTATTGTAATATATTAATAAACATTATATTATGTTTTTACAATAGGCCTACTAAACGATTTGATTTCCAAAACACACACACACGCACACACACACACACACACACACACATCAATGTGAGTTTACTCTTTACTCTGATGCGTCATTGACCGTTCGGGATTAGCTTGCTTGCGCCTGCTAGTCAAAGCCCTTATTTCTGGAGAGCCGTGATACTTCGACCTTGGAAACTTCTGATCATCATTCAGCTACTAGAAGATTTACAACTGTCAGTCAGGTTGCTCACGTGACATCTACGTCATCAAGCTCAGTTTGAGCCTGCGCAGAACGCTTAGCTATCAGGAAGTGAGTGCCCATGTTGGGCTTCAACTCTCTCCGTTGAAATCAAGGGGGTAATCCATCAGCCGGAAGTTGAAGCCTCGCGGGAGCCGCCATTGTAGCAGAACTTCACCTGCTGTTAGCATCCCATTGACTCCCATTCATTTTGGTGTCATTTTGACAGCGAATAACTCTACATCTGAGGCGTCCAAAGACTCCATTTGTCCATTATTTATTTCTAAAGAAACACGACAATGTATAAAAGGCTCCATTACTTTGTATCTTACGTTATGGCCCCGTAGAAGCCATTCTTGTAAAAATAGGCTAAAGATTGCGTCATAACCACGGGACGCTCTGTCGCACAGTAGAGAAATTACCGTATAGACAGAAGTAGAAGCTCGTAGGCAATCGTTTACTGTCTATGAGGCAATCGGGTGGACATGGAGGCATAAAGTCAAGGGAGAAGCCCATAGATAGAGAGTTCATAAAAGCAACTGGACAAAATATTTCAACAACAGATTTGTTTCAGATTTCAATTCAGATTGGGCCGACACAGCTACTAGAAGGTCAGAACGGTTGCTCACGTGACAACTACGTCGTCAAGCTCAGTTTGAGCCTGCGCAGTGCACTTGGCTATCAGGAAGTGAGTGCCCATGTTGGGCTTCAACTCTCTCCGTTGAAATCAACGGGGTCGCTGTGTCCATTTCTTTTACTGTCTATGGTTGAAATCAACGGGGTCGCTGTGTCCATTTCTTTTACTGTCTATGTGGGAAATGCAGTTTCTAATGTGACTGACACCGTGGGAGAAGGGGACCTCTAGTGGTGAACCAGGGAAACACAAACCCATACTGTGACACTGATAGCTTACCCCATAGACTATGGCTTACCCTGTAATACTTACCCTGAAGCTGTCTTAACCGCAGCAAGGGGAGAAGGGGGTGCAGCTGGCTTCTGGTCATGGCGCCCAATATATTTAAGGGCTGCTTCCATAGTGTCCCCAGGATTCCGGGGTGTCTGCTTCCTCAGCCAGTTGACATAACTGATTAAAAAAAAAAATATATATATTCAGTAGGAATTGGATTCATCAATTATCACAAAAAATATAACTTATATCAGCATGACATTGTTATTCAAATGACTGTTCTCACCCAATGTGTTTTTTTGTCCTTGGACTGATAGAGTTCATGCAGTGTCTCTGCCCTGTACCTGTGAAATCCAACAAGGGCTTTGGCCCTCCTGTCCGGGCTGTGAGGCCTGGACTCTGGAATCCACAAATGCCCTCCTGAACCTGACTTCCTCCTTAACGGGAGAATAGGCATTTAATGATATACAAGTACTACACATTCACTATTGAAATATTAACGTTAACAAATTAACATAACGTAACACAACAGGTAAATAATGACCCCAGGGTTAGCCCCCTGTGCATTGGCAGCCATTAAACAAACAGGCTTATTGTTAATGCATAAAACATACACTTACACTTTATATTTTGATTTCACGTGGTGATATTATAATCGTAAGGGTCTAAAGATACTAACGATACTTCAGTATGGCGTACCACAAGGCTCAGTACTAGGACCGCTGCTGTTCACTCTGTACATGCTACCATTAGGAGATATCATTAGGAAACATGGAGTTAGCTTTCACTGTTATGCCGATGATACTCAGCTGTATATTTCTTCAAAACCCAACGAAACTTACCAATTCACAAAATTAACGGAATGCATAGCTGATATAAAAAATTGGATGACTAGTAATTTCCTACTACTAAATTCTGAAAAGACAGAGATTCTAATTATTGGACAAAAAACTTCCACACGTAATAACCCAGAATACTGTCTAACACTTGAAGGCTGCTCTGTCAAGTCTTCGTCGTCGGTTAGGAACCTGGGTGTGCTCTTTGATACCAACCTTTCTTTTGAAAGCCACGTGTCTAGTATCTGTAAAACTGCATTTTTCCATCTTAAAAATATATCTAAAATACGCCATATGCTCTCATTGGGAAATGCGGAACAATTAGTCCATGCGTTCATGACCTCAAGGCTAGATTATTGTAATGCTCTACTGGGTGGTTGCCCTGCACGCTTAATAAATAAACTACAGCTAGTTCAAAACGCCGCAGCTCAAGTTCTTACCAGAACCAGGAAATATGACCATATTAGCCCGGTTCTGTCAACACTGCATTGGCTCCCTATTAAACATCGTATAAATTTTAAAATATTGTTGATTACCTACAAAGCACTAAATGGTTTAGCTCCGCAGTACTTGAGCGAGCTCTTAACGTATTATAGTCCTTCACGTCTATTGCGATCTCAAAATTCCGGCCAGTTGATAATACCTACACTGTAAAAAAAAAAAAAACGTTACAGGAAAACCCTGGCAGCTGTGGTTACCAGAGTTTTCCTGTTAAAAATACGCTAGCAACGTTTTAGGTTTTACAACTTCTAACCGTATATTATTTTACAGCGATAAACCGTATTTCATTACTTGATGTAATATTAATATACTGACTTTTGGAAGTATTAATATCTGTTTTTTCCCATTGTAATACACTGACAGCCAACAACCACAACAGTGATGAGTCATATGGTCAACCAAAGCTCATCTTAAGCAGCTCATCCACAAGAGAGTAAATACTAATTTACAGAAGCTGCACAGTCTCATTCACACAAACATTAAACACCATCATGGTAACATGTTGAAATTAAAAAAATGCAATAAGCATTAATTTAACAACATTAAATGTAACATAAAACCCTAATGTACATAACTGATTAGAAAAAAACTAAGAAAATTATGAAGAAACAGTGATTTAAAAACAAAATACATCAAACGTGAAGTGTCACGCAGGGAATTGTGGGAATGTCAATTTACATTTTTTCACTGTAAATTATACAATGACTTGTTCTTTTTCACTTCCAAAAACTGTAAATTTAACGGTATTTTACAGTAAAATTTAATTAAATGTACCATTATATATATCACAGTTATTTACCGTATATAATAAGGAAACTTTCTGTTAACCAATTAACAGTTTTTCACTGTAGCATTTTTACAGTGTTTTACCGTTAAAATCACGATCATTTTTTTACAGTGTAGAATATCTAAATCGACTGCAGGCGGTAGATCCTTTTCCTATTTAGCACCAAAACTTTGGAACAGTCTTCCTACCATTGTCCGGGAAGCAGACACACTCTGTCAGTTCAAAGCTTGACTAAAAACACATCTCTTTGACCTAGCATACACATAACGCACTATAGACTTCTATAAATTCAATGTTAGGCTGCATAGATTAGGTCAGCCGGAACTGGGAACACTTCCCTTAAATCTTGATGTACTCGCTACATCATAAGAAGAATGGCATCTACGCTAATATTAGTGTCTTTGTTTATCCCGAGGTTTTCCCGCAGCCTGCCGGATCCAGGCCGTGTCCAGATCTGACGAAGGAGATCCGCCTGGACCCGATGACAATGCAGTGCTGAAGTGTCCACTATCCTCTCCCTATGGAGGATCCCTTTCCCACTCTACAGATGAAGCGTTGTGAATTCCGGCTCGCGTACCCCGAAGTGATAAAATAAAACAAAATTCTGTATCAAAATTTATAGGCAAGAAAAGTAGTTTGTTTAGGCTGGGTTGTATGAATTATAAACCTGCGCACATATTTTAAAAAGCACATAACTATAGAATCAATTCTGAATGAGCATGTGAACGCCGTCAGCGTTAATCACAGGTTCGCGTTTAAAAGTCTGATCATTTCGACGGAGGTGAATCAATCAAAGTTAACTTTAGCTGGAAATAACATTATTCAAGAACCGCTATAATGCCAAAACAATCTGTTACCTTAAATTATATGTTTATCTCTGTAAAGCTGCTTTGAAACAATCCATTGTTAAAAGCGCTATATAAATGAAGATGACTTGACTTGACTTGTATGGTCTTTTCATAATTTAATTTTGTTTTCAGAGATCGCCACATGTTGTCCCGTTCCTTTCCAATGCATTGCATTACATGTTAGCGATCTCTCAAAATGTATTTAATCTTTGATCAGACTACCTGGTTATCTTCATTAGACCATTTAGATGTAGTTACTACAGTTTGGAGTCGAAATTCAAAGTGTAAATATGGTTTAAATGTGTAAACAGGACGCCTGAAGTATCTTTAAATATCAAAACCAGCGATCGACGGCAAGACGTAACAATACATAGACAAATTCCATGTCAGTACATTGTAAGAGTACTCTGGGAAGACAATGTTATGTCAGTACATTCGTAATATTCTATTTATTTTTGTTTTACTCGCTCGCTCGCTCTCGGTGTCAGGTTTGTTAGTGGTTGCTATGACAAACGCTTGATTATACTAACCGCTGATTGGCCCAAAACGCTCGACAAACGCTTGAGTATACCAACCGTTGATTGGCCCAAAACGCTCGACAATACGAGCTGCTGATTGGCCCAAAACCGAAAACGCTCGACAAACGCTCGACAATACAAGCTGCTGATTGGCCCAAAACCGAAAACGCTCGACAAACGCTCGACAATACGAGCTGCTGATTGGCCGGCATCCCAGAGGACATTGCGGATCGTTCTTCTCTGTTTTTTAGCACATGCCCAGTCGTACAAAAGCGGTACAAATGAGCCAGCCTCAAGTCGCAGGATCGAATCCCGGCCGAAGCACAAATATTAAAATCTATATTACGTTAATGTTATGGCTATTTCAAAAGTATACATAAAAGTAACATGCCGTGTATTATTTGTTTCACCTTTTTCTGCATAAATATTAAAATCTGTTATGTTAAACATCATATTGTATTTATATTATGCCTGTTTCATTATGTCAAGAAGTAACATGCCGTGTATTATTTTGTTTCACCTTTTCCTGCATGAATATTAAAAGCTGCTATGTTAAACATTATATTATATTTATATAATGTCAATAATTGTATGTCAATGTATAAATAAAGGTTACATGCCATGTATTATTTGTTTCAACTTTTTTCTTCAGTAAAAAAATAAATTAAATATCAGTTGTTGTGGTTGTTGATGATGATGATGATGATGATGTAGTATAGATGCAGAAAACACCAAACACAGCAGCAGTAGACTACAGTGTGAAATAGATTATTTATTTTAAACTACAATACATACAATAAAACTTGATAATAATAATAATAATAATAAAGCATCAGAGCAGACACATGGCATAACTGTTCTGGGCAGAGATGCAGATGATAATAATAACAATAACAAAGCATCAGAGCAAACACATGGCATAACTGTTCCGGGCGGAGATGCAGAACAGTGGTATGGGTGCAGAACAGTGGCACAAACCACATCAATCACAGCAGACAGACACATAGTATAAGGGCTCAGTACAGACATGCATGGATACATAACGCAGCAGCATGTGTGAAGTACCAACGTGGCGGCAACAAGTGGCAGCAGCAGATGAGCCAGCACCAACGGCAGTCCGGTATCTTGCATCGCAGCCACATTAATGAACATGCCCACATGTCCAAAAGGCCAATATAACTTGTCATTGCATAAAATCAGAACAGCACAAAGGCATGACAATGTGGTATACAGGTGTGAATGTGTTATTCCGGTGTGAATGGGACAGACAATGTTTTTCTTTTCTTAAACCATATGCTAGGCAGCTGACACACAGTATAGGCCTATATAACTTGTCAGTGCAAAGAATCAGAATAGTACAAAGGCATGGCAATGTTGTACAGGTGTGAATGGGATACACAAAGTTTTTTCGAGCATAGTCTCACTGTGCTGTAGAGGAGTTGTGGCAGGTGTGGACCGGTGTTTGTAGGAAGCCTCCACACCGCGTCAAGGTCCCGGTCCTTGTGGAGGGGAAAGTCAATGTCTTTAAAAAAAAAAGCCTCAACACTGCCAACAACTATATACACCTGCCCCAGCGAGAATGCGAAATCAGTCCGGGGCTCGACCCTGGTCCTTGTCCTTCATCTCCCTCAGCCAGTCCTCCACACTCTTACCCGCCGCGGCGGCAGAGCAAAAATGTACATTGCCGTAGCGGGTGTGTCCGGTCTCCCTCCGCTTTGGCTGGCCGCATTTCCTGCACTTTTGTACTTGTGGTATGCCGGCCCAGGCAGCGACGACTGCTCCTGCCGCTGCCCTCTGCTCAGCCCTCTTCCTTCTCAGCCATTCAGTTTTGTACGCAGAGAGAGGCTGAGGAGGGGAAGCAGGAGCTGCTGCCTGCACTGCTTGTTGTCCTTGCTGTCCTGAGGGCCGGCGTGATGTGCGGCGGCCAGCGGCAGAGGGAGGACGTGTGGGGCTGGCGTTGTCCGAGGGAGCGTTGGTATGGGGAGCACCCTCACACTCTGCTGGGGCAGTGAGAGGTCCAGAAGGAGAGGCTGTGTTGCTCGAAAAGGTCCTGTTCTGCTGCCAGAGAACCGCTGCTGCTGGGCCTCGGCGCTGTCGCTGATGGCGGCGCTGCCACCGCCGAACCCGCTGCCGCTGGTGGTGGTCGTCCCTCTGCTGCAACGCCTGAAGCCAGCACAGTCCTCTCCTTCTCCCGCTGCGTCCTGGTGAACCTGAGAACGTATTTCAACGTAGTCTTTTAGTTACATGTACAATATTGAGAGCATGCCATTCAAGCATGTCATTACCATAACACTGGCCAAAGCATCAAACATACCACAGCGAGAGGGTCCTGGCGTTCAGCTCATAGAGCTGTATGGGCACTCGAGTCATCAGCCTCTGGTGGCCCAGCACAAGGTCCCGGATGTGCTGGTACCGAAGCAGTATGCTGTCCCACCGCGACCTCCGGGCACCGCGCGCACGGCTGCCCGAGGGGATCAAGCGGCAGAGCTGGGTGCATACTGCCTCTACCAGCCGGCTTGCGCTGGGACTGCTGGCAGGTCCAGAGGTCTGTCCGACCAGGCAGCTGCGGACAATGAACAAAAACAATGACAGATATGAGCATGATAATGGGCAACATTACATAAAGCAGCTTATTTGTACACCAGGGAAATGTATGATGGAAGTGTAGCCTTACTGTCTCAAGCTTTCCACACCAGGTATACTGGTGCGGCTTGGCTTTGCTGCCATGAAGCGCCCCCGAGCTGGCCTGTCACTGTAGCGGGGAGGGTAAACTACTTGGGCCCTGTCGTATGGTGACAGGGCCTCGTAGAGCCTGATAAGCTCATCTACCCTCCCCTTCGGACAAGGCCGGGTCGTGACGCAAGCCCACCAAGGCCGTGGCCAACTGGACCACTGTAGGCGTTCCAAGTGGACAAAATTTACTGATGGCTTAATTTAAGAAATGTTCTATTGCACTTCTGATTTGGCTGGGAGATTCTCTGATTTTGGGTGCGCAACAGTGAGTTTGTCCAGTAACTCTAGTTGGAATCTTCACCCCAAAATGGCGGCCGCGCTACCGAAGCGCCGCCTAGTGGCTGTTACCAAAAAAGCATCAGAGTTTTGCCTCTTGTTCCTCTATACTCTTTGGTAAGAGTACTCTGGGAAGACAATGTTATATCAGTACATCGTAATATTCTATTTATTTTTGTTTTACTCACTCACTCGATGACTCGGTCGGTGTCAGTTAGTCAGAGACAATTTAATTAATTAATTACATTTTTTATAAAAAGGACTTTGCTTAGTTGACGGCTGCTATGACAAACGCTCGATAATCCGAGCTGCTGATTGGCCCAAAACGCTCGATAAACGTTCGATAATCCGAGCTGCTGATTGGCCCAAAACGCTCGATAAACGCTCGATAATCCGAGCTGCTGATTGGCCCAAAACGCTCGATAAACGCTCGATTATCCGAGCTGCTGATTGGCCCAAAGCTGAAAACGCTCGACAAACGCTCGATTACACTAACCGCTGTGTGGCCGTTCTTCTCTGTTCTTCAACATAAATTGTGAATATATGTGGACCCAAGAAGTTATTTTTCCTCCTTTTTTTTTTCCTGTGTTAAATCCTACACCCTAAAGAATCATTCATACATTTACATCTATTTGGTACTTTCTGCAGTTATACATACACTAAAATCAAAGCACTATGGCCATGCAAGGACGACTTTTTGTAAAAACATATATTTTCTATATTCACTAAATGCCGTGTGAGTACATACACACAACTGGTAGTGTCCTGGTGTGCAAATCGGAATCACAAGGGCATCTTTCAGGTGAGCATCCTCCGGACATGAATTAGAAAGTTTTAGTGAACACTTCATAACAGCATGCATAACAACACATACTTACAGTTTAAACAACCGTGATGTATTGTTCTCTTTTAAAATGTTTGATTTTACAACTCTGATATCATGTTTTATGTGTATAAATTATGTGTGGGCCCAAACTCTCTGACAGTGTGATCTGGGTTATTTTTATTTAAATTTTTATTAAAACCATTTTCATAAAAACATCTGTTTTAAAGAAAAAAATATCGATAAACACGTAGGTCTATTTAAAATTGAATTAAATAAGTAGCTACTTTGGGTGTCTTGTTCATTATATTTATTTTTATTTTCACATAAAAGCAACAGAACTTAAATTACATCCAGTTTATTAGCAACACCGTGCAAGGGCGTGAATCCCGCGATATCCGCCTTTGATCTCGCAGGTGTCTGATGACTCGAGAGATCTGTCGGTCTTGCCTGTACTTTTTTCACTCCTCTCCTCACTGCAGCCGCCTACTCTCACATTCATTTCAGGCGAGGCAAGGCGCAGTAGCACATAGCACATGGCTACTTAACACTGATGCCTCAGAAAGCACATGGCTACTTAATATGCAAGTCCAAACACCCTGCCAAATTCGCCCCCAGATAATGCCAAATTCAGCAATTTGTCTAATTTAAGCAGTACACGCATCCCACAACCCCACAGATGAGCCCATTTGGGGTTTAAGGAGCATTCCCCTTGAGTTCAGGGTCACTGTGTGCTCTCCCTGTTGCTCTGGGGATGCACAGAAGGCCCACAGAGAAGATCCATCAGTTTCCGCGAGCCAGGGATTCAGTTCGACGTTCCACATTCCCAGCGTTCTGATTGGCCCGTCCACTTGCTTGTCATTGGTCGGAGCGAAGTTCAACCCTTTGGTTCAACTAGAGTGCATCCCTCTCTGGTCATTATGTGAGGTTTGTCATTGGTCCCTCTCGAAAGTTCCACTAAGCCTGCATCCTGATTGGCCTGTGGGCGGGGCCGCTACCGAGCGCGTTTGACGAAGTGGGGGAGGTATTGCTCAACAGTAGGCCTACTACGCAGTGCTTTGAACATTATAACCAGATAGTATTACGGATCAACTGATTTTTGAATAATTTGTTTGTGTGTGCTTCAAACGTGCATAACGTAAGAGGTAAGGGCGTTGTTTATTTAAGTGGCTTTAAATGTTATACTTTTCACAGCCAAATTCTCCGATCACATCCACCTACGCAATGTTGATCAGATTCTGAATTAAGAAATCATAATGCAGTAAAAAATTATTTACAGGGAACATAAATAATTACTTTACCTTCCGAGTCTTACGTTCATATGGGTGAGCCGTTCATTGCGTCACGTGACATACGAAATGAACAGATTGTTCATTAATCACCTATCAGGGACTAATGCAGCAGGATGTCGAAACCAAATAAATTATTTGGTTGCGAATATAAAAAGAGACGACTAACCTAACCCTAATTTAAAAAATGTCAGTCCTTGTTTACTTAGTATAAACCCTGATTTATGCAACAACAACAACAAAAAATAGAATGGAAACATTTTTTTCAAAAATGTACAATTAATTTATTGATTGCACTATAAAAAAATAAAGATAGAGGTGATTAAATAACAAATAACAAACAACAACATCTAAAAAATAAGAAATCTCAAAACAAAGGGGACACATACTAGTTACTCCACCTCCCCAGAAAACCACAACACACAAGTTTCACAAATTAGGCCTGTTATATACAGTATGCCACAGTGGCAGTTTGGCCTGATCACTGCCTCTGTATCTGAAGCAGGGTTCGATCCGTTCATTCGAACGAAAGACCCGGGAGGTTCTTAATTCAGAATATGATAAAGACTGCGTAGGTGCATGTGCTCGGGGAATTTGCCTGTTAAAAGTAAGTATAACATTTAAAGCCCTTTAAATGAACGAAATGACTCGAAAAAAAATTCGTTCATTTTAATGAACGAGATCGAACAATGATCCGAACTTCCCATCACAGGCTGCCATCACGTGAAAGTGTCAGTCTTGTTTAGGCCAATAAGTTTCGCTCAGCATCCGCATTCGAGTGTGGCAGGCTCAACACAATCTGGACAACATTTGATAATTTGGGGAATTTTAAAATGCCACTTGCCCGATTTGCCAAAACGTAATTTGTACCATAGAGCCTATATTTTTATTGAGCAATTAGCTAGCACACATAACGCACGTCAGACGTTTGCAACTATAGACGTCTGTACTCTCGGCACACAGACTGATAAGGCAAGGCTACGACACTAGTGACAATAAGGCACAACATTTTATTATCTGCTTACCTTGATGTCATCCAAACTTTCAAACGTGCATCAGTGGACTCCGACTCCGAAACTAAGCTCTGAACTCTCTCTGAACTTTTCACACGTAACTGACGTATCAGGTGCAAGGTTTTCAGCGAATCAACGATCAGAGAATACTGTCGTGAGAACGTTGCAGGCAGAGCTGTGGGCCTTAAACTCCTTTGCTTACTTACTCAACTTACTCAGCCAGTGACATTGCTTCCCGTTACAGTGGCTTCAGGAGAACGCAGTTTCTCTAAGTTGAAACTAATAAAAAACTACCTTCGCAGTACAATGAAACAAGACAGACTTACCGGTAATGGACTGGCAACAATCTCCATAGAACATGAACTGGCTCAGAGAATCGAAATAGAGGATGCAGTTAAGAGCTTTGCTGCGATGAAGGCCTGAAGCGAGCTTTATTTGCTCTTTAGTCGTTATTTAAGATGCTGAACCTTGCTGATGATATAATGGGCTTGCGGACATTTCATTTGTGTGTGTTTTACGCACATAAGATCAAGTGGTGTAAAGAGATTTGCAAGCAACAGTAATTTAACGAGGTGAAATGTGATTATTTGGAAAAGTCCTGTCATGACTGCTTAAAGAAAAATGCCAGCAGGCATTTGCCTCCTGCATAAACGTTAATAGGTATTGTTGACATTTTGGGCACACGCGGGTTGCGCACTATATTTGCGTTATAGGCCTATGGCCTATTGGTCTCTGTGAGTTGTTGCTGGTTTTGCGTTATATGTATATGGCATGTTGGTCTTTGTGTGTTGTTGCAATTACGTTGCAAATCCTGCACACATAACGTACACATGAGATTCGTGGTGATTGTTTTACCTTTTTTTTTTTTTTTTTTTTTTTAACGAAGTCTCAGAAATCTCAAACTGTATTTGTCTTTCACTCAATACGCTAACAATTGCAGAAAATAGTCATGAATGTTTAAACTGACGTTTGGAGAAATACATCGATTGACATGATCATATTTAGCCTAACGTTACATCTATAACTACTTCAGTTTAGCTCAGCCATACACAACCTTTCAGTCTCAACTCTAGCATAATATTGTTTTGAACATCGACTTGTATGATGTTTCTTGACAGTTTGATCTGTCAGATGATGCTCGAAAGGAGAAAGTTGTCCTGAATGCTGCGAAAAGCGTTTGTCCTGCAATTACGAAGCAAGAAATTCATTTAGCCTATGTGAAGACATTTTTTGACAAGTTTTGTTTGTGGTGAGTGAAAATTAAAATACACTTTAGGCTATAATTCTTGTTTTCGCTCTGTGTTTTCAGGTACTAGAAAAATAGTTCACCAAGAAAAACGACGCACATTTGTCAACCAAGACAGCGAAAACAACGCATGGTAAGTGAATTTCAACTAACTTACTTTACACATTAGCGTTTAGTCTATATAAACATATTTGATAAATTCGTGTCGACATCTGCTAGTTTGAGTAGACTAAAAGGGAGCGAAGATTCAGAATGATCATTACGTGGCGAATACTGTCAGATTAAGAGACGGTTGATTAAAATCGCCTGACGAAACATTAGAATGTTATGAAATCATTACAAATACTAAAAACATTGTTTTTGCTCGGAAACTAAATGTTTGTGTCGTGTTAAAGATGTAAACTCAGTAAGCTCCAGCGAGCCGCTCTGGCGCCAGACTGCAGTGCGATGCTGCGCTCTAGCGTGGAGGCTGCGTACTGCAGGCGTAAACACTGGATTTTTGACCTGAGACAGTGTACAGTATGAATATTTACAGTTAATTCATAATTAATAACTAATAATTAATAAAAATGAGGAACGCTTCACGAATTTGCGTGTCATCCTTGCGCAGGGGCCATGCTAATCTTCTCTGTATCGTTCCAATTTTAGTATATGTGCTGCCGAAGCAAGCACGAACTGAGAGAATCGAGGAGCGCTATTTATTGCCAGGACCCCCAGGTATGTATATCAGTGGTGGCAAGTGGATAAACCACTTTATCTACTCACTTGTGTCAAAAGTGACTGTAAATCATGGTGATATGAACCTGTAAACCTATAAAAACCATGATATTTTCAAACCAGCAGTTTTGTTTAGGTTTACCTTAGTATAATCTGAGATCTCTCTAGACCGTATGCAAAGAAAGACTGTCTCTAGTAGCTGTGATAGGACGTTTCGGTGTGACGTAGAGACGCTCTTTGTCTCGTGTTACACGTCCTCCCCCCAGGAATGTGCTGAACTTCGCCCATCTGCGGGGGAGGGCGTTTAACACCAGACAAAGAGCTCCTCTCTGTGTCCCACCCATGGTCCCACCGAGGCGTCCCATATCACAGCTAGTAGAGACAGGCGTTGCATAGAGTCTACAGCTCAGATACGATCACATTTACAGTCACATTTGTTATAAGTGAGTAGAATAAGTGGTTTATCCACTTGCAACCACTAAACCACAGCCCTCGGGGTCCTGACAGGCTTATTTCGCACATGGTCTACTGCTCAAACTTGATCAGTCAGAACACATTTGATATCCAAGTTTCTCGCACAATAGGCTCAGAGACCAGGAAACTCTTGCGGCAGTGAAAACACTGTGAAAGAATCACAAAAACAGCCACTAGAAAGATTTGGTCTGACGTCAGACTCAACGGGGGTTGTGCAACATACTTCCGTATTCGGGTCATATAGGTTGCAGCGCTTCCGGTTCAGGTCTTTTGTATGTTTTTCTGTTGCTTTGAAGATGCCTTTAAAGGAGCTACCGAAGATGAGCAAAACTGACGTCCATCGCCTTTGCAGATTACATTCGGATATTAAAATTGAACAAAACAAACACTCAAAATAACTAGCTTGGTTAGCTTAACTTAAATCCATATATCACTTCAGTTCATAGCTGTTGTTAACACTTTCTCCGACAAGCGGATTTTTATCTGCAAAGATTAATGTGGCCATGGGTTTTGTTAATAAGTCCATCAGAGTGATGCCAATGATGATGGTTAAATCAAAGGGGAGAAAGTACATGTTATGAGGAATATGACTAAAAATGACCACCAATCCCTGTCTAAACTTATCTGAAAAAGTAATGGGCCCGGAGCAATATATAGTCAGGGTAACCTGAGAGATACAATACAAATTGTTTCAAATATTTTCTAATTCGTTTCAAGTTTCAAATTCTACTGTAAAGCAGCTCTAACAAGCCAATAGTGTCATTATACAGCTCAAGTGTGTTCTGTGTTGGTTCGTTTCGGTATAATAACGGTAAAGGTAATCAATTGTGCAATGTGCATACATACTGTGTGTATGCAATGTATTTGTGCACACACATGTACGTGTGAGTGCCGTGACACACTCCTGTGTGCTCCACTGCACACTGAACAAGCAAAAGACACACATAAGATCGTAGTGTTTTATTACATATGATTTGTCATAGCCATGTGTCGTTTGGTGTTTGTATAACGGTTTGTGTGTAGAGTTACTATGCAAAATCACCATTTTTAGAAGAGTTCAAATAGTTTTGAATCAAGTGTTTGCTTTTGCATTAGTGTGTGATGTTTTGAGAAAAGGAGCTATAGTTTCAGAAATGGTTTATAAGCGTTTCAAAAATACATCACACATATGTATATAAAAACTGTAAATAACACTCAAAACACACTCACTTGTCGCCATCTAGTGGTGTAATTGTTTTCCAAGTTTTGCCATCACAGGAATAAATTACGTTTTAAAGTCATTTAAAACAGGAAAAAATAAGTTATTTTAAGTTGTAACAACATTTTACAATATTACTGTTTCACAGTGTTTTTCGATCAAATAAATGCATCCTTGGTATTAAATGTCAAAAAGGCAACAAAACAAAAAGTCACTCACTTGCACTGGTCAAAAAGACACTCAAAAGACCTTCTTCTACTGTCTATGCAAAAGAGACACTCACTTGTCGCCATCTAGTGGCATAATTAAGTTTTCCCTCTGTCCTTAAAAAATAACTCGCCCTGAGAAATATTCAGTTTAAAAAAAAAAAAAATGAATCATTCATTTAGCCCTTAGTGGCCATATACCGATTCTGATGTTATACGAATAATGAAAGACCTTTAAACCGTTTACAACATTTAGCACTAGCCATATTAAAGAAGACCATGGGCATTATTTGAGGTAGGTCTACGATCAGTCGGCGCTCTTTTTGTGTGAGATACTTTTACATGTTTGTTTTTTTTTAAGCTTTGTTCACTGCCACTTTTCACTGCAATTATATTAACGAACGCGAGCAGGAATTTTTTTTAAAAAATCTCGTTTTGTTATTGATTGGAGAAACGAAGCTTTTCAAAGCAATTTGACCACTTGCTTCGCAAAATGGTTCACTGTTTCAAAGCGTTCGAAATGTTAAGTCAGTCTGTTAAGAGACGATTACTATTATTACTTTTAATTATACTAATGTCTAATTAAAACGTCTACAAATGTATAAACCTGATCAGAGATCAGGTAAACCCCAGCCACTTGTTAAATGGTTCGCCGCTGGGGGGCGATGTGACCCCATGAGTCATGCGGCGAACCATTGGATGGGGTTTACCTAATCTCTGATCAGTTTTTTCCCTGCGGCATCGGCGTAGATTACGCGGGGGACGTGTGTCCCCCCCCCCCCCACACACACACTTTTTATACAATGTAAATTCGTCCCCCGCACTTTTTTATAGGGCGAGTGTGTCTACGACAAGCTGAGGTTTCCGCGGGTGTGTATACCCTACATCGAGATTTAAAATCCAAAGAGTCAAGGATAGTCTATCTAACATACGTGACTTTCACGTTTCCATGGTAATCAGTCACTCGTGCATTAGCCTACGACACGCCCATGCGCGCACTCCGCGATCGCTGTCTGCTGCACCCTGTCATCACACACACCGCTAGAAAGAGCTCTCTCTCTCTCTCTCCTGTACAATGCTGTCGGATCCAAATATGGTCATTTCCTTTTTATCAGCAACCAATCGTGAAAGTAAAAGGGGGGATTTAACTCTGAATGCGCACTCTCATTGGCTGATGCTAAATCTTTAAAGCCCATTTTCTCAAAATGACCTTTCTCTCATTCTCCAAGTCCGAAATCTCCACTTCAGTAGCACCTATATACACCAAACTTTGCAGTCTCGTACCTAGTTGTATTATGAAGACATTTACTGAGGGATTTGTAAATATATTATTCCTAGCCTGATTTATATAACATTTTATTCCAAAAAACATGGGGGAAAATCATTTTTTAAGGCTATTGACAGTATATTCTGATTTACAGGATAACAAAAGTAGATATCCATAAATCCCTCTGTAATTTTTGGAAAGAGCAGTATATGACGGTACATGATAAACCAAAATGTATTGTTTGTTCAGAAGTGGGTGTAGTACTTTTCTTTTTACTATATATAAATGATCTAAAGTCTGCTTGTTCATGCAGTCTTTTTTTATATGCAGATGATTCTGCGCTGATTGCTTCTCACAAGGATAAAAATAGGATTGAAAGCATACTTGGCGCAGAACTTCAAAATGTTAGGATGTGGATGGCAGATAACAGATTATCACTTCATTTAGGGAAAACTGAATCCATATTGTTTCGCACAAAGTTCAAGTTAAAGAAAGCCTCATGTTTTAAGGTCCTAGCTGGAGATATTGTAATTACTGCCAAGGAATCAATCAGTTATCTTGGGTGTATGTTAGATTGTAATTTATCTGGAGTAGGTCAGGCCCAAAAGGTAACCACCAAAGTTAATCAGAGAGTTTGTTTTTTTTTTGGCCAGAATATCAAAGATTTTGGATGAAAAAACAAAGCTAGTTTTGGCAGGAGCTTTAGCCTTGTTTTGATTATGCGTGTGGCTCATGGTAAAATGGTCTCACAGGGAACCTGAAACATAGGCTTCAGACGTCTCAAAATAAATGAATAAGGCTAATTTTAGACCTCCCCATAAGAACTCATCTGGAATCTTCCCACTTTGAAAGGGTGGGATGGTTGAAAGTTGAGGATCGAGTGTCTCAGATGCAGCTGGCCTTGGTGCATAAAATTGTTTATGGAGATGTTCCCAAATATTTTAGAAATTATTTTAATAGAGTAAACGAAGTTCACAGGTACTCCACTAGGGGTAGCTCAACAGATTTAATACAAATCTGGGCAAACAGTCTTTTCTTTATGCTGGAACTACCCTTTGGAATCGGTTACCTGGTACACTTAAGACCGTAAGAAGTACAGGTAGTTTTAAACAGGGTTTGAAAGTACGGTTTAGGTGCCAATTGTAGTCAGTATAATACCACAGTCTATTTGTATGATCAATTTGTCTGTATAATATGGATGAATTTGTTTATGAATGATTGATGTGTGATTTGCTGCCACTTGTCCTTTCCCGTTGCTTTTAGAAGGGACCACAATGGAAATAAGTCTTCGGGCTTTATTGTGTTATCCCTGACTACTTATGTATTTTTCTTTTTAATGTATGACACAGTTTCATACCGTTTCATATTTTTATATTTAAGTGGTCAAATAAAATCAATCAATCAATCAGTAAAGGAGTAAATTACCACAATTTGATACCCGTGCAGAAAAATGATAATGACCATGATATTTTTTGTTAACTTCTCAGCTTAAGTGAATTATTATTTAACCTTTACATTATTGTTGAACCATGGTATTAATAAAAACTACACAATAGTAAGAGCTGAACTGTTGCTTCATTTATCCGATTTCCACCACCATGAAAAAAAAAAGTGGGCCGGTCTTGGGCCGGAAACTCCCGGGCTGAAAAGTGGCCCCACTCCGGCACTGTCATTGAGTCATTGTTTTGTCTCAAGATACACACCTGTAATGTTTTTTTTTTTTCTTCTAAGGCACATTTATAAAAGCTACTTAATGTCCTAATTCGCCTTTGGCTAAGCCACACCCTAGAATGTAGATTGACCAATCACAGCGCAGCCAAGAACGAGCTCCCACAGAGGTCCGACACTTTTTCACAGCGCTCTATTGGCGTCTCATATTTTTGGTCTCGGCAGGCTATTACCGTCGTAGTTTTATCAAAAGTATGGTTAAACGTTGTGTCTGGGGCATTTGTAACACAGATGCGCGTTTCCCAGAGAGGTTGGAGGGGGGTGTCCGTTTTTTTCCCTTCCCAAAACCCAAGTCAAATCCTGACAAGTGTCGACTTTGGACTAAACTGTGTGGACGCCCTCACAGTCAGCTAAACCCAAGGGGGTAATCCATCAGCCGGAAGTTGAAGCCTCGCGGGAGCCGCCATTGGCTAGCAAGCCTTCACCTGCTGTTAGCATCCCATTGACTCCCATTCATTTTGGCGTCACTTTGACAGCGAATAACTCTACATCTGAGGCGTCCAAAGACTCCATTTGTCCATTATTTATTTCTAAAGAAACACGACAATGTATAAAAGGCTCCATTACTTTGCATCTTACGTTACGGCCCCGTAGAAGCCGTTTTTGTAAAAACAGGCTAACGATTGCGTCATAACCACGGGACTCTCTGTCGCACAGTAGAGACATTACCGTATAGACAGGAGGAGAAGCTTAGCCAAAGGTGAATTGAACTAAGGCCTTGCCCGACCAAATTGGTCACCGTCATTTCACCGTAAATCCCTCACAGTCTTGTCTCAAACTTTTACACACATCTTCTATTTAGCCTTTTTCAATGTAATAATCATTTTTTAAAAATCACATTAACTCCAGGTCTTTAAACGGACTAGCATTATTGGTCAGAATAAATTATGGTAAAAAGTTATGCTAAATTATAGGCTAATGTATCATTGTGTTTTCTAGTTATTGCCGGAGCCAAATGTGGTGATTGTTCAACCACTAGATGCTGGTGTGCACCGATGGTGTTGGTGTAGGTCACCTGTTCATATCACATGATATCTAAACTTCTATTGCGTTGTGTGAAGGGACAGGTCACGGGAACATATCCCACTGAGCAAAATGATGTCCAAAAGACGTCTTTTTAAAGTCTTTGTCACAAAAGTCGGACGTTGAAAAGACGTCCACTGAGGAGCCAGAATGAAAGTTTTTATGACGTCTTTTTTTGACGTGTTCTGGACGCCCGATATAGACGTTCATCGACCCTCTTCGTACGAGGTTAAAAACTAGTTCAAATGTGGCCATTGTGGACATGTTTTAACATAATTTATGGTCTCATTTAGACATAATTCCTTTGACTATTGCTGTCAGATGATCTTAGTGAGAATTAGCAGAGGTTTAGATGTTGATATTTGTTTCATTAGAAGTCACCATTGTGGAGATCAGTGTTTGCTTTAGTTGGGCTCTTGGTCCCCTTTATTTTTACTTTAGCTTTTCTTTGGCTGCTGTAACGGTGTGTTTGTGGAATGCATATGTTGTGGCAGAGAAAGCCAAGAAAAGTAAGACCAGGTGTTATCAGCTCAACGTTGATGGTGTCATAATCATCACGAATAAAGCATCAAATGTTGAGTTTGAAATAGTGTTTAACCACCAACCACGTGGAACTACAATATTGGTGCCAATAGAATATAAGATATTTTTAAAATATAAAAAACATGCGCACATGTTTTGAGCAAATGTATCATGTAGTCACACACAGACATCAAGATTTTGGATATGAATCACAACAACGGTGACAATCTAAACAAAAAAGCTTGGAAATCAATGATGAGTTTTGAACTATGAAAGCTACCCATCATGCATTGCAGCATGACGATTTTTTTTTTATTGTCACCATTTTTGTGAATCATACGCAAAATCGTGATGTCTGTGTGTGACAACATAATATGTTTGCACATAATTTTTATCCACCTCTAAATAAGTGATAATACAAATTCTATTGGTACCAGTATTGCAGTTCCACAAGGTGGGCGCCTAGAAGTGCCAACATTTGATGCACGTTTTGTGATGATTTCATCATCATCATCATCATCATCATCATCATTTCATCATGAAGCTGATAACAACTGGTCTTACTTATTCTTGGCTTTCTCTGCCACAACTATGGTGTTCTACAAACACACAGTTACAACAGCTGAAGAAAAGCTAAAATAAACATAGAGGGGACCAAGAGCCCAACTAAAGCAAACACTGACCTCCACAATGGTGACACTTCAAATGAAACAAATATCAACATCTAAAAAGTTATTATGTCTAAATGAGACCATAAATTATGTTGAAAATATGTCCACAATGGCCACATTTGAACTAGTTTTTAAACTTGTATGAAGGTTCAATGAACGTCTATATTGGACGTCCAGAACACGTCAAAAAAAGACGTCATAAAAACTTTCATTC
Organism: Tiaroga cobitis; assembly: GCA_030578255.1. Taxonomy (NCBI): domain Eukaryota; kingdom Metazoa; phylum Chordata; class Actinopteri; order Cypriniformes; family Leuciscidae; genus Tiaroga; species Tiaroga cobitis. The sequence goes on from CM060612.1 coordinate 25,003,507, forward strand.
TGGCTCCTCAGTGGACGTCTTTTCAACGTCCGACTTTTGTGACAAAGACTTTAAAAAGACGTCTTTTGGACATCATTTTGCTCAGTGGGATGGTTCTTATAGATCCACTGCGAGATATACATTTCATTAAATGGACAATAAGCATTTTAAAACGGATGTAGCTGACGCTGGAAGGTCAGCTGTGGGTTATGATATTTTGGTGATTTCAGCGGTTAATGTTTATTTTGACTTTATAGTTTATTTGGACTTCATAGTTTAAATGTGTATTTCTGTATTGCGATAATTTCATAATTTGGTTGCCGTTTGTATTTTATTATTATTCTGTTGTTTAAGTTGAGTGTCATGTGACCCTGTGCTGATTATTTCACCTGGACGTGTCAGCGTCAATGTAATGATGAGATGTGAAACTCAGATGCCCATGTTAGTGCTCCTGACTTAATCTACTGTTGGTTACCAGGCGAATAAGGTAAAGGTTTTAATATTTTGTATATTATGTTGGTTTGTGTTTGTAGTGGGGTTGTGTGTAAAATTATGGTTTGGTTTACTTTTGTGTCTAGTTTTCACCGTGTCTCTGGAATAAATAAAAATGGACATCAGTACTTCGGAAGCGTGGACTGTTTTGTAACCAGCGAGTAGTTACAACGGATATCGCTGTGTGGATATATTGTTAATTGCAAACTATCTATCTGAGTGAAGAACATCTCGCCACCTCGCCGTGGCTCACATAGGAAAGCCACTATTGCTATTCGGAAAACGATCTTTTAAAACACTAATAACGGATTTAAATGAAAACATTATTAAATGAATTAATTACACCTTAATAAAGTATATATTTCTTTTAAAACATGAAACGGTTAATCTAAACTTTCAGGGAATCGCGTTTAATACAATCATTGCATTATTCAAGTTTTTCTTCCTCTGTCAAACAGTTTCTCGTCAATATTTGGCGTCGAGAGATGATCAGCCGTCAGTCTGTAGTTTATCAGTGATTCATGAATACGGTTTGACCTCTGACTCCGATTTGGCTGTTTTTGGTGAAGTATTTTTTTTATTTTTGTGTGTCCGTTTAGCTGTTTTGTGAGGGCATCAACTGTGAGGTTCATCATAACAGCAGGACAGGAAGAAACTCTTCACCTGCAAACTGAACACAGATCAAACAAATGGCCACACACACGATGCTTGTCCACCAACAGATCAAACCACATTTCTGAAGAAAAGCGACCGCAGCAGTTTCAGTGTGACTGCGAGTGTCACACCTCAGTGCGACTGGCAGATCACAGATGTTTTTAGGCTACTATTTGCAACATATGAATTATTATTAAACCATTTAAACACACACAAGAATTATTCAATCATGAAATTTAGCTCGACTAATATAATATTCATGCAATATGCCCTTCTACATATTTAACAGCCTGAAAACTACATTTTTTAATTTTATTTTATATTTGTTAAATGATAAAGCGCAATAATGTTTTCCACTATTAAAAACAATTCAAGTCTGAATAAGAACTTAAGTAAGAGTATTTATACATAACTATCATGCGTAAAGAGTGTGTGCTTTAGAGGGTCAAACTCTGTCGTGGGAGGATTCACACACCAGATGAACAGATCAAGTGTGTTTGGCGGACAGTCTTATTACATTTCACTGAACAACTGTAGGAAATGGTTTGCACGCTTGTTTTCTTCTGTTTGTGCTGGTGGCGTTTGAATGGTGAGTTATAAAATCATTTTTATGATTGAATTTCTTCCTGTTTCAGCGTAACAGCCACCGCTGTTCAAATTAGTCAGAGGATTTTCATTTTGTTCTTCTACCCATATAAATCAAATCGAGCGGAGATATTGTTTTGGGATGTAGGCTATACTCTGACTTCCTGTCTTTTTCAGGCCTGTCTTTCAGTGAGACAGTTTTCCAAAAGTTTCCAGCAGAATTTAAAGCATAGTTTCACTGGCCTGTTATTACACTTCACATATTTATTTTGCTCTAAGCAGATATCATATTAAAGTTCAAATTATTAGTTCTCACAACCATCTGTAAATGTCCTTTTCTTTTGTTTGGGATGTCAGTTCACATTGAATTACAAACTAGAACTCATTTCAGGCTTTGCAAACCAACAAGAGACTTCATTTATTCCTGAACTTTCCGCAGGTGTGTTCGGTGAGTCGGTGTCAGTGATGGAGGGAGATCCTTTCACTCTAAACACTGATGTTACTGAAATACGTAAACATGAGGATATACTGTGGAAATATGGAGCTGAAAACTCCCTGATAGCTCAAATCAAGAGAGAGAAACATATCTTCCCTGATGGGATATTCAGAGACAGACTGAAGCTGGACGATCAAACTGGATCTCTGACCATCACAAACACAACAACTAAACATGCTGGAGTTTATCAACTACTGATAAGTGGAGCCAGACGATATACAAAAACATTTAATGTTTCCGTCTATTGTGAGTAAAAAGATAATTTGCTCTGTCTTTCAAATAGTCTTGTTTTAACAAGGAATATACAGAAATGTGAGGCTTATAATATTACAAAAACAGATTAATTATTCCGTTAAAACTTGTTTATTATTTGTGCTGTACAACCGTTTAAATCATTATTTTACTGTCGTTTTAGGGTGTGGAGTTGTCAAATCATCAACATTTTAAAATCACATACAATATTTCACAATAAAATCATGTTAACTCATATTATTTATGTCTTTAGTTGACTGAGTATTTTAATGTTCACATTACAGCTTCATTCACTTCCAACGCAAGTGGTTTCAAATATTGGTGTCTGGTAATCATCATAAATGATGCTAATTACTAAATGGTGAGCTTAACTTGTACCGAATCTCTAAAATTCCTTTAACCATTTACATAATGAGATGATTTATCATTTTATAGTTTGAGGTAAAAGAAACACTCACTGACTGTCAACGCTACGCCGAATATAAGATTGTTGTGTAGATTTACCCTTATGATGTATTCTCTCATGTTTTTGCAGCTCGTCTTCCCACTCCTAACATCACCAGGGATTATTCTCAAAACCTTTCTTCATCACACCTGAATTGTTCACTGGTGTGTTCATCAGTGTTGAGTGTGTGTGATGCGACTCTCTCCTGGTACGCAGGAATGAGTGTATTGTCCAGCATCAGTGTGTGTGATCTCAGCATCAGTCTCTCTCTACCTCTGGAGGTGGAATATCAGGATAAAAACCCCTACAGCTGTGTGCTGAACAATCCCATCAGCAACCAGACCACACATCTGGACATCAACACACTCTGCCACACACATTCAGGTACGATAATGGTGAATATTAGGGATTATCTACTGAACTGAGCATTTTGACACAAAAATACTCCACCATTATCTCTCGGTCAGACTGACAGATTGATTTTGTCCATTATAGATCAGGACCTGCCCTTGTTTTACATCGTCCTGATCTCTGCTGCTGGATCTCTGATGATTGTTGTTATAGTCGTGATGTGCTGCATCTGCAGGAAATGTAGAAAAACAGGTCAGGAATTCACTACACATGTTAATTAATGCATTTGAAATATATAAATATACACACACATATACAGCATACTATTTCTTATGTTTTTGGAAGACGTCTCATATTTATTTGATAAACATACGGGGAAATATTATTGTGAAATATCTTTGGAATTTAAAATAATGATTTTCTATTTTAATATACATTAAAGTCAAATTTATTTCTACTATGCGAAAGCTGATTTTTCAGCATCATTACTCCAGTCTTCAGTGTCACATGATCCTTCAGAAATCATGGTGATTTATAATTATCAATGTTGGGAACGGTCGTGCTGCTTAATATTTTTTTATAACCCGTGATACTTTTTTTTTTAGGATTCTTTGGTTAATAAAATGTTAAAAAAGGAACAGCATTTTATTTGAAAAATAAGTCATTTGTAACGATATAAACTACTGTTCAAACGTTTGGGGTCAGTAATTTTTCAGTAATTCTTTTTTTTTTTTTTTAAGAAATTAATACTTTTAATCATGAAGGATAAATTGATATAAAGATTTATATTGTTAGAAAAGATTTCTGTTTTGAATAAATGCTGTTCTTTTTAACTTTTTATTCATCGATGAATCGTGAAAAAGTATCACAGGTTCCATAGAAATATTAAGCAGCGCGACTGTTTCCAACATTGATAATAACTGAGTATCAAATCCGAATATTTGAATGATTTCTGGGACACTCAAAAAAATATTTTCATTTCAGTTTAATTAATTAAAATGAGCAAAAGTAACACAATATTTTAACATTTTGTTACAACTTTATTTAATTGTGTTCAATCAACCTAATATATTTAAAACTGAAGTTTCCAGAAATACATATTTATTCATACCTGTATGTATTTCTGCAAAAAAACAAAAAAACTGAAGTTTTGACCGGTACCACACACACACACACACATTAAACAAGCTTTGTCGTTTTAAACTTTTAACACGCCTGTGATTACTGTTAATGCAGTTCAGACACGGGAGGGAGACGGAACTGATTCATATTTGTGTAAACCAGCGACACGACAGAAGGTAAGATCATTATGGACGGTTGCAGTCAGGCTGATTGAAGTCACTGACTGAAGTTTGCAGATGATCTGAGCAGATCAAAGATACGTGTTTATGCAGTATCTGTATATGCATGTACTTTTGGCACCTTTGTGTCAGTGCTAACGGGCAGTTTTTCCATTGTGCAGGGCTATTTTCATTTCTAATAAGCACAAAACAAAAAAATGGTAACACTTTAGTTTAGGGTCCAGTTCTCACTGATAACTAGTTGCTTATTAGCATGCATATTACCAGGATATTGGCTGTTTATTGGTACTTATAAAGCACATATTAATGCCTTATTCTACATGAAAAATACCTAAATTGAACAACTACCTTACTAACTATTAATAGGAAGTAATTAGGAGTTTAATTAGGACTCACCAAAAATAATATTATCGCATAAAATGCAATTAAAATGTGTATATATATATATATATATATGTTACATGTACTTACCATAGTAATGTAGGATTGAAAAGAATCCAAGACACTTGAAATGAACTTTACTGTGTTCCACCCCTTCTTTCAACCACAAGGACCATTTGCAGTTCCCAAAGACAGAGAGGGGCTGATAGTGATCAAGGCCTGTAGGCCAAGATTTGTGTACTTTGGGGGTCAATGAATTGTCACACCTTTAGAACAATGGGGGAAGTGTAATTATCTGATTGGTCAGTTTGAATGTCTCACAATTGGGGTTTAGTCACATGGTCAGGGAAAGGATAAAAGAAGACTGTAACTGTTGTCTCTTTTAATGCTCTGAAGTGCTACCTATTGCAATACAATACTGTCACTCTCTATAGCAAAGCTCTCCCACATATTAAGCTTTTGTAACTGCGCTTATTTCCGTCGTTGGTATAAGTGGCAGTGGGTGGAATAGACGAGAAATGTACAGTTTACTACCATCTTGATAATAATGTTTCTTTAGTCATTCGGCAGTCTTGAAGCCTGAACCCCTGCAGAAAATCCACCCTTACAGTAATAACAGTAAATTATGCATGATTAAATCCAACTAACCCTCAACCAAATCCTAATCCTAGCCTAACCCTATAGTAAGTACATGTAGTTAATTAATATTACTCAGTATTTAAATAAATAATAACACTGTAACATTACACTTTAAAATAAAGTATAACCCAGTAGTATATTAACAGTAATAAATTATTATGCATCAAAGGGTTAGTTCATATATATTTTGGCAGAATGTGATCTCACAGCCGTAGTCAGTCACCACTCACATTTATTGAATTTTTTTTCCATACAATGAAAGTGAAGTGCCTATTTTCCTCAGTTCCACACTCTATAGCGAGTTGCGGTCTTTTGCCTATAGGGCGGTGTAGTGGCATGGAAGACGGACGGATGGACTGCAATAATCAGAAACCTTGTCTTTCTTTCTGTGGAAGAAAAGCACGTGCTGAAAAGCCTTGGCTTCAAATTTTTAGCTTTATGAAATTGGATTTATCCAATCATGACAATGCGTTTGGACTAATTTCTTCATTTGATTAAAAGCTGTAATTAACTTCAAACATGTTATTCTGCAAAATGTACATTATGTTTATGAAAAACACATTTCAGCATTAGAACCATCTCTTTATTGGTCTTTGCACAATTAGTTTACATGGTTATAAAAATAAAATAGCTTCCTGCAACATTCTGTGAAGGTTATAGTTTTTGGTTACAGAAAAATAACCATATGGGAGTGTTATGCTGGAACTGCTCTGCGAGAAAGTGTGTGCATTACACAAAGTGTGAAGAGAAAATAAAAGTACAGTCTAAAAAATGTCAGAGTAAATAACAAACTATTGTAGAACTACAAAACATTATTTTGCTTGCAATTCGGATCATTTTGTTTAAATTTTTTTCGTAGGCAAAATATTTCCGTCATAAATAATCATTACTTTTAATTCTGTGATCGCAATGTATTTGGCATCAAATTGACACCATAGTGTATAATTTGGCTCAACTATAGATTGCTCACGTTGTTGCATTATGATGCATTTTTAGTTTATTGATTTCTGTTTTTGACTGGCTGCTTTCTGCCTTTGTTTAGCCTATATATATCATGAATTAGGTTTTATGTTTTTTTATGCATTAGCTTCACCAAAGCCAGCCTGTGATGTGTCTGTGGCCTACTCATTTAAACCATCATGTTTAAAATCATAAAACAGTTTGAACTATAAACAATTTGCTTTGTTATTATTAAAAAAAACTAATTTCATACCATTAGAATTGCATTGGAAAGGAAAAAAATAAAGTGGTTCCTCGTGTTGTGCTGAAGTGTGTCCTTGAGCTGCAGCGTCTCTGCGGTTTATCAGTCTCTGAGCTGAGACGCAGCTTTAGCAAACATTGCTTTCTTTGTAGACGTGATGCAACAAGAGTCTCTGCTGTTGCTTTAGTGTGAAAGACAGTCATTCTCAGACTGAGACTGCAAACCTGCAGAACTAAAACTGTTTGATGCTTTAACGGTTTAAAAAGTCCTGTGATGATGAACGGTAGGATTGATGTCATCTATCACCAAGTTCCTGATTGAGTTTGTGTTTCCTTACAGAAATCAAAGACGGATGCTGTGTATGAAAATGTTCCTAAAAAACGATGATGAAATACTGTGTTTATCAACCGGAACTGATGTAAGAGCTCATATGGGCCCTGCCTCACACCTTTGCTCACATTTAATCTCTGCCAGGATGTTTCCTTCCATCTCTCTTTTGTCTGTGCTCTTATCACATCTTTTGATTTCATCTGTGTAAAATAAACCTCTCAGCCTGACTTTTCTGTCAGTCCCACCTTTTTCCTCTCTCTATGTATAAGGGAACGATGGGGAGTTCGATGAGGCAGTGGTTCATGTAGGTTATCTACAAACTGGAAATGTTGGTGGTTCAATCACCGGTTCCACCTGACCAAGTGTCGAGGTGTCCATGAGCAAGACACCTAACCCCAGCTGCTCCCGACGAGCTGGATGGTGCCTTGCATGGCTAACACCACCGTCGGTGTATGAGTGAATGTAAAATGTGAAGCGCTTTGGTGGCCATTGGGTCTGTGAAAGCGCTATATAAATGTAGTCAATTTACTGTTAAACTAGAGATCAACAACAGCAGCAGCAACACCATCAGTGACAAGACCTTCAGTGTTACGGTCACTGGTGAGTCATTGTTTAAAAGTCTTGTATTTTAAAATCACATTCATATGTTTAGTGAGTTTTTTTGTAGTTTTTTATTTCCAAATCTGTGTATTAATTTACATGCAGTATATTGATAATCTCTTCAAAAACAGTAATTGTTAAAGCTGCAGTAGGTAACTTTTGTAAACAAATATTTTTTTACATATTTGTTAGAACTGCCGTTATGTCCTGACAGTAGAATATGAGACAGAAAATCTGTGAAAAAATCAAGCTCCTCTGGCTCCTCCCAGTGGTCCTATTGCCATTTGCAGAAATACACCGGTCAGAAACAACCAATCAGAGCCAGGAGGAATGTCTAAGCAGTGTCAATCACGCTCGTGTACAAAACTTAACTCAAGATTGCCGGTGTGCTGCAGTGCTAATAGATTGCCGAAGTGATGACATCACTTTGTAGGACAACTCGGAAGCTAGCGGCGCATGGGTTCCCTCGATCGAAAAGCTATGCATTTTCCCCATAGACTCTTGGAAAATCGCAAAAAATAAGATCTGTGTTTAACAAAGAGTTGTGACCCTTACACGTTTTGTCTATCAAGATAATCTTTACAAGTTAATCAAAAATGTATACATTTTGAAGCCTATATAAAGTTTTTAAAAAACACAAGCAGACACAAAGTTTTAAAAAACACAAGCAGACACAATAAAGTTTACAAAACCACAAGCAGGTTTTAACTGTGTGTTCTATGTCATAGATCAAAACGTGAAAATATTTAGAGGCTTTGTTCACCACAGACCTTATTTCAGGCGATTTAGCAAAAACCCATTCAAAAATCCCATAGACTTTAGAGCGAGGGAACCGGGAGGCGAATTATTTTTTGCAGGGCGGTAGGGGAAGACTCATTAATATTCATTGGGGAACTCATCCCTGATTGGCTCGCCGTTCTGAATACCACTCCTACGTTACAATGAGATATTCAAAGACGTGGTCTCTTTCCGATAGGGATTGTGATCACAATCACAAACACAAACACAAATAAATGAATCGTGTTGTTATTGACCAAACATGATTCAACCGGGAGTGCTAAAATGCTAACTCACTTCCGCGTTTTGGCCTACAGAGTGACGTCGTAACTTCGGCACTCTATGGCGGAGAAACAACCTAAACTGTTGATTTCTCGAATTTCACGCCTGCTCATAAAACAAAGACGGGTAGAAGAAAAAAGTTCACAACACACATTAAATAAACTTCACCCCCTTTGACAAAGAAGATGAAGAATGCCAATACATTTTTTTCCCATTGGTTGTAATTTATTATTTAAATGTTTTAATAATAATAATGCTATTAATGACTAAATAAAAGCCTCTGGACTTTGTGGTTATACAACATCTCCTAGTGGTGTGATTTCCCTGGTCTCCTCTGTGATTTGTCTTTATCTGTGGGAGCACAAAGAGGGTGAGTAATTAATGACAGATAATTAATACTTGAGTCTGAAAACTAATTGAAACCAGGCCCGGCTCCAGATATGAGATGAAAGGTGGGCCAAGTGATATTCCAGGTGGGCCGGTCAGGAGGGGGAGGGAGAGAGGGGTAATACTTTAGTCTCACATATCTGTTGATGTCTGTTGATATAATTTTAATATCATGCATTTAAGGCAATTGTTAGGGTGTTTGTTTGTTATTGTTGTGTTTGTGTTTTCTTCATTTTTAAAATGTTTTGTACATTACTATTTAGTGACTTTATATATATATAACTTTATTTATATAACTTTATACATGTTTAACATGTTTATTTTTACATTCTCTCTTGTTGCATTTGTAATATTTTTTTGACCTCTTAACAGATCTTGTATCAATTAAGTAACTATAGATTTGATAAAAATGAGCAGATCTTTTAAAATAACTATTTACATCAACTAAAACAAACTTGTTACTAACTAAAAATGTTAACATGTTCTTCTTTTTTAAGATTTTTTGTATATATTTTGGAACTATATATTTAGTAACTTTATATAGATAAACATGTTTAACATGTTTATTTTTAAAGTCTCTCTTTTTGCATTTGTAATATTTTTTTGACCCCTTAATAGATCTTGTATCAATTATGTAACTATAGATTTGATAAAAAAAGGGCATGTATTTTAAAATAACTACATCAACTAAAACAAACTTGTTAAAATGTTAACATGTTCTTCATTTTTAATTTTTGGAACTATTTAGTAACTTTAAATTATATAAACATGTTTAACATGTTAAACACTATGATATAGTGAATGACTACATTTTTTGCACAAGAAAATAAAATAAATTAAAATGTTCAAACTAAATTCTAAACTTTAAATAAAACAAAAGAAAAGCAGATAAGTGATAAGTCCGTGGAAAAAACACTGCTCATTCGCGTCTGTCAGCGGCCGTGCGCTCCTCTCAGCCACTCACTGAACAGGGCAGACGCAGCGAGAGTGACGACAGGGAGAAAGCAAGAGCTCGCGCTCGCAGGACAGTACTGGCAACATTTGGAGGTTACTGAGGTTTGTCCAAAAAGTCGCTAAATTTTTCGCTAGTCGCTTTTTTGAAAAATTATGCTAAAGGGGTCTGAAAAGTCGCTAAAAATAGCGACAAAGGTGCTAAGTTGGCAACACTGAGTCTGTCTCGGAGGGGAAAAGGGACGGGATTGGGTAGAAAATATAAAATAACGTATCTCGAGCTAAATTGAATATAGCACCAATTTTGTGATTGGCTGTCATGTGGTGTGGGGCCAGGGTGGGCCAAGCTTCTGATTGGGTGGGCCAGGCCCCCATTGCATATATTGCAATCAAGCAGGTTCCCCATGGTGTAAATTAATCCTACTCATTTCTGATTAATATTAGCCTAATATTTCTGATTAATATTAATTCGGCACATATTTTTTGGTGGTCAATTTTTTTAATGGTGTTTATGATGTACAAATGTAATTTCCCTTTTTTTAAATTAAATGTTTTAATATTACAGTGTAGTATAGGTCAGAAGGAAATTCATTTTCACATCTTATATTTGATATAGAGGGTATGCGCATGACGTCACCGTCGGCCGGAGTGAATGCGGTCACGCCCACAAGTGGCAAAAAGACTGAGCGGCAGCATTTGTTTTCAGCGTGAATGCCGTGAAAATCACACAAAACACATCTAAACCGGAAAAGAGCTTTGCGATTGACTGTACAACTAGATTTGACCAGAAATCTGAGGTACTGTATATTTTTACAGACTGCAAAAAGCTACAGAACAGACTATATTCTGCATAATTGGATGTTTTTTAAATAAACACTGACAAAAAACGGGCTGGACGATATGATGATATACAGTATAACATTAATGTAAGTGATCCCTCGGATTTAGACCTATCTATATTGTATTTATATAAAACGTTTACAGGCAAATTTTCTTCATTTATTTCCCCGGCGTCGAAATCAGGCACATATAAATGTCAGGAAACACGATTCCTGGATGCATGTCAATATCCATGGATCACTGGATCTTTGATAAGTTGTAAGGAACACTATATCGAGTCCAACTTTTAGTTTAAACTGATAATAGTTTGTTTTACTCGCGTTAACGCAGTTTCCCCTATTAACTCCAGCCACGCAGCAGCTCTTCTGCCACTCAGTCCCGCTGAGGGGGGCGTGTTCCGGCGGGGAAGTGACGTTAATGCATTCCCTCTATTGTCCTGGATAAATGTAAAAATGAAACCCAAACCACACAACCTGGATCCCTTGTCATTTTTTATACCACTGTATAGAGCGCCATCTTGGGTCAAAATAAGACTTCACTTTTGGAAGAATAACATTCTACCTTTGACCAATAGAGGGCGCTATAATAAGATCTTAACAGCAGATAATGACCCGATAATAAACACTGTAAATCAAAGACACTCTGAGATTTTATATTTGAGTGTGTTTTGCTCTATGATTCCTGAGCTGTCTGAATCATATTGATTCACACTGCATTGCTAACACAGTTAATTAGGGTATTCGTGTGTGTTAGCAATTTATACTATTTTATATCACTATTTAATTCTGTCCTTACCAACCCCTAACCTTAAACATATGGAAGCTTATGTGTAGCAATATTCAATTTGAAATGTAATATGCAAAATGATAATGCAATATGTAAAATGACAATGCAATATGTAAAATGACAATGCAATATGTAAAATGGAAATACATTTCTGTATTTAAATTTACATTTTCCATTACATTTGTGCAACGTTTGTTGCAAAATGAAAATAATTCAATTATATAATTTACATTTGCCATTTCATACATATGTTTTAATATGTAAATTGAATACATATTTTAATGCTTTATAAGTTGCCAAATTAAAATAAAAATGTATTAAAGAAATTATTAGATCTGTTTAAAATGTTCAAGCAAAAACTGTAGCAAAATGATCATTTAAATGTTATTTTTCTTAATTGCATTTACACTCACAGTTAAGACACCTGCGATTGCATTTTCATTAAATGTCCCGCAATGAATGTAGCAAAATTCAATGTGCAAATTGAAAATGCATTCCGAGCCGATCACGCCCCTGGCCCCTCCCTCCCGCTCGCTCTCGTCAATCACTGCGTGAAGTTGGCCCCGCCTCCAACCAATGCAAAACGTCGGCAAAATAGGCTCAATCGTTTTTACTTCATTTGTGCTGTTACTTGCTTTATTGTTTGTGCTGCTTCGATTTTTTAGATATTTAAAGAATATTTATAGGTCATTCTGAGGTCACCCAGCCCCCCACATCCTCCAAATAAAATAGTCTCGTTCGTTTGTGCCGGTTAAAGTTTTGTTTGTGCGGCTTCGCGGTTTTTAAAATATTAGACCAATTATAGACGAACCCGTCAGATTCCGTGATGACCCTGGCCTATACATTTATAAATATCTAATCAATATGCTTTATAAAATAGAAAAGTGAGATGGTTAAAAATCAAATGAGTCACTTTATTGAAGATTACATTCAGACATGGTGAAATAAAGAGTATGGAGGTAGTTTTGTTTCTTTATTATTCGATCAAAAAAAAGGTTGCTACAATCCAAAAAAATATTTTCAATTAAAAAAACCTTCACATCAAAGAAAAAAATTATTTGAATCCAAAAATATATTTGAGACTCAAAAATATAAATTTGAACACTGCTTTTCTTTGATTGAAAATGTCTTCTTTGATAGAAGTCCGTTTTTTTTTTTGTTTAAAGCAACCTTTTTAATTGAAGTAACATTGTTTTTTGATTGGACCATATAATGGGTAGGACATTTGTGTCTTTATCATTCAATCAAAAAAGAAGTTGCTTCAAACAAACAAACAACAGAATCAATAAAAAGTCACTTCAATGAAAAGATAAACATTTTCAAATATAGAAAATCGTTTTTGAATGCAAATAAAATACTTGAGACTCCAAAAATTGCATTTGAACACTTTTTTTTTATTATTGAAAATGTTCTCTTTGATTGAAGTAATCTTTTTTGTGTTTGGGGCATACATGGGTAGGACATTTGTGTCTTAATCATTCAATTCCAAAAAAGATGTTTCAATCAAAAAAAATATTTTCAATCAAAGAAAAAACTGTTCAAATGCAACAAAAAAAAATACCCCCGTGAATAAAAAAAAGTATTGAAGAGAATGTGTTTTTCGTTGTTGTTTTTTTTTTTTGAAGTGCAAAAAGTTTTGAAGTTTAAATTTTTTTGATTGAATTATTTTGACACAAACGTTCCGCAGTGGGCGGGTGCTTCTCTATTGGTCAGACATGTTTGATTGACAAGTGTCTACACCAACGACATCTTTCTGACAAAGAAGTCATGTTCGCCACTCGCCAGCAAGCTTTTTGCCAGTTACGTCCTGCGTCACATCTCTCATGCGGGTTCTCGTCGACCAGGGTCAGCGCGCATCATAGCGCACACAGGCAGGCACAGAACTAGCTAGCGAACCTAGGTCTTAAATCTAATAAGTTATGTTTTTTACAACACGTTTTTTGATGGAAAAGTGATGTTTAATTTCCATAGTCTTTGTTTAGTGAACGAAAGCGAAATCAGGAATTGCGGTCTTTCAGTTGTTTATCGTTACCTAGCTACCATGGGTTTAAGTTGTACAAGATGTGCTGTAGCCTTACAATGGCCAAGTCGCGTCTCATATTAACAGATGAATAGGCTTCGCTCAGTTTATTAAATACATCCAACCTGAAATGTCTCTTACAAACTATGAAGGGACAATGAATCAATCAATACTGACATGGCAATGCTAGACAGATAGCCTACTTTGTTTGCACAGCCCTGCCGTGATTTTGTTGAAGTTTTGAGATTTTGATAAAGTTAGGCCTACTTATTGTATTGCAGAAAAGTAAACTTCCAGTAAACTCCAGTTAACCAGTTCATGTTTCTTCTTTAGGTGATTCAAGCAGTAACGACTAATTAGACTCAATACTGCTATTATAATACACAATACATTTTTTTTGTAATGCAAAGTTTTCAACAGGGAAATATAAACAGCATTTGTCAAATTTTCCCTTAACCCCCCACCCCCTTATCAACAACACATCAGCATTAGTCAGCAGAGTACAAATACATGGGTGAAGTAATCATACAAAATAAACACACACACATAAAAGAAAGAAACAAAAAAGAAAAAGAAACACCTATTTACAAAGCAACCCTTGTGTGTATTGCCAGAGATGGGTGAAGCCCTAGCATGTGATGGATCCTTTATAGATACGATATGGTGCAACTACAGTGCAACGCAAATAGTAAATATAAGATAAAGTGAAAAGTAATAGTAAATAGTTTAGTCAATAAAATAAACAAACCGTATACAGCAAATAAAATTGTAATGAAAAGGCTGTATAAAATATAGGCTATATAAAATAAAATGACACAACCCTGTCTATTTTTGTTAAATTTTAGTTTTATTGATCAGTAATAGACACTGTAACAGTATAAGTAGCCTAAAAGGTATAAGAAGTTATACAAGACAAGAAATAAAGTAAACGATTCAGACAAACATACAGCAGGATGCAACGTTAAAATAGCCAAAATATAAAATTATGAAACTTCCCTTTGCCCTCAGCCAAAACGATTTGCCAGGGAACAAATGATAGATTAATGAGACCAAAGATCGCCCGTTATATACACAAGACGAATTATATCTCATGTTTTAACCACTGGACTAGAGACATCAGAGCCAGCGGAAAACATCAGAAGCACTGGCCGAGGTACGGCTGTTCTCGGCGGGGTACATGAGCTGTGAAAGACTGGATATCACAACTCCGAAACCGTCCGATCAATTTTTTAAATAGGCGCTATCTTTATAAATAAACCACAGATTTGACCCTTAAACAACTACATTGTCGACTGAAAAACTATTAAAACGACATTTCGTGACACAATAACAGTAGTATTTTTAAATGTCGCGGCTTTTCTCGTCTGTCAATGCGCGCTGACCCTGGTCGACGAGAACCCGTTCAACCCGCATGAGAGATGTGACGCAGGACGTAACTGGCAAAAAGCTTGCTGGCGAGTGGCGAACATGACTTCTTTGTCAGAAAGATGTCGTTGGTGTAGACACTTGTCAATCAAACATGTCTGACCAATAGAGAAGCACCCGCCCACTGCGGAACGTTTGTGTCAAAATAATTCAATCAAAAAAATTTAAACTTCAAAACTTTTTGCACTTCAAAAAAAAAAAAAACAACAACGAAAAAACACATTCTCTTCAATACTTTTTTTATTCACAGGGTTTTTTTTTTTTTTTTTTTTGCATTTGAACAGTTTTTTCTTTGATTGAAAATATTTTTTTTGATTGAAACAACTTTTTTGGAATTGAATGATTAAGACACAAATGTCCTACCCATGTATGCCCCAAACACAAAAAAGATTACTTCAATCAAAGAGAACATTTTCAATAATAAAAAAAAAGTGTTCAAATGCAATTTTTGGAGTCTCAAATATTTTATTTGCATTCAAAAACGATTTTCTATATTTGAAAATGTTTATCTTTTCATTGAAGTGACTTTTTTTATTGATTCTGTTGTTTGTTTGTTTGAAGCAACTTCTTTTTGGATTGAATGATAAAGACACAAATGTCCTACCCATTATATGGTCCAATCAAAAAACAATGTTACTTCAATTAAAAAGGTTGCTTTAAACAAAAAAAAACGGACTTTTATCAAAGAAAACATTTTCAATCAAAGAAAAGCAGTGTTCAAATGTATATTTTTGAGTCTCAAATATATTTTTGGATTCAAATCATTTTTTTCTTTGATTGAAATTTTTTTTTTCATTGAAGTGAAGGTTTTTTTAATTGAAAATATTTTTTTGGATTGTAGCAACCTTTTTTTTTGATTGAATAATAAAGAAACAAAACTACCTCCATAAAAGAGCGGCCATATTTTTCGGTATGAATTTGACCCGTCAGATTCCGTGACACTGTAGCTAGTATATTTATCAATATATCTAATCAATATGCTTAATAAAATATAAATGGGAGATGGTCATACATCACATGAGTCACTTTATTGAACATTACGGTCAGTTATGAAGAAAGAGCGGTCAAATTTTTTGGTAGCTATGAATTTGACCCGTCATATTCTGTGATCTCAAAGTTATAGGCCTATGCATTTGTAAAGAAAACCTGTACGATCTCCAACATTATTGGGTAATTATAGTTAATAGTAATAAGAATAAAGTTAAGCATGTGTATCAGACAATGACAATATTTAATACAAAACGAAACAATCATTAACAGAGTCCTGCATCAGACAACAACAGCGCAGCATAATGTTGACATCAAAGATAAGGCAGAACATGATAAGGCAGAACATTCTCCCAGACGGTCCAACAACGCACTGGTTCTATCACCTGCAGACGTGTAAGTTAATAATCTTCGGAAACACTACAATTTCTCTGTTCACGCTCCCCTTCATCTGCCAGTAAATTTACGCTCGTATCAGCTCTGCCGCCATGTTTCCTTCCAACACCTCAAAATGTTGCTTGCCGAGCCCCATAGATATAAACACTAGATGTCGCCTGGCTACGGCAGTTCATTGGAACGAATGCGTCAATAGAGCCGCCATCTTGAAACAGGGGAACCCCTCATCAGCGTCAATGTAGGAAATGGAAATAAAATCACCATAAATCGTCATGAATGCGATTTTCTAGTTGTTTTGGTTCATTCCAACTGTCAGACATGTATTTATCATTGAGTCCAGAGAAATTTAAAAAAAATTTCACAATCTTGTAAAATGTAATCCCTTGATGTCTGGTTTTTAGATTTCGTTCGTGTGAACATCCATACGCAGCACAAAAGTCCAGCATCATCCATGAATTCAGCGTTACCTAGCTACTTCCTATGACAAGACCCCTGTTCCAAAATGGCGGCGGTTTTGACGCATGTTTAGAACCCCAAGGCGACATCTAGTGTTTATATCTATGGCCAAGCCCCGCCTTGATGCAGTGATTGACGAGAGCGAGCGGGAGGGAGGGGGCGGGGCAGGGGCGTGATCGGCTCGGAATGCATTTTCAATTTGCACATTGAATTTTGCTACATTCATTGCGGGACATTTAATGAAAATGCAATCGCAGGTGTCTTAACTGTGAATGTAAATGCAATTAAGAAAAATAACATTTAAATTATCATTTTGCTACAGTTTTTGCTTGAACATTTTAAACAGATCTAATAATTTCTTTAATACATTTTCATTTGAATTTTCCAACTTATAAAGCGTTAAAATATGTATTCAATTTGCATGTTAAAACATATGTATGAAATGGCAAATGTAAATTATATAATTGAATTATCATTTTCATTTTGCACCAAACGTTGCACAAATGTAAATGAAAATGTAAATTTAAATACAGAAATACATTGTCATTTTACATATTGCATTGTCATTTTACATATTGCATTATCATTTTGCATATTACATTTCAAATTGAATATTGCTACACATAAGCTTCCATATAAACATACCCGTTGGTAATCGAAAAATAGAATTACATGTAGCCTAATATTCACAAATTGTATCCTTTTGTGTATATATTGCACATAAATATTAGTTACCATATAAATGTGAATTTATGTTCACACACACACACACACACACACACACACATGAAAAGCGGCGATTCCTTATGTAGACCTATTATTCAATATTGGCCTATTATTCTGTATATTTTCAAATTTAAGCCATTTAATATATTGATCATTCAAATACAGGGAAATATATTTTCTTTTCATAATGGTACCGAACAAGAAAAAGGCAAGCAGTAAATGAGATCAATGTTTTATTATGAATGAAATATAGATATACAGTTGAATGTGATAAACTAAAAATATAACATTTTAGTTCAGATTCTGGATGCTATGCAAAAAAATTGTTTTTTTTAAATAAAAATGTTGCAATATGAAGAGCAAAAACAAAACAGAGATAGAACATTTACATTTATTCATTTATAGAACATTTACATTTATTCATTTAGCTGACGCTTTTATCCAAAGCGACTTACAATTGCTATATATGTCAGAGGTCGCACGCCTCTGGAGCAACTAGGGGTTAAGTGTCTTGCTCAGGGACACATTGGTGTCTCACAGTGGATTCAAACCCGGGACTCTCACACCAAAGACATGTGTCTTATCCACTGCGCCATCACCAGCCCCATAGAAGATAGAAAAAACATCCCGGCAGAGAATAAATGTGAGCAACACCAAAAGGTGTAAGGTATTGTCCAGTATGAACATTAATTCCAGTAGATCCAGTAATCATCGTTTTTTGGGGACATTTTCATACACAGCATCTGTCTTGGATTTCTGAAAGGAAACACAAATTCAATCAGGAACATGTGGATCTGGATGTGACTGTTTAATTAATTTATAATCAGAGTGAATATTAATTGCAGACCAACCTTCACAATAAGATTTTGGTATTATTCTGTAAAAGTTATTATTCTGTTTTTCAGGACTGTGATCTAACTATTAAAAGTGTAGTAAGAGATTTTATAGAAACACTTTTGATATTTGAAATCAACCCAAACAAACCCTCTCCCTTCATTGCTCCGCCCCCAAATGAACAAATACACACTTCTAAAGAGTAAATGTGTCATTAGGGATGTAAGTTACAGTACATGTATTAATCCCAAACATACGCAGTATGGACGTTGTTCACTGTATGTCGGATACATTCAGTCACAGTCACACTCTAATCCAAAAGGGGTCCGGTGCGGTAAAGCAATGTTGTTTGCTCACTGTCACAACAGGAATTCTCTCCCCTCTCCATCATGAATAGACACGCCCCCTCCTGCTAATTGGATAATTCTCTCCCGTCTCCCAGAGCCATAGAGAGAAAGAGTTGCGACACGCTTTGATGTCGCCGCGACGGCTGTCACGTGGTTCATGTAAGCCCCAATAGTTCCAAAACATATGCGGGCTGTCATGTTCTTCTATGGACAGACAGCAGCGATTGCATTATTAAACGCTAAATATAAAATAAAACACACACCCAAGTACTTTTTAAGCTGTTATTGCATTTTGTTAATGTCAATTTTGCATTTAGAGAGGCAGGGTGACAACTTAGATAAGTATTAGGCTATATTTTGGAGGGAAAAGCTTAGTGTTCATGTTCGCATGGGTAGTAGCACTGGCTTTAGCTTAACTTTTCCATGTCATTCATCTGATGATGGACGTCTCATGATATTTATTTTAGCACAACTGGGCTGTATTAGGCTATTGATTCCCGTGATCTTGCTCATAAATTCTGATTCAGCCATACCTTCGTGATCACGCAAAGAGGTCTGCAGTGGCGGTCCGTTCAGAATTCCAACCACCATAAAATAATTACGCTGTGCACGTACAAATGAATGATTTAGGATGGAAATAGACTGCTCCCATAACGTAGAAAGCAACGACTATATTTACAGCAATGTTCGGTTAATATTAACTTCATAAAATGAAACCGGAGAGATAGGTAATGAGTGAATTAACTATGTTCCTAAATACGATCCACAACTGTTAACGGGATTCATTTCAGTATGGCTAATGTACCCCTTCATCCTACCCTAATATCATAGACTAAACCATTCATCAGAAAACACACACAAATACATGTATACGATCATGTACTGTGTACAGAATGTTTCAATCACACATTACTAACCCATACACACACACACATATATGAATGCATATATTATGTAGGCCTATATAGGCTATAACACAAACACATATGCATAACCCTAAACCATTTAAATACATGAATTGTGTGTGTGTGTGTATGTATATATATATATATATATATATGTTAGTTAGTTAGCTAATGTTAGTGTTTTAACTTGTAAGTGTTGGTCACGTAAGCTATCGCTGCAATTAACTTATTATCTTCCAATAAACATTTACTAAAACTGACTACATAAAATATAACTACTGACTAGATTCACGAGAGGTCGGCTAATGTGTGTCAAAGTAAAAAAAATACAGTAATTTCATTAATTTACCAGCGAGCGTACTTCGGAAGCACTGAAAATGAATGCGGTTCAATGCTGGAACTATCAGTGTTTGGAACTATCGGCTGCTCCACGACACACGTTACTTCCGCATTCCTAAGTTCCTATGGCGGTCTATGGCATAGATATCCATAATAAAGGCTAGATGTCTCGTCCACGCTGCTGGCCAATGGAGGTCGACGTCAGCACCTGGCGGCCATCTTGTCCCAGGCAGCTCACTCACTCGTAGCATTGTGTTAATGGTGCATGTACTTTTTAAATAGCCATAACTTGCTCAATTTTCTACCGATTTTCAAACGGTTTGGTTTGTTATAAACGTCAGAGATGTAGTTATGACACTGCACACTTATGAAAAATAAGTGTATAAATAAATAATCAACCAGAATTATCCAGCCACGTTGATAACATTTCTAAGAAACCTAACTGTTTGAAAATCCATAAAGATTTCAGCAAGATAAGAGTATTTGTGTTCTCACCATACATCAGTACCACATAGCCCGCCAGAAAGCTAGCCTGTGACAAGATGGCCGCCAGTGATGACGATAGAGACTCTATGGATATCTATGGTCTGTGGGAGTGTCGAAACTCTGTTTTTCAACGGCTCTGCCCTCTCCATCATGAATAGACACGCCCCCTCCTGCTAATTGGATAATTCTCTCTCCTCCCTCATCATGAATAGACACGCCTCCTCCTGCTAAGGTGGGGTGAGCAGTTGCTCATTATCATTCAAAGAGACATGCACCGGTCGCTGTGAACAGAGCTGTTTATAGCCCGAAACACACCAAGCCGACGGTCGGCCGTCTGGCAGATTTTGTGGGTCGGCCAACTAAGTTTCCTCGCTGTGATACGCAAGGTTCCGTGCCGTCGGCTGAAAATAGTCCTCGTCGACTTTGTTTCGCCCGATTTGACATGTTGAATCGGCGTCGGGCCGTTGGGGAAAGAGAGAACTCTGATTGGCTGTTCAGCTTAGTGAAAGAGTCAGTGCAAGAGAATAAAAGCAAAACAGCAAGCAAAGAAGTCAAAACGGTAAAGATAAAAGGCTGTTCTTATGTTACGTCATCTTACCTGAGTGTTCCTTGGCGAATATTTCAATATTAACATGAGCTGAGTGGAATTTAGCAGGTTTAGCAGGATTGATATTCAAAACGGTAAGCACGCGCTGCTTTGTTTACGTTATGTGTATCTGCAGCCGGCAGCGTCGGTTTTCCTTTTTGAATGATGAATATAGACTAATATATCTGCAGAAATAGACAGTTGGCTCATTACACGCAGGCGCAGAACGCACATTCTAGCTGACAGTCGGCTGCAGTTCTCTCGGTGTGTTCAAGTGCAGCTTTTTACCTCGACGAGAGCGGACAACACAGTCGGCTTTAATCAGCGCAAGCCGCTGGCGTCGGCTTGGTGTGTTCCGGGCTTAAGAGTAGGTAAGAAGGGTGTTTTTTTTACACAACCATTGACCCTAAAGAATCATCATACCGATGACCCCTTTAAGATCAGAAGGTTTGTCTTGACAGCTTCTGCTTTGAGAATGGTGGCCGTTAAAGATACTTGTTGCTTCCTTTATAAAGCAACCAACATC
The DNA here is from genome assembly GCA_030578255.1 of Tiaroga cobitis. NCBI lineage: Eukaryota > Metazoa > Chordata > Actinopteri > Cypriniformes > Leuciscidae > Tiaroga > Tiaroga cobitis. The sequence goes on from CM060612.1 coordinate 25,025,269, forward strand.
CGCTTTAAAGGGATCGTTCACTTTTGAAATGAATTTTTGATATGTTTTAGCTTACCTCAAGGGCATCCAAGATGTAGGTGGCTTTGTTTCCACAGTATTTTCAATTTTGATAAATTTAGGTCAAACCGTTCTTGTCTGTCAGTCATATAATGCAGGTCTATGGTCACCACCTCAAAGAGCATGCACAGAGAAGTCCAAATTAAACATGATTTAATGACTTGTAAATGTAAGTACACATTGATGGCCTAAGACCCGAAACAAGCATTTTTGTGTGAGAAAACGAACAGTATTTATATCGTTTTTACTAGGGCTGGGTAAAAAATATCGATTTCTCGATACTAATCGATTCTCATTTTTACGAACCGATATCGATTCTTAAATCTGAAGAATCGATTAGTCATCCTGTTTTCATTTGATGAGCGCGCAGAACATTGTATCGTGCATCCCATCCAATAAATCGAAATAATCTTTGTGCTTTGTGACTATTATTATGAAATAAAGTCTCAAATTTCGAATTACGTCCATTTTCTTACGAAATTCAAAAACATAATTACCGTTTTGGCGCTGTGGCGTGAGATCGCTCTGGCTAAGGCAGCTCAAGAGAAGCAGCAGCGCGGAGCGCACATGATCTCATTCTCCTCTTCCGCCTTAATAATACCAGTTACTCCGCCTTAATAATACCAGTTACTCCGCCTTAATAATACCAGTTACAGCGCCAAATAAACATCAATGAGCATCTGAAAGTGTGTTAAACAATAGAGTACAACATCGAAATCCATATCATGTAACGTGGTATCGCTCAATCAGTGTTTCATCCGTGGAAAGACGTCAGTTAAACAGCGAGTAAACAATGGCATGTAAAGTCACATTTACCTCAGAAAAAACATTAAACTTAGTAACTTAGTCAGTTAGTCAGCTAGAAAAAATAACTCTAGAGAGGGGAATTTTGCTAAATATATGTACCATATTACATATTCATTACATTTTTAATCCATCCATCCATCCATCCATCTTCTTCCGGTTATCCGGGGCCGGGTCGCGGGGGCAGCAGTCTAAGCAGAGATGCCCAGACTTCCCTCTCCCTAGACACTTCCTCCAGCTCTTCCGGGGGGACACCGAGGCGTTCCCAGGCCAGCCGAGAGACATAGTCTCTCCAGCGTGTCCTGGGTCTTCCCCGGGGTCTCCTCCCAGTGGGACGTGCCCGGAACACCTTCCCGGGAAGGCGTCCAGGAGGCATCCGGAACAGATGCCCGAGCCACCTCAGCTGACCCCTCTCGATGTGGAGGAGCAGCGGCTGTACTCTGAGCTCCTCCCGAGTGACCGAGCTTCTCACCCTATCTCTAAGGGATCGCCCAGCCACCCTGCGGAGAAAGCTCATTTCGGCCGCCTGTATCCTGGATCTTGTCCTTTCGGTCATGACCCAAAGCTCATGACCATTGGTGAGAGTAGGAACGTAGATTGACCGGTAAATCGAGAGCTTTGCCTTACGGCTCAGCTCTTTCTTCACCACAACAGACCGGTACATCGACAGCATTACTGCAGAAGCTGCACCGATCCGTCTGTCAATCTCCCGTTCCATCCTTCCCTCACTCGTGAACAAAACCCAAATACCAAACAAATACTTAAACTCCTCCACTTGAGAAAGGATCTCTCCACCAACCTGAAGTGAGCAAGCCACCCTTTTCCGACTGAGGACCATGGCCTCGGATTTGGAGGTGCTGATTTTCATCCCAGCCGCTTCACACTCGGCTGCAAACCGTCCCAGTGCATGCTGAAGGTCCTGGTGTGAAGGGGCCAACACGACAACATCATCCGCAAAAAGCAGAGACGAAATCGCGTGGTCCCCAAACCTGACACCCTCCGGCCCCTGGCTGCGGCTAGAAATTCTGTCCATAAAAACTATGAACAGAACCGGCGACAAAGGGCAGCCCTGCCGGAGTCCAACATGCACCGGGAAGAAGTCCGACTTACTACCGGCAATGCGAACCAAGCGCCTGCTTCGGTCATACAGGGACCGGACAGCCCTTAGCAAAGGACCCTGGACCCCATACTCCCGGAGCACCCTCCACAGGCCGCCGCGAGAGACACAGTCGAATGCCTTCTCCAAATCCACAAAGCACATGTAGACTGGTTGGGCAAACTCCCATGAACCCCCCAGCACCCTGTAGAGAGTGTAGAGCTGGTCCAGTGTTCCACGGCCCGGACGAAAACCGCACTGTTCCTCCTGAATCCGAGGTTCCACTATCGGCTGTATTCTCCTCTCCAGTACCCTGGCATAGACTTTCCCAGGGAGGCTGAGAAGTGTGATCCCCCTGTAGTTGGAACACACCCTCCGGTCCCCCTTCTTAAAAAGGGGAACCACCACCCCGGTCTGCCATCCCAGTGGCACTGTCCCCGACTGCCACGCGCTGCTGCAGAGGCGTGTCAACCAAGACAGCCCCACAACATCCAGAGACTTGAGGTATTCAGGGCGGATCTCATCCACCCCCGGTGCCTTGCCACCGAGGAGTTTCTTGACTACCTCGGTGACCTCAGCTAGGGTGATGGACGAGTCCACCTCTGAGCCCTCAGCCTCTGCTTCCTCAATGGAAGACGTGACGGTGGGATTGAGGAGATCCTCGAAGTATTCCTTCCACCGTCCGACGACATCCCCAGTTGAGGTCAACAGCCGCCCACCCCTACTGTAAACAGCATTGGTGGGGGACTGTTTCCCCCCCCTGAGGCGCCGGACAGTTTGCCAGAATCTCTTCGAGGCCAGCCGATAGTCCTTCTCCATGGCCTCACCGAACTCCTCCCAGGCCCAAGTTTTTGCCTCCACAACCACCCGGGCTGCAGTCCGCTTGGCCTGCCAGTACATGTCAGCTGCCTCAGGAGTCCCACAAGCCAACCAGGCCGGATAGGACTCCTTCTTCAGCTTGACGGCATCCTTTACTTCCGGTGTCCACCACCGGGATCGGGGATTGCCGCCTCGACAGGCACCGGAGACCTTACGGCCACAGCTTCGAGCAGCCGCTTCGACAATGGAGGTGGAGAACATGGTCCACTCAGACTCAATATCTCCAGCCTCCCTCGGGATCCGGTCGTGGCTCCGCCGGAGGTGGGAGTTGAAGATCTCCCTGACAGGAGACTCGGCCAAACGTTCCCAGCAAACCCTCACAGTACGCTTGGGTCTGCCGAGTCTGTCCAGCCTCCTCCCTCGCCATCGGATCCAACTCACCACCAGGTGGTGATCAGTTGACAGCTCCGCCCCTCTCTTCACCCGAGTGTACAAGACATACGGCCGCAGGTCAGAGGAAACGACCACAAAGTCGATCATCGACCTGCGACCTAGGGTGTCCTGGTGCCACGTGCACTGGTGGACACCCTTATGCTTGAACATGGTGTTCGTTATGGACAAACTGTAACTAGCACAGAAGTCCAATAGCTGAACACCGCTCGGGTTCAGGTCGGGGGGGCCGTTCCTCCCAATCACGCCCCTCCAGGTGTCACTGTCGTTGCCCACGTGAGCATTGAAGTCCCCCAGTAGAACGACGGAGTCCCCAGTCGGAGCACTTTCCAGCACTCCTCCCAGAGACCACAAGAAGGCCGGGTACTCTGCACTGCCGTTTGGCCCGTAGGCACACACGACAGTGAGAGACTTATCCCCGACCCGTAGGCGCAGGGAAGCGACCCTCTCGTTCACCAGGGTAAACTCCAACACATGGCGGCTGAGCTGAGGGGCTAAAAGCAAACCCACAGCAGCCCGTCGCCTCTCACCATGGGCAACTCCAGAGTGGTGAAGAGTCCATCCCCCCTCAAGAAGTGTGGTTCCAGAGCCCAAGCCATGCATAGAGTTGATCCCGACTATCTCTAGTCGGAACCTCTCAACCTCACGCAACATCTCAGGCTCCTTCCCCGCCAGCGAGGTGATGTTCCACGTCCCTAAGGCTAGTTTCCGTGTCCAGGGATCAGGTCGTCGAGGTCCCCGCCTTCGACTGCCGCCCGATCCTCTTTGCGCCGGCCCCTTACGGCTCTTCCTGCAGGTGGTGAGCCCACGGGAAGGCGGTCCCACGTCGCTCCTTCGGGCTGAGGCCGGCCGGACCTCGTGGGGAGAGGCCCGGCCACCAGGCGCTCACATACGAGCCCCAACCCCGGTCCTGGCTCCAAGGTGGGGCCCCGGCTGCGCCATAACGGGCTACGTCACGGTCCTTGGATTTTGTTCTAGCATAAGGGATTTTGAACCACTCTTAGTCTGACCGGTCGCCTAGGACCTGTTTGCCTTGGGAGACCCTACCAGGGGCATATAGCCCCAGACAACATAGCTCCTAGGGTCATTCGGGTACTCAAACCCCTCCACCACGTTAAGGTGGCAATCCACCTTATTTTTAATGTTCTTCAATATTTAATGCATGTTTGAATAAATCTGGCAAGTTTTTATGACAGCCACCATTTAAATGTTTATATTTCATATAACTTTCTTATTATAAAAATAAATAAGTGTAATTTAAGTGTTTGTATAGCTACAAATCAGTTAATTTTTACCTTCAAAATTATAGTAGGCTAATGAAGCCTAGTAGGCTACTGACTCCCATAGTTTACAGCATTAGTTAAGAGATTTGTTTTCCTTGAAAAAATTTGCCATGTATTGTAGGCTACCTGATATCCAAAATAGTCAATATTGAATCGAATCGAATCGAATTGCAAGCTTGTGAATCGAAATCGAATCGAATTGTGAAATTTGTGTCAATACCCAGCCCTAGCTTTTACCTCGTGTAATCACAGTCACGTCCAAGTACTCTGAGGGAGCGGGCGCTTCAATCTGCGCAAGCGCCAGAAATCGCCGGAAGTGATCTCTCACGCGGTAGCGCAAAAAAATTTACGTTGTCTGTTGATATATATCGAAATCGTCTTCCATTGCGATTTCCTGTATACCGTATCTAATGTTTAGATCTTCACAGTGAAAGGTAACGCTTCCGAAATCTCTGTGTAAACAATGAGTGACGTACACGCGCAAGAGATCACTTCCGGCGCTTGCAGACCGAAGTGCCCACTCCCTCAGAGTACTTGGATGTGGCTGTGATTACAAGAGGTAAAAACGATATAAATACTGTTCGTTTTCTCACACAAACCGCTCGTTTCATGTCTTAGGCCATCAATGTGTGCTTACATTTACGAGTCATTAAATCATGTTTAAATTGGTCTTCTCTGTGCATGCTCTTTGAGGTGGTGACCATAGACCTCCATTATATGACTGACAGACAAGAACGGTTTGACCTAAATTTATCAAAAAGGAAAATACTGTGGAAACAAAGACATCTACATCTTGGATGCCCTTGAGGTAAGCTAAAACATATCAAAAATTCATTTCAAAGTGAACTATCCCTTTAAAGCGGTAAAGCTGCATGTCAGTTCAGAACGGTCAGGCCAAACTTCAGCACCGGGAAAATGGACTTTTCAATTAACATCTAATACTATAAAACTGACCTAATATGGGTTGTTTTAGAATAACAAACCAATTATTATTGTTAAATCAGGTCACATATGGTTTTACAAAAAGATGATTTAACATTGTAGGCCACAGACCACATCACAGGCTGGCTATGGTGTAATGGTTTGTGCATGTACTGTATAATTAGTACAATCCATTAAAAATCCATCCTCTAACTGACTGCAACAACTTCTTGCAACTTCTTACCAGTTTTCGTATTGTTGGTTTACACAATGCTGAATCCGGTCTGTCGTCCCGCCGGGTCTCAACTGTGTTAACAATAATCACAGACATGCTGAAACAACAGAGCTTGAAATCTCATTTAAAATCTGTGTTTTTATGTGTAAATTTGTGTAATTAATTAATGTGTAACAACTGAATTCCTGACCTGTTTTTCTACATTTCTTGCAGATGCAGAAGATCACGACTATAACTACAATCATCAGAGATCCAGCAGCAGCAGCAGAGATCAACACTATCAGAGACACTGGAGGATGAGGAGGAGAGAGTGTGTCCACTGTAATGATGAAGAAAAAAAGTGAATGCATCAGTGTGATCTACAACAGAAGACAGAGATCAGGTCAGTAAACACACACACATATATCATCAGTGCTGCTGTACCTGCACATGTGTGGCAGAGTGTGTTGATGTCCAGATGTGTGGTCTGGTTGCTGATGGGATTGTTCAGCACACAGCTGTAGGGGTTTTTATCCTGATATTCCACCTCCAGAGGTAGAGAGAGACTGATGCTGAGATCACACACACTGATGCTGGACAATACACTCATTCCTGCGTACCAGGAGAGAGTCGCATCACACACACTCAACACTGATGAACACACCAATGAACAATTTGATGATGATGATGATGAAGAGCAGTCTCTGATGATGACAGGAACAGGCAGACGAGCTGGAAAATATGAGAGAATTAACAGAAATATATTTCATGACATCGCAAATTATAAAATAATGACACATTTCAGTCTTTAAATCATAAAGGAACATCCAGAGTTCAGTATTGCACAATCCAAAGCAATTGACTAATCTATAAGCCCATCCCCTCGTACGCAGATTAGCCAATGGCAGTTGAGTATCAGTTGCACTGGGAGTGGAAATTTCAGTGCCATTGAGAAACATTAGAAGATCCAAAGCTCTCATCGGTTTTATGGTGTTTGTGCTACAAAAAATGGTAAAACACTGTGTGTGAGGTACTTGTAACACTGTTATCCTCAGTGGATGTGCAATGGAATTGATTTAATTTTATTCAATTTCCTAAACCCAAACAAGACAGAGCAAAATATCTGCCTGGTGCATTAATCCACCGATGTGAGCGCAGACAGTAACCTGGATTCAATCCCGAACCCATGCAATGAAGACGAAAAACGTCATTCTCTCATTAAGTTTCAATAAAAGTTAGTCAGTCCATGCTAATATACAAGCCTAAGTAACTAACTGTTATCATGTACAGACTGGTCTACAAACTGGTTAAAGGGTAACTAAACCCCTGGTCAGAGCCTGACTCCACCCACTGGCAATATGTAAAAAATGCTTGAAAAGTGGGCAGTGCCCAGCGGAGGGGGGCGTGCACCTGAGACACGTCTCTCTGTAGGCAAGGGCGTGGTTAGCTGGTGCCCTCTGACATCACAGAGAACCACAACTTCCAATAGGAAAATTCAACTGCAGTAGCCACGGTTCAACCTGAAGAGGGCAGCACTTTATACCCAAATGTCAAAAAAAAAATTACTTAAATCAATAAACAGCAATAACAAAGCCCCAGTCTCACAGATCATCAACTTAAAGCTGTTTTAGGGTTTAGTTATCCTTTAAATGTAAATTAATTTATCTAACCCTGTGTACGTGAATAGTGATGATCCCAGATGTTGTCATCTGTGACCTTGATGACCATAAGAGGCTTCTCCCGCTTGCATTGTGATCTGTAAACCCTCGCTTCCAATTTAATATTGTTACCTACCATATTTATTTAAAAATCTTTTATATATCCCTTCATGGCATATTTAAGTCCCACCTGAATGCTCACGGTGAGAGGTGTCCAAAAATTCATTAAAAACATCTTGGAACAAGGTTTTTGCACTGAGAGCTGTTTGCAGCAACTCTGTTTGTTGGTTGGTTAACAGGCTAACCGGCCAAATTCTGATTACCACAAAAATATATACATTTATAAAATTGTATTCAAGAAAAAGAAAGCAAAAATGTGGGTTATACAGAGAGACTCACAATGGCAGTGAACGGAGCTGATCTGTAAACTTTAGATTACTGTTTCAACAGTTCAGCCACAAGACAATATGAGCTAACTTTACTTTAGAAACACACACACACACAATCACTTACTAACCTTTTTTTTAGTAAATTTATAGATTTGACAAACAAAAACTATAAAATAGCTGTAAAAAAATATTTGATTTTTGGCTTTACAGCTCAAATAACATGTTTCAACAGAATAATTAATTTCTTGAACATGGACACCATTGACTTTCATTATAAGTGCCTCACCGTACCCTCAATGTCTTTTTTTATATACATTTTTTTTTTAAAGTAAACGAAGGACAGTTTTTTGTTGTTGGTAATCCACCTTATTCCACAAATGCTGTTGATTAAGCTTAACTTGTAATTCATTAATTAATTTATTTATTTTATTAATGAATTACTAATAATACAAGAATATATGAACATTTTGACAAATGATGACTATACTCACCATAGACAGAAACATTTAATGTTTTTAATGACCATTTTGCTCCAATTATCACTAGTTGATAAACTCCAGTATGTTCAGTTGTGGTGTGTGTGATGGTCAGAGATCCAGTTTGATCATCCAGCTTCAGTCTGTCTCTGAATCTCCCATCAGGAACATCATCATATGTGGAGAAGATTTGATTCTCTCTGTTGATTTTAGCTATCAGAGACTTTTCAGCTCCATATTTCCACAGTATGTTGTCATCATCTTGTATATCAGTAACATCAGTGTGTAGAGTGACAGAATCTCCCTCCATCACTGATATTAACTGCACTTCATCTGTCAAAACAACAAAAACACCTTCAAAACAAACGTTTTCTTTAGAAAAAGTTTAAACATCAGATTTAGACTCCTGGTGTTTTGCCAAGCTTGAATTTTGCAATTTGAAACTGAAAATGAACTGCGCTTTGACTACCGAATTACTTTTACAGTTGTTCATGTTAATTTTTAAGAGACCTGGGTAGGATTTCCTTTTGTCTGGAAACTAAGTCCTTGAAATTAAGTAAATCCCCCAAAAAATTATTTGTGGGGGTGAAATAGTAAAGTTCTAATAAAAATACACACCTGTGCAAAATGTATGCAGTTATCATTAACACAGGCAAAGTGATAAAAAAATTGAAAAAGACCATAAGGATGCACAAGGGTTAATTAGTTTCCATGACTTTTCCAGGCATGAAAATAACAATGTAAAAATTCCCAGATCTCTTAGTTTATCCAAAATAACAGCAAGTAAAAGTCTAATTTGATCAGTAGTATTTTTTTACTCTGCTCTGAAACAGATATAGCCTATTAAACCATTAAAAGCATGTATAACTTACCCAACAGACACCACCAGCACAAACAGAACAAAAAAAGCATGTGCGACATTTCCTTCACCCATTCAGTGTCTTGTCTAACTAGACTATCTGTTGAAAACACAAGGTGTGAATCCTCCCACAACGGAGACCCTCCTACATGAATGTGCTCTGGACGTGTGCTACATATTTGTCACAGTGTGTGTAGGCAGAGGAAGACGAGGAGTCAAAAATTCCACTTCAAATACTGTGGTGGAGGAGGGATGCTGCTAAACTATCAATGGAGTGAGGTGAGATTGCTGAATATACACCTCTTATCACTGATTGCTGAGTGCGCTCCACTCATTGAACTGAACGTGGTCCTCCCGAACTTTGTTAATAAAAACATAATTTACTGAGTTCAATTGTATAACCCATGTATCAGTTTTTCGGAAGAACAATTTAAAAAAAGATCAAACTGTCTGCCTTGCAGTGCCAGGTTTACAGAGGTGTGATTCTCGCAGCTCATCTGAGTCAGACTGAAACTGCCGTGGTCGCTTTTCTTCAGAGACGCTTCGATCTGCTGGATGGACAAACATCTTGTATGGTGTCATGATCTGTGTTCAGTTTGCAGGTCAAAAGCTTCTTCCAGTCCTGCTGTTAACCGCACAGTCTGACTTCCTCTCAAGACTTTAGACTATAATAAAGTACTGATAAAACACAAATAAGAGTCACAGCTCAAACTGGACTATTGCTCATCAAATATCATTAATGAATGTGATAAACACAACGCCAGATAATACATCTGAGATGAGCTCCTTCGTGAAAACGAAATATATTTAAATTGTACTTATATATTTAAATTGTACTGGAGAAAATCCTGGAATGTTTTTATCAAAAACCTTAATTTCTTTTCGACTGAAGAAAGAATGACATGGACATCTTGGATAACATGGGGGCGAGTAAATTATAAGCAAAACATTTTTTTTAAAGTGAACTACTCCTTTAAGTCAAACAAAGTGAAATACAATAGCAAAAAGTAAAGTGGCCAAATCTTGAGTAAAAAGAGAAGCTCGTGACTTGTTCAGTCTGTCATAGACTCTTTTGGGGACATCAGAACCACAGAGGGTAATCTGGGAAGAATAAAAAAACAAGCATTAGTATAAACTTGTTCATTTATAATTCTAATAAAAAGCTGTCACTTTGTTACTTAATTCAGAACACTTACTGTGTTATAATGCACATGATCCTGGTTTCCTTCTCTTTCACTCTGCCTCCCTCTCCTGGTCATACTTGTTATTACATCCTCTTACACTTTCTCTTTCACACTCATTATAGCCTTCATCTCCAGCCGTTTCTCATTATCTCATCTCTCCTCCCTCTTCTCCGCAGCTGTTTCTCTGATTCTACTCCCTATTTCTAGGCCACCTGTCTTGTCTTTTCTGGACTGCAATTAAAGAATTTCAGTGCACCTTTGCTTTTGGGTCCTCTCTCCTCTCACCTGACACTCCTGAGCTTATACTGCCTTATATCACAGCAATTTGATATGCAATTTTTATTATGTTATTATGGAAATTGATATATGAAATTCTTCCCATCCCATACATGAAAAAATACATGACGTGTTGGTGATATATATATAATTGGTTGTGCCCAGTTTCTTTACGTCTACAGCTGGATTAACAGACATAACGTGCAAGTAGTTTATGTCCGTGGTAATAGCAAATGTATGTCTGTGGGATACTTTAACGTTTCTTTTAACATAATAATAACAATTGTGGCCAAATAAGTGTTTGCAGTTTATAGCTTACAGACATACTGATACAGACAGACAGACCAATATACATACACAGACATACTGATACAGACAGACATACATACATACACAGACATACTGACACAGACAGACAGAGATGCACACATACACAGACATACTGACACAGACAGACAGAGATGCACACATACACAGACATACTGATACAGACAGACGGCCACCAAGTCTATCACCAATAGGAAAAAAAATCTAATTAAATGTCAGGGTTGTAAAATGATGATATTCTAAAATTGTCCTTGTCCCTAACCTCAGACATGAAAAAGAGCATGTCCTCTCAGTTTTTAAATGTAAAATAGAATGGGGCTCTTACTTCATCATTCTCGTCCAAAGTTGTGTCACAATGTAAACGTAGTCGAGAAAGGGCTTTCAGTGCATCTTCCTCCTCTGTCAATGCATGGTGGCAAGTACTTGCTCTTCATCAGCGGGTGATTGTCCTTCAACCATTCCACACCTTTCCTGATGCTGCTCATCATATTGGCATTCTTTATGAAAAATATTTGAAAATTAACAGCAATCAACAATTTTATAGGTCTTCACTTCACTGTCAGTGAGGCAAGATCCAACCGCCATGGCCTCCTCAGCCCAATGTGCAAGCCACCTTCCATGTCTGACAAAATACAAAAAGACAACAATGAGAACAAAGTTGTGCAGAATACTGAGTCCTGAGCAAGGACTGTCCCTAAAGTTAGTTTACTAAAAGTCACTCTGGATAATAGTGTCTGCAAAATGACAAATAATAATTATTAAACCCTAGAAACCATACCCTCCAAGAGCAAAATACTCCAGGAAGAGAAGGCACCACCAGCGCTTGATGACTGGAATGTCATGCTGAGAAAAAAGCAATACTTCCATGAATACTATGAATAACATTAACAACAATAATGTTAATATAATGTAGAAATAAGACTTACAACAGTGAAATCAACGGGTTCATTCAATACGATGTGCAGGGCATACTGAAACATTCATTTTGCAATATGTTATTTTTGATATAACAGACTGGCTACAGACTGATAAAAGTCCAGTAACTTACCATAATCATGAAGACCCCACAGGATATATCGTCATATCGAGTTGATGGGAGATATGCTGCAATGGCAAATTGCATTTTGAAAAACAAAGAAATCAAACAGGACGTTAAAATCAAACAGAACGGAGGAAGGCGAGCAAAACTTAAACTTTGTTATTTATTTTTTAAATGACCGATCGTTTCGCTTGATAAGACTCTAAAGCCCTTTTAACAGTTTGCAGTTTGCACTGAAACTCTCATTTGGACCTTGAACCATTTGGTTCCCACTGAAGTCCATTGTATGGAGAAAATCCTGAAATGTTTTCATCAAAAACCTTAATTTCTTTTCATCTGAAAAAAGAAAGACATGGACATCTTGGATGGGTGAGTAAATTATCAGCAAAAGTTTTTTAAAAGTGAACTACTCCTTTAATACCAGGAAAAAGGATGTGATAATGACAAGATTATGTATTGGACATACAACACTAAATCAAAGTTTACATAAAATAGGAAAAAATGAAAGTGGTAATTGCGTTAAATGTGGATATCCAGAAACAGTAAAAAATATATTCTTTGAATGTGTAGCATACAGTAGAGAAAGGCTTTAATTAATTCTGTCATTAAAGGATGGGGGTGTAAGAAATTATACACTTAAGGAATTATTAGAAGGAACAAATTATACAATACACAAAAAAGTTACTGGTACCAGAACTGGAAAAATAGATATAATTTATTTATTATAATTAATTAATTAATTAATTAATTGGTTTTTATTTATTTATTTATTTTTCTTCACCAAGTGTATTCTATCAAGTAGTGCTCCATATTCCAATCCAGTAGGTGACAGACGCACCTGTAATTTGGTTTGCCAACCGCCATTTAAACAATAGAAGAAGAAGAGGACAGTGGAAGTGGCTGGCGCGTCTCGGTTGTGCACGTGGAAAGAGTTTGGCGCAACGTGAAATATATAATTAAGTAAATCCAGTCGTGTTGAAGCCATCCTGCTGTCCTTATGAACAAAACTGGATCTACTACACTAACGGTAAGGTATTGAAGAATTGATGGATGAAAGAGAATTGGTCTGTTTGAATGATGGTAGACAGAGCAACCTGAATAAATATCACAACAGGGAAGAAACAAAGCTTTTAGATTGCTTAAAAGAACACATACTATAAATAATTTAATTCAGTACAAGAAAGCTCAGGCAGTGGTTCGAAGAACAATAGGGCTTGGGCGCCGCGTTGCATTCTGGGAGTTGGGAGAAAGTAAGTTAAGTTAAGTAAGTTAAAAATGTTAAAATCCCTAAAAGGATGCTGAATTTACCGGCATACGTTTAATAGGGAAACCAGGGACCGGTATGTGGACAAAACCGGCACTTTTAACGGTTTGGATCCATTTGAAATTTCCAACAAACAGTGGGAGCACAGTAACTTAATCCGGACAAAGGTAAACTGCACTCCACCTAGCTGCTAGTTTAGTAACAGTTATAGTGCTAACAACCATTCACACATGTAACGTACTTTTAACTATGTGTTTCAAAAGTGTAGTTAGTAGCTGTTTTAAGCAAAACTTAAGTTAGTAAGCTAAACGATGCTTAAAGCAAGGGGGTAGCAACAGGACAACAGTACAGAGACTGACAGGTCCGATTGAAGGGCTAATGTAATGTTATAAGAATATTAAAATACGTGATATTTTACAGGAAAATACTAAAACGGGAAGACAGCGGGAAAAGAGCTCAAATACATGAGAAACCCGGAAAAAACGGGAGGGTTGACAGCTAACGTTACTAACTACACTTTTGAAACACATAATTAAACGTACATGTGTGAATGATGGTTAGCACTAACAGTTACTAAACTAGCAGCTAGGTGGAGCGCATCTTAACGTTACCTTTGTCCGGATTACTGTGTTCCCACTGTTTGCCGACTCTTTGTTGGAAATTTCATATGGATCCAAACCGTTAAAAGTGCCGGTTTTGTCCACATACCGGTCTCTGGTTTCCCTATCGACAAGCAAAGAGGACTTGTTGGAGAAATTTGTGATGAAATAGGAAGAGCTACCGGTAGGAGAAGTGTGGAGATTGGTAAAAAGTGGCGGGAGACAGGAGGCAGTGAGATTATCCAGTAATGTCATTTGAAGAGGAAACAGCAGTTTCCAGCTAAGAGATAGTAGAAATCATGGCAAAATCATTTCTAAAGGTACATATTTCTGAAAATTTGCAAGGAGAAGATTGATAACATTAATCGGCATGTCCATAAATAGGAAGGAATATACAAAAAATGAATTAAACGAATCATTTATGCTACATTGGCAGAGAAGGTAAGAGCAATAACAACAGCAGAAGTGGAGGAGGAGGGTGGGTGATTTATAGGGGTGTAACAATTTATCATGCCACAATATATCACAATACAAAAACGCAACAATGCATATAATTGATAGTCCCCCCAAAATAGTGGAAAAAAATCACGTTTTCAGAGTTTCAGTGTAAGCACTACATTAAACTACTATATAAAATGTTGACTATAATGTATAATAATGCAATGGGAGTGTATTTATGGGTCCTGATAATGCCAAATGTCTGATGTTACCAGTAAACAGTGGCCGACATTATTTTAAATGTCTAGTCAGTGAAAGCGTTCAAGTATATTAATCTACAATAACTCAGTAATTTCAGCTTCAGAATCATGAATATTATTATTCTGGTGTCACGGTAAGAAAGCCCAACAATACCCACTGGAGGTATCTTTATGTATGTGACTTTTTGTTGGTGCTTGCAAGGGCATGGACAAGTCGGGGCATGTCTGAACTAGTGTCAGAGGGCATATAGGTGAAGAGACTGACTTGCTTTCTTACACAAAGCGGACTGCTGCATGTTTGTTACTTCCATGAGTGATTGATTAAAAAAGTAATCTGTTTTACATTCTATGCTGTTCAAACTTTAATATTCTGTGTATTCAGTTACTGTTATCCGTGACATGTACTAGTTCAAATAGTAATTTGAATAATTATATTTCCGTGTGAATTACATGCTATCCAAGGCCATGTAAAGTTAAATTGAAACTAGTTTGATACTGTTCAGTTGTTTATGTTCTGCAGTAATTCAGAAATGTAAGCTAAATTATTTGTGCTATCTGTAATACTGTTTATACTAGCAAATTTATATTTTATTTTGTTTTCTGTTCATTGTAGACCACACATACCTATGAGAAAAGCCTGTAATACTTCATACATGCAGAAATAATCAGAATAAAACCCTTCTGCTCGGACACTCTCTCTCTTGCTCCAGTTTCTCTAACCGGAAACTCCCACCACCATTTCTAATAGTGCCCTCTGAGCATCCCATACGCTCGTTCAGTCACCATTGTCCTTGGGTTACAAGCACCAAGTCCAAGCCTATTCATTTAAACCTACAATGTAATATCAAACTTTTCATTTTAATCAACAGTCCGTTGTGTTTGTTTTTTTGTTAACCTTTTACCATATGTCTTGGAGTATCGCAGTAATATTGTATAGTGAGTTCTGTATCGAATCGTGACATGAGGGTATCGTTACACCCCTAGTGATTTAGTATGTAAACCTATTTTCTGATTCAGACTCTGGAGCAGAAGGTGCTGGAAATACTGGAAATACACCAATAAGCTGGATGCCAACCGCCGTAAAATAGCAAGAAGAAGAAGCTGAAGTCATGGAAATTAAGCCCATAGCTCTTCTTTTAGTTTTGTATGGTAAGTCTTTTAAGTGTTACGGTCTCTCTTCTGGGTTAATTTTGTAATAGCTATGATCACCTTATATTTGTTAATGTATTTATTATTTGTATTTTGATCAGTGTGTTTCTATGTTTACACGGAAACGATTCTGAAGAGAAAACGCAAAAGTGGCGTTGTGTTATCACTTTTTATTCTGCGTTTAGACGAGCGTTTTGGGTGGGAAATCCGCGTGCATATGGTGACGCAAAAGTGCGTGAAATTCAATGTAGTATGCACTCCAGGCGGCTAGGTGGCAATGTGAAGCACTGCCACACAACAACAAGTCCGCGCGCCTGTGTACAACCTTCACTGTCAAGCAGACTTTTGCGTTTTTACCCTTTACAAGGGAACGCGGTGGTGGAGCGTTTTTAAGATTTCCACTCTGGAGGGTGGTTTAATTTTTTGTGTGTTTTTAAGCCCCCAAAATGCCGTCGCCTTGTAAACGAAAGGCACATCCGATAAAATAATTTTACGTTTTCACCCGCGAGCGTTCTTGTGTAAAAAGGGCCTCAATAAAATATACAGATTGTACTGAATGTCAGCTTGATTATTTGGCTCAAAATAAGGGTTTGAGTACACATGCCATGCAAACATGAAATGATGGTTAAGTTAAAGGTGCACTGTGTAATCTTTGTGGCCGACAGGAAACTATTTCATCATCTGAGATAACTGAGTAGCCAGCAATGAGGTTTCTTTACAAAAATAAATGAAGAGATTGTTTACTCAATTATTCAGTAAAATTAGATGTTATTGTGAATATTATTGTCACTTGTTCATCATTGTGTCAGTGTTTTATTCACGGACTTTAGCACGAAGAACAACATAGTGACAAAACCCATTTGTCTGTTCAGGGCCACTGTAGAAACATGGTGGCGCAAAATGGCTATTTTAATGTAAGGGGACCCATGATGTATGTAGATATAAATGGCTGATTCTAAGGTAATAATAACATAACGGTTCATTTATGTAAGGTCTTTTATACACCAAAACAAAGTTATGTATATGATATTGCAGTTCTGTCAACAGATCCTCTTAAATATTACACAATGCACTTTTAAGATCGTCTATAAGTAAATCACCTTCACCTGCTTTCAGATGGAGCGGCATTTACTACAAAGAGTAAATGTTCACTGACAAGCTGAGCCAAATCGCGTTAAAATCGAGGACAAATCGCCAACGATATTTAATGCGATATGGCTCAGCTTGTCAGTTAACTACGGCTCTTGGTACACAGCAAAAACTCCAGTGTTAAATTAACACACCTGGGAGTGTATATGAGTCCACACTCAAGAGTGTTAAAGTTAATGAGATAATTAGGTGATTAATTGAGTGATGATTGAGCATTATTGAAGACACCTGAAGTAGAATCACTGAAGGAGAAAAACGGAATTTCAGGTCACTATTATGGAGATGAGTGTTTGCTTTAGTTGGGCTCTTGACCCTTATACTATTAACTTTAGATTTTGTTTGACTGTTGTATCTGAGTTATACCTGCCAGATGAACAAAGAAAAAAAAATGATGTAATGGTGTTGGTTATATTATGACATTCATCATTTGAACTTAATGTTTGTGATTTATGTTGTTGGTTACATTATAACTGAGGTTCTGTATAAATACCCAGAATTTGAGATATAACAAAGGATTTCTTAAAAGTTGTAAAAAAAAAAAAAAAAAAAAAAATTGTCTCTTTTAGGCACACACAGATATCAAGATTCAATGCATCTCAACAATGGTGACGAGCAGAATATTTAATTAGGAAAAGTAAATTACATGGACAATTCAGATAATAATTTATTCATACCGCAATGCATGATGGGAGCCATTGAGTTGTGATTGGTGGCAACAAGGATTATTATTGTCACCACGGTTGAGATTCACAGGCTGATTATTGATGTCTGTGTTTCTAAATAGATGCATTTGAAAGTAATTTGATCAGAACAATTTTTATTAAATGTTTTAGATAAGAAAAATATGATTATCATATGCTGTAGAACCACTAAACTATTGATAACAAGTTAATCCAAACCACCTGAATAAGTTTCATGTTTCAGATGACAGCATGATTATGTCAAAACATAACCAACACTATCAGATCACGCTGGTCTTTGTTCATTTGACAGTTATAAATCAGCAAAATTTAAAGTGAAAGTACGGGGGTCAAGAGCCCAACATAGGGGGCTTTTACACTGGGCTCGTTTGTTGCGGTCCAAACCCGAGCGCGTTTGTTCCCAGCTCCCCTGCAGCGTTGGTCTGGTTTCACACTCAACTTGATTCTATCGAACCCTGGTGCGTTTGCGTGCAAATTACGTCATCGCAAACGTGCACGGCGCATGATAGAGAACAGAACGCGGGGCAATATTGTGTTGTTTTTTTATTAATTCGCTGCTATTATGCGCAGTTGAGTGAACAATACAGGTTTACTGTGCGTGTGTCACATAAGGTGGCCTTCTGCTGAGTGGATTTCCAGATTTGGTGCCCTTATTTCACGCACAATGCACGAATACACTGCAGGCTCACTCTCGCTCGTATCCAAGGTAAATCATCAACACTATCATCGCTTACAAGTGTTTTATTTAACTGAATACATCACAATAAGCTAAAACGCATGTGCTGGTCACTTTACTTCCTGAACAACTGCGCACCCGAGTCCGTGCTGCTTTCACATTCACGCGAACCGCGGCACGGTTCGGGAGCAACCGAACTCAGACCACCTCCTCCAGGTAGTCTCGGGTTCGGTACCCCGGTGCGAACCCGGGTCCCATGACAGCGTTCACATTAGCGATTTTTCATGCGAACCGTGCCCCGTTCCGAACTAAACTGCCAGTGTGAAAGCCCCCTAAAGCAAACACTGATCGCCATAATGGTGGCTTACAATTTGTGATTTTCTCCTTCAGTGATTCTGCTTGTTATCATCAGGTGTCTTCACTAATGCTCAATCATCACTAAATTAAGCACTTAAGTATCTCATTAACTTTAACACTCTGGATTGTTAATTTAACACTCATATCTTCCATCTGAAAGCAGGTGAAGGTGATTTACTACTAATCAAGGAACCGGCTTTACTGATTAGATGCGCATAACAATATCATGCGATATATCGCCCAGCCCTAGTATGAATGATGATCTTCTGCTTTGTTTGCATATGTTATGAATCCAGACACACAATCTTTATTATGTATAGAATGGGTTCTACATTTTCAAAGCACTTTCCTGTTCTTTTTAGTTTAAATTACAATTCACTGTTCATTTCATCTGCAGGTCTGTCTGGTGTTGATACAGAGACAGTGTCAGTGATGGAGGGAGATTCAGTCACTCTAAACACTGGTCTTAAAACAAACCAGCAAGAAGACATTATATGGTATTGTAATGGCATTCGTATTGCTAAAATTAAAAGAGATCTCAGTTTTATCTGTACAGATGTTCAGTGTAATGAAGGCACTGAGAGATTCAGAGACAGACTGAAGCTGGATCATCAGACTGGATCTCTGACCATCACGAACACCAGAAACACAGACTCAGGAGAATATAAACTATACATCAGCAGAAATGACAGTGAAAAGATCTTCATTGTTGCTGTTCATGGTGAGTTATAATGAGAGTTTATTTTCTTTACCTGTATATATTCACATACAGAATGCAGATCATTGCTAAAAAAAAAAAATCTATATTAAAATAATGAAAACAAAATTTAGCTACAAATTTGGTTCAGTGACTCATTACCAGTGATGATCTGTTAGTTTTGCAGTTGTGCTCTGGTAATACTGAGTTTATTTTACAATCTCTGATCAGTTTCTCTTAGATAAATATTATATAATTATGTAAAATGTTCATAATCATGAAAGTTGGAAAATCTTGCTTGTCATATTTAAAATAGTCATGTTCACAGCTCTCTCATGTTGTGTAGTTTGTTTGATTGTTTTCAGCAAAAGATCCTTCAATCATCTGTTGGTTTGTGTTTCAGTTGTTTCTGCTGCTGAACAAGATGCAGTGAAGAGAAAGACAGTGAAGGAGGGACAATCTGTCACTTTAGATCCTGATGTAGACAGACAAGCTAATGATTTTATGTCATGGTCCTTCAATGGCAGTCGTTTAGCTGAAATCACTGGAGATCAGAGTCAGATCTGTACAGATGATCAGTGTAAAGAGAGATTCAGAGACAGACTGAAGCTGGATCATCAGACTGGATCTCTGACCATCACACACACCAGAAACACAGACTCTGGAGAATATAAACTACAGATCAACAGCAGCTTCAGCATTCGTCGCCGTCGCAGCAGCACCATTGTGAAGAGCTTCAGGGTTTCTGTCATTGGTGAGCCTAATTCTATGTAATTCTATGCATTTTAAAATACATTTCAACGTTTTAAATCAATTCAAGAGAGCTTTTACACAATGTTATAATACATTATAGGTAATGCTAATTATCTGCACCATTCTTTGATAGTCTCAGTCTTGATTGGATGTAGAAGTTCCTGCTTCAAATGCAATCAATCCAACAGTAATCTCTAGTAGTAATGATGACTTTCTGTCTTTAGATGGTCCAGATTCAGGTCTGTCCAGAGGTGCTATAGCAGGAATAAGTGTTGCTGTTGTGGTGGCTGCTGTTCTGATTATCATTGCTGGAGCAAGAATAAAAGGTGAGAATTAAACATCTGATTTAACAAGACAGAAATATGAAATTAAGCATGTAAAGAATTCTTAAATTGCATTTTCATTCTAATTAAACAAAGTAATGTGTTTAATTGAGCTTGTTGTTCAAACAGGCACCAGGAAGCAGTACAGTGATCCTGGGCCGGTTGCACCAGCTGGATGTAAAAAAGTTGTGTATCAGCTTAGTCACGTCCAGCTTTCTGATTTATATGTACACCTGTTACACCATATAAAACTAGGACTAGGCGCAGCTTCTTAGCGTAGACAATGCACGTACACGCTGACGTGCTGATAGGGGAGATGCTGTTATCGTTACTATGGTTACACATTTATTTGCTCTGACGAATAGATGAAAAATGAGTGGTGGGCTGGAAAAAAGAAAATTAAATGACTCCGATTGAGCTGTTACGTGTTATAATTTTTAATAAGTTATCTATCTCTATACTGTATGTATTTAGAGGATTGACGTGGTCTCTCATTACTCTTTCACACTGGAAAGCCCACCGATCGTCCAGCCTGTATCTCAGACACGCCATTGCCATTCGTTTTAATTTATCTTTATTTCCACTATAGAAACAACAAGATTTCTCACTTTACACTAGGGATGCAGCGATTACCGTATTTCACAATTAACCGCGCTTTAAAACGTCACGGTTAATTAATCGTAAAGACTATGCTACACCGAGTGTTCTGCACGGAACGGAACTTTTGCACCTAACACAAAACGAAAACAAAGTTACACCAGCGGTGCACCGGCTTCCGTGCTCGTCAACCACTATGGCAGAGGGACTAGCAGCGACGCTCTATTTCCACCGAAAAAACGCCTTAAGGGCCTGTTCACAGATCGCGTCTTTTGCGCTCTCAAGTTCGTTATTTCAAATGTAGGCGCACGGCATGGGCGCTCATAAGGGAAGCGACGCGCTCGTTTTTTCCAAGCGCGTCCGCGCCGCATTGAGATAAAAACATCTCTACTTTTCATAATGCCGCAAGCGCACCTTAGGTCAGGTGACAAGAACCTACACAGCAACGACAGAGGCCTCCGGAGCGCAACCGCCCTAGCGCTTTGGAAAAAAGGAGAACGCGGCGTGCAACTTTCAGCTTTCAGTGCAACGTAAAAAAACAACAACAAAAAACAGCGGAATGTTTTGGTTACACAAGTCTGTGGAAAACAGAATGTGACGTGCTCTCAAGAGTTTCAGTCAGTGAACATTTAACTTAATATCCTATTGCTTTCTCCTGTAAATGTTAGGCTTTGTAGTTTTAATATGCCCGGTGTAAAACACTAACATAAGATCAGGGCTTCTTTGATAATTGGTTAATTGGTAGACTTCTAAGACTACCAATTAACTGCATTTCAGTTATTAATAACACTGCATGAGAGATGTTCTCAGTTTCTTTCTATAATTTTTACTTAAACTTCAAACAAACAAACCAAAATAATGAGATTATAATAGATGATTTTCTAAAGGCACATGTAAAATTTAGATTAATAATTAAAAAATAGTATTAAAATAAGTACAATAATATTGGAGTGGATAACATTTGGACTATTTTTGTTTTCTTTTAGAAGAAATACATAGTTAATATTTAGCTTACATTTAATTCAATAGAGCCAAATACTTTATTTATTCTTATTTTCATTGGGATTTATTATCCCTTTATTCGTTTTTAAGTCAAATACCAACAAGATATTGTTTTCATGTTATCAAGTTTTCTACCTCAGGTTCAAAATAAATTTAGAACAAACTAAACACTTAATCATTTTGTGATCTATTTCAATCAAAGAGCCCTGCAGCCATTGACTTCATTTGTTATTTTTAAAAGAAAAATGCTGGATGTTTATAAAGCACTTCTCTTTAATTCCAAAGGAAGAGATTGATTATTGTTTGGCATTTTATAATTTTGTACTGTGTTGTGGCAAATAACACATTAAAATCTAGTGTTGAGTGTTCATGTGATATTATACATATAGTGTTGTGAAATTAATTGATGCATAATAATCGTGATGATCGTTAAATCGTGATTATTTCTCAGACAATAATCGTACTTACAAAATCTGTAATCGTTGCATCCCTACATTACACCTACCTTTGAGTAGGCATAAGATTTGGTCTCAGACGTGCGCTACGCCCTGATGGTGCAACAGGTAATAATTCATGGGCAACCGGCCCATGGAGATATACTTTGAGCAGGGACGTGCACAGGAATTTTGAGGGGCAGTTGCTCAAAATTGAACAGCCCCCCCCCCCCCCCCCCCATCAAAGATGAGACGCATGAGAAAATTAGTTCCTCATATTATTGTTTAATTTTTTTTAATTATTATTTTTTTATTGTATTTTTTTTAAAGAAATAATCTGGATTGAATGGAAAAACTCGCTTGTAATAAAAAAAAAAAAAACGCTTAGATTTCGGGAAAAAATACAATCCTTTTTTAACCTTTTGGCTTCTTGTACATTCATTGCTCGTATTCAGTTCTGATATAGGCTACGGGCAACTACGCATGATTTGTATTATGATTGCGTAAAGGGAACAGGAATTCCGGTAGGGAACAGAATCGACTGCTAAACCCAGTGCCGATCCTGACCTCCCCCTGGGGCCCTAAGCAAAATTCTGTTAAGGGGCCTCTACCTGACCTGTGACGCCGTGAGCTATGTAAACCATATGCCATTGCCACACAGTCACACCTGACACTTCAGTGCTCCCATACAATCCTCCCCCCTTTAAACAAAACAGTCAAAGAATAAGTACAACAATATAGAACAGAATGAGGTTCAAACAAACAATATTTATTGAATAGAGTATTTTCTATAGAATTTTAACATAACAAGTGAATATTAACGTAAACATAAATAAGAAGAAAATAATAAATTATAACCCTGAGCTTTGGCTTTTGGGATTAGCTTTGGTTCTCTCTACAGCCTGGGTATTTTCGGCATCAGTATGATTTTTTTTATTTATTATTATGCATGTTGAAGCTATTTTTGATTTATGGTTATTATTTACTGAGGGATGTGCATCCATATTGACCAGTATGTCCAGCTAATCAACATTTTAAATTCAATACAGCCTATAAATCAATGTCAAATTGTCAATACATTGCTTTCTATCTTGCATAATTAGTGCAGTTGTTTAGAGTTTTTAACTACACTGTGACTAGATAATCAGTGTCTTGTTTTATAATGTGTAGCTTCTTTGATTGGGAGAGCCATCATTCACGTGCATGTATTGTACAGTATGTCTGGTCTCCACATATTTCTGCTTGAAAATGCGCGTTTCATTTCGTGCACGCGCATATGAACGCACGATAACACACGCGACGTGGTTATGTTTTCCGAGCTGCAGTAAACAAACACCGTTGCACTTTGTCGTTTATCAAAAACAAACGTAATAAATAATTGTATTTTACTCTCACTTTTGTCAGGCACAAAGTGATGCAAGAGATGCACTGCCTGCCCAGCTAGGTTAGCAAGACCGAAAAACATCAAACTTTGCTGACATCAAACTTAGAGAGGAGAGAACACAAGTTTACCTGATTGTTGTTCCTGGAATTCACTCTCATGGTTTTTTTGTTCTTCCTCTTTTCGTGACCAGAAGGATAGTTTCGCTTCATTTTGTCATGGATGTTGTACACATTAATTGACGCGCTATGACACGAGATGGAGGCGGGGCCTTAAGTAATTTGCGGGGTCTTACGCACCGGTCGCGTGCAGTCTATGGTCGCGTGCAGCGCTGCAGCCACATAAACAGTTGAGCTGAGTGTCCGAATGGAAGTGAATGAGGCTTTGAGATTTTTTTTTATTTATTTTTTTTTTATCTAGGCCTACGTGAAAATCTGCATCCATTGTACGATTTTTATTTTATTTTTTTCTCGGAAGGGCAACCTGAGTCGAGAAGGGCATATGGGCAGTTGCCCGGGCAACCTGAGCAACCCCCCTGTGCACGTCCCTGACTTTGAGCATGGAGTCTGCAAAACACTGAGTTTACAACATACTGACATATGTGACATATGAGAAGTGGTATTATCTTGTATTTTTTGTGTGTAACTAAAAGCATTAATCCTAATAATGAATCTGTATTTTCTTCCAGAAGAAAGGTGTCGAATACAACAAGTCCCTGATTCCGACAGATCTGCTGACTCATGAGTCATTGTGCCGACAAAGGGATGCCAAGTATTTTTTGGAAGTCCATCAAAGTGCATCCATCCATGATAAAAGTGCTCGAAACGGCTCTGGCGGGTTAATTAAGGCCTTCTAAAGTGAAGCGATGCATTTGTGTAAGGAAAATATCCTTAATATTTAGAACTTTATCAACTAATATAACTAGCTTCCTGCAGACGACTACTACAAAATAGTAACAATTGAACTTAAAAATAAAATAAAAAAATAAAAATAATAATATATTTATTTTGTATAGCGCCTTTAAAAGTAGCTTTCTCAAAGCGCTTCACAGACAGACAAAACAGCAGAGGAGTAAGACAATGTAAATACAAAAATAAACACATGACATTATGATCATGTAAAAGCAATCCTAAAATAAAATGTTTTAAGAAGAGATTTAAAAGTCACTAAAGTTTTTGCTTCCCTAATGTCGGCCGGAAGAGAATTCCAGAGCTTAGGAGCATAGACAGAAAATGCTCGGTCACCCCACGTATGGAGCCGTGTTTTCGGAACAACCAAAAGACCACTCTGCGAGGAGCGCAGATTGCGACGTGGTGTGTAAGGGATTAATAAATTAGTCAAATACTGAGGTGCCAGATTATGCAGAGATTTATAGGCCAGCATAAGGATTTTAAAATCAATACGGTACCTAACAGGCAGCCAGTGCAGGCACTCCAAGACCGGGGTTATATGGTCCCTGGCCCCAGATAGTAGTCTAGCAGCTGAATTTTGAAGATATTGCAATTTATCCAATGATGATTTAGATACCCCAGCTAGAAGACCATTGCAGTAGTCAATGCGCGAAAAGACAAAAGAGTTGATCAACTTCTCAGCAACAGAGAAGGACAGTATGGGACGTAACCGGGCTATATTTCTGAGGTGATAAAATGGTGTTTTAACTGTATTCTGGATAAAAGGCTCAAATGACAGTGTGGCGTCAAATATGACACCCAGATTTTTTAATTTGGTCTTAAACTCCAATGCAACGCCATCAACAGATAGAGTAGGGGACCCAACCTTTCGCAGCTGATGAGATCCAAGGAGCATGACTTCTGTTTTTGAGCCGTTTAGTGCCAGAAAATTATTGGACATCCAAGTCTTTATCTCAGCAATACAGTTAGAAAGATGCCCAACGTTCACTTGCTGACCCGGTCTAGTATGTATGTAAATCTGTGTATCGTCAGCATAACAGTGATAGTTAAGGTTGAGAGAATGTAGTAATTGACCAAGTGGATAGATGTACATACTAAAGAGCAAAGGACCCAAGACTGATCCTTGTGGAACACCCGTATGAACAGAACCAACTTTGGACCTATAACCACCCATAAAAACAAATTGACTGCGGTCAGTGAAATAGGACTTGAACCAGTCAAGAACAGTCTCTGATAAACCAAAAACGTGTTCGAGGCGATTGAGTAATAGGGCATGGTCAATAGTATCAAAGGCTGAACTGAGATCCAAGAGAATGAGAATAGACGTGGAGCCGGAATCAGAGGCAATTAGTAAGTTGTTAGCAACCTTCACCAATGCAGTCTCGGTGCTGTGTAATTTTCGAAATCCTGATTGATGAGGCTCAAATAGTTGATTTTCAATTAAGTGCTTGTTTAGTTGAGCTGCAACCACACCCTCCAAGATTTTTGACAGAAATGAGAGATTTGAGATTGGGCGATAATTTGACAGATTTTTCACCTCGGAATTTTGCTTTTTTTAAACGCGAGTAACCGCAGCAGTTTTAAGTGCTGCTGGCACCTCCCCGGATGATAAACAGTCATTTATTATTACAAGAACTGAGGGGCATAAAGGACCAAAGCAGGATTTATACAGACTACCAGGCATGGGATCAAGTATGCAAGTGGTAGCTTTCATACTAGAAACCTGGTTGCAGAGCATCTCATGTTGTACTAAAGTGAATTTGGATAAAGGAGTGCCAGAGAAACTAGGGGTATTAACTGTAGGATCAGCAGACTGCAAGGTATGAATATTTGTGCGAATATTGTTGATTTTTAAAAATCAACGGGCTGGACAACCGTGTTCGTCATTACGTCGTGCGTCAAGTTCAAGTGTGACTATTGGCGTAATATGGCCGTCTGCCGGAAGATAGTTATTTTAGTCAAAGTTTTAAATATGAATATTTTTCTTACACTAACACACCGCTTCACTTCAGAAGGCCTTTATTAACCCATGGAGACGTGTGGAGCACTTTTATCATGGATGGATGCGCTTTTATGGACTTTATGGAAATATATACTCATCCACTTGCATTAAAAAGCTTGGAAGAGCCAGGACTTTTTTTTTTATATAACTCCGATTGTATTCGTCTGAAAGAAGAATGTAATTTTGGTCTAGAAGGGCTTCAGGGTGAGTAATTAATTGGATAAATTACATTTTTGGGTGAACTATCCCTTTTAGCTATGCAGTCAATGCACTTCTCTTGATGCACAAATCTTAAGCTAAGTACAGGAAGTGCATCTCTTTTTCCATGTTTACGTGTTAAGTGTTGATTCTAGCCAGGTTCTATGCAACAAACATTTCGCTCACTGTTAGAATCAAATAAGCTGTCTACTTAAAGGTGCTCTAAGCGATGTCAGGTGTGTTTTTTAGGCCAAAACATTTTTTTTTGGTCGCATGCAGCAAACATCTCCCCAAATACAACGTCCCCTGGACACACTGTAAAAAGACACAGTCTCTGAAAACACCCCAGACTCCACAAACGGCAACAAAAACAAACTGGGCTAACACCTTCCACGAAACAAACTGTTCCAGTCATTAACAGACAAGAAGGATTTGGGGGTGGGTTTGGGGGGTTAGTGAGTGGATGAGGAGAAGGAAGGGTCTAGCTAGCCTATGTTTTGTTTGACAAAACTGTGAATACAATACAATCAACAAGAAGGGACGTCACCCAGCATTGCTTAGAGCACCTTTAATGCCTTATCTACACTGGCAGCGAGGTCATTTCATGTGTCTAATGTGAAGAAAACAGCCAGCATATCATTACTGCCTGTTACATTAGCATAACATACAGTCGATAATTTTGTTAAAATCAATCTGTTGTTATTTTCACAACAAAAATAAGTCTTTGGTGCCACATAACTGAATAGTGTTAACCATTAGGGATTTAGTAAGGCTGTTCTTTGTAAATCATTCCAAAACCAAATGAAAACTTAACACAGTGTGCCAACTTCTGACCGATATAAAAATAAAACACTGCCTGCCAGACTATAAGCTTGTAATCACTACCTTAAATGATTAGTTCATTTCAGAATTAAAATTTCCTGATAATTTATTCACAACCACGTCATCCAAGATCTTCATGTCCTTGAAACCATTGGAGCCCCTTGAGATCCACTATATGGAGAACAATTTTTGGGTTTCTTCAAAAACCTTAATTTCCTTTAGATTGAAGAAAGGTGTGTAAATGATCAGAAAATGTATTCTAACATGAACGAATCTTTAATTAGCACTTTTTTTTGTTTGAGAAAGACACATTACAAATGAAATGTATTATTATTATTATACACAGTGACCAAACTGGTTTTCTTAAAGGAAGCAATACTTGAGAATAAGGTTGATTTAATTTAAAAGTTTTTTTTTTTTTACAATAACCCTCGTTCTTAATAGTATTTCTAGATGCAGGGTGGCGTGTTAATTTCTCCCCTGAAGCATCCGTTAAAGGGATAGTTCACTTTGAAATTATTTTTTGATATGTTTAGTTTACCTCAAGGGCATCTAAGCTGTAGGTGTCTTTGTTTCCACAGTATTTTCAATTTTGATATTTTTTTGGTCAAACCGTTCTTGTCTGTCAGTCATATAATGCAGGTCTATGGTCACCACCTCAAAGAGCATGCACAGAGAAGTCGAAATTAAACATGATTTAATGACTCGTAAATGTAAGTACACGTTGATGGCCTAAGACACGAAACGAGCGGTTTGTGTGAGAAAACGAACAGTATTTATATCGTTTTTACCTCTTGTAACCACAGCCACAAAGCGCCCGCGCCCTCAGATCACTTGGACGTGGCTGTGGTTACAAGTCTTACATTTACGAGTCATTAAATCATGTTTAATTTGGACTTCTCTGTGCATGCTCTTTGAGGTGGACCCCATAGACCTGCATTATATGACTGACAGACAAGAACGGTTTGACCTAAAAATATCAAAATTGAAACCACTGCGGAAACAAAGACACCGCCATCTTGGATGCCCTTGAGGTAAGATAAAACATACCAACAATTAATTTCAAAGTGAACTATCCTTAATAGAATCATCTACTTCAAGGATGCCTATTGCCTTCCCTAACATTTGCACTTTTTGTTGAACTAATGGCAGCGGCTATAGTGTTTCTGGAATTGAATCACTCATACTGCCATAAAATAACCTCATATGCAGATGAGGTACTTTTATATATTACAAATGCATTATCTTTCTTCCAATCAATACACAAACTCATTAACCGTTTTAGCAATTACTACTACTTTTGTACAAAGTCTAAGATCCTGGCCTATCACTGTTTACATCTCTTATGGCACATTTCCACTGCTGGAATGTACAGGAAAAGCGCCATTACAAGGAAAAAAAACAACCTTTACTAATAGATCAAACTGACATTTCCCCCTTTTTTCATGATCCCTGTGCTTCAACCCCCAGGTTGGATCTCCACTCTCGATATTAAATATTATATATTAAATCCCTCGATATTAGATATTAAATCTCTACCATTCATAGACCAATCTTTAAAAATGGATCCTGCTTACAAAAACAACATCGGCATCACTACCTCATTAAATGCCTGATAATGTAGCCTATAACTATCAAATTATATCCTACTATGGCCTGTCTGTTATTAACCAAAATCTGAACAATAACCTGACAACTTGACACCACCCACAATGGTTACAGAAATCACTAAAACTAATGACTAAATAATAAAATGCATAAACTTGAATAAAACAGATGTGTGATTGTGTCCTAAACTAGCATTACTATATCTACCATCGCCAAATCTATAGCTTCTCTCCACCAGCCATTACAATACTTAACTCACATTAACACAGATATGCTGGCTGTTGACTGCCGATACATGTGCACAGACTGCCTGAATCACATGTGCTGTTATTCCTTATGCTGCTTTTTGTGCAATAGTTCAGTGCCTTCCGCAATAAGCACATTTTACCACCCAAGCTTGCCTTTTACCATGTTTACATTGATGTATCTGAGTGTGTGACTGTAATACAAATGCTATGTGCAATACACCCGCAGTGAATTTGAATGTGTTATTTAATTTGTGCCTGTACGTACTTTGCACATTAGTGTTGTTTTGTTTGTTTGTTTTGATTGTCTCTTTCCCTTAATTTTGTTTTTGTTTGCTCTCATTTAATTTGGTGTCATTCATTTCATGCATGTGAGGCGGCAGATGAACACCTAGATGAACATTAACATTCTCCTGTTTGGTTATTAAATAGTAAAAAAATTTTAGGAGAGATGTAAACGTATCAAAAATCAGGGTTTTTATAAATGTCATCATGGTGCTGATTGCCTATAAGAAAATAAACTGTGCCTTGTGTTCAGACTGTTTCTTTATCTTTATTCATTTGTTTGAAATAAGAGTTGAAAGATTGTATGTTCATGTGACAGATGTCATTAAAGCAGATCTGATGAACTCATAAGGGCTGGAATCTGGTCATTTGTTTGTCATGATTTTAGTTTGTTCATCAGAAATAACTTAAGCTGCTAAACTAACACTAAATCATGTGTAGAATGATCATATGTGCCTATACAATCAACATTGAGGAACTTACAGTATTTGATCTTGAATATTTTAGGATTCAACCTTAACCTTTTCTTAAAGCTACACTGTGTGATTTTAACCAAGGTATATTGAATATTA
The DNA here is from genome assembly GCA_030578255.1 of Tiaroga cobitis. Lineage (NCBI taxonomy): Eukaryota > Metazoa > Chordata > Actinopteri > Cypriniformes > Leuciscidae > Tiaroga > Tiaroga cobitis. Next base: position 25,055,544 of record CM060612.1, read on the forward strand.
GTTTCTGTTCCTCTCAATTCCGATTTTGTTTTAACTCCTACGGTGGCCAATGTAGTCCAAGATTAACATGGCGTCCAGTTCGACCTCGTCCATGAGTGTTCCTTCAAGTGATGAGGTTATTTTAGAAAACTATTATAATTTGCAGTAATTCAATTTGTCAGGTAACATATAGGTTCTATGTAAAATGAATAATAGTTTTATGTTTTCGTAATTTTTTTTACCATTTCATTGCTAACATCAGTTATCAGGTTCCCAGACGAATGCAAGCTAATAAAGTTTGTATAATAAACTTGCTAATAAACTTAGTAAAGTAACTTTTATTTTTAACTTTTAACTCTTTTTCGCTTCCTTGGCGACTCTGATACGTATCCTCGAGAATAAGAGTGATCCTCCATCAGCAACAGACTTTCAAAAAGGCTTTCAGGTTTTTATATATAAGTCTCAAGCAATCCCCCTCTTCACATTCGACACGGTGCCATCGAGTGTTGAAAGGCGAAGCTTGAATTAACGGGTATGTCCCTCTTTGGCTAATGTACTTTCAAGATGGAGGGGCAACATGGCGACTGACATTAGAACCCCTTACCCGTATGTATTTTCAATGGCATATAGTTTGCACGTTGGGCTAAAGCTAACCACATGTGAAGATGAAAACGAGTCAGTGAAGAGTCACAATGTCGTGTATAAGTGTTTAATATGTTGTTTGATTTGTATACATGATATTTGTTGGTGAGTGTTTGAATAGAAGATTAATTATTGTTCTGCCTTGTGTTTTTGCAAGGCTGGGTTTTTTGTTTTTTCCCTTTCCTTTTTGTGTTTCATCTGAGAAATGTATTGTGATCACCGTCCTGGACACGTGAGACGGATGTGAACGTATGTAAAAGGCGAGCCACCCACGGAGACAATTTGATTGTTGAACTTTGATCTTGAGTTCGTCGAAATGGTATGAGAAATCTTTTCCTTTTCATTTTTGGACAAAGAGGACTGAGACTTTGTTTTTTACACATTTTTCCCTCGAGTTTTGAACTGAGAGACATTGATTCTGAACTGAACTATTCTAAAGAGTCAACAACTCTTTTGAGCGGAGTAATTTGATTGTGAACTGAAAAGACTTAAACTTTGAAGGAAAAGACTGATTTGAGTTATTGAATTTGTAATATTTTGTTTTGAGAACATTGTCTATTGTTTCCTTCATATTTTTTGGAGGTTATACACAAACTGAGTCTGAGTTTTTTCAAAAAGGTTTTATTTTATTTCATTTTCATACCAAGTATATTGCAATTATCAACTGAGTTGATTTGTTGAGTTGATGAGTCAATTTTCCTGAAATTTCCAAAAGAGAGTTGATTATACGTATCATCATACATTGTTTGTTGTCATATGACAGTATTGACATTTACATGATACAGACGAATTGAAATTAAGGATTATCTTCAATGGATGCAATATTCCAACGAGTAAACAAAGTTGTTGGTATTCACCTACCTGTTGCGTTGCCTCCTCCTCTCAAGTAGCCGCTCCTTGACTTCTGATCAGTTGGCCCATATCGAACTGTATTGAACCTGATTACACTAGAGCTGGCACGTGTGCCGCGCTACACTATTCTAAAACATTCCTGGTTAGTACACTAGATGGCGTTCTAGTACATACTGCATTTAGTATACTCAATGTTCACATGGTAACTACAGTATGTGTGATGCTGTTCTTAAACCATTGTCTGAGAGAGCATGTTTGGGTGAGAGGTTGGATCATGTATAGGCTACGGTGCAAGCGTCTGAATATGTCTGAGGTGAGAAATGCAGATATTTTTGTGACTGTGCCACTAGGTATTTTTTAGTGCCAGGTTTGCTGCTCACAGCATTTTTGTGTGTTTTTTAGCACCAGTATATGTTGTATCAAGTTTGTATTTTTTATTTTTCTGTACTTAAAGGTGCTCTAAGCGATCCTGGGTGACGTTACTTCTTGTTGACGTTCGAACTATTGCCAAACAAAACGGAGGCTAGCTAGACCCTCCCTCCTCCGTATCTCGTCTCCTCCCCCTCCCTTTCGTGTTTCCTGAAACAGTTGTGAACGTGCATTTCTTAAAGGGAAAGTAGCTCACGCTAATGCTGCTGCTGTAATGATGGCTCAACCAACTCCTCCATGCTCTGTGTGAGTAAATTGAATAAGTATTGTTCTTTAAAAATTTGAAGTCTTAATAAATTATACAATATTCTGTTGATAGTTATGAATTCTGTAATTTGAATCCTTTAGTAATGCAGAAGAAACTGTGTTAAAGCGTATTTATTTAGTGCTATCTTTCATGCAATAACAGACAAGGGTTAGCTTCTGCTATGAGTTATAAATTATGTCTAATAAAACTTTGTTAACTGTGTCATAACTTTTTTGTGCTATCTTTCATGCAATAACATACAAAGGTTAGCTTCTGCTATGAATTATATATTATGTCTAAAAAAAAATTGAGTTTTATTATTACTTCAGTCAATGTGTAATGTCACAAAGTTAGCTAAGTGCTTTTATAAATTGCAGAACAGAATACAGAAAAAGAGAAACATTATTTGAAAACCGTTTCGCCAACGGAGGTTATAATTATAGCTTCCATACAAGGACGCAATAATAGCAAGATAACGTTAGCTTCGCGTTTTACAGTGAGCATAAACAACGGCGTCGGCGTAAACAAATTTAGTCAAAGTTGTCAATACTCTATAAATGAACATTCAAATTCATAACAAACAGTGAATGAGAAAAATCATTCACATAAATTGTCGCCCTACTAACTGTTATTCATTTGATTGATCATTTGCAATACATATTGATCGCTAGCTGCTACAAACATATGTTGTATTCACCAAAGTTAACGCTGACAGCATAGTTCTAGCTACTTATTTGGGTTTGGCGAACATGAGCGTCAACTTAGAAAAAAATTAAAAAAAAGAATTTATCGTTACCCACCTGTCCAGCAAAAACAGAGCAACCTGGTTGTCGGACTGGAAGCCCTTCTGCCGGCGGAGTTCTCGCCATCTTTCGAAAGCTTTACCAATGTAAATTCGGTACTTCGCGCGTACTTTATCCCTTTCCCTCTTCTTTGTGAGTAGATCATCAGAACGTCGTCCCTTTGGTCGTTTGTCGGCCATTATTCAAACTTCCCTCTTACAGATTCTCTCTCCTTCACACACCCCTTCATGTGCACGCGCACATCACCAGACACCCCAGACCCACCCTCAAATACTTCTTGCCATTGATTGGCTAGAACACTGTTTGTTATGTTTCGTAGAGCGGGTCGCTAGAGTTTGTTTTGGTTGCCGTTTGTGGAGCCTGTGGTGTCTACAGAGACCACGTTTTTTTACAGTGTGTTCAGGGGACAGGCAGCTAGCGGATAGTGAGGAGATGTTTGCTGTATGTGACAAAAAATGTTTTGGCCTAAAAAACGCGTGACATCGCTTAGAGCACCTTTAAAGGAGTAGTTCACTTTAAAAAAAAAAACTTTTGCTGATAATTTACTCACCCCCATGTCATACAAGATGTCCATGTCTTTCTTTCTTCAGTCGAAAAGAAATTGTTCCCGTTCAAACTTGAAACAAACAAATCTTTTTTCCGTATCATTTGGTTCATTCAACAAACGAAATGAACTAAATGACTCGAAAAAAGATTAATTCATTTTGATGAACGAGTTCGAACATGAGTCACAGAACAGAGCAAGGCGAGCATTTGTGCTTATAAAACTTAAACTTTTAAATTTTTTTAATGAGCGATCGTTTCGCTAGATAAGACCCTTATTCATCGTCTGGTGTCGTTTAAAGCCCTTTGAAGCTGCAATTAAACTCATTTGGACCTTGAACCGTCTGGTTCCCAATGAAGTCCATTATATGGAGAAAAATCTATGGAATGTTTTCATCAAAAACCTTAATTTCTTTTCGACTGAAGAAAGAAAGACATGGACATCTTGGATGACATGGGGGTGAGTAAATTATCAGCAAAAGTTTTTTTTTTTTTTAAAGTGAACTACTCCTTTAATGTGGAGTGCACCTTGTGAAATGCAGCGTGTCAAATAAATTTAAAACCGACATAAGGAAATCTACTTATTTGTGCTGAGCCTTCCTAAACTTCTCACGGGACTCTCGTCAACACACTAACATGACAGGATCCCAGTGGGATGCCCGATTGTATGCTCAGATTACATATCACACCAGTCCTTATTTCTTTACACTGACTTCCAGTTACATTTAGGATTGATTTTAAAGTATTATTACTGGTATATAAATCACTCAATGGCCTCGGACCGCAATACATCATTCCATTATGCTAACTGATTATAAATGTAGCCGACCTCGTCACCACAGATCACATCAGCTGGAAATACCGAGGGTTAACTCAAACCAAGAAGAGTCTGCTTTTAGCTAAAAGATAAACTAGATAAAATTAAGATTGAGCCACTGTAGTCACTCGGACTTTTTAACGACTATTTTCAATTTTAACTTTTCGAGGCCGGCCAGTTTCAATCCCCCAAGAAGGCTATGGACTAGTATGGAGGAGTGATCCAGCTCTCAGATTTAATCGAAAATATCTTAATTCGTGTTCCGAAGATGAACGAAGTTCTTACGGGGTTGGAACAACATGAGGGTGAGTAATTACTGACAGAATTTTCATTTTTGGGTGGAGTATCCCTTTAACTCTATTCTAAGCCTTCACTTTGAAATTACATGCATAATGTTTCCTATTTTACCATTTTCTCTCTCTCTCTCTCTCTCTCTCTCTCTCTCTCTCTCTCTCTCTCTCTCTCTCTCTCACACACACATTATATATGTGTATATAAATCCTTTTTTTGTTTGTTTTATTTACCATGCTGCAAATTTCCTATAAAGTATTTGTTTGGCTTTGAATGATAATAATTGTTCCACTCTTTCCAATTACACTGATTGCTGGCATGTCTATTTAAGTGTTGGTTTGAATGTTGGTTTTAATGTAACAAACATGGAAACAAAACCAAGAAGGACGAGAAAACCCGACTGGACTGAAGAACAGTGTTATCCCAGTTAGTGGATGAACACGAGGCCATCCTTAAAGGTAAATTCGGGCCGGGTTTTAATCTATAGCGTCTTATTAACTCACTGTCATCCATTGTCTGCAACACATTTCTTCTCTCTCTTCGTCTTTCTGCCATTTTCTCCTCAGCTAAAGAAACTCTTAAGCCTCTTAAAAGTCCTCATCCGTACTCCTAACAATTTTGACCTTAAGACCTCTTATAAGGGTTAAGATTCTTTCTGAATTACTTTTTTCTTTACTAGGATTTTTTCTTTAATTGTAAGAGTAAACGCCCACATTTCTAAGAATTTTCTTTCTCCTTTTGTCACAAGGAGCGACTCTTTAAGATTTAAGACGCTTTAAGATTCTTTATGAATACGGCCCCAGATGTGCTCCAACAGTATCAGTGTCTTACAGCTGTTGTTAACACCTAGATTGCAGCTGGCGTCAACCTGCGCGTTCAGAGTATAATATTTTCAGGTGTCAAGTGTGCCATTTGGGACAGGGCCAGTGTTTACGTTCACTTAAGACATAACCGACTGTGTTTATGAGGATAATACCAAAGGCATTTTGACATATTTGTATGTAGGCTATTTGACCATTTAGGCACTTATCTGAAGCCCACAGTATACTTTGCTTGTGCGCATTTCGCCTCGTCTCGGAGCGTGCGCACATGAGGCTGCCTAGGGAATAGTATCTCTTTCACGGCTTAATGTGCTTTTAATAAACACTGTTTAATGTCAAGCATGTCCTACAGTTAAGCAACAGTAGACTGTATTTTACAACACTTACTTATTTGGCTAATTTTGGATGTTTGGGCTTTTAGGCAGGAACGAAAGTGCACCGCTGTAAAGGAAAGGAAGCTGCGCGGGACTGAAAGCAGCTAAATAACTTTTTTACAAGAAACTAGGGCTGGGCAAATTAAATTGAGGAATCTTAATAAGGCAAACCAGGAAAATGATTGTAAACAATGACAAAAAAAATAAATAGAAAATAATAATAATCTTTAATACAGCACTCAAGGCCCTATTGCCTCAATGGTGTACACAGTGTCTTTGGGCGGATTGCTGAGGTGGATTGTTTGTAAATTTGATTTAGTGATTTGAATCCAGATATATTTCTCTACAATCTTTATGATTTGGTTTTTCAATGCACTTTCCTGCTTTATAATTCTGTCCCACTATTTCAAAAGAGACTTAATTATCTGTCCATTTCTTCGACAGGTTCTCTTGGTGCTGATACAGATGGGGTGCCAGAGATTGTGATTGAGGGAGATTCAGTCACTCTAAACACTGATATTATAAAAACCCAACAAGAAAGAATTAAATGGTATTTTAATGGGACTCGCATCGCTGAAATCAATGGAGATCAGAGTAAGATCTGTGAAGATGATGCATGTCCTGAGAGATTCAGAGACAGACTGAAGCTGGATCATCAGACTGGATCTCTGACCATCACACACACCAGAAACACAGACTCTGGACCTTATCAACTACAGATCAACAGCAGCAACAGTGAAAAGAACTTTAATGTTGATGTTCTTGGTGAGTCATTTAATGTTTAAAAGCAGGTTTAATAAATTCTATAATGTGCATAATTAATGTGTTTATTTTGTTTATTATAGCAGTTACATTTAGTGCTCTTTATTGTTTGCTTGTATATTATTATGACTGCATTGCTATGATCAATCCATTTATATTACAATTGCATTATATAGCATATTTTGCGGACAAACTTTGATGTTGGCTTGAGAAAGCCTTGGCTAAAGTTTCAAACTGTTTAAAAAGTTTAAAGTGTGACATTTTTAAGGTTATTTATAGAGTGATTGTAGTTAATATGAAAAATAAAAAAGAAATGTTTAACAGTTGAGTTAGAGTCTTTGCTAAGCGACATGAGTTCGTAAAAAAACAATTCAAAAAGTTTCTCAGAAGGAGATTACATGCAACTTTTTATTTTGATGTTATTAATGGTTATCACTAATACTATCTCAGTCATCTGTGAGTTACTTATCAGACTGTGAGTATGTACATGGCAGGGATTAACGATGACCAAAATATTATTTCACAATAGTAACCCCCAATAGTCAGTCCTTTCAGCAGAGTAAAAAACAAAACTTGTATTCAAATAATTTATTCTGAGTGGATTATATACAGACATTGAGGAAGAAGCACTCTTCAATTACATTTTTTATTTTTTATTATAATAAAAAAAATTGATCAATGCACATACATATAGGTAAACTGGTGCTCAATCATGCCGCTTGACAAATGTGAACAAATGAGGTTCCTGGACTTCAAGCTAGCACATTTAAGCTTGCTTTTGTATCCATGGTTCTTTCATTTTGTATAGTTTCTTTCTCTTCAGCAAAAAGCTAAAATCCTATAATCAGCTACAGGTTTGTGTTTCTGCTGTTGAACGACATGAAATGAAGAGAAAGGAGGGAGAATCGGTCATTTTAGATCCTGGTGTTACAAAAAACCCAAATGATTTGATGACGTGGCATTTTAACGGTACTGTCATCGCTGAAATCACTGGAGATCAGAGTAAGATCTGTAAGATGAGTAAGATGATCAGTGTAAAGAGAGATTCAGAGACAGACTGAAGCTGGATCATCAGACTGGATCTCTGACCATCACACACACCACAAACACACACTCTGGACTTTATCAATACACATCTTCAGCAGCAACATCAAAAGGAGCTTCAGTGTTACTGTCACTGGTGAGTGTATAATGCAGTTCAATATTGTAAAATCAATCCAATAATTTTAGGACTCAGCTTCGACTCTATTTGTAGGAGCCAAATGTGGTGTTTGTGCCTTTTGATGTTGGGTGTTGTTCCTTGTTTGTACAGTGGGTGTCACTCTAATATCACCTGGGGTCAAAGGTATAAAGGAAGGATCCAAGCGGCCAACAGGAAGGGGGGTTTTGTCCCGGAAGGGCAAAGGGATTTTGACCGCTGTGGCGCATTGGCGCTAAAACGTATTGTTTATATGTATATGGATATGGTTTACCGTTGAAACTGGATAAATTGACATTTACCTCTGCACGGTCAAACAAATAAACTGAATAATAATCAACACAACGAAGTCTGGAGACTCTTAAAACAAGACGGTATGGTAATAGAATAACAATGGTACAGCGCGTCAGCCAGGGCACTCCTGGGCTAAACCACCTCAGTAGCCGTCAGTATTAGACTACGCAGCTACACTATTAAAACATTAGATAATTATCTATTATCTTTTCACATACATATTAACCCCCAGTTTCACAGACAAGGTGAAGGCTTAAGTCCCAGACTAAAATGCATGTTTGAGCTGTTTTAACTAAAAGCAACTTGCACTAATATATCTTAAAATTTGTCATTGTTTTGTCTCAAGATGCACACCAGCAATATTTTTTTTCTGAGCAATATTTATAAAATACTTAAATGTCCTAATTGAAGTAAAGGGTAACTAAACCCTAAAACAACTTTTTTTAGTTAATGATCTGTAAGACTGGGGCTTTATTATTGCTGTTCATTGATTCAAGTAATTTTTTTGACATTTGGGTATAAAGTGTTTTAATTCTACAATATATGGTGTAAAAACGTCTGAGTGCTGCCCTCTTCAGGTTGAACGGTGGCTACTGCAGTTGAATTTTCCTATTGGAAGTTGTGGTGCCCTGTGAGTAAGCAGGCACCATCTAACCCATACATGGGCAATATACGGCCTGGGGGCCGGATCCGGCCCGCCAGGGGCGGCCTTACCTATGTTTCACCCGTTTCAATTGAAACAGGCCCCGCCCTCCAAGGGGGCCCCCACATCTCCACAGACCAGCAAAATCCCATTCATTTTCTCCGTAGGATATTGATTTTCAGCCATAATGTCTAAACCATTCAAGATAGATTGACTACGAGGTTGTGAAACGAAAGTTTCTGCTCCTATAAAAGCCACAAGGTATGAAATCAACCTTGTTATTTGCGATCTTCTGGAGAAATACTAGGGTAGACTGGGTACAGTTGAGACACTTTTTGCGTTTTGATTTTTCACACAAAAATAGATACTGAAAAGACGTGAATTTCCACATGACATGCCACATGATATTTCATTAGCTTGTAGACTAAGATATTATCAATCAATATTACCCAGAAGTAGTTTATATTTTCCACAATTAGCTCATAAAAATAAGGTGGTTTTTGTCTCAACTTTGTCTCAACTGTACCCATATGTGGTACAGTTGAGACAGTACCATGGTACAGTTGAGACACCCATTTTTAATGAAGTAAAGGTAATTACCAGTTCATTGCAAATATAATAAAGAAATAACATTTGGGCGTTTAAATGAATTCATTTTATTTAAATTAGCACTGGTTAAAATGTATAAAACAGGAACAAGATATTTCATGAACAGATATTGCAACGGTACAAATTTAAACATTCCAATAACAACACTAACAATAACAAAGTCAGAAGTAACAGTAAACAACCAACAAAGGAAAAAATTGGTGGGGGGTAGCCCATAATATAAGGCTGCCGCTGTCCTGATATAAGACACCAGGCTGAGCTCCTGCTCATGGGTTAGAACTGCATTGCAGCTCTTGTACCCTACTGAGGGCAGCAGGCCTGGGCCCTCATCAGCAAGCTCTCGCCTTTTCTTCACATATCGGGCCAGTGAAGCAACAGGAATTTGTAAATTATGAGCTACCTTCCTAATTGAACTGCCCTCCTCTACCTCTTTTGAGGCCCTCTCTAATAGGTCTCCTGGCACTCCCCTATTTGTTGTCCTAGCTCTCTTTTGGGGCATCCTGCAACAGGTGTAACATAAACATAAACAAAAAGTCCTCATACAGTATGTATAAACAACATAAACAGCATAGCACACACACACAAACACACACACGCGAACACGCACACAACCACACACACACACAAACACGCGAACACGCACACAACCACAACCACACACACACACACACACACACACATATACACACAAACACACACAAACACACACACACACACACACACACACTCTCTCTCTCTCTCTCTCTCTTTAAATTAACTATGTGACTGCTGCACACATCTTAAAAATGGTGTATCAACTGTACCCGATTTACCACCTTGCCTATTTGACATGCTAGGTTATCCTTATAACATTCATGTTAGAAAATATTTTCATTATTAACACACAGTTCAAATATCACAAATATAAAATGTTATTTTCATTTGTGTCCTATGCTGGCTAATTATGACATTTAACCTGTTATCATAACACTGAACAACTAAACAGCGTGTGACGTAATAGAACTCTGTCGCGGGTACAGTTGAGACAGTGTGTCTCAACTGTACCCTGATGGCCACCTCGCGCATTTCTCTAGATTTTGCAATGACCATGCATGAGACAATACCATGAAATATGCCCGTTTTTAGGGCACAGAATAACGTTTGTGATTATACCAGTTATGTTTAACAGTCACATAAGGATAATAAGCTATTCATTGTGGAGTGTGCATGGTGAAGTGAACGTCTTACCTTAGTAAAATAACTTTTGCCGATATCTTCGGAGCGGAGATGCGTCCATTGATCAAATTTCCCACGATCAAAGAGGACACTAATACGCATGTGCACAGCAAAAATCACAACTTGTGCTGGCTGCGCACGCAAGTTATTTAAGGTGTCTCAACTGTACCTATGTTTCAACTGTACCCAGTCTACCCTACACTACCCACAATTCTAAGCAAAACACTGATATCTCTGATTGGTCAACTCGCGGTTACCATGGCGACGTTTACCACCCCTGCGAACGGATTCGATCTGAAGTGTAACATATCGTTAGTTTTTATAGCTTTGACTTTTTTGCCGTTAGGGTAAAATCTTATTTTGAGCAGGAAAAGAATTTTAAGAGGAAATGAAACGTACATATGCCAGTGGTGCTGAAAAACGAAAGATATCGGACAACAAAAGAAAAGCTTCAGTCTACCAAAATTGAAGTTTACGTTACCCTGCGTGAAAGGGCGAGGCTTATTCCAACGTAAAACGCTGTATAATTATATATAGTTTTAATCAAATAAGGATGGATTATTTCTATGTTGAGCTGCCGGTTCATGAAGCTGAAAGTGCACGTAATAAAATAATATAGGCCTACCATTAATACAAACCAACAGGAATCCTTGGTTTTTATGCTCTATTATGTTTATGTTTTATGTGGGTAGGGCCCCATATTAGTTATTGAAACGGCCCCCAGATGCTTAAGGCCGCCACTGCGGCCCGCATAGTGCTTCAATCCGCCCCCGCGATGCGATCGCAATTTGGATGAAACACACGCCGAAATAAACATGCGTGACACAAAACAATCTTTAACCTAGGTGGCAAATATGTTTTAGTAATTCTGTGAATTACACTGCGCAAACCAAAATTAATACTATCCACCGGATGATGGGTTGTCTCTGTCTCCACATAACATAAAATATTCATTTTATTTTATTTTTCGTGTTCGCATTTATGAGGAAAAACAATGTTACGGACCTCCGTTACGGACGTGAGCGCTCTGAAAGCGGCACTAAAAGATGCTTTAAAACTTTCACAAAGACATCAAACAGAAAGCACAAAACCTTTCTTTAAAGTGAATTTCGTTTTGTATTAATTGTATCTTAATTTTAATCAATGTTTCATCAACCAATTGCCTGTATTTAATAAATATATTTAATTAATATAAATAATTAATATTTAATCATGTATTCTGCAACGAAATACGTTTTGAAAGTATCCTTCCCAATACTGGAAGTCTGTATGTTAATTAGGGATGGGCATTTTTCAAAAATATTGCATTCGAATATTTGGGCTCATAAAAAACGAATATTCGAATATTCGTTTATTTAAATGACATTTAACGAAAAAGATGTTTTTTTTAATTTATTTATTTTTTTACGTTTTTGTCACCATTTCTTTTAGTTGAAAACATTAAACATTAGGCCTATGTGTAAACAAAAAATATAAAAAACAAAAGCATTAATAAAAGACTGCTCAAGCAGCGCGAACGGGGAAAAAACGCCTAATAAAGCGGTTGCGCCAGATGAACGTAGCCTACACACACTCGAGTCAGCATATGATTATCGTGTTTATATTGTTTCACGTTTATATAGAGAAAAACAATATCCACATGCAGGGGCGCCGCCAGCAATTTATGATCGAGTGAGAAAAGGCGCTTTGCTGACAGACGTTTCAGAGACACAAAGATAACGGTGTTCTAAGTTTCTAACAGCACTTTGCGTTTTCTGTTCTTAAAACGGTCTCCCTCAACGAAACTTAAAGGAAGTATATGTCTCAAAATCATTTTGCTATAAGTTAAGTTATCATTTCAGATCACGCGGGGTCCAGCTGCGCTTACCTGCAGTCGTGATGCAGTGATAGACAGCTGTCTTTCCTCATTCGACTGTTTGGATTTCATGTGATTTCTCATTGTGGTGATGATATTATAACTCAGATTAATTAATTAATTTGATCAAAAGTAATTCCATTTAGTAAGATCATTTTCAAGTAATTCCAAACTTCGCGAGGCAGATGACAACATTATGTGATCAAATACACACAACTTGTTAACACACTCCGCAGCGCCACCTAGTGCATTTAATTATAACTGCGAGTTAGTGCTTGGGATTTATCATGGATTCACTGCATTTACGGCCAGCAAAGCAACGTAGTAAAATTCGAATAGTATTTTATTTTACTAATAATAATTACAGATCGAATATTCGTGCACATCCCTAATGTTAATGTAATCTGCACACATACATTTGCAGTTTTGTTAATAGCTTTCCATCTTGAATAGTTACAGCTGGTATGAATGACATGAACAATGTGCAGGGTAGTGTAGGAAAGTAAATCAAGTTATTGTAACCTTAGAGTGGCCTAGGTCAGACTGGCCTATAGCAAAAATAAATATCAGGCCTTGAAATAGGCTGGTAAAGTCAAAGTAACTGTAGAGTAGCCTTATACATATTTGCATTGAATTAATTTGTAACATTTAATCATGTAACTGTTTAATTGCAATTGTCCAAAGTGTGGCCCTCCGTTTACTTTGCCAAAGTAACTGTGGCCCTCAGACTAAAACTGTTGCCCACCCCTGATCTAACCACACCCTTGCCTACAGAGAGACGTGTCTCAGGTGCACCCCCATCAGCAAAGTTGATTATCAGTCACTCTCTAAGTAATAATGTCTGTCTGTCTTCATCTATTCCAGATTCACATCTGTCTTCAGGTGCCATAACAGGAATAAGTGTTGCTGCTGCTCTACTGCTTGTTGCTGCTGCTGCTGGGATTTACCTTTGCTGGAGTAATAATGCACAAACAAGACAGAATGGTGAGTATTACATAATAAAGCCAGGGGCATCGCTAGGGCTAATTTAAATTTAACTAACTAAACTATTTCAATTTAGAACTGACTGTTTTTGGCCTGGAACAGGCCCCTGAGTTTAGGGGAAATATGATATGAATTAAGTAAATATTGGTTGTTTAATCTTTAGTTCGGAGCTGTCGCTGACTGGTGATTGTTGAAATCTGTCTCTACATCCCGCACACACACAGACACACACAGAGAGACACGTCACGCACCACGTGAGTGATTTTCAGGCTAGAATATCCCCAGGAGTTGCGCGCAACAGCAATCAATCTCACAGCAATTAAAATAAATAAAAGATAAAATAAAAGGCAGTCAGCGATAATCTTTTTTTTAAATGTTTGTACATTTTTAACACTATATTTTGTATTATATTACTTTTGCATCAAATGACAAAACTAGTTAACGCTGCTGTGAGTGTGTTTCTAACACAGCGACTGAGAGTGACGGTAAAGTTGACATCTTTCTCTCTTCTGACTGCTGTCTCTATTTTTGTCCTCTTTTTGAAAGTTTTGTTTTTCTTTTGCTATTTGAGCAAATGGGAACACGCACCAAAAAAATTTATGTATCCTATTATTCACCGCAATAGAAGTTTATCCAACTATGATGACTTCAGCTTCTAAGAAGCCCGGAAATGTGAAAAGGGTCTATTGATATTTTAATTACTTTTAAATGGCCAGGAATCAGGTTTCCTCTTTGATACCAACCTTTCTTTTGAAAGCCACGTGTCTAGTATCTGTAAAACTGCATTTTTCCATCTTAAAAATATATCTAAAATACGCCATATGCTCTCATTGGGAAATGCGGAACAATTAGTCCATGCGTTCATGACCTCAAGGCTAGATTATTGTAATGCTCTACTGGGTGGTTGCCCTGCACGCTTAATAAATAAACTACAGCTAGTTCAAAACGCCGCAGCTCGAGTTCTTACCAGAACCAGGAAATATGACCATATTAGCCCGGTTCTGTCAACACTGCATTGGCTCCCTATTAAACATCGTATAAATTTTAAAATATTGTTGATTACCTACAAAGCACTAAATGGTTTAGCTCCGCAGTACTTGAGCGAGCTCTTAACGTATTATAGTCCTTCACGTCTATTGCGATCTCTAAACTCCGGCCAGTTGATAATACCTAGAATATCTAAATCGACTGCTGGCGGTAGATCCTTTTCCTATTTAGCACCAAAACTTTGGAACAGTCTTCCTACCATTGTCCGGGAAGCAGACACACTCTGTCAGTTCAAAGCTAGACTAAAAACACATCTCTTTGACCTAGCATACACATAACACACTATAGACTTCTATAAATTCAATGTTAGGCTGCATAGATTAGGTCAGCCGGAACTGGGAACACTTCCCTTAAATCTTGATGTACTCGCTACATCATAAGAAGAATGGCATCTACGCTAATATTAGTGTCTTTGTTTATCCCGAGGTTTTCCCGCAGCCTGCCGGATCTAGGCCGTGTCCAGATCTGACGAAGGAGATCCGCCTGGACCCGATGACAATGCAGTGCTGAAGTGTCCACTATCCTCTCCCTATGGAGGATCCCTTTCCCACTCTACAGATGAAGCGTTGTGAATTCCGGCTCGCGTACCCCGAAGTGATAAAATAAAACAAAATTCTGTATCAAAATTTATAGGCAAGAAAAGTAGTTTGTTTAGGCTGGGTTGTATGAATTCTAAACCTGCGCACATATTTTCTAAAGCACATAACTATAGAATCAATTCTGAATGAGCATGTGAACGCCGTCAGCGTTAATCACAGGTTCGCGTTTAAAAGTCTGATCATTTCGACGGAGGTGAATCAATCAAAGTTAACTTTAGCTGGAAATAACATTATTCAAGAACCGCTATAATGCCAAAACAATCTGTTACCTTAAATTATATGTTTATCTCTGTAAAGCTGCTTTGAAACAATCCACTGTTAAAAGCGCTATATAAATGAAGATGACTTGACTTGACTTGACTTTCCTGTCATTTACATTTGCCTGATTTCAACGTTGGGGAAATGCATAAAGCAAAGCCTGAAAGCAAAAGACGGCAAATACAATATAGCTTGATCTAAATCCGGAAGACCAGCTCTAAAAAGAAAGCACTTAAAAAGTTAAAGCGCTTAGGCATAACAAGCATTACTTTCTGTTTTATGACATTTCAAATCCAAAAAAGGAGGATTATTAGAGCTATTTAAAAAAAAAAAAAAATCAAATAAGTAAACATTTCAACACATCAGCAGCAGAGTTTCATTAGTAATAGGAAGAGTATTGTTTTAAAGCTGCAGTCTGGCGTTTTTCCTCTTTGTCGCCATCTCTGTTCGAAATCTGCAATTGCAGTCATTCACGGAATTATCAACTTTACGTGGGTTGTACTTCAACACCCTCGACCCCGCACAGCGCGGAGGAACACAATGTTTGAGGAGAGTGTGCAGCTGTCAGTCGCCGCGCCGGTGTGATACTGTCATTCAGAATCACAGATTATTATTTTTTGGAAGTATGACCAACATAAGAATTTTCACAGGAAAATGTCATCTGAACTAGTAAGAAACATGCACCTTTGTTCTGGTTCTGACATTGCAGTAAATCGCGCTGATTAAATCTAACAATCGCTTATAAGCTATCATATCACGCAAAACCGTGCAAATTATACTTTGTTCTCAAATTGTTCATGTTAACAACGTCAGCATTGCGTGACTACATGTAATGTCCATCCGATATGTAGGCTATCCTTGTTTTCGCATGGGCCGGTTGCAGTCTCTATTTTTCTGTAGCCACTCCGAAATCCAAACGAAGTCTTTTGCATTTTACAGCGGGTGAATCTGTTGTCACTGGTGATTGTCGTTTGAACCTTTCTGGATCCGCCATCAAACTGATAAGTTTAATTATATCAAGTGCTGTGAGAAAAGGCTATACATCTCCACCTCCAGCATCCTCACACTCATAGCCTACTAGCCGAGACTCTTCTTTATGTGTACAGATGTGACGTAATGACTCAATATAGTCTACTAGCCGAGACTCTTCTTTATGTGTACAGATGTGACGTAATGACTCAATATAGTCTACTAGCCGAGACTCTTCTTTATGTGTACAGATGTGACGTAATGACGCAATATACCCTACTAGCCGAGACTCTTCTTTATGTGTACAGATGTGACGTAATGACTCAATATAGCCTACTAGCCGAGACTCTTCTTTATGTGTACAGATGTGACGTAATGACGCAATATAGCCTACTAGCCGAGACTCTTCTTTATGTGTACAGATGTGACGTAATGACGCAATATACCCTACTAGCCGAGACTCTTCTTTATGTGTACAGATGTGACGTAATGACTCAATATAGCCTACTAGCCGAGACTCTTCTTTATGTGTACAGATGTGACGTAATGACGCAATATACCCTACTAGCCGAGACTCTTCTTTATGTGTACAGATGTGACGTAATGACTCAATATAGTCTACTAGCCGAGACTCTTCTTTATGTGTACAGATGTGACGTAATGACGCAATATACCCTACTAGCCGAGACTCTTCTTTATGTGTACAGATGTGACGTAATGACTCAATATAGCCTACTAGCCGAGACTCTTCTTTATGTGTACAGATGTGACGTAATGACTCAATATACCCTACTAGCCGAGACTCTTCTTTATGTGTACAGATGTGACGTAATGACGCAATATAGTCTACTAGCCGAGACTCTTCTTTATGTGTACAGATGTGACGTAATGACTCAATATAGTCTACTAGCCGAGACTCTTCTTTATGTACAGATGTGACGTAATGACTCAATATAGCCTACTAGCCGAGACTCTTCTTTATGTGTACAGATGTGACGTAATGACTCAATATAGTCTACTAGCCGAGACTCTTCTTTATGTGTACAGATGTGACGTAATGACTCAATATAGCCTACTAGCCGAGACTCTTCTTTATGTGTACAGATGTGACGTAATGACTCAATATAGCCTACTAGCCGAGACTCTTCTTTATGTGTACAGATGTGACGTAATGACTCAATATAGCCTACTAGCCGAGACTCTTCTTTATGTGTACAGATGTGACGTAATGACGCAATATAGCCTACTAGCCGAGACTCTTCTTTATGTGTACAGATGTGACGTAATGACGCAATATACCCTACTAGCCGAGACTCTTCTTTATGTGTACAGATGTGACGTAATGACTCAATATAGCCTACTAGCCGAGACTCTTCTTTATGTGTACAGATGTGACGTAATGACGCAATATACCCTACTAGCCGAGACTCTTCTTTATGTGTACAGATGTGACGTAATGACTCAATATAGTCTACTAGCCGAGACTCTTCTTTATGTGTACAGATGTGACGTAATGACGCAATATACCCTACTAGCCGAGACTCTTCTTTATGTGTACAGATGTGACGTAATGACTCAATATAGCCTACTAGCCGAGACTCTTCTTTATGTGTACAGATGTGACGTAATGACTCAATATAGCCTACTAGCCGAGACTCTTCTTTATGTGTACAGATGTGACGTAATGACTCAATATACCCTACTAGCCGAGACTCTTCTTTATGTGTACAGATGTGACGTAATGACGCAATATAGTCTACTAGCCGAGACTCTTCTTTATGTGTACAGATGTGACGTAATGACTCAATATAGCCTACTAGCCGAGACTCTTCTTTATGTGTACAGATGTGACGTAATGACTCAATATAGTCTACTAGCCGAGACTCTTCTTTATGTGTACAGATGTGACGTAATGACTCAATATAGCCTACTAGCCGAGACTCTTCTTTATGTGTACAGATGTGACGTAATGACTCAATATAGCCTACTAGCCGAGACTCTTCTTTATGTGTACAGATGTGACGTAATGACTCAATATAGTCTACTAGCCGAGACTCTTCTTTATGTGTACAGATGTGACGTAATGACGCAATATACCCTACTAGCCGAGACTCTTCTTTATGTGTACAGATGTGACGTAATGACGCAATATACCCTACTAGCCGAGACTCTTCTTTATGTGTACAGATGTGACGTAATGACTCAATATAGTCTACTAGCCGAGACTCTTCTTTATGTGTACAGATGTGACGTAATGACTCAATATAGTCTACTAGCCGAGACTCTTCTTTATGTGTACAGATGTGACGTAATGACTCAATATAGTCTACTAGCCGAGACTCTTCTTTATGTGTACAGATGTGACGTAATGACGCAATATACCCTACTAGCCGAGACTCTTCTTTATGTGTACAGATGTGACGTAATGACGCAATATAGTCTACTAGCCGAGACTCTTCTTTATGTGTACAGATGTGACGTAATGACTCAATATAGTCTACTAGCCGAGACTCTTCTTTATGTGTACAGATGTGACGTAATGACTCAATATAGTCTACTAGCCGAGACTCTTCTTTATGTGTACAGATGTGACGTAATGACGCAATATACCCTACTAGCCGAGACTCTTCTTTATGTGTACAGATGTGACGTAATGACTCAATATAGTCTACTAGCCGAGACTCTTCTTTATGTGTACAGATGTGACGTAATGACGCAATATACCCTACTAGCCGAGACTCTTCTTTATGTGTACAGATGTGACGTAATGACTCAATATAGTCTACTAGCCGAGACTCTTCTTTATGTACAGATGTGACGTAATGACTCAATATAGTCTACTAGCCGAGACTCTTCTTTATGTGTACAGATGTGACGTAATGACGCAATATAGTCTACTAGCCGAGACTCTTCTTTATGTGTACAGATGTGACGTAATGACTCAATATAGTCTACTAGCCGAGACTCTTCTTTATGTGTACAGATGTGACGTAATGACTCAATATAGTCTACTAGCCGAGACTCTTCTTTATGTGTACAGATGTGACGTAATGACTCAATATAGTCTACTAGCCGAGACTCTTCTTTATGTGTACAGATGTGACGTAATGACGCAATATACCCTACTAGCCGAGACTCTTCTTTATGTGTACAGATGTGACGTAATGACGCAATATAGTCTACTAGCCGAGACTCTTCTTTATGTGTACAGATGTGACGTAATGACTCAATATAGTCTACTAGCCGAGACTCTTCTTTATGTGTACAGATGTGACGTAATGACTCAATATAGCCTACTAGCCGAGACTCTTCTTTATGTGTACAGATGTGACGTAATGACGCAATATACCCTACTAGCCGAGACTCTTCTTTATGTGTACAGATGTGACGTAATGACTCAATATAGCCTACTAGCCGAGACTCTTCTTTATGTGTACAGATGTGACGTAATGACGCAATATACCCTACTAGCCGAGACTCTTCTTTATGTGTACAGATGTGACGTAATGACTCAATATAGTCTACTAGCCGAGACTCTTCTTTATGTGTACAGATGTGACGTAATGACTCAATATAGCCTACTAGCCGAGACTCTTCTTTATGTGTACAGATGTGACGTAATGACTCAATATACCCTACTAGCCGAGACTCTTCTTTATGTGTACAGATGTGACGTAATGACGCAATATAGTCTACTAGCCGAGACTCTTCTTTATGTGTACAGATGTGACGTAATGACTCAATATAGTCTACTAGCCGAGACTCTTCTTTATGTACAGATGTGACGTAATGACTCAATATAGTCTACTAGCCGAGACTCTTCTTTATGTGTACAGATGTGACGTAATGACTCAATATAGCCTACTAGCCGAGACTCTTCTTTATGTGTACAGATGTGACGTAATGACGCAATATACCCTACTAGCCGAGACTCTTCTTTATGTGTACAGATGTGACGTAATGACTCAATATAGTCTACTAGCCGAGACTCTTCTTTATGTGTACAGATGTGACGTAATGACTCAATATAGCCTACTAGCCGAGACTCTTCTTTATGTGTACAGATGTGACGTAATGACTCAATATACCCTACTAGCCGAGACTCTTCTTTATGTGTACAGATGTGACGTAATGACGCAATATAGTCTACTAGCCGAGACTCTTCTTTATGTGTACAGATGTGACGTAATGACTCAATATAGTCTACTAGCCGAGACTCTTCTTTATGTACAGATGTGACGTAATGACTCAATATAGCCTACTAGCCGAGACTCTTCTTTATGTGTACAGATGTGACGTAATGACTCAATATAGTCTACTAGCCGAGACTCTTCTTTATGTGTACAGATGTGACGTAATGACTCAATATAGCCTACTAGCCGAGACTCTTCTTTATGTGTACAGATGTGACGTAATGACTCAATATAGCCTACTAGCCGAGACTCTTCTTTATGTGTACAGATGTGACGTAATGACTCAATATAGCCTACTAGCCGAGACTCTTCTTTATGTGTACAGATGTGACGTAATGACGCAATATAGCCTACTAGCCGAGACTCTTCTTTATGTGTACAGATGTGACGTAATGACGCAATATACCCTACTAGCCGAGACTCTTCTTTATGTGTACAGATGTGACGTAATGACTCAATATAGCCTACTAGCCGAGACTCTTCTTTATGTGTACAGATGTGACGTAATGACGCAATATACCCTACTAGCCGAGACTCTTCTTTATGTGTACAGATGTGACGTAATGACTCAATATAGTCTACTAGCCGAGACTCTTCTTTATGTGTACAGATGTGACGTAATGACGCAATATACCCTACTAGCCGAGACTCTTCTTTATGTGTACAGATGTGACGTAATGACTCAATATAGCCTACTAGCCGAGACTCTTCTTTATGTGTACAGATGTGACGTAATGACTCAATATAGCCTACTAGCCGAGACTCTTCTTTATGTGTACAGATGTGACGTAATGACTCAATATACCCTACTAGCCGAGACTCTTCTTTATGTGTACAGATGTGACGTAATGACGCAATATAGTCTACTAGCCGAGACTCTTCTTTATGTGTACAGATGTGACGTAATGACTCAATATAGCCTACTAGCCGAGACTCTTCTTTATGTGTACAGATGTGACGTAATGACTCAATATAGTCTACTAGCCGAGACTCTTCTTTATGTGTACAGATGTGACGTAATGACTCAATATAGCCTACTAGCCGAGACTCTTCTTTATGTGTACAGATGTGACGTAATGACTCAATATAGCCTACTAGCCGAGACTCTTCTTTATGTGTACAGATGTGACGTAATGACTCAATATAGTCTACTAGCCGAGACTCTTCTTTATGTGTACAGATGTGACGTAATGACGCAATATACCCTACTAGCCGAGACTCTTCTTTATGTGTACAGATGTGACGTAATGACGCAATATACCCTACTAGCCGAGACTCTTCTTTATGTGTACAGATGTGACGTAATGACTCAATATAGTCTACTAGCCGAGACTCTTCTTTATGTGTACAGATGTGACGTAATGACTCAATATAGTCTACTAGCCGAGACTCTTCTTTATGTGTACAGATGTGACGTAATGACTCAATATAGTCTACTAGCCGAGACTCTTCTTTATGTGTACAGATGTGACGTAATGACGCAATATACCCTACTAGCCGAGACTCTTCTTTATGTGTACAGATGTGACGTAATGACGCAATATAGTCTACTAGCCGAGACTCTTCTTTATGTGTACAGATGTGACGTAATGACTCAATATAGTCTACTAGCCGAGACTCTTCTTTATGTGTACAGATGTGACGTAATGACTCAATATAGTCTACTAGCCGAGACTCTTCTTTATGTGTACAGATGTGACGTAATGACGCAATATACCCTACTAGCCGAGACTCTTCTTTATGTGTACAGATGTGACGTAATGACTCAATATAGTCTACTAGCCGAGACTCTTCTTTATGTGTACAGATGTGACGTAATGACGCAATATACCCTACTAGCCGAGACTCTTCTTTATGTGTACAGATGTGACGTAATGACTCAATATAGTCTACTAGCCGAGACTCTTCTTTATGTACAGATGTGACGTAATGACTCAATATAGTCTACTAGCCGAGACTCTTCTTTATGTGTACAGATGTGACGTAATGACGCAATATAGTCTACTAGCCGAGACTCTTCTTTATGTGTACAGATGTGACGTAATGACTCAATATAGTCTACTAGCCGAGACTCTTCTTTATGTGTACAGATGTGACGTAATGACTCAATATAGTCTACTAGCCGAGACTCTTCTTTATGTGTACAGATGTGACGTAATGACTCAATATAGTCTACTAGCCGAGACTCTTCTTTATGTGTACAGATGTGACGTAATGACGCAATATACCCTACTAGCCGAGACTCTTCTTTATGTGTACAGATGTGACGTAATGACGCAATATAGTCTACTAGCCGAGACTCTTCTTTATGTGTACAGATGTGACGTAATGACTCAATATAGTCTACTAGCCGAGACTCTTCTTTATGTGTACAGATGTGACGTAATGACTCAATATAGTCTACTAGCCGAGACTCTTCTTTATGTGTACAGATGTGACGTAATGACGCAATATACCCTACTAGCCGAGACTCTTCTTTATGTGTACAGATGTGACGTAATGACTCAATATAGTCTACTAGCCGAGACTCTTCTTTATGTGTACAGATGTGACGTAATGACGCAATATACCCTACTAGCCGAGACTCTTCTTTATGTGTACAGATGTGACGTAATGACTCAATATAGTCTACTAGCCGAGACTCTTCTTTATGTACAGATGTGACGTAATGACTCAATATAGTCTACTAGCCGAGACTCTTCTTTATGTGTACAGATGTGACGTAATGACTCAATATAGCCTACTAGCCGAGACTCTTCTTTATGTACAGATGTGACGTAATGACTCAATATAGTCTACTAGCCGAGACTCTTCTTTATGTGTACAGATGTGACGTAATGACTCAATATAGCCTACTAGCCGAGACTCTTCTTTATGTGTACAGATGTGACGTAATGACTCAATATAGTCTACTAGCCGAGACTCTTCTTTATGTGTACAGATGTGACGTAATGACTCAATATAGCCTACTAGCCGAGACTCTTCTTTATGTGTACAGATGTGACGTAATGACTCAATATAGTCTACTAGCCGAGACTCTTCTTTATGTGTACAGATGTGACGTAATGACGCAAAGACATGCTCGATTTTTCTGCGGAAATCTACCAGTACCACTGGAATTAAAAACATCATTACAAGCTTACCGCTTTGAATCGATCTAAGGCAAGCAGAGAGTTTTGAACACTGGCTGGTTATGTATTTTCTCAAATATGTATTTTGGATAATTTTCAACCCCAAAAAAGCTACAGACTGCAGCTTTGAGTTTTGATGCTTATCTTTCCAGATGGCAGTGTCGGCCGTAACACAGATGACCATAGAGATGACCCGCTAGAAATGAATACAGGTATGTGTGTGGTTCAGGTAGACCCTGGGGACAAATAGAAAAATAATCATGTTTTAAGCTTATTTTTCTTAATCCACTGGCAGATATGTTTTACATGTTTAAGCAAAATGCACTGAAGTTATTATTTTTTTTTACCCAGGAAACAAGACTAATCATCTAATAATTGTGCAAGTAAATGCAATATTGATTTAAGAATTTTTAGACATTTTGACTTGAAATAAGAAAAAAAAATGCTAAGTTTGAGAGCGGTAGACATGAGTCAAAACTGAATTGAGAGATGTAAATAAAGTTACATATGATTAATTTGTGTTTGTGTTAACCAATTACCAATATTGCAGAAAATGTCAATATCACTCAGCCCCTGATGTTTTTAAAACCTTAGAAATGCCCATGCATACAGCTGATTTAAGATGGAAATATGACATTTATTGTGTGAGAAGAATCTTTTAGAAAATTTAAAAATATATATTTTTGTTCTAATTAACCAAAGTCAATCTGTTTAATTGAGTTTGCTATTGTTCAAACAGACACTGCGACGAAGGACAATGATAAGGTGAGATATATGTACACTGAATCTGTTTATTTGCAATAAAGTTTACAACAGTTTTAGATCTGTCAGAATTGTCTGTGTATGTGGTTTCAGAAGTAGTAATAAATGTATTTAATAATTAAAGTTATAAAAGTGGTATGTTTTTTATTATTATTAAGTATAGATATTTTTATAAACATTATAATTATAATGTTACCCTTTTAATTTCTTTCACCTTCTGTGAATCTATCTTTTCTTACAGATGATTGGTGTGCTACCCTCGAATGAGAATGCCCTATTGGAGAAAACTAATGAAGGTCTGTCCCCAGATCAGAATGAACCAATCAACGAACCCTATCAATGGGCCGTTCCATGATCAAGACGACATTCCATACATTGATGAAGTGTCATTGGCACCATCATTATCAGTCAATGTTAATTCTTATTTTGATAGTTTCAATGAATTAAAAGAACTAGAATTGGAGGATCAGCTGAAGATGTCATTGCTTACAGAATGTTTGTCTCATGATACCAGATTTCAGTAATCAGTACCAAAACCAGTGATTTTGTTATATATAATACTACAGCAACAAAACAAAGAAATACATTACCAGCAATAGAACAAAGAGTACTTTTTAATATCGAAGATTTATTAAAGCTGCTAAAGTGACCAAGACGGGCACAATGAGACATTTGCCATGATTCTGATTCTGGTCATTTGCACTATGAGACATATTAATGCTATGATCTCTTCTGAAATATCAGTTATTTTGTCCTATCTGTTTACATCTTATATCTGATGTAACTGATGGTTTACAAAAATACCTCACATTATAACAAAATTGATTTGACTGCTCAAACACAGTCGCATATGGTGATACTGTGAAACACAAGCATTCTTCACAGAAAATGTGATCCAAATATGCTAATAAGTATTGAAAGGCATCTGTCAATCAAATACACTAAGGTTTTCTTTTCTGCTGATAGTGATAGTTGATAATGCCATTGTTGTTGTTACTTGACCAGACATTGTTATGGTATTGGTATTGTTATGGTATTGTTATGTTGCCAGTGTAACAGACGTCGTTCCTAATGAAACCAGCAAGCTGCCTTTAACCATCTTCATCAGTCATGTCTGACTATGATTGAGAAAGATTTTCAGATCAATTTGTTAGACATTTATTTATGTTAACTAAGATGATGAACAGTGCCTTTAAATGTTACATGTTGTGTTAATGTAACATGTTTAACTTCAATGTGGATATGTATTGTTTGAATTTTTTTACTTTGCACCATGGAATAAATGCTTTAAAGTTAAGCACAAAAATCAAGGATACCATTTTATTCAAATGAAAAGGAACTTGAAAGGTCTGTTTGTTTGACAGCAAGTGACATTAAAACAAATCTCATTAACTCATAACAGCTGGAATCTATGAGTTTATCAAATATAACCGAACTATAAGCTAACGTTGAATCATTTATAGAGAGTGCTTATTGATTTGTGTCTCTGTATATTGAAATGTGATTTCAACACATTTAATTAAACCACCGCCTTAAACAATCTTAGGATTTAACCCCTGACCTTTACTCAAGTCATTTCTTTCATGTATTTTATATTGGATGAAGATGGAGGCTATTGTTGGAAAGGTGAACTCCTGGGTTGGACGCTATATGGAGCTCTAGTAGTATGCATACTTGTAAGAAATTTATGTAATGTAGGCTTGTCCATGCACTTGTTACCTCTTGGGTTGATTATTATTATTAATAATAATTTGTTACATTTATAAAGCGCTTTCTGGGTACTCAAAGCGATTTACATAGAGGTAGGGGGGTTGAATCTCCTCAACCACCACCAATGTGCAGCTTCCTGGATGATGCGACGGCAGCCATTTTGCGCCAGAACGCCCTCCACACACCAGCTTACTGGTTGGAGAGGAGACAGTGATGAAGCCAATCAATTTACTGTATATAGGGATGATTAGGAGGCCATGATGGAAAGGGGCCAATGGGAAAATTTGGCCAGGATGCCAGGGTTACACCCCTACTATTTTTTCGAAGGACATCCTGGGATTTTTAATGACCACAGAGAGTCAGGACCTTGGTTTAACGTCTCATCCGAAGGACTGTGTTCTTTGACGTGTCCCCGTCACTATACTGGGGCGTTAGGACCCACACAGACCACAGGGTGAGCTGGCCTCACTAACACCTCTTCCAGCAGAAATCTGGTTTTCTCCGGAGGTCTCCCATCCAGGTACTGACCAGGCTCAACCCTGCTTAGCTTCAGTGGGTAGTCTTGGGCTACAGGGTGATATGGCTGCTGATTATTGTAATGCCCTTTATCTTGGCCTATCTGCAAATTCTATTAACTGCCTGCAACACATACAGAACTCAGCTGCACGTACACAACATACTCCTTCTCGTCAGCATATCTCTGGGGTGCTTCGGAACCTGCATTGGCTTCCGGTCCATGCCCGCATTGATTTTAAAACTCTTATTTTAACATATAAAGTTGTACAAGGAACTGTGACATCATGTGACTTAATTAGGCTATGCCCTCTCGACCTCTCCGCTCCGCCAACTCTTTTCTGCTTAAGACCTTTGACTCATTTTGATATATATATATCCTCTAAGATCAGTGCATTCAAATCAGCATTTACAAGCTTTGTGTTTATTATTGTTAAAAATAGTTGATTATTCTAAAGGGTTGATTTCCGCAAATCACTAAAGTGAATTTATTTAACATTTTTACCGATAGTTTATCTGTGACTCTTCTACTTTCAAATACTAGAGGTCAGTAGTATTATCAGTGTTAATTTTTTTATTGTTGGGTCTGCAGGTGCTCTTCTGTAAGATTTATTGCGCTCCCTATCGGTTGAAGTTGTTACTGTCTCGTTGGGTTAGCAGATTTTTTTTTTTTCCATCAGTGTTAGTGATATTCCTACATTACATTAGGTGTATGTTAAGTAAAGAGGGATAGTACTTGTGTGTGTGTCAACCATTTTTTGAGAAATAAATTTGCTTGGTTTAAATCTCTAAAAATCTGGTCATGGATTAATGACCATGGGGAAACGAGGGATCAGCCAAACCTGTTAAAGGATTAGTTCACCTCAAAATGAAAATCTCCTAATAATTTACTCACCCCAATGCTATCCAAGATATCCATGTCTTTCTTTCCTCAGTGGAAGAGAACTTTTTTTTTTTGAGGAAAACATTTCTGGATTTTTCTTCAAATAATGGACTTCAAGGGCATCCAACGTTTTGAAGTCCAAATCATTGCAGTTTAAAAGGTATTTGAAGTGCTTCAACGGGCTGTGCACGATCAGCTGAGGAAGATGGTCTTATCTAGCGAAACAATAGGTCATTTTCAAAAAAATAAATTAAATATATATATGTATATATATACTAAAGATGAATTACTAACCCCCTTTCTGGTAAAAGTTTTCTCAGAGAGCAGCTCTTCCAACAACTAACGCAGGGTGTCTGTCATCACATTGATTCCAAAACCAGAAAAGGACATAAACTGTCTAGAGAATTGGCGTCACTCTCTTAAATAACGATTACAACATGTTTGCACTAGTTTTTGCTAATAGACTTAAATAAGTGTTAGACTCTATTATAGATGAATCAGAATCTGGGTTAATGAGGAAACGACATATTGCAAATAACATTAGATTAGTGCTATAGATTTATTGGATTATAATGAGCTCATCACTGACAACAGCTTCATTCTGTTCCTTGATTTTAATAAGGCCCTTGACTCGCTTGAACATGGTTTTATCCTGCAAGCACTTTAAAAAATATTTGGATAAAGGTGAAGGCCATTCTTGGTTAGTACACTAGATTGCACTCCAGTACACTATGCATACTGCTTATAGTGCACACACTTAAAGCTACAATATGAAAGATTTTTGTAAGAATATATTCAAAAACCACTTTCGCAGTGTGATATATTTCATGCAGTTGTGTACTTACATTATCCCAAAAGTTCCCAAGGATTTGTAAATCCAGAGAAATTACAGTTTTAAATAATGGCTCGTCCCTTGTGATTGTCGTCTAACAATGCTAATATCCGCACTATATCCTCGGTTTACGCTTGTAGAAACCATAGACATTACATATATTTGCAGCCGTTTCAATGGCCCGTTTTATGGAAGCCACCAAGGAGGACCTATGTTTGTGTATATATATATATATATATATATATATATATATATATATATATGATATAGTAGTTATATTGCACTTTGTTTTGTCCTTCAGTAACACTGGTGACCAAGTCGACGGCAGTGCAATTAAATACAGTATGTGTTGCACAAAACTATTTTGCCATTACTTGCAAATACTGTGGTTTTGTTCAAATACTTTTAGTCCGATTGTTTTAAACGTGTAAAAGTGCACAGCATTAACCCACCAAAACATTTGACAAATAGTCACATATCATTATCAGGCTAATATAGCATTAGTCATAGTAATCAAGCTTTGTCTTTGTTATTGTTTTGAAAATGCGACCTCTGGCGGCGAAAAGTTACTAAATGAAATGCTGGGCATTTTTTAATAAGGGCACACTATGTGTGATGCTGTTCATACAAAAACTGTAGTAATGTAAAAAAAAAAAAAAAAAAAAAAAAAATTACACTCTTGTAAGAAGATCTGATCAATTTTACAGTATCTATAGTTAATAGTTTGGCAACAGCTATTACCATGTTAAATTGCATTTTTTTATACTTAATTTTCTTCTTTTTTTTAGTGGTGGACACTATTAATAACCCTAAAATGAGAAATAATAATAATATGCTTGACAGTTAACTTGCACTTGACATTACAGTGTATGGTTTTAATAGATCTGATATGAATGCTTAAAAAAAGAAAAGACAAATGCAATGGCCCTCATTTGTGTGTCTCTTTGTTTTATTGAAAATGGTAATGCTTTCTACAGGATCAGGATTTTTCAGTATATTACAGCACATGGTGAATGTATGCACCGTTTGTTGTTTACTTTTGGGATCTGAAGGAGCATTTGTACCAATATGTACCGATATCAATATGTAAAAAAAAAAAAAAAAAAGACCTTAAAAGAAAAAAATGGGTTTTATCTGGTCACAAATGTGACCTCATGCCAGATGCATATGACGTTTTTTCTTCAGATAAACATGAATGAAGAGAATCCATCCTTTGAGTTTATATAATGCAAATGAATGGGTATTTAAAAGTGGACACTTTACAAAGCCCACAGTGAATATAATGGGTTATTAATACAACCCAGTGGATGAATCAATGTCAGAACTAAAGCAATAGATAATAAAAATACTAGGGCTGGGTAAAAAATATCGATTTCTCGATATTAATCGATTCTCATTTTTACGAACCGATATCGATTCTTAAATCTGAAGAATCGATTAGTCATCCTGTTTTCATTTGATGAGCGCGCAGAACATTGTATCGTGCATCCCATCCAATAAATCGAAATAATCTTTGTGCTTTGTGACTATTATTATGAAATAAAATCTCAAATTTCGAATTACGTCCATTTTCTTACGAAATTCAAAAACATAAATACCGTTTTGGCGCTGTGGCGTGAGATCGCTCTGGCTCAGGCAGCTCAAGAGAAGCAGCAGCGCGGAGCGCACATGATCTCATTCTCCTCTTCCGCCTTAATAATACCAGTTACTCCCCCTTAATAATACCAGTTACAGCGCCAAATAAACATCAATGAGCATCTGAAAGTGTGTTAAAAGATAGAGTACAACTTCGAAATCCGTATCATGTAATGTGGTATCGCTCAATCAGTGTTTCATCCGTGGAAAGACGTCAGTTAAACAGCAAGTAAACAATGGCATGTAACGTCACATTTACCTCAGAAAAAACATTAAACTTAGTAACTTAGTCAGTTAGTCAGCTAGAAAAAATAACTCTAGAGAGGAGAATTTTGCTATATGCACCATATTACATATTCATTATAATTTTTAATGTTCTTCAATATTTAATGCATGTTTGAATAAATCTGGCAAGTTTTTATGACAGCCACCATTTAAATGTTTATATTTCATATAACTTTCTTATTATAAAAATAAATAAGTGTAATTTAAGTGTTTGTATAGCTTCAAATCAGTTCATTTTTACCTTTAAAATTATAGTAGGCTAATGAAGCCTAGTAGGCTACAACTGACTCCCATAGTTTACAGCATTAGTTAAGAGATTTGTTTTCCTTGAAAAAAATTGCCATGTATTGTAGCCTACCTGATATCCAAAATAATCAATATTGAATCGAATCGAATCGTAATCGAAATCGAATCGAATTGCAAGCTTGTGAATCGAAATCGAATCGAATTGTGAAATTTGTGTCAATACCCAGCCCTAAAAAATACTAATAATTTAAACTGTTTTAACCATCGCTTCTGACCAACTGTCATACGCACATGGGCTAATCTACCTGTATATGGATTCACAGAGATGGAATATTTTCTGAAAAATATTTGTTTGTGTTATTGTGAAGAAAGAAAGAAAGTCATAGCTATATCTGGGATGGCATGAAGGTGAGTAAAAGATGAGAGAATTTAAATTTTTTGGTTTGAGTTTCTAAGACTTTTGTACTTCATTACAAACCACCCAGTCACTGCTTTGTTACATTTACTGTAACAAGAACTGTTCAAATGATCATTGGATCATTTAAAATATATATTATTTTACAAAAAATTTGTATATTATGTACTTGTGCATATATGTGTATCAGGATAATACTGAGGTCGGACTGTCACAACATCCAAGACTTTCACTTTCATACTTATAGTGACAATAAAGAATTTAATTAAATATCCTTAGGTCTGTACCATCTGACAGCAAGCCACCATCTGGATGCAATTTTCATATTGTTTGAATTCTTCAGAATTCAGTGATTATGTAAGTGATGATGGTGTAAGTGCATGTGCTAACAATGGTGTAAGCCATTGTGCTCTATTTAAATGTCTGTAGTTCCACTGGGAAACACTGGGTGGAGTATGGGTTTAACTTGGTATAGGCCACCAGACGGTGTAATAAATGAGGGAAGCAAACAATTTCTGACCGTGTCAAGATCATGTAAGGACAATGCTAACTGATGATTGCAATGTGTTTGAGCATCAGAACTGAGACAAATAAAGAAGATAAATGCAGTACTGGACTGGAAGTGCATTTGTTTGGAGCCACGCGTCAGATTGCCTTGGTCTTGTCGCTACAAATGGGTAGGCCTATAGTGTTATGACCAGGGTTTCTAACTTTGATTATCAGGTTAGAGTGAGACTTTCTTGATGGCTGAAACTCTGGAAGCGCATTTGTAAGTAGGCCTACAGATCAGCGACAGAAAAAAAGAGAAAACAGTTGGTAGCCTAAAAATCATGCAGTGAGACAAAGTCAAAAATTTTGAGATGGTCCTCACTGCAGAACACGAAATCCAGGGGGAGGAGTTGGATCCAGATCCAAGTCCTCCCACCTTCTAGATACCTAAACCTACCCATCTCTGCCCCCTGATCCCTAACCCCACCCCTAATCCTACCCATCTCTGTCCCCTGATCCCTAACCCCACCCCTAATCCTACCCATCTCTGCCCCCTGATCCCTAACCCCACCCCTAATCCTACCCATCTCCACCCCTTAGATCTGGATCCAACTCCGCCCCCTGGATCTCGTGTACTGCAATGAGGTGCTATTTTGCTAGCGTTTTTTTTCCGGTTTCAAAGACATTTTATTAAGTTTCAATTGATATTTTTATTCATTTCTTGAAAAGTTACGTTCAATTTCAAAGCCACAAAACTAATCCCATAGCCTATACGCAACGTGACTCGCATTGTTTTGGTTAATACTTTCAGTTTCCTTAGTGACGCCAGCGTTAATGCAAATGGACGGAACAATTATGGATTAAAATCTACACATATTTGAAGGAAAACCAGTGAAAATGCTCTTTATTTTGCCCTCATTGCTTTGGTGTTTGCGTGGCCGTGGTAAGACATTCAGACCTTCTCTTCCGGCTTTCACGATGAAGCGAAAGTGTTGTGTTTTGTTGTTGTTTCTGGTGTGCCTGCGTTTACACTTGGCGAATAAAAGCGATATCCGTGACATGATCAAGCATATCGGACCATGAAGCCAACCGACGGCGTTTATATTTGTTTACAAACCAATAGAACAAACCTATTTAAATTATTTTGGCATTTATCACGCAAACGTTCGAAGGGAGGAAGCTTCAAATAGCCTAGTGAAAAAGACTGCCAGTTATCAACATGTAACTGATGACTTATTTATGTACCCTCATTCGAAGACACTTAAACCAGTGATGGAAGAAACGAAAATTATTTGTTTTGAAGCGTTCGAAACGCCACACACTGGTGAAGATCTCTACAGATCTGGTCAGTTCAGTGTAACTGTGCACCAAAAACTTGCATAAAATGCATAACAACACCTTTTGCAAACCCATTACAAATATTTTATTGAAAGTAAAATCAATCAAATCCAATTAAATAATCATCTAACAAGATTAAATATCAAGTGTCTGTATAATATGTATGTTATTTTATCAATTGTCAGGCCTTGTTTTGATTGTGCATGGATGGCTCAGCTTGTACTATTTCAAAACGAAAGTGCGTCACGAAGCTCAGTGCAAGTAGTCCATCAACTCGTATCCGGCGGTATAATGACAGACCGTATACACAACTACATAGTCTAATCATATTCTTTTGACCATTCCCAAAAAGAAAAATGTTTATGGTTGTTGGAAAAATACAGATTCTGGGATTTATAAAACTAAATATCTTACGCAGAAGGTAAATGAAAAATTGAAGAAACACACCTAAATTACAGTCAGGAGCCACTACTGGATAGTAAGCACTAATATATATATATATATATATATATATATATATATATATATATATATATATATATATATATATATATATATATATATATATATAGCTCAAGTCATCTGGACATTTTGTTTTGTTTAAAAGAACTGTTCATTTCTTCTCCAGGTGTGTCTGGTGTTGATACAGAGAGATTGTCTGTGGTGGAGGGAGA
This sequence comes from Tiaroga cobitis, assembly GCA_030578255.1. Lineage (NCBI taxonomy): Eukaryota > Metazoa > Chordata > Actinopteri > Cypriniformes > Leuciscidae > Tiaroga > Tiaroga cobitis. Next base: position 25,088,881 of record CM060612.1, read on the forward strand.
ATCAATTACTCTAAACACTGATGTTGAAACAAACCAACAAGAAGATATTAGGTGGTATTTCACATTAGTTAATGACATTGTCATTGCTGAAATCACTGCAGACCAGAGTAAGATCTGTACAGATGTTCAATGTAAAGAGAGATTCAGAGACAGACTGAAGCTGGATCATCAGACTGGATCTCTGACCATCAAAGACCCCAGACCTACAGACTCTGGAGTGTATAAACTAAAGCTCAACAGCAGCAGAATCAGTACAAAGATCTCCATCGTTACTGTTCATAGTAAGTCATTATGTTTAAAAGCAAGTACATTACATCTTTATTGAGTGAAGTTTTTCTCTTTACCTGCACTGTAATTCACATTCAGTACATAGATAACTCCAAAATGTTTCTGCGTATTTGTTGCTGGCCAGCTATTCTGCTAAATAATCCTGGAGAAGTTGCTTGGTAAATAAATTGTTATTTTCCATAAATTCATCATTAATTTATTACAATTGTGTTTCTGTTTGCTTGTTCAAACCACTGCCTAACAGGCGTATTGCTTTAAATGAGTTCAGTATGATAAAAAAAGAAAAAGCAGTTAGTTTTGGTTCATAAAAAGTTTAAATCGTGTTCTGGTGTAAATCAAATATATTGGTAAAATTTAGTATCAATAATAATGACTTTTTAGCAGTTTAGGCTCTGTTTATCACGATATGCTTGTTTGAGATGGTCATAATCTGCGCAGATTCGATCCCGTAAACACAGCTACACAACTTTCCAGATGAAGCATTCTGCATTTCCACAGTACTTTCCTGTTATTTAATTTTGTGTAACTTATATCTGTTCATTTCTTCTCCAGGTTTCTTCATCGTTGAAGATGAAGATTCAGCTTTTGTGCTGGAGGGAGACTCAGTCGTTCTTCACACTGGTGTTGAAACAAACCAACAAGAAAAGATTAGATGGTATTTTAAAAACACTCGAATCGCTGAAATCATTGGAGATCCGAGTAAGATCTGTACAGATGTTCAGTGTAATACTGGCACTGAGAGATTCAGAGACAGACTGAAGCTGGATCATCAGACTGGATCTCTGACCTTCACGAACATCAGAAACACAGACTCTGGAGAATATCAACTACGAATCATTAGCAGCAACACCATCAGTACAAGGGGGTTCATTCTTGCTGTTTATGGTGAGTCATTATGTTTAAGAGCAAGTCGTGTACGATGAACGTGATTTCGCCAAGTACCACATGTTCCTGAATCAACATCTTTGTTGATCCTGGAACAACTTTCCAATCAACCAATCAGATTTGAGGGACAAGTTTAACGTTTATGTCAAGTTTAGGCTTAGAACCAGGGTGAAGTACTTCAACATCAGTGCTATTCACCTATCATTACCCTCTGATTTTAGGGAAATGTTATGGGTAGGGTTAGGTTTAGGGGTAGGGATTGGGTTAGGACTACATTTTGGGACAGGAATGTTGATCCAGGAACATGTCTTACTTGGCAAAATCACGGTGACTAATTTGAAACTTGTATCAGTTAGTTTTGTTCTGATGAAGATGAAAAGTGCTTCTGATTTGATAAAGTGTGCTTATTAGCTCAAAATGTGGATAAATGATGCTTTTTAGACTAAAAGTAATGAATGTTCCACATTTTTCTCATGATATGTAGTGTTTCCCCCTAAAAAAGGTGGTTTGTGTTTCAGATTTTCCTGTTGTTGAAGTAGAAGAGATAAAGAGAAAGTCAGTGATGGAGGGAGAATCTGTTACTTTAGATACTCATGTAATAAAAAGCCCAAATGATGTGGTGTCGTGGTATTTTAATGACACTCTCATTGCTGAAATCACTGGAGATCCCAATAAAACCTGTACAGATGTTCAGTGTAAAGAGAGATTCAGAGACAGACTGAAGCTGGATCATCAGACTGGATCTCTGACCATCACAAACATTAGTACCACAGACTCTGGAGAATATAAACTACAGATCAACAGCAGAAGAATCAGCATCATAAGGAGCTTCAATGTGACTGTCAGTATAAAGAGTTTCGGTGTTAATGTCACTGGTGAGTATCATGTAGATATTCAGTGCAATTTCCTTTGGATTTTTAGAAAACCGTTTTAAATATATACTGTAAATCAACCCTGTACATGTTCATTGGCGGCTGTTAGAAAAAGTGAGATTTGACTCAGTATTAAAATATTACTGACGCCATTTTTCTTCTCGTTACATTGAGTTTTGTTTACATTATGAATTTTGCAATTGTTAAGTATTGTTAATAAGAAAAATGCATAATATTTGTCAGTTTTCCTGTAAACACAGGGAAAAAAAATTCACCAGATGGCGCCATTTATAAAATAAATCACCATCACACTGATGAGCAAATGAGATGGGTATAAATATCAGTTAAAAGTGTGTCTTTATCTGTTCCAGGTTCAGGTGTGTCTCCAGCTGCTAAAGGAGGAATATGTGTTGTTGTTGTTGTTGTTGTTGTTCTGCTGGTCGTGGCTGCAGCTGCTTATGTGAATCGCCAAAGGACATCTACACAAGCAGGACATAAGGGCAAGTATTTTATACAGCTGATTTGACAGGATGGGGGCATGAGATCTATTGAGCTAAACAATCTTTAAAAATATGTGTATTTTTATTCAAATTAACCAAAGTAATCTGAGTTAATCGAGTTTGTTGTTATTGTTGTTCATTCAGGCTTCACGAGGCAGAACGATCATGCTGAGGTAAGATGTGCACTGATTCTTTCCGCAAAAAAACCCCCCTGAATTTACAAGCGATTCTGATCTGCAATTCTCACAAGTGTAAGGCTAAATTCACACTGTCCGATTATTTTCCGATTGGAATATGAAGTAAATTATTGACTGTTAAGTTTTGCACGCGTTCAGATCTGTCCTGTGGCACTCATTTTCTGGAATATCTGCACTGGTTTCTATGGCAATGACATTGTATTGGTAGGCATGCGCCAAAAACAACAACAGCAACATGGAAGGGTTACAATAGATACAGGCGCAGTCCAGCGCAGCGGCTACATATTGTCAGTGGTAAATATTGTCTATATGTGTATCTGCCGTGCCACGTTACAACATCTTCTGAATCAGTGGCAGAATTTTGTAATTTATTCCGAACAGAATTTATTCTCCGCATAGCTGTGTATAAGATCACTATGTACTATGTAAGTATGTACTACATTTGAATTCCAACTTACTTTGCGACCGTTGCGGACGTACTACATCCGCCATGTTGTCATTGACCTACCAGTGTCTTTTACGTCCCTTCACCTCAATTCCCAAACCCACTCATTTGGCCTCATAGTAAAGTGGGATCATAAAGGGTTCATCGTATACACACTTCAGAATCTCAGCCGGAAGTAGTAGTTCACCACGTAAAATGTAAACGTCAGACTTTGTTTTAGGAAACTTTCTGCCGCTGCCTTAGAAGACACAGTAGCGCAATGGATACACATTGTCATGTAAATATGACAATGTCTCTATTTTTGCAAACCACAGTGTGAACGTTGCCCATGTAGCTCAAAACGGATTCGTAAAAATCATATTTCATGTGGGTTTTTTTTTCGCCTTTCACACTTAATAAATATAATTGTATTTCAATCTGATATGCACAAAAATCTGATTTGGACTGACAGTCTGAACGAGGCTTTAAGGGATAGTTAACCCGAATATGAAAGTGACTCACCCTCAAGTTGTTCCAAACCTGTATAAAATGTCTTTCTTCTGTTGAACACAAAAGAAGATATTGAAGAATGTTGGTAACCAAAAAATTTATTGTAGCCATTGACTTATTGTATTTTTATCCTACTATGGAAGTCATTGGCTGCTGTCTGGTGACCAACACACTTCAAATATCTTTTGTGTTCAACAGAAGAAAGAAATTCATGCAGGAACTATCCCTTTAAATGTTCAGCATGCGTTTCTGCATTCAGAAATCATTGCATAGAAACTCCAATAATTTATCTTGACTGAAGAGAGTGTTGCTCTCTTGTGGTGCTTACTTTAGAATAAAGAGTACTCAGAAAACACATTTGTTTTAACCTTCTGTAAATGTGTGTTTTCTTACAGAGGAATGGTGTTGAAGACTCAATTCCCTTATCAAAAAGGTTTTCCACTGATCCCTGCTGATAACGGGACATCAATATGACTTCGGGTTTGTAATGGTGGAGGGGAAAGGAATCCCAAACGGATCAGCGCAGGATGATCAGGGCCCAGGCACCGATGCTGAGAGGACCTATATTGAAATTGCTCCGTTTATTATTATTCATCTCTATAAATCTACCATTAGCGGCAGCATTTGTTATAAAAAATTTAATAATGCACTGATCTATTTTGATCAGATTCATAATCATTAATATTGCAAGATGCAGGCACACTTCACAGATCATGTGTGCAAATGCCACAACAAGGCAACAGTTAAAGGGGTGGTTGATTATGATTTCACGTTTCTAACTTTAGTTAGTGTGTAATGTTAGTTTGAGCATAAACTGTTAGTTTGAGCATAAACACCATCTGCAAAGTTACAACGCTCAAATTTCAAAACAAAGGAAGATATTTGCTTTTAAAGAAATTGCTTTTTAAGTACTATACAAATGGCTTGTAGGGACTACACAGTTATTAACATCACTAACCCTAAAATTTACATAAACCCCGCCCATGGGAACGGGATTTGTAGATTATCAAGACAGAATATGCTAATCAATGACAGATAGTTAACTCCACATCGGCAATATAAATGCATCAACTAACTATTCAGAAACGTCCTGTTGCATTCTACACGTTCTCACTTCTTCTTGAGTCTCTCCATCATTGTCTGAGTCCGGTTTGAACACAAAAGGCTAAACGTTTTTTTTTCCCTGTGCCGGGAGCAGCAGCTCATTTGCATTTAAAGGAACAGAAACAAAGCAGTTTGTTTTTGCTCACCCTCAAAAAATTTCAATTTTAACACGCTATATAAAAATATCTGTGGGGTATTTTGAGCTAAAACTTCCCCTACACACTCAAAGACTTATTTTACATCTTGTGAAAAGTGCATTTTACCACCCCTTTAAACAACACACAGGTCTTAAATTAAGTCTGTGCCACAGATATTGTAAAAAGACTAAGTGTTACATCTTTGCCACTTTAGTATTGTCATCTTGACAGTGCCAGTATGTTGAGTTTTGGATGCTGGTGTCCCTACCTGTTTTAACCAGAAAGTCTTCCTTTCTCAACCAGATTGTTCAACTCCAAGGCCCTGTTTACACCTGGTATTAAGGTGCGTTTTGGTTGATCGTGTGAGGGGTGTACAGTTAAAGACCCAGAACCAGATATGAAGAATGAAGACCCGGAGTCAGAATTATAAAAAATTAAAGAAAAGTTTTACTGAAGATAGTTTGCAGTTTCATCAGCAGAAGTCAGCTTCAAGACTCACACAGGAGTTCGTAGGCCGCCCCTCTTACAGTTACAAAGATCACAGCAAAGGTCTAAGCTACGTCATTGCTTACAGGTTGAATGATTCTCATTGGCTAAGAAATAGATAAACACAGTAATTTTCCACACATATACAGATAGACGGAAGCATATCTCCATCGATTATGCAGATGAGACTCAGAGGCTCGTCATGACCTTCCAGGTCTCTGATTTCGGTTGCTGGGCGCCAGCATGTCCAGAACAACAACTCAGTCAATCTCCAATAATGCCAGTGGTTCCTTAACCTGCAACCAAGAAAACTAACACACACACCGAAACACTGCTTTTCCAAGGTTGGATTTGGCCAGGCTCAAACTATAAACAGGAGAGTCGTCTCAAAACATCAAGATAATGCCTTCTTTCTCTCAAGGATAGCTAAACTTTAGTCTAACTGAAGTAAGACTTAAACCAAGAAATGGTCCCTTAAACTATTGGCTTCAATGACCCCTTTATGTTTTAACACTTTGGAGACCTTTCTCAAACAAAAAAACAAATCCCTATTTCATTTCTGGAAGCCGGGGTAAATAAGCAAGCACTGTTACTGCATTTAGATATCAAATACAGACATTAAAGAATATACATGAAAAGAACATTTCAGTAATCGCACTGGTAATTTCTATAACAAAGTAAAATCTCACAAGTCTAGACAAGTCATTCAACTCATTTAATATTTAGAAGGAAAAATATTGATTAATACCTTGATTATAATTACTCATCATTGCATATATTGAAGCAGCAGTGGATTTGATCACTGTGTGATGGAAATGATCGCATGCACCTGCATTTTCTGCATTCTGACTCCACACTCTCAGAAAAAAAGGTACAAAAGCTGTCACAGGAGCAGTACCTTTTCAAAAGGTATAGTTTTGTTCCTTTTAAGAACTAATATGTACACTTAAGGGAACTAATGTATACAAGTGTAGCTTTTGAAAAGGTACCTCCACAGTGACAGTTTTTGTACCTTTTTTCTGAGAGTGAAGTCTGTCCACATTCCAGGAAAACAAACAGGAAAAAATGTAATAAAAAAGTATGTTTGACCCCAGTTTAAAACATAATCTGTTTGTTAGGGTTATGTTTAGTTCTGTTAGTTCATTTGTGTTTTAGTTTGGTTTTGTTCTGTTCCTGTTTCCATGTTCCACGCCATTGTAAGTTACCTTGGTTGCTGATTTGAGTTTCACACCTGTTCACTGTTTCTAAATGTGTATTTAAGATTAGGCTACGTCTACAATAATCCGGGTTTGGATTAATTATAAGATACTGTTTTTGTTTGCTACTCTATCGTCGTGAGTTTTGTGCAACTCATTGTGACAGAACAATGGGAAAATAATTCTATTGTTCAAATCTCTCTTTCTTACTCAGGTTTATCTTGTTTGATGTGGATTATGAGATCTGTTCCCAGAGTCACTTATTCAGAACATTTTACAGTACCTGTAAAAAAAGAAAAAAACTGTATAGTTGAGACTATATTAAATCTATTTTCTTACACTGGAAATAAACTGGAAGGATGTTTGTTTGCAATTAGTTTTGAGTTTGTTAATAGAAATAACTGAACTATGAAATAGTTGAATAATTTATTGTATAATTAATTAATGACAAATATTGAATAATTTATAGAGTGATCATTGTGTGTCTCTGTACATTCTAGAATTAGATTTTACGAGGGGGGCTACAGCTCAACAGGTAGATATATAGATAAACTCATCTTCCAGGGCAGGCATTTGACCGATCAGGGTTAACTTTCCCGAAACGCATCGTTAGCCAAGGTCGCAAGTTCCGTCGTTACTAAAGCCCCTTTCACACAGAGATTCCGAAAAATACACGGATAAAGCGACCCGGGATTAGAAGCGGGTTCGTTTGATTTTGGTTCATTCACATTGCCAGTGATTTTCCGGAATCTGAGAGTGCGTTCACAACCCGTAAAAATCCCGTAAAGACATGTGACATCGATGTGACATGTAATGTCTCAGCAGCGTGTATAGTTTGCTTATGAGCTGCGATTTATCTCTGGAGAAACCACGCTTGTGCATTTTTTTCTCTGATTCGATCATAAACTAGCGTATTACGTAGCCTACTGTTTCACTATAGGGCCTACTGCTTTCACTTCACTTCAGCGTCATCATTACGACACGGCATTGGTTACGGCTTTTGTTCACACAGCGCGCGTTCCGGGACTGATCCCGGTGTTACACCAGAATCTGTGACCGTCATAGTCTGTGACCTTAGTGGGCGCGGTTGTCACTGTGCTGCGTGATCTACGCAAACAGCGTAACTTCTGACTATAAGCCAAAGGTAAGGTATTTACGAAACGTTTGTTTAGAAATGATGGTTATTTACACAATAAATGATTATTTGCTTGCCTAGATTGAGCTCAATGTGTTTTTCTTTTTTTCTTAGTAGCCGACTACGTGTGTTTCCGTGTTCATTAATGTTTATGTTCTCACGCGAGAAGAGAACGGCCCTGACGTCCGTGCACGTTTAGGAAAAGTTTTTTTCTCAGTGTGTTTTGCTATTCAGAATAATATGTTATATTGGATATTATTTATTAGAATATATATTTAATTTGTGGAACCAGTAGTCAATGAAAGACATGTATGGCACAAAAAGATTATTTTCGTGTAAATTATTATATTAATGCACAGAATAATAATACAAAAAAATCACTCAAAATTGCTGTAACAAGTTGTAAAGGTCACCGAATTGTATGTCGCAGACATACAGTAGGGTCACCAAATATGATAAGGCTATTTTAATGGTCACCGCATTCTGTTACCCTCCTCTATTTCACTCATAATGAATGTGACACACCCCAAATTCACTCTGATGATGTGTGAACTCTTCAGCTTCTTACAGTAGAAATCAGTTTGGGCTGACATGAACAGAAGCAGACATACAGTAGGGTCACCAAATATGATAAGGCTATTTTAATGGTCACCGCATTCTGTTACCCTCCTCTATTTCACTCATAATGAATGTGACACACTCCACTCCACACAAGGATTTCTTGGGATCGGGCTCCCCAACACGGAACCAACGGGCACAGACATCACACTGGATCTGTATCAACAAAGATAATAGAAACATTGATTTTATGCAGAAATTCTTGGCTCTCCTTCTCAGGATGCGCACAAAGTTCTCTTTGGATGTTGGACCACATGTGATCTGCTTGCACGAATGGCAAACCAGTATGTTAGAACCTTCGGGAAAAAAGTGAACAAACATACAAATACAAAGTAATTTTTTTTAAATGCATTTATTTATTGCAAATGTTTATTTGTTATTTGTTAACACTGTTTATCAGTGTTTTTAACTGATAAACAGTGTTAACAAATAACAAATAAACAGTTGTTATTAGGGCCCAAGCCTTGAAAAGGCGAAGGCCCTATTGTTTTCCTAAGGATTATTTATTCTTCTTCTTCTTCTTCTTCTTCTTCTTTTTATTATTTTACTACCTTTTGGGCACTTTTGGGGCCCTTAACGTGCTCAAAAACTCTTGAAACTTTGCACACGGGTCAGAACCCGCGGCCATCAGGGCCGGGCTGAAGCTGGTACCCGGGCGTGGCAGGGGGGCTCGACAGCGCCCCCTGGAACGGGGCTGAAGCTGGTACCCGGGCGTGGCAGGGGGGCTCGACAGCGCCCCCTGGAACGGGGCTGAAGCTGGTACCCGGGCGTGGCAGGGGGGCTCGACAGCGCCCCCTGGAACGGGGTTTGAACACTTGTCCATATATCAAACACGCTTGCATGTAATAATCTGAAACTCGGTACACTTATAGATCTCATCGGGCCAAACAACTTTCGTGCTCTAAGTTTTACGTCAGCCCAACAGGAAGTCGGTTATTATGGGTTGTTTGGAAACTCATTTTCTATATTTTTCTTACGACTATTCGGGCACTTTTGGGGCCCTTAACGTGCTCGAAAACTCTTGAAACTTTGCACACAGGTCAGAACCCGCGGCCATCAGGGCCGGGCTGAAGATGGTACCCGGGCGTGGCAGGGGGGCTCGACAGCGCCCCCTGGAACGGGGTCCGAAAACTTGGTCCATAAATCAAACACACTTGCATGTAATAATATGAAACTCGGTACACATATAGATCTCATCGGTTCATATATACTTCATGCTCTTACTTTTTACCCCAGCCCAACAGGAAGTCGGCTATTTAGGGTTGTTTGTTAAACGCATGCAATGGAATTTAAAGTACTTCTCCTAGAGAATTCAAAGAAATGCCACGAAACTCGGTCAGCATGAAGTCAAGACATTGAGGATGAAAAATTGCCAGGGGATTTTTGATATCTCGAACGGTTTGGCCGTGGCGAGGAAACGAATTTATGGCGAGAAACGTGAAACAGGAAGTGTGTTATAACTTCAGCATACATTAGCTGATCTTAATGAAACTTCACCAGTGTGTTCGCTGTAAGAGGCCGATCACATGGATGTGACTATTGTGAGTCAAAGTTATAGCGCCACCAACTGGCAGCAGGAAGTGTGTCACTTTCAAAATGCTTTGAAATCACCCTCTTATTTTAACCCGATTTGCTTCAAACTTCATCTGTATAATGTAAATACACGGCAGATGTAGACCTGTGAAAGGATTATTGATATATTAGATACTGTTGCCGTGGCAACGCATCAAACTTTAATATTCTTTGTTGATGCTTTTGAGACTCTTAACATACTTGAAATAACATGAAACTCGACAGACACATCACATTTATTAGCCAGTAGACATGTGCAAAGTTTCAGAGACGGGCGTGGTGCAGGGGCTCAGTAGCGCCACCTTTTGACAAAAGTGGGGGTGTTAGTTCTATAGTTTTACCTACAATCATAAAACTCGGTACGCATATTGTTCAGATCAAGCCGGACAACTTTCTAATTTACTGTCATTAGCTCAGACCAAGAGGGAGTCAGATATTTTAGTTTGAATGTGGATGTTTCTGAGAATTTTCTCTCCCTCTCTTTCCGTCTCTGTGTGTGAGGGATTTGTCTATTGATTTTAATGTATTTCAAGGTTTCAGGGGATTTTGGGACTCTTAACGTGCTCAAAAACTTTTGAAATTTTGCACACAGGTCAGAACCCACGGCCATCAGGGCCGGGCTGAAGCTGGTACCCGGGCGTGGCAGGGGGGCTCAACAGCGCCCCCTTGAACGGGGTCCGACAATTTGGTCCATATATTCAACACGCTTGCATGAATTAATATGAAACTCAGTACACATATAGATCTCATCGGGCCAAACATTTTACCCCTGGTCAAGTTTTACGCCAGCCCAACAGGAAGTCGGCTATTATGGGTTGTTTGGAAAACGCTTGCTGTGGAATTTGAAGTACTACTCCTAGGCAATTCATTCAATCATCGCCAAACTAGGCGTGCATGAAGTCAAGACATTGAGGATGCTAAATTGCTGACGGATTTTTGATATCTCGAACGGTTTGGCCGTGGCGAGGAAATGAATTTTCATGACTAAAAAAGGACATATAAAGTGTGTTATAACTTAGTTAGATTTACCTACAGTTACAAAACTCAGCTTGTATATTCTTCTCCTCAAGCCAAACAACTTTCTAATTTACAGTCAATAGCTCCAACCCTCAGAAGGTCAGATATTGTGGTTTGAATGTGGATTTCATGAAATGGTATCTCTCTCTGTCACTCTTTGACAGAGAGAGGGCCCCCTCCCATTCTATGTGTGTGTGTGTGTGTGGCTGTCTGTGTGGGGAGGGAGGGGGAGGGAGGGCTGGTGTCTGTGTTTATATGTGTGTGTGTGGCTGGCTGGCTGTTACAGTGACATGATATTAAGCCTTTCATTGCTGTGTGATTTTTCCTGCATTAAAGGATAAAGAAATCTCTAAGGCCTTGTCTTTTTGCATAACAATTTTGTATTTTTTTTAAATTACAAAATATGCACAGAACCAAGATCTTTTAAATGTATAGTTTGCTTTAAATAAAATTAAGATTGTATTGGTAATTGAAGCTGAATGAATTTAAAATGAATGTGCTATATTTCAGAACAATATATTTGTTTTCCTTAAAATTGTAAAACACTAACTTTATTCTCATCTGAATTATAAATAATTTATTCCTGTATAAAATAAAAACACATTTGAATTTTTCTTTTTTAATCAATGTAGATTGTGTAATTGAAAAATAAACAGATTAGGGCTCTGAGGACAATAAATGAAAATCAATGCGATGTGGTGAATGTCCAAAAGATGGCATCCACAGACTGTTTTAAATGGGGTTGGATAAATATTTTTTGCTTTTAGACAGTGTGTGCGTGTGATTTTAGTTTGGTGACAGTTGTAGGTTACAGTTTGACAAGAGTTTATAGTTTGAAAAAAGCACTTTGTTGTGTTTTATTGGACGGAGTATGTTTTTATGTGTAACAGTTCAATCGCACCCGCACCTCACACACACACACACACACACACACACACACACACACACACATATTGAAACCTGAGTGAAGTACAAAGCCCATAATAAAGAATAGTTTAGCATCCAAATACATCGCAAATGTTGAAACAGTTTGATTCTAATGAGAGAGTTACGTGAGCCAAACACCACTTACTTTCACTTTCGCTTTCAATTATTTCGGTTAATTCTTAATTATAGTTTTTTTGAATTCTTGTTCTGTTCTGAATATCATTAAATTTAAAGAATTGCTTGTGTAATATTTTGAGTGTATCATCAAAACAGAATAATTCTCTCGGTTTAGTGATTCCCTAGTTTTTTTTATTGTTTTCATTGTTCTCAGGTAAGGCAAGTGATATATATATATATATATATATATATATATATATATATATATATATATATATATATATATATATATGTATATAAAAAAAAAAATATATATATATATATATATATATGTATTTTTTATATATATATATAATTTATATATATATATATATATATATATATATATATATATATATATATATATATATATATATATATATATATATATATATATATATATAAATATAGCTGCGAGCAGCGATGAAGGGCCAAAGCCGGCGGCACCGCCACCCCGGTGCCTTTAGGTAACTAAAGGAACCGGGGTTGCGGTGCCACCGGCTTGGGCCCGTAATCGCTGCTCGCAGCTATATTTGTTATTGTTATTCATAATACAAATGTTTATTCGCTTGTCACATAATAATTTAAATTCCATGTGGTCAAAATATGGAATAAATAAATGCGTTTTAAAAAAAAGGCGCTGTGTATTTGTATATTCACTTTTTTTTCTCGAAGGTTCTAATATAACGGTTTGCCATTCGTGCAGGCAGGTCACATGTGGTCCAAACATCCAACGAGAAGTTTGTGCGCATTCATTTTTATTATAGGCATAAGTTTCGATGCAATCTTTACAACAATATGGAGTTTGACAAGTATTTTGAATTGAAAAAATATCTTATTGAGGGCGAATATCCCAAAGATGCCAACAAAAAAACCCGTTTTGTCTTGAGAAGGAGAGCCAAGAATTTCTGCATGATAGGTAAGGTAGGCCTACACTAAAATATTTTCAGGATTTTATAGTAGCCTAATATATAGTTATATATTTAACAATATAATACTTAGATATATAATACAATATTTGGACTTTTACTGTGAAAAAAAAATGCGGGGCTATTACAAACAAGAAACTTCTCTGAATTCCGTCTTTTTCGGACTGCTGCACCTGCGTCTTCTGAGCTCACTCATCTCCTCCGTGGTCTCATTCAATGGATTTGGCGGTAAGTGTTTAAATGTCAAACTCTGTCAATTTGATGACTGTTTTTTTAATATGATAGTGGAGTGCATGTCATTTAAAAGTATGAACCACATTAACGTTACCGTTCTAGGTTAAGTTTTTGTAACTTAGCTGGAGCAGACTCGGGTCTACATTTGAGCGCGCAAATTTGTGTTGGTTTTACAATACAGTTGGTTGTATTGGTAATTGTATAAATTTAGTAAGTTAAGTCGTATTAAGGGGAGCAGGTAAAAAAAAATGTTCACTGGTCAATTTTGAGATTTGGGGCTAGTTGTCTTCAATAACATGTCTTATAAAATAAACATTAAAGGTCCTCTAAGCGATGTCACGCGTTTTTTAGGCCAAAACATTTTTTGTCACATACAGCAAACATCTTCTCACTATCCGCTAGCTGCCTGTCCCCTGAACACACTGTAAAAAAGGTGGTCTCTGTATACAGCCCAGGCTCCACAAACAGCAACAAAAACAAACTGGGGCAACCCGCTCCACGAAACAAAACAAACAGTGTTCCAGCCTGGGGGTGGGGTTAGTGAGCGTACATGGGGGGTGTGGAGGAGAGAACCATGAAGAGGAAAGTTAGAATTTTAACTCTTTAAGTTTGATATGGCCGACACACGACCAAAGAGACGACGTTCTGATGAACAGATTGCAAAAATACAAAGAAGAGGGAAAAAGAGAAGGAATGCATGCCCGAATTTTCACTGGAAAAGCCTTTGAAAGGTGGTGAGAACTCCGCCGGCAGAAGGGCTTCCAATCTGACATTCAGATAACGTTAGCTCTGTTTTTGCTGGACAGGTGGGTAAATCCAGTTTGGTTTTTCTAAATGGACTTTCATGTTCGCCTAACAAACACAAGGATATAATTAGCTAGAAAAATGCAGTCAGCGCTAACTTTGGTGAATACAACATATAGGTTTCTAGCAGCTAGCTATCGATCTCTATTGTAAATAATCAAGCAAACTCACAGTAGGGCGACAGTTTGTGTGAATGATTGTTTTCACCAACTATTTATTATGAAATTAAATGTTCATTCATAGCCTATTTACAATTTTGACTAAATTTGAAGCTAACGTTATCTTGCTATTATTGCGTCCTGGTATGGGAGCTAAAGTTATAACCTCAGGTGGCGAAACGTTTTATCGTGTTTTTCTGGTAATGTTTCTATTTTTTTTTTTTTTTTTTTGCATTATATGAAAGCATTTATCTCACTTGGCGACATTACACCTTGAAAGAAGTATCAGTAAAACTACAGGGGGAGGGGACGGGATGAGGAGGAGGGAAGGTCTAGCTAGCCTCCGTTTTGTTTGACAATACTTTAAACGTCAACAAGAAGTGACGACACCCAGCATCGCTTTGAGCACCTTTAAGGTCTTTACTACACTTGTATTTGCGTCTGTAGATTTCTCCTAAATTCAACAAAAGTTGGCGCTCTAAATCATGCTGCTCCGCAATCGCTGTCTGCCAGTTGCCAGATCTCGCGAGACAAATAAGGAATCAAATTCCCCTTTTAGCGGTCACGTATCAAAAAATAATTATGTAAAAAAAAAAATTGGGATGTTTGTGCTGTTTTTCTCTTCGCTGAACTCAGATTTTTTACAGTCTATGGCTCAGACGGAGTTATTGTTCTGCACTTGCTCTTCCAAATATTGCAGTTCGAGTTTTATGTAAATTAGGGCGGGCTTAAGCGTCACCATTGGTGCACTTGTTCTAGATTGACAGCTCCTCCTCTAGCCAATCAATCGAGCTCACTCATACAGGGGGAAAAAAGTTTATTTTAAACTTACAAGGACTTTCAAGCAGTAAATCTATCTGAACTCAAGCACAAACCAGTACAGAAGTAATCAAACTATCGGGGAGGGTCATGCCTTTTTTCACAATAATGTTGGAGGGTCATAGAAAAATGTATTGCTGGCAAAGGGAGGGTCAAGTCTTTTTGACTATAAATCTCAAAACTCATGCACCCCTTAAATAAAAAAAGTAACTTTTATTCACATAGCTACATAATTTCATATTACTTTAGGATTAATGTTTTAAATATAGATTAAATTTTAAATACAGCAACATGTATTAATGTTTTAATTAATTTTAAATTATTTAATAGATCAGGGATAGGCATCGTCATATCTGGAGTGCCGCTGTCCTGGGGAGTTTAGCATCATTTCTGATAAAAAAAAAAAACTGTCTGTAGTATTATTAATAATAATCCTAAAGATGATGATTAGCTGGTTCAGGTGTGTTTGATAGGGTTGGAGGATCTAAACTCTGCACCTGACATTGCCCTTCCATGTTATCATTTTATGTATAATATTCCTTGATATAGTAAAACGTGGCAAGTTATCGTCTTTATGAGTGAGTCATTAATTCAAACTTCTTGTTCAAATCGGGAATTAGAAAGTTATTAAAGTTATTAAAGACAATGTTTTCTAATAGTCCACGTCACTATACATTGGCTCAGCCTCAACCATAGGTTTATCAAGCGATAATACATTTTGTGTGAAAAAAAAATGAAATGAAATGAATCTACCATGGAGAAGTGAGACAGCAGATTTAAAAATATATCTTAATTTGACTTAAATTGTAGAGATTTTAGGATTAGTTTTACAATGCGAGTACCATACTAACAGGGGGCCAGCACCACAATTAGGTGATTAACTTAAACCTTTTGTCTTTCTTATCTTTTGTAGATAGTGGACAGAACCCATTTACAGGTGCCAGCTGCAAAGGGAGGATCCAGATACACACAACCCTCTCTTTTACCACCTTTTTGTGTTTTCTTCCCTTCCTCTCTCTCCCTCACTCCCTTCACCTCGTTAATCATCTCGTTAGTCCCTGTGTTCTCATTCAGTCTTGGTCCGTTCTCGTCAATGTTAGCGTGTGTTGTATCTCCTTATTTTGGAATCATTAAAGAGTATCTCCACGTATTTCCTAGTCCGAGTCGTCTCCTTTGATCTGTGCCTACACGTATTGTGACAATAACAGTTACTAAGCAGTTTTTATAACAACAAGGCCATGTAAGACAAAGTCATGTTTAACCATTTACTGCATTTTAAATGATGAAAGTATAATTATATTAATTTTTATCTTTTGTGGCAAGTAAACACAGTAATGTGTTTTAAGTGATTTAAACTGTAAACAGAAAGTACAATGGGCCCGTTCAGTCAGTCTGAAACTGACAGCATCCAAATTTACCTGCTGTTGTTATTGTTTAATGCTGACTCTTCTCCATTAATGTTATTAATGTTTATCAAAAAAGACTATATGCATTGTTTTGTACGTGGTTACTTTATACATTTTATGTAGTATTTCTTGTTTAAGAAATATAATTACTCATATCTTGATATAATTTTTTGATCGCCCATTTCTTTTCTTTTTTTTCTTTTTTATTATTGCAAAACAAATAAACAAAACATTGTAGCTTATACAAGTTAAAAAATCAATGAAAACATATACACATACAAAAGAGAGAAAGAGGTAAACGGAACACACATAAAAAATAAAAAAGTAAAGAAAACAGCTAAATATAAATATAATGATGCAGGTACATTGGTAAGTTTTAAGCAATGGGATATTTTAGTGATATAGATAGAGGCAATTTGAGAGATTCATAGTAATTGTAATAGAGTTGTAGTAGAAGTAGTATTCATACTAATAATAATAATAATTATCACAAAAATAATAGTAATAGTAGGCAACATAATCAACATTCATGGTAATAATAGTAGGAGTAGTGTTAGCACTGCAATTTATAATTAAAGCTGTGATATAGCACATTCTAGAATAATTTACCAGGATTCTAGCATGATTTACCTTTTTTACTATGATTTACCATGTTTCTGGCGTTATTTACCACGATTTACCACGTTAATAGCAATTATGTGAAGCATCAGATATAACAAATATATATCTGTTATAATAGTAATTGTTAAGTGATTTTATAGTGTCTATATATATGAATGCAAAAGCACATGTGAAAAGACTATTAAAAAGAAGAGTGGCCAGCAGAGTGCAGTAGAAGACCACTTATTGGCTCACTTTCATTTTAAACTACTTTGTTTCTCCATTATTCTGCACTGAAGCAAACCATTTTTATCATGTTAACTCCATAATGCATGCTTACACACACACACACACACACACACACATACATTTTCGGGATATGTTATTGTGAAAATCTGTTTTAATGGTATATGAGCATTTCACATATTTCTTTGCAATGTAATAATATCAAAACTAATTAAAGAAAATGCTTTAAGCATTCGTTTGTTAGCCAATGCTGAAAGCTGATAAAAAGATTAAAAATGTCTAATGCTGCTGCTCCATCTAGTGGACAACAGTGCTATTACAGCCTACTTATACAATATGCCATGTTTTTCATATCATTTAATCTACACACACTCATTCTGTTGTAGATAGAGACATTTGGAACTTCAGGATTCAATGTGACTCAATTGTCACTTCAATAGATGATTTGTGACTAAATGTTATTGTAAATGTTAAAATAGTGAATTTATAAAGTCTAAATATTAATTATAGTTGAGTAGTGTGACAAAATGACTTTTTTTAACAGCAGGGGGCAGTAAAATACCACTTATTGGCTTAATAGGCCATTATGTTCATATCATTTTCACCTTTTTAACTGTTATTCAGGCATATTTTGTCCAATCTGTCCAAAAATTTTCATGATAATTTAGAGTCATGGCCCACATGTTCAGACTTGTTTTTAATAAGATCTGAGCATTCATTGAAGAGATATAGGCTTTGAAGTGACCCTATTATAGCCATCAAAATGCAGAAGTTCAACCTTTTCTGATAATTATTGCTCTAGAGAGTCCAGAGAATTGTACCTCAGTAATACCTTCCTAACACTGAATGCATGTGAGATTCAGCACATTCTTTCTGTTGTGTGACTTTGTGGAATTTCTTTGAATTGCCATGAATTTAATTCCACTTCCTGTCATTCCAATTCTAATTCACCTTCATATGAGGCGGAGTCAATTCTGAAATTATGAATTTTGCACAAGCCTGGTCTTAATGCTATTTTAAAATAGGATCTTATGACTTTGATCAATTAATTTTTTTGTTCAGATGATGATCTGTTTTACATCCGGAACAAGATGTCCCAAAGATGTAAAGTTGTGTGCAGTGCAGAGGAGGCTGACGCACTATTTAAAGAGTTCCATCTTAGTGACATAGGTGCACATGCTGGACAGCTCAAAACAAGAGATGCCATTTCTCAGCGCTTCTACTGGCCTGGCATGTCAGCAGACATAGAGAAATGGGTAGGCTTATTAGAACTTAAATTTATAAAAAATTGTTTTATCATACAGCCATGTATAATTTACAATCAATTCATATACATTTCCAGGTATCCGAGTGTTCAGTCTGCCAGAAAAACAAGAAGGCCATAAAGGTCGAGTCAGTATACACACCAATTAAGGTACCAACTCCAAATGTATACACCCCCCTCCTCCCCTCCCCTCCCCCAAAATGTGTTTTACAAATATAGAAATATTAATGTGTTCATTCTCTACATTAGTATAAGCCCTGTCTGTGAAAACCACGCCTATATGTATTGTGAAGTGCTATACATTTGTTTTTGAACTGTTTTTTGTTCTTGTCCGTTGACAGACCAAATGTCCATTTGAACTGGTCGGAATAGACCTTATTGGTAAATTGGTGAAGACTGACCACCAAAATCAATACATAAGCGTTATTATTGATTACTGCACCAAATGGGCACAGGCTTATCCTCTAACCAACAAGTCAGCTGAAGAAGTCACAAAGTGCATTTTAAAATTTATTTATCAGTTTGAGGTGCCAAAAAGAATTCTCACTGATCAGGGCAAAGAATTTGTTAACACAGTAAGTATTTTCATTTTAAACTACACAAATGCTTGCTGTTCTACCCTTTTTTTAAACATTACAAAATATTATTTCACACAAACCCTGTAGATCAACACTAAGGTCTGTGAAGTGCTGGGCATAAAGAGAAGCCTCTGTGCCCCGTACCACCCTCAGACCAACGGATTGGTGGAGAGGCTCAACAGCACCATACAGAGGTGAAAAGTGCATCCACTACAGTACACATTTACACTGCTCAGCCACAGCAAGAACCCCCCTGACAGGTCAAGTGAATAACATTGATTATATTATAAGGTGTCACAGCAAAACAGAAGAGGAAACACAGGTATTGTTGAGTATGAACTTTATTACACAGGTAGAGGATAAAATGAACAGCAGACAGTCACACTTAACTCTTAACTTTGATATCTTTTGCAGGTGATGAAAAAGCAGATTTAAAAATATATCTTAATTTGATGAAAAAGCACACAGATGAGGAACTTCAGTCCAAGGATGTGTGTAGCAGGAAAAAGCAACATTGTCTTTATATTTCTCTTCATTGATTTCTTTAGAGTTCTTGCCAAGCTGGTCGAGGATAAACCCAATACCTGGGACCAATATTTGGATGCTGCCATGTTTGGGCTACGGACAAAAAAACAACTAACAACACAGTTCTCCCCATTTTACTTGATGTTTGGGAGAGAAGCACGCTACCCCTCCGAGGTCCCAAAACAATATCAGGTGATTTTGTGTAAATATTCTGGATTACACGATTGTATTATGTAATTATGCAGTATAGATCAATTATTTATTAATAACATTTTTACACAGCTGGATGTTTCCTTCGAACATGAATACAACGACGAAGTGGTGGCCATAGACATTGAACGGCATCAAAAAATTATGGACATTGTTCAAGAAAATGTCGAAAAAACACACGCTAGAACAAGGAGAAGGCTATCCCAAAAGGACCACAGCCAAAGCCTTTCAGTGGGAGCCATGGTGTGGAGAAAGAATGTCCGGAGTGAACAGCGGAAAGGAGGAAAACTTGACGCAGAATATTTTGGTCCCTTTATGGTGACTAAAATAGAAGGGAAAAGCATTGATCTTGTGGATTCAGAGGGTCGAACCACTCACAAGGTCAACATTGACCACCTCAAGCACCATCATGAGGAGACCCCAAGGATACCTCAAAATTTGAGGAAGCATCAACAACTTTCCCCCTCTCCTCCAGCTGCTGACTCTTCTCCTCCTCCTCCTCCTCCCGTTCTCTCCTCTCCTCCTCCAGCTGTTGTCCCTTCTCCTCCTCCAGCTGCTCACTCCTCTCCTCCTTCTCCCGTTCTCTCCTCTCCTCCTCCAGCTGCTCACTCCTCTCCTCCTCCAGCTGCTCACTCCTCTCCTCCTTCTCCCGTTCTCTCCTCTCCTCCTCCAGCTGCTCACTCCTCTCCTCCTCCAGCTGCTCACTCCTCTCCTCCTTCTGCCGTTCTCTCCTCTCCTCCTCCAGCTGCTCACTCCTCTCCTCCTCCAGCTGCTCACTCCTCTCCTCCTCCTCCCGTTCTCTCCTCTCCTCCTCCAGCTGCTCACTCCTCTCCTCCTCCAGCTGCTCACTCCTCTCCTCCTTCTCCCGTTCTCTCCTCTCCTCCTCCAGCTGCTCACTCCTCTCCTCCTCCAGCTGCTCACTCCTCTCCTCCTTCTCCCGTTCTCTCCTCTCCTCCTCCAGCTGCTCACTCCTCTCCTCCTCCAGCTGCTCACTCCTCTCCTCCTCCTCCCGTTCTCTCCTCTCCTCCTCCAGCTGCTCACTCCTCTCCTCCTCCAGCTGCTCACTCCTCTCCTCCTCCAGCTGCTCACTCCTCTCCTCCTCCTCCAGCTGCTCACTCCTCTCCTCCTCCAGCTGCTCACTCCTCTCCTCCTCCAGCTGCTCACTCCTCTCCTCCTCCAGCTGCTCACTCCTCTCCTCCTCCAGCTGCTCACTCCTCTCCTCCTCCAGCTGCTCACTCTTCTCCTCCTCCAGCTGCTCACTCCTCTCCTCCTCCAGCTGCTCACTCTTCTCCTCCTCCAGCTGCTCACTCCTCTCCTCCTCCAGCTGCTCACTCCTCTCCTCCTCCAGCTGCTCACTCCTCTCCTCCTCCAGCTGATCACTCTTCTCCTCCTCCAGCTGCTCACTCCTCTCCTCCTCCAGCTGCTCACTCCTCTCCTCCTCCAGCTGCTCACTCCTCTCCTCCTCCAGCTGCTCACTCTTCTCCTCCTCCAGCTGCTCACTCTTCTCCTCCTCCAGCTGCTCACTCTTCTCCTCCTCCAGCTGCTCACTCTTCTCCTCCTCCAGCTGCTCACTCCTCTCCTCCTCCAGCTGCTCACTCTTCTCCTCCTCCAGCTGCTCACTCTTCTCCTCCTCCAGCTGCTCACTCCTCTCCTCCTCCAGCTGCTCACTCCTCTCCTCCAGCTGCTCACTCTTCTCCTCCTCCAGCTGCTCACTCTTCTCCTCCTCCAGCTGCTCACTCTTCTCCTCCTCCAGCTGCTCACTCTTCTCCTCCTCCAGCTGCTCACTCTTCTCCTCCTCCTGTTCTCTCCTCTCCTCCTCCAGCTGCTCACTCCTCTCCTCCTCCAGCTGCTCACTCCTCTCCTTCATCTGCTGACTCCTCTCCTCTTCCAGCTGTTCTCTCCTCTCCTCCTCCAGCTGCTCACTCCTCTCCTTCATCTGCTGACTCCTCTCCTCTTCCAGCTGTTCTCTCTTCTCCTCCTCCACCTGTTCTATCCTCTCCTCCTCCACCTGTTCTATCCTCTCCTCCTCCACCTATTCTATCTTTTCCTCCTCCAGCTGTTCTATCCTCTCCTCCTCCACCTATTCTATCTTTTCCTCCTCCACCTGTTCTATCCTCTCCTCCTCCACCTGTTCTATCCTCTCCTCCACCACCTGTTCTATCCTCTCCTCCACCACCTGTTCTATCCTCTCCTCCTCCACCTATTCTATCTTTTCCTCCTCCAGCTGTTCTATCCTCTCCTCCTCCACCTATTCTATCTTTTCCTCCTCCACCTGTTCTATCCTCTCCTCCTCCACCTGTTCTATCCTCTCCTCCACCACCTGTTCTATCCTCTCCTCCACCACCTGTTCTATCCTCTCCTCCTCCACCTATTCTATCTTTTCCTCCTCCAGCTGTTCTATCCTCTCCTCCTCCACCTATTCTATCTTTTCCTCCTCCAGCTGTTCTCTCCCCTACTTCAGCTGCAGTCTTGCCTCCTCTACCAGCTGAACAATCATGTTCTGATGTTCTGAATCATGAAAAATGTATGTAAATTTGATAAACAAACTACATTTCCTACATTCCTGTTTCTCTTTAGACTTTTAATAATCTATAGTTTTAGTTAACATTGTACTTGATTCAATTTAATATTTGATACATTTTTGTTTACATTCAGAGATATATTTCATATACTAAAAATAACTAATGCTGTTGTGCATTCACAATAGTTATTTCAATTACTATTTTTACCTCATACATAGGCATAAGGGATGCCTGGGGAGGCAAAAAAGCACATGTTCTGCTGTCGCGAATGGGGCCCTACAAAATGTTTTACTGGGACATTTTGAGGACAGCCCCAAATGGAGAGCTTGAAAGCGAGGTGAGCTTAGTTGAATGACTGACTTGTCTACTTGGATTGTATATAATTTATCCAAGGTAATGCTACATACTCTTACTCATTTATCTGTCTCACAGGTAATAAATGCATATATAGCCCAGGCAGTCAAAAAAAAACAACCAAATAAGAGACGAAAAGGCTCTTCAAATTGACTCCTTTGAAATGACCAGAATATGGGAGAGAAAAAACTCACGACTGAAAGTATGCACAGGAAAATCTTTTTTGTAGGGCCTTTCAAAGTGGATTGTAATTTAATAGAATTTATTAACTGATTTTGTAAATAATTATTATCTGTTTTAGTGTGATCCAATAAAATACAAAGTGATTTTGGGAGCCGTCCATGAGCCGGGTCACTGGATGTTGGCTGTAAGGACCTTGCTCTGCATTGCTGACATTTGTTGAGAGCCACAATATTACCAATAGCTGTACAACATGACTATATTGATACTATACAATAATATATTGTAATATAATAATCTACTAATCTACAGGCAATCTTTCCGGCTGAAAAAAGGAGCCTTGTGCTGGATCCCCTGGGGAATGATGCACGCAAAATAAAACAGTGTTTGGAGTCCACAAGGTAATTGTTGTGTCCATATATGCAAGTTGTTCCCTTTTAATTACAAAACTAAAATATGTAAATATGTTAGCATAATTTTACCTTTGTCTTGCCTTTTCAGGGCCTTTGTCAGAAAACGAGGCTGCAACGTTTCAAAGTGGACAGCCAGCACAGCTCCACACAGTTCACAATTGGATGGAACATCATGTGGGGTATTTGTTCTGAAAGTAAGTTTTTTTTTATCATGCTGTGTCCACTTTATTATACTGGTGTCTACATCATTATAACAGTAAAGTATTTTAAAACAATAGTATGCTGGTTTATATAGTACTTATGTATTTATTTACTATGCACTAACAAATCAGTTATAAGCATGTGTCATATTAGTATGCAGAGAAAATTCTGGCAGGGGAGCCTCTGACGTTTGCAAACAAAGCGTCAGCAGTGAACAACTTCAGGAAAAAGATCGCCATGACCCTGCTGGATGAAAGTGGTACGTTTGTTTAATTATGTACTTTTGATTAATAATTAATCTTCTATGTGAGGGGCTGCACAATAGGGGTGCACAAAATATCACTTGTAAGTCTTTAATTCAAGAACTCTCAATACAAAAAAATGTGAAAATTCAAGACAAAGAACAGAACAAGTAGTATAAATACACAGGAGATTATAACTGAGACAACAGGTGAATGGGATAACTAATCAGACACAATGGGAAAACTGGGTCAAAAGACAGGCACTAAACTAAAACAAAATAAAAAATAACCCTAACACCAGTCAAATTTAGAGCTCAACACATCAATGACAGCTTTTACTGTAACTTGTGCTGGCAAATGACCATGGTATAAGGAGGAAAATCCAAGGTTAGCTGTTCATTAAACTCCTCTGAGCCTCTTTGCCTCTGTAGCCCAATAGTTTAATGAGCTAGTGGATTATCCCTTACATACAATATGTTATTTAAACGATTAACACATTTATTGACAAGCTAAATTTCTTTTCAATGGTGACCAGATGACCTTACTGATTTGTGCCGCCATTGTGGGGAGAATAATGTGGAGGAGAAGGGCAAGACAACACCTTGGGTAAGAAGCTATTTTTTTTTAATAAAGAAATCCACCATAGGCCTCTGATCATTGTGGGCATGGCCTGTCTTTGCTAGAGTAGGAAATATGTGCATCATGGGTATATGTAACTCATATTCACCCTGAAAATGCTAATTATTATCTTTGTTGATCCAGATCCAGTGTGATGTCTGTGCCCGTTGGTTCCACATGAAATGTGTTGGGGAGCCCGACCCCAAGAAATCCTACTGCTGTTCAGCATGCATTTAAAATATGCTTTTTTTTTCTTTTCTTTTTTTTTTTTTGCTTAGTTCGTCAAATTTGTAAATAGTTAATGTTTGAAATCAATATTTCTAATGTTTTAAAAAATTTTAATTATTAAAACATTTCATTATAAAATATTACAATGGTTTTATTTAAAACACTTCGTATCCAAAAGAAAAAATAAGTTGCAAAAAAATAACATCACATTCATTATGAGTGAAATAGAGGAGGGTAACAGAATTCGGTGACCATTAAAATAGCCTTATCATATTTGGTGACCCTACTGTATGTCTGCTTCTGTTCATGTCAGCCCAAAATGATTTCTACTGTAAGAAGCTGAAGAGTTCACACATCATCAGAGTGAATTTGGAGTGTGTCACATTCATTATGAGTGAAATAGAGGAGGGTAACAGAATGCGGTGACCATTAAAATAGCCTTATCATATTTGGTGACCCTACTGTATGTCTGCGACATACAATTCGGTGACCTTTACAACTTGTTAAAGCAATTTTGAGTGATTTTTTTGTATTATTATTCTGTGCATTAATATAATAATTTACACGAAAATAATCTTTTTGTGCCATGCATACATGTCTTTCATTGACTACTGGTTCCACAAATTAAATATATATCCTAATAAATAATATCCAATATAACATATTATTCTGAATAGCAAAACACACTGAGAAAAAAACTTTTCCTAAACGTGCACGGACGTCAGGGCCGTTCTCTTCTCGCGTGAGAACATAAACATTAATGAACACGGAAACACACGTAGTCGGCTACTAAGAAAAAAAGAAAAACACATTGAGCTCAATCTAGGCAAGCAAATAATCATTTATTGTGTAAATAACCATCATTTCTAAACAAACGTTTCGTAAATACCTTACCTTTGGCTTATAGTCAGAAGTTACGCTGTTTGCGTAGATCACGCAGCACAGTGACAACCGCGCCCACTAAGGTCACAGACTATGACGGTCACAGATTCTGGTGTAACACCTGTAATGTTACTCCCCACCGTGACGCCCTGATCTTCATTGACTACTCGAAAACCCAAAGTACATGGGGTGGCAGTGGCACTCGGCCCTAACCTACTAACACAAAACGAACCCCATACGCAGGGCCGTAGCTAGAGGATTCGGGGCCCCCTGAAAAAATATTGATGTGGGCCCCCACCACCCTCCACCAATATCATATACTGTACAATAGACGAACATGGAGGCCCACATAACAGAAGATGGTGATGTTGTTGTAAAACCTTTATTTTAAAAGTTAAATGTTTATATAAAAATTACACCTAATAAAAACTAACAAAAAGCAAGAAATTGTTAAATAATAATAAAACCAATTTTTAAAAAGTAATCATTTTTTTCCCCATCAGTCTGTTATAATTCATAAATAAAAAAGTAAACATTTAGAAATTGACAAGAATGCAGTCTAATTAAAAAAATAAAACCATTCATTGTCTTATTTTTTAATAAAGATAATATGGAACTGGTAATATTATTAAATAAAGCGAATACATTTATTCATCCAAGTGCAGTGTGTTGTATTCGTGTTTTCTCGATGTTTTAAATATCATCAGCCGGCAGGTCAGATGCATAATGCAATGCGTCGTGACTCGTTTATTTAAAAAAAAAACTCTATTTACAATAGTGTAAAAAGACAGGAATTTAGACCACGTAATCATTCGGTTGATTGTGGCGCGCACCGATAATAAAAAATGACTGTAGCCTACACGGCAGACTGTAGACGGAAGTTTTCTAATTCCCAGCGAAATAACAATATATAACCGGTCTTTAAGAACGTCTTGATCGACTGGGATACAACCACTCTCCTTGGCTCCCTCTCCGTCTTTTCCTGGCATTTCTGGTTCCCTGATTTATTTGTTTTCTTTTCCCCGACATTTTTCAGTCAGTCAGTCTCCTGCTCTTCCACCAAGTTCATCGTTAACTGCAGGCTGCCGCAACTCTGATTTTTTGCAACCCCTATAATTGTCACCACCTTTCACCCCACTAGCGACGGCCC
This sequence comes from Tiaroga cobitis, assembly GCA_030578255.1. Classification (NCBI taxonomy): domain Eukaryota; kingdom Metazoa; phylum Chordata; class Actinopteri; order Cypriniformes; family Leuciscidae; genus Tiaroga; species Tiaroga cobitis. The sequence continues at coordinate 25,115,468 of CM060612.1, forward strand.
TGCCCATACGTATTGCAGTGTATATCACTTACCTGTCCCAGTCCCAGGCCAAGTAACATACAGTGTAAACAGTGTTTAGAACACTGTACAAACTAGCCTATGTTACAATACAATGATGACTTTAAAGTTTAAACATACACTTGAGTCAAGCAACACAAAAAAGGGTATACAACCATATGGTAAATAGCAGGATCATTTGGAGAGAGGTCTGGGGTGCTTTTTTATCTGAGGTGGTCTTTTCCCATTGACAATAGATAGGATGGGTGACGTCAGCGGCTGATGAAGATTGACAGACTATTGGACCAATCACGGGTACCTAAGAAAGTGAAAGTAAACAAGAAAAGCGGGGAGAGAAACAAATAAAACACGCACATGCAACACAAGGACGTAACAGTACATGATATTCTTCTAAAACATTTAAGAGATTCAGATTAGAGAAGGATAGGCCTATCGTTTTTCTTTTTCATTTAATTACGGTACTCCTTTTGTTCATTGAGGCCAATTGACTTCAACCCAGTAGGTGGCGGAAAGCACCTCAAGCTGTCACCCGTCAAAAAAGAAGCAAAAGCAGAAGAACAATAACCGTCTTTCATTCATTGACACTAAAGTGTGGCGGGAACTGCATGGTAGCCTAAACATGAACGCAAACTATTACTTTTGCTCAGTGTTGTTTTTTTTCGCACATGGTAAGGCATTTTGTTACAATCTCTGTCCTAGTCAACCATAAAAAATTCATGTCAAACGTTACTGGTAAGTTAGAAGATTTTATCACCGGCTAACGCACCCTCGTGCTCACTACTCGAGAGCATTGTTCTCTCAAAAGTTTTGAAACTTGAAATCTTTTAAATCATTATAGAAATTAATCAATGTACATTGAATGTAATTTGAGTCGCTTTGAATATAAAAAAAAAATCTGCCAAATGAATAATGTAAATAAACATCAAAGGTTTTGTCACGACTAACGTTAGTCATATGTTTTAATACACATATATATTGCGATTAATAGCACCACATGTTTTAATGGATAATATGAATCTATGAAAATTGGTTGTATGAATCCACAAATATATGTTTAGGGAAAGCAGTTAATATCAGGATGTGAGTTTGTATGATGTTTATTAACCTTTGTGCTGCATTAGGGACATTTTTGGTCATTTGCAGTTTAATTTCTTTGACCATTTTGGCTGTTTTAATGCAAATGGTATGTGATTTGGCAAAATTGTGACTTTTTGGATAAATGTAAAAAATGTTACCCCATTTTGCAAAATATGTATAATACACACTGTGTAGATCAAATAGTAACACTCAGCACCATAATGACCAAAAATGGCCCATTGAAACCCGTCATTAATACATGAATCATGATTTATGTTGAAACATCCTTTCATTTTGAAGCAAAAGCATTATATTTGCATTATATAGTGTATTCCACCAGATGTCGTCACGACAGATGTATTCCCTATGGGTGGAAATGCACGTTGTCTTTGCAGTTTTTGTAAGACAGAACAAGAATCGTTACCTCATCTCTTTTATGGTTGTTCATTCTGCATTACATTTTGGAAAAATGTTGAAAGTTACTTGTCATTTAAAACAAATAATACAATAACACTTGAAGGGAAACAGATTATTACATATTATGATTGTAGAGATAGAGGTTTATGTAATATTATAAATCTTTTTATTTTACTAGGTAAATTCCATATTCATAAAGCTAAATTCTCCAAGTCAAGGCCATGTTTTAAATTTTTCCAAATTGAAACCGATATATATTTTGAGTCTCTTAAACGGGTTAAAAATAAAAAAGCTATGTCAATAACTGAAATATACTCTAAAATGTTCAATTGAAAATTAGAAAAATATCTTTCCTTTTAAAGATAATGAAGTTTATAAGTCTGTCTATTTAAGATATGTATTAGGATATTATTATTAATTTTTTTTATCATTATTTTTTGTTTAAACTTTTTGATGTTATTTTTGTTGTATAATATTTGTTTACGAACTGTGATGCTTGTATGTTTGTAACTTGAATTCTATTTAAAAAAAAAAAAGGAAATGCACGTTGTTTTCCTGGTTTCCACTAGGGCCACTATGTAGTGTGTTATGAAGCATGTTAATGGCTCAATGATCTAAAATCATGGTTCTGAGTATGTGTGGATGTCTGAGAGCAATGTGTGTTTGTGTATAGGGCCTAAATATAATACATGGTGTTTATGCGAGTGACAAATCACAATATCCTAAAGGTCATATTTTACCCTTTCTGTCTACTCTCTCTCTCTCTCTCTCTCTCTCTCTTTCTCTCTCTCTCTCTCTCTCTCTCTCTCTCTCTCTCTCTCTCTGTGTGTGTGTCAGTGGTGTAGGATGTGTGTGTGTGTGCATTTAGCTAGAGAAAGTGCTTCTCACTGCATTGTTTTCTTTCGGTTTGATTCATGCGTATTTTATGCACAAACATGAATCTTTTGAATTTTACGCATCTTTGACACAGCTACGTTTTTTTTTTAGCAGTCTGTTTCAAAGTTAATTGATAACTTCTCACATATGTAGAGGCACAAACACAGCCATGCAGTCAGTCCTTAGACAATAATAACACCTTTCATCTTGTGGCAACACAAAGATGTAGCTGCGAGGGATCCAAAACAAAGTCTGCCTTTCATACAAGTGTGGTTGATGCAAAAGTTATAAAGCTGTGCAACTTTGGTGCGGCAATTTTAAACTCGACAAGATGAAGAAAAGCTAGTGGGTCTGCAGACACCCATGACAAGAGGATGAGGGGGTGCAGTTTCTGCCCTAACAAAAAAAGAAAAATCTCCACCACCTGCTCAAAATGTGGCATTTACATCTGTAAGGAGCATGCATTGCAATTATGCAGCTCCTGCAAATGAGCTGAAGAATGACCCCATTTTGTTTTGATATGTTTTATGTTTATACAATACATTTTTTTATAGAAAAAATAACAATTCATGTTCATGGTGATCTTGTAGTTTTGCTTTAGCAAATTTTATGTGTAGTGAGTTAGACAGGCACAGGTTATAATCACCTAGTAGAAATCAGGAAATTGTTTGCAGTACTACAGATGTTTGCAGTATGTCAATTATATGAAAAATGGTACCAACTGGTGGAAAACAGTAAAAAGTAAACATTTTACCCCAAGGCTTGGTAATGACAGGGTATTTGAATAGAAATTATGATTTTATGATATTATGACAGTGGGTTCAAAAATGGATATTTTAATGGGTTCAAATAGGACCAAATTTGTCCTTGCGCTATGTGTGTGTTTTTTTTAAAATATGACATAGCACAAAAAAATAAAAATGCACCAAAAATAATGTTGCTGCTAATCTTTGGCATATTCAAGACTGTGATAATCCAAAGCCAAGGGTTTCACTTTGCATTTAGTGTATGGAAAATAATTACATTTTTGTGTTTTTTCCTCTTATACAAATTGATGGTATCGTCACCAAAATTGGTATTTAAAGGGTTAAAATCCTGAAATTAAATAAATATTTGGTAGTTATTATGAGGACTGATGCTGGTTAAAAGATTTAACTCAGTAAAAGTGGAAAATAATAATAATATATAATAATTTAGGCAGTGTTTAATATGTGACCATTTTTGGTCATTAACGCGCTGAGTGGGATTTCTTTTTTAAAATCTGACATAACAAAAAAAAAATCTTTAAATGCACCAGAAATAATGTTGCTGCTAATCTTTGACATATTCAAGACTGTGATAATCCAAATCTAAAGTTCTCTTACGAGAGGTTCTCTCGTATTGCGTAAGCTAGCTTACGCTACGGGAAAGATTCATCTTTGCTGAGATATTGAAGCCAAAAATTATTTCATAATTTGTATCCATATACAACGCAGTTCCTCTGCGGCCGACCTAGAGCGGGCTAGCTAGCAGCTCATTGGTTCGCTCAGAGAGAACTGCTTAAGCCTATGGGAGAGCGGAACTGAACCCGCTTCCAATGAGAGGCGCCCGCGCGCTCATTGCGTCATGGCCCGCCAGAGTGGGCGTGGCCAAGGGGTATATAACAGTCTCTCCCAGGCTTATATGTTGATTCATTTCATCTTCAGCAAGCTCACGCTTCTGCTGTGTTCTGGGAGAAAGCCGTCGCCGTCGAGAAGGCACCACTAGCGAGCTCCGGACCCTGAAGAAGCCGGCCGTCTTCGCCACCTTCAGCCGCCCAGCAAGCTAAGCCATCTGACGACTGTATCCTTTTCTCATATATTTCTAAAAGAGCACGAGCGTCTTTCTCAAGATGCCTCGTTTTTCCTGCGGCTCCTGCCGCGCTCGTCTCGAGGACGGAGACCGCCATGTCATCTGCGCTCTCTGCTTGGGACTCGAGCATGCAGAACTCGCCCTCGCGGATGGAGGCTGCAACTTCTGCGAAAGCCTGCCGCTGTCGTCCCTGCGGGCACGACTTCTGGCAGTGAAATCCGCTCCCGCCCCGCCTGTCTCTTCGCCGCGGAAGAAAAAAACGCCGCTCTCAGAGGCCGCCGCCGCCTCCCGCTTCCCGCTTCCCGCTCTCCCTCCCCGCCCCTGCCGGACATACAGTTGCCGCCGAGTGGCCGCTCTGTTGCCTCCGATGACGCCGCGGAGGAGAAGGACTCCTGCTCACTGCTCGCTTCCGACAGTGAGGACTGGTCGTCTCGCGGTTCCACGAGAGAGTCGACGGGGACCCGCGCCGAGATAGAGGAAGAGCTGATGCGCCTCCTCTCACAGGCCGTCGAACGCCTCGGTCTCGAGTGGTCTCCCCCACCCGAGCAGGCCCCGAACCGGATGGACGGCAGCTTCTTTCATCGGCGTTCGACCCCCGCGTGCAACCGGGCCGCTCCATTTCTGCCTGAGCTTCACGCAGAATTAACAAAGTCCTGGAATGCCCCGCTCTCGGCCAGAAACCGCTCCGACATTTCCGCCTCGCTGCGCTCGGTGGACGGAGCAGCCGAGAAAGGCTACTCAGCCATGCCGCCCGTCGAGGACTTGGTCGCCACGCACCTCTGCCCGCCCTCTGCTAGATGGCGTTCCTCACCCACGCTTCCTTCTAAAGCGTGCAGAGCGACCTCGAGTTTTCACGCTCGCGCATACGCCGCCGCCGGTCAGGCCGCCGCCGCGCTTCACTCGATGTCTGTCCTCCAGGTTCTTCAGAGCGATATTCTCCGTGAATGTGCCGAAGGCGGTAGGAACCCCGCCCCCGCTGTCACGGATCTGAGATCTGAGAAGTGCTACGGACCTCGCCCTTCGCGCCACTAAAGCCGCCGCACAAGCTCTGGGGAGATGCATGGCCAGCCTGTGTGTTGCCGAGAGACACCTATGGCTCACGCTCGCCGACATGGGAGACTCTGAGCGCGCCGCGTTTCTCAACGCGCCCCTCTCCCCGACGGGCCTGTTTGGATCCGCTGTCACGGGCATCGTCGATCGCTTCTCGGAGGTACAGAAAGCCACCCAGGCGATGAATTTGTTTCTGCCACGCCGCGCTAGCTCTTCCGCAGGCCGCTCTCGCGAGCCTCCCGCCAGAGCTCCGCCACAGCGACCTCCTCCGCAGTCTCAAACAGCCCAGCGCAGACAGGGCGCCCGCCCTCGCTCTCGCTCTGACAGCCGCCGCAGACCGCCGCCCCCACGAGGCCCGCGTTCTAAGATCACGCTGAAGCCTGATCATCAGAAGTCTGCCTAGCAAGATCAAGAAAACGACGGCGCTCTCCCGCTGCGGCCGGACCGCCGTCAAAGCTTCGCCCTCTGCCAGTCCCCGTTATTTCGCCGACTGCAGTAGTGTTGACCGCCACAAACAAGCCTGTGTCCCAGCCCGCTTGCGAGCGTCAAAAAGCCGTTTTTATGGCTACCCAGAGAAATCTCAAAAAGAGAAATTTTGCCAGTTGTGTACAAAAAGTGCCCACAATCATGTGCTCACCGATACACACAAGCATAACATATCCCGTGTCTCTATCAGAGCCCCATCACATGAAACGGGCAGAGCCCGCTCTAGTTTCAGAGAACATAAACACGCCCACGAGCCCGTGCGCGTGTCCCCTCTCTGCTCGCTCTGTTACACGGCCCATAGACTCCTCTCTGAGTGCAAGTCCCGTTGCCACACACATTCAAAGCGTGCCCACACACTGTGTCCAGCCCGCTATGTGCAGCAATCAGGGCAATATAGCCATTCGGCCACTAGCCGCATGCTTCAAAGCGTGGGAAGCCATTCCAGGCATCTCCCCGTGGGTGTTAAGCATTATAAAGAACGGCTATCTGCTGCAGTTTCGCCGCCGCCCGCCTAGTGCACGCGCGCAGCTCGAATCTACTGTCAGCCCGCTGGCCGCCGGCACGCTCCGCTCAGAAATTGCGACGCTGTTGCAAAAGGGCGCTATAGAGGGAGTCCCGCCATCTATGACCGAGTCGGGGTTTTACGGCCGTTATTTTCTGGTTCCCAAGAAAGACGGCGGCCTCAGACCGATTTTAGATCTCAGGTCTTTGAACAAAGCGCTCATGAAGAGACCGTTCAAGATGCTCACTACCAGGAAACTCCTCGCGCAGGTGCGCCAGGGGGACTGGTTCATCTCTCTAGACCTGAAAGACGCCTATTTTCAGATCCAGATAAATACCCGTCACAGGCCATTCTTACGTTTCGCCTTCGAGGGTCATGTTTATCAATATGCCGTTCTCCCGTTCGGCTTATCTCTGGCGCCCCGTACATTCACGAAGTGCATGGACGCGGCGCTCGCCCCCCTGCGAAGCCAGGGGCTGCGCATTCTGAATTATCTGGACGACTGGCTGATTTTGGCCCAATCACAAACGGAGCTTCTGTCGCACCGCGCAGTTCTCCTCAACCATCTGGAAGCGCTGGGTCTCTCTGTCAACTGGTCAAAGAGCTCCCTTCTCCCCAGTCAATCGATTTCCTTCCTAGGAATAGATTTGAACTCGGTCACGATGACGGCTCGCCTGTCTACACAGCGCGCGCGCAGTGTTCAGCGCCTAGCCTCCTCGTTTCAGATGGACGCCCGCACTCCCCTGAAAGCTTTTCAGAGGATGCTGGGTTACATGGCCTCAGCCTCCGCTGTACTTCAGCTGGGCCTTCTGCACATGCGCCCGCTTCAGCTCTGGTTAAACAGCCGTGTACCCCACCGCGCGTGGAACACGGGCCGCCAGCTGATCAAGGTTACGCAGACATGTCTCACGGCACTGCAGCCATGGACAGTAGCAGAATGGTTTCGCCAGGGCGTCACGATGGGGACTTTTTCCTGCCGAAAAGTCATCTCGACAGATGCATCCAACACGGGTTGGGGTGCAGTCTGCGAGGGCTCACCGGCCTTCGGCCACTGGTCGACTCAGGAAAGCCCTTTACACATAAACTGTCTGGAAATGCTTGCGGTCGAGAACGCGCTCTTGCGCTTTCTCTCGCTCATTCGGGGACACCACGTCCTGATCCGTTCGGACAACAGGGCGGTGGTCTCCTATCTCAACCGTCAGGGCGGTGTCAGATCCAGAAATCTCTGTCTACTGACACACCGCATTCTAGTTTGGTCTCAGAGCCGCCTGCTCTCGCTCAGAGCGACGCATGTGCCGGGCCATCTCAACGACGGTCCAGACATACTGTCCAGGGACCTCATCTCCACGGGAGAATGGTCCCTGAACGCACAAACGGTCCAACTACTGTGGCAGCTATTCGGCAGAGCAGAAGTAGACCTCTTCGCGTCAGAAGAGAACGCTCACTGCCCAATATATTTTTCGAGGAGCGAGGATGCGCTAGCCCAGGAATGGCCTCGCCGCCCGCTCTATGCATTCCCTCCGATCGCTCTGTTACCACAGGTAATTCAGAGGATCAGGGACGCACGCCACTCGGTGCTCCTCATAGCCCCGCGTTGGGAGAGTCAGAATTGGGTTCCGGAGCTCACGCAGCTGTCATAGACAGCCCCGTGGCCCATCCCAGTCAGAGCAGATCTCCTCTCTCAAGCTCGCGGCACGATCTGGCACCCCCATCCACAGCGCTGGGCGCTACATGCATGGGTGATCAACGACTATTCGTCGATTTGCCAGAGGGAGTAAGAAACACTATCATACAGGCTAGAGCACCTTCCACGAGAAGGCTCTATGCGTCTAAATGGTCTGTGTTCTCAAAATGGTGCACCGTAAAACAGCTGGACCCACGGTCATGCGAGGTGCCGTCTTTGCTAATGTTCCTTCAAGAGATGCTGGACAAGGGCAGGTCCCCCTCCACTCTCAAGGTTTACGTGGCAGCCGTCGCAGCGTTCGCTGAACCCCGACGCGCTCAGTCCCTGGGCAAAGACGAGTTAGTCATCCGCTTCCTCAGGGGAGCTAAGAGGATGAACCCTCCGCGGCCCCCGTCGGTTCCTATTTGGGATCTTTCCATAGTCCTCGAAGCTATGAAAGCACCCCCGTTCGAACCGCTCGAGTCTGTGGACCTAAAATACCTCTCGCTCAAAACCGTTTTTCTGACAGCTCTGTCCTCAGTAAAACGCGTAGGGGACCTTCACGCGCTCTCATCCAGCGCCGCGTGTCTTGAGTTTGGGCCGAATGACTCGGTTGTCATTCTCAAACCTAGGCATGGTTATGTCCCAAAAGCGATTGGTACCCCGTTCAGGGCGCAGATTATCTCCCTATCGGCTCTGCCTGCATCCGATAGCGAGCGCGACGCCAATCTCCTCTGCCCGGTGCGGGCGCTGAGGTTGTACACGACGCGCGCTGCCGCGTTCAGACGCGCTGAGCAGCTTTTCGTGTCGTTTGGGGGGCGCACCAAAGGTCTGGCCGCCTCCAAACAGACACTGTCTAGATGGATAGTGGACGCGATTGCCTCTGCTTACGCATCTAAATGCCTGCCATGCCCTCTGGGCATCAGGGCGCACTCCACTAGAGGCATGGCCTCATCGTGGGCATGGTCCTGTGGAATTTCCATTCATGACATCTGTGTGGCCGCGGGATGGGCCTCCCCGTCCACTTTTGTCAGATTTTACAACTTGGAAGTCCCCGCCTTGCAGGCAAAATTACTAGCTGTCTAACGACCAGCTCTCTAAGAAGCTGCATTTCTGAGAGTCCCTCACAACCGGTTCGCCCCTTGTGCTCTCCTTAAATGCTTTTACACTTCATGTGCCCGCTCTGCTGGCCCTATACATGCTTATGTGTACTTTTCATGTGCCCGCTCTGCCGGCCTCATAGTACATTCACTCCACGTTAAATATCCCCCGGCAGATCCCTGGGATTTCATGTGTGGTTTCATAGCGCGCACGGCGTTGACCAGGTGTTCCCGTAGCGTAAGCTAGCTTACGCAATACGAGAGAACCTCTCGTAAGAGAACGAATCGGTTACCTAACGTAACCTCGGTTCTCTCTAGAAGAGGGAACGAGTATTGCGTTCCCTGCCGTGCTTGCGCTACTAGCGTTTCGCTTCACGCTGAAATAAATCAACATATAAGCCTGGGAGAGACTGTTATATACCCCTTGGCCACGCCCACTCTGGCGGGCCATGACGCAATGAGCGCGCGGGCGCCTCTCATTGGAAGCGGGTTCAGTTCCGCTCTCCCATAGGCTTAAGCAGTTCTCTCTGAGCGAACCAATGAGCTGCTAGCTAGCCCGCTCTAGGTCGGCCGCAGAGGAACTGCGTTGTATATGGATACAAATTATGAAATAATTTTTGGCTTCAATATCTCAGCAAAGATGAATCTTTCCCGTAGCGTAAGCTAGCTTACGCAATACTCGTTCCCTCTTCTAGAGAGAACCGAGGTTACGTTAGGTAACCGATTCGTTTTCTCTTTGCATTTAGTGTATGGAAAATAATAAAATTTTTGTTTTTTCCTCTTATACAAATTGATGGTATCGCCACCAATACTGGAATTTAAAGGGTTAAAATCCAGAAATTAAATACATATTTGGTAGTTATGATGAGGACTGATGCTGGTTAAAAGATTTAACTTAGTAAAAGTGGAAAATAATAATAATAATATATAATATTTTAGGATGTTATTGAATATATGACAATTTTTGGTCATTAACGCGCTGAGTGGGATTCTTTTTTTTTAAATCTGTCATAACACAAAATCTTTAAATGCACCAGAAATAATGTTGCCGCTAATCTTTGACATATTCAAGACTGTGATAATCAAATGCTAAAGTTTTCTCTTTGCATTTAGTATATGGAAAATAATTAAGTTTTTGTGTTTTTTCCTCTTATTCAAATTGATGGTATCGCCACCAAAACTGGCATTTAAAGGGTTAAAATCCTGAAATTAAATAAATATTTGGTAGTTATGATGAGGACTGATGCTGGTTAAAAGATTTAACTTGGTAAAAGTGGAAAATAATAATAATATATAATATTTTAGGCAATGTTTAATATGTGACCATTTTTGGTCATTAATGCACCCAACGGCGTCAAAAATCTAATGCAGCACAAGGGTTAAGATTGTCCATGAGACTCATGTTTGTCTGATGTGTATGTGTAAATCAATTATGTTCTTCTGCTGTTTGTTTGCATGTTACATTATTAATCCAGACATTTTTCTCTTCTCACAATCTTTATGATCTGGAGGAAAAAAAAATTCACAGCCCTTTTTTTGTGTTGTGTAGTTTTGTTTGGTTTATAATGAACTGTTCATTTCTTCTTTAGGTGTGTCTGGTGTTGGATCAGATGAAATGTCTCTGTTTGTGATGGAGGGAGATTCAGTCACTCTAAACACTGGTGTTCAAACAAACCAACAAGAAGACATTAAATGGTATTTTAAGGATACTCGCATAGCTCAAATCAGTGGAGATCTCAGTACTGCCTGTACAGATGTTCAGTGTAATGAAGGCACTGAGAGTTTCAGAGACAGACTGAAGCTGGATCATCAGACTGGATCTCTGACCATCACACACACCACAAACACAGATTCTGGAGAATATCAACTAAAGATCTTCAGCATCAGAAATAGCTTTGAAAAGACTTTCAGTGTTACTGGTCACGGTGAGTTATTTAATGAATGAACCTGTTTAAATAGACTATATAAAAAGATGGATGACGCACCTTCACTCTCTTCCATTGTAGAGAAGTGAAGCTGCCAAAGTCCAAATATGGCGCTGACATCTTGGAGCCAGAGTCTGTGCAGTAGTGAGTGTGAAGTGGAGCCTCGATATCAAGGTCCCGTCCACAATCCTGCATAAACGGTTAGTACAGTTTACTGCAGAGCAGCTCATGTTGGTGTGAAACAAACAGTAATAGAATCGTAGAAATTATAGTTAAAGCTCCAATCTCCTCCTGAAGACCCTGAAAATAGTCCGGCAGTGACTACTTAAAGGGATAGTTCACCCAAAAATGAAAATTCTGTCATCAATTACTCAACCTCGCATCGTTTCAAACCCGTAAGACTTTCGTTCATTCCGATGGCTCAGGGGTACGGAGCCCCTCTAGTCCCACTTTGTCAAAAAAATTAATTAGAACTATCTCGTGGCCTCAAGATAGTAACTCGTGGCCTCAAGATACTATCTCTATCTCGTGGCCTCAAGATAGTATCTCTATCTCGTGGCCTCAAGATAGTATCTCGTGGCCTCAAGATAGTATCTCGTGGCCTCAAGATAGTATCTCGTGATAGTATCTCGTGGCCTCAAGATAGTATCTCGTGGTAGTATCTCGTGGCCTCAAGATAGTATCTCGTGGCCTCAAGATAGTATCTCGTGGCCTCAAGATAGTATCTCGTGGCCTCAAGATAGTATCTCTATCTTGAGGCCACGAGATAGTTATAATTAATTTTTTTGACAAAGTGGGACTAGGGGGGCTCCGTACAGGGGGGCTCGGTTGTCAGCCATTTTATTAACACATTGAAGGCCCAGAAAGGCAGGAAATACATTGTTAAAATAGTCCATGTGACTAAAGTGGTTCAACTTTAATTTTATGAAGCATATACAGCCTAAAAGACACCTACTCAGACAGGGGCATTTTTACTGCATTTTAAGAGTAAAACATGCAGAAAGCATGCATTTTTAATGCGCACACACAGCAGTTAACCCAAACCGAAAAGGTTTTGTATGTACTCTAGATGCGTTTTTGTTAGTTTTTTTGCTAAATAAAGGAAGTACTCCATAATGTCAGATTGCACATCATTAAAATAATGATGATATTATAATTTATTTAATGTAAAATTTAAGTTTATGAAATGTGCAAAATAGAAAGTTGCTTTTATCTTTAGTTCTTTCACATTTTGTGTGTTTTGTTGGCATACATATCCTTTAATCATCTGTTGGTTTGTGTTTCAGATGTTCCTGCTTCAGAACAAGATCAAATGAAGAGAAAGTCAGTGAAGGAGGGAGAATCTGTCACTTTAGATCCTGGTGTAATAAAACATCCAAATTATGTGATGGTGTGGTATTTAAATGACACTCGCATCGCTGAAATCACTGGAGAACCCAGTAAGATCTGTAGAGATGTTCACAGTGAAGAGAGATTCAGAGACAGACCAAAGTTGGATCATCAGACTGGATCTCTGACCATCACAGACATCAGGAGCACAGACTCTGGAGAATATCAGCTAGACATCAGTAGCAGCAGCTTCAATATCAAAAGGAGTTTCAGTGTTTCTGTCACTGGTGAGTACACTTAGTAGTTCCCTTGAGCAAACTTAAAATTTTAAATCGACCAAGTAAATGTTTTCTTTGGGGAATGTTTAAAAAAGTGAGCTTTGTCTTCGTATTTGAGATTACCTTCACATCAAGTGACGCAACCAACACATGCTGTTCACAAGATTAATGTCATTAACATAAACAAATTAAAGCTTCAATATGTAAGATTTTTGTAATAAAATATTCAAAAATTACTTGCACAGTGTGATATATTTCCTACAGTTGTGTACTTAAAATATCCCAAAAGTTTTTTTAATTTAAGAGAAATTCCCATTTTAAATAATGGCTCGTCCCTGTTCACTTGTCGGCCTGTCAATGACGTAATATCCTTGTTATCCCTGGTTTCCGCTCGTACTGCCATAGTAACCATGGCGACAGAAGTGGACAACTACATTACGTCTAGTGGCACGCTCACACTGTTGTTGTTTCGTTCAAACATTATGGACCATGACAAGCAGACTTTGGGACAAAAGGAGAACTAAAACGAGGATCAATATCAGCGTTTTTGAGATGCCGAGAGCTCTGCGCCGCTTGTATGTACTTTATTAGACGGGTGAGCAAATGTACATAAAACTAATCAATGTTATATAGTTCAACATGATGAAATGTTAGAATATGATGTGTATGTTATTGTTATTCTAATGTTGATCAAGCTTATTGCTAGTCTCATACAGACAAACTAACACATAGAATCACATTGTAACTTTCAACACACTCAAATGCAGTTTAGTGTGATAGTGTAGACCAAGTGAAACAGCGCTGCGTTACATCATAAGTTTCATTTGTCTAATAAACTGACCTGTGTGAGTATTATTCAGTACTTGCGGGTAGTTCGGTAGAATGATATGTCCTTATTCCTTTATATCCGCGGGACTCGCGTGTGGCGCTGATATCTGTCTCTCATTAGCAATCGCGCCCTGCTTCACACCACAGTCATGATAAAGAAAAAATGTTATCACTCCATAAACATTATTAGATCCTACAGCGTGACGACAAGATCCATAATTCCGCTTATGCGTCACCAATCTACACCTTTGTTATTGTAAGAGGTTAGCGACCCCTAGCTGCAAAAAAAAATACATATTGTAGCTTTAAGTCAGTTTTCTGTGCTACTGATGCTGCTTTAGCTGCTGTTCTTCAAAACCCCACCGAATCGCGCCATTTAAAAATTTTATCAATATCATACATCTGATGACCAAAACAGAAAAGTGTAAATATGAGAAAGAGATTGGTATAATTGATTATGAGTCACTCTCTGTTGAATAATAATAATAATAATGTCTGTCTGTCTGTCTTTCTGTTCCAGGTTCAGGTCTCTCTTCAGGTGTTGCAGGAATAGTTGTTGCTGTTGTTCTGCTGGTGGTGGCTGCTGCTGTAACTGCTGTGATTTATTGCCATTGTAAAGGAAGAAGGAAAGGCGAGTATTACTTTAGTGATGAAGTCTGATACTTGTGAACTGTTTCTTTCAGACAGTTTGTGTATACTTAATTTATCAGTGTATGACAGTACAATTAGCTGAACAAGTGCAACAAAAATAAACAAATAAAAACAGATATAAGGTTAGAAAGCAGGAAGCTCATGGTGTCAGAATTCAAGCGAGATGTTTCTAAAGGTTTAAAGGGGGTGCAACCTAAAAAGTTTGAGAACCGCTGGTGTAGACCAGGTGAAACAGCACTGTGTTCTCATAAGTTTCATTCGTCTAATAAACTGACCTGTGTTAGTATAAATTCAGCACTTGCGTGTAGTTCAGTAGAATTAATTGTCCTTATTCCTTTATATCCGCGGGACTCGCGTTGTGTGTGGCGCTGATATCTGCCTCTCATTAGCAATCGCGCCCTACTTCATACCACAGTCATGTTAAAAACATCAATGTTTTCACTTCATAAACATTATTAGATCCATCGGCATGGCAAGTTCCATGATTCAAATATTCTGACATTGACGACATAGGCCAACAAGATGGCGGCAAGTTCTACAGGTGCTACAGGTGCTCTTGTAGCCCTCTTAATATATTCTTTTGTTTGCAACTTTTTAAACCATCAAAATTTTAATGTCCAAGTTTGTAAATGGAAATATGTCCTAAAACCGCTTGGCAGTTGCAAGTTTTTAAGCGCTGGACGAAACGTGATCCTCGCGAATTCTTGGAGGTGCTCAACAGACAAATACACACATGGCATTGTTCACAGAGAACGCAGGAGAGATAAGCTGATTATATCGCTTTGCCTTTTGCTATCGGGAGACATTCATCAGTGCCCTGGGCCTGAAAATCAATCTCTTCGGGGGAACGGAGATTTTGCGACGGCGGACTTTGAGAGTAGCTTGCACTGGAAAGGGGGTGTGTTGGACGGCAGGTGTGTGATGGCGGAGCCAGAGGAGAAGTTGGAACAACGAGCCGGTGGGCACGTGGAGGTCGGAGAATACCTCTCTGTGGTAGTAACAATGGACGGCTCAGAAGAACCCTGGCGAGGGGGAATTTCTTTACCATCGGACGGGCTATGCAAACGGAGTGGTCATCAGTTGGAAGCTGACGGCAGGGGACACACAGAACGGACTGCACAGACTCATGCTGGCTCTTCCGTGGGGGAAAAGCTACAAGCTGAGCCTCCGATCCTGGACTTCAGTTTCACCAAAGGTCTACACATTATACACCTAAATGTTCGCAGTCTTCTTTCCAAATTAGATGAGATAAGATTGATGATGTGTAATAGTAAAGTTGGGATTGTGTGTTTTTCAGAGACTTGGCTGGATGCCTCGATCAGTGATTCAGAAATTGAAAATTATGTTGTTTTAAGAAAAGATCGAAATCGAAATGGGGGCGGAGTGTGTGTGTATATTAGGGCTGATATTTGTTTTAATCGTAGAATGGATTTAAATCACGATCTTATTGAAGCTGTGTGGTTGGATGTACATTTAACTAAAAGTAAGCCTTTATTAATTGGGGCTCTGTATAGACCTCCTGATCAGAATAATTTCTATCAGTTGTTGGAAGAATTTTCTGTCCCCGGCAGTGATTATAAGGGTGATGTTATAATGATAGGTGATTTTAATACTGATGTTTCTAACAAGGATCATGGAATGTTCAAAGCCTTAAATAGATTTTGCCAGTTTTTGGATTTACAGCAAATAATACAAGAGCCAACACGTGTGGCTAAATTGAGTCAAACTGTGATTGATCTAATCTTGGTATCTGATCAATCTATGATTTCCCAGAGTGGGGTCGTAAATTGTACTATGAGTGACCACTCATTAATTTATTGTACAAGGAAAAAGTATAAAGTTGCATTGAAGAAACAAAACACAATTAAGATTAGGTCATTAAAGAAATACAGTCGTGAGGTCTTTATTGAATGTTTAAATTCAATGAATTGGCATTTAGTGTTATGTTTGGATGTGGATGAAGCATGGGAGCAGTTTAAAAGTATGTTCTTAAAAGCAGTAGATAAAGTTGCTCCTTTAAAAACTATTAGAGTAAAATTGAGGTCAGAGCCATGGATGAATGGTGACATTTTAGAAGCAATCAGTAAGAGAAATAAAGCCTTTTTAGTTTTTAAGAAGAGTAAGGAGCAGGATGACTTAGATAATTATAAGAAGCTAAGAAATATAGTGCAAAAGATGATTAAAATGTGTAAAAGGAATTTTTTTCAGGTCAATTTAACTGAGCATAAAAGTAACCCAAAGAAACTCTGGCAGTCGTTAAAACAAATTGGGTACAGTAATAGACTTAAGACAAAGACAAATAATATTTGCCTTAACATCAATGGGGAGGTATCTTCTGATAAATTAAAGGTTGCAGATACATTTAATTCCTTTTTTACTTCCATAGCAGGGCAGTTAGTTGAAAAACTGCCTAGAAAACCTGGGTTATATGATGGTGAGGTCATGTTTCAGTATTACTCTAAGCTTGGAGTGGTAGCAGACTCTTTTGGCCTTACTACTGTTTCACAGGATAAGGTACTAAAGTTATTAAATGAACTTAAGTGTTCGAAGGCAATTGGTCTAGATGAAATACCTGCCAGATTTTTAAAAGATGCTGCAGAACATATTTCTCCTTATCTCACTCATATTTTTAATCTTTCAATTTCGTCAGGTAGAGTTCCAAAAGATCTGAAACTTGCTAGGGTTGTTCCGTTATATAAAAAAGGGAGTAAATTAGAAGAGGGCAATTATAGACCAGTTTCGATTTTGGGAGTTGTATCAAAAATATTGGAGAGAATAATACAAGAGCAAATAAATGATTATATTATTAAGTATAATTTGCTTTATGAATTGCAATCTGGCTTCAGAAAATCTTATTCTACGGATACGTTTTTATTGTATTTGACAGACTGTTTAAGAAGAGAGATTGACTTGGGTAAACTCTGTGGCATGGTATTGTTAGACCTCCAGAAAGCATTTGACACCGTTGACCACCGGATTTTGCTGATTAAACTAAAAGCTCTAGGTTTTAACAGTATGGCATGTGAATGGATTGGATCATACTTGACTGAGAGGTATCAAAGAGTTGATATTAACAGCACTCTGTCTGAGGCTAGAGAAATAACATGTGGGGTGCCACAGGGTAGTGTCCTGGGTCCATTGTTGTTTCTTTTGTACATAAATGATATGAAATCTGTCTGTAATTGTAATCTCTTTCTCTATGCGGATGATTCAGCCTTGGTGTTCTCTCATAAGGATATAAAAGTTATTAAGAACCATTTAAATGATGAGTTAAATAATATAAGTGAATGGCTGATTGAGAATAAACTGTCTTTGCATTTAGGGAAAACTGAATCTATCTTATTCGGTTCAAAAATAAGGTTGAGTAGGACTCCTGAGCTTAGCATTTCTGTGGGTGGTACCCAGATTGAAGTTAAAAATTGTGTTAAATATTTACGTTGTGACTTAGTTCCTTGAGTGGCGAAAGTATGGGTCAAAGAGTTATTATAAAAGTAAACCAAAGAATTAAATTTCTGACACGTAAGGCTCATTTTTTAAATAAAGAAACTTTACTAATGTTAGCAAATGCTCTAATTCAGCCACTCTTCGATTATGCCTGTACTATATGGTACAGTAGTACCCCCAAGAGGATAAAAGTACAACTACAAACAGCACAAAATAAGTTAGTTAGGTTGATTTTAAACATTAATAATAGGAAACATGTTGGTTCTTTTGAACTTAAGAATTTAAAGTGGTTGTCAGTCGAAAATAGGGTGAGACAGCTGAAACTGAGATTAACAAGAAAGATTTTGCATAGGAATGAGCCAAGGTATTTTAAAGATTATTTTAAGTTTATTAGGAACTCTCATAGCTACTCAACTAGAAGCAGTGCCACAGACATAGTACCATGTAGATTTAAGAGTTGTTCTGGGCAAAACACCTTTTTGTACATGGCAGCAATTGAATGGAACAAACTCCCAGTTGAGATTAAGTTAAGCCAGTCAGATCGCTGCTTTAAGCAAGCATGTGGTGAATGGTTGCTAAAAGCTAATCAGATTTAGTTTTTATGTAGTCTTAAGGAATATTTATTACTGATGTGTATGTATTTGTGTGTTTGAGTGTACAAGGTGCTCTATTGTCATCTGTGGCTTGCTTGCCATCTTTATCGGACTACAACGAGGACCACAATGGAAATAAGTTTTGTAACTTTCTTGTGCTATCCTTGACAGCTCTGATAAATGTGTAGTGTCATTATAATGGCATCTTGTTATGCATTTATTGTTATTTTTTTACTGTCGAATAAATCAAATCAAAATCAAAATTCCATGCTCATTTATATACTACGTCATCAATCTACGCCTTTCTTATTGTTTTGAAGAGCTTAGCGACCCCCAGCAGTGAAAAAATACAGAGGGTAGCTTAAAGTAAAGTACGTATACTGTACTTTAGTTTTTAAATCAAGTTTTTAAATCATGGCAATATCAACGATTATTCTGGTGCCGGAGAAGCTCTTCTTGTTGGTTACGAAGCAGTATCGTTGTCACAGTCATTCATCTTCAGTCATTAAAATATAAATTAGCGACCTCCCTAAATGAGGGCACACATTTTGTGACCGTCAGGCACATCCGTTTCAATGTAATAACCGTGCAAATTTTTTTTATTTATTTATTTTTGACAGGGACAATGGACAGTAAGAAACTGTCCCAGAATTAGCTACAAACCTAAATTTCATCTGCAGTCCCTGCCAGCATATGTGCTGACTTGAGCCACAACTGTTTCAGACAAGTCAGTTTAATTTGGTGTACTGGCTCATCCAGAACTGGTTCAGAAGAACGATTTGATTGCGAATTGGCCATCACTAAATTATTTGCAGTTGAATTAAGAAGATGGAAATTGTGTGTTCAAAGTCATTTTTGAAAGATTATTCTAAATAACCATAGTAATGTGTGTTTAATTGAGTTTTTTTTATTGTTCAAACAGACACCAGCATGCAGCACAATGATCAGGTAAGATACTGTATGCACTGAATTTGTCTGTTTACGTTAAACCAAGAATAACTGACTCTTCAGGACTCTTGTTCTATTTTACTTTATAATAATAAACAGTGGTATGGATACATTTATATTATTATATAATTTGAATTATTTAATTATATTATCACAATTATATTTATTTACCGTATGCTGTTATATGACCTTGCTGTTGGATATTTGCGTTATTTCGACAGCGCTTAAATCAAACACGAGACAGATTTTCTCCACACACAGTATGAGTTGCATTCTTAACAAGTTTTTCCGCACCCTTTTGATTGACAGGATATAATCGGCCCTAATCATTGCCTGTTTTTAAACAATCAGATACTGATTATTGTCCAATACATCGGTGCATCTCTAAAATAAACGAAGTAATATGAAAATAAAACTTTTTGTATAAAGTAAAAGTATCAGTACTGTCATATTAACACTTATTAATACAATAGTTTGAGCATTTGAGATGTGCAGACTGTTTGAAAAAGATGTGCAAAATTAATAGTAATAAATCACATTATTTGTGACTTATGTCATTTTATAAAAACACCCAAATTCGTTCTGAATGTGATATGTAAATCTTAATGCTTCAGACACCGTGGAATGCATACACGATACAGACGTGGTCAAAAATTTGGAAAGAACCAAATACTTTGTTCAATTTCCACTTATTGTTGCTTATCTTATAGTTGGGGGGCCTTAAGCACATTTTCACGCAAATTCATCTAAAAGCGCCAAATTTGGCACAGATGTAGCTCACATCATACTGAAATGATTTAGCTAAGGCGACGGAGCCAGCAACCCTCGGGGCCAAGATGGCGGCCAAATCCAATATGGCCGCTGCCTGAAAAGGGTTCCGGCTATAACTTTTGAACCACATTCAAAAACAGTTACAAAAACAAACTTGATATGTTTTTCAGCTTAATTGATCATGGGAAACACATAGGAATGTTTATATTTATGACCCAGTATATCTGGACCCCTTGATCCTCCAATTCCAATATAGCCGCTGTCCAAAAAAGCATTTTGCTCTGTAGTATGGGGCCTTACACCCCATTGTTCGCGCAAATTCATCTACAAGCACCAAATTTGGCACAGATGTAGCTGCCGGCATACTGAAATGATTTAGCCAGGGCGCCCGAGCCAATGGTCCCTGAGACCAAGATGGCGGCCAGATCCAATATGGCCGCCACCTGAAAGGGATTCAGCTATAGCTTTTAAACCAGATGAGATACAAATTTGATGTCTATTTTACCTTTTTTGACCATGGGAAACCCTAGGAATACTTAATTTATGATTGGGTATATCAAGAAGACTGGTAAGACTGAAGCCAAAACGCTTTTTCAGACAGCGGCAATATTGAATTTAGGGAATTTGGGGGAAATTGCCTAAATTCAATATGGCCGCTGTCCGAAAAAGCGTTTTGGCTACAAATTTTGAACCAAATGCGCTACAAATGAGGATGTGATGTCTATAAAGTCCATTGGAATATTTATATTTATGCTTGTGTAAGTCTGGAACCTGTATTCTCTTCAAGACTGTGGTTGAAAATCCTTTTTTTACCACAACTTTGAAGGTTATTCTCAATGTCGATTCATTTCCTTATAAAAGTGAAATGCTTTTCAGTGTACCACAGGTGAATACATTTCAAAGTGTAATCATATAAGAAAGAATAAGACACAATTATTATTGCATGGCAATATTTATATTATCTCAAATTGATAAAAGAATAATATAATAATAATATAGTCAATTTGTCTAAAACTCTTAAAGGTTTGCTTAGCAACAAAAAAACAGCAATAACATAAAAAAACAACAGTGAATTCTCATGGTCTCTCACATGAATTATCATTATCACTCACAATCACCGGATCTCTCATCGTCTCCACCATCATAGTTTGTACAAACACCCTCACATGCACATTTAGCACATATAGTGCAACGAACTCCGGCTTTACAGCACTTACAGTGCCCTCTACATGCTGTCTTGCAGCCACAGTGGAGGAGAATGGTGCAGGCTTTACTGGCGTCTCCGAGATAAGTCCAGTAAGGTTCCCAAGTCTTGCTCGTAGAGTCCCGATACCATCCCCATGCATTGAACTCTGGGATATCTTGCTGGACAGCGGTTGCCTGATTCCAGTAGAAGCTGGCCTGCAGCAGTGCTCTTTTGATGTGCTAAAATCAGTGCAGCTTAGGTAGGAGGCAGGTTCTCAAGAGACTTGGTACCATTCGAGAAAAGGTGATGTCTAGCTTCATCCACGCGGCTGGAACCACAGCTCTTGCTGTAAATGATGACTACCATACATACGCTCCAGTCTTTGGACATGGACGTCATTGTTGATCTGTTCAGGCTCCAAGGTGAGGGTAACCAGGGATTCTGTGAGATCTGGTGTTGCTACCCAAGCTGCCCATGCACTCTTTTTCCCATGGCCCAGGAAGGCAGAGGTTGTGTCACAGCCTGTTAAAGCGTGGAAGAGTGGTAAGGCCAGTGACTTCTGGGGACCAAGGTCCTTGCTGATTTCATGAGCAGAAATGTCCCTATCATTTTTTCCACCTGCAAAGCCGATCCAGAGCTCTGTGAGGCCGAGTGTGTTGAAGAAGCGGATGGCAAGTATGTCAACATCGCTGTCGACAGTCCGGACAAATGCCTTTTTATGGCCATTGGCCCCAGCATGTGCAAGATGCAGGATTATTCCTGTATCTGCTTCTAGATGATTACAAAGCTGAAGGGCAGACATGTCATACCCTGGTCTGTTGGAGAGTACAGCATCTTTCTTTTACCTGACATGCCATGCTTGGTTATCTCTTCACTGATATATCCATATAGTTCATCCGTGTTGTCCTCATTTTTTCAGGAAGTCACTGTTCCAGTTACGTTTTGGAATTGGAGTTCTCCCGTCTACTTTAGTTTTTGATCAGGTTCCTCTGCGTT
Organism: Tiaroga cobitis; assembly: GCA_030578255.1. Taxonomy (NCBI): domain Eukaryota; kingdom Metazoa; phylum Chordata; class Actinopteri; order Cypriniformes; family Leuciscidae; genus Tiaroga; species Tiaroga cobitis. Next base: position 25,137,436 of record CM060612.1, read on the forward strand.
GGTGAGTTTGTGTTTTGAGGTTCTCCTTTGGATATGAATCAAACACAATATCCAATCGCGTGACAGATTCATAGCTCATGTGTGACCTCACAAACCCAGCAATATTGGTGCTAACGTAGTCATGGAATGTTTTTTTCAGTAGTTGGCCAGACCATTTGGACCATTACAGCACTATCAAGCACAACTACAGTTGCATCTCTAGCTGCTGCTACACATTTTTTTTTTCACCTTCATGCATTTGAGAATGCCTGACTTTGTACCATTGCGTAAACGCCCCTGGTTGGAAATGGTGGGTGGCTCCCTTTGATTTTCGAACCTGAAGAATTCTGCCATGTCTGCATCAGGCCTGGACTGAAGGGAAAGGAACAGTTGTGTGACGAGTCAGGCCCTGCCAGCATGAAGAGTTTGAGGGCTTCAGGGTTTTCATAGAGTCCAGCTGCACCACCACAGGATTGCAGGATTTTGTTTGACTGCTCATGGGACTGATCATATATGTATGACTATGGATCTTGCTCACAAGCATGGAGTAGCACTAAACAGCTGCTCCACCACAGTCCATACAATCAACTATTCTCAATATTTGCTTAGTATTGCCCAAATCTATGCTGGAATTCTGACTCTCCCTCATATATGCCTTCCCTACATTCCAAATATTCCCACCAATTTTCTAATTGATAAAGTATGAATGATCAGGTAGATGATTTCTTGTAAATGCAAATCGAGGTATAAACATAGGCAATCTCAAATGTAAGGATTCCCGTGTGTTTGTCATGGTAAAAAAAAGAAATAGACATTAAGTTTTCATTTGGTTCAAAAGTTGTCAAAACCCTTTTTCGGACAGTGGCCATATTGAATTTAGGGGGTCTTGATGTACCCAATCATAAATGTACGTATTCCTATGGGTTTCCCATGGTCAAAAACGGTAAAATAGACATCAAGTTTGTATTTGTATCTCATCTGGCTCAAAAGCTATAGCCGAATCCCTTTCAGGCGGCGGCCATATTGGATGTAAGGAATTTGGGGGGTCTTCATATACCCAATCATAAATGTAAGTATTCCTATGGCTTTCCCATGGTCAAAAAAGGTAAAATAGACATCAAGTTTGTATTTGTATCTCATCTGGCTCAAAAGCTATAGCCGAATCCCTTTCAGACAGCGGCCATATTGGATTTGGCCACCATCTGGGTCTCAGGGATCATTGGCTCGGGCGCCCTGGCTAAATCATTTCAGTGTGCCCTCAGCTACATCTGTGCCAAATTTGGTGCTTGTAGATGAATTTGCGCAAACAATGGGGTGTAAGGCCCCATGCTACAGCGCAAAATGCTTTTTTGGACAGCGGCTATATTGGAATTGGAGGATCAAGGGGTCCAGATATACTGGGTCATAAATATAAACATTCCTATGTGTTTCCCATGATCAATTAAGCTGAAAAACATATCAAGTTTGTTTTTGTAACTCATGTGGTTCAAAAGTTATAGCCGGAACCCTTTTTTTGTAACTCATGTGGTTCAAAAGTTATAGCCGGAACCCTTTTCTGGCTCCGGCGCCCTAGCTAAATCATTTCGGTATGACCTGTGCTACATCTGTGCCAAATTTGGCGCTTTTAGATGAATTTGCGCGAAATCACCTATTTATGTGCTTAAAGGGTTAGTTCACCCAAAAATGAAAATTAAGTCATTAATTACTCACCCCCATGCTGTACCAACCCCGTAAGACCTTCGTTCATCTTCGGAACACAAATGAAGATATTTTTGATTAAATCTGAGAGCTGGATCACTGCTATATAGGCTGCCTAAGGGACTGACACTTGACGGTCCAGAAAGTCATTAAAGAAAATGTTTAAATATTCCATTTATTCTCAATTATAAGTTTATCAAGCGACGAGACTACTTTTTGTGCGGAAAAACAAACAAAAATAACGACTTTATTCGACTATTCCTTTTCTTCCTTGTGGGCCAGAGACGAGAGTTCAAGAGATTTCCACGACGCGTGCGCGAGAACTGAAATGAGGACGTTCTTCTTCGACTCCTTGTTACCGGCTGCTCATCCTGCCCATCCTGACATTCTGTAAAAGGAAAATTTAAGTTTGCGCTGCGCAGGTGTGGCACCTTTCTGCTACAATAATAACCCAGGCCAGGATAGTTCGCCAAATTCATCCATAGCCATCATTTTACTAGGCCCATTCTCCCCTGTATCCAAAAGTCTGCATGCTCTGTAAAGAAAAACAAATGTCGAGGTTATTTTCAGATAGTAAAATACGTAGTTTCTTTTGTCTGCTGTGCTGCCACGGCCTTCGCTGCCACATCTACCCTAGCGTTTCCTGTTGAAACAGTCCTGCAAATACATGTACAGACAGCAAATTTTGTTTGGGACCCAAGTAAACCATATTTGGCAATTGTTACCACCCCCTTTTGATGGATGACCCCGCTCATTCATCAATTTAAACTAATTTGATTTGCCATCAACACCAACCCAAACGGCGTCCTTCAGCCAAATTTTGCCCAGACATCCTTCTCTGCCTCTGAAACAAAATATTACATTCTTCACTTAAAGCCCAATCTCATCTTCTTATCGAAGTATTTGAAGGGCAACGTCCCTGAGTCTCACAGCGAATCCTGCTTTTCAGGCCTGTTGTTTGGTCTCAAGTCAGCCATCACAAACATTTCTAAAGTCATCAATTTTCCCTATCAGGTCAGGTCATGCTGTACAGACTTGGTCAATGTCAGTCAATCATTTCTCCCCCTTTGTTCACAATTATCATAAATGTTAAGGGCTCTCTTGATACTTCGAAATTGACTTAGCCAATATGTCATTTTGTTGTTGCCATCAAATCTACAACATTTTCATTTATCTCAGCCCATGCCAGATGGTGATCTACAACTACACAATTCCAATTTACACAAATACTTAAACTGATCCAGAACATAATTCAAATCGACATCCTGCATGACAAAAGTATTACTACCAGACAGAGCTTGATGTCCAATCAACTTAAAGCTCGTCCCATGTTCTGTATTGTCTTTTCAACCGTTCCACTCAGAATTATCGGCTTCTTTAAAATTTGTCATTTGCCTTAACATCTGTAATGATAAAACTGTTCTGTTCTAATTTCAATACTGTTCTAATATTAGTACCCCAAACTAATACATACAACATAAAGTGCTGTCACCATCACACACACACTCATACTAGACACACATATGTTAACTGCTCATTCTCAATGTTTGCCCTTTCCTTATATCATCGTTAAAAGGATTTAAATTTTAAATAAGATTTTAACCTTTCCATTTTCCTGTAGCTTCTATCTAATTTTACATGGTCTCTTAACCACTTTCAAAGCATGTCTTGTTCATTATTCATTAGATTTTTTAGACAAGTCAGTTGGGTTGTTTTGTTTCATTATCATTATTTTTCTTCAGCTTGCTCTAGCAGGCCGATAACAGAAAGACAGACACAGTTACCATTCCTTCCTCCGCTCAAGCACTCTCTCTCACTATAAATACATTTCTTATACAAAATGTAATATTAAATGCATTACAATAACCTTTGACCATCCACCTTTGTTATCCAGACTTAAATCTACAAAAGCTGTCTTCATCTTTAGTCACCACCATGTCTAACGACCTTCAGGAGTTAGAACTATGTTATAAACTTCTATACATTTTCCTTGCCCATAGGGCAACCGACATCAAAAAGTTTTATTACTGTCTCCACAACAACTAATAATGGCAATCCCCTCACGGTCTCAGCTGGCTCTTGAAAGCCCATTGCCATTAGCTCTTTGTCTATAATTTTCTTCTCCTCAGGGTGTTGTCCCCCCTGGTATAGTTGCAGACACTTGTCACAATGAAAACAAGCCATACAACTAATGCGGTTTCTTCTGGCGAGTGGTATATATAGAGGAGCTTTGCTTTATTGGGGAGACATGCCGTAACTCGTCACCGCGTCATCTCCCCTTAACGGCATAAGGACGCTGCTGGCCTCACAGCTCCTGCTCAACCCTCATACCTGTCTCACATAAAACACCCCCATTCAGGAGATGCCCAGTGACTTTACGTGAGCCCTCTGCCTTAGGTTGCCCCCTGTCTGGCCAAAGAAGGTCTTACCCGTCATAGAGATGGTCACTCGTGCCCACTGGTGACCGCTTTTTTCCCCATCACAGAATCTTTGACCGTTTTCTTCAACAAAATCTGTTGTTCTCTGGAGCTTAGGAAAGGCACGTTCAAGAGTCACCAGAGCCATTCCCATTGCCTAATAGTGTTCACACAGGGAGACAGGTTAATAACAGCTGTATTTAATCACTTAAATCCATTAACCATCTTAAAAGCAGAAACCTAGCTGCTTAGACTATACTCAGCGAATTTAGATCATCCGTACGTTCAGTGAACTTTATCTGTAGACGGAGCCATCGGTCCTGAATGGTGGAGACTAAATGAGACAAAGAAGTTACTGGTCCTAAAATAAAATAAAATGTCTTCAAGTTCTGCATTATTATTTTAAAGACTTCTTTAAAGTCATTCAGTTTTACATTTAAAACATTTACAAATACAAATTGCCCTTTATGGCAATTGTTTCTTTAAACATCTCTGTGTCTATGATTCTTCAACTGAAACTGTGCTTTACTACAAATAGCTTATCACAGATAACAGCTTTGAGCTGACATTGAATGAGAGAGACTCTGAGGCATTCAGGACTGGCACACTGCACTCTCATAAACTTCTAACATCAAACTTTTATCTACCATCCTATAACTCTATCCCAGCTTAAGGCACATTTGCCAGAAATTACATGTGTTTCCAAATAAACATAATTTTTATAGTTGTCTTTATTTAGACATTACAAATTTCCACTCAGATTGAGTCTCTGTTGCACTGGCAGTTTCAGCCACAGTACACATCAGATCCAGATAAGCAAACTGTTTCATTACAGCCAATAATAAACTTATCTTTTGAAAGCAAAAACATCAGCTTCTAGTTCTTTCATGGCCAACTTTTCAAGCTGTTTGTTTAATCAGCATTCAGCAACTGTTAATCCAGTATTGCTTCTGCTTACTTGATCTTAAATAATTATTCGTTTCACATTTCTCAATCAGCATTTTAGTTGTCAAGTTCTCAATTACGTTAACTTTGACAAGGCTAGCACTCTCTGCTTGATACATCTTTTGCAATTATTATAAATCATTCGTGAGATTAGTCTCTCTCCTTAATCTAAACCCTTTCTAAAATGTTTAATTAAAACACAATCATCCTGTTAGTTACTTTGATATATTTTGCAACTCACATTTGTTGGAGTCATTAATTTTACATCAACCTGTATTCATCAATTCACTATTATAGATCTTTTCTTCGAAAGGATTCACTTTAAGACTTCAATCTTTTGACCTTGTTTTTTTATCTCTTATTTCTCAGACCAAAAATTGTCACTGTCGTCGTTTAAACACTGATCTACTTTCAAACCCACATTATTATCAGAAATGTGTCACTATCACATTTTCAAACACCTTCTCTGCTTGATACATCTTAGTTACGTGTTAAATGGTCCTGATGACCACCATTAAAAACACTCTCTGTCATCTGGTGGGTTCATGTGTCAGCCTCAATTACAGCATCAGACACCTTGCAGTTTGATCACTGTGAGCTTGCAAACGGCTCCAACTTACTGCACACCCTTGAAGCAGTGTGTGTCCCATTTCAGGAATGTAAACAGAGCCACTGATAAGCAGTTCTCTGTATTCTTTTACAGTCCACCAGTCGCGGATTTAATCACAATAGCCAAATCATACTCTTCATCATTTTATTGGCGGAACATAATTTCATGAGCAGCACAGAAAATGCTCAAAATATTCGAATTTGTTTTCTGTCTTTACACATTTCTCCCAGCTTATCTTTTACAAACATCATCTGCAAATCTCTTCAAAGTGAGATCTTCTGAGCAGAGCTGTTTACAGCATTTGCTCTCTTCTGTCTCACTATTTATTTATTTATTTATTTTCCCGGACTGTTCCGTTACTCTTCATAAAGTGTAACAATTTGTACATCATTATTTTCATTACAACTGGTTTGAAGCCTTTTCCCTTCCATCACATGGTTAGTCTGCAGATTCAACTTAATATTATCATTATTGTCTCAGTCTTATCTCTACTGTTTCTCCAAAACAGATTATATTACTCAGTCCGTAAATTACACAGACAACCATTATAGCTACTTGCTTCAATACCCTTATTTTCTTAATGTGGTGGCAATTTTAATGATATTCATTGATCTTTAGTTAAATATAGATGATTCAAAGAATGTCACATGTGTGTTTCTCACTTGTAGTGGGAAAGGATACTGTTTATGTACCTGGGGAGGCAGAAGAGGGAGACACTTGTGATCGAAATTTTACATTTAGAAGTGTTTTTCCTTTTACATTTAGATGTGTTCTTTTATTTTTCTTTCTTTCTTTATTAACATTTAGATTAACTTGTTTTAACATTTTATTAAACTAAAAAGATTTACATAATCAATAAGCATTTAACAGAGATGTTCATATAAGTTAAAGAACATTATTAAAGAATATAACCAAGCTGATAGAAATGCATAAGTTAGGATGTGCTTCTGGAACAACATGTTCTGTCACGTCTTAGTGGTCTGGTATATCTCAAGTGTGAAATGTATGTGGGTAGTTTTCGGACAGAAATAAATATAGGCAGAGAGTGTGATGTCTAGTTGATAGGAGACTTTAAAATTAGATGGTCTGTCTGAATAAATTTATGTGTGACCAAGGGCTTGAGCAAGTTTCTGTGAGACAAAGAACTTGAGAGACCAGAAACTTGGAAACAACATTTCCTTTTAAGGTTTTTCTGAAACAGATGCAAGCCTACACAGGATGTGTAAGAGTATATAATCTGAGGTGAAAGAAACGGACCTTCACCTTCACATTTAGACTCTGTCTGTATGTGAATGTCACTTTTAATCCTTTGCAAAGAATTAAACTTTAAATACTTTGAATTTTAAAAGGTTTCCACTGTTGTCTTTCTTCCTAACTTTTCGAATAGAATTATTTCCACGACACACTCCAGAGAACAGACGAACAAGGACCTCTGACCTAGATGTCAGAAGGCCATTTGGTGCAGGGTAGCATAGTGGGCCAACTAGTGACGTCTATGGAAAACTACTGGGAGGAAGGCTCTGGGGGGAAGAAGGCCTTGAAACTAAGATAAAAGCTAGTTCAGTCTGTCTGGGGGTGTGTCACTCTTCTGCACAGGGTAACAACTGTGTATTAGACTGCTCCTATTCTTGCAAGAATAAATACTTCTATTTTATATAATTTGACTCTGAGTGTCTCTTACGCAGTGATGTTTGTTTGAGAATTTTTGCCACAACATTAACATTAATAAAATAAAGCAGATATATCATCATTATTTTATCAAAATCTAGAATTGTTCCCCATTCTGCTTAAAACATTCTTCATATCATGTTAATCCCTGTCAATCATACAATGCCTTATTTTATTCTAAAACTGACTTTTCATATCATTTAAACAGTTAATTTGACTTCCATAAATTCTGTCAGACCATGTCTATTTTCATCACATATAGTTTTCTACTATATTTCTCCTTTCTTTTCCCTACATGCCAGTTCCTTCATTATCTAACCAGTACACGCATGTCTCACACACCAACCTTTTTGTTTTTTCACTTCCCTCTTCCACCAAGTCTCACTTACAGTTCCCCCTATTTCACACAGACAGCCTTATTGCTTCTTGCTACTTCAATCCTTGTCATATAAATTTAAGTTCTATAGACATCTAATGTCATGCATCCATTTACTGGATGAAGTAAAAAAAACATTATTTCTCCTGGCAGTTCGACATTTTATCTTCAAGCCAACAATCCATTATCTGTTCACATTTTTTACACACATGTTGAACGCAGACACAACTTTTGTTTCTCACTGCTCTGTTCAACTGATTCCCGCACCATCTTTAATGTTGTGGCGCTCAATACCTCATTTGACAAAACACCGGTGTACCAAATTTCAGCCAATATGGTTCAATTTCACTCTTCCCCCAATTAAACCGAATTTAAATGACCCTTACCAGAGACGTTGTTTCATGCCACTTGCGGGTTCTTTAGATTCCAGTGGTCGATTCTCCCGGCCCTGATATCGGTCGGCCCCTCTCTCTCAAGTTTACGAGGTAGAGCTGGAACTTACTTAGTCCAGGTGGCCAAACACCGTCCGATCTCAGGTCCAGGAGGCACGTCCAAGGAATCCCACTTCTGACACCAAAACTGTTGTGGCAAAAATTCTCAAACAAACATCACTGCGTAAGAGACACTCAGAGTCAAATTATATAAAATAGAAGTATTTATTCTTGCAAGAATAGGAGCAGTCTAATACACAGTTGTTACCCTGTGCAGAAGAGTGACACACCCCCAAACAGACTGAACTAGCTTTTATCTTAGTTTCAAGGCCTTCTTCCCCCCAGAGCCTTCCTCCCAGTAGTTTTCCATAGACGTCACTAGTTGGCCCACTAAGCTCCCCTGCACCAAATGGCCTTCTGACATCTAGGTCAGAGGTCCTTGTTCGTCTGTTCTCTGGAGTGTCTCCCTCTTCTGCCTCCCCAGGTACATAAACAGAATCCTTTCTCACTACAAGTGAGAGACACACATGTGACATTCTTTGAATCATCTATATTTAACTAAAGATCAATGAATATCATTAAAATTGCCACCACACCGCTTAGATGTATTACCGCCACCTACCGTATAAGATGACGTGTTGGAAGCGCAAAACTTTCTGTTTACAAGCAGAGGAAGACGCGCGCTGTACATACGCTTTTCAATTCGACACTTAATGTCCTGTAGGTCTCGCTATATTATATACAATGGTTAAAAAGTCGAAATCAGTAGACATATTTACGAATTGAAACGCGTATGTACAGCCCGCGTCTTCCTCTGCTTGTAAACAGAAAGTTTTTCGCTTCCAACACGTCATCTTATACGGTAGGTGGCGGTAATACTTCTAAGCGGTGAGCAGCCGGTAACAAGGAGTCGAAGAAGAACGTCCTCATCTCAATTCTCGCGCATGCGTCGTGGAAATCTCTTGAACTCGTCTCAGGCCCACAAGGAAGAAAAGGAATAGTCGAATAAAGTCGTTATTTTTGTTTGTTTTTCCGCACAAAAAGTATTCTCGTCGCTTGATAAACTTATAATTGAGCCACTGTAGGCACATGGAATATTTAAACATTTTCTTTAATGACTTTCTGGACCGTCAAGTGTCAGTCCCTTAGGCAGCCTATGTAGCAGTGATCCAGCTCTCAGATTTAATCAAAAATATCTTCATTTGTGTTCCGAAGATGAACGAAGGTCTTACGGGGTTGGTACAGCATGGGGGTGAGTAATTAATGACTTAATTTTCATTTTTGGGTGAACTAACCCTTTAAGGCCCCCAACTATAGGGTTAATTTGGATTTGGAAAAAAGAATATTTTTGACCATGACTGAATGTTATTGTAGTCCAGAAGATGACAGTGTAGTGCAGTTTATCAGATGCATTACGAGAACCATCCCACATTTATGACAACATGTTTAATATTTAGGAAAAGAAAACCACCATAAATTCTGAAAAAATTAAAAGAGATGCACAATACCTGTTTCTAGTCTCTAGTATTTTACTTTTTTTTTTTACTGAATTATTCATCCTGTTAATTTTTCACATTCTAGGAATCTGTTTTCTTACAGGCGAATGGTGTTATAGGCTTGTCCCCGAATCAGAATGAGATTGAGCCTGAAGTTTCCAGTGAGGCATCAATGTAACATGAATTATTCTGATACTTTAACTGAAAAGGAAAGTGAAGAGAAGATGGGAAACGAGTTGTTGTTGTTGTTGTTTCCTATCCTTTCTTCATTGTAAGTTGCTCTGAGAAATTGTCACAATATCAATATTTCAGTAGTTGGTACAAATACCAGTGAAGTTTCAACTCAACACGAATTTCAACACCGCAAAAAAACTAATTTGATATTTGTTATTAGTAATTTTTTCTTCAAAAAAAGACAAAACGCACACCAGTAATAACACAGGGAACAAAGAAACCATTTACAAGCAATATAACAGTGAGTTGACATTATAAAGATAAGGGGTTTTCAATTAAAGTTCCAAAAGGTCCGTTCTCTATATGTCCTTCCCAGCGGAGGTCCGGACAATACTTTTATGTAGGAACCGCTATACATTTCCATTGAGGCAGCTGTAAAAGAACAACAACAAAAAACTAAACACTCAAAATAGTCACCAAAGATGATGATCTTGTGCCCAGAGAACCAAAACAAGTATGTCTAAGAATTTTTACCAAAAATATAACCCAAAATAAATATTTCTCCCAGCTGGATATGAATATAAAGGGGGTGCAGGTTTACATCTTAAGAAAGGTATTTTATATTTAGCTAAAAATTAGCCGGACTTCGTCATACTCATATTCTAGTCAGAATGTGAGTCTGATACTGCTCCATAGGGCTTTGATTATGAGGAGTGTCTTAACCGAACCAGGAAAAAAAAAACCTCTGTACTCAATTGGATAGACCTACAACCAATCAGAGCAACGCAGTAAGTGTTTTTTTTTTTTTTATGAGCTACGCAAAGTTGTCAACAGAACTACACGCACACTGGAAGAAGTAGTAAAATAATGAGTGTTGCTTCTTTTACTTGGTCCTCCATGAGTGCGACCAAAGGAGAAACCGCAACGACCACAGGGTTTTCATTGCGTCCCATCTTCTTAGCGACCATTGGACCCAGCTGATAAAATAAACTTTTGCCGAATCCCGTAGGAAGGACGGCAAACACATCTTTCCGATCGACAAATGCCTTGATTGCAGTTATCTGTTCGTCTTTTAAAATTAATCCGCTGTTGATTTCTTTTACAACAGACGCGAAAGCGAAATCTACACATCTCAATTCTCCAGCTGCAGTCATCTTTGAGGGAAACCAGTTCAACCCAAGCGCTCTTTGATAACATGATGATTACGTAACTGCAGATCATCTGTCCATCATCGTATAAAGCCCGCCCTGGTAATTTGATTGGCCCGACTAATTATGAACAGATCATAATTAATCCTCAATGGATCGAGTCCAGACCGAACTTCCCGACCAAAAAATGTTGTGGGCGGGGTTCGGGCTGGCATCCAGGCTAGCTAAAAATAATAAGCTACGAAAAATAATCAATGTACCTAATATGATCATCAAAATTCTCATCTTGAGGGCAAAACAAAGTTAACTAGTAATTTAGTTAAAGGACAACTCCAGTGCAAAATGAACCTTTGGTCTAATAACACATTGGTACCGAGTCGACCGTTCTCTGAGATTTGTTTTCATGATAATTGAATATAAAGAGTTTTATCTCAAAAAACTGTTTAGCTTATAGGGCATAGTAAAAAGAAATCGTTAGTTAATACCACTAACAAGGCTCAAAATAGCCCCACACTAACACGGTAACATAACACGCTAACGTGGTTCGTCTGGTCGAGAGGTTTTCCAAGATGGATCCTGCCTGTATACGCGAAGTGTATTGTCTTTATAAAGTATCTTCTTATTGAACTGTCTGTACACTTACAAAGTTCTCAACGCTTCGGTTTGCATGTAGGGACCCGCGTTATGCTACCGTGTTAGTGTGGGGCTGTTTTGAGCCTTGTTAGTGGTATTAACTAGCGATTTCTTTTTACTTATTCTATGCCCTATATACTAGCGTTATAAGCTAAACAGTTTTAGATAAAACTCTTTACATTCGATTATCATGAAAACAAATTAGACCTATTAATATAGTTATTAGACCAAAGGTTAATTTTGCGCCAGAGTTGTCCTTTTAACTAGTAACTAGTAAAGATTTTTGTCTTCCCTTGCCATCTCTAAATAATTTTCCAAATCTAACACTGTTTATTAATGAAATGCTCTACATTTGCTGATTAATAATGCTAAATGTATGAAAAACGTCTACACGCGTTAACTTGTCTCAAACCTGGTTTAGTTAAACAATCAGAGTCATCTGTATGACAGATAAAACTAATTGTATTTGCTGCATTGTCGGATTGGTCAGCCATTTGTAGAGGTTTGTTAAAGCTGCTATAGTGACCCACACAAAAACATAGTTGTTTTGTTTCATTATTTACACCGTAAGACCCAGTGCTCGAAGTGGGAAAAAAGTGCCGGAAATCATGTCCAAGGGGAAGTGTCTACTTCTTCACAGAAATGAGCTTGTGCACAAATGTGTGCTTTTCCATGACCACTGTGAATCAAACAACAGGTGTTCAGGCATTGAATTGAGCCTTCACTACTGATACTGTAAGTGTTACTCGTAATGTTGCTGTTAATAGAAAAACTAATATGTTGTGAAGTATGAAAACGTAACCTTTAAATAGCCTAGGTAAAGGCTTTTAAAACCTTTGAAAGCACGAGATCCCACCCTTCCTTCAGAGCTTCTCCAAAGCCACTCCTCCGGACCGCTCCGATTATTACGTCACAGGTTTCCATCTCCTCCAAACTACAGCAGTTATGGTGTAAACGCATCATAAGCTGGTTGTTCTGGTTTAGGAGGAACTGTAAAAGGCAGCTACTGTTTCGTTTGCGGTGCTCCGTGACTGACGTCTGTCTAACTCTACATGCCATGTAACGCGCTGATGACGTGTGATGTGTGAAAAAGAATATCTATCTACCTATCTTAACTATTAAAAAGCTTTTTTATACCGAACATTTTATATAACCGCTCTACGTGATTAGTTTTTCTTATTTTCACTATGCTACCTTTTTTATGTTTCTACTGTGAAGTGAAATTTTGGAAAGAAAACACTGTAGTAGGTCTCACAAACATGTTTTCCCATTTCACCATGCTACTTTTCACTGTAGACGCGTTAGACTGACGTGTTTGACAGTCTCGCGTTCATACTTCGGCAGTGTCTCGTGAATGACGCGAAATTCTAAAAATGCAGAGCTCAAGTTAAAGTTCGTTCAACTTCTACACATCTCTAGACCTGCTCTGACATGTGTGTGAATGGCCCGTAACTGAAGTAAGAATTGTTGACACAAATTCTTATTAAACATCATAACTGCGTAAGAGACACTGAGTCAAATTGTAAATGAAACCTCAAGGTTTCAACTAAACTATGCATATATGCATGTTACACAACATTTTCCTGCTCCGTCCATGCAATTGTAAGGAATTTAGCTCAGGTTTTAGGGGAATATGTATTCAATACTTATTAATTCATAATCAACAAATATTGGATACGGGTGAACCAGATAACCATACATAAAAATCACCCAAAGAGGGGATTATATAGTCCACGCGTCTACTTCAGATGTACATAGGTAATTAAACACAGCGAATTATAATTAAGAATATACATCATATGCAGACCGGCTATATTGATTTTCAGAATACCTTAATAGAATTAACCGCACTTCAACCAATCAGTTCGTCCGCCGAACTGTTTTGTCTGATACTCTTTATCAATTCTCAAGAAGGTTTCTTCTTAGTATAAGTTTTACTAATCAAATTAGATTACTTAACAATATCAGCTCGTAGCTTAAGAATGTTCTAAGTAGAGGACCCCTCTGGTGGAGTGAGCCCTTAGACCCGTTGGCGAAGCTTGGCCGCGCGCCTCATAGGCAAGAGCAATATCATCCCTGACCCAATGTGACATGGTCTGTTTAGTAGCGGCAGCACCGCTGTTACTGCCCCCATAACAAACACATAGTTGCTCTGACTTACGCCACTGGCTAGTGCGGTGAACGTAGGCCTGAAGAGCACGGACTGGACACAGTCTGTGAGATCTCTCCTGCTCCGGCGTTGTGAACGGCGGATGGCAGAAGGCCTCAGAGTGACCGGATGTACAGCCAAAAATGGTACTTTAGGCAGGTAATCAGGATGAGGATGCAAAATCACTTTCACCATTCCTGGGGAAAAGTCTAAGCAGGATGGCGATATTGACAGAGACTGCATGTCCCCGATTCTTTTTAGAGAGGTTATAGCATAGGAAAAACCATCTTTAGGGTCAGAAGTTTGCCAGACGCTGACTCTATAGGTTCAAAGGGGGTCTCAACCAGACCCTCTAGGACTATAGCTAAGTCCCATGAAGGGATCTTGGTTTCATACGGGAGGCCTCAGTCGTCTGGCCCCACGAATGAAGCGTGTTAGGGGGGGAGTAACAGTTTTAGACCCAGGACCAGAGAAGATGAAAGAAGACCAGGAGTCGTGAAGTTAAATTAAAGAGTAAAATTTACTGAAGAATAGTTTGCAGTTTAATTAGTAGAGCCAGCGTCAAAGTCTCACGAGGAGGTCGCAAGCTAACTCTCCCTTACATAAAAATCGTACACCAGTTATACTGTTTTCAAGGGCATACATTACATAAACATTCACTTCTGATTGGCTCAGAGGACATAAAGTCTAAACTATGATACATAGATAGACGGGTACGTCGACATCGATCAAGATAGCTGTCATCCAAGTCACGAAGCTCCAGTAATGACCTCGGAGGGGCCATCGAAAAGCGTCATGAGACCAGCCACCCTGTGTCTTGAGACCTGCAACATACTGATAAAACCTTCCATCCTACTGATAAAACCTTCCATCCTCAGAGAGAAGAAATAATAATTACTTTATTTCTTGAGAGATATATGTATTAAAGAAGTACAATTTTGGAAACAAATCATAGAACCATACAGAAATTTACCCCTGTCCGTTAATGGGGTCAGAAGAGAAACCTAATCATATGATTTGGGTTCTCTTTAGGCTCAACACACTCATTAGTTTATTAACTCCATACATACAAACTAAAAGCCTGTATTTACTGTTCTGGCTCAGGGCCACAGAAGATTAGTCACAGACATCATAAGACATTCATGAAAGATATGCATTCAACCAACATTCATGAAAGATATGCATTCAACAAAAGTGTGAATAAAAACCCATATGTGAATCACTTTATGGCATATAGGAATGATTATATAATTTGATTAGTACTTATTATAGGAATAATGTAATCATAAAAAAGATATACATATAGTTGAATTGAAGAGGCAAGGGATTCTGACCCCAACCCTTCAAGCGAGTGAGCAGAGGATATCTCCCGAGTGGCATCTCCCCATCAACCAAGGCGTGGCAAGCCGAAAGAGCGGCCACATAAACCCTGAGAGTGGCGGGGCATGTGCCTGTTGATAATTTTTCCTGCAGGAAATCCAGAGCTGAAGCAATCTGGCTGTTGACCGGATCTGCATTATGTACAACACACCACCTTTCAAAAACACCCCATTTGTTGGCATAACTCTTTCTAGTGGAGGAAGCCCTAGCACTTAGAATGGTCTCAATCACAGCAGGCGAAAGCCCAGGGTCCCCCAGTTGGTACCCATCAGGGGCCAAACATGAAGGTTCCACAGGTCGGGCCTGGGATGGAATATCGTGCCCTCCGCCTGGGACAGAAGGTCCCTCCTCTCTGGAATCGCCCATGGCGAGCCGTTGAGGAGAGATATTATCTCTGTTCGGCCAACGCGGCGCTATCAATAAGAGGCAAGACCCTTGCTGGCGAACTCTGGCTAGAACTCCCGGGAGCAGAGCCACTGGAGGAAACGCATACAGGCGCATTTTGGGCCGTGTGTGCCATCGCATCCAGACCCAGGGGGGATGGGTGACTCAGAGAAAAGTAGAGGGGACATTGCGCTGTCTGATAGGAGGCGAAGAGGTCCACTTCTGCTTTGTAAAATCTGGTCCAGATCTGATTGACTACTTCTGGGTGGAGTTTCCATTCCTCTTTCAGCAGTTTCTGTCTGGACAGTAAATCTGCTCCCACATTCAGGTGCCCAGGGATGTACACTGCCCTGAGTGACAGGAACTTCTTCTGGGCCCAGAGAAATCTGCCTCGCTATTCTGTTCAGATTGCATGAGTGCAGACCTCCCTGGTGATTATGTAAGAGACTGCCGCTGTGTTGTCTCTCCCACACTAGGACAGCCTCTCAACTGAGGGAGAAAGTATTTCAGGGCGAGAAATACATATTCCATCAACTTGAGACAATTGATTTGCCAATCAAGATGATGCCTACCCAGATCCCCTGGGCTGGACGACCACTTAAGACCGCTACCCAGCCCAACAGGGAGGCGTCTGTCGTTAGCATTCTGCGACAACAAGACGCACCTAGAGTGGGACCCAAGGTGAGGAACCGGGGTTTGAACCACGTAGAAAGGGAACGAAGTCCCAGCGCGTAACCCTTACCATAAACATGGATTTTTGAAAGTACACGAAGCGTTCAGCGCGTGACTTACCATAAACATGGATTTTTAAAAAGGACACGAAGCACTCAGCGCATGCTCTTGTCTTTATTTGCCCTTGGGGATTGTATAGTTATTTGAGCCACAACTGAAGTGGTCTCATGTGCAAAAGGCCCAGAGGGATCCCTGTGAACGCAGCTGCCATGAGACCTATGTAATGTCCTGACCTAGCCAAATGCTGCTTTAGGGTGTTTAAAATGGTCTTGACACAAGCGGGGGACAGTTGTGCCCCCGATGGTGACAGAGTCCCATTTAACCCCCAAGCACGTTACCCACTGGGGAGGAGAGTGAACGCTTTTCTTGGCGTTGCAACTCAGCCCCATATAGAGAAGATGAGCGGGGATCGATCTAGATGTCGAACCGCAAGCTCTTGAGACTGGGCCAGTATCAGCCAATCGTCTATGTAACATGGCTAGGTCGAATGGAAGGACCCGGAATTGGTAAGCTTTGTCCCCCAAAGCAAACATCAGGAACTTCCAGTGTTGTGGCAATATTTCTATATGAAAATATGCGTCTTTTAAGATCGACCGTGAAGATCCAAACGTGATGTTGAATTACAACACGATCTTCTTGATAGTTAGCACCTTGAACTTGAGCGTTCTAACAGGACGGTTCAAGCCTAAAAGATCTAAAAATGGACGCAGTCCTCCATGTTTTTGTGACAGCAGATGCGCCTATTCCTGTTTCACGGGAGTGGGAACCACACCGTTAAAACGAGGAGGACAACATTCCTTTTCACTGTCTTCAGGAAACAAACAGAGATACCCGGCAGTAGCTTTTACGCTGCCAAAGTCCCTTTAATACTTCCTGTTAGGGGAATGTTGAATGTTATTTGTCCTGGGCGATAACAGGAAACAAAAAAGTTCAACCTTTCGGTGGAAACCGCTGCCCCCTGAATCACCAGAGGTGGCAAGGATGTTACAGTGGTTTCGAAAGGGCTGCTGAGTGCGACGAGCCGGTCCCCAGTCTTTACGAGGGGGAACGCAACTTGCCATGCTCTGCTTTTGCCATACTCTCCTTTTTTTTCTCCTTTTTAAAAAAAATCAGAACAGCCTGATATGCCTGCATCACTGCCATAGTAGCCAGTCTGAACCCCACCAGCGTGGATGTTATTATACACGACTTGGTGGGGAGTGCTGACTCCTTAAATAATATGAGCCCCAGAGAAGAGAGAGCCCGCGAGCGTCTCTTCGGACTGGCGCATCATCGTAAACCACATGCCCCTGCACCCACAATAGTCTAATAGATTGACGTCGAGGGCACAAAGATGCACGAAGAATAAGGTTTTCCCCATGCACGAGTTAACGTCATGGAGATCCTCAAGGAAGGGCAGTTTAGCTGTAATCTGGCCACAGCACGGGTCACCACCTCGAGTAACCTCTCAAACGTTTTATCATAACGAGAGAAGTACTCGGAGGCGGTACTCCCAAAGTCCATCATTTTAGATGGATTTTCAATATTTAATTCCTCAGAATTAAAGGTGACCAAAGAACAGCCAGACAATTAATACAAGCATTTGATATATTGCATTGAATATCTGATTTCTCATATATTATCATTTAATTCATCAGCAATAAATACAGCCAAATATTAATCAGACAAGCAAACACGGTTTGAATGACAGGCTGTAAAAATTTTTCATAAGATCAGCCTAGTATGCCTGTAACACAGCCATGGTGTACAGCGCAGTACCAGCCTGACCCACTGAAAATGCATGTGATAATGCGATCCCAGGGGAGAGAAAGCCCGCGAGCGTCTCTCCGATCTGAGGCAGCATCATATAATCGCGTGCCTTTGCACCCGCGATAGTCGAATTGGTTGACATCAGGGGCATAAAGACACGTCATATATATATATATATATATATATATATATATATATATATATATATATATATATATATATATATATATATATATATATATATATATATATATATATATATATATTAATCTTTATTAGCTTTGAGTGTTTTATGGGACTCTTTTGGCTGTGATCAGTGTAGTCTGGCCACTGCACGAACGATCGCCCCGAGCAGTTCTCCTTTTATCATCGCGGGAGGAACGCTCGGAGGCGACGAACTCATGAGATTCAGTGTCCTCCGCCCAGGCCGAAGAAACGCCAAGGCACGCTTCGGTAGTCAGGTAAAAGGACATCGCGATCTAGAGAGAGAGCGAGCGAAAAAGGACGCACCCATCTCTCGCTCCTCAGCCAGGTCGACACGCGAGCCCCACAATCGCATTGGGGGTGCTACCCCTTTGAAATAAGCAAAGCGAACGCGAAGCACTTAACTGTGAACATTCCACTGTGCTCGCAATTCACCATGCTCAAACGCAAGGGCTGCATGCTCAAACAAAGCAGTAAGTGTGTGTATCCAGTTCTGACATAGAACATGAACATGGAAGGACACAGCGCTTACTCTGTTGACTCATTTCTCTTTTTACTTTTTCTAAACTCTTTTTAGACCGTTGAGAGATAAGAGAAAATCTGCACACTGTTCAGTGATAAACTAAAAACTCCTAACAAAGATCTGTAGTAGATAGAGAGGAGATAAATGCTTGCACACCAAACACAGAGAGGTCTCTGAAGACAAAAGACCTGACGATGCACCTGCGGCTCATCTAATTATAGCCTCGTGTCGCGGGTGCGCGCCGATAACGTCACCGACCGAGGCTATATTACTTCCGGTCGATTAAATCGACGTGTTTGCACACTATATTCACAGCGGGTCACGATTAAATGCGTTCCTAATGCGCTTAGCAGCGCAGCATCGATTGTAGCTTTTGAAAGGGAACTAGGATATATCACTACATTTAACAACGAATGGAATAACGAAAGTAAAACAGGAAACAGGGAAACACAGGAAAAACACAATTGCAAGCACAGCTGAACCTTAAGAGACAACAAGGAAAACACACACTTTAACGCATTTAAATTTAGATGGAACAATACTTGCAAATAGACCTTTGTGTAGCGGAACAAGCAGGTGCGTGTGTGGATGTCCTCGGTGCTCGTGAGATGGAGGCGGTCTTTTGGTTCTTGCAGAGCGCGTTTCGCTCGCGGGAAGTTCAAAACGTCCTAAAGATACGCTGTGTGGAAGAGTCCCTTTTCCCGGAGGTTAGAGGACCGGTTAGAGCGTGAGGTGCGCGGTTCGGTCCGGAGACGAGAACTGAGCACTAAGATTAAGACTGGGCTATGCGCACAAATAAAACGAAGACAAATAAGACGAAAGACTAAAACAATAAGACAAGGCTTAAAGTCACACTAACAGGAGAGTACACGAAGAAGAGAGCGAGAGGCCAGTGTCCCGATCTTTTAAAGTGAAAGTTCACGCCCCTTCTCCTGGGAAAACATACCAATCGCACCTCACAGATTTGGGCGCGCAAGGCGTTCTTTTGTTTCCCCTCGATGACCTCATTTGCGTGTTTTATGAGGCCGCAAGCTTGGGCATTTCACTTCAAAGATGGAAAAACATAGTGGACTACGTTTTACAGTAACCTCTTACATATATTTGGTTTCATATTTCATTTGATATCAATAAGTTCGTGTTTGGCATGCATACAAATATATATATTCTAAGATTCTTTATAGAAGCCCTTAGAGTTCAACTACACAACTAACAATCCTAGCTAGGCTTGATACAACAGTATAAAACTCAAACATACAAGAATACATCATATATAAATTTCAGAATCACTCATTTCTGGATTTTAATGTCAGGAATGCATCCGTGTTTGTGTGGGTGCGTGTGTATCTTCATTTGAACATCTGGCACCCCCCCCCCCCCCTCGCCGCGGAGGGGTGTTGGAGATAACGGTCTTCTTTGATCGTGCCTCGCGAATGGATCGCGCTGGCACGAGGAGATCTGGGGAGACTCGGTTACGCTGTAAAGGTGTCAGAAATCAATTTAAACTTCAGACTCGCTAGCACTATTATATTTAGATTGGGTGAGTCATAGGTTGTGGGCATTTAGAAACCGTTCGCAGGAATGTGTGCATGGCGTTCAGAATTAGTGAATTCATGATTCTCCATTCATACTCTACACAATAAATGCAAGTTTTTAGCATTCCCTGCTTATGATATGACCCTTAGTGGTGGCTAACTGACACCTTAAAATCAGTTATCAAACCTCAATCTGTTTTTTTTTTTATGATTTGGGCATTGATTAAAAAACAATATTAACACTATATGTGTCTAAATTCTGATTGGGTGGGCAAGGCAGATGTTTTGGTGGATTCAGCCCACCCCTGCCTATGCCCAGTTCCCGCCCTGTACGTCGGACCAAATTCAATTTTGTGGTCCTACACCTTCCACAGTTGATACATATAAATACATTTAGGTCTTGTCCACACAGACCCGTTTAGCTGTATACTTAAAAACGTTGTATCGTATCGGGGTTTCAAGGTATATATAGCACAAGGTTTATGTGCATGCTCCACCTATTCTTCTTCTTCGATTTTAGTGCATCTCTTTGGCAGAATTACACCGCCACATAGGCTACTGGTCTGGCATGTATACTACACCGTTTGAGTCGTGTTCAGTGGTTAAGGATGTGAAAAAACTTTCAACCATTATAACAAAAAATGTTTCTGGAACATATCACCTACTGTACCTGCCTTTAACTATTTAAACCAGCAAGCTGCCTTTGATCAACCATTTTTATATAAAAAAAAAAAAAAAAACTAGACCACCACAAAACCAGAATTCAGCAGCTAGCTACTTTGTGGTTGCTATAACATTTCTCTGAGAGGGTTTATTACGTTCCACGCCTATAAGGATACATTTGGTTTCTCAGTGAATAATAGCATATGAAACACCTAATGCAACGAACGCCTAATGAAACGCCTTTCCTAGGAAAAGTGTCACAGCACAATTTCCACACACATTTGTGTATACATGATAAAACAAACACTTTTTTAGTAATTTTTTATAGTCTTTGTACAGTTGTTTTATATAATTTTTTTGTTGAAATGTGCGCAAATGAATTACAGTGAAACTGTAACACTTCAAACATGAAATTTTGAACAAAACATTTGTGATATTTTATGTGGTACTGATCAGATTCTCGCTTCCAAGTGGGTTTTTTTGGGCATCCCTTGATATGATTTTGTTATTTGAATACTGTTTTTGCTTTTGCTAATAATAATAATAAACCATTTCAAAATGACAATGTTGTATTTTCATATAGTGTAAATATTGCTATGTGCACTATATTCAGTTATTTGGCCTGTGAGCTGTACATGTTTTGCATCCCTGCCCTAACCCAGCGAATGTTGTTTTGTCCATGTGTTCTTCATTCAAGATGTTCTGCATTTATTTTAGTTTTTTTTTGCTGTGTTTGTATGACAATCTCCCTGGTGATGGAAATGTTTGCCTTCATTTGAATAGTCTTGAGTGGTCAGTGTAGTCTCTTCCACCTTGTTCTTGGACAGACCATCTCTAAATCATGTTATATCCTAATATCATGCATTCCTAATTTTATTGAGGCTTTAAAAAAGCTGAATATTTTTGTCCATTTCATTTCCTAAAAGAACATCTGTTTGACTAACAGCTGAAATCTGAATTTGTCATGATTTAAAAAAAAGTTTGTATTCAGAAATAAATATGTTACACCGAGTTATTGGAGTGATCATTGTGTGTCTCTGTACATTCTGTGATTTTAACTCTGATGGATTAAAACTTTTACAATTTTTAGTTCTTAAAACTGTCAATTCCAGGTTTTGACACTAGAGGACATTCTTGTTATATATATGATGGACTGCTTGTAGTACATACACTTAAGGCCGGTTTTACAGACAATGCCTAAGCCTATACAGTCCCTGACTAAAATGGATGTTTAAACTGTTTTAACTAACTTAAAATATGTCAGTGCCATTGTTTTGTCTCAAGATCAACACCAGTAATATTTTCTTTTTTCTAAGGCATGTTTATAAAATCTACTTAAATGTCATAATTGAACTAAAGCCTAATCCTGGCTCAATCAAAGCCCTCTCTGTAAAAGGCCTGTATGTATAAATGAAATATTAGGCAATTTTTTAACAAATGTTTGATGCTGTATTTACAAAGAAATTCCATGGGAAACAGCCAGTATTGAACATTATTAATAACCCTAATATAAGCAGTGATGTTGAAGCAAAAAACAAACAAACAGATGATTTGTCTCTATGGCTCATCTAGTGGTCATATGCTGTTATATAGTTTCTTTTCTTTTGAGTGTTTTTTTCGGCACGTTGGAGTGTAAGACGACATGAGATACAAAGACAATTTGTTAGAAAAACACATTCTGTGCGATTATGGTAAAGTGTCAATGCACTTTGACTCATGTAATGCACTTTATTTTCAATTCAATTCACAATTATTTGTTTAGCGCTTTTCACAATACACATCATTTCAAAGCAGCTTTACAGAAAGTGCGATCAGAAGTGATCTGTTATCAGAGGTAACTGTCTTAAGTTAAGCATTTCAGAAATGTACATATACAAAGTCACACAGTTAGCTAAAAATATATTAATTTAAACAATGTAATAATTTAATGCAAACACAATGAGCTCATTGAAGTAATGAATACTTGTTTGTTATCAAATGATTATGACATTTAGAAAATATAGCATTGGTGTTGATTATTTGTTTAAAAGTGAATATTTATCGTCCACTGTGTACCTCTCCTGGGTCATTCCTATGTTCCTCACATTTATATGGCAATTATGAACACATGACAAAGGGTCCTATATGTTCCCAGGGTTAGGTTTACATAGAAACAACTTGGGAACATATACACTGATTATTAGGAACACCTGTTCAAATTCTCATTAATGCAATTATCTAATCAACCAATCAATCACATGGCAGTTGCTTCAATGCATTTAGGGGTGTCGTCCTGGTCAAGACAATCTCCTGAACTCCAAACTGAATGTCAGAATGGGAAAGAAAGTGATTTAAGCAATTTTGAGCGTGGCGTGGTTGTTGTTGCCAGACGGGCTGGCAGGGGCGTAGCCACCATTTCAAAAGTGAGGGGGACAGAATGTCAAGCGTAATACCAGTTTTTTTTTCGTCAGACTTTTGTTGAGGTTTTTGCTTAATTAGCTTAATATGCTATTTATATTTAAAGCAATAAACCAGAAAGAAAGTTGTCCAGTTCTTTATATTGCACATGCAGGGTTTTTCCTGGCTTAAAATGAGGCGGAGGTGGTAAAATCGTGATCATGTATTTTAATAAGATAATAAAATGTGTATTTTTCGTAGACCATCATATAGTCTGCTGTGGCACAGTATTTTTGTAGGTGGATCTCGGTGCCTCTAGGGGGGTCCGGGGACATGTCCCCGTCCCCCCCCCAAAGTGAGAATTTTTTTTACATTTTAAAGATAAATTCATTAATCTGGTGCACTTTGAGTCCCCCGAAGCCACTGTTAAAAATAAATAATCCAACTGCCCAAACATATGATATTCTCTGATTTAGATATCTGATCATCACATTACAATTATTCAAATTATCAGTGTTAAGCATGATAATGGTTAAATATCACACTGAAGCTGATTTAAAAATGACAAGTTCTTTTTTTTGGCAAAATTACATTTTATTACTAGCCTAAACAGAGTCTGTCTTACTAAACTAAAACTTTCCAATTGACAACCTTCAAGCTTTTAAAACTACTTCAAACTTTCTAGTTAGGCTTTTTCAAGAGAACTTAAAGTTTGCCTACAAACTTTTTTATCTAATTGTAAAGTGTTACCAAATTATGATAAACATCATGTACACGTTACCACGCTGCCTGATTCAAGCAGATCGTGGCTGTTATTGCATGAAAATACAAATTCAGCATTAACATTTAGCATGTGATTTGAAGGGCTTTGATAACATATCTGTGAAAATAAAATGCATTACGAGTAAAATAGATTGAAAATATTGCATGTTTGTTCGGGTAGTGAATTTACAACAAACCTGTTAATTATTTAACAAGCGTGAATACAATACAAACAAGATTGTGCAAAACAATTCGGATACTACATGACAACTTACTTACAGTGCTTGACTTTTTCGTGAAAAAGGAGTGAAGAGTTTTTTGCCATTTTGAACTCTCTGAAACTGATGGATTCGGCGCGGGTGCGCGCATGGGCGTACCGTAGGCTAATGCAAGAGTGACTGATAACCATGGAAACGTGAAAGTCACGTATGTAGATAGACTATCCTTGACTCTTTGGATTTTAAATCTCGAGGGTATACACACCCGCGAAAACCTCAGCTTGTCATAGACACACTTCCCCTATGAAAAAGTGCGGGGGACGAATTTACATTGTATAAAAAGTGGGGGGGACACGTCCCCCCCCCCGTCCCCTGCGTAATCTACGCCTATGCGGGCCGGTCTGAGTATTTCACAATTTGCTCAGATACTGGGATTTTCACGAACAACCATTTCTAGGGTTTACAAAGAATGGTGTGAAAAAGGAAAAACATCCAGCATGCGGCAGTCCTGCGGGCGAAAATGCCTTGTTGATGCTAGAGGTCAGAGGAGAATGGGCCGACTGATTCAAGCTGATAGAAGAGCAACTTTGACTGAAATAATCACTCGTTACAACCGAGGTATGCAGCAAAGCATTTGTGAAGCCACAACACGCACAACCTTGAGGCGGATGGGCTACAACAGCAGAAGACCCCACCGGGTACCACTCATCTCCACTACAAATAGGAAAAAGAGGCTACAATTTGCAAGAACGCATCAAAATTGGACAGTTGAAGACTGGAAAAATGTTGCCTGGTCTGATGAGTCTCAATTTCTGTTGAGACATTCAGATGGTAGAGTCAGAATTTGGCGTAAATAGAATGAGAACATGGATCCATCATGCCTTGTTACCACTGTGCAGGCTGTTGGTGGTGGTGTAATGGTGTGGGGGATGTTTTCTTGGCACACTTTAGGACCCTTAGTGCCAATTGGGCATCGTTTAAATGCCACGGCCTACCTGAGCATTGTTTCTGACCATGTCCATCCCTTTATGGCCACCATGTATCCATCCTCTGATGGCTACTTCCAGCAGGATAATGCACCACGTCACAAAGCTCGAATCATTTCAAATTGGTTTCTTGAACATTTCAATGAGTTCACTGTACTAAAATGGCCCCCACAGTCACCAGATCTCAACCCAATAGAGCATCTTTGGGATGTGGTAGAACGGGAGCTTCGTGCCCTGGATGTGCATCCCATAAATCTCCATCAACTGCAAGATGCTATCCTATCAATATGGGCCAACATTTCTAAAGAATGCTTTCAGCACCTTGTTGAATCAATGCCACGTAGAATTAAGGCAGTTCTGAAGGCGAAAGGGGGTCAAACACAGTATTAGTATGGTGTTCCTAATAATCCTTTAGGTGAGTGTATATTATGCTCACACACCTCATTGTGTGATGTCATATACACCCAAATATCAATGACATTGAAGTTATTAGACTTCTGGGACCAGTTGGAGGGCCTGGACTCCCATTTGCTAGGATTCTGTTTGTGAATTTCAGCTCAGCTTTTAGACTTTTTTTTTTAAACAAGTTTGCTGACGGCACCATTGCAGTATTTAGGCTATATTATATTTTGAATATAAACTTTTAAAAAAGCAAGTGTTGTGGCAAAAATTCTCAAACAAACATCACTGCGTAAGAGACACTCAGAGTCAAATTATATAAAATAGAAGTATTTATTCTTGCAAGAATAGGAGCAGTCTAATACACAGTTGTTACCCTGTGCAGAAGAGTGACACACCCCCAGACAGACTGAACTAGCTTTTATCTTAGTTTCAAGGCCTTCTTCCCCCCAGAGCCTTCCTCCCAGTAGTTTTCCATAGACGTCACTAGTTGGCCCACTAAGCTCCCCTGCACCAAATGGCCTTCTGACATCTAGGTCAGAGGTCCTTGTTCGTCTGTTCTCTGGAGTGTCTCCCTCTTCTGCCTCCCCAGGTACATAAACAGAATCCTCTCACTACAAGTGAGAGACACACATGTGACATTCTTTGAATCATCTATATTTTACTAAAGATCAATGAATATCATTAAAATTGCCACTACAACTCCTCACTTTTTATCATTCTGATTACCCATAATCACAATAATAAACAATAAGACAAATTTTAAGTCATATCATCACACTTATACTTTTCATCTCTGATTTTTGCATAAATGATCACTCTCCTTGAACCTGTGAAGAAAAGTTTAGAATGAAGAAGCATAAGGCTGTTTTTGTGGGGGAAAGGCCCCGTAATATTTTAGCAAGCAAGTAAACATTTCACAGCGCCGGGCTAAGCGAGAAATCACTGTTCCTGCGCTCCTGTAAACAGACCCTCAGTCACGACAGTAAGGAAAAGGTAGTTATAACATAGCAAGGAAACAATCAGATAAAAGTAAAATAAAAATCCCTCAGTTTCAAACCCTATCTTTGTACGCCATCTCGTAACACGGATGACTGCTGCTTTTAACCCTCTTTAAATCTTTTGCCCTTAATCTTTCTCAGAAAATAAACAAATAGAAGAAAAACAAACAGAACATACATTTAACACATATCTCACTGTAGCTCCCACTACCTGTATCGTCACATAATTTTGTTCATCCTTGGGATAGACTGTCATTTTCACCAATTGAACAGACAATTTGACTTCCATAAATTCTGTCAGACCATGTCTATTTTCATCACATATAGTTTTCTACTATATTTCTCCTTTCTTTTCTCAAACATGCCAGTTCCTTCATTATCTAACCAGTACATGATTGTTTGAACAATCCCCACACACACATATCTCACACACCAACCTTTTTTGTTTTTTTCACTTCCCTCTTCCACCAAGTCTCACTTACAGTTCCCCCTATTTCACACAGACAGCCTTATTGCTTCTTGCTACTTCAATCCTTGTCATATAAATTTAAGTTCTATAGACATCTAATGTCATGCATCCATTTACTGGATGAAGTAAAAAAAACATTATTTCTCCTGGCAGTTCGACATTTTATCTTCAAGCCAACAATCCATTATCTGTTCACATTTTTTACACACATGTTGAACGCAGACACAACTTTTGTTTCTCACTGCTCTGTTCAACTGATTCCCGCACCATCTTTAATGTTGTGGCGCTCAATACCTCATTTGACAAAACACCGGTGTACCAAATTTCGCAAGCTTGCTTTTGAGACATCCCCATACCAGCTGTTTTCTGTTCTCTGTGGATTTTCTCTTCAACGCGCGTTTTCTTTAATCTGTTAGGCGTCCCTACCAAATCCGATTTTTTCTTTTAACCCAAATCGGTCGGGTTGCACTTATTAGTGCCCTCCTAATTATGGTTTACCAAAAAAAATTCTTTTCTGGCTCCCCCTAATTAGCCTCAGCACCTAAAAACAATTTGCTCCGTGGTGGAACAACTGATTTTCAGGTTACCTATCTGTTTGAAACCTCTTGATCCGTTACAGATCTCAGTTAATCTCAGATAATTTTCGTATCTGTTTGAAACCTCTTGATCTATATATAGATCTCAATTAATCTCAGATTACGTACCACAGAAACAGCCCTCAGCCAATATGGTTCAATTTCACTCTTCCCCCAATTAAACCGAATTTAAATGACCCTTTCCAGAGACGTTGTTTCGTGCCACTTGCGGGTTCTTTAGATTCCAGTGGTCGATTCTCCCGGCCCTGATATCGGTCGGCCCCTCTCTCTCAAGTTTACGAGGTAGAGCTGGAACTTACTTAGTCCAGGTGGCCAAACACCGTCCGATCTCAGGTCCAGGAGGCATGTCCAAGGAATCCCACTTCTGACACCAAAACTGTTGTGGCAAAAATTCTCAAACAAACATCACTGCGTAAGAGACACTCAGAGTCAAATTATATAAAATAGAAGTATTTATTCTTGCAAGAATAGGAGCAGTCTAATACACAGTTGTTACCCTGTGCAGAAGAGTGACACACCCCCAGACAGACTGAACTAGCTTTTATCTTAGTTTCAAGGCCTTCTTCCCCCCAGAGCCTTCCTCCCAGTAGTTTTCCATAGACGTCACTAGTTGGCCCACTAAGCTCCCCTGCACCAAATGGCCTTCTGACATCTAGGTCAGAGGTCCTTGTTCGTCTGTTCTCTGGAGTGTCTCCCTCTTCTGCCTCCCCAGGTACATAAACAGAATCCTCTCACTACAAGTGAGAGACACACATGTGACATTCTTTGAATCATCTATATTTTACTAAAGATCAATGAATATCATTAAAATTGCCACTACACAAGATTTCACAGTACTTTCACTGTTTGAATGGGAGAATCTTTATCTGTCAGAATTAATAAGCTATTTCATAGTTAAGCTGAAGTAAAACTGCTAACATCATATGAGCAGAAATGGAAAAAACACCTTTAGCCACATGCTATTGACCCAGACACCTTTAAACACACTCGCACACATCCAGCCACACACACATTCTCATGCAGAAGCCGTTTGTCTAGGTCAAACCACATTTCGCAGCATGGTTCACTTTGACTTATTCTGATGAATATTTTACATTCCATGCAGATATACATGGTCTCTAGCTTTCAGACCCTAAAAATGTGACTTTTGTTTATTTTTTGAAACACAAATTAAGATGTTTTAATTTTCTCTCATTATTATCCTATCAAATGATTTAGATAATTTATCAAACAATGTATTGCATGGCAAATTCATTTGAGGTTTTTAGGAGATTAATCAAACTCAAAATAAAAGCCTTGCAGGGTTTTTTTTTTATAACACATTCGCGTAGTTTATTTATTATTATTTAATTTTTTGTGGTGAATCTTACAATCCAAGAACTCAACCGTAGACTTTGAATCTGAGGTTGTTTCAAGAGTTTTTAAATGAAGGGATCAAACAGCAGGATTTGGGACTTCAAAAGACTGAAGTTTGGTCATCTCACGGCGACAGGAGCATAAACCACAGGACTCTCCTCTTCAACTTTCTGTAAAAAATATCACACAAGCTATAATATTTTACATGTTAAAAATAGGACATTCTGAAGATTGATTGGGATTCAATGTGAAATATTAATAGTGATGCAATGTTATTTTTGATACAATATTTATCTGTTTCTTACTGCTAACATTAGATTGTTAGAGCAGATTGAGATTGAATTCTCAGTTTTTCTTCAGGACCCAAATTTTACATTTGACATCAAGTGGTGACACAAAATAGCAAAATTATTCAAATATTGAGTAATATTACACTGTCAAGGTAATTATAATACCTTGGAGTAGTAAAATGTGCCCTTAAGGTATTATGCTCTGAACCCTTTAGGGGTACACAGATCCCTTTGAGGGTACTGTCCCAGTGACAAGATATTGTACACCAAAAAAGGTCATTTTGTTGCATATTTGTTTTCTGAGATTGTTCAATGAACTGCATAGGCCTAACACTATGCAAAATATTAATAATGTAAGCTGGAAAATTTGAAATTTTGTTAATGCATTAATCAACAACAGCTGTGATTCTCTGACTACTGAATATTTAAAAGCCTATATTAAAGTAATCCCAAATTAAACACAAAAATATGATCTGATACATGATTTTGCTGAAACAACATTTAATCTGTGACAGAAAAAAAGATGGACAGTGTAAATTCTGGTGTTATAAAGCAGGTTTGACGGTCATGGTTTAAAAAGCACATTTTCTCATGGACTGTCATGCAAACAAATATGTGCATCATTGTGCCTTTCATTTCCTGAAGGCATTAGTTTTCTGTTAGATGGTTTAATGAGTTTCTGCTAAAATAAGCACTGTCCACATAAACCACTTAGTCAACTGAAGGTTGTTTTATATCTTACCGGTTTGTGTCGATTTTGTTTGTAGAAGGTTGTCTCTGCATACGTTATTTCTTCATCACGAGTCTGAACTGTTTAAAGAATAATAAAACAACCTAACTCAATCTCAAATCGATTTGTTTTTTTCACAGTATATTCTATTAATAAGCCTCAAATGTAAGCATTTTGCAATGCAATTATTAATTACATGCAATTTATTAATGCCATACTTGATACGTTTTTACTTTTTCTGCAGATCCAGAAGATCCCAACGACTATAGCAACAATCATCAGAGATCCAGCAGAGATCAACGCTATTAGAGACACTGAGACTGGAGAGTGTGAAGAAGAGTGTGTGTCCGCTGTAATGATAAAGAAAGAAGTGAATGCGTCAGTCTGATCTACAACAGAAGACAGAGATCAGGTCAGTAAACACACACATATATCATCAGTGCTGTGGTACCTGCACATGTGTGGCAGAGTGTGTTGATGTCCAGATGTGTGGTCTGGTTGCTGATGGGATTGTTCAGCACACAGCTGTAGGGGTTTTTATCCTGATATTCCACCTCCAGAGGTAGAGAGAGACTGATGCTGAGATCACACACACTGATGCTGGACAATACACTCATTCCTGCGTACCAGGAGAGAGTAGCATCACACACACTCAACACTGATGAACACACCAATGAACAATTTGATGATGATGATGAAGAACATTGTGAAGAGTTACTGCTGATGACAGGAACAGGCAGACGAGCTGGAAAACATGAGAGAATAAACAGAAATATCTATTCAGTGTGTTGAGTGTTTAGTGTGATGATAGTGTGTTTTTGTATATGTGAACGATTGGACAAATGATCTCTACTCACCATAGACAGAAACATTGAATCTTATTGATGTCTTTTGTGCTCCATTTATCAATAGTTGATAAACTCCAGTATGTTCAGTTGTGGTGTGTGTGATGGTCAGAGATCCAGTTTGATCGTCCAGCTTCAGTCTGTCTCTGAATCTCCCATCAGGAACATCAGATGATATACAGATTAGTTTCTTTATTAGGAATTTAGCTATCAAAGAGTTGTTGGCCCCAAATTTCAACTCTATGTCGTTGTTTTTTTGTATTTCGGTAACATTATTGTGTAAAAGGACAGAATCTCCCTCCATCACTGACACTGACTGTATTTCATTTGTTTCGGCCCAGAACACACCTAGAGAACAGGAACAGGAACAGATTAAAGCACCTGATGGTTTATAAAGCCTGAAATCAGATGTAGATTTAATTGTTTAAATATGAACTGAAGAACATCCAGAACAGCTGCAAACACATAAAAGCAAAGTGAAAGGTGAGATTTATTTAGCCTATTTTTAAAATAGATATGAACAAAAATTTTTATCTTTAATGTATTTTAAACTTATCAAAAGATGCCTGGGTTTGAAAGTGGTTAAACGTTGAAAAAGCTGATTGTCGGAGATTTTAACATTCACGTCATATAGATAATACAAATAACGTGTTAGTTTTGCTTTTACAGGCTTACTAAACTCATATGGGGTAAAACAAAACGTCACTGGACCCACTAATCATTTTAATCATCAGATTTAATTACTGTATATTGCAAGGAACCAATCCTACCGATATAGATATTCTACCGCAAAGTGTGATGTCACTGTTCACTACCTTGTAACGTGCATACCGTTCTCCCAAACACTAAAGACAGATTCACAAATAACCTGCCTGTCTCAGCTTCTCAGTATACCCAAACACACAAATGAACAAGAGGAAATGACAAGCAGTATTTGCACCATTTTCGCTAGTACATTAGAAACTGTTGCACCCATCAGATTAAAAAAGGTCAGAGAGAAAAGTACTGCACCATGGTACAACAGTATTACTCACGCTATGAAGAGAAAAACTCGTAATCTAGAGCGCAAATGGAAACACACTCATCTAGAGGTCTTGAGAATCACGTGGCTTTAAAAAGCAGCAAGGGCCGAGACTATAGATCAAAAAATACTCTTAGCCCTATTACAAAAATACACTGGTATTCAAGTACAGGCATTACGGTGGTTTAGATCGTATCTATCAGACCGTTACCATTTTGTTTATTTAAATGGAGAATAATCCAAGTATTCATTAGTGAATTATGGAGTGCCACAAGGATCTGTGTTAGGCCCTCTGCTATTTTCAAAATACATGCTGCCTCTTGGTAATATAGAAAACATTGAATAGTTTCCACTCTTAATCAGATGATTCTCAGTTATACTGTATATTTCATCACGACCAGATGCGACTTCTGACAGAGTGTGTTAGATATAAAATATTGTATGACCTGTAATTTTCTTAATTAAATTCAGATAAGACTATGGTATTACTTATTAGACCAAAAACACGTACACAGAACCTACTAGAACACAATTTGCATTTGGAAGAATGTACTGTGACTTCATCCTCTACAGTTAACGACCTGGGTGTTATATAAGACAGCAACTTGTCTTTTGTAAATCATCATATGTTACAAACACAGCCTTCTTCGACCTCAGAAAAATGTCTAACCTCCGGTACATGCTTTCTGATGCAGAAAAGTTAGTTCATGCATTCATGACCTCTAGACTAGATCACTGCGTTACTAGCTGGTTGTCCTGCATTCTCAAGAAAAAATATACAATTAGTCCAAAATGCAGCTGCTAGAGTTCTTATAGGTCAAGAACATATGATTATATAACACCGATTTTTTATCTCTACACTGGCTACATTGGGTTTCATTTCAATTACAAATTTTGCTACTGACCTACAAGGTCCTAAACGATTCAGCTCCTGTGTATTTAACTAATCTTCTATCGTCTTACAATCCATCGCGCTCTTTACAGTCACAAAACTCTGGGCTTTCTGATAGTAAAGGAGGAAGAGCGTTTTCACATGTGGCTCCTAAACCCTGGAATAACCTTCCTGATAATGTTCGGTACTCATAGTTTAATGTCTATATTAAAGACGCCAAGCATTCATAATGCATCTCATAACCCTATACAGTTATATCAGATCAAATGCACATGATTATCTTTTCTTAATGATATGAACAGCAGCTACGCTAATTATTTGCTTTTATGTCTCTTCCTCTGGGTCCCCAACATCCACCACTGCCAAATTTTCTATAGTGTGATTTTGATTACGCATTTTTCTGTAAAGCTGCTTTAAACTATATATATATATATGTATTGTGAAAAGCGCAATACAAATAAATGTGAATTGAGTTCAATAAAGGTTTTGGATTTTTAAGCAAGAGAAATTTCCAGTCACAAAAGGAGGCATGGATATTTCTATTTGAAATTCTAATGAAAACAGGGACTGGTATTCAAAGTAAGTAAATGATATTTATTCATCTAAATGACAACAGAAAATAATGAAATATGCAACATACTTCATTGCCTTGAAATGGGGGAAAAAAAATTACACTGTAAAATGATTTTAAAACTTACCCATCAGTCTCCAGCAGCACAAACAGCACAAAACTAACTTGTGAAGCATTTTTTTTAAATGGTTCAGTCTGATGAAAACTCCCACCCTATTGTGTGTGTGTGTGGTGAGTCCTCCCCCGACAGAGTATGACGCTCTTAGTTCACATTTTCTGAACGTGTTATGAATATATATATATATATATATATATATATATGGGTAGTAACTGATGACATTTAATCTGAATTACGTAATCCGATTTTTTTTAAATTCTCAAATGACAGAACATTATTCATTACTCATTGAATCCTTCTAATACTTTTTTATTTTTTAAATTGTCCATTCTATAAAAGCCTATAATGCTTATATACTTTCAGAAGTTCTTCCAGGTTTGTGGAAATGCACACACAGACCAGCCAATAGTCATGTGACTATCACGAAAAACTGAGACCCAAAGGATTTGATCACTGGATTCACGGAAATAATTTCACTTTAAACAAGTGTCTTCTCATCATTGCAACACTGCATATCTAATCACATGACAAACATATTAAACTAATCAATATGGCACAAGATTATCTTACCAAAAAAATTGGATAAATGAGTTAGGTCAAAAGTAGGCTAATTAAAAGTAATCAAGTCAGACTAAATGACCTTAAATGTGTAGTGTAATGGATTATTTTACTAACTATAATTGTTGTCATGTAATTTGGACTCGGTAGCCGACTACGAATTGTAAGTAATCCACCTATATATATATATATATATATATATATATATATATATATATATATATATAAATAAATAAACATTTAACATTCACATTTTTTGGAAAGCTAGTTGTCTGAAGTCTGTCAAAATAGAAAAATATTGTTTACTTTAGCGAACTTTAGTGATTAAAAAAAAGGTGTATGGAAACCCAAAGTACAAAGTTAAAAGTTTCTGCATCACACATTATACTGTAGTTCAGCTTGTGAGTCAGACTGAAACTGCTGTGGTCGGGTCTCTTCAGAAACGTGGTTTGATCTGCATGGTGGACAAACATCTTGTGTGTGTGAGAAAACTGTCATTTAGAGCATGTAGTTTGTATGTGAAGGGCCACATTTCCAGGTCACGTTAAGCTAAAAAAAAAACTTACTTTAGCTTAGTTTATGGATGCTGTCATATTTTTGAACCACTAAACTAAGTTTCAGACACATGAACCTATAAGCGTAATCAAAAGTTGTGATATGAAGAGCAACAGAAAATTAAAATAAGAATAAATTGCAGAGAATAAATGTGACCAATCTTTAACTGAACATTACTTTGTCTGTAGAGTAAAATAAATGGAGTGGTATGAGTGGAACGAGCCTTGTAGTGTTTCACAGTCCACAAGAACAGCAGCTACTGTACAGAGCAGTTAGAGGAAATGACGTCAAACATCCACTGTGAATCACATGATCTTTTAAACGGTTCAGTGATCAAACAGGCACAGTTGTGACTCATTGCTTGAGGGGTTGAAATTAGACAAAAGTTTATCAGACGGCGGTGTCAGCCATGCAAGATGCCATTCAGCTCGTCGGGAGCAGCTGGGGTTAGGTGTCTCTCTCTCTCTCTCTCACACACACACACACACACACACAGCTGGGGTTAGAATATTTTGGTGTCCCCACATGTTCCCCTAAGGTTCCCCATGGTGTAAATTAATCCTTCCCGTATTTAATCTTGTATTTGATATTGTCCTGGATAAATGTAAAAATAAAACCCATTTAACCACACAACCTGGATCCCTTGCCATTTCATTAAACACAGTTCTCTTACGAGAGGTTCTCTCGTATTGCGTAAGCTAGCTTACGCTACGGGAAAGATTAATCTTTTCTGAGAAATTGAAGCCAAAAAATTATCCTATAATTTTGTATCCATTGTCAACGCAGTTCAGCTGCAGCAGACCATGAGCAGCTAGCTAGCAGCTCATTGGTTCGCTCACAGAGAACTGCTTAAGCCTATGAGGAGACGCAGATGAACTCTCGGCCAATGAGAGTCTGACATGCTCTCATTGCGTCAGAGCCCGCCGAAACGGGCGTGGTCAGAGAGTATATCTTGGCGTCCCAGGCTGTCAACTCTGATTTTTCATCTCTTCAGCGAGCTACACGCATCTGCTGATCCTGAGAGAAGCCGCCGTCGTTGAAAAGGCAACTCTAGCGAGCATCTGGGAGACTGAGGAAGCCGGCCGTCTTCGCCACCTTCAGCCGTCCTGCGAGCTAGCGCCATCCGACGGATTTGTATCCTTTTTACGAAAAAGCTTCCTGTATTGTTTTGTATCTAAAAGAGCGACCGTCTTTTTAAAGATGTCTCATAAATCCTCCTGCGGTTCTTGCCGCGCTCCCCTCGAGATTGGAGACCGCCACGTCATCTGCGCTCTCTGCCTCGGATTGGAGCACGCCGAGCTCGCCCTCGCCGATGGCGGCTGTGATCTCTGCGAGGAGATGCCGTTGTCGACCCTGCGGGGTCGACTTCAGGCCACTAAAGTTGCTTCCGCGCCGCCTCTGACTTCGCCGCGGAAGAAGAAACGCCGCTCTCAGAGGCCGCCGGAACCCCAGCTAGAAGCGTTCATCTCGCCGGAGCCTGTCGCCTCCCGCTCTCCTTCTCCGCCGCTTCCGGATGTACAGTTGCCGCCGAGTGGCCGCTCTGTAACCTCCGATGACGCCACAGACATCAAGGAAACCTGTTCGCTTCTCGCTTCAGACAGTGAGGAATGGTCCGGTTCTCACGCCTCCTCGGCCAGAGAATCCTCTGGGACCCGCGCTGGAATCGAGGAGAAATTAGTGCGCCTCCTTTCACAGGCCGTCGAACGCCTCGGGCTCGATTGGTCCCCTCCCCCCGAGCAGACCATTAACCGTATGGACGGCAGCTACTTCCGCCAGCGCTCGACTCCCGTCACTAAACGGGCCGCGCCCTTCCTGCCTGAACTGCACGCGGAACTCACGAAGTCCTGGAATGCCCCGCTCTCTGCCAGAACTCGCTCTGACTCTTCCGCCCCGCTTCGCGTTGTGGACGGAGCCGCAGAAAAGGGGAATCTCTCCATTCCCCCTGTAGAGGACCTGGTCGCCGCACATTTATGCTCGCCTTCCACAAGATGGCGCTCATCACCTGTGCTTCCCTCTAAAGCCTGCAGAGCGACTTCGAGCTTTCACGCCCGCGCTTCCTCAGCCGCCGGTCAAGCAGCCTCTGCACTCCACTCCATGTCCGTCCTTCAGATTCTACAGGGCGATTTACTTCGTGAATGGGACAAGAGCGGAAAAAATCCCCCCTCAGTCGCGGATTTAAGGAGCGCCACAGACATTGCCCTTCGCGCTACAAAATCTGCTGCGCAAGCCCTGGGGAAATGCATGGCCGCCATTTGTGTGTCTGAAAGACACCTTTGGCTCACACTCGCCGACATGGGAGATTCTGAGCGCGCCGCCTTTCTCAACGCCCCGCTCTCTCCATCCGGCCTCTTCGGATCTGCCGTCACGGGTATCGTCGACCGTTTCTCCGAAGTGCAGAAAGCTTCCCAGGCCATGAATCTCTTTCTGCCTCGTCGCGCTAGCTCCTCTGCAGGCCGCTCACGTGACCAGCCTCCTGCACGAGCCCCACCCCAGCGCCCAGCTCAGCACAGCCAGACTTTTCAGCGACGCCAGGGCGGCCGCCCTCGTTCTCGCTCTGACAGCCGCCACAGACCGCCGCCTTCCCGGGGGCCTCAGCCTCGGATCGCGCTGAAACATGATCACTCGAAGTCTGCCTAGCACAGCTGAGAAAAAGACGGCGCTCTCCCGCCGCGGCCGGACCGCCGTCAAAGTTTCGCCCTCTGTTAGTCCCCGCTCACGCGGCTACTACAGCAGTGTACACCGCCATTACCAAGCCGGTCTCCCTTCCCGCTTGCATGAGCGAAAACGCCGTTTTCACGGCGACCCAGAGAAATCTCAAAAAGAGCATAAAAGCCTCTTGTGTAGAAAATGTGCCCACAACACTGTGTTCACTCATACATAAAAGCACTTCAGTCCCCGTGTCTCACACAGAGTCCACTCTCATAAAGCGGTTCCAACCCGCTCGAGTTTCAGAGTGCATAAGCGCGCCCACGAGCCCGTGTGCGCGTCCCCCCTCTGCTCACTCTGTTACACGGCCCATAAACTCCTCTCTGAGTGTAAGTCCCGCTGTCATAAACAATATGAGCGCGCTCACGCAGCCCGCTATGTGCAGCGACGGGGACCATGTAGCCATTCACCCCCTAGCGTTACGCTTAAAAGCGTGGGAAGCTATTCCGGGAATTTCCCAGTGGGTGCTAAACACAATAAGGCTAGGCTATCGCTTACAGTTTCACCGTCGCCCTCCACGTTTTCGAGCGCGGCTAGAAACTACTGTGAACCCAGAAGCAGTGACGCTGCTCCGTTCAGAGATAGCAAAAGTATTGTGCAAAAGGGCTATAGAGAGAGTTCCTATGTCTATGAGAGAGAGTGTCTATGAGCGAGTCGGGGTTTTACGGCCGTTATTTCCTTGTCCCCAAGAAAGACGGCGGCCTCAGACCAATTTTAGACCTCAGATTTCTGAACAAAGTTCTCATGAAGAGACCGTTCAAAATGCTCACGATCAGAAAACTCCTCGCGCATGTGCGCCAGGGGGACTGGTTCATTTCACTAGATCTGAAAGATGCTTACTTTCAGATTCAGATAAATCCCCTTCACAGGCCATTCTTACGTTTCGCCTTCGAAGGCCAGGTTTATCAATACACCGTCCTTCCGTTTGGCCTATCCTTAGCACCCCGTACGTTCACGAAGTGCATGGATGCGGCGCTCGCCGCCCTCCGCAGTCAGGGGCTGCGAATACTGAACTATTTGGACGACTGGCTGATTTTGGCACAATCACAGAGAGAGCTACTGTCTCATCGTACAGTTCTCCTTGACCATCTGAAAGCTTTGGGCCTCTCTGTCAACTGGACAAAGAGCACTACATCCCAGTCAGACTATCTCCTTCTTGGGTATAGAGCTAGACTCGGTCACAATGACGGCTCGTCTGTCAACACAGCGCGCGCGCCGTGTTCAGCGTCTCGCCGCATCTTTTCAGATGAACAGACTCACACCTCTGAAAACTTTTCAGAAGGCGTTGGGTTACATGGCCTCAGCCTCCGCGGTGCTCCAGCTGGGGTTACTGCGCATGCGCCCGCTTCAGTTCTGGTTGAAGAGCCGTGTGTCTCACCGTGCGTGGACCACGGGCCGCCAGCTGATAAAGGTAACGCAGACCTGTATCACAGCTCTGCAGCCATGGACTGTGACAGAATAGTTTCAGCGGGGCGTTTCCATGGGGACCTTTTCTCGCCGAAAAGTCATCTTGACAGACGCATCCAACACGGGTTGGGGTGCGGTCTGCGAGGGCTCACCGGCCTTCAGCCCCTGGTCAGCTCAAGAGAGCCTCCTCCACATAAACTGTTTGGAGATGTTGGCGGTCGAGAACGCGCTCACGCGCTTTCTCCCGCGCATTCGCGGTCACCACGTGCTGATCCGTTCGGACAATATAGCCGTGGTCTCCTATCTAAATCGTCAGGGCGGAGTCAGATCCAGGAATCTCTTCCGGCTGACAGAACGCATCTTAGTTTGTTCTCAGTGTCACCTGCTCTCGCTCAGAGCGACGCACGTGCCGGGCCATCTGAACGACGGTCCAGAAAGTCTGTCCAGGAACCCCATTCCCCCCGGGGAATGGTCCCTGCACATTTTTCAGAAGAGGTGGACCTCTTCGCCTCAGAGGAGAACACCCACTGCCCAATATTTTTCACAAAGAGCGTGGACGCGCTAGCCCAGAGCTGGCCCAGCCGCCCGCTTTATGCTTTCCCTCCGGTTTCTCTGCTACCACAGGTGCTTCAGAGAATCAGGGAAACACGCCACTCGGTGCTCCTCATAGCCCCGCGTTGGGAGGGTCAGACTTGGTTCCCGGAGCTCACTCAGTTGTCAAAGACATCCCCGTGGCCCATCCCAGTCAGAGCAGATCTCCTCTCCCAAGCTCGCGGCACGATCTGGCATCCCCACCCAGAGCGCTGGGCGCTACATGCGTGGGTGATCAACGACTACCCGTTGCTTTGCCAGAGGGAGTGTTAAACACGATCATGCAGGCTAGAGCGGCTTCTACTAGAAGGCTCTATGCATCTAAATGGTCTGTGTTCTCTAAATGGTGCACCGACAGAAAATTGGACCCACGGTCATGCGAGGTTCCTTCCTTGTTAGTTTTTCTCCAGGAGATGTTGGACAAGGGCAGGTCCCCGTCCACTCTCAAGGTGTATGTGGCAGCCGTCGCAGCGTTTGTTGAACCCCGGCGCGGCTAGTCACTGGGCAAAAACGACTTGGTCACCCGCTTCCTCAGGGGAGCTAGAAGGATGAACCCCCCACGCCCCCCTTCGGTGCCGATTTGGGACCTTTCCATAGTTCTCGAAGCTATGAAAGCCCTCCCATTCGAACCGTTAAACACCGTGGACCTCAAATACCTTTCGCTCAAAGCCGTTTTTCTGCTCGCGCTCGCGTCAGTAAAACGTGTGGGAGACCTTCACGCGCTGTCCACTAGCGCTTCCTGTCTCGAGTTTGGGCCCAATGACTCCTTAGTCGTTCTCAAACCTAGACATGGTTATGTCCCAAAGACGATTGGTACCCCGTTCAGGGCACAAGTTATTTCCCTATCAGCTCTGCCTGCATCCGATAGCGAATCTGACGCTAATCTCCTGTGTCCGGTCAGGGCCCTGAGAATTTACATTACTCGCACTGCTCCGGTCAGACGATCCGAGCAGCTTTTCGTTTCGTTCGGTGGGCGCACCAAGGGTTTGGCCGCCTCGAAACAGACTCTATCAAGATGGATAGTTGATCCCATTGCAGCCGCATACGCATCAAAAGTCCTGCCATGTCCTCTGGGCATCAGGGCTCATTCCACTAGAGGCATGGCCTCATCCTGGGCATGGTCCAGCGGAATTTCCATTCACGACATTTGTGTGGCAGCGGGATGGGCGTCCCCCTCCACCTTTGTCAGATTTTACAACCTGGAAGTTCCTGCCTTGCAGGCTAAACTACTAGCAGTCTAGTATGTTACAGCTCTTCTGGTTGAGCTGCACTATAGGGAGTTATTCACGCAGACCGGTTTCGCTCTGTCCCTCTCTTTCATGTGCTTATGTACGACACAATCACCGGCCCGCTCTGCTGGCCTTTGTCACATGTACATATATTTATTCCCACTCATAAGGGCCCCCCGGGGTCTCCCCTGGGACTCGTAGTGGATGCTTAGCACGCACGGCGTTGACCAGGTGTTCCCGTAGCGTAAGCTAGCTTACACAATACGAGAGAACCTCTCGTAAGAGAACGAATCGGTTACCTAACGTAACCTCGGTTCTCTCTAGATGAGGGAACGAGTATTGCGTTCCTGGCCGTGCTTGTGCTACTAGCGTTCTCGCTTCATTCTATGAAAAACCAGAGTTGACAGCCTGGGACGCCAAGATATACTCTCTGACCACGCCCGTTTCGGCGGGCTCTGACGCAATGAGAGCATGTCAGACTCTCATTGGCCGAGAGTTCATCTGCGTCTCCTCATAGGCTTAAGCAGTTCTCTGTGAGCGAACCAATGAGCTGCTAGCTAGCTGCTCATGGTCTGCTGCAGCTGAACTGCGTTGACAATGGATACAAAATTATAGGATAATTTTTTGGCTTCAATTTCTCAGAAAAGATGAATCTTTCCCGTAGCGTAAGCTAGCTTACGCAATACTCGTTCCCTCATCTAGAGAGAACCGAGGTTACGTTAGGTAACCGATTCGTTTTATACCACTGTATAGAGCGCCATCTTGGGTCAAAATAAGACTTCACTTTTGGAAGAATAACATTCTACCTTTGACCAATAGAGGGCACTATAATAAGATCTCAACAGCAGATAATGACCCGATAATAAACACTGTAAATCAAAGACACTCTAACATTTTTTATTTGAGTGTGTTATGCTCTATGATTCCTGAGCTGTCTGAATCATATTGATTCACACTGCATTGCTAACCCAGTTAAGTAGGGTATGTGTGTGTTAGCAATTTATACTATTTTATATCACTCACTATTCAATTCTGTATTTTTATTATTACTTTTCGGTAATTCTTTAGTTATTCAATTTTAAAAATGTTATTGCTACATTGTCCTAACCAACCCCTAACCTTAAACATACCCGTTGGTAGTCCAAAAATAGAATTGCATTTAATATTCACAAATGTTATCCTTTTGTGTATAGATTGCACACACATGTTACCATATACATGTGAAGTTCACACATTTATATGCACACACACATTCACGGAATGAGTCACAACAGATTTCTAGTTCCCAGCATGCTTTGCTTCTGATTGTTATAGGAGAGCAAATGTTAAAATTAAGTTTTGTCTAATGTGTTTTGCTCAATATTAATATGGGGTGGAGAGATCTGTTAGTGTTTAATGTTCTATTATTTTGGTATTCTAGAGGGTTTCTGGTATGTGTGAATTTTTGGGGTTACCATTGTGCTAAAGAGTACAGCCTATGATTTATTTGATGATTGGCTAATTACATTTATTGAATAATGATGCAGGTGTGCTTGAGCTTATGTAAATTACTTGAAAATATGAAACGCATAAAGTAAATATTTTAAAGTATAAGAAGTACATTATATTTTTCCTCTATACATGATGTGTCTATGCTGCAAGAGTACATAAATTTGCAATATATAACATATGCAGGACCATATCCAATCACATGTACATCTATATATTATGAAACGTAAAAATTATATACATCATGATATATTGGTAAATATATTGTCTCATATTTTTCAATATGAAAAGCGGCAATTCCTTATGTAGGCCTATTATTCAATATATTATTCTGTATATTTTCAAATTTAAACCATTTAATATATTGATAATTCAAATAAAGGGAAATATATTTTCTTTTCATAATGGTACCGGCTAGCGAAACGGAAGTCTTAATTTGCTTTTTGTTTCTCGCATCTGTAAATTTGTTGATTATGAAATCATTTGTGATCTTGCAGCGGATATTAAAAGATTTTTATTTTATTTTTTTATCAATGCTAGAACCTGAGATTGTTTTATTATTTTACATTATTCCGTTGATTTCTAGATGTGAAAGATCAGTGTTGTGTTTTGATCCGGTGTCTGTTTTTTTGTTTGTTTTTTGATTAGTCGTTTAGCTGTTCTTTAGCAAATACAGCAGTATTTATTTACAGTATTTACAACACTTTATCAGGAAAAGGAAGCGCTATTTTTATAGAGATGTGATTTCTGCTTTGGACACTAGAGCGATGATGTGCTCATTTGACACTCCTAAAATTTGATACATTTGACAAAATGTTCAGCAGAGCAAGAAAAAAACAAGCAGTAAATGAGATCAATGTTTTATAATGAAATATAGATATACAGTTGCATGTGATAAACTAAAAATATAACATTTAAGTTGAGATTCTGGATGCTATGCTAATGAAGAACTACTAAATTAAACTATTTCGCATTTGCAAAAAAAAAATTATAAATAAAAATGTTGCAATACGAAGAACAAGATCAAAACAGAGATAGAAGAAAACATCCCGGCAGAGAATGAATGTGAGCAACACCAAAAGGTGTAAGTTATTGTCCTGTATGAACACCAATTCCAGTAGATCCAGTAATCAGCGTTTTTTGGGGACATTTTCATACACAGCATCTGTCTTGGATTTCTGAAAGGAAACACAAATTCAATCAGGAACATGTGGATCTGGATGTGACTGTTTGATTAATTAATTAATTTATAATCAGAGTGAATATTAATTGCAGACCAACCTTCACAACAAGATTTTAGTATTATTCTGTAAAAGTTATTATTCTGTTTTTCAGGACTGTGATCTAACTAATAAAGTGTAGTAGGCTAAGAGATATTATAGAAACACTTTTGATATTTGAAATCAACCCAAACAAACACCCTCCCTTCATTGCTACGCCCCCAAAATGAACGAACACACAATTCTAAAGAGTAAATGTGTCATTAGGGGTGTAACAGTATGTATTAGTCCCAAACATTGGCAGTATGGACGTTGTTCAGTGTATGACGGATACAATCAGTCACAGTCACACTCTAGTCCAAAAGGGGGCCGGTGCGGTAAAGCAATGCTGTTTGCTCACTGCCACAACAGGAAAAAGGGCAGAAGTGAAAGTGACGATCTGCCCCAACCCAAAATTCAAGTAACTGTACCGATCTAGTATCGAATTGTAACGGTAAAAAAGTGAGATACTTACCAAACTGTGACATCTGTGTATTAATTACAACCATACTGTTTATCATAGCTGATAGAATGAAGCAAAGTAATCCTTCGTGAAAAATACAGCGTAGATGGTGAACAAACGACAAGGAAGAACAAAAATTAACACAGTACACAACGGTAGCCAATATATAAGCAAGAGTTTGTTGTTAGTCACCAGCACCACCAGCTCCAAACAAACAACGCCCCTACTGCTAATTCTCTC
The DNA here is from genome assembly GCA_030578255.1 of Tiaroga cobitis. Taxonomy (NCBI): domain Eukaryota; kingdom Metazoa; phylum Chordata; class Actinopteri; order Cypriniformes; family Leuciscidae; genus Tiaroga; species Tiaroga cobitis. The sequence goes on from CM060612.1 coordinate 25,181,453, forward strand.
TCCTCCCCCATCATGAATAAAAACGCCCCCTGCTGCTTATTGGATAATTATCTCTCCTTCCCCATCATGAATAGACACGCCCCCTGCTGCTTATTGGATAATTATCTCTCCTCCCCCATCATGAAGAGACACACCCCCTGCTGGTAATTGGATAATTCTCTCTCCTCCCCCATTATGAATGGACACACCCCTGTCCTCCATAATTTTTCCTCCAAAATCTGCTTTGTATGCTATTTTTTCCCTTATCAGTACACAAAGCTAATGGCTTGTTTCACTATCAAGTCAAGTCAAGTCACCTTTATTTATATAGCGCTTTTTACAAAACAGATTGTATCAAAGCAGCTTCACAGTGATAACATGAAAATAATACAACAAAGTTTGTTTCTAAAAGAAAATTGCGTCAACATCCACCTTAAGTAAGGCAGATCAATAATATTATTTAATATTAAATGTCCCCAACTAAGCAAGCCAAAAGCCAAGGCAACAGTGGCAAGGAACCAAAACTCCACCAGGAGACAGAATGGAGAAAAAAAAACCTTGGGAGAAACCAGGCTCAGTCGGAGGGCCAGTTCTCCTCTGGCCAATGAAGGAACAGTGCATGATTCGGGCAGCATTACAAGTCATTTTGGAAGTCCAAGTAATCACGCCTGTATTGAGACGAGTTGTTGAGGATCAGTGCCGTCCACCATAGAGGGTCCTTATCGCCGGCGTTGAGTCGTCTCTTCACAGGCTTTGTGATTGGGGCATCTGAAGTCTCCGTGAGAGGCTGGATACAAACTGGAGCTAACGAACGCCATTTTCCTCGGGACTCGCGTCCCAAGATGACAGCAGAAGAGCAAAAAGGGTAAATAATTAGCATAGCTGCTGTTCATAATGATTTCCATAACACGAGCGTAGATGATAAAAACATGAAGACAGTGACTCTTGCGTCCCAGAGTCACCCTTTCGTCCCACACACTACTCAGCCCAGCTTACTGACCTCTACATCCCTCCTGCTGCTGAGACCTAACCACAATCTCACAATCTCTCCGCAGCCTAACCATACGCGCCAACCCGTTTGACTTAGGGTGTACTCACACTAGCCAGTTTGAACCGTGCCCGAGTGCGTTTGACCACCAAAGCGCGGTTCGTTTGACTAGTGTGAGTGCTCCGAAACGTGCCCGGGCGCGGCTCGATTAGCCGGCCCTGGCCCGCTTGGAAGAGGTGGGCCAGAGCACGGTTCAGTTGGACTCGGGCGCGGTTCACATGCAGTGTGAGCGCTAACCGTGCTGGAGCACGGAACAGGACGCGTGACGTCATGGTTCTGCACTTCAGCTGGTACCTTGCAAACCTCCTCATACGAGCACGAGCAGCACGATTACGTGAAAATTTTCACGCCACTAAGGCGACACATCTGTTTGACAACAGGCTGTGAGAGGGCTGTGGACCACCGTGGACCAAACGACACAAAATTATCCACAAAGAAAACAGAGCGATGGCTCTCCTTCAGAGAGCGCCGCTCTTCTTGTTTATCCCGAAACCGTCGCACCATAATGACGTAAGCGTGCTCCGGCACGAATGCTGAAACCTTATGTGAGTGCAGGCCAGCGGGGGAGTGGGGAGGGGGGACAATCGTACTCGGGCCCGGTTCATGGCAACCGTGCCTAGTGTGAGTACACCCTTAGGCTGTCGAGCCCCACTGGTGCGTTAATATGCAGTTTCAGTGGCAAACGGTTCCGTATGGCATACCACCTACCGCAAAACACAATATCTGCCCAACCACCTGTATATTGTGCAGATTTTTTTACTATAATTTAAATAATAAATAATTATATTTAACTAAATATTATGTTTTATATATATTACATTGGTAATGAAACCATCATAGTCAAATGTCTCACAAGGTATATCATTGATGCAGAAACACATTAATCCAATTAATATATATCACACGACTTTTTGAACAGATGATTGATCAAACAGATGCACAGTTACGAGGGTTTGAGTTAAGACTGAAGCTTAATAGTTAAAGCAGAGAAAAATAAGTAAAATATTTCATTATTTTCATCACCATTTAGCAGCTGCAGTATAGGCCAATGTATTATTTAAACGGGTCATCGGGTGCAAAATTCACTTTTATATGGTGTTTGCATATAAATGTGTCTTTTCAGTGTGTGGACACAACCACCATATAATGAAAAAAATCCATTCACTCCCTTTTCTTTTAATCATCAAAAAGCCTAAACTGTTAGGGTTGTAGTGCGGGTTGAAGAAGGAGTCAAGGCAGAAAGATCCAATTCAAACATTTACTAAATAAAAATATACAGGCAGGTAGACGGGTTGAAGATCCACGAAAAACACAGCATACAACAACATAAACATAAGCCTTAGCAAAAAGCAAACACTCAACAACGACCGACCAAGACTGAATGAACAGAGGCTATATACAGAATACAGAGACAAATGAACCATAATGATGTGAAGACAGGTGACACAGATGATGAGGGACAGGCTGGTAAGTGAGGGAGTTGTTAAGGCAAAATTCACTACCAGAGTCATTCAGAGTCAAATTCAATAAAAGAAGTATTTTATTCCTGCAGGAATAGGTTCAGTCTGACACACAGAAGTTACGCTGTGCATGAGAGTGACACACCCTCGGAGAGCAGACGGGGGGGTTTTATACCATTTTCAAGGACCTTTCCTTCTAAGCTTACAGATATGATATGGCTGTTGTGTCTTTTAAGGGTACAACGGCGCCTCTGAGGCCACAGCCTAATACAGAAATACACTGGGCCAAAAGCTGACCAGTGCCTAAGGTCAAAGGTCTCCTCCCATCTGCTCCTGAGCGTCACGCCATGCACGTACACCGGTTTAGTTTATGTCATCAAAATCATCAGGAGCTACATGGCTCAAAAATCCCTTTAGTCTCATTAACTACTGATCACTATAAGATCAAAATTTTCCTCTACAGAGTGAATACAGGTGTGGAGACGAGGAGGATTCTGGGAAGTGTAGTGAAGAGACAAGGACAGACTGGCGCAGACGAAGACTGTGACATAAACACTCTCAATAATCAAGCGTTTGGATTTTCTGGATATTGCTCATGCTCCGTCCACAACCACTGACGGACTGTCCAGCATTAGCATATTTCTCATATTAGCATATTTCCTCTCAGACATTTGTATATGTCCACCAAGGCAGCATTTTTCGTGTCTTGTGTCGATATGCCCGATGGAAGAGCGGTGGGGTGAGCAGTTGCTCATTATCATTTAAAGAGACATGCACCGGTCGCCATGAACAGAGCTGTTTATGAGGAGGTAAGAAGGGTGTTGTTTTACACAACCATGGACCCTAAAGAATCATCATACCGATGACCCCTTTAAGATCTGAAGGTTTGTCACGACAGCTTCTGCATTGAGAACGGTGGCCGTTAAAGATACTTGTTGCTTCCTCTATAAAGCAACCAACGTCCGCTTTAAAGCGGTGAAGCTGCATGTCAGTTCAGAACGGTCAGGCCAAACTTCAGCACAGGGAAAATGGACTTTTCAATGAACATCTAATGCTATAAAACTGACCTAATATGGGTTGTTTTAGAATTACAAACCAATTATTATTGTTAAATCTGGTCACATATGGTTTTACAAAAAGATGATTTAACATTGTAGGCCACAGACCACATCACAGGCTGGCTATGGTGTAATGGTTTGTGCATGTACTGTATAATTAGTACAATCTATAACAATTACTTCATGCATGTATGTTTAAATCAAATAAAAAAAACTAGGCAATCAACAGCATGCCAAAAATAGTATAGGCCGTTGGTTGTCAACTAAAGATGCCTCGCAAATTTTGAAACAAATCTGTCCACCGACCGTCTGATGCTGCACACAGAACTTCAATCACACTTACTGACTGCAACAACTTCTTGCAACTTCTTACCAGTTTTCGTGTTGTTGGTTTACACAATGCTGAATCCGGTCTGTCGTCCTGCCGGATCTCAACTGTGTTAACAATAATACAGACATGCTGAAACAACAGAGCTTGAAATCTTGTATACAAATCTTTGTTTTTATTTGTAAATTTGTGTAATTAATTAATATGTGTAACAACTGAATTCCTGACCTGTTTTTCTACATTTCTTGCAGATGCAGAAGATCACGACTATAACTACAATCATCAGAGATCCAGCAGCAGCAGAGATCAACACTATCAGAGACACTGGAGAGTGTGAGGAAGACTGTGTGTCCGCTGTAATGATGAAGAAAGAAGTGAATGCATCAGTGTGATCTACAACAGAAGACAGAGATCAGGTCAGTAAACACACACACATATATCATCAGTGCTGCTGTACCTGCACATGTGTGGCAGAGTGTGTTGATGTCCAGATGTGTGGTCTGGTTGCTGATGGGATTGTTCATGAACACACCAGTGAACAATTTGATGAAGATGATGACAGATTTTGTGAATAATCTCTGGTAATGTAAGGAGTGGGCAGATGAGCTGGAAAATATGAGAGAATTAACAGAAATATATTTTATGACATCTCAAATTATAAAATAATTACACATTTCAGTCTTTAAATCATAAAGGAACATCCAGAGTTCAGTATTGCACAATCCAAAGCAATTGACTAATCTATAAGCCCATCCCCTCGTACGCAGATTAGCCAATGGCAGTTGAGTATCAGTTGCACTGGGAGTGGAAATTTCAGTGCCATTGAGAAACATTAGAAGATCCAAAGCTCTCATCGGTTTTATGGTGTTTGTGCAACAAAAAAAAAAAAATGGTAAAACACTGTGTGTGAGGTACTTGTAACACTGTTATCCTCAGTGGATGTGCAATGGAATTCATTTAATTTTATTCAATTTCCTAAACCCAAACAAGACTGGTGCATTAATCCACCGATGTGAGCGCAGACAGTAACCTGGATTCAATCCCGAACCCATGCAATGAAGATGAAAAACGTTCATTTTCAGGATGTCATTCTCTCATTAAGTTTCAATAAAAGTTAGTCAGTCCAAGCTAATATACAAGCCTAAGTAACACTGTTATCATGTACAGACTGGTCTACAAACTGGTTAAAGGGTAACTAAACCCCTGGTCAGAGCCTGACTCCACCCACTGGCAATATTTGAAAAAGTCTGGAAAGAGCCCAGCGGAGGGGGGCGTGCACCTGAGACACGTCTCTCTGTAGGCAAGGGCGTGGTTAGCTGGTACCCTCTGACATCACAGAGAACCACAACTTCCAATAGGAAAATTCAACTGCAGTAGCCACGGTTCAACCTGAAGAGGGCAGCACTTTATACCCAAATGTCAAAAAACAAATTACTTGAATCAATGAACAGCAATAATAAAGTGCCAGTCTCACAGATAAGGGGGTACCTTTTATCGTCTGGAATGATCATAAGAACCTCGAATATATCAGAACTGCTAAAAGATTGAACTCCAGGCAGGCTCGGTGGGCACTTTTTTTCGGTCGTTTTGATTTTTCTCTCCAATATCGTCCGGGTTCTAAGAACATCAAACCCGACTCACTTTCTCGTATATTTGATTTTTCCGGTCGCCCGTCCACTTCCGAGTGTATTTTACCCGAAACTGTATTTGTTTCAACACTCACATGGGAGGTCGAAGCGAAGGTCAAAGAGGCCTTGGAAGGGGTAACGCCTCCGCCCGGGTGTCCACCGAACCGATTATTTGTGCCGGAGGGCTTACGGTCTGACGTTATCCAGTGGGGTCACAGCTCCAACGTAGCTTGTCATCCAGGAATTAATCGCACTGGATTTCTAGTCAAGCAACGATTCTGGTGGCCACTTATGGCTCGTGACATTCGCGATTTTGTTTTGGCTTGCTCTGTTTGTGCCACTGGTAAGTCTTCCAATCGACCTCCAGATGGGCTACTTCAACCGCTGCCAGTGCCTTCGAGACCCTGGTCCCATATCGCTCTAGATTTTATTACCGCCCTCCCACCCTCCCAGGGTAACACAGTGGTTTTAACTGTGGTGGACCGATTCTCGAAGGCAGCACATTTCATTCCCTTACCCAAATTACCTTCAGCTAAGGAGACAGGCTACGGTTGTAGATCATGTCTTTCGGTTACATGGCCTCCCGATAGACGTGGTCTCCGACCGGGGACCCCAGTTTGTGTCCAAATTTTGGCGAGAATTTTGTAGATTACTGGGGGCGACGGTTAGTCTGTCATCTGGGTTTCATCCCCAGAGCAATGGTCAAACAGAGAGAGCCAACCAAGATTTGGAGAGAATGTTGCGATGTTTGGTTTCCAGAAATCCTTCGTCTTGGAGTCAACAACTCTCTATGGTGGAGTACGCACACAACACGTTGCCAGTGTCAGCGACGGGCCTATCTCCGTTTGAGTGTAGTGTAGGTTACCAGCCACCAATTTTTCCCAGTCTGGAATCCGAGGTTGCGGTTCCCTCCGCTCACGCCTTTGTCCAGAGGTGTCACCGCACCTGGACTAGAGCCCAGGAGACTCTACTCCAGGTGGGGGCGCGCACCAAGGCCAAGGCCGATCGCCACCGGTCAAAGCCTCCCGTATACGTCGTTGGTCAAAAAGTGTGGCTTTCAACTAAGAACATTCCTCTTCGCACCGTTTCCAATAAACTTGCTCCCAAATTTATTGGCCCGTTTCCTGTCACCAAGATTATTAGTCCGGTGGCAGTCCGCCTCAAACTACCTCCTGCGTACAGGAGGGTTCATTCCGTGTTCCATGTATCTAAAATCAAACCCGTTTTTCATTCTCACATGAATCCGCCTGTCCCGGTTCCTCCTCCACCGCGGCTCGTAGATGGGGAGACCACATATTCGGTCAACCGTATTCTGGACTCTAGGCGGAGGGGACGCGGATTTCAGTACTTGGTGGACTGGGAAGGTTACGGTCCGGAGGAGAGAAGTTGGGTTCCTGCTAGGGACATCCTGGATCACTCCCTTATCGATGATTACAATCGGCAGGTAAGGGAGTCTGAGAACGCCAGGAGGCGTTCTTAGGAGGAGGGGTACTGTCACGGTAGATGTATTCGCTGGTTCCTTCTAATCTTGTGTTTATGTTGTTGTATGAGTGCACGTGTGCAAGGGGCGTGTCTGTATGTCATTACCTGATCCACTCCAGTTGTTCATCATTACAATCACCAGCTGCAGTTCATCTCACCACGCTTCATAAACTCACCGCTGTTCTCTCACCTTTGTCAGATCGTTGTTTGATGTTCCCCTGTCTTCTGGTTCGTGTTCCTGCCTGGTGTTTCCTGTTCGTCGTCTTCCGTGTGGATTTGGATTGTCTCACCGTTTGTCTGCACGTCACCGATATTGACCATCGAAGTCCCTGCGTCACCTATCTCCACCTGGCTTACTGCACCCTGGACTTGTGTTTGTTGTGCTCATAATAAATAATTGTATTATACTCGCGATTGCTTCCTGTGTTTCTGCCTAACATGACACTTGTATATCAGTAACATCAGTGCGTAAAAGGATGGCATCTCCCTCCAACACTAATATCAACTGCACTTCTTCTGTCAAAACAACAAAAACACCTTCAAAACAAACGTTTTGTTTACAAAAGTTTACACATCAGATTTAGACTCCTGGGGCCTCATGTATCAACACTGCGTACGCACAAAAACACGGCGTACGTCAGCTTTCACGTTCACGGCCAGATGTACTAACAGTGAAATTAACGTAAGAATGTGCGTTCCTCCAAGTAAACTTCATGTCTGGCGTACGTATATTTGTCGTGATTTTTGTCCGTTGGCGACTCATAGAGGCAAAGTGAAGTGGCAAACATTACACTATGAATTGTTCTATCGCACCACCAGCTGTCAGATATTGCTTATAATTTGTAATTGATAAATTATTTGACATATTATCACACGAGTTTTATTAAAATATTATATTATGCAATTAAGTAAGAACATAGGCTATATAAAGCATGTCCAAATTGATACAACACGTCTAGCAATGGCAGCGTTGGCTTAACTAGGAATAAAAAATAAACTTCATTAATTCGGTCAGTAAAGATAAAAAAATAAAGTAATATTTTTATTCAGCAAGGACACATTGAATTTGTTTAAAAGTGAGAGTAAATGCATTTATAATGTTACAAAAGATTATAAGATTTCTATATCAGTTTGAAATAAATTTTTATTCATTAAAGAATCCTGAAAATACTATATCACGGTTTCCACGAAAATATGAAGCAGAAGCACACCGGTTTTCAACACTGATAGTACTCAAAAATGTTTCTTGATCATCACATTCTACCCTCCTTCTCTCTACTTTCAGAGGCGGAAGTCTCTAAACTCCTCCTTTCAAATCGCCCTACTACCTGTCCGCTTGATCCTATCCCCACTAATCTACTTCAAGCCATTTCTTCCTCAGTTGTACCCACACTCATGCACATCATAAACAACTCTCTTCACACTGGTACCTTTCCCACAGCTTTTAAGCAGGCTCGAGTAACCCCACTGCTTAAGAAACCCAATCTAAATCCAGCACATCTAACAAGTTACAGACCGGTATCTCTTCTTCCATTTGTCGCGAAAACACTTGAACGAGTTGTTTTCAACCAGATCTCCTCCTTTCTTACACAGAACAACCTCTTGGACGACAATCAGTCTGGTTTCAAAAGCGGACACTCAACTGAGACTGCCCTGCTCTCAGTAATTGAAGCTCTGAGACTGGCAAGAGCAGCTTCCAAATCCTCAGTCCTCATCCTGCTGGATCTGTCTGCTGCTTTTGACACAGTTAACCACCAGATCCTCCTGTCAATCCTAAAGATGAAGGGCATCTCGGGAACTGCACTCCAATGGTTCGAGTCTTACCTCTCAGGTAGGTCCTTTAGGGTGTCGTGGAGAGGTGTGGCGTCTAAGACCCAACATCTAGCTACCGGGGTGCCTCAGGGCTCAGTGCTTGGACCACTCCTCTTCTCCATCTACATGACATCACTAGGATCTGTGATTCAGAAACATGGCTTTTCCTATCATTGCTACGCTGATGACACGCAACTCTACCTCTCATTCCAGCCTGACGATCCGACGGTAGCTGCTCGTATCTCAGCCTGCCTGACAGACATCTCTGGCTGGATGAAGGACCACCACCTTCAACTAAACCTTGCGAAGACAGAGCTACTTGTGGTCCCGGCCAACCCAACACTTCATCACAACTTCTCCATTCAGCTAGGCTCGTCATCCATAACTCCATCAAGGTCAGCTAAGAACCTTGGGGTTGTAATTGATGATCAGTTGAAATTCACAGACCACATTGCTAGAACTGCCCGGTCCTGCAGATTTGCTTTGCACAACATTAGGAGGATCAGGCCCTTCCTTACAGAGCATGCCACACAACTCCTTGTCCAAGCACTTGTTTTATCCAGACTGGACTATTGCAATGCTCTCCTGGCTGGTCTTCCAGCTTGCTCTGTCAAACCTCTACAATTGATCCAGAATGCTGCAGCCAGAGTAGTCTTCAATGAGCCGAAGAGAGCACACGTCACTCCTCTCCTCAAACAATTGCACTGGTTGCCAGTTGCCGCTCGCATTAAATTCAAGGCACTGACGTTTGCCTACAGAACAACCACTGGCACTGCTCCCTCTTACCTAAACTCATTACTTCAGACTTATGTGCCATCCAGAAACCTGCGCTCTGCTAGCGAATGTCGTCTTGTGGTACCATCTCAAAGAGGCACAAAATCTCTTTCTCGGACCTTTACAATGGCTGTTCCCTGTTGGTGGAATGATCTGCCTAACTCAACCAGAGCTTCTGAGTCAGTAGCCACTTTCAAGAAACTGCTGAAGACATATCTTTTTCGGCAGCACTTGATTCAGTAGAATTAACACTTTCTCTTCTCTTCTATTCTATAAAAAAAAAAAAAAAAAAAAAAACTGCACTAAAATTAAACTGAGAGGGGTTATAGCACTTAAGTATTGTTGTCCTACTGTTAGTTTAACTGCTTCTATTGTTCTCATTTGTAAGTCGCTTTGGATAAAAGCGTCTGCTAAATGAATAAATGTAATAAAATGTAAATGTGGTGTTTTGCCAAGCTTGAATTTTGCAATTTGAAACTGAAAATGAACTGCGCTTTGACTACCGAATTACTTTTGTGATTGTTCATGTTATTTTTTAAGAGAGCTGGGTAGGATTTCCTTTTGTCTGGAAACTAAGTCCTTGAAATTAAGTAAATCCAAAAAATAGATTTTTTTAAGGAAATGGGGGTGAAATAGTCAAATTCCACTAAAAATACACACCTGTGCCAAATTTATGCAGTTAGAATTAACACAGGCAAAACAACAACTGAAAAAGACAAAAAAGACCATAAGGATGCACAAGGGTTAATTAGTTTCCATGACTTTTCCAGGCATGAAAATGACACAGTAAAAATTCCCAGATCTCTTATTTTATCCAAAATAACAGCAAGTAAAAGTCTAATCTGATCTGTAGTATTTTTTTTTTACTCTGCTCTGAAACAGAGAGCCTATTAAACCATAAAAAGCATGTATAACTTACCCAACAGACAACACCAGCACAAACAGAACAACAAAAGCATGTGCGACATTTCCTTCACCCATTCAGTGTCTGGTCTAACTAGACTATCTGTTGAAAACACAAGGTGTGAATCCTCCCACAACGGAGACCCTCCTACATGAATGTGCTCTGGACGTGTGCTACATATTTGTCACAGTGTGTGTAGGCAGAGGAAGACGAGGAGTCAAAAATTCCACTTCAAATACTGTGGTGGAGGAGGGATGCTGCTAAACTATCAATGGAGTGAGGTGAGATTGCTGAATATACACCTCTTATCACTGATTGCTGAGTGCACTCCACTCGTGTTAATGAACTGAGCGTGCTCCTCCCGAACTTTGTTAGTAAAAACATAATTTACTGAGTTCAATTGTATAAGCCATGTATCAGTTTTACGGAAGAACAACAAAAAAAAAAAGAAGTCAGACTGAAACTGCCGTGGTCGCTTTTCTTCAGAAACACGCTTCGATCTGCTGGATGGACAAACATCTTGTATGGTGTCATGATCTGTGCAGGTCAAAAGCTTCTTCCAGTCCTGCTGTTAACCGCACAGTCTGACTTCCTCTCAAGGCAAAACTGCTTTACACTATAATAAAGTACTGATGTATAAAACACAAATAAGAGTTACAGCTCAAACTGGACTCTTGCTCATCAAATATCATTGATGAATGTGATAAACACAACGCCAGATAATACATCTGAGATGAGCTCCTGAGCGTATACTGCCTTACCGTATTCACAGCGATTCGAAATGCAATTTTAACTATGGAAGTTGATATATAAAAATTCTTCCCATCCCATACATGAAAAAATACATGACGTGTTTATAATATATTTATTACATGGCTTGGTTGAATTCTAATGTAGAATGCGGTCTGTTATTTCTTGAACAGACGCTGCTAAGTATAACACACCGTTGCCATGAAAAACAGAGTGTTGCCATGGATTCTAACCGTAGAGACGGAGCGCTAAACGCTATTTTCTTTAGCGGAAGCAATACAATCATTTTTAAATCAATAAACTCCTTTTTAAATCAATATTTTGAGTCAAATTATTAATTTATTTGGTAGGTAGCCATGTAATAAGCGGGATAATGTCCCTCACACATTATCCCTTACATATATCATTCCAGTTCAGTTTTCTCCATCCATCTGAAATGCCAATCAAAATTACATGTTGTATACTATTCATTGTTGTTTTAAAGGGGTTTCGGTTACATATCAGTTACTTTATCAATCAGTGTTTTTTTTTAAGAGTTTTCTATTTTTCACTATAATTGATTACCTCAATGCAGATATTTTTTTATATAACCAACCTATTTTTTTGTTTTCTTTTCTACATAGTGGCGCAAACTGGAGAAGTACCTGTGTGACAGAGGATGATGTGCTGAGTGCTTATCTTTGTATTTAAACAGTTTGACATATAAATAAACATTGGAAAATTACTACAAAATGTGTCCATTCATTATGCTTTTTTTGAGCTTTTTTTTTATTCCTATATTTATACTAGCTAATTACTGGTAAGGGATCCATTTCCAGGAAACACAGAAGTGATTAAATATATATACCTTTAATACATTGTAAATGTTATAAAGCACTTCATTTGAATAGTAGCTGAACTTATTTTTGTTTAAGAAATACTGAATGCTTGAATAATTATCAGAGGATTAGTTTTTTGTAAGCAAATGAAACTTTTTGAATTATTTTAATACTTATTTGTCATACAGTATCCAACTGCAACATTTTTCTATTGCATGTAATCTATTGTTGCATCGGGTTAACCCCACAATGCAATCTGTCATTTTAGTTTTATATTTAATGGGGACAAATAAATGTTTAATTTGTCCATTCACCACAAGAACCTGGAAGATCCTGTCATAAATGACCATATATGGACAAGTAAGTGTGACGCATCTGCTCAACTGGGTTGTCATTGGCTTTGACATTTCCTTGGCACCTACAGGACTGGCTGTGATTGGACAATCTTTAAACCCATATTACTAAACGTTTAATGTTGCAAAGTACGTTTTGCTGTTATAATTACGTCAGTAATACATAAAGTTAACAATGTGGTGTTGATTTGTTGTGAAAAAATTACCCCTTTACCGAGATCCTAACCCTAAGTATAAGTTAACTGAACTACAAACAAAGACTATTGCCAAATAGCGTATAATGATAGAGGCTCATGGGTAATGTAGTTTAAAACGTTTAATAAAGAAATTTAAAAAAATACTAACTTTACTGAACATAGGGATATCTAATCATGGTCATTGTGCAAACCTCTAAGACATATTTGAGAGGCAGGCTAAGTCAACATCATTATGTAAACATAGCATAAGAATAGTGTTGACAATAAACAAAGACATCAATTTAAACAACCAATACACTTGTGACACTTCATTGTACAACATTGTTTTACTGAATGGCATACTGTCCAAGTTCACACAGTGTGTAACTTATGGCTCAAAAGTCTTAACAAAAAATGAATGCACTGCAAAGCATCATATTGTAAAAGTTCTGGACATCAGAAATTTGAATGCTCATCCTGCTTACAGTACAGGATCCATGTTGATCTTTCCCTGGTACAGCATCCTCAGTGTGCCTGAAGTGCCCATAACAATATAGCCCATGCAGTCTCTGGTGATGCATCTTTCAGCCTTTCACTTCATGTAACTGAAATTTGGCATGTTTACTGTATTTGTCACAGCATCGAAGTCCTAAAACATATACAATGGTAACATTCTAGCAAATGATTGTCCCAAATGTCATTAATATGACAAATGTTCATGTCTCAATTAAAACAATCATGGTTATGTCTTTTTACAAAATCTAATTGTGTATTTAAACACAATCCTTAATAAATAATATTCACCATATTTTGTTATCCAACACCATGTACAAAACTTTACTGGATAATACAGCATAAATACAGCTAAAGTAGCATAAAGACTTATGATATTTGAGAGAAATAAAAAAGGGTTGTTATAATCATGATATTTATCTCCCTATCAAAATCTTCTTCCATGTATACAAGCAATTTGCAATTATTATCGAGCACAGTACAGTACAAATGATGGACAAAAGATGTGATCAAATCAAATAATTTTATTGTCACAAAACCATGAACCCAAGTGTGTACAGGTGATGAAATTCTTTTTTGTAAACTCTGCAGAATGACAGTATGGGTGACAACAGAATATTTACATAACACATACAGTATTAATATACACAGTATATGTTAGGGACTCAATACAAGTAGAGAACAATATATGGTACAATATTATACTATACACAGATTGAAAAATCAAAAAAAAATAAACAAAATAATCACAGTATACATATACAGTGCAGTACGGTATGAATGTGTGAAAATAGAATGTCAGGGTCCAGAATAATACTGAGTAAGAGTCCAGTCAGTGTAATTAAAAAAATGTAGAGCATATGAGGTTGGGGGGTGGGGGTTGCTGTGTGTGTGTTACTGGTATGAGTCCTGTCTGCTGGTGCGGGTTCTACAATAACCTCTGCCTGATGGTAACGGTGAGAACAGTCCATGGCCCGGGTGTCTGGATTCTCCGTGCTTTCCTCACACACACCTGTAGGAAGGGAAGTTTCCTCACACACTCCCTTGTCCTGGAGGGAGGGAAGCTCACCTCCAACAGTGTTCTGTGCAGTTGGTAGAGCTTTGCAGTGATGCAGCCAGTCAGGATCCTCTCCACAGTGTAAAATTGAGGGTTGATTTGAGTGTTTTGGTGCTCACACTGAACTTCCTCAGCTGTCTGAGGAAGAAAAGACACTGATGAGCCTTCTTCAGCACAGCATCAGGGTGGATGGGTGAAGTTCTAACCAAAGAAAATATGTATTTAGGAGGTGGTAAATCAGCAAACCATATATAATAGTATTATTTAAAATTGTTGCACTAGACCAGGATTGTCTTCAGTATTACTAAGGCTATAGGCAGGTGAGGGTTTTCTCAGTGTTGGAGCCAAACTCTGCAGGACAGCGGCTCTCTAGGACCGAACTTGCCTACCCCTGCACTAGACTTACCATTGATTCCATGGGCCGTAACTCTGACCTGTCAACGTAGAGCTGGAATGTATTCTTCACAGTGGATAACTGATGCAGTGCTGCACTTGGTGGCCACAAAATCATCTCCTGTCATCAAAAACTCCATCTCTGGCCTCAGACCCATTTCTCCTTAGTCTGGACGATGTGAACTGACCAACTGCGTGAAGACGGACCTGAGCATTGAGTGTGTTCAGTGCCAGCTATCGGCTCCTCTACCTCTTGATGTAGTCTTTCTGTACAAGTAGAAAATGAGAACATAATACAAGCAGTCATAACAAATTAGTAATGTATTTAAAACTAGTGCAGCATGCCTATTTCTTCATCAACTGGCTTCATCATCCTTCAAACAATCAGACAAAACAACAATTTTAATAATAACTCCAGAAAAATTGTCAGTACTCACCATATAAAGTAATTTCCTGCCCAAATTCCAAAGATAATGGCACAGCCTATTTGCTCATTCTAGGAGCTATAAACATGTATGTATGAATACATGAGGCGGCCATGTTCATTTTTCATCCCCAATAGGACTGGTTGTCCTGGTAAATACTGGTTTGCCTGGCTTGCTCTTTTTCAGCTGTAAAACAAGAAATGTCTATTGACCCCATTAAGACAGGAAATGAGACGGGCAGAATTTTGGGTGCAAGTTTTAATAATGAGAGAAAGGTGGTACTAGAAAAAGCTGCATCTTCAATAGCAAGCTATATTAATAAATTAATTCCTTTAAACATGATTACTTGCTGCCAGTATTGTTGTAAGCAGTTTAAAGGCCTCTTCACACAAAGGATGAGCCCACACTGCAGCTATTTAACATATAACGACACAGAGGAACAATTTAGTTGGAATCACTTTCAGAAATGTTTTTTTTTTCCAGCTGATGAACTATAAAATCTTTGACAGCCAATCAGAATCTACTCGACTATAAAAACCTTAAGCACTTAAAATGGCAGACAACATTACCACAGCACACACTTTTAATAATAAACAGAACTTTATCGTCCTTTTGTTGTGGATGTTAAAATAGTTATCATTATAATTATTGTTCTTGGTGTTATGAACGAATTTAAAGTTCACCCAAAAATGACAATTCTGTCAGTAATTACTCACTCTCATGTTGTTCCAAGTTCCAACCCCGTAAGACTTTCGTCAATCAACCATAAGTTTATCAAGCCACGAGAATACTTTTTGTGCGCAAAAACAAGCAAAAATAACGACTTTATTCAACTCTTCATTTTCTTCTGTGTGGGCCTCTGAGTGAGCCACGTAGTGTAACAGCGCAGCGCTTCTGTGTTGTACACGCATCACACACATGACCTGCGTCGGCCAATAGCGAGCCTACGTTCTGACGTACAACACAGAAGCGCTGCGCTGTTACACTACGGGAACTCACTCAGAGGACCACAGAGAAGGAAATGAAGAGTTGAATAAGTCGTTATTTTTGCGCACAAAAAGTATTCTCGTTGCTGGATAAACTCAAGGTTGAGCCACTGTAGTCACTTGGACTATTTTAAACATTGTCTTTTCTAACTTTCTAGGCCGGCAAATTTCGATCCCTTAGCTTCTATGGAGGAGTGAGACAGCTCTCAGATTTAATCAAAAATATCTTAATTTGTGTTCCGAAGATGAATGAAAGTCTTACGGGGTTGAACAACATCAGGGTGAGTAATTACTGACAGAATTTTCATTTTTGGGTGAACTAATCGTTTAAGTGATCTGATTAGGACAAGTTATTTGAAGATCTGATGTGTCACGTAACTTGTTAAACTAGCATTTCCAGACTCTTGCTTCTTAAACAGATGTGGTCAAAAAAATCATGTGGAAAGATATCATGTAGCCTTCTGTCGGTACGAGAAGTGACGGCGCCAATATGTAAAGCTGAATAAAGAATACAATGGATTTGATATGAACTTTCTGATATAAATGGTCCGACTACTTACAATGTGCACAATCTGCAAGAGAGTTGAGGAAATGGCCAATGAAAGCAGCTGGAGTAAAAGTCATAGAATTTTGTACGAGTGCACTTGCACAATATCATATGAATTTGCTGACTTGGTCAGTTGAATGAACTATTACTACTTCGACATGACGCTTTATTGTGGGCTCTTACTGATGGGGTAGTGTAGTATGTAAAACAAAGTTTAAGAAACATCAAATGCTGTGCAAAATGTAACTGCAGTAATGTTCAATCAAGGGTTAAGACCAACACAGACATGCCATTGGAAACATTTGCCTTTGCAGCTTTTTTCCTTCTCCATAAACGCACAAGATGGCCGAATTCATCCCTCTCCACGAATACAGGTTTAACAAGCCCTTGACAGCACTTCCTTTTCAGCTGAAACAAAGAGAAATATACATGTTGAGACAGTGTGTTAAAAATGATGTGGACCAAATGATTTGAGAGGAAGGACTTTAAAGACACACTGTGGAACTTTTCAACCTTTATAATATATATCCAAAACCCATTGAGATGGTACATCGACTTACAATAGGTTGAATGACACGTCTGCCGTAGCCTGAAGGTGTCTGTATCCTTTTACTAGCACTATGTAACTTCGGGTTGCGGGTAGGAACCCGAGCACAAAAAGAACTACAAAATTCGACCGGTTTACGGCATACGTCACTTCCCCAAATTATAACGTGAGAGCTCAACTCGCATTTGATTGCCGTCTGTATGTTGTCGTCATGGCTGAACCAACAGTTACTCGGAAGAAGGCAAAGATTTTGTAAGAGGACACAAAAAAAGAAAAAGGGAGAGTGATAAACTAAAAGCCAGGACGAGGATCAACATTGGTCCAGCGTTCGCTCGCTGGCTAAAGGAGGAGGAGGGGTGCCCGACCGATGCTGACCTGGCCGTCATGCTTTTGGACTAACTTAGTAAGTTTAATATATATATCGCTTGCACAATATCTCTATTTTTTCGAATTTGTTGTCTGTCTGGTAATGTTACGGAATCTATCTTGTCCTCCATTTAACTTCATGTATAAAGGAATGCTAGTAGAGTAGCGAATTATCAATCTGGTAGCTAGGATGCTATAAGTGATAGAAGTCACAACATACTGCCGTTATTTTTTTGCATTCAGCTCATATTTGTATGCGTGTAAAAGGACAAACAAACTGAAGCCTACAAATAACGGCAGTATGTTGTGAGTTACATCAGTTTTGTTACACATCAGATTTCTCGACTACGCGATTTCATCTCCAACCTTGATCAAACACACCTGACTTTAATTTTAAAGAGATCCTGAAGACGTTAATTGTTTGCTTTAGGTGTGTTTGATTAGGGTTGGAGATGAACTGTGCAGGACAGACGATCGGCAGGAGCAGGATTGGGCAACCCTTGTCTATGCGACCTGATCACACATTGTTTTCTGTGTACTTTTGTTCAATTTATTTTCTTTATATAATTTATATTATTAATCTTATATTTATATAATTATTTTGTTCAATAGTGAATCGATTATCTTTCTTCAACAAACAAGTCAACTACTGTCTGCACACACATAATCTAAAGACACGGGAGGCTGACCAGTTAACTGTTTGTTGACTTTTGCGACAGTGCTGCGGCCTCTAGGGGAAAATTACAGGTCGAGCGCCACTAGTGGCCAAAAGTTCCACAGTGTGCCTTTAAGGAAAGTTAATAAAACATAAAATAAGGATACATTCATTAAGCAAACCAGCTATAACTAAATGTGTTCAGCATTACCTAATTTGAAGGACTTGTTCAGCCTCCCTGGCAGCTTCTTCAAGATCAGCACTGGGAGCTTTGAGTTCAAGTTCCCTGTTAATAGCAGCTTTCTGACAGAATTGATCAAATTTTGATTTTTAAAAATTCCATGATGAAGAAGAGAAAGAAAGAGAGCAAATATATGTGTAAATTAATTACAGTTAAAAAAAAAACTGAGAGAGAGAGAGAGAGAGAGAGAGAGACAGAGACAGGCAGAAAGTGAGTTTTTGCGAGAGATGGCCTCTTAAAAGAGCTGTTGGATTAAAGGTTGTTGTGGGAGATGGAGATGGAGGAGTATGTGATCTGAAGTAACTGCAAGACAGAAAAAGAATATTGAATTATAATTACATTACAAAAAGGTATTAAAGGCATGGCCAGTGATGTGGTTATTGTGGTAAAACCATGGCAAGTGTTGTGTTACTGTTTCAACTACAAACACCACAGTAAAACTATGGTTACTGTAGTAAAACCATGGCAAGTGTTTTGTTACTGTTTTGTACTGTTGTAACTACAAATACCACAGTAAAACGAATCGGTTACCTAACGTAACCTCGGTTCTCTCTAGATGAGGGAACGAGTATTGCATAAGCTAACTTAAGGCTACGGGAAAAATTCATCTTTTCTGAGAAATTGAAGCCAAAAATTATCCTATAATTTTGTATCCATTGTCAACGTAGTTCAGCTGCAGCAGACCATGAGCGGGCTAGCTAGCAGCTCATTGGTTCACTCACAGAGAACTGCTTAAGCCTATGAGGAGACGCAGATGAACTTTCGGCCAATGAGAGTCTGACATGCTCTCATTGTGTCAGAGCCCGCCGAAACGGGCGTGGTCAGAGAGTATATCTTGGCGTCCCAGGCTGTCAAAACTCTGGTTTTCATAGAATGAAGCGAGAACGCTAATAGCACAAGCACGGCCAGGAACGCAATACTCGTTCCCTCATCTAGAGAGAACCGAGGTTACGTTAGGTAACCGATTCGTTCTCTTACGAGAGGTTCTCTCGTATTGCGTAAGCTAGCTTACGCTACGGGAACACCTGGTCAACGCCGTGCGTGCTAAGCATCCACTACGAGTCCCAGGGGAGACCCGGGGGAACCCCTGTGAGTGGGAATGAATATCTGTACATGTGATGAAGGCCAGCAGCGCGGGCCAGTGATTGTGTCGTACATAAGCACATGATAGAGAGGGACAGAGCGACCCGGTCTGTGTGAATAACTCCCTATAGTGCAGCTCAACCAGAAGAGCTGTAACATACTAGACTGCTAGTAGTTTAGCCTGCAAGGCAGGAACTTCCAGGTTGTAAAATCTGACAAAGGTGGAGGGGGACGCCCATCCCGCTGCCACACAAATGTCGTGGATGGAAATTCCGCTGGACCATGCCCACGATGAGGCCATGCCTCTAGTGGAATGAGCCCTAATGCCCAGGGGACATGGCAGGTCTTTTGATGCGTATGCGGCTGCAATGGCATCAACTATCCATCTTGATAGAGTCTGTTTCGAGGCGGCCAACCCTTTGGTGCGCCCACCGAACGAAACGAAAAGCTGCTCGGATCGTCTGACCGGAGCAGTGCGAGTAATGTATAATCTCAGGGCCCTAACCGGACACAGGAGATTAGCGTCAGATTCGCTATCGGATGCAGGCAGAGCCGATAGGGAAATAACTTGTGCCCTGAACGGGGTACCAATCGTCTTTGGCACATAACCATGTCTAGGTTTGAGAACGACTAAGGAGTCATTGGGCCCAAACTCGAGACAGGAAGCGCAAGTGGACAGCGCGTGAAGGTCTCCCACACGTTTTACTGACGCGAGCGCGAGCAGAAAAACGGCTTTGAGCGAAAGGTATTTGAGGTCCACGGTGTTTAACGGTTCGAATGGAGGGGCTTTCATAGCTTCGAGAACTATGGAAAGGTCCCAGATCGGCACCGAAGGGGGGCGTGGGGGGTTCATCCTTCTAGCTCCCCTGAGGAAGCGGATGACCAAGCCGTTTTTGCCCAGAGACTGGCCGCGCCGGGGTTCAACGAACGCTGCGACGGCTGCCACATACACCTTGAGAGTGGACGGGGACCTGCCCTTGTCCAACATCTCCTGGAGAAAGACTAGCAAGGAAGGAACCTCGCATGACCGTGGGTCCAGACTTCTGTCGGTGCACCATTTAGAGAACACAGACCATTTAGACGCATAAAGCCTTCTAGTAGAAGCCGCTCTAGCCTGCATGATCGTGTTTAACACTCCCTCTGGCAAAGCAACGGGTAGTCGTTGATCACCGACGCATGTAGCGCCCAACGCTCTGGGTGGGGATGCCAGATCGTGCCTCGAGCTTGAGAGAGGAGATCTGCTCTGACTGGGATGGGCCACGGGGCTGTCTGTGACAGCTGCGTGAGCTCCGGAAACCAAGTCTGGCCCTCCCAACGCGGGGCTATGAGGAGCACCGAGTGGCGTGTTTCCCTGATTCTCTGAAGCACCTCTGGTAGCAGAGAAACCGGAGGGAAAGCATAAAGCGGGCGGCTGGGCCAGGTCTGGGCTAGCGCGTCCACGTTCTTCGTGAAAAATATTGGGCAGTGGGTGTTCTCCTCTGAGGCGAAGAGGTCCACATCTGCTCTGCCGAATATCCGCCACAGCTTCTGAACTGTAAGAGTGTGCAGGGACCATTCCCCGGGGGGAATGGGGTTCCTGGACAGACTGTCTGGGCCGTCGTTCAGATGGCCCGGCACGTGCGTCGCTCTGAGCGAGAGCAGGTGACACTGAGACCAAACTAAGATGCGTTCTGTCAGCCGGAAGAGATTCCTGGATCTGACTCCGCCCTGACGGTTTAGATAGGAGACCACGGCCATATTGTCCGAACGGATCAGCATGTGGTGACCGTGAATGCGCGGGAGAAAACGCGTGAGTGCGTTCTCGACCGCCAGCATCTCCAAACAGTTTATGTGGAGGAGGCTCTCTCGAGCTGACCAGGGGCCGAAGGCCGGTGAGCCCTCGCAGGCCGCACCCCAACCCGTGTTGGATGCGTCTGTCGAGATGACTTTTCGGCGAGAAAGGGTCCCCATGGAAACGCCCCGCTGAAACCATTCTGCCACAGTCCATGGCTGCAGAGCTGTGATACAGGTCTGCGTTACCTTTATCAGCTGGCGGCCCGTGGTCCACGCACGGTGAGACACGCGGCTCTTCAACCAGAACTGAAGCGGGCGCATGCGCAGTAACCCCAGCTGGAGCACCGCGGAGGCTAAGGCCATGTAACCCAACGCCTTCTGAAAAGTTTTCAGAGGTGTGAGTCTGTTCATCTGAAAAGATGAGGCGAGACGCTGAACACGGCGCGCGCGCTGTGTTGACAGACGAGCCGTCATCGTGACCGAGTCTAGCTCTATACCCAAGAAGGAGATAGTCTGACTGGGTTGCAGTGCGCCCTTTGTCCAGTTGACAGAGAGGGCCAAGGCTTTCAGATGGTCGAGGAGAACTGTACGATGAGACAGTAGCTCTCTCTGTGATTGTGCCAAAATCAGCCAATCGTCCAAATAGTTCAGTATTCGCAGCCCCTGACTCCGCAGGGGGGCGAGCGCCGCATCCATGCACTTCGTGAACGTACGGGGTGCTAAGGATAGGCCAAACGGAAGGACGGTGTATTGATAAACCTGGCATTCGAAGGCGAAACGTAAGAATGGCCTGTGAAGGGGATTTATCTGAATCTGAAAGTAAGCATCTTTCAGATCTAGTGAGATGAACCAGTCCCCCTGGCGCACATGCGCGAGGAGTTTTCTGATCGTGAGCATTTTGAACGGTCTCTTCATGAGAACTTTGTTCAGAAATCTGAGGTCTAAGATTGGTCTGAGGCCGCCGTCTTTCTTGGGAACGAGAAAATAACGGCCGTAAAACCCCGACTCGCTCATAGACAGAGGAACTCTCTCTATAGCCCTTTTGCACAATAGTTTTGCTATCTCTGAACGGAGCAGCGTCACTGCTTCTGGGTTTACAGTAGTTTCCAGCCGCGCTCGAAACCGTGGAGGGTGCCGGTGAAACTGTAAGCGATAGCCTAGCCTTATTGTGTTTAGCACCCACTGGGAAATTCCCGGAATAGCTTCCCACGCTTTTAAGCGTAACGCTAGGGGGTGAATGGCTACATGGTCCCCGTCGCTGCACATAGCGGGCTGCATGAGCGCGCTCATATTGCTTATGACAGCGGGACTTACACTCAGAGAGGAGTTTATGGGCCGTGTAACAGAGTGAGCAGAGGGGGACGCACACACGGGCTCGTGGGCGCGCTTATGCACTCTGAGATTCGAGCGGGTTGGAACCGCTTTATGAGAGTGGACTCTGTGTGAGACACGGGGACTGAAGTGCTTTTTGTGTATGAGTGAACACAGTGTTGTGGGCACATTTTCTACACAAGAGGCTTTTATGCTCTTTTTGAGATTTTTCTGGGTCGCCGTGACAACGGCGTTTTTGCTCATGCAAGCGGGAAGGGAGACCGGCTTGGTAATGGCGGTGTACACTGCTGTAGTAGCCGCGTGAGCGGTGACTAACAGAGGGCGAAACTTTGACGGCCATCCGGCCGCGGCGGGAGAGCGCCGTCTTTTCTTCAGCTGTGCTAGGCAGACTTCGAGTGATCAGGTTTCAGCGTGATCCTAGGCCGAGGCCCCCGGGGAGGCGGCGGTCTGTGCCGGCTGTCAGAGCGAGAACGAGGGCGGCCGCCCTGGCGTCGCTGAGAAGTCTTACTGTGCTGAGCTGGGCGCTGGGGTGGGGCTCGTGCAGGAGGCTGGTCACGTGAGCGGCCTGCAGAGGAGCTAGCGCAACGAGGCAGAAAAAGATTCATGGCCTGGGAGGCTTTCTGCACTTCGGAGAAACGGTCAACGATACCCGTGACAGCAGATCCGAAGAGGCCGGATGGAGAGAGCGGGGCGTTGAGAAAGGCGGCGCACTCAGAATCTCCCATGTCGGCGAGTGTGAGCCACAAATGTCTTTCAGACACACAAATGGCGGCCATGCATTTCCCCAGAGCTTGAGCGGCAGATTTTGTAGCGCGAAGGGCAATGTCCATGGCGCTCCTCAAATCCGCGACTGAGGGGGGATTTTTTTCCGCTCTCATCCCATTACCGAAGTAAATCGCCCTGTAGAATCTGAAGGACGGACATGGAGTGAAGTGCAGAGGCTGCTTGACCGGCGGCTGAGTAAGCGCGGGCGTGAAAGCTCGACGTCGCTCTGCAGGCTTTAGAGGGAAGCACAGGTGATGAGTAGGGCTGCACGATTAATCGAATTTTAATCACGATCACGATTTTGGCTTCCCACGATCAAATTTGCGTGATCGAGCGATATTTAAAATGCGTCATTCCGTTCACAGAAGGCTCCTTTTCAAAGGTTTTTTTTTTTTTTGCAAAGCCAATCTAGCGCTCCGTAAACCACTGTCTGATCACGTGCCTCCATGAGCCCCAGTGCGCAAGAGAGACCTTGTGTCCAAGAGCGCGCTCGAAAGTGCGCGAGAGATACCGAGTGTGTCTGCGTGCGAGAGAGACCAAGTGAAAGTGCACGTGAGAGACCGAGTGTGAGCATTAGTAAATTGGTGCATAGTACATAGTAATATATAATTACTATATAAGAGGCATGAAAGTTCGATTAATGGACTCCAATAATCAGTACTACAAACGTCTTGTTTTGAACTATTGTTTAATAAATATAAATAATTCGAGCACATAAACTTTCATATGGATGATTAAATAGATTCAATTTATGCTGTAAGATTTCACAACTAATCACTGACACTGTACCACAACCAGGCTTTACGTTTCATAAGCGTCAAATAACAATGACTCTGAATTTCATCCATTAATCGAACTTCCATAGTGCATTGTTCTGCCTTGAAATGTTCTCATTTGGTTACATTCTGTTATGGAATATTTGTTTATTATTGATTGTATATTTTGAGTTTTATTCACATCCATTATGCAGGTACAATGCAAGTTTATATTTTGCTTCCTAAAATATATTTACACTATGTACAGTGTTTCCGCTACATTCATTCAGCCGTGGCGGGCCGCCACACCTAAAATCATCCCGCCACGGCTGCAGCTTCTCCGTGAGGTCCGATTTTGTGCATTCTATTATGTTATTGTTAAGCTAAAGGCATAAAAACATTGTAAAGCACAATCAAGTTTATTCCAAGACTTCTAAAGTCATTCAATATCATAATGTGAGGTAAAATTAATATTTAAGTCATTAAGTTAAAGTTAATGGAAACTCATCTCTCCTCAGTCAGCATTCAAACAGCGCGTCGCGTCCGGTTGACAGTAACACGAGTCGACGACACACAGTTCAAGATCAATGTTCCCATTATTATACTTTATTTGTAGATAAAGGTCTATGGTTTGTATAAAAGGCCTTTATCTTGCTGGTCTGGAGTTTATTGCCCTTTCTAAATCATATTCCTTTCTCCCGGGTGTCTTAGATTACAGCACTGGAGTAGAGAGCGCTATGAATTGTTCTTCATGCGCACTGCAACTGACATTTAAAACTTTTAAAAGAAAAGGCTCAATAAACTGTTGGATAGATAGAATACACTAAGCATAGATATAATATTCTCTTCGCTTTGTGCTTTGAACTTTTCAATGCGAAGCGCTGCGCGCTGTGACTTCGCGTTGCTTCAAGTGCATCATTCTGCGCACGGGATGCGCATAATCGCTTTGCCGCTCTTATTGGAGCCTTTCATATTATAATACTTAGGGGAGGTTTCAACACCTGGGGCAAGGGGGCGTGGCCTATGGGAATATCACTCATGGGCCACGCCCCGTCCCGCTGGGGAAATGGGCCTGCCACCACAGCTGGAAAAAATCCTAGAGGAAACACTGATGTAAAATAGTCCCCTCTTGAAGTTTTGCTACATTTTCTTTGTTTTATTCATTGTTATTTATTCTTTAAGGAGATGCACTGAATTTTGGTGAATAAGAGGGCCTGTTTTATTTTGATGCACATATTTGTACATTAGCAGGAATGTAGCCCAATATGGATGTGAAAGCAGTTAGCCTATGTGACAATAAAATTTGTTTTGGTTAAAATCAACAAATAATCGTGATAATTAATCGTGATCTCAGTATTGATCAAAATAATCGTGATTATCATTTTGGCCATAATCGTGCAGCCCTAGTGATGAGCGCCATCTTGTGGAAGGCGGGCATAAATGTGCGGCGACCAGGTCCTCTACAGGGGGAATGGAGAGATACCCCTTTTCTGCGGCTCCGTCCACAACGCGAAGCGGGGCGGAAGAGTCAGAGCGAGTTCTGGCAGAGAGCGGGGCATTCCAGGACTTCGTGAGTTCCGCGTGCAGTTCAGGCAGGAAGGGCGCGGCCCGTTTAGTGACGGGAGTCGAGCGCTGGCGGAAGTAGCTGCCGTCCATAGGGTTAATGGTCTGCTCGGGGGGAGGGGACCAATCGAGCCCGAGGCGTTCGACGGCCTGTGAGAGGAGGCGCACTAATTCCTCCTCGATTCCAGCGCGGGTCCCAGAGGATTCTCGGGCCGTGGAGGCGTGAGAACCGGACCATTCCTCACTGTCTGACGCGAGAAGCGAACAGGTTTCCTTGATATCCGCGGCATCATCGGAGGCGACAGAGCGGCCACTCGGCGGCAACTGTACATCCGGAAGCGGCGGAGAAGGAGAGCGGGAGGCGACAGGCTCCGGCGAGATGAACGCTTCTAGCTGGGGTTCCGGCGGCCTCTGAGAGCGGCGTTCCTTCTTCCGCGGCGAAGTCAGAGGCGGCGCGGAAGCAACTTTAGTGGCCTGAAGTCGAGCCCGCAGGGTCGACAACGGCATCTCCTCGCAGAGATCGCAGCCGGCATCGGCGAGGGCGAGCTCGGCGTGCTCCAATCCGAGGCAGAGAGCGCAGATGACGTGGCGGTCTCCAGTCTCGAGGGGAGCGCGGCAAGAACCGCAGGAGGATTTACGAGACATCTTTAAAAAGACGCTCGGCTCTTTTAGATACAATAGAAAGCTTTTGGAAAAAGGATACAAATCCGTCGGATGGCGCCAGCTCGCAGGACGGCTGAAGGTGGCGAAGACGGCCGGCTTCCTCAGTCTCCCAGATGCTCGCTAGGGTTGCCTTTTCGACGACGGCGGCTTCTCTCAGGATCAGCAGATGCGTGTAGCCTCGCTGAAGAGATGAAAATCAGAGTTTTGACAGCCTGGGACGCCAAGATATACTCTCTGACCACGCCCGTTTCGGCGGGCTCTGACACAATAAGAGCAGGTCAGACTCTCATTGGCCGAGAGTTCATCTGCGTCTCCTCATAGGCTTAAGCAGTTCTCTGTGATCGAACCAATGAGCTGCTAGCTAGCCCGCTCATGGTCTGCTGCAGCTGAACTGCGTTGACAATGGATACAAAATTATAGGATAATTTTTGGCTTCAATTTCTCAGAAAAGATGAATCTTTCCCGTAGCGTAAGCTAGCTTACGCAATATGAGAGAACCTCTCGTAAGAGAACGACAGTTACTCTGGTAAAACCATGGTAAGTGTTGTGGTTACTGTGCTCTAACTACAAATAGTAGACAGTAAAAACAGTTACTGTGGTAAAAGCATGCAAGTTACTGTGCTTTAACTACAAATACCACAGTAAATCTAACGTTACAGTTACTGTGTTAAATCCAAGGTATGTGTTGTGGTACTGTGCTTTAACTACAAATTCCACAGTAAAACTACTTAACTTAGGTAAAACCATTGTAAGTGTTGTGTTACTGTGTTTACAAATACCACAGTAAAACCACAGTCTTAAAAGCATGGCGTTGTTTTATTTAACTAAAAATTCCACAGTAAAACTAATTATGGTAAAATTTATGGGCACTAGCTTTAACTAGCAGGATCGAGCTAATATAGGTAAAATCACATTCATTCAGTGGCATTCGCAACTGATTTGTAAAGAAAAAACATCAAACTACACTTACTTACACATGAATTGCCGACAGTCACAACGATACATTAAATAGATCTTTAAAGGTGACCTATAATTCAAAATTGAATTTACCTTGGTATAGTCAAATAACAAGAGTTCAGTGCATGGACATGACATAGAGTGAATCTCAAACTGGACTGTTTTCGCGTTCTCATTTAATTCACGTTTATGAAAAACACCCCTGAAAAACGGTCGGTTCTCCACACAATACCGACTGTGACTTAATAGTCGGGATCATTAATATGTATGCCTCCACAAATTTGCATATGCCAGCCCATGTTCAATGACAGGCGAAACTGCGCAGCCGAAGCATAGCAGTTGCTCAGTGTTTGGATGTACACATGAACACAAAAGTATTTTTTAGTTCCTTCATCCGAGCCTCTGAAGAAACAATGGCTTACTTTTATTTTCTCTGGAAATTTCCAAACATTTCACCGACGACTGTTTCCTCAACTTGGGCCAATACAGAGCTGGCCTCGGATCAGCTACCAAGCAACACTTTCTGATGTGTAATTGTTCAAGTTCAGACAGGTAACCTTTCTCTCAAAATTGTTCAATACTGTTTATGCATCAGTAAGTCAAGCCAGTGACTAAAATATCAACTTCACATCGTTTCTTTTAGTATGATGAAAAAAAAACGTATTTAAATTGTGAATAAATTATATACAGAAAGCAATCAAAGAACAATCTTTTCACAGCGCGAGTTTATCTGGACACTTGCCAAACTCGTTATGAATTCAATGACGCACGTTACACTGCACAGCGAAGCTCTTACTGTATTTACATGATCGTGTTTGCATTGGGGATAGCATTAGAGAACAGAAACTGCATTGCAATGATAAGATCTTCATTCTCGCGACCAACAGACTGTCCTCTGCTTGCTCAATGCTCAGTCATCACAGCAACATTGTATGTGATGGGAATAGATCTAAATACTTTAAAAACATCTCACGATTCGTTAATTTCGATAGCTGTAATAGTAAAAACATATAATAGCTGTAGTAAAAGTATTCGAGAGAGTTTCACATGTAATACATAGCTATTTCATATGCAAGCATGTCAGCCAATCACAGCAGAGGCCGGTTCCACACAGCAGACACGCCCCTTCAAACAGAGCGTTCAAATCAGAGGCTAAAATCCGGGTGGGAAAAATGCCTTTTATTTCTAAATTATGACTATTTTTTATCTAAAAAACATACTAACATTATAAGGGCAACCCAGGAAACATTATAAAATAATATAAAAAACCACTCTAGGGCACCTTTAAATAAAATAAAACAGATATTGATTACGGCGTTCAGGGTCATTCTTTCTCTTGCCGCATTTTGTTTTTATTGGTAACGACAGTCAAAGGTCATTTGATGACGACACACCCGATTAACGAGACTATCATAATATATGACTGCTAGAGGGCGCTTCATTTTAAAACGCCACTATAGGTCGTAATACGCTGCATGTACAAACGACATATGGGGTCGTTTTTCGGAGGAGGACAGTCTCGTATTTACATATTGTAGGTAAGCACGTATCGGGTAGGCGTGAATTTTGTGAAAATATTGAAACTGTAGAGCATGTGAATTTTGAGTGTCAGAAATATGAGAGGGAAAGAGGTAAGATGAAAGAGGGTATAAGAAGGTTAGGGGGGCAAGGGAATTCACTAAGGGAATTGCTGGGGAAATCGATAAATGGTGTGAGTGCATTGGTATTTCAATTCTTAAAAGAAACAAGACTGCCAGAAAGGATTTAGGATGCTTAAATGTTTTTTTGTTTTTTTTTTAAGAAGGAAAAAGAAAAAGAGGAAAAATAATAAAAAGTTATTTTTAGTTTGATGGTTTATTTATTTTATCTCCGGTCCACACTCCAGTATAGTAGGTGGCGGTAATGCACCATTAATGTTGGATGCCAACCGCCGTAAAACGACAAAGAAGAAGAAGAAGAGAAGGAAGAAGTGGCATGTCTCTGGTTGTATGTGACTTTCATGCTTTTATCTGACGCACGTGGAGTTAACAAACGTTAGTGATTTGTGCACGTGGAAAGAGGTTGGCAACGGAAAATAGACCGACCGGGTTGACATTTCAGCGTGAGAAATCGGGGGTGTGAGCGTGTGAAACCACTCAAATGCGTGTCTCACGGCCAATGCGTGAGAGTTGGCAGCTCTGCTAATGGTAAGGTATTAAAGAATTGATGGATGAAAGAGAATTGGTCTGTTTGAATGATGGTACACAGAGCAACCTGAATAAATATATCAACAGGGAAGAAACAAAGCTTTTAGATTGCTTAGAAGAACACATACTATAAAGCATTTAGTTTAGTACAAGAAAGCTCAGGCAAGGGTTAGAAGAACAATTCGACAAGCAAAGGGGACTAGTTGGAGAAATTTGTGATGAAATAGGAAGAACTACACCGGTAGGAGAAGTGTGGAGAATGGTAAAAAGTAGCGGGAGACAGGAGGCAGTGAGATTATCCAGTAATGTCATTTGAAGAGGAAACAGCAGTTTCCAGCTAAGAGATAGTAGAAATCATGGCAAAATCATTTCTAAAGGTACATATTTCTGAAAATTTGGAAGGAGAAGATTGATAACATTTAATCAGCATATCCATAAATAGATACTAAAAATGAATTAAATGAATCATGTAGGCTACCTTGGCAGAGAAGGTAAGAGCAATAACAACAGCAGAAGTGGAGGAGGAGGGTGGGTGATTTATTGAGAGTGAGGAGTCACGTGCCGATTTGGCCGTGGTCTGATCCGGTCGGCCATGATGGTAGGAGACGCTATCGGTTGCCAGGGGCAACGCCTTCAGAACTTCACAGAGGCGCGACTAAACATTCCAGAAATAACATTTTTCATTTTAGCGATACGCCGCAGTTTCTTTGGAGAAGAAGGAAGAGAAATGAAAGGGGTTCTATCGGGAGAGACTAAATAACAATGCTAGCCAGCTTTATTTAGAGAAACTGCTTGTCAATAAACTGACAGCAGCAACAGCGAGCAAAGCATGATTTCAAAAGGAACACATTTCAGCACAGTTCGCCTTTTATTTAACACAAACGAACGAAATGAATACTCTGTTATTCAACTAGAGTTGTTTAATTTGTTATAGATATATCTGTACCGCGAAATATTTTAAAAATACCCTTTTTTTTTTAATGACATACGTCTCGCAGTGACGGGAATGTCCGATCTGTCCGCTTAATGTTGCACGGCAGGTGCAAATGCACGTATCTGATTCATATCAGATTTATTTCCACATATGAATGAGGCCTGAAACATCAAGTATGACTGAACTCTCACAGTTTAACGTTACAGGTTTGGGGGTTTCTTGTCTTGCACCCAGCCGCGGCAGAATTGATCATAAGCTTCTAATGACTTAAAGCTTCTGAACTCTTGCATTGTGTAACTTAGGCAGTAACTAACGTTAGGCACTGATACCATAAACCAGGTAATTGACTGTGTCAGGGTATGTGAAAGGTGGTAGTGCTTTGGGTCTTTCGTCCATTCTGTAGCAGGTCGTACGGGTCCATGTTGTTGATGTCAAGTAGTTTCTCTAAATAACGCTGCTTGTGTTGTTGTCTCTCCCGATAGAGCCCCTTTCCTTTTGCTTCCCCCTTCTTCATTTATTCCAAAGAAACTGTGCCTTATCGCAAAAATGCAAACAAATATCAAGCTGCTCTCTCTCTCTGACGCTATTTCTCTCGGTCTCACGGTCGAAGTAACCACGACAACGGATAGCGTATCCTTCCAAGATGGCGCATCCTTCCCACAATGCAACGCGGAGTGATACGCGTGACGTCACATTCTCATTCTCAATAGGGGTGTTAACAAAATATCATGCCACAATATATCACAATACAAAAATGCATATCGTGGATAGTCCCCCTAAAATAAAAATTACTGTGTGAAAAAAAATCGAGTTTTAGTGTAAGTACTACATTGAACTATTAATGTTGATTATAATGTATAATCATGCAATGGGGGAATATTTATGGGTCCTGTTAATGCCAAATGTCTGATGTTACCAGTAAAAAGTGGCCAACATTATTTTAAATATGTCTAGTCAGTGAAAGCGTGCAAGTATATTCATCTACAATAACTCAGTAATTTAAGCTTCAGAATCATGAATACCGGTATTGTTATTCTGGTGTCACTGTAAGAAAGCCCAACAATGCCTCCTGGGGGTCTCTATGTATGTGACTTTATCAAGTACACCTGGCTGCAGCCTGCAGATCGGGGCGGGGCTGCACCTGGGGCGGGGCTGCATGTGTAATCCCGCCCATAACGCTTCTCATTGGTTAGTGGCCAGCAATGACGTCGACGCCACGCTAAACAGGAAATGGGGTTGAAAAACTCATGCGCTATATCGCGCTGAAACCTCTCACTTAGATTTAACTTATAGCTAACTAACTGTATATTCTGTGATGACGAGAACATAGAGACCACGGATCATTTGTTTTTCTTCTGCTCTTACAGCAACACATTCCAATCAACACGTGTATGATTGGCTGGAGCCTTATCTTCAGTCTCTCTCCAGTTTCACTAGAGATAACATCACATTTGGAATTATAATGAAAGACAAAAACTATTAAATGCTTTTAAACACTTTAATTATCTTGGGTAAATTTTTCATCCACAAATGTAAATGTTTAAAAACACAGCCTCTATTTACTGTCTTCAAGAGAGAATTTGCACTGGACTACAAATCCCTGTGGTTCATGAAGAAGAAAACAGCAAAAAAAACTTCTTAATTTTATTTATGCCTTAAATTAATTGAAGCTGTTTCATAACTATTTCTTTATCTTCTGTTTTTTTATTTGTTTATTACTTTAATTCTTATTATTTGACTTTAATTTACTCTTCTTTTCCTAAAGTTGTTTGTAATTTTACGTGCTCCGTTTCCTGTCAGTACTGATATGCTTGTGAATTCTGACTAAGCCAGACATTGTTGTAAATTTTACACTTCATTAAAATAAAATAAAAAAATAAAATAAAAAATAATTAATTTGATCATAAAAAAAATCGCGCTGAAAGTGCATGCATCGTATTTGGGTTAAGTGGTACAGTAATGACGTCGACGCGTCGCAAATTTGAAATAATACTTTAATAAAATTATAAAGTATTAAAAAAACTCTAAAGTGAAAGCAGCAAAAAGGAGTAGAGCGCATATCCATAGTTTTAACTATGCCTGATCTAAGGTAAACTTATAAGGAATTACAGAGTATTGTGTAATATCTGTGTAGTATTTTAAAAGTTTTTCACATTCTGTTGCACTTTACTATGTAAATTACAAAATTACTGTAAACATTAATGGCACCTTATATATTTCTTATTTTAATCATTCCTCTGTAATAGTTCTTGTTTATTTTTGTGCATTATATAGGTTATTATAAAACATTTATGCCAATAAAGTAGTTTGAAGTTTAACTACATACAGTACATTGTCAATCTCTGTATCCCATATGATGCATGCCAACTCAAAAAACCAAATTAATACCAGTCATAACTTTTATTTCAAAACAAGAATAATTCTGTAAAGAGATATGCACACATACAGATAATCACCTACATACATATACGTGCACACGCGCACACACACGTGCACACTCACACACACATAGTCACACACACGTACACTCACACGTACACACACACACGTACACACACACACGTACACACACACACACACACACACACACACACACACACACACACACACACACACACACGTACACACTCTCTCTCTCTCTCACACACACACACACACACGTACACTCTCTCACACACACACACACACACACACACACACACAATCTACTCAGCCTAAAAATTTCCCTCCATCATTGAAAAAACAATCAACCGAGCAATAGCCCTCAACCTCCTTCTCGGAAGAAAATGCACGCAGGACTCCGCTTCTGCCATCACACACACACACAGGTGGGCAGTCCTTGTGTGTTTCAGCGCAGTGCAAGCACAGAGTCAACGAGTAGGACACCCGGAACTCTTGCTTATATTGTCTGGAAAATGCACTCCACTTCACAACACCTAATTTAGATAAAATACAGAACAAACAATATTGAATAATTTTGAAGAAAGGCATTAACAGTACAGAGTCATACAAGAAATGTCTTTTTTATACATTTTAAACATATTATAGGAAAATGTTAGACAAGTGTACTTGAGTGTTATTGGCTTTGTCTGTAAAGTACCTAAGAGACTTACTTTGTTTATGAACAATATAAACTAGTTAAAGTTTGTCAAGACAAACTTTAATTTGTCTTGAGAAAGTATCCTAAAAGTTTTGAAGGCAATACAGTTTATCAGGCACAGACATACGGATGGACATGACAGATAGGTAGAGATAGATAGGCAGACAGAGATAGAAGGATAGATAGATTAGGATAGGATAGAAAATGATTTTTGATGTGGTAATACATCAGCTGTGGCGTGCTGGTGTACTGGCAGAATGGGCACCTACTAATGCAGTCTTTTCATACTCCCCCCCCCCCCCCCCCCCCCCCCCCTTGCTTAACACAGTTGTGTGCATTTTTGCAGGGGGGAATGGCTCTTAAAAGAGCCTTGGAGTTATAAAGTAAAAAAACAACAAAAAATAGGTGAGAGAGATGGAGGACTAGAGTAAGAGTTAGAGAATAATTAACACAGCAGAACAAAAAAAAATTATAAAGTAAAATAGCAAAAGTGGTACCCAGGTATAGTATAGAGCATCAGAAGAATTAGCAAATTTTTTTAATGTTCAATTAAATAAATGTATACTCGTTAATAACAATAATATCAAAATAGTTTACATTTAATCAATTTATTCATATTAACTATAATATCAAAATAGTTTAGATTTAATCAATTTATTCATAGAAAAAAAAAAGTCCTACAATATAACTTTGTATATTGTTACTATTAACTCATAAATCCTATTTTTCTTCTCCTGGTTCACTTTTAACACTATATCCTAATCCCACCAAAACCACACTAATATATATATAGGCTGCTATATAACACACACACACACACACACACACACACAGGCCTACGATGCTTTTGGGAAACGCTGCCCTAGTTATTTGTGTGATATGGTGTGTAAAGTTACACAATCTTATTTTTACACCACTTAATTTTATCATCACACTAAACGCCACTTCAGAATTAAAAATTGTAAACAAAATTAGAGAAAAAAAAAGAAGAGTAGCTTGCCTCTACTCACCACATGCAGCGATGAACAGCGGAAATGAAAACATGCTAGAAATCGACGTCATGAGTTCACGGGCGCGGCCGCACGGCCCCACCTCGATCGACGTCATCCCTTTGCCACTAACCAATGAGAAGCATTGCCCCAGGTGCACCCCCGCCCAAATCTGCAGGCTGCAGCCAGGTGCTTCTCGACTTTGTTGGTGCTTGCAAGGGCATGGACAAGTCGGGGCATGTCTGAACTAGTGTCAGAGGGCATATAGGTGAAGAGACTGACTTGCTTTCTTACACAAAGCGGACTGCTGCATGTTTGTTACTTCCATGAGTGATTGATTAAAAAATAAGTAATCTGTTTTACATTCTATGCTGTTCAAACTTTAATATTCTGTGTATTCAGTTACTGTTATCCGTGACATGTACCAGTTCAAATAGTAATTATATTTCCATGTGAATTGCATGCTAACCAAGTCCATGTAAAGTTAAATTGAAACTAGTTTGATACTGTTCAGTTGTTTATGTTATGCAGTATAATTCAGAAATGTAAGCTAAATTATTTGTGCTATCTGTAATACTGTTTATACTAGCAAATTTATATTGTATTTTGTTTTCTGTTCATTGTAGACCACACATACCTATTAGAAAAGCCTGTAATACTTCATACATGCAGAAATAATCCGAATAAAACCCTTCTGCTCGGACACTCTCTCTCTTGCTCCAGTTTCTCTAACCGGAAACTCCCACCACCATTTCTAATAGTGCCCTCTGAGCATCCCATACGCTCGTTCAGTCACCATTGTCCTTGGGTTACAAGCACCAAGTCCAAGCCTATTCATGTAAATCTAAAATGTAATATTAAACTTTTCTTTTTATTTAACAGTACATTTTTTGTTAACCTTATGTCTTAGAGTATCGCAATAATATTGTATAGTGAGTTCAGTATCGTGATATGTATCGAATCGTGACATGAGGGTATCATTACACCCCTAGTGATTTAGTATGTAAACCTATTTTCTGATTCAGACTCTGGAGCAGAAGGTGCTGAAAATGCACCAATAAGCTGGACGCCAACCTCCGTAAAATAGCAAGAAGAAGAAGCTGAAGTCATGGAAATTAAGCCCATAGCTCTAGCTGTTTTAGTTTTGTATGGTAAGTCTTTAAGTGTTACAGTCTCTCTTCTGGGTTAATTTTGTAATAGCTATGATCACCTTATATTTGTTAATGTATTTATTATTTGTATTTTGATCAGTGTGTTTCGAAAGTGAAATTAAATATTAATGCTAGATGTTTTGCTATAAATTATGGACATGGCAACTGAGGATTTTTGCTCAGTAATTTTGCTTTATTTCCAGATTCAATGATAGGCTCGTTCTTACATAAAAGAGCACATTAGCACATGCTAACTCTTCAACAATCTCCAGACAAACTAAAAGACGTAAATGGCATTATGTATTCTAAATAAAATATACAGATTGTACTGAATGTCAGCTTGATTATTTGGCTCAAAATAAGGATTTATTGAGTACACATGCCATACAAACATGAAATGGTGGTTATTAAGTTAAAGGTGCACTGTGTAATCTTTGTGGCCGACAGGAAACTATTTCATCATCTGAGATAACTGAGTAGCCAGCAATGAGGTTTCTTTACAAAAATAAATGAAGAGATTGTTTACTCAATTATTCAGTAAAATTATAAGTTATTGTGAATATTATTGTCACTTGTTCATCATTGTGTCAGTGTTTTATTCGCGGACTTTAGCACGAAGAACAACATAGTGACAAAACACATTTGTCTGTTCAGGGCCACTGTAGAAACATGGTGGCGCAAAATGGCTATTTTAATGTAAGGGGACCCATGATGTATGTAGATATAAATGGCTGATTCTAAGGTAATAAAAACATAACGATTCATTATGTAAGGTCTTTATACACCTCTGAAAACAAAGTTATGTATATGATATTGCAGTTCTGTCAACAAATCCTCTTAAAGGGACACTAAGTAAGAATTACTCCCATCTAGCGGTGAAATTGTATTTTGCATTCAAACGAATTGTGCTCTCCAGCGCCTCGCGTTTTCAAATGCGTGTTGCATCTACGGTAGCCGTTATGTACCAAAAAGCTATGACAGGATGTCTTCTAATAGCACTTCGTCGAGTTTTCCTTTGGGTGAACAGGTTTGTTATTTCAAACAAACTTCAAATTGACACAACGAACAAATGAATGTTACAGTATGAAATAATGAGTGTCAAAAACATGAACTATTGTAATTAGTAGTTATGCCTTCTTTATTCGTTATATTTTCTGAAGTAGCCTACGTGCATTGTTAGATATCATCATCAACTTTTAACTATACATGTTCATCTGTCTATAAAATAAAGTACACAAGCAAACAATGAAAAAAGCTTGTAATTAAGACTGTAACATTGACTTGCCTGTCGAGAAGAAAGCAGGACTTCAGCGTCTCTTTTGAAATCTTTCTCCTGCATTAGCTCTATCCACCTGGAAAAAGCTATCCCGACATTAACTTGTGTTTTTTGTAATCTCCGGTCACGTTTCCTTTTACGATCTATTTTGGACTTTTCTGGCGACGAGGATTTGCAATGCAGCCTTTTAAACTTGCCGGGGCAGTGACAAGCGCCTCTCACTGCTCTGCTCCTCCGCTTCGGCTGCGTTCAGTCACGTCACGCGGCACGCCGGCTCTGAATGAAAACGTGTTGTGGAAACGCGTTGGCCTAGTACTTTTTGTCCCTCTCTGCTATTATAGTTTTTCAAGATGGCGGAACTACATGGAAGCCTCCGTGGACTTACCCGTCCCATGTATATAAATATAATAAATTCTTTGTTTACGAGGATAAATCAGATAATTGGCAGAGGTATTTGTGCACC
This sequence comes from Tiaroga cobitis, assembly GCA_030578255.1. Lineage (NCBI taxonomy): Eukaryota > Metazoa > Chordata > Actinopteri > Cypriniformes > Leuciscidae > Tiaroga > Tiaroga cobitis. The sequence continues at coordinate 25,218,743 of CM060612.1, forward strand.
ATTGAGGACATATTTATGAATAAAAATATTGATTTTAGATTATAAATTAACTAAAAAGTTACTTAGTGTCCCTTTAAATATTACACAATGCACTTTTAAGATCGTCTATAAGTCTAATTTATAAGTGTCTGATGAGTGAATGGATGATGATCTTCTGCTTTGTTTGCATATGTTATGAATCCAGACACATAATCTTTATTATGTATAGAATGGGTTCTACATTTTCAAAGCACTTTCCTGTTCTTTTTAGTTTAAATTACAATTCACTGTTCATTTCATCTGCAGGTCTGTCTGGTGTTGATACAGAGACAGTGTCAGTGATGGAGGGAGATTCAGTTACTCTAAACACTGGTCTTAAAACAAACCAGCAAGAAGACATTATATGGTATTGTAATGGCATTCGTATTGCTAAAATTAAAAGAGATCTCAGTTTTATCTGTACAGATGTTCAGTGTAATGAAGGCACTGAGAGATTCAGAGACAGACTGAAGCTGGATCATCAGACTGGATCTCTGACCATCACGAACACCAGAAACACAGACTCAGGAGAATATAAACTATACATCAGCAGAAATGACAGTGAAAAGATCTTCATTGTTGCTGTTCATGGTGAGTTATAATGAGAGTTTATTTTCTTTACCTGTATATATTCACATACAGAATGCAGATCATTGCTAAAAAAAAAAAAATCTATATTAAAATAATGAAAACAAAATTTACCTACAAATTTGGTTCAGTGACTCATTACCAGTGATGATCTGTTAGTTTTGCAGTTGTGCTCTGGTAATACTGAGTTTCTTTTACAATCCCCGATCAGTTTTTCTTAGAGAAATATTATATAAATTATGTAAAATGTGTTCATAATCATGAAAGTTGGATAAATCTTGCTTGTCAGATTTAAAATATTCATGTTCACAGCTCTCTCATGTTGTGTAGTTTGTTTGTTTGTTAGTTTGTTTTTTAGCAAAAGATCCTTCAATCATCTGTTGGTTTGTATTTCAGTTGTTTCTGCTGCTGAACAAGATGCAGTGAAGAGAAAGACAGTGAAGGAGGGACAATCTGTCACTTTAGATCCTGATGTAGACAGACAAGCTAATGATTTTATGTCATGGTATTTCAATGGCAGTCGTTTAGCTGAAATCACTGGAGATCAGAGTAAGATCTGTACAGATGATCAGTGTAAAGAGAGATTCAGAGACAGACTGAAGCTGGATCATCAGACTGGATCTCTGACCATCACAAACACCAGAAACACAGACTCTGGAGAATATATACTACAGATCAACAGCAGCTTCAGCATTCGTCGCCGTCGCAGCAGCACCATTGTGAAGAGCTTCAGGGTTTCTGTCATTGGTGAGCCTAATTCTATGCATTTTAAAATACACTTCAATGTTTTAAATCAATTCAAGAGAGCTTTTACACAATGTTATAATTTATTATAAGTAATGCATATTACCTGCACCATTCTTTGATAGTCTCAGTCTTGATTGGATGTAGAACTTCCTGCTTCAAATGCAATCAATCCAACAGTAATCTCTAGTAGTAATGATGACTTTCTGTCTTTAGATGGTCCAGATTCAGGTCTGTCCAGAGGTGCTATAGCAGGAATAAGTGTTGCTGTTGTGGTGGTTGCTGTTCTGATGATCATTGCTGGAGCAAGAATAAAAGGAGAGAATTAAACCTCTGATTTAACAAGACAGAAGTATGAAATTAAGCATGTAAAGAATTCTTAAATTGCATTTTCATTATAATTAAACAAAGTAATGTGTTTAATTGAGTTTGTTGTTCAAACAGGCACCAGGAAGCAGTACAGTGATCCTGGGCCGGTTGCACCAGCTGGATGTAAAAAAGTTGGGTGTAAACTTAGTCACGTCCAGCTTTCCGATTAATATATATATATATATATATATATATATATATATATATATATATATATATATATATATATATATACACACCTGTTACACCATATAAACCTACGACTAAGCACAGCTACGCTTAGCGTAGACAATGCACATACATGCTGACGTGCTGATAGGGGAGATGCTGTTATCATTACTATGGTTACACATTTATTTGCTCCGACGAATAGATGAAAAATTACTGCTTAGCCGGAAAAAAGAAAATTAAATTACTACGATTGAGCTATTCAGTAGTATTTGCATATTTTGGTGGCATAAAATCGAAGAGAAATGCGCTCCTGCAGCGCTCCATTCCCGTCTGTTACGTGTTGTCACTTCAGTGCATAATTTTAACAATTCAACCCTGCTGAAATGAAAATGTTCAATAAGTTATCTATTTCTATACTGTATGTATTTAGAGGATTGACGTGGTCTCTCATTACTTTTTCACGCTGGAAAGCCCACTGATCGTGCAGCCTGTATATCAGATGCGCCATTGCCATTCGTCCACCATATAAACAACAAGATTTCTCACTTTACACCTACCTTTGACTAGGCGTAAGATTTGATCTCAGACGTGCGCTACGCCCAGATAGTGCAACAGGTATTAATTCTACGCAGGACTTAAAATGCATGTTGCGTTAAGTTTAGTCTTACAATCTGGTGTACGTCCAGCTGGCGCAACCGGCCCATGGAGATATACTTTTGAGCATGAACACTGAGTTTACAACAGACTGACATATGAGAAGTGGTTTAAGAAATAACTTCATAAATATAATAACTGACTATTTATGACTTTTTACTTTAGAATGAAGAACAGTGGTGTTGTAATAATGTATTATTACATTATAATTATTTAACATAGGATGCTATAACATTAATGTACCCTCTGAATAGTCCTTTTTTTTAATCACTATGGAAGTACAACTTGGACAGTGTCAAACCCCCCCCCCACAAATTAATAGCCAGATAAATGAAATAACACAAATATTTACATTTACAAAGTAGCATTCTCTGGTGTCTTGTATTTTTTTGTGTAACTAAAAGTATTAATCCTGATAATGAATCTGTATTTTCTTCCAGAAGAAATGTGTCGAATACAACAAGTCTCTGAATCTGACTGATCTGGTGGGATACATCACTGGTACTCATGAGTCATTGTGCCGACACAGGGATGCCAAGTATCAATATTTTTGGAGCCTTATTTTGTTTTTAGATTGCAAGTATTATGCTTATACTTAAAGGTATAGTTCACCCAAAAATGAAATTAGCCAATGATTTACTCAGAAGCAATCCTAGGTGTGTATGAAATTCTTCTTTTAGACGAATACAATCAGAGTTATCTTAAAAAAAATGTCCTGGCTCTTCCAAGCTTTATAATGGGAGTGAATGAAAATAAAAAAGTTTAAGTTTTATAAGCACAAATGCTCGCCTTGCTCTGTTCTGTGATGCGTGCTCGTGACTCTCCTGTTCAAACTCGTTCATCAAAACGAACAAATCTTTTTTCAAGTCATTTCGTTCATTCAACGAACGAAATGACTCGAAAAAAGACTCGTACATTTTGATGAACGAGTTTGAGCAGGAGAGTCTCCTCTGTTTTAAAAAGAAAGTTTTTTTTAAAAGTGAACTAATCCTTTAATAAAGGCATTCCGAAGTGAAGCAATGCATTCGTGTAAGGAAAATATCCATATTTAAAACTTTATCGACTAATATAACTAGCTTCCTGCAGACGACTACGCCAAAATAGTAACACTTGAACTTAAAAAAAAAAAACCGGGCTGGGCAACCGTGTTCGTCATTACGTCGTGCGTCAAGTGCAAGTGTGACTCTTGGCGTAATATGGCCGTCTGCCGGAAAATAGTCATTTTAGTCGATAAAGTTTTAAATATGGATATTTTTCTTACACTAACACATCGCTTCACTTCAGAAGGCCTTTATTAACCCACGGAGACGTGTGGAGCACTTTTATCATGGATGGATGCGCTTTTATGGACTTCCAAAAATATATACCCATTCCCTCCCATTATAAAGCTTGGAAGAGCCAGGACATTTTTTTAATATAACTACGATTGTATTCGTCTGAAAGAAGAATGTCATATACACCTAGAAGGCCTTCAGGGTGAGCAATTTATGGGCTAATTTTAATTTTTGGGTGAACTATCCCTTTAATTTATGCAATCAATGCACTTCTCTTAATGCAGAAATCTTGTGGGGTTTTTTTGTTGTTGCTTATTTCTGAACATCCCTCTTTCCATGTTTACGTGTTAAGTGTTGATTTCGCACACAAATGTAGGTCAGGTTCTATGCAACAAACCTTTTGCTCGCTGTTAGAATCAAATAAGCTGTCTACTTAAAGGTGCTCTAAGCGATGTCACACGGTTTTTAGGCCAAACCATTTTTTGTCACATACAGCAAACATCTCCTCAAATACAACGTCCCCTGAACACACTGTAAAAAAACGCGGTCTCTGCAAACACCCCAGGCTTCAAAAACGACAACAAAAACAAACTGGGCTAACCCGCACCACGAAACATAACAAACTGTTCCAGCCAATAACCAACAAGAAGGATTTGAGGGGTTAGTGTGCAGATCAGGAGGGGGGAGGGTCTAGCTAGCCTCCATTTTGTTTCACAATACTTCGAACGTCAACAAGTGAAATCACCCGACATCACGATCACCTTTAATGCCTTATCTACACTGGCAGCGAGGTCATTTCATGTGTCTAATGTGAAGAAAACAGCCAGCATATCATTACTGCCTGTTACATTAGCATAACATACAGTCGGTAATACTGTTAAAATCAAACTGTTATTTTCACAACAAAAATAAGTCTTTGGTGCCACATAACTGAATAGTGTTAACCATTAGGGATTTAGTAAGGCTGTTCTTTGTAAAACACTCCAAAACCAAATGAAAACTTAACACAGTGTGCCAACTTCTGACCGATATAAAAATAAAACACTGCCTGCTAGACTAAAAGCTTGTAATCACTACCTTAAATGATTAGTTCATTTCAGAATGAAAATTTCCTGATAATTTATTCACAACCACGTCATCCAAGATCTTCATGTCCTCCAAACCGTTGGATCCCCTTGAGGTCCACTATATACAATTTTAGGTTTTCTAAATTTCTAAATCTAAATTTCCTTTAAATTGAAGAAAAGTGTGTAAATTATCAGAAAATGTATTCTAACGTGAATGAATCTTTAATTAGCACTTTGAGTTTGAGAAAGGCACATTACAAATGAAATGTATTATCATTATTATTATTATTATTATTATTAATAATAATGCACAATGACCAAACTGGATTTATTAAAGGGAGCATACTTCAGAATAAGGTTGATTAATTTAATTATTTTTTACAATAACCACCGTTCTTAATAGTATTGCTAGATGCTTGCACACGCAAGGTCTCTCGCTCGCTTTCCCTCTCTCCCGTACGCGCGCGCTACGCGGTTTGAAGCACAATCTGTCTCGCGTGCGCGCTCGCTCTAGATTCCAGGAGATTTTAACTGTTTTGCGGCATAACTATATCACGAGTGGCTATGTGCTTCTACCCCCAGGTTGGATCTCCACTCTCGATAGTGCAATAAGAAGCCTTGTATAAAACTATCCAACTCGCAAAAGTAATAAGGAGGATTTGAAACCCCTACATTTTGTCTTTTATTTTCTTTCTCAGCAACTAATATATCTTTCACTCGACCCATAATCTAAATTAGACTTGACTAAACAAACATACATTTATGACACTATTAGATATTAAATCTCTACCATTCATAGACCAATCTTTAAAAATGGATCCTGCTTACAAAAACAACATCGGCATCACTACCTCATTAAATGCCTGATAACATATCCTATAGCCTATAACTATCAAATCACATCCTACTATGGCCTGTCTTTTATTAACCAAAATCTGAACAAAATAAACAATAACCTGACAACTTGACTTAAAAGTGAACATATAACTATCACCCACAATGGTTACAGGAAAGACTAAGACTAATGACTAAAAATAAAATACATAAACTTGAATAAAACCGATGTGTGAGTGTGTCCTAAACTAGCATTACTATTTATCTACACTAGCCATCGCCAAATCTATAGCTTCTCTCCACCGGCCATTACAATACTTAACTCACATTAACACAGATATGCTGGCTGTTGACTGCCGATACATGTGCACAGACTGCCTGAATCACATGTGCTGTTATTCCTTATGCTGTTCTTTGTGCAATAGTTCAGTGCCTTCCGCAATAAGCACATTTTACCACCCAAGCTTGCCTTTTACCATGTTTACATTGATGTATCTGAGTGTGTGACTATGTAATACAAATGCTATGTGCAATACACTTATTTAATTTGTTATTTAATTTGTACCTGTACGTACTTTGCACATTAGCGTCGTTTTGTTTGTTTGTTTGTCTCTTTCCCTTAAATTTGTTTTCGTTTGCTCTTTTATTTAATTTGGTGTCATTTCATCCATGTTAAGCGGCAGATGAAGACCTAGATGAACATTAAAGGGGTCATGACATGGTTTTTTGTTTTGTTTTATTATGTTCCCTTATGTGCAATTATAGTATTACTATAGTTTTTTGTACAAAAACACTTTATAAATGTAGTGATTTATGACCTTTTCCCACCCTGTTTCTCCCCCTCTGATTCAAACAGTCTGTTTTGGAGGTGTTTCCCCTTTAAGAGTTCAGTGTTAACGCCCATTGTTATGATTGGCTAACGTCAGTGCTGCTTATGCATAAATTATTAACGTTAATCATTTTCTATCACATGTAGGCTACACAATGCTCCGCCACGTGAAACTTCGGTCTTCCGATCTTTTACCATCGTGTCAATTCTCAATTGATTTTGATTCATATGCGCGAGGGAGAGAGAGAGGGAGAGCAAGACAGTTTGGAGGCGCGCGCACGGCCGGGGCTCTCTCTCTCTCTCTCTCTCTCTCTCTCTCTCTCCCCCTCTCTCTCTCTCTTGTCGTTCTTTCAGTAACATGCGCCCTGTCACACTCATCTACATCACTCACCGTGACCGAACAAATAAGGCTTTGGCGGGCTGCATATGCTGCAAATAAACTGCATCCAACTGCTTTCCCTGACGTCTGGATCGTTCGGCAGCATTCAAACATTTTGTTTGTCCCAGTGTTAATTTTGACAGCAAATTTTGATTTAGTTTTAGTCTTAGTCTTTTGACTAAAATGCCATTTAGTTTTAGTCATATTTTAGTCATCTGAATTGTTTTAGTTTTAGTCTAGTTTTAGTCGACGAAATACAATAACATTTTAGTCGACTAAATCTACATTAGATTTAGTCGACTAAAATATAATGGGTTTAGGTAAATTGTAATGCGTTAATTTAGAATTTCTCTAAAATTTCCAAACCCATATACTCCCGGAGAAAACATCTAATAACCTATTAATATGAATGATTTTTAAGTTTGAACATGCAATACAGACACAGATTTAACTACTGTGACTTAAAAATATCTTAAAATTAAATAAAACCACTTTTCCTAAAGTAGAACAGTCTTCTTTTCAATGAATATGCATTCTTTATAACTACTTGCAAACATCATTCTTTATTCTTTCAAGCAGACATATTTATTTGTATGAATTAAATATAATTAATCCTTATTAAAGCTATTAACAAACAGTGAATGCTTTTCTCTTTTTCTTTTGTTGCTTGATCAATATTAAGGACACAGACCGCATTATGTTTATTGCCACTGTCACTTTAAGACGTCAGATCATGTCCAATGACATGCGGATACAATTGCACTGATGATACACTCACAACTGTTTAAGACATAACCAGCATAGTTTACATGAATACTCTCCAAAACGGACATTTAGACATACTGTTGTGTGTATTTGTCCATTCAGACACGAAAGAGAGCTTAATTCAGTCCTCGCGTGCTTGTGTCAATGTGCATGGCTGCACGCTTCGGGTCGGGTGTGTGCGCACAGAAAACCGTACCGAATAGAGCTCTTTTTTGCATCGTCACTCTTATTCAGATCTATATGTCTGCTCTACTCATTCTCCCAGACGTTCACATTTTTTAACGTTTTATGAGACCACGGGGTAGATCACATTACAGCCTACAAATGTGCGCATCTACCACACACACGCAGGACATCAGTTCTGACGGATCGCTTCCCAAATCGTCACTAACATTTTCGTCTAGTTTTTATTCGTTGACGAAAATGTCAATAGATTTTCGTCATAGTTTTTGTCATTCAAAACTATTTTTTATTTAGTTATCGTCTCGTTTTCGTCTGTGAAAAAATGTCGTTGACGAATAATTTTCGTCATTGTTTTCGTCAACGAAATTAACACTGGTTTGTCCACAGCCGGGAACAGCACATCTGCGTGGCATCGCAGTCATCTTGTAAACAGACCCCCTCGCTGCACGTCAACGCATGCGATGATGTCAAATGAGGCGTAGTTGTCTTGCGCTGGAGGCGGTCATATGCAAACGACTGGTACGTCACTTCGTACCGTGACGTCACTAAGTTCAAAGGATCTAGAACGAGCTGTATTTAGAGCTTGATTAAATAAATGGAATGGGGAGGACGTCTTAAGCTATAAAACTTGCAGGAGGTTTTAATGGTACAAAGACCTCTTAAATACCAAAAGATCAAGGCAAATTTGGTTTCTCACGTCATGACCCCTTTAACATTGTCCTGTTTGGTTATTAAATTAATATTTTTGAGGAGAGATGTAAACATCAAAAATCAGGTTTTTAAATGTCATCATGGTGCTGATTTCCTATAAGAAAATAAACTGTAAAAATTAACTCATAAGGGCTGGAATTGGTTCATTTGTTTGTCATGATTTTAGAGTTTGTTCATCAGAAATAACTTAAGCTAAACTAACACTAAATCATGTGTAGAGTGATCATATGTGTCTCCATACATTCATCACTGATGAACTTATTTAAAGGCACACTGTGGAACTTTTGGCCACTAGTGGCGCTCGACCTGTAATTTTCCCCTAGAGGCCGCAGCACTGTCGCAAAAGTCAACAAACAGTTAACTGGTCAGCCTCCCGTGTCTTTAGATTATGTGTGTGCAGACAGTAGTTGACTTGGTTGAAGAAAGATAATCGATTCACTATTGAACAAAATAATTATATAAATATAAGATTAATTATATAAATTATATAAAGAAAATAAATTGAACAAAAGTACACAGAAAACAATGTGTGATCAGGTCGCATAGACAAGGGTTGCCCAATCCTGCTCCTGCCGATCGTCTGTCCTGCACAGTTCATCTCCAACCCTAATCAAACACACCTGAAGCAAACAATTAACGTCTTCAGGATCTCTTTAAAATTAAAGTCAGGTGTGTTTGATCAGGGTTGGAGATGAAATCGTGTAGTCGTGAAATCGTGTAACAAAACTGATGTAACTCACAACATACTGCCGTTATTTGTAGGTTTCAGTTTGTTTGTCCTTTTACACATATACAAATATGAGCTGAATGCAAAAAAATAACTGCAGTATGTTGTGACTTATCACTTATAGCATCCTACTAGCTACCAGATTGATAATTCGCTACTCTACTAGCATTCCTTGATACATGAAGTTAAATGGAGGACAAGATAGATTCCGTAACATTACCAGACAGACAACAAATTCGAAAAAATAGAGATATTGTGCAAGCGATATATATTAAACTTACTAAGTTGGTCCAAAAGCATGACGGCCAGGTCAGCATCGGTCGGGCACCCCTCCTCCTCCTTTAGCCAGCGAGCGAACGCTGGACCAATGTTGATCCTCGTCCTGGCTTTTAGTTTATCACTCTCCCTTTTTCTTTTTTTGTGTCCTCTTACAAAATCTTTGCCTTCTTCCGAGTAACTGTTGGTTCAGCCATGACGACAACATACAGACGGCAATCAAATGCGAGTTGAGCTCTCACGTTATAATTTGGGGAAGTGACGTATGCCGTAAACCGGTCGAATTTTGTAGTTCTTTGTGTGCTCGGGTTCCTACCCGCAACCCGAAGTTACATAGTGCTAGTAAAAGGATACAGACACCTTCAGGCTACGGCAGACGTGTCATTCAACCTATTGTAAGTCGATGTACCATCTCAATGGGTTTTGGATATATATTATAAAGGTTGAAAAGTTCCACAGTGTGCCTTTAATCTTGAACATTTTAGGATTCAACCTTTGACCTTTTCTCAAGCTAACTGGCTGTTCAACTCAATCATTAACAATATCGAATACATTTTAAAAGCTTTTTCTTTTCATGTAGTCATAATTGGATGAAAGTAAAGGCTATTCTAAAACATTACTGGTTAGTACACCAGATGGCGGTCTAGTAGTACATACTGCTTTTAATATACTCAATGTTTACATGAAATACTGGGAAAATCATAAGTTCAAACTACAGTATGTGTGATGCTGTTCTTAACAACAGCTGTAAGACACTGATACTGTAGGAGTACATCTGGGCCCGTATTCATAAACAATCTTAATGCAAAGTGTCGCTCCTAGTGACAAATTCTTAGAAATGTGGGCGTTTACTCTTAAAACTAAAGAAAAAATCCTAGTAAAGAAAAAAGTAATTCAGAGAGTATCTAAACCCTTAAAGGTCCCGTATTATGCCCCTTTTCACAAGATGTAAAATAAGTCTCTGATGTCCCCAGAATGTGTATGTGAAGTTTCAGCTCAAAATACCCAACAGATCATTTTTTACAGCATGTTTAAATTGTCATTTTTTGGGGCTCAGAAAAACGCGCTGTTTAATGTGTGCCCTTTAAATGCAAATAAGCTGCTGCTGTTAACATGGGAGCCGAAATAAAAACGGACACGCCACGTAGCTGAGACGCTCACGCCATGCAGCCAGTGTGTCCCAGGCATAGATATCTATATAAAGGCTAGATATCTCGTCCGCGCGGCTGGCCAACGGAGGTCGACGTCAAGGGGGTAATCCATCAGCCGGAAACTGAAGCTTCCTCTAGGAGCCGCCATTGTAGCTGACTATCACCTACTGTTAGCATCCCATTGACTCCCATTCATTTTGGCGTCACTTTGACAGCGAATAACTTTACATCTGAGGCGTCCAAAGACTCCATTTGTCCATTATTTATTTCTTAAGAAACGGGACAATGGATAAAAGGCTCCATTACTTTGTATCTTACGTTATGGTCCCGTAGAAGCCGTTTTTGTAAAAATAGGCTAACGATTGCGTCATAACCACGGGACGCTCTGTCGCACAGTAGAGAAATTACCGTATAGACAGAAGTAGAAGCTCGTCAATCGTTTACTGTCTATGAGGCAATCGGGTGGACATGGAGGCATAAAGTCAAGGGAGAAGCCCATAGATAGAGAGTTCATTAAAGCAACGGGACAAAATATTTCAACAACAGATTTGTTTCAGATTTCAATTCAGATTTGTCTCGGCACAGCTACTAGAAGGTCAGAACGGTTGCTCACGTGACATCTACGTCGTCAAGCTCAGTTTGAGCCTGCGCAGTCGCTCAGCCATCAGGAAGTGAGTGCTTCTATTGGGCTTCAACTCTCTCCGTTGAAATCTATGGGGTCGCTGTGTCCATTTCTTTTACTGTCTATGGTCGACGTCAGCACCTGGCGGCCATCTTGTCACAGGCAGCTCGCTCACTCGTAACATTGTTTTAAGGGTGCATGTACTTTTTAAATAACCATAACTTGCTCAATTTTCTACCGATTTTCAAACGGTTTGGTTTGTTATAAACGTCAGAGATGTAGTTATGACACTGCATACTTATGAATAATAAGTGTATAAATAATCATCCAGAATTATAGCCACGTTAATAACGTTTGTAAGAAACCAAACCGTTTGTAAATCCGTCAAAATTTTAACGAGATAAGAGTATTTGTGTTCGTGCTGATCACTCACCTTACATCAGCTTGCCTGTGACAAGATGGCCGACGGTGATGACGATAGAGACTCCGCCGTAAGACATCTAGCCTTTATTATGGATATCTATGGTCCCAGGCCTGACTCTCCTGTTCGAACTCGTTCATCAAAATGAACAAATCTTTTTTCCCCGAGTCATTTCGTTCGTTGAATGAACCAAATAACATGGAAAAAAGATTAGTTCGTTTTGATGTACGAGTTCGAACAGGAACTATTTATTTTCTAGCCTAGAAATCTAGACGCACCCTAGCGGCAGCAAAAATATATTTTGCAGCCAGTGTGACATCTTACATCTAACATCTTGATGTAGGTCTGGCTTGCCAGGCTATTTATTTTTGACTGAAGAAAGAAAGACATGGACATCTTGGATGACATGGGGGTGAGTAAATTATCAGCAAAAGTTTTTTTTTACAAGTGAACTACTCCTTTAAGGACAGAAAAATAAAACAAAACAAAAAATACAAACTTGATACAACATATACTTGGGCTAAAAACACACACAAAATGCTGTGAGCAGCAAACCTGCCACTAAACAATACCTAGTGGCACAGTCACAAAAATATCTGCATTTCTCACCTCAGACATATATTCAAACGCTTGCACCGTAGCCTATACATGATGCAACCTCGCTCTCACTCAAACATGCTCTCAGACAATTGTTTAAATTCACAAGTTTCCAACCAATCACTATTGGGCCGAACCATTGTCTCGGGGGACACTCATCACTGCGTTCAACAGCAGAACATTGTAACATAAGTAACATGCAAACCCTACTTTCTGACATGCAATCCTCATAATACAAACAGCCACAACATACAACCACCAAAATCAAACATTTAACACATCATAGCACTCATGTCTCTCTCCAACTTGAAAAATGACTTGTTCTGGTTAGGCCAGAGCCCACCTCCAAAACACTGGCTCAGACAAGATCTAACATGTGCTATAATTTTTTTTATTACACAATTAAAAAAATTAAACAAACAATGGCTCTCCATTATCCTTCAAAAAATTAACCGGTTGAGCACTTGATGTTCTCCATTACCATATACATTATCAACATAAATAATAAACTATTCATGGAATTCATGGAATCTGCACACCAAGCATATTCAAAGTAGCACTCGGCTGGCAATGGTGATCACAGATTCAAGTACAACATTTATAATGTTTTATTTTACAACATGGATATAAAGTATCAATTTCTTTAAAAGAGATGACTTTTACAAAATAAACATTTAAGCGGAAGATAAATATGATCGTCATGTTTTAGTTTTTCTCCCTCTGTGTCAAACACAGTTTCTCATCTTGGTTTAACGTTTCCTAAGATTAAAGAGTCACAAAAAGCTGTTCATAAAGCAAACTCTCACCTACAAACTAAACACACTCTACAAACTAAACACACTCTGAATGCTCACCTTCACCTATATGCTGTTTGTCCAACAGATCAAACCATATTTCTGTAGAAAACCAACCGCAGCAGTTTCAGTCTGACTCAGAAGATGCACTTCAGTGAAATGGTACTGAGATGCCTTTAACTTTTAACTTTAGTTTTTCCATACACAAAAACTGAGAACTGAATAAATATATACTACAATTTTAAAGTCTCTATAGGGTTAGACTCTACTTTACCATGAAATAGTTTATCCAACATTCACACAATATTCTTCTACTTTTACATAATTTAACAGTCTGTTAACCAGCTTCGAAAACTATACATTTTAAATGATAAAAATGAAGAATGTTAACTAGACCACAGTTGAATCCTTAAGTGCCAGAAGAGCATCTGCATGTGTGTGTGTGTGTGTGAGAGAGAGAGAGAGAGATAAAGAGAGAGAGAGAAAGGTCGTCAGGTTCTGTTGGGGGAGGGTGATTTAGATGAACATGTTTCAGCAAAAAGTAGATCAGACTTTTCACTAAACTATTGAAGAAAATGTTTCACACACTTGTTTTGTTCTATTTGAGCTGGTGGAACATGATTGGTAAGTTATAAAAACATTTCTACTAGCCTACTTAATTGCTTTACGTTTCAGGTAATAAAGCTGTAAGTTATGGAAAATAACTGAAATTTATTCCGTGAATATAAATATCTCTGACGTCTTGAGAAGCAAAAGAAACCGCTTGCAAATCCTCCATAGGAATACACACACATATATATGTAGGCTATATATATAAAACTTATCTTTTCTTCTTGTATCTTTACCATGGTCCTCAGTTCACGTTTAAATGTTACAAACTAAAACTAATTTTAGGCTTTGTAAACCAACGAGAGTCTTAATCTGATTCTCTTCATGTTCTCAGGTGTGTTTGGTGATTCAGTGTCAGTGATGGAGGGAGATTCTGTTACTCTAAACACTGATGTTACTGAAATACGTAAAGACGATGACATACTGTGGACATTTGGATCTGAAAAGACTCTTGTAGCTAGAATCAAAAGACAGAACCAAATCTTCCCCACATCTGTTGTCCCTGATGGGAGATTCAGAGACAGACTGAAGCTGGATGATCAAACTGGATCTCTGACCATCACACACACCACAACTGAACATACTGGAGTTTATAAACTAGAGATAATTAGAGCAAACCTGACATCAAAAACATTCAGTGTTTCTGTCTATGGTGAGCAGAGATTATTTGTCCATTCACATGTTTGTTTTATAAATTTACTCTAAACTCATAATATTAAAGTAAAAATAAGAACACTGATTTTTTCATATTTCTGTTTATTCTTTCACGTTTTCCAGCTCGTCTGCCTGTTCCTGTCATCATCAGTAACTCTTCACAATGTTCTTCATCATCATCATCAAATTGTTCATTGGTGTGTTCATCAGTGTTGAGTGTGTGTGATGCGACTCTCTCCTGGTACGCAGGAATGAGTGTATTGTCCAGCATCAGTGTGTGTGATCTCAGCATCAGTCTCTCTCTACCTCTGGAGGTGGAATATCAGGATAAAAACCCCTACAGCTGTGTGCTGAACAATCCCATCAGCAACCAGACCACACATCTGGACATCAACACACTCTGCCACACATGTGCAGGTACAGCAGCACTGATGATATATGTGTGTGTTTACTGACCTGATCTCTGTCTTCTGTTGTAGATCAGACTGATGCGTTCACTTCTTTCTTCATCATTACAGAACCAGACACACACACTCCTTCACAACAAGACTCGCCTCTAATAGCGTTGATCTCTGCTGGATCTCTGATGATTGTTGCTATAGTCGTTGGGATCTTTTGCATCTGCAGGAAATGTAAAAATTTATCAAGTATGGCATTCATTAATTGCATGTAATTAATAATTGCATTGCAAAATGCTTACATTTGAGCCTTATTAATAGAATATACTGTGAAAAAAACAGATCGATTTGAGATTGAGTTAGGTTGTTTTATTATTCTTTAAACAGTTCAGACTCGTGATGAAGAAATAACGTATGCAGAGACAACCTTCTACAAACAAAATCGACACAAACCGGTAAGCATAAAGCAAGGTTACTAGAAAAGTGCTGCGCGGAGTGAAAAATCTGTGATGATCCAAGTAGTCCCAAAATTATTGTTACCTTCAGTTGAGTATTTAAGTGTATTATGTGAACATAGTGTTTGTTCTGAGCATGAACAGTGTTTATTTGAGCAGAAACTCATTAAATTAAATCATCTAACAGAAAACTAATGCCTTCAGGAAATTAAAGTCACAATGATGGACATATTTCTGCTCATTTGCACGACAGTCCATGAGAAAATATGCTTTTTAAATCAATGACCGTCAAACCTGCTTTATAACACTAGAATTCACACTGTCCTCTTTTTTTCTATCACAGATTAAATTTTGTTTCAGCAAAATCATGTATCAGATCATATTTTTTGCGTCCAATTTGGGATTACTTTAATATAGGCTTTTAAATATTCAGTAGTCAGAGAATCACACAGCTGCTATTGTTATTAATTTATTAACAAAATTTCCAATTTTTCAGCCTGTGCAGTTCATGGGACAATCTCAGAAAACAAACATGCAACAAAATGACTCGTTTGGGGTACAACATCTTGTCACTGGGACAGTACCCTCAAAGGGATCTGTACCTTATTTTCTCCTAAAGGGTTTATAGCAGTGCCATAAGAGCACACGCAATCACAATCTGCTTAAAGTTAGCTTAGCAGTAAGAAGAAGATAATTTTTTTTCTCAAATAACATTGCATCACTGTTAATATTTCACATTCTCAATCAATCTTCAGGATGCTACATTGTTGTTGTAAAATATTATAGCTTGTGTGATGTTTTTTGCAGAAAGTTGAAGAGGAAGGTTCTGTGGTTTATGCTCCTGTCGCTGTGAGATGACCAAACTTCAGTCTTTTTCTAAGTCCCAAATCCTGCTGTTTGATCCCTTCATTTAAAAACTCTTGAAACAACCTCAGATTCAAAGTCTACGGTTGAAATCTGGGATTGGTAAGATTCACCACAGCAACAATTGCAAAAAATTTAAATAATAATAAATAAATTACATGAATGTGTTGTAAAAAAAAAAAAGTAAGACTTTCATTTTGAGTTTTTTTAATCTCCTAAAAACCTCAAATGAATTTCTCTAAGCAATACATTGTTTAATAAATTATCGAAATCATTAGACGCATTGAAGTATTTTGATGTTTGATTCTTGAGATAGTTGAGCCTAAAATCATTTACTCACACGCACGTCATTCCAAACCTATAAGACCATTGTTCATTTTCGGATCATAAATGAACATGTTTTCAATATTCGTATTCTTTTGTCCATCCATTAAAGTCTATTTTCAAGCAAAAAAAAAATAAAAAATTTAAAATACCAGAACAAACCTCACTGGTTCTTATGCATTAAGCATGCAGATTTGAGCTTCTATGTATGTGCATTGATCAATGTTTGTATTTGAATAAAGGTCAAATAAAATATGTTCGTCATATAGAAAAGTGGTCGTGTCTCTTAAAAACTAGAGACCATGTATATCTGCAAACCAAAAATGTAAAATAGTCATGAGAACAAGTCAAAGTGAACCATGCTTCATTCTGTGAAATGTGGTTTGACCTAGACTCTGCATGAGAATGTGTGTGTGCAGAATGTTTGTGAGTTTGTGTTTAAAGGTGTCAGTTTTGTGTCTGTGTCAATAGCATGTGGCTGAATGCGTTTTTCCATTTCGGCCCATATGATGTTAACAGTTTTACTTCTGCTATTTACTTTTAGAGAATTACAGACCTGTCTCTCTCCTACCATTCTTTGTGAAAACATGAGTCGCTTTCAACCAATTATCATCTTTCCTGTCTCTGAACAACCAGCTGGATGTAAATCAATTGGCTTCAAAATGGGCATTCAACCGAGACTGCTTTGCTGTCGGTCACCGAAGCCCTGCGGATCGCAAAAGCTGCTTCCAAATCATCAGTCCTCATTCTACTGGACCTGTCTGCTGCCGTCGACACTGTGAATCATCAGATCCTTCTGTCCACCCTCTCATCACTGGGAATCACAGGTACTCCTCTCCACTGGTTTGAGTCCTATCTCACTGGTAGGTCCTTCATTGTCGCATGGAGAGGTGAGGTATCCAAAGCACATCAGCTGACCACAGGGGTTCCCCAGGGTTCAGTTCTTGGACCGCTCCTCTTCTCCATTTACAAAACATCACTGGGACCCATCATACAGGCACATGGTTTCTCTTACCATTGCTATGCTGATGACACCCAACTCTACCTATCATTTCAACCAGATGATCCCAAAGTAGCTGCACGAATCTCAAGCTGTCTGGCAGACATCTGGGCATAGATGAAGGAACATCACCTGCAGCTCAACCTGGCAAAGACTGAGCTTCTCGTCCTCCCTGCCAATCCGTCTCTACAGCACGACTTCACTATCCAGCTGGATTCTTCCTCAATCACCCCATCAAGGTCGGTCAGAAATCTTGGAGTAATCTTTGATGATCAGCTGACCTTCACTGACCACATTACAAAGACAGCTCGATCATGCAGTTTTGCAATGCACAACATCAGGAAGATCAGGCCTTTCCTAACCGATCATGCAACACAACTTCTCGTCCAGGCCCTGGTCATTTCTAGGCTTGATTACTGCAATGCTCTTCTGGCTGGACTTCCATCATGTGCAACTAAACCTCTACAAATGATCCAGAATGCTGCAGCTCATCTGGTCTTCAACGAGCCCAAAATGGCCCACGTCACTCTGCTATGGTCTCATTTATTTATTCATTTATTTGCATTTGTCCAGAGATGACAAACAGCACAAACAGCTTCTGCATGAGCTCGTGTCTGTGGATGTTTGTGCTTCATGTATGTTTGTGTGCGCATGTATGCGGTGTCAGTAGCGTGTTCATGAATAGCATGGTTGAAAGGCTTTTTTTTCCATTTGTGCTCATTTGAAGCTGACAGTTTAACCTCTGCGCTACACTAAAGCAGCTTTACTGTGAAATAAAGTACTGAATCCAATGATGTCTGACAGATAAAAGATTCTCTCTCTTGAATATTAAGATTGATGTTCAAAGACATACATCTCACGGTATACTGTATATATGTGTCAGTAGCTATTCCCATCATAGTCAAGTTCTTCTTGACCTCATATTTTATAAATATATCCTGTTTTTGTCTGTCATTGTTTGTCAGTGAATTTAAGAATAAATGCAATGTATGGTTTACTGTTTTATTATTTATGGTTTCATCATCATGCAAATAATTTCTTTAGTTTTTATCAGTTTTTTGGGAGTAATTAACAACAATGCTCACAAACTATTTATTAAGCAACAGTGCTGTCATCCAAAGGCAAAATGCTGTAACTACACATTTTCATTACAACATTTTCTAAATGTTTCTGTGACAGGATTAAATATACGTAGGTTCAGAGCAAACTGAGTGTAAATTCAAAACAATCAGAATTCAATAAAAATACCAAGTTTAAATGAGTTTAAGTGGTCATATGATGCTTTGTAATGTTTTTATTTTCCTTTAGTGTGTAATGTATCTGAGTGCATGAAAAAGATCTGCAAATTGTCCTCAGGAGAGGAAACTTGTTTTCACAGTCTGTACAACCAACACTATCAGTACGAATTCTAAACACAAACTATACATGCACATATATGGATAGACAAATATGGACAATATACACATATCTACACATAACACAAAAGTGACATCATTACACTGATCCACCCGGCCTAAAACAATTTCACAAAGTGAAATATCAGCATAATGTCCGTCCAAAAGTATAGGCAAAGAAAGAAGGCAATAAATATACGCTTCAATTTTTTTTTTAATTGTATTTTATTTTGTTACTTCAGGACTACAGTGAATAAGATCAAGTAAACCATAAATAACATTTTACCAAGTCCTATCTACTTGAATGCGGAAATTCTGAAATCTCAAAAACTATTTGCCACACTCACATTTTAACATAGGCTATTTCAAACATAGGCGGGGTTTATGACGTATACTAGGATCAGCCACCGGGGAGCGATCGAGACGTTTTGGCTTCACTTTTCAGTTGCAGCGCGGTGAGCTCTCTCGGCCACCGTAACGTGGGTGTTACCTGGGCTGGCCAATCAGACAGCAAGGCGGTTGAAGGCGGGCAACTTTTCAAATTCAGACTGCAGCGGGATAACATCACTTTAATCATAGACATCATGAGTCTATGACTTTAATAAGAATCTTTACTATTATTATTATTTTTGTAAAAGTAGTAACAATGAAGCTTCTCTTTATGTTGATCTTGATGTTTTCATGTTTACGTGTGAATGGTACGACACTTTTTTTACATTATTACGTATATTATTTGAGTTTTAATAAAGTGGAACAAGTTTTATGATTTTTTGTGAATAATATTATATTTATATTCATACTCGAAAATGTCAATGTGTCTACAAAAAACCATTGTATATATATATTTTCACAGCACTTTCCTGTTTTATAATTTTATTTGGCTCATTATTAACTGTTTACTTTTTCATCAGGTGTGTCTGGAGTGTCAGTGTCAGTGATGGAGGGAGATTCAGTCACTCTAAACACTGGTGTTCAAACAAACCAACAAGAAGACATTATATGGTATTTTAACAACATTCGCATCGCACAAATCATTGGAGATCTAAATAAAATCTGTACAGATGTTCAGTGTAATGAAGGCACTGATAGATTCAGAGACAGACTGAAGCTGGATCATCAGACTGGATCTCTGACCATCACAAACATCAGAAACACAGACTCTGGACTTTATGAACTGAAGATCATCAGCAGCAGCGTCAGAGAAAATATCTTCAATGTTACTGTTTATGGTGAGTGAGTTTAAAGCAGGTTTTCTATGTTTTAACCATACCATAATTTTTTTTCTTGCATAAATATCGATCACATCTTTACATTCACATTTGCGCCGTTGAATGTGGAATTTTTAGAATTATCTCAGTTAATAAACAGTTCAGTTTGATTCAAAAGTCAATCATTTCCTTGGGAAAAATTAGTCATATCAGTTAGTTATGATTCATAAAAAGCTTTGTGTGCTAGTGGAAATAATAATAATCTTTTATCACATTCTTGTATCTGTTATATTGAGGATTTGATGCAATATGATGTTGTAAATAGACACACACACACACACACACACACCTCCAGCATCTGTTGGTTTGTGTTTCAGATGTTCCTGGTGCAGAGACAAAAACCAAGTCAGTGAAGTCAGGAGAATCTTTTACTTTTGATCCTGGTGTAATTAAAGACATAAATGATGTGATAACGTGGTATTTTAATAACATTAGCATCGCTGAAATCAGTGGAGATCAGAGTAAGATCTGTACAGATGTTCAGTGTAAAGAGAGATTCAGAGACAGACTGAAACTGGATCATCAGACTGGATCTCTGACCATCACACACACCACAAACACAGACTCTGGAGAATATACAGTGCTGATCAACAGCAGCAGCAGTGAGATTCCCCGTCGCCAACTCAGCATTAGCAGCATTAGGAGATTCACTGTTACTGTAACTGGTGAGTATAATTTCGGATTTTTAAAATACAGGTCAATATTTGTAAATCTAATAATAATGACTGTATGTCTTTATCATGACAGACTCAGGCCTGTCTTCAGGAGCTGTAGCAGGAATAGTTGTTGGTGTTCTGCTGGTTTCTGCTGCTGTAACTGCTGCTGTGATTTACCGTCGCAGAAACAGCCATGCAGCAATACCACCTAATGTAAGTATTACATACAGCTGATGTAGAGAGATTATCAAGAGATTTAAAGTGCAAAAAGAATCTCTAAATTTACTGTAGCATTAATAAATGTTTATATTAGCACTGTATAATTAAATAAAATAAAAATGAATTTAACAAATGGTTTTAGGACCCAGGTAGGATCAGGTTGTAACACATGTATACTGTAAATCAGATCTTCAGGTAGGCAGTGCCAAAATAGTAATAATTAATTTAATCATTTACTCACATTCATGTTATTCCAAACCAGTATGAGTTTCTTTCTTCTGCTGGACACAAAAGAAGATATTTTGATGAATGCCAGTATCCATTGTTGATACTGGAAGGATCACTAGGAACTTTCTACAGGAACTAGAGACTTTGGGTTGGTACTCTGTGTTTTGGGCCATAAACTTTTTGGTTACTGACATTCTTCAAAATACCTTTTTTTTTTTCTGCAGAAGAAAAATACTCATAACTCTTAAACTCATTGTTTGGAACAACTTGAGGATGAGTAAACAATGACAGATTTTTCATTTTTGGGTGAACTATCCCTTTTACTCCCAAATAAACTAAATAATAAATAATATAAAAATAAAAAGCGCAGCTTTATTTAGAGTACAGGTGTTGCAGAGTTTTATTAGAACATGTCAGTGCGATTTGAAAAGCATATCGTATGGTGTAGCTTTTAAAAAAAAAAAAAATTTAGATTCACACTGGATGGGAATTTAACTGCAAAATTAAATGTTCATCACATGATGCAGTTTTATTTTTGTCAGCCATTTTATAAAACAAAAAAATACTGAATAGTGATATGTAAATCATTATGAAACACTATGGCTAGTCTTTCTGTGTGTGTGTGTGTGTAACTGAATCATCAGTCCTGTTCATGTCTTTTACCTTGTGTGAATCTGTGTTTTATTACAGGAAAATGAAGAGCTACAGATGATTTGAAATCTGCAACATCAGGTGTTTTAATTAATACTTTTATTCATCAAGGACAGGTTAAATTGATTAAAAGTGACAGTAAACATTCTTATTTCAAATTAAGACTTCTTTCTATTCATAAAATAGTGTTTAAAAAAATTTGATATGAATATCACATTTCAAATCGTGCTGTGATATCCAGGAAAACAGCACTCATATGTGATATTACTGAACTGTATCAGGTTATGAATACAAAAAAAACTGCACAAGAAGAAATTTAGCAATTTTGTAGTGGTCTCTTAATTCTTTGAGATGCAAATCGCTTTAAATATCTTAATATTTCTCATACACAAAATATATGCCATTTCATATTTTACATTTACACAGTAAGATCTTACACTATATACTGTATATAATGTTTAGTTTGAGTTAATCTGTCGAAAGTTGTTTTGTGTAGAGCAGAAGTAAAACTGAGCATCATATGAGCAGGAATGGAAAAAAAACACCTTCAAGCACAAGCTATTTATACAGGCACATTACTGACACCTTAAACACACTAACAAACTGACATCAAACACAAACGTCTAGCAGGAGACATATACTCATGCACAAGCTGATCATCCACCCAACAGATCAAACATGTCTGTACAGTATGAATCTGGTGCTTAAATACTGAAGTTTGATCATCTTCTCACGGTAACAGGCATATACTCTACGTGATCCTCCTCTTCAACTTTCTGTAAAAAACATCACACAAGATACAATAATAGCAAAGTTATTATATTAGAAATGTGACATCCTGAAAAGATCTATATCTTCCTCGTACTGCTAAGATAACATAAGGTAGATTAAGATTGGATTCTCAGTGGTTTTGCTTCAAGGCTTACATTTTACATTGGACATCAAGTTGTGATGCAATAGTTGCAAAATTGTTAATCTTAAAAAATAAACTAATTCTTTAAAATCAAATATTGGAATTAAGTAATATTATTCACTGTCAGGGAAAATAAAATGCCAAATTTGTGCCTTTAGGGGTACAACTGCTTGTCACTTGCGTACTACCCTCAAAGTACTTGATCCTTGTACCTTCTTTACCCCTATAGTGCATATTAATACATTAGAGTAGTAACATGTATCCTTAAAGAGGCAGTGTGTAATTTTAAAAGGCATCTAGGGGAGAGGTTGCCAATTGCATCCAACAGAAGTTAAGGTGGCCAACAGGAAAAGATGTCGAGGTTTGAGACAGCAGAGAGCAGCTAGTTAATCAATGAGGTTTCTTTACTAAGATAGAGTAAGAAATTAGATTTACTTAATTATTCAATAAAACGATATGTTATTGTGAATATTATTGTTACTTGTTCATCATTGTGTCTGTCATGATTCCTGTCTTGTGTTCTCCCACAGACAGTAAAAGAAATGGACACAGCGACCCCATAGATTTCAACGGAGAAAATCTAAGCCAATTAGAAGCACTCCCTTCCTGATGGCTGAGCGACTGCGCAGGCTCAAACTGAGCTTGAAGACGGAGATGTGACGTGAGCAACCGTTCTGTGCTTCTAGTAGCTGTGTCGGCCCAATCTGAATTGAAATCTGAAACAAATCTGTTTTTGAAATATTTTGTCCCGTTGCCTTTATGGACTCTCTATCTATGGGCTTCTCCCTTGACTTTATGCCTCCACGTCCACCCGATTGTCTCAAAAACAGTAAAAGATTGCCCGTGAGCTTCTCCTCCTGTCTATACGGTAACTTCTCTACTGTGCGACAGAGAGTCGAGTGGTTATGACGCAATCGTTAGCCTATTTTTATAAAAACTGCTTCTACAGGGCCATAACGTAAGATAAAAGGTAATGGAGCCTTTTATACATTGTCGTGTTTCTTTAGACATAAATAATGGACAAATAGAGTCTTTGGACGCCTCAGATGTAAAGTTATTCACTGTCAAAGTGAATAACTTTATTTTCATACTTTCAAAATGAAGGGGAGTCAATGGAATGGAAAGATACCGACTATGTTGTTAATAGAGCATCACAGTCGGTGCCGAAAGTAAGAATTCAATACAATTTCTCCATTGACAGTTGGGGTATAAGCCATAAAAATGTAACCATACATGGCAGACTTAAAACTAGTTACGGCTGTACTAAGAGATTGTATATGCTCATATAAACGGCAAAAGTTCATGGGGCACTAACCTTGTTTTAAGATAAATGCCTTTTATTCGCGATGTCTTGGATAAGTACTTCATTACCCACAATCCTGAACAATCCCACAGTGATGCATCTGATTGGTGGAAGTCTAACTGTCTGGTTAAACCCTGCGAAGGCAGAGCCCGTCTAACGGAGAGCCTTGGCACTTCCTATTAGCCCCATTGTGTATCATCTTCGTTGCAGTTCCATTAGAATTCCACTGGAGGTGATCGCGGGCGAGTGTAGAATGAATGGGAGTCTATGGAGCTAAATGGCTAAATGTGTCTCTTTCTCCTGCTTGTCGTTGAATCAACATAGATTTTATTGTTGATTCCGCAAGTTCAACATAGATTATAGGCCAAAAGTCGAATGAACAAGTACTTATGTCCTTTCGATTTCTTACAGGTTAGGCCGTTGTTGGCCGGAACACGCTAGCATTCTGCTATTATGTGACGTCATCACATTTTTTAACGGATTTTTAGAACAGATTAGTGAACTTAAAAATGCAATTTTCAGCTGAGTGTATTATCTTAGCCCTCACTTTTGAAGCCCTCTCTTCTGTCCCCGCATGGACAGAGACGTGTTACTGCAGCCAGTCCAGAAACCGGAAGTAACCAGAGAGTGCCAATTCTCTTCAATTAAACATTCTCTGGCGAAGGCCCGTGAAGACTGAAGATCGTGTGATGACGTAGGGCTAGTTCATTGGTCGCACGTCAGAGGCGCCCGCGCCATTGGATGTGCAGTTGCCGCAGCACAGCCTATGCGTTTTACATATAAGCTTCAGTAAATCGAGGAAAAGGAGTTTCCCTGCACATTCACTATATAAAATTCACTGGAGGAAAAAGTTCACGTGGCCGTCGTCAGATTTGGAAGTCGCTCAAAAGGCTCTTTTGCGGTTGTGGCTTCAGTCGACTTCAGTGAGGCGCGGTGGTTTATGGGATGAGTAGTTCCTTCGCTCGGAAATGAAAATATGTAGGCTACACAGTGTTGTACCTTTGACTTTTTTTGTATTTCCTCTTCGTTTTTTCACTCAAAATGATATGTTGAATGCTTATGAGTTCAGCCGCAGCTGGTTATCCTCAGACATGCTCTAAAACTCTTTAGATATGGATTTTCCAAAACGTCAATGGGAGAAATGAATGGGAAATTTACTTCCGGCACCAAAGCTCTCTCGGGCTGTGGGCGGGACTGTGATGCTCTATACCCCTGACCGTAAAAGGAAGTCACAAGTTTGTCAAGTTAAAATGATTAAAATTACCGTGTCACATTCGGATTCTAAGGAGGTTAACATACCTGTTGCTACTGTTGTACCAGTCACCATGCCATTGTCAGAATATTCACTTGAAAGTGATGATATGAAAATTAATAGTGCCTCGTTCTTGTCTGCTCGTTTACCAAATTCTGAAACTTTGTTGAACTTATCGAAAAAATTGTCACACTTATCTGTATCTGCCCAGGCGGATATTACCAATCAATATGTATTCAACCTTGTTTGATGATTTTCATTCAACTACCCATGTAATAAAAAACAATATTGATGTTTTCTATCCAACATTTTGAGGTCTACACTGGTTTGAGTTCACAGTCTGTTACTGTTTACACTGACCATACCCTCTTATATTTTTTTCAGCGCATATCAAATGCTAATCATCATCTAATGAGATGGTCACTAATCTGTTAGAACATAAAAGATATAAAAGGGACCATAAAAAAGGGTATTGACAATGTCATTGCTGATTCAATGTGCTGTGTATCAATAAAACATCAATAAAAATCAATAAAACAGTGTATGTTTTATTTTGTGGGTGGGGATGTTATGAGCCCGAGTCATTTGCTCATTGATTCCATTCTGTCCTGTGTATTATTGTCGATGTGCAGGTGGGCAGTATCTGGTGATTATTTGTTGGAGGCTGCGATTGGTTCTCCTTCACACCTGATCCAGATATAAGGACCGCCCCAAACATTCAACTGGGTCCACTATTGTGCCATCATTGATCGTGACCACTTATCTATTGCTTTGTATTGTCCTTTTATCTAGTCTCGACTGTCGGATCAGAGATTGACTGTGCTATGAGTGATTATTTGGAGTTCGTGATTGTAATTTTGGACCTGTTGTTAACTGACCTACGCCTGTTATGCTACGATTGTGGATTCTATTTTGTATTGTTTGCTAAAGACTTGTACATTTATCTCCTGTAAATATTTTGTGTATATTTTTGCCAAATTAAGGGAGGTAGGGTGCTTTGACGCCATTTTATTTTTTATTTCTATCTTTTCAATTTGTTTTTGGTTTAGGGAGGTAGGTAAGTTGAAATTGTATTTTGTTTTCTTTATTTCTGTTTTAGGAATTGTAGAGGTTAAACAAATATTTGTTTTTGTTTGCTATTTTGGCCTTGTCTGCCCCTGGCACTAAACCCTTTTGAAAATAAAACGTATTTCTTTTGGCATCTCTCTGATAGTGAGACTCTTTCCTTTTCCTGTAACCCCTAGCGGTCTTAACAGCAATCCTAAACTCATTCAGTTTTTTGATTGCTATTTACATTGAATGCTGCTGTTGTGGCATTAAAAAATATCTAATATGGTGCTGTACACTGTAAAAAATTTCTTGTCAAATTAACAGTTACTTACTGGCAACAATTATCCAGTACTTGCTGTATTTCATTCAACAGTAAAATTACCATAACACTAACTACAGTACTGTTAAGCATACTGTAAAATTAAATAACATTATTTTACCGTAATTTCTTACCATATTAAAGTACAGTATTACACTGTTCATTTTAAATAATACTGTATAGTATTATACAGTTATGGAATGTTATTGTATTTATTTTTATAGTGCTACTGTGTAACCTGTAGAATATGTAGAAAATCCGTAGAAATATTATTTTAACTGTTAATGGGAAATAGAAAAAAGAACAATTTAAGCTTTAACTGCACAAGGTTTATTGTGTATTTTCAAACACATTAGTACATTTACATATGTACATTTAAAAACATTAATACAATTAAATACATGAATAATAATGTAATATAATAGAATAAAAATCAGGCATGACAATCATGCATTTCAATTCATGCAAAAAATGATTATGAACAGGTAAAATAGAAAAGATTAAAGGGGCACTATCTGATCAATCTATTAGAAAGGGGGAAAACAGCTTAAACTAGTCTAAGATTGTCTACTGGTTTGAGATGGACTGTCTAACTGGTCAGACTGGTCTGTGGCTGAGTTTAAAGGGTTTTTGGCTCCTTACTAACTAGAGGACCAGATTTGCATGGCTGGGAGACATGTAAACTAGCTTTGATGAGTAAACCACCAATCCAGATGAGTATTACAAAATGACAAGTTATCCAGTGTCCTTTAAAAAAAACTAAACACAAAACAACCTCATCATGCACATGTGCCATGAAAAACTTGCATTACGGTATTAATAATCATTTATATGCAGACTTATTGTTCTAACATTTGCAATAGGAAGTTCTCTATCCAAGCTTTTATGAAATTCAACCTTAAACTGTACAACAACGTTTATTGTGAATTTTCACAGAACAATTCTTAACAACTTGCAGATAGGCAATTATATGTTCAAAATTCGCAGATGGATAATAATCTGTTTAAAATGTTCTCAGTGGGTCAGTATTGGACCAAGGTATAGGCTAATATAGTAGTATATACTATAGTAGTTGGATAAATACAATAATTCAATTAGATTAGATTTACAATTCATCGGTCGTCAAGATGGATAGGGGTCTTCTTAATATGCACAGCTCACACCTGTGGAAAAGCAGAACAGACAAGACAGTTAAAATACAGTAAAAACGTTCTTTCCCTTCAAATGAGTACATATCAGTTTACACATAGTTAAAAAAACAATTACGATATTATAGCAGACAATACTGTAAATGTCACACAGCTTTGTATTTGGACAAAAATGCACTTTTTGGGCGCTGCGGTCCATCAGAGACTGTCACTGAGGTAACATTAACGTTAATTCAAATGGCAGATCGCCAGGTCAGGATTTACACGAACATAAGCGTGAAAAAAATCAATAAGAGGAATCGAAACTTTAATTTTATAACAATAATCCGAATCCTAACCTTGGATATCCGATTTCAGGATACATTTATCGATTTTCAGTTCCCAACCCTATAAAGTTATAAAATAATGAACGTGCAGGCGCTTCCACCGACTTAACGTGATAAATAACAAAATGATTAGACCATTTTGACCTTATAAGAGGCTATATATGACATATATGTTAATAAATTCACACTTAATCTAGTAACTTAATCAGGCTATCTACTAGGGTTGGCAACTTTCTGAAATGGAAATAAGGAACGGACGGGGGGGATAAGTGGTAGTGTAGTGACATGCTCCCTGAAATTCATACATTTTATATCATATTATAATGCAACTTATTAGCCCTATATATTTATAGAATAGCAAAGTAGGCTTAATCAATATACAAGACTTAACCACACAGATATATAAAGGCTATCATGATCATTTTGCCAAAAATGAACCATGTATTTGTTTAGATTATAATACGTTTTATTTTTTAACTTAAACAAATACAACATATAACATTCGAAACTCATTGGCTTAGACTGCATTTGAAGAAAAATAAACACAACACTTTTCTGTAGCCTTGTGCGAACTTATTCAATAGAATTAGACTTCTAGAATGTTCTTTCGTAAAATGTAAAAAAAAAATTTTTAGGAGTTTTTCTTATCATAGCCTACAAATGTCTTCGGAAACACATTTTACTCGATTTACTGAAACCTGTAAAACGCATTTGCAGCTGCACAGCTTGCACATTGAGCGTCTGGCTCGCTCAGGCTGCGCTGCGGCAACTGCACATCCAATGGCGCGGGCGCCTCTGACGTACGACCAATGAGCCAACTCTACGTCATTACACGTCAGCCCGTCAAGGGGGCGCCAAGTCCCCGAATTTGCCATTATAGCAGCGGGTCTTCGTTCATTCATCATAGTCTGTCTGGCATATATATTAGAAGCTATGCGTCTGTCATGGATTTGCACTGAATTGATTCTCAAAAATACGGAACAAAGTGCGTTCCGTATCAGTTCAATACGGAACAAGCCTTTTATGTGTCAAATACGGAACGATTCCGTATTATACGGAACGGTTGGCAACCCTACCATTAAAGACATCTGCGTCTGACTTATACAGACGTTATAAAACATGCCGCGGCCAGTTCTTTCTAACGTAGGCCTACATCTATTAACGTAAATAACTGATATGGTTTGCTTAAAAATATAAAATTACTAACCAGATATATCATATGTAGCCTATATGGCGAAAACGTTGCCGACAGCGACGCGTTGCACGGCCTGCACGTTCTCACAGAGGGAAGGGAACTGAAGAGTTCTTCATAAAATGGCACCTTGTTGTGGTTATTTTTCGCGGTCATTTCGTACTAATGTATTTAAATTGACAGTCAGTAACATGTCCCAAAATAGGCTACATTGAAGAGTATCATATTGTACACATCTTATAGTAAAATGTCTAGAATAGATTAAATTGAATATAGAAATTGTGGCAGCTATTCTAAATAACTTTAAAGTTATTAGCAAGAATCCGTAATAGTTATTACTTACCAGATGAAGAGTTCCAGGTCGGCAGAAAAGACAGCGGCACCACTGACACGACAAAGTCTTTCAAAATTCAAATGCGCTCTCATGCACACTGAATTAAGGCTGTTAATGGTCCCAGTGCTACATTTTTTTTTTTTTTTATGTAAGAATAACATTAGTAGGCCAACAATTTTACCCGTGGAACTGTGTGTGGTGTTTTTCGCGGTCAATTTGCACTGCTGTAGATTAACAGTAACTGATAATTTCCCAGAATGCATTGAAATTCTACAGTAGCATACTGTCAACTGCGTGCACAGTACAAAACTGTTGAAAAAACAAAATAATACTGTGAAAACAACTAAATCTACTGTACCTTACTGTACATAGATTACAGTAAGAAACTGTTGAGAAAAACAGTATAATCCTGTGAAAACAACAGAAATCATTTACAGTGTAATTAATGATGTCATTAAACAGACAAAAACTCCAGCGCTCATACAACTGAATGTCACTTACTGCTGAATTTACGCTGAGACTGATACCTTCATATGTTATCAAAAATGTCCTTCCCACTTCTGAAGTCATGATTACAAGCTCATCGCATTCAAATTTTTAACCTGAGAGGGCATTCATGTCCTTTTTTTAACTAGTAAAAATTTAAAATAGCATGTGAAGGCAGCATACAGAGATTAAATGATCTTACTGATTGTTCATTTCTTTTGTAGAACCTTGGCTCAGCGTAAGTGACAGAAGTCTGAACTGTTTAAACAAGAATAGATGCAAAAGATGCTGCATTAAACAATCAATCTTAACTAGATCTATTTACAACATACTGTATGCATTATTATCAAGACTCTTATCAAGAAATGTAAGCATCAACACAATTTATTAAAAAATATTTTACACTCCAAATTTTTTATATTTCAATTTGACAACTGTTTTAAACAGTCATAAAAAATCACCAGAGTACGCAATACTTTTATTTAGAAATTATTTTCATATAATTTTCATTAAAGCTAAAAAATAATGGGAATTTTTTTTTTTTGAACACCAGGAACAGTCTGCATCTTTACACATGCAAGATGGTTCATAAATCGGAAAAATATTTTATTATTCTTGAAATTATGTAGAAATATATTTCTGTGTTTGCATTTGAAGTGTATTTTAATGCAGTCTGTGTGAGTGAGACGAGTAAAGAGTGCGGTCCAGTGACATTACATGAATACATATTTCAATTTAAGTGCCAAACCCAATAACTGCACACATGATTTTGGTTTCTTCTAATAAAAAGGAACTAGGTGACATTAACTACGAAAATTATGAAAATAATTGTAATAAAATTATAATATTACAGTATTCCGTTATATTACTTTATTAAAAGCTGTAGGTAAAACACTTGCCTTCTCGGTCAGTTTTTCTGTGTTTCTTGCAGATCACGACTATAACAACAATCATCAGAGATCCAGCAGCAGCAGAGATCAACACTATCAGAGACACTGGAGAGTGTGAGGAAGACTGTGTGTCCGCTGTAATGATGAAGAAAGAAGTAAATGCATCAGTCTGATCTACAACAGAAGACACAGATCAGGTCAGTAAACACACACACATATATCATCAGTGCTGCTGTACCTGCACATGTGTGGCAGAGTGTGTTGATGTCCAGATGTGTGGTCTGGTTGCTGATGGGATTGTTCAGCACACAGCTGTAGGGGTTTTTATCCTGATATTCCACCTCCAGAGGTAGAGAGAGACTGATGCTGAGATCACACACACTGATGCTGGACAATACACTCATTCCTGCGTACCAGGAGAGAGTCGCATCACACACACTCAACACTGATGAACACACCAATGAACAATTTGATGATGATGATGATGATGATGATGAAGAACATTGTGAAGAGTTACTGCTGATGACAGGAACAGGGAGACGAGCTGGAAAACGTGAAAGAATAAACAGAAATATGAACAAATCAGCATTCTTATTTTTACTTTAATGTTATGAGTTTAGTGTAAATTTATAAAACAAACATGTGAATGTTTGGACAAATGATCTCCACTCACCATAGACTGAAACACTGAATGTTTTTGATGTCAGTTTTTTCCCACTTATCAGTAGTTGATAATCTCCAGTATGTTCAGTTGTGGTGTGTGTGATGGTCAGAGATCCAGTTTGATCGTCCAGCTTCAGTCTGTCTCTGAATCTCTCATCAGGAACATCATCATATGTGGAGAAGATTTGATTATTTTTGTTAATTTTAGCTATGAAAGATGTTATATTTCTAAATTTCCACAGTATGTCTTGATCTTCATGTAGACCATCAGACTGTAAAGTGACAGAATCTCCCTCCATCACTGACACTGACTGTGTTTCATTAGTTTTGGCACCAGACACACCTAAAAGAAAATGAACATGGACGTATTAAATCTCCTTTTTGTTTCAGCTGTACATTTTATTGTATAACTATTTACTGAATTAGATATTTATTTTATTTTAAACTTATCTGCAGTAGAGTAAAATCAAAATGTGAAATTACATTTTTTTTAAAGAATAAATACATGGTAATAATTAGCTTAATTTAAGTCAAGTCAAGTCATCTTCATTTATATAGCGCTTTTAACAATGGATTGTTTCAAAGCAGCTTTACAGAGATAAACTTATAATTTAAGGTAACAGAGATTGTTTTGGCTTTATAGCGGTTCTTGAATAATGTTATTTCCAGCTAAAGTTCATTTTGATTGATTCACCTCCGTCGAAATGATCAGACTTTAAACGCGAACCTGTGATTTATTCTGATAGATCATTAGACAAAACCGGCTCACTGCATTAACTTAATTTACTCAGGATTTCCACACTTTTTATCCAAACTTCCACTCTGTAGTTGTATATGCTGAATTATTTAAAAAAATATCTCTTAGAAATTGCTGGAGAGAATTTGCACTTTAATTCTTGATATTAAGATATAATAACAAAAGACGCCTGTGATTTGCAAGCAGGTCAATGGTTTTGGATATCGGAGGAAGACAAATTTACAATCACAATAGAAAGTGCAGAAATTCCCATTAAAAACTTTAAACCTCAGCTGACAAAAACGATAATTTGACCTCTAGCAGCTTTATTAGCCTGATACAGAAAGAAGTGAAGCCGTAAATATATTATAAAATGCTTTCATAACTTACCCATCAGTCTCCACCAGCACACACAGAAAAAAACAAACATGTGAAACATTTTATTCAACGGTTCACTGAAAAATACGGAGCCCCCCTAGTCCCACTTTGCCAAAAAAAATTATTATAACTATCTCGTGGCCTCAAGATAAGTATCTCTATCTTGAGGCCACGAGATACTTATCTTGAGGCCACGAGATAGTTATAATAAAATTTTTTGACAAAGTGGGACTAGGGGGGCTCCGTAGAAAAATATGATCTAAAGACAATATCCGATGAGAACATGGTCATCTGGTTTGTAAATCCTCCCTCTGATTTTGATGCACTGAACATGAATATGTTTAAAATGTGTGTGTGTGTGTGTGTGTGTGTGTGTGTGTGAACCATTTATGAAGGTGTAAAACATTCTTCATTTTTATCATTTTTTGACATTGATTGTTATTTTGCTTTTTTTTAAGTTTGAAGGTTTGAACTACATGTCATAGTAAAATGGAGCCTGACTATCGATTTTAAAATGGTTGTATATATTTATAGTTTTAGTGTATGGAAACACCAAAGCACACAATTAAAACCATGTGACGTTCATCTTCTAAATGAAACTGGAACCTGCTGTGGTCGGTTTTACAGAAACATGATCTGTTGGGTGAACAAACGTCTTGTGGGTGAGAGTGAGCATTCAGATCAGGTGTGTTTATGGGTGAAGAGTTTCTTCCTGACCTTCTATAGCTTTTTGACTTTTTAATCTATGGAAACAATAAACCATGATCAGACATTGTTTGACACAGGGAGAAAAACAAAAAAAGAAACACACTGATCATATTTTGTTCAGACAGGGCAACATCACCAGCTCATCCTCTCATCCGCAGCCAGGATTTGTGCTTCAAATATTTCCTCATCAAATTCAGTCATTACATTTAAAGAGGCCATATTATTCCCTTTCACAAATCTTGATTTTGTTTCTGGGCTCTACTAGCACAGGTTTTCATGCTTGAACATTCAACACTATTTTCCCTATATTTGTCATTGTTGCAGCCAGAGCTGTGAGCTGGGGAAAATAATGAACTACACAGAGCGCAACAGTCTGTCAGTAATACTCTGTTTAGTTCCTGTCTCAATGAAGTCCCTCCTTCTGAAAAAGCACAATGTGCTCTGAATTGGTTGGCTGGACCATGTGTGTTGTGATTGTTCAAGTGCTTCCAGTGTGTTTGGGAAATGTCCCGACCCTTTCCATAACTGTGAGTTTCAACACACTGTCTGCATCCGAAATCGCTCTCTTTAGGTACTTATTTTGAATAAGTAATTACTTAACGACTGCTAAATAAAAAAGTATGTTCTATATAGTATGAATGTAATCTGGACGTACTAGATTCGCCATGTTTTCAATATCATGTGATCTTTTAGTGTCAGTTACGTCGCTTCACTGCCATTCATAAATCCCCTCCTGGCCTCATCATGGGTTATTAAAGTGTCCATCAAATGCACGCTTCTGAATCTTGCCGGAAGAAGTATGTCATGAAGCTACTTTTTTCCTACTCTTTTATATGAGTATACTGTGAATTCAGACATACTTCTGTCACATACTGTTTTTCGACTACAGTAGGGAAATATGTGATTTCGGATGCAGCCAATACTAATGCAAGTTAACCAGGCCCTGCCCCTTTATTTTGTGTATGCCTTGGGCAGGAATTATTTAAATGAGGAATATTGTGACGTGTTCATTCCTATGATATAAATGGATATAAACTTATAAACGGTAAGAACTGAAGCAGAAAGTGTCTGACTTCACGTCTCTGTTTTCAGCTCCTCCCGCCGATCTGTTACATCCAGCCATTCTCCAACACACCTACTGTCAGTGAAGTGACGCAACTGATGATGGTAGATCACGTGACAGTGACAACATGGCAGATATAGTACGTCTAAATTTCATTCAATACAACCCATATTTATACTTTATAAAATATACTTTTTTTTTAACGGTAGTAAAGTAAGATAAAAATCAAATGTTATGATCCCAGCCTGCGTTCCCCTGTTTTGTGTAGGATTTGTGTAGTGTTTTCTGTTTCTTTTCTGTATTCCTTTCCTGTTTCCCTGTTTGCCTTGCTGCCTTGTTTGTTGCCATGATTCCCCTTGTTTTGTCTGCACAGTTACCCATATTAGTTCCTGATTGTTCCCACAGACAGTACAAGAAATGGACACAGCGACCCCATAGACTTTAACAGAGAAAAGTGAAGCCCATTAGAAGCACTCACTTCCTGATGGCTGAGCGACTGCGCAGGCTCAAACTGAGCTTGACGACGGAGATGTGACGTGAGCAACCTGTCTCACAGTTGTACGTCTTCTAGTAGCTGTGCCAAGATGAATCTGAATTGAAATCTGAAACAAATCTGTTGTTGAAATATGTTGTCCCGTTGCTTTAATGAACTCTCTATCTATGGGCTTCTCCCTTGACTTTATGCCTCCACGTCCCCCCGATTGCCTCATAGACAGTAAAAGATTGCCCGTGAGCTTCTCCTCCTGTCTATACGGTAACTTCTCTACTGTGCGACAGAGAGTCGTGTGGTTATGACGCAATCGTTAGCCTATTTTTACAAAAACTGCTTCTACGGGGCCATAACGTAAGATACAAAGTAATGGAGCCTTTTATACATTGTCGTGTTTCTTCAGAAATAAATAATGGACAAATGGAGTCTTTAAACGCCTCAGATGTAAAGTTATTCACTGTCAAAGTGACGCCAAAATGAATGGGAGTCAATGGGATGCTAAAAGCAGGTGATGGTCTGCTACAATGGCGGCTCCCAGAGGCAGCTTCAGTTTCCGGCTGATGGATTACCCCCTTGACTGTTCCCAGGTGTGTCTTTTTTTTGTAAATCCCTCTTGTGTATAAATACCCCAGTGTTTCTCATGGTCTTTGTCTTGTCCACTTTAGATATATGCATTTGTTGTTCTTGTTCTGGCCTGGATTTACTTCTGTCGTTTTGTTTAAATAAACCTTTAGCTGCATTTGGATTCAACGTCCTGTTTTTACTAAACAGCTGTTACAGAACAACAGACCAAAAATGGATCCAGCATTGAGACTCGTCTGACTTCACCAAGAAACTTGCAAATCGAGGAGGACCACATCAGAGAGTTCCTGGACATTGCTAATATCACTGACCTCCCAGGCTTTGATTTGATTGATTTCTTTTGCTATATATTACATAACGCGTTACAATCGAGGCGACGCAGACAGCAAGGGCTGTGATTGGTCAGATTATACATTATTTCCGGAGTGTAGCTTTTCCGGTTTCCCCCTCCCGCTATAGCGCCATTTTTAAAGTGACCTGTTTGTTTCAACGATGGAGGAAGTACGAAAGTACGACCATCTGCACAATTCCTCTTCAGCGCACTACAAAGACTGCCAAATGGCAAACAACTCATGGAAAGAGATTGCCCAAAATGTTGGCTTGGACGTCAACGACTGCATAAAGCGGTGGACAAATTTGTTCCTCTCCGCAAAAAGCTGGCGCCAAGAAGCGGTGATCCAGGCGGCAAAAAGGTCCCTGCATTTTACCATTTTCTGTCCTGGCTGGCACCCCATGTCAAGCACCGTGAAACCGAGTCGAATTTCGAACCTAAGGTAAATATAAGTTCGTTGTTGTACCTCTTTTTGTGTGAGCTACTAAGCTAGCTAACTAACAATGCTATCAGGTTGTCCGAATGCATGTCGTCATGTATAGTCTAACTTCTGTGCAAACAAAATGTAACATAACATGCTGAAAATGTTGTTTTGCTTTGCTGGTTTCATGGCGCTGCTAATTCCATATCTTATACCTGACCTCTGGTCGTAAATCAGACTGCATAGACCACACTGTAATTACCTGCACAGACAAAGACCAACCAACCAAACACCATTGTCTTTGTACCTGTACTCTGCACAATGACAAGGTTTAATCTAATACAATAGAAATACCTGGCATCACAGGTTGCCATGAGAACAATGGAGTGATTCCCCTTGTAATTAAAATAGTCACTCCCTGCGTTTGGTGGTGCCTTGACGTTAACATGTTTCCCGTCGAGACTCCCAACGCAGTTTGAGTAATTCCAAAGTCGGCAAAAATCTGAAGCAATAGCTTCCCACTGGCTGGTTGAAGGGCAGGGCAAAAATTCGGGCTGCAACGCAGTCCACAGCGCTTTACAGACCTCCGATACTATGCAGGACACCGTGGTCACACCCATTTTGTAGCCCAACCCGGTGATCTGTTGGTTTTCACCTGAAGATAAAATCGTTAAAGTCACTGCCAGTCTCTGAGCGAGGTCAATAGGCATACTGTGTGTACTCTGACGCTGTATTAACGGGTTTAAACGATGAGCAAGATCGTCAAATCGTCCTTTCGACATCCGAAAATACTTAAAGTGCATTTCTTCATCCAAGTCCCTCAGCGGTTGAACAACCGTAACAAATTCGCCAATCCTTTCCCTGTCTTCGTGCACTGGTCGTACAGGCCACCTTCGCTGACGTCTTCTTTTTCTTCTGCGATTAAACATTTGCAATAAAATCATTTGTTGTTCAACGTCGATTAGCTCCAGCTGCAACAACATTCTCTCTCTTTCGCTCGCCATTGTCGGAAATGAAAAAGCGGAACCGGCGCATGGAACCAAAACAAACTAGCAAAGAGATTCGCGAACCACACACCCACCTAGCGCTCTGGAGGTGAAATGCACCGCGATGCAACGCAACCTGACGCAGAAGGAGTGACGGCGTAGCTACGCAGTGGAGTTGACGCAGAAGCATAATGAGGCCTTCAGAGTCCGGTGCTCCCAAGTTCAGAGTCTGCAGCCATCATAGCCGTCACTCCCGAAGCATCAAAGTCTGTCCAAGCCGTTTGAGTGTCTAGTGTGGCAGACCAGACGGTGATGTCAGTGCAAACAGGGACGCAGGGACTGTGTCCCATAGAAATTAATGAGAAGTGCCGTAAACTGAATCATACCTGTCGTGCAATTGTCTGTGACTTCTCTTACAAAAACAGCAAAAACTTTTTTTTTGTAAACTAAAAATAGATCAAGTCAATTTTAGCGTGAGCCTGAGGCTCCATGTTGAAGATTAGCTAATGGGCTGTCGATAAGCCGTTTTCCGTCAAAAAAGCAGTTTTTTTCAGCATAATGAAGCTTCTCCTTCATTGACATCCATTTAAAAAATGGCCTCTGGTCTCCTTCCCTGCGTATCACAACATAAGGAGGCGTCGCGCTTTCTTTTTCTTGTATGCTAACATTGCAACCTTGCCTTCAATTGTGGCTTTGTCTGATTAATGCTTCCTCGTAAATTAAAAAAATATACAGCGAGGTGACGTGTCGGATTCTGCAGTTGGAAGCGGTTTCTCTCCACCAACTGCGCTGATCAAGCACGATGGGAAATTACTTACTGATGATGTAATACCACTGAAGAAGAAGTATAAAAATATATATAAAGAATTAACACGAGCGCTGCAGTGATGGCTTCGTCGTATTTACTCTGAATGAAGCACATCACGGGCGCGCGGGCTACTAAGGCGTTCGATGACGTCTTTACTCTAGTATGCCGAGCGAAAATAATTAATTTAATAAATGAACATAACACTCTTCTTTTTTTAACAAAGCACAAATAAGCATTTAAACAATATTATAATGCATTTGAAAAGAGACACTATATAGCCTACATAAAATCCACTATATCACTTATGTCACAGCTTAATGCTCATGTTACATGTATTGATCTATTTTCAAGTCAAAGTTTATTTATATAGCATTTTTTAAAAACAACAAGTGTTCAACAAAGTGCTGTACACATATCCTTTATCAATAATGCAAACAACCAACATGACTAAAATAATAAGAATAAAAGACAAAAAACAATAAAACAAAACTCACATATAGTGTCAAATGCCAAACTGTAGTAGCCTAGTAAGTTTTAAGCTTCGCTTTAAAAATAGCAAGGGTCTTTTAAACTGTTAGATTTGTTTTATGTGTATACCTTATGTGTGAATATTCCCAAATTTTCTGACAGTGTTATATGTCTGTCATATAACTGTTGTCATATTTCTAAATAAAAATAATAATCTAAAAAAAACATGCCTGTATTAAAATAAAAAATAATGGAACTTATTTCGAGTGGAATAAAATAGCAATTGCTTTGAATGTCTTGTTCATCATATTTATTTTGACAAAAACAACAGAACCTAAATCCAGTTATGTCCAGCAAGCAGCAACACTGCGCATGAACGTGAATCACGCGAGTGACGCGACACCCGCCTTTCATCCATATGTAGAGAGATCTGCATGTCCGTCTTGGCTGCACTTTTTTCTCTTCTCTCCTCTCTTCTCTTCTCCTCACTGCACGGCGAGGCTCATCTCAAACGAGCCTAACCACCCATCACTACAAACAGAAGCTGAAAAGACTTTTGTTTTGTACAGTGCAAAGAACGTTGGACGCATCACAGATTAGGCCTACTTTCAGTTTCACTGGTGATACTACAGCACTTTTACGTCACCGAATCTGCTGTCATTCTAGGCAAACATTGTGAAAATGCTTAATGTCTTAAATATGCGCTCATTGCCCATTTATTTACTTTTGTACGGTAAGGCATTTGTAGGTTATAATTTATCTTGTCTCTTAGGTCAACGATGAACGAACGTGAAACAGTTAATTTAATATTCGACGGAATTTTGTTTAATACGCCTGTATGTATTTTGCTTGACCATTCTAAGACATTTATTTGTTACAGTCTCTTTTCTGGTCTACGATAAAAATGAACAGTGCGTGATTTGTGTGTTGTTGTTGTTTGGCTCGTAACTGTTAATTTCTTCTTCAGGTGTTTTATGTGTTGGTACAGATGGAGAGTCAGTGTCTGTGATGGAGGGAGATTCAGTTACTCTAAAATATCTTATAGGAAAAAACCAACAAGACGATGTTATATGGTATTTTAATAACACTAGCATCGCTGAAATCACTGGAGATCAGAGTAAGATCTGTACAGATGTTCAGTGTAATGAGAGATTCAGTGACAGACTGAAACTGGATCATCAGACTGGATCTCTGACCATCACACACACCACAAACACTGACTTTGGACTTTATGATGTAAGGATCTCCAGAAACCTTGGCGGTGGAGAATCCTACTCTATTGTTGTTCATGGTAAGTCGTTCTTTTTTTAAGTTACCCTGTAGTCAATAATTGTATCCCTTAAAACTTTTTTTTTTTATCATCAGATGACATATTTAAAGTTTTTCTATGGGGGAAATATATATATGCCTTTAAATAGCTTGAATGGAACTACACCCCTGCTTCATGGATACACATTTCATGAATACGCTTATTAGCACTGCCTCCACTCTCTCACAACAGCTCCGATCGCTGGATGTCATTTGACTACGTGAACACCACTTGTAATGATTTACTGGCTTAACTTTACTGTAGGAAACGCTGCACAATGGCAAGTGGAAATACAGGTTTAATTCAGCCATATGTTTGAACCAGAAACTATCAGAAGAAGTAGTAGAGGAGTGAATTATACAGGCTCTTCTACAAGTCGATGTATCATAATGTTAATGCGATTATGTATCGCTCTCTACAACGTCAGACACATATCAGTAATTAATATGATTGGCCTTTGGATTTACTACATTGTCAAACAGCTGATAATGTTGTTAATGTTAGACAAACCATGTTCCCGTTCGCCATCTCAGAGTCAGAACACTGGCTTCTAACAATCACCAGAAACGCTTTAAACAACCCAGAACGTCAGTGGTGAAGGGCATATAGTTCATCATAACATCATAATACACATCATAATAGAAAAAGTAATTTTCTGAAGTATTTTCATGGGTATAACATTCATCTATGTAATATTCATGAATTGTATAATGTTCATTATGTTTAATTATAATTCAGTGTACTCATAAATGTTTGTCTGATGAGGGAATCTGTAAATCAATGATGTTCTTCTGCTGTTTGTTTACATGTGCTGCATTTGCATATATTTAGTGGTGTGCAATATTGACAAAAAAAAAATTATGTGCTGATACCTTGGCTGGTTTAGTCCGGTCATAGACTAGCTTTTCATATTCTTCATATTCATATCCTGTTGTGTATTATTTTTTTATTAGATTTTTTTGCTCATAAGGTACTTTTCTTTTCTTCTTCAGGTTTGTCTGGTGTTGATAAATATGAAGTGTCAGTGATGGAGGGCGATTCAGTCACTCTAAACACTGGTGTTAAAACAAACCATCAAGAAATGATTAAATGGTATTTTAATGGCACTCGTATTGCTCAAATCACTGTAGATCAGCGTTTTATCTGTACGGATGTTCAATGTAATGAAGGCACTGAGAGATTCAGAAACAGGCTGAAACTGGACAAACGGACTGGATCTCTGACCATCACAAACATCAGGACATCAGACGCTGGACTCTTTAAACTACAGATCATCAACAGCAGAATCAGCATCATGAAGAGATTTAGTGTTACTGTCGCTAGTGAGTATAACAGTATTATCCACTTTAAGAAGTCAGAGAATTCATTATGTATAAGATCATCCTTGAGACTGAACATGTTTTTCT
Organism: Tiaroga cobitis; assembly: GCA_030578255.1. Lineage (NCBI taxonomy): Eukaryota > Metazoa > Chordata > Actinopteri > Cypriniformes > Leuciscidae > Tiaroga > Tiaroga cobitis. The sequence goes on from CM060612.1 coordinate 25,260,199, forward strand.
GATGAGTGAATGTGTAAATCAATGATGTTCTTCTGCTGTTTTTTGCATGTTACATTATGAATCCAGACATATTTCTCTATTCACAATCTTAATGATCTGGAGGAAACATATTCACAGCACTTTCCTGTAGTGTAATTTTGTTTTGATGTATAATGAACTGTTCATTTCTTCTTCAGGTGCGTCTGGTGTTGGTACAGATGAAGTGCCAGTGTCTGTGATGGAGGGAGATTCAGTCACTCTAAACACTAATATTAAGACAAACCAACAAGAGAATATTATATGGTATTTCAATGTCATCCGTATAGCTCGAATCACTGGAGATCTCAGTTATATCTGTACAGTTGATCAGTGTAATGAAGGTAATGAGAGATTCAGAGACAGACTGAAGCTGGATCATCAGACTGGATCTCTGACCATCACACACATCACAAACACAGACTCTGGACTTTATAAACTAAATATCATCAGCAGCAGGACCAGCATCATGAAGAAATTCAGGATTTTTGTTCATGGTGAGTCGCTAAAAACAAGAACTGTAAATTTAAATTGCATCAATAATGTTTAGTGATATTTTTGCAGTGACATTCAGAGATTTTTATTTGTAAATTAATTCACATTTATTCACGTTTACTGTTAAAAACCTATATGCCACTTTTTACAAGATGCAATATAGGTGTCAGTTGTCTTCAGAATGTGTCTGGGAAGTATCAGCTCAAAATACCCCACAAATTACTTATTATACCATGCCATAAATGCCTCTTTTTGAGTGACTGTATCATTGAAATGCAAATGAGCTGCTGCTCCCCCCTTTCCAGAAGAGGGATGTACCTACAGCTCGTGCCTCAGATTCTAGCAACAACAAAACAGGAAAACAAAAATGAATGACAGTGAAAATACCACTGATATATGTCAGAGGTGGAGACGGACACTAATGAAGGAGAGACTCCGGCAGAAGTAGAACTTCTGAGAATGCATCTAAATGAAGATGTTCCTGAATGGTTAGTTGATAAATTGATAAAGCAGAGAACATTTAGACCGTTTTCCACATATCTCAGACATTGTGTTACCACTAGCTGCTCTAATGAGGATATAAACATGGCCGATCACTCAAGGAAGCGATCTGTGCTAATTTACAGTCTATCACCAGCCGTGGGCGTGGCGTAACCCTTGTGTTACATCATAAAAGACAGAAGACATACAGTATATACTGTAAAGAGAAACGGTGTTGAAAGTGGATCAGCACAACAACACACTTGTAGCCAATCAGAGAAAGAGATATGCCTGAGAGACATTACAAAAGGTCAGAGGAATTAGCCTGGCTCCGCCCTCCTACGTACTTCTGCTCAATTTTCATTTTCCTTCAGTACTACGTCTGGGATTCTGCTGTAAACTTTGGTTTTCTCCGATCATTTTTTTAGCGGGCCAATCAGCGAACAGAGGGAGTGGCTGAGAACGATGACGTTGATGTGGTGCGTTATTTTGAGTTGTAGTTCAGTAATGGCAGCGGAGAAAGATGTAAGCGAAGCCATTCGGTCCGTTGTGGCAACGCTGCCGAAAATCAAGAAGTTAAAGCCGGAGCAAGAACAATCTTTGCTTAGTTTTGTTGGTGGCCATGATGTTGTGGCCCTCCTCCCCACGGGGTTCGGGAAAAGTTTGACATATGACACACGTCACGACCAAACGTTAGCGATTGGTTATGGCAGATCCAGAGTGACTCTGGGCAGATCCAATAGTTTTAGACTTCCCGCATACAAGGAAGTTAACGCTTGTCAATGGAGCGATGCCAGACTATGTACAAATTAAATGAAATGTACGAGAGTCTGGTGGGACCAGGCTACAGAGGAATATCACTGGAAAAATAATTTTTCCCTTGCTTCAGCTATGATAAATTGACATCAACTCATGCATTGCATGTTCATGCAATTTGGGGGCGAGGCAATAAAGGGATGATGAATGTTTTTGTTTGGGTTGATTTAAATATCAACCGGGTTTCTCAGAAATTGCTTACTGCACCTTTAAATGCATCTTTATACTACTATGCGTTTTTAGTTCACTAGTAATCCAATCTGCAGAAGATTTGAGGTAAAAACAACTATGCAAATTGTGTTTTATAAGCACTAAAGGTCAACAAATAGGAAATAGGCTGAAAGTTAAGATAAACATGAGGAATCAATTTTTATATCCGCAGTTCTTGATGTGGTATAGTTAGTTTATTTAAAAAGTTCCTACAATCAGCTGTTGGTTTGTGTTTCAGGTGTTCCTGCTTCAGAACGAGAAAAAAAGAAGAGAAAGTCAGTGAAGGAGGGAGAATCTGTCACTTTAGATCCTGGTGAAATAAAAAAAACAAATAATTCGATTATGTGGTATTTTAAGGACATTCTTATCGCTAAAATCACTGGAGATCAGAGTAAGATCTGTAAAGATGATCAGTGTAAAGAGAGATTCAGAGACAGACTGAAGCTGGATCATCAGACTGGATCTCTGACCGTCACACACACCAGAAACACTGACTCTGGAGAATATCAACTACAGATCGGCAACATCAGATTCAGCATCATGAAGAACTTCAGTGTTACAGTCACTGGTGAGTATAAGTTACTCAAATCAACCCCAGTAAATGTTTTCATTGTGGCCTCTTTGAAATAGTGACTTGGACTCATAATATAATTATATTTGCATATTACTTAATAAATCAATCAATCAATAATTAATTAATATAAGAAATAAAATTGTGATGATCTCTATCACCTTAACATGCACATCAGGTGATACACAATTAACATGAAAAATACATAAAATTATGAATATGGTTTCCTGTTCAGCTCACTGTGATGCTGTTCTTCTAAACCCACCAGAAGGCGCCATTTATCAGTTAATTCAATGTGATACAAACAGAGGTGGGCTGTCAGGGCCATCAGGGCCTTCTCTGCTGGCCCTGTCAAAATATAAAATAATATAATATATAAAATATATATTTTTTCATTTTTACGATTATATTTCCTGAAAGAATATGGTTATTTTGTTGAGGCTGAGCTGGATTTTCCATATGGTCATCTAAACGCATCACAGCTCCGTGGTACGTTACTGAAGGCCCTGACTGAAACCCCACGGTATACAAATGATGACCAAAGTAGCAGACATGTATTTTGGTGAAGTTGTTTGTATCAGTCACTCTGTAAGTAATAATGACGGTCTGTCTTCAGCCGTTGTTGCAGGGATGCATGTTGTAGCTCCTGTTCTTGGTGTCCTGCTGCTTGCTGCTGCAACTGCTGCTGTGATTTACACATGTGAGTATTACATACAGAGTATGTAAGTCTAAAATATGATATTTATTGTTTAAAAATGTAATAAGAAATTAACATTTTTATTCTTATTAACCAAAGTACTGCGTGCAGACAGCGCAGGCAACAGGATGAATCCCACTTATCAGGTAAGATATATGAGCCCTGAATCTGCCTGTATAGAAAAACTGATTCAGATCTGTGAGTTTGTAACATGTTTGAGTGTTTTATGTAGTTTCACTCAGAAATCATTGCATAGAAACACCAGTAATAACTGACACTTCAAGACTACGCTGCTCCCATACTGTTTTACAATAAAGATGAATACGTGAATACATTTTATGTTATTATAAAATTACAATCATTTTTATTGCTATCATTATAATATTATAATTCTATTTATTTGCCATATAGGCTGTTACAACTGTCTAGGATCAGGGTGTAATATAAATGTTTCTTACAAGTAAACTCCCAAATAAACTAAATGACAAAAAATATGAAAACAAAAAGCGCAACTTTTCATAGAAAAACTTAAAAATGCTCAAAATTCAAACAACTTTACCAAAAAATAATTTTATAATGTCTACATGTGTATCTTAATGCACACTGAAGAGAAACTGACATTAGGACCCAGCGGAACAGCTCATTTGCTCCAAAGAGTTATAAGGCCATCTATTGGCTCGAGTTCTGAAATATCATGTTATATTATTATTTTTCCACAGAGATCCGCAAAGAGGTCCAATTTAAGAGATTTTGACCTGAATTAAAAGGGTTATGCATTAATTTAAGTTGAAAGAATGTGAGCAATGTGCTTAAATTACTATTTATTTTTTATTTATTGATAAAATCTAGTAATTTAAAGGTAAATAAAATAAAAATAACAAAAAATATTTTTTTGACCAACGAGGGAAAGATATGTTACAAAGTGCGAGGGAAGGATCAGTGGCGGTTCTACTTTGAATTACACCCAGGCCGAGACCCTCTTCGAGCCTCCCCCCCCCACCCCACACCCACAAAACAACAACAACCCAACAATAAAATCACATACCATTCGTTTGAAAAACACAGTTAATAGAATCCAGTTATTTTGCTAGATTAATCTAACTTTCAAGGGAGAAACCATGAGCGCATTGGTTACTGTCTTGAAATATATGCATGGCACACTTTTAGTTATGACTCGTTAAACTATTTTCTTTGTCATGAAATGGAGTTTTTAAAAGTGAAAGGGTCACAGAGATACTTATTTAGTAACACAATACTTAGGCTATCTCTTAAATAATTTCGAACAGCTCTCATATTAACCCAAACTGTTATAGACCTAAAATAGCTTTTGTAGCCCATTGTCACTCTTAAAATGTCAGAGAAAAGGACAGAATCAGAGGTTATTTAGAAAATAGAAAATTGTACTTTGCATATAGGCTACTGTAAAAACACATAATTAAAGTTGATTTTAGTTGATCATTATGAAAATTATTTTCATTTCACGAATATAGTGACCAAAATGATCACATGCAGAATCTTGTTCAAAAGCCTAATACACAATAAAATCAATTCACCAAGTTAATAACATTAAAGTCTTTTATGTTTCCTACTAAACTTAAAAAAAGGTAAACACAAAAAAGGTTTTATAAAAAGATAAACCTCATATTTCAGCATTTAAATCATCTCTATAAAAAGAATGAGTCAATAAAGATACATTCCTGACATTTATAATGCACAGTGGCTTATATTTTATTATTAATAGTAAAATTAGGACCGATTTTCCCATGGCTGTCGTTGCTATACAACCATGCACTGCGCTCTCCACAACAACAAATACGTTTTATTTCCACCACAGGAAAACGCTTGCTGTAGCTCTGCTAAAAGATTTATTTACGGAGAAGAGAAAAAACACCCAGGTGTTTGGGTGCACGTGCACTCCCATACTGAAAAGTTTATGAGCGCGCTTCCCGTGAGCGTATAATGAGCGCGCTTCCCCTGCGCCTATTTGAAATAACGACCTCGAGCGCGCAAAAGACGCGATCCGTGAACTAATCAGGAGACCCCCTTGACATCGCTTCTGTGCACGGCACCTTCTAAGCAAGCAGGGGCGCCATTGCCAATAACTGAATCGAAATGATAAAAAATAGAAAACCTTCGCGGCACGGAGGATTTTTTTAACTACTTGTGCCGCCCCCCATGTGACATGAAGAAATGCCGCGCCGGGCAACTGCCCGGTTCGCCCGTGCCTAAAACCGCCACTGGGAAGGATTAAGACATGTTTACATGCATTACTCAGATATCAGAAAAAGTCTTTAGTATTTTTGTGTTTGTGTCAATAAATCATCAGTCCCATTCCTTTCTTTTACCTTCTGTGAATCTGTTTTATTACAGGCATGTCGGACAGAGCACCCGTCTCAGAATAACATTATGTCGGATGTGAACTCCTCTAATCCGTCTGTGACTGAGGCTGCCATTGAGACACCACAGTAACTAACTTTATTATGTTTGCTTGAGAAATCCAACATTCTGATCTACGATCTAATCTTTAAGATCTTCTTCTTCTTCTTCTTCTTCTTCTTCCACTAAAATTTTGTCCTATAGTTTTCAAGATACATCCACCAAACTCTCCTACTTTTCTAATTGATCAGACTTATGTTTAAAAAAAAAAAAAATTACAATCAAAACTTAAAAAAAAAAATCCCATATAGACTTACATTGACTGAATGTTTGATTAAGCCAGAGTTCAAAATTCTAATTTAAACTGCCAGAAACCCTTTAGACTCGTTTAAGCTGCCATTGTATGTAATATTTCTAAGCCATAAACTCATTTAAGCTTCCATTCTAATATTTACTATGCAAAATTCTAGCTTATAGAACTACTAAACTAAAATGCAAAACTATTTCAAACATATAACCTTTAAACTTTAAACCTTTGTGCTAGATTTTTCCCCTACGCACCTGACTTAGGTTGAACCGAGTGTCCTTGACACCTGCAAATATTATACTCAGTCGAGTTACTGTTATGGAATTTTCCATTTATTACTCTTATTTCAGTGATTCCTAATGATGGCCTCATCTGTTCTCTCACTTGTAGTGAGAGGGGGGCTTTGTGATCATTTACTGTGGTTGGTTGTCAGTGGAGGTAAGAAAGCAGGTGGTCAAGGGGTCATCTTGAGTGCATTTGTACTTTATAGCCTAAAGGGTTAAGGGGGCATTTACTAAGGGGGACAGGGAGGAATGGAAAAGACAAAGTATATCTCTCTCCCTGAGGGAAGGGAAGAAATAAGGCCTTGGATATAAAAAAGACAGGCACTGCTTCTCCTTATCTCTCCTCACTGACTCACAAATGTGTATGAGTGACGAAGATCTCTCTTGCAAGAGAATAAATACTTTTTAAACTATTAAATTGGACTCAGAGTGTCGCTTACTCAATGGTGATGTTTGTTGAATGATAAAAAAGCCACAACATTACCTTTGAACGTGTCTGTTGACACCCAAGATGCAATCTAACCCCGCCTAAGAGTCTCACAAAGAGTAGAACAACGTCTCGTCCACTATCGAACACTATCACTTGGTAGTAAGGTCTCTATTGTTTAGCTAATTTCCACTAACTAACTTTCTGCGCAGCAATTACAAACAGACAGACTTCAGCAAATGTCCTCTAAATGCTCTAAAATCACGGCCGGGAGAGTCCTCGAGCAATTCTCAGAGCATCTCACTCAAAAAGAATACATCAGGTTTTATAAAAAGACAGACTTAACAAAATAAGATCGTTGTCAATATGATTGACAATGAATGATTGGTTTAATTTGTCAAGCAAGCCCCCACCTTTTTCCCTCTGTTACTGGCATAAGCAGAATTATCTCGAATCATCAAAAAACATTATAAAGGGTTCTGTTGATAACTCAATATGGCATGACAATGCAGACAGTATATTTTTGATATTTTTCATCATCAGCACTTAAAGGCACACTATGCAAGAATTGTACCTTAATATAACAGCTTCAAAGTCATTTCGGTGGTAAACAAACTCATATTAGGGCGAATCATCCTGGTAGTAAAGCTTGGGGGGGACGCCGCTGGGAAAACCAGCAATGCAAGTTTGAGAGGAGCGCCCCCGACAAATCTCGCGAGAATGACGACATGCTTTACGGCAACGATGTCACACACATCAACAACAACATTTGAAGCACGAAGCCACTTGCGCGCATATCAGACGTGATACTTGACGATGGAAAAAGCAAAGAAAACGCGGTCGGAAGAGACTAGGAAAAGGAAAAGAGAATCTGACCGCGTGAGCAACCGGACAAGAGTGAGTCCCTCTCGGTCGGGCTTTCACTCGTTGGCGCGAGCTAAAAAGCAGCATTGGATGCAACAGTGGTGCTGACCTGGCGATCTTGTTGATGGCCTAGTAAATAAATCTTTCTAAGTTTGTGTGCATTTTATTTTGTGATTTCACCGGAATAAATAGAGTCTCCGCAACGGCGATAGATTGAAGAGCGCGTCCGAGTGAAGACTGCGCGCGCGCCACCACAAGAGACACAATGACTATAGTCATTATAACGTTATGTATCTATGACACTGATAGCAGCGGACACGAACGCTCAGGTTGAGTTCAAAAACACATTTTAGCGCTAGATCTCTTATTTAAAGGCACACTATGCAAGATGTGTACCTTAATATAACAGCTTCAAAGGAGTATAGATATAGATATAGATTAAATAAATATATCTTTTTTTATTATTATCATGTAAACATTGCTTGAGGAATACAAACAGTTAATTAGCTATAAAGTAAGAAATAAAGAAATGTGTTGGCAGCAATACATTAGAGTGCTTTGTTTTTCATTATAGAGGGTTGGGGTTTATTGAAGCGGCTACAGTGATCCAGACAGGAACAGTGAGATATGATATTAATAACTGAACATGAATCATTCAAGATGGATATTCTGACCAAGTAATGTCCAGCTCTTCACAGAGCGGCTGTCAGTCAAACACTCAGGTACTGAATTGAGTCTGTGCTGATACTGGTAATGTTACAATCTTTACTATTGTTATTTGACAACACTAGAGGAACATCCCTGATGGAAACACCAGCATGCTGTCTCTGATAATCACGTTACTTAAAGCTGGTGTTTTCAGCTGGAATCCTTTTATTTATGTTTAAGAAGAACTTTGTGTTTTTGTTTGTAATGGCGTATATTTGTGGTTAAAGAAAGTCAGGGTTGATCCATGAAATATATTTGTGTCCTTGATCAAACTCTCAATCTCAGAACCTGAACCTGTAACGGAAAACACTGTGCATAAAAATGGCAACAAAATGCCAAATTGTATTTTCATTTGCAACATATTGTTGTTTTTTATGTTCCATACCTGTTACTGCTGCTGTGCAAGCACATTTACTGGTATTAAAGGAACACGCCGACTTTTAGGGAGTTTAGCTTATTCACCGTATCCCCCAGTTAGATAAGTCCATACATACCCTGTTCATCTGAGTGCGTGCCGTAACTCTGTCTGACGCACCCACCGCTAACCTAGCTTCAGAGAATATAGTTCCCAGTGTGTATACGTTTAGAAGATGTCTGTCTCATGTGACCTTGTTATTTGTACACACTGTGCTATACAAATCACAACATCTAAATTGGGAAATGGTGCCGTTATTTTGTCACTTATTGGGAGCAGAATGCTAGCTGGAGCCATTTACTTCCAGTCTTTGTGCTAAGCTAGGTTAGCGGTGGGTGCGTCAGACAGAGTTACGGCACGCACGGAGATGAAAAGGGTATGTATGGACTTATCTAACTCTGGGGGATAAGGTGAATAAGGTAAACTCCCCAAAAGTCGTCGTGTTCCTTTTAAGCATCTGAAAAATGTTTTAAGCTTTTCACTTGAATACACTTGTCAGAACAAAATACTTTTTAATTGTACAAATCTCTGTTTCTTAAGTTTAATTTTCTTGTTCAAAGAGCTCGATGTCTTACAAAACATCAGCAGATCTCTCTGAACTCTGAGATCTGAGTTTCCCTAATCAACAGCAGGATTTAGAAGTGTCACATGGTGCAGTTTATTGAAAATGTTCTCAGGAAAATCATGTCAGTGTCTTAGTAGAGTACCATGATAGGCCTCAGAAAAACACAACCTCAGTAGAAGACAGAACTTGGTGCCTTGCAATTTGAGTGGAATATTTTTTTTTGTTTGTTTGTTTTTTTAAGTTGCAACAGCAAAGGAAAATGTGCTTTAAAATGTTAGCCCATAAAAACAATCTTTTATTTTCTGTAACAATGAAAGGAACTTAAAAGGTCTTTGTGTTCATGTGATGATGTTATTAAAACAGATCTGTTTCACTCATTACGGCTGGAATCTGAGTTTGTTATCAGAAATAACTGAACTAAGCTTATCATTTATAGAGTGACTGTCTCTGTACATTACTTACTGATGGACTTATGTTCACCTGTAACATTTTAGGATTCAACTTTTGACATTTACTAAAGCTAACTAGCTGTACAACTCCATGTTTATCAATATGAACAGTGTCTAATCAACTGTGATTTTAATCAGTTTTTATTTCGTTTATTTATATTGGAGGAAGGTGAAGGCTGTTCTATCTTGGATATTTCACATTGATTGCATGAGCGTTATAAATTTTACTTGTATAATATTAGTCCGTTTTTCCAGTGAAAATCGCTGTTTTACATTGATCTCAGTCCTATGCTGTTTTAGCAGCTTTTGCTAAAAAATCCACCATTTATCAGTTCAATTAATATCAGACTAATAATAACAAAAGCAAAAAAAAAAAAATCACCAGAGGATGGCAAGCATCACATAAAGCTGATTTTATAAGCTGGAAATATGACATCTAGAACATCAGCAGCATCTCTAAAATAGCGCACCCTATCGGTTAAAAGTAGAGATATTATTAGAGAGATGTGATTTTCTGCTTTGAACACTAGAGAGCGATGATGTGCTTGTTACATTTGCTAAAATATCCAGCAGAGCTTATTTTGTGTCTGGTCCTTTAAACCAATATGCAATGCAGTTCATATCCAATTGATTATTTTAAAAACAAGAAGAGTAAATGACAGGCATAGAAGCACAGTGAAGGGTGGAATCAATATTTACTTATGAAAGTTACGTACAATATGATAACCCAGACAGAAACATATGTCGGCCCACATCTGGTACGGGTGGAATCCTTGTGTTCTAGCCGGACCTGGGCCGACACCATGTTGCCGTCTGGGAAACTAAAAATAGAACATTTTAGTTGGGTTTATGGATGATATGCTATTGGGGAACCACTAAATTATAACAAAATTTCAGACATCACAATAACACACACACACACACACACACCCACACACACACACAAAGAGTGAAAACGGAATAAATGTGAGCAAAAACAAAAAGTGTAAGACCGGGTCCAGTATGACTTCTCATCAGTTCCGGTAGATAAAGATCATCGTTTTTTGGGGAGATTTTCATACACAGACTCCGTTTTTGATTTCTGAAAGGAAACACAAACTCTGTCAGGAATCTGCTGATGCCACGAGAAATTAATAACAGACCAAGGTTTCTGAATAACCTTGTTATTCTCTTAAAGGGATACTCCACCAGTTTTTCTTATTAAACTATGTTATTCCCTTAACTAAGACGAGTTGATACATACCTCTCTCGTCTCAGTGCGTGCACTATATCGCTCTGTATTGCCGCAAAACTATGTTAGCACTTAGCTTAGCCCATGCATTAAATATGGGCCAAGCAAAGAAGCGACCAAACACTTCCACGTTTTCCCTATGTAAACACAGTTACTCGAGTAGTGTAACTTGACCTGGGCTGGTGACACAAAATAAACCGTTGCGCTTTTCTAAGCGTTTAAAATTGATGACTATATTGTATGGCGGAATACCATAACAAGTGCTTTTGAGCACTTCGACTTGGCGCAATAATATCTTCACTCGTGAAAAGTCCTCTTACCGGCTCCCGCTTCTCCTCCCCTTCCCTCTGACATTTCCGTCAATACAACCAACGTGACATGCGCCGGTAGTAGTAGTTCGAGCGGAGTTGACGAATTAACAGGTTGTTGGAAGCTAGTTTGTGTACAATAATGGTTAAAGCGTGCATCGTACAGGGTTGTGAAAATAAGGAGAATGTACATAGTGCTGTCATTTTTCACCGAATTCCAACACACCACATACAGCGGAGAGCTTGGTTAGCTGCTTTGAACAAGAATCCCAAAACACCATTGATGACTCTGAAGAAGTGGCGTGTTTGCTCCGAACATTTCACAAAGGAGGACTATACCTGCACAGGAACACGACTAAAGGATGAGGCTACACCAACAATATTCAGATCACTTACACAAGAAAGAGGATCATCACCCAACGCTGTAAGTGTACTTTTGCATGGTATTTAGTTGTCCTGGAAGTGTCAGTAACCTTAGCTGAATAACATATCTGTGCAATCAGTGCGCTTCTGAGACAGGAAATAAAAAGTTACTGTTTTATTTAGATAAGGACTGAGCTCAGAAAGAAACATGTAGTATAAGCCTTAAACCGTATAACTCCTTAGTATAACGTTATAGTGAGTGACAACATATCTGATTCTCTGTATCTTGAGACTGCAAGGATTCTTGTTCAAAGCAGCTAACCAAGCTCTCCGCTGTATGTGGTGTGTTGGAATTCGGTGAAAAATGACAGCACTATGTACATTCTCCTTATTTTCACAACCCTTTACGATGCACGCTTTAACCATTATTGTACACAAACTAGCTTCCAACAACCTGTTAATTCGTCAACTCCGCTCGAACTACTACTACCGGCGCATGTCACGTTGGTTGTATTGACGGAAATGTCAGAGGGAAGGGGAGGAGAAGCGGGAGCCGGTAAGAGGACTTTTCACGAGTGAAGATATTATTGCGCCAAGTCGAAGTGCTCAAAAGCACTTGTTATGGTATTCCGCCATACAATATAGTCATCAATTTTAAACGCTTAGAAAAGCGCAACGGTTTATTTTGTGTCACCAGCCCAGGTCAAGTTACACTACTCGAGTAACTGTGTTTACATAGGGAAAACGTGGAAGTGTTTGGTCGCTTCTCTGCTTGGCCCATATTTAATGCATGGGCTAAGCTAAGTGCTAACATAGTTTTGCGGCAATACAGAGCGATATAGTGCACGCACTGAGACGAGAGAGGTATGTATCAACTCGTCTTAGTTAAGGGAATAACATAGTTTAATAAGAAAAACTGGTGGAGTATCCCTTTAATAAAACCTTTTAAAACTACAGAGATTAGTAGAACTGAACATAATTTTCTATCATTTTTATTCCAAAGGATGATCTTGCATGCTGATTTTTTATTTTTAATATGGAAATCAAATGCATACATTGTAGGCTAAGATGCTAACAGAGCAGCAGGAGGAAATGACATCAAACATCCCATTCATCACTTTTTAACCAGTTAAATCATCAAACAGTTGAAGTTCTGCGTGTTTGTCTTTCACACTAAAGCAACAGCAGAGACTCTTGTTGCATCACGTCTACAAAGAAAGCAATGTTTGCTAAAGCTGCGTCTCAGCTCAGAGACTGATGAACCGCAGAGACGCTGCAGCTCGAGGACACACTTCAGCACAACACGAGTAACAACCTCTTACATTCTCTCTGAAGACAACCTAACGGTTTTAAAGCTGATTTTGTATGGGTGATTTTAGAACAATCAAAACAACAATCCGAAATGTTTATGTTGTCAAACAAAAGATTATTTAAATTAGTAGGCATAGACCACTTGCTGGCTCGGTGTAAAGGACAAACGTTTTTAGCCAATATGTAGGATATAGGCCTAACTACAAGTCACCGCATTTATAAACTAGGCCTATACACAAAAAGCAAGACACTTTTAGGTCTTCTTTCAGGCAGAAAGCAGCACATACACATGCATTGTTTTTCATTGGTGGTTCTCTTTACCATGCCGTATTCGTGTCAGCACTCCGTAAAGAGACAATCTGCACTGTTGTTAAAAAAAATTCTTAATGCGCTCAAAAAGTATAAACATAAAATAAATCAAACATGGGAACAAGTTGGCCATGTGAACTTGCAACAAACACATTTGATATTATGTGCAGCTGTTACTATGGGATGCATTTTTAATCTTTAATTATTAATCTACTTAAATTATAGCCTATATGTAATTTTTGTCCCATTTTTATCGAAATCTAATCTTTTTTGATGTTTTGAACTCTTATTTTAAATGTCATGAGTTGTATGCTATAAATAATACACGATTAAATAACATTATTTATAATCTTAATAACATTCTAATAATAAAACGTATAATCTTAATACAAATCTAAATAACATTATAATATTAATTAATGATCTGTGTAATAATGTCTAAAAAAAATATGAGCGTGCAGCTCAACGCGTTTTTTTTTTTTTTTTTTTTTTTAATTGATCTTTAGACTCCATTGTTATGGAAATAAAAAGACACAGAAATCCAATCACGCCCGAATGAGTTTTTCTACTTGTGTTTTTTTTTTTTTTTGCCACACTGCAAACTCCTTTTAAAATAAATACGGGACAAATACTCACGTCACGTATTGATACAGGAATAGGCTAAGATACCTTTTGATACAGCACGATCCCGTATTTTACGGAAGTTTTAAACAGATTTAGGACTACAGTTAATAAAATATTTCACTTGGCTTGATATGACCAAAGTAAAAAAAAAAAAAAAAATTAGAAAGTAGCCTGTGTTTAAATGCAAGTTCTTAACCCTACGCTTAATAAGCCGACAATGTGGTCATGAACCTGTTCACTTTATCGGAGTAATGTGTGAATGGTCAGATATAATAGTTTAGCAATTATATGCCTATTAGCCTACATTTACATTAAAACATTTTTTAACATTTTCTATGTGCTAATGAATTGGTTTGTGCTATAGCCTATATATGGCCTATATATTTTTTTTTTTACATCTGCAAAATAAGATTCCTCTAAAATGGAAAAACGTAGTATTTACACTGAGGTGCAAACAGTAGACTTAGTGTAATAGCATTAAAAAACCTCTCCTTTTGATCTGCTCTGAAGGCGACAGTGACAGTTGAGTCTACAGCCGTCTGATGCTGCAAACTTTAACCAACAAGCTTCAATCACACTAACTGACTGCAACAACTTCTTACCTTTTTACGTGTTGCTGGTTTACACAATGCTGAATCAGTTCTGTCTTCCTCCTGGGTCTGAACTGCATTAACAATAATACAGCCATGTTGAAACGACAGAGCTCGCAATCTTATATAGAAATGTGTATATATGTAACAAATAAATATTTGTGCTTCAGATGCATCATTTGAAGTTATTTTCTAGTTAAAATTTACTCTCCTGACCTGTTTTTCTACATTTCTTGCAGATGCAGAAGATCACGACTATAACGACAATCATCAGAGATCCAGCAGCAGCAGAGATCAACACTATCAGAGACACTGGAGGATGAGGAGGAGAGAGTGTGTCCACTGTAATGATGAAGAAAAAAAGTGAATGCATCAGTGTGATCTACAACAGAAGACAGAGATCAGGTCAGTAAACACACACACATATATCATCAGTGCTGCTGTACCTGCACATGTGTGGCAGAGTGTGTTGATGTCCAGATGTGTGGTCTGGTTGCTGATGGGATTGTTCAGCACACAGCTGTAGGGGTTTTTATCCTGATATTCCACCTCCAGAGGTAGAGAGAGACTGATGCTGAGATCACACACACTGATGCTGGACAATACACTCATTCCTGCGTACCAGGAGAGAGTCGCATCACACACACTCAACACTGATGAACACACCAATGAACAATTTGATGATGAAGAACAGTCTCTGGTAATGTAAGGAGTGGGCAGATGAGCTGGAAAATATGAGAGAATAAACATAAATGTGGTTAAATCTAGTCAACAATCTTATTTCCAGTGTAGTGGAATTTTAAACATGTCAAAATATAAAAATAATGGAGAATTCAGAGTTCAGTAAAAGTTAAACCTAATCAACAGCATTTATCAAAGGCAAACTGTGATTATTACCACAAATTATTTCCATTTGTCCTGCAGAAAAGCGAGACTCTGGGTTACAGTGAGACTCTTACAATGGAAGTTAATGGGTTTTCAACAGTACAGCCACAAGACATGAACAATGAATGTTAACATGATTTTAGTCAAAAACAAAATGTTGCCAATTTTTCGTGTGTAAAGTTGTCTAATTTTACACTTTTGTCCCTTTGCCAAAAGAACTCCTAAAATTCTAAAACAGCACAAAAAATATGATTTAAATATTACAGCTTAAGAGAATAATTATTGTGTTTTATTCAATTATAAGCTTCACATTCTCCTTTTAAATGACTTCATTGACTTCCATTGTAAGCGCCTTGTTGGAACCTTTTTTCTTTTCTTTTCTTTGTTTTTTTTTTTCAGAATTATTTTTGCGGTAATCAACATTATGCTGACGATTAATTATTAATGAACCCAAAATATTCCTTAACAATTTCCTAATAACAAGAATATTTGAAGAACTGAATAAATTATCTCTCTACTCACCATAGACAGAAACACTGAATGTTTTTGATGATCGTTTCGCTCCACTTATCACTAGTTGATAAACTCCAGTATGTTCAGTTGTGGTGTGTGTGATGGTCAGAGATCCAGTTTGATTGTCCAGCTTCAGTCTGTCTCTGAATCTCCCATCAGGAACATCATCATATGTGGAGGAGACTCCAGCAGCTTTACTGATTTGAGCTATGAGAGACTTTTCAGCTTCAAATTTCCACAGTATATCTTCATCTTCTTGTATTTCAGTAACATCAGTGTTTAGAGTAACAGAATCTCCCTCCATCACTGACACTGAATCACCAAACACACCTGGAGAACATGTGGTTTAAAGCTGAAATCCGTTTGTAATATTTAGCAGCACAAGAGATTCAAAATAAAAGTGTGACATATTTATCTTTAATGTATTTTGAAGTTATTGGCTTCTAGAGCAAAATAAACATTTGAAGTTACATAAAAAATGTCAATTACATCCGAGTAAAACTTAAAGTTCAATTCTAAGATCTCACAATTATATGTGTTAGATTTGATTTATTTTAGAAGAACAGTAAATGCAAATCCTCTAACTAATTTGAACCGTAAAGCAGCAGCTTTACTTCTCTAAAAAGGAAAGAAATTATGTTAACACTTTATTTGACGTAGTTACACGTTACTACATACTTACTATAGTAATAACAGTAAATTATGCACAATTATAAGTAACTAACCCCAAACCAAACCCTAACAGTAACTCTAGTAAGTACATGTAGTTAGTATCATTCAGTTCTTATTTGAGTAGGCCTATGTCCAGTTTAACTACATCAACTTAAAATAAAGTGTAACCGAAATTAGGGAGTCAAAATATATGTATAACTTACCAATCAGACTCCGCCAACACAAAAAGAACAAAACAAACATGTCGAACATTTTCTCCAGTGGTTCAGTGAAAACTGATCTAATAAAACTATCTGCTGATAGCACTCAATCTGGTGTAAGTCCTCCCCGCCACTGAGTTTGACCACAGTTCACACATAGGCCCAACACACTGCATCCGTGTTATGATACTGTGTATATGTAATATATATATATATATATATATATATATATATATATATATATATATATATATATATATATATATATATATATATATATATAACCACCACAGCACTGTTTTCCACTGTTACAAGTTATATGTATTTAGTTATACTTAACAGTTGAAAATAATTAAAATAAATACCAGTTTCAATTCGCATATGATATCTTTCAAATACCGCCATATACTCCAGTGCATAACTGAAACAATTTCCAACAATTCATGGCCACGAAGAGCGCTATGTAGAGTGTTTGGAGAGGGTCCCTACCTTTATTAACTCCTTACCCTTCTTACTAATAGTTATAACTTTATAACATAACAATAAATAACCCACAAAACTAACTTTCTTGATGGCAAATACCAAGTAGAGCCATATGACGAGGACTGAATCATGAATCAGTCATAAATGGAACTTTACCCCATTCACAAGAACAACGATATAAAGTTAAATAACAATAACTAGCTATATCGTTCTTTTTATTCTAAGCACATGCTTGTCTGTCGCTTTAAATGCTCAAGCTCGTTATAGCAAGATTGATTCTGATTGGCTGTCAATGTTTTTCTCGTTCATCAGCTGGATTGTTCTGAAAGTGATTGCACATTTATTGTTTCTCTGTGCCGTTATCGTTGTAGCTGTGATGTGAACTCTCCTATTCTTTAATATAGGGAATCATCTTTAGAACTATATGTCTTTGAAACCACTATTGGTTTTGAATATTAAAGCTAAAAAAAGATTGGTATTGGAATCTGAAGTCTGCATTACTATCTCATGGCATATGCAAAAAGAAACAAAGGTCTTCACGACAACCTGTCAAAATAAAAGTTCGGTTTAACTTGAAGAAATTATGACAGAGTGTACTTCTAGAGTGCCCTTCTTCAAGTTCAACAACAATATTAATGATAATATTTTATTAATTCACACATTAAAAAGGTCTTCATTGCAACCCACCAAAATAAAGTTTGGTCTAACTTGAAGAAATTATGAAAGAAATATATTAATATCGCACGGTACAATGTACTTCTTGAAGTAATAATAATAATAATAATAATAATAAAACATTATTTTTAAGAAATACAAAGGTTTTCATACATGTGTTAATTTAAACAGTAAACTTGTTTTTAAATTGATTTTAAAAAATAATAATTTATAGCCTATTCTATGTACTCCTGACAGTAAAATAAACAACAATAAACATATATAAAGGTCCAGTCATGGAAAGAAAAAATTACAGCGATATACTCTGAAACTGCCAGAAATGTAAAAAAAAATGGTGTGATACAGATTCTTGGTCAAACGACCCAGCACTAGTGAAAAATGGAAAACATATTTTTTAACGTTAACATTATGGTTTCTGAAATGTAGTTTCTGAATGTGTCAAATATGAAAAAGTAGGCTAGTAATGTTTTAGATTATTGAATATTAGTCAGCCTATACATTTTAAAATGGCGTTATAATCATTCAGCTTTTGCGAAGTGGCGAAAATCATCTGCCATCATTACATTGCCAGACTGAAGTCTGTTCAAGTCAAACTGAAACTGCTGCGGTCGGTTTTCTTCAGAAACACGTTTTGATCTGCTGGATGGACAAACAGCTTTTGCGTGAGAGAACGGCCATTTGTTTGATCTGTGTTTAGTTTGTAGATGAAGGGCTTTTCCTGTCCTGCTGTTATGAACCTCACAGTCACACAGTCTGACTTTCCTCCTACACACAATAGCTTGACAGTGAAATAAAATTAATTTTACACAAGTAAAAATAAAAAATCATATTTAAAAAAAGTCCAGATTGTGTTGAAGTCATTAGTTATTTGTGTCTGGTGCTGGGGAAATGTTAGATCTGTGTTAGCTTATTAGTGTCAGGGTTCTATCACTTCGGTCTATTCTTGGTTTTGTGACAGCCCTACACTCCTGTGGTCTTGTCGTTGTGTGAGCGTGTGCGTTCGAGCGTGCAGCCGTGCGCTCTTCTGTTCATGCGAGTTGTTTTGTGTGTGGAGCGTGGTGTACCCACCCAGCACTTCGGTTTTTCTTCACTTCGGGATTCTGACATTCATGCTGATGTGTTGGTCTTTTTTTACGAGCGCACGGAATTAGCATTCGCTCATTGTCCGTGTGCTCTGTCTTGTGTGAGCGTGCGGCTTTGACCCAGATAGCATACATATCCGGGCCTCATCTGGGCTGGGAAACTATGGCACATATGGCTCAGTTCTGAAAGTGACAAAGGTCATATGGGCCATATCTGGCCCATATACATCAAGCCGGTTTTAATGTGAGTTGTGGCATGCAGTGTGTGGTCCATGACCTTTGACACTGCATGTTTTTATGCATGTTTGGCATGAGTTTTTGTTGCATTTACGCTGTTGTGACCAGCAGACCAGTTTCGAACACTTTGAAACAGTGAATCATTTTGCAAAGCTTTGAAAAGCGTTGTTTCTCCCATCACTAGGGAAAACAGGATTGGCAGCAAGACTTGACACAGAGTTTTCCCCGAGTTGTTTGTTTTCAGTATTGATTTTATATTTCACTAATAGGGGCATTTTATCATGATTAAAATAATTAAATTGTTACATACTATTAGTCTTTTATGTCTAATATGATTATTTATATTAGATAATTTTTCAAGTTTTTAAACAGGTGAGTGTTATGCAGAGACCTACTTGGTAAACAATGGAAATGTCAATGATGGACTAGATTTCCCAGCGAACCCATTTACGTTGTGGCAACGTCTTTAGCATCTTTTGTTTACGTGCTCGCAACATTGTAACAACGTAGAATTGTAAGAAGTGACAGGGCTGTAGCAAAGTTATTAAAGACATCGTTAAAATAGTCCAAGTGACTGCAGTGGCTCAACCTTAAGTTTATCAAGCGACGAGAATAGAGAAGGAAATGAATAGTTGAAATAAAGTCGTTGTTTTTGTTGTTTTTTGCGCACTAAAACTATTCGCTTGAAGATGAACGAAAGTCTTACGGGGTTGGAACAACATGAGGGTGAGTACTGACAGAATTGTCATTTTTGGGTTAACTAACCCTTTAAAATGCACATGTCGAGATCAAGAAAATCGAAATTTTCTCGGGGGACATGCCCCCCAATCCCGCCAGCAAGATAATTTTTTGGGACCTCGGTATTTATAGAACTCTGCGCCTGCACCCAGTAATAACAGTGATGCGTTGATCCTTTGAACAGTTGTCCAATTTTCATGTGGGGATGAAAATTGTTGTCTCTTCTGTGTGCCAGTAGCTATTGATTGCAAAAACAGCACCTCTTCTGTGGCTAATATTAATTTAATAATGATATCCTTTCTCCGTGAAGTCAAGCAGCAAAAGTTAAGTGACAACGTGCATACTGGCCCGTTTTGGTGTGAACTAATATGTAAGACTAGTCTTACATGTCTTAAATTGTTAAGTGTGTGCGTGTATTGTCATGTATAGACTGATTGTCTTGGCTTGCATCCATGAAATATTGTAATGTTATAGGCCTACATATTGAGTAAATTAAGAGATCGGCATTGCACAACAATCGGGAGATGTGGACTCAGCATGTGCAGGTGCGCACATGACTCCCTCTGATTACTGATACTTTCGTTTTAGGCAATGTGTCCACGAACGGATTTCACTTTTGTTTCCACATAATCTACATTCGTTTTTCAGGAGGCGATGAGCTTTCTCATTTTCATCGTAATGTCTTTTTTACAGCTTGGTAAGTAGCCTAGCCAATGCAATTTGTTTCTCAATTCTACTGCTAACTGCTGACCAGCTTTTGATTTCAATTCAGATTTCGTTTGGCTATGATGCGTATGGGTATGGGCTACTAAATGCGTTTGGCTGTCATCGCCGCAAATAATATCATGTCATTCTTTATGATTTGTGAATTAAGGTGAAGCGGTCCCCTGTCCTCAGTTCCGCTCTCTCTCTCTCTCTCTCTCTCTCTCTCTCTCTCTCTCTCTCTCTCTCTCTCCTTAATTTTATAATATGTAGCCTGTCTAGTTGCGTAGTTTTTTAATAGCATACTACTCCAAAACTTGGACACTATAAGACTGAATCCCGTGTCCTCTCTCGACCTCGCGCTTTTTTCCTCGCTTTTTTCACAGCAAAGCTGTCATTACCACTTAGGAAATCCGCTAGTCCTTAACCGAGCTTTGTTCACTGACTGGACCATCATTTATTAGGCTATTTTTTAATAATCTACTGTTGTTTTAAGATGCTTAGAATATAGCACAGCATTAATCGGTCTGTGCGATAAATCAAATTGAAGTTTGATCGACTATCAAAAATATTCCCCGATCCTCTATATGACGTGTTTATACACGCACAGACACGAGTGTGTAGTAGTGTGTATCTTCTTTTCTCTTTTACTACACCTTTCCTCCTCTGCTCCACTGCCATCTAGTGGCTACACAATAACTCTGCAGACACAACACTCTACAGCGGTGTTCTTTGGCGCTCAAACGTCCAAAATAAAGTGACATTGAACGCATGAATCTATTTGGGCGTGTTTGATTTTAAAATGAGTTATTAAAAGCGCATTATGAGGAAAAGAACTCGCCTGTTTCCCAGAGGACTCATTGTGCTCTCTCTCAGAGTCAGAGACGGAGCAAGCACGTCAAATACACACAAAAACATGTCAACCGGGCTTGGTGAGTATTCAGGTAAACAGTCGGCCATAGGCGCTGATCGGTGCTGGTGGGCTCGAGCACACACACGGAAAACACGAGACGTTGACAGTGTGACAGACTTGAATGTGTGACTATGTGAAATTAATAGTTTCTAGACCCTCCTCAGCACTTGTAGTTCTCCCTGTATATCTTACTAAAGCTTTGATGTTGTAGGCTATAATAAGGTCATGGTACATTGTTGTGAGTTTATTTGTGATGTAATTTCTGTGATTGATATGCTAATTACCAACAAAATGTTTAGATTGTTTAGAAATTTGCAGAAAATCTAAATTCACTATGCTTGTTGTATGTGTCCTATACTTTCTTAGAGAAGTGATTTATGATTATCAATTCTTTTCTTCTCCAGGTGTCTTTGGTGTTGATACAGATGCAGTGTCAGTGATGGAGGGAGATTCAGTCACTCTACACACTGATGTTGAAACAAACCAACAAGACAAGATTAAATGGTTTTTTAATAACACCCGCATAGCCCAAATCAATGGAGATCTCAGTAAGAAATGTACAGATGTTCAGTGTAATGAATGCACTGAGAGATTCAGAGACAGACTGAAGCTGGATCATCAGACTGGATCTCTGACCATCACAAACATCACAAACACAGACTCTGGAGAATATACAGATCATCGGCAGCAACACCATCAGTGGAAAGATATTTAGTGTAACTGTCCATGGTGAGTCATTTAACAAATGTTTAAAGACATGCATAATCACAATGTGTTTACATCAGTTACTTTCAGAGCTGTTTATTCTCTTCGCCTGCACAGTTGTGTCCCAGACATTTGTTGACTACACTTTGATGTTTTGTTCTACAAAGTAAATAACACACACTAGCGAAAACGGGAACTTTGAAGAAGTTTTGTTCATTTTTAAAAACCCACGTTTTTTAAGGGGTCCTTTTATGCCCTTTTATGAAGTCTTGATTTTGTTTTTGGGGTGTACTATAATATGTTTTCATGCATGATTGTTCAAAATGTGCATTACTTTTCACATATTTTACATTATTACAGCTTTTTCTGGCCTTTTTTCGATGAAGCCCATACTTCCGAAATATAAAATGTCTGTGATTGGTTAGCTGGCCCAGTGTGTTGTGATTGGCAGCGCTCAGCGCGTGTTCGGGAAATGTCCCGCCCCTTCTTAACCACGAGCTCTGCTCAGATGTAATATTACATTTTCCTAAGAACAGACTTAAAAAGCAAGAGCTTACAGAAGCAAAAGTAAACTACATCAATACTGTATTGTTAGCAAGCTAGGGGAGGAAAAACTTTGCCATGTTTTTCTTTGTTTGTTTTTTCAGATGTATTGAGGGTCATTTGGGGATATATTAATACATTCATTATGTTTATTCAAATAAGTAATTTCACCATGGTTAATAATAAGTTAACTGTTGCTTCACGACCAATTTAAAAATTCTGTGCGCTGCCACTAGGGGGACAATCACTAGGGGACAAATGCATCAATCACATGTAAATGTCAGAGAGAGAGTGGAAAGGAGGTTTCAGAATCCCACAGAAGAATCCTCTATCGTATTATAGCAGATGTTTATTTGTGTTTCAGATGTTCCGGGTGCAGAGACGGATAAAACAAAGACAAAGTCAGTGAATGAGGGAGAATCTGTCACTTTAGATCCCGGTGTAGTGAAAAACCCCAAAGATTTGATGATGTGGTATTTCAATGGCAGTCGTTTAGCTGAAATCACTGGAGATCAGAGTAAGATCTGTACAGATAATCAGTGTAAAGAGATATTCAGAGACAGACTGAAGCTGGATCATCAGACTGGATCTCTGACCATCACACACACCAACAACACAGACTCTGGAGTTTATCATCTTGAGATCTTCAGCAACAGCTTCATCATCATCCGTCAGCGCAGCATCAGCATTATCAGTGGAAATAGGACTGGCCCTAGTGAGTAAAAATAGTTTTTCAATGATTTTGTTTTCATTGTGGCCTGTCTGAAAAAGAGAGATCTCAAATTTAAAATAAAATGGAGATCATCTGTATCACTGTGACATGCATGTCAAGTGACCCACTTTTGTCACAACTGAAAGGTATTAACATAAACGATGCATACAAATTGGTCAGTTTTCCCATGAGCACCAGATGACGCCATTCATCACTTCACTCAATAGCACACAACTGATGAAGGTGGGAAGGCATAAGAATCAATAGTTGTCAATCTCTTGTATTAATGACTATCTTTTTTTCATTACGGATTGGATTATGTATTTACTAATAATACCAGGAGCCGTCATTGTTCTGCTGGTGCTTTCAGGTGTAACTGGTGAGAATTTCTTTTTTTTTGTGTGTGTGTGCTTTCTGTGTTTATGTGTGATGTTGTTTCATTCATTCATTACACACACATCAGTATAATATCTATTTAAGATTGTTCATGTTTTAAATCGCATGCAAAAAAGTCACATGATGCAGTTATCTTTTTGTGTGCCATTTTATAGAAACAATCAAATCTTTATTGAATAGTTTGTGGGTAGTTTAATCACAAAGCATCAGACACTGCATTCAAACATGTTGAATTAGTACATAGACAATGTGTTTCAGTTTATCAGATTGAAGATGCATTGAACTGAAGAGTATTGTGTGTGTGTGTGTGTGTGAGATCCTGTTCATTTTCTTTACCTTCTGTGCATCTGTTTTCTTCTTCCAGGTAAACTGTGTAGAAAACGGGACCATAAAAAGAACTTCTTTTATCCCTCATTAAATAGGCCTAATCAATCAAATGACGATTGGACAGATGAAGAGTTTTTTTTAATGTATGTTTAATTCTGTCACAACCATTTAGCTTATAAACAGTGTCATGTGCAAAGTGATGTAAGCATCTGCAATATGTTCGTGTGTCATGGATGGACCCTGGCTATTTTGGATCCTCCAAAGCTTAGCTTAGTGTGAAGCTTAGTGACATTTTCCTGTATTTAACTGACCGTGGGAGTTATTCTAGTCCTGTTACGCATGTTGGCCACTAGTGGACAGCCATTCAATAGTCCTTTTCTTTTAAATCACGGGTTTTAGTGTAACTGCACATGAGCCAGTGGACACACTACTGCCTCACTCCATAGGCTTACACAACAGTGGCCAGAAGTTGTAACTGCAGCTAAAAAAAAAAAATGTGGTTGAGAGATGGCCGGCCACAAAAGTTGATCATGACAGGAAAATCTTGCCAAATATGAGGACTTAAAGGAATAATGACATTGTATATGAAAAAGCCTACTTTAAAAATTAAACAGAGTCATATATGAGTAGCCTATATATAAATTTCATATATACAGTCAGTTTTGATTAACTATGTGTTCACTAAAATGGACATCATGCATCCGCAGCTATATTTCAGCCAACAGATGTTTAATATAGGCTCATAACTCAAATTTGAGTTGTTGTCCTTGCAGTGATCCGACGGGCTTGCACATCGACCGTGTTTTGTTGGAGCTCATATTGTTAAGTCCAAAGTTTACTTCATTTTTGACATGAGTACTGTATACATAAAGCCGAACACACATCCTTTCAAAGTATAGTCCATATCAATATATTACCGTGGCTTCCTTCCTGGACCTTCAAGGACAGCTTTACTGTATTATTTATTGAAAGGTCACAATAACAGCATCCGTTTACGATTTTAATAAATATAATAGGCAGCACTGAATGTTTTGTTTTGCATGCGGTTTCTAAAATCTACTACACTGGTGCAAATATTAGTTTAAAAAGAATGGAAATAGCATGTAAAGGGAATGGAAATAGCATGTAGGTGTCAGGGTAGGAATCACAGGATCCAATAGCAAGTAAAAAGTATTTAATGATAATAAATGCAGAGTGAACAGTGAAGACAGGAAGACTGGTGACGATCTATCTCAGACAGCAGGGCTCTGGCAGCGCAGATGACAGCAGTGGGGGAAGCGTGGTTCCGTCACTCGAAAATCCAACCCGAACCAGATAATCCACTGCAGCAGAGTGAAGCGATACGGACCAGATAATCCACTGTAGCAGAGTGAAACGATACGGACCAGATAATCCACTGTAGCAGAGTGAAACGGCACTGGCAGGGAGCTGCAGGAATCCGTGAACGGGAACTGAGAACGAGACTGACACCAACATGAGAACCGAACAGGACCAAGGAAAACAACGATCTGACACTGAACATGACAAACCCAGCACTACATATAGGACTCACAAACGAGGTACACCTGCGACTGATCTGATTGCTCGTCAGCACAGCTGACGCTCGAGGGCAATCAGATCAGAGCAGTAACACACAGAATGGGAAGGTGAACCTGTGAACCGTGACAGTAGGTGTAGCAAATTATCTCAAAGGGGGAAAATATCTATACAATTATTATATAAGGGATGTAATATATATAGAACTGCGGGTTATAATTAATTATAAAGATATAGATCAGCTTTCAGAATTAACTGTAGCAGAATTAATTTTACAAGCAACCGATCTGTTCGTCCACCGAATCGAGTATTTTCTCCTTAAAACTGCGGTGAACCAAAGACAGTCTCAAAAAAGCGGTTTGAAATCACTGTTTCTGACGTCACAAGCGACCCTGTAATCAATCAGATTAACGTGTGTGATCGTCAACGAGTGGATCTCTGAGCTGCTGTGAGTGAGTGTGAGGGAGCTCATTTGCATAAATTATAGAACCAAACGAGGCAAGGGTGTCGAGTTACAGTCTGGATTTTAAGCCCCCTGTCCGGCGCAGCCTCAAACCGGACACTCATTTGTCCTCCTTTTTGGTGTTATGGGTCCAATCCAAACAACAGACAACAATCCAAGAACCAAGAGACAAGGAAACCAGAGAAAATGCTCAGAGATGCAGTGTAAACAGCTAACAAAACCTCACAGTGAATGACAGAGTTAACAAGGCTTACTAGTTTGTCTGGGCAGTGGGTTATTATGGGTAATGTAGTCCGAGATGGTGTGGCAATAGTCTGGGGTGCAGTGCCCTCTGGTGGTTATCAAGGGCACTCCAACTGTTAATCGTGACAGTTACATGCTATTTTAAGGCATGAAAAATAAAAAAAAATTCAAGAAAAAAAGGTTAAAATTTTGATGATTAAAGATTAGTTTTAAGGGATACAATTATTGACTACAGGGGGACTTTAAGAAAGATTATTCTCCTGGCCAAAAAGGATAACTTTCTTACTGTTGTACTAACAGTGCAAAAGCATGTAGCAAGAACGAACATTTAAGTGACTGATTCTTGAGCCGCAAACACGGAGACAATCAAGTGCGGATATAAAAGGTTTAATAAATGAAACTATGGTATACAACTAAACTAAGCAGAGCTTATATAGAATAAAGAAAAGCAAAGGGAAAGAGAGAGAAGAGCAAAGAATGGCAAGATTTACAATGTTAACTGAAACCTATAGCCTAACCATCAGAGATTCAAAATCAACTTCTTAAAAGGGGTGAAACCCAGAGACGCATCTAAAGTTGGATAACACGGTTATTTGCTTTGGCTTTGGCGCTGAACAAGAGTCCTGTATGTGTGCAGAATACTGAGATGCGTGAGCTGAAGCGTTCATTAAACTGTAAGTTAACTTGAAAGCAAATTTGTAAAGTAAAAGTCAGTAAGTAAAGAGTAAGTAAAGTCAGGAAGAAGTGTCTTGTGTTATGTGCTTATGAATTTAATGTCTTAAACTGCTGATCTATACCTTAGTATTTTCACGATATTTTGGGTATTAATATCCGCTGCATTGATAGTTACGGCCTGTTTAATTAAGAGCTGGACGATTCATTTGTTCGGCCGTGACTCTTTCAAAATTCCCTATAAAATTAACAATTCCCTTTGAGCTAAATTGACCTGTTTCACTTAAAGAAGATTAACGAAGCAATGTTTCGAAAGCGCCACCCATCACTAGGGGTCATTTACAAGACACCGGTTTCAACTAAAACATTTTGCAAGTGTTTCAAAACGATACAGCTATGAACAACGAAAATGCGATTTTGTGAAAACGGTGACGTCAGGCACATGCGTATTACATGTTCAGTCTGAAGGTGTGAAGTGTTTCTTTACAAAGTGACGTCGCCAACTACTGGCCTGACGTGAATAATGCAGGGTTTTTAGTCGTTTTTGCGAATCCGATTTTTTTTTTGGACAATGCTGTTATCTTTACATGGAAAAAGCAAAGGAAAAACTTTTCCATTTTTAGTTCATGTTTGTCGTGTGAACGTATAGGACATGCCTGTACTTGTAGCAGGGGGGAAGCAAAAACAAGTGATTTGTAAGTGATTGATTTAAAAAGTCATGTTTTTATATTGCACCTTCACTCATTGTACATTGATCTTGTCTATGCTATTCGAATTCCTGTTTTGTCTTGTTTGCTTTGTAATTTTGTCTTGTTTTTTCCTCAAAATATCTGAACATCCTTAAAAACAAATGTATAAGGGAAAATTGCCACGGTGCCGACTCTTTCTTTTCAAAGAATGTACTAAATATTTAAATGTACTCCCTTGTTCCTTTTAGTTCATTTTTTTAAAATAATTGTATTAGTGATTCTAATTTAACAAAGGTTTCAAAAGCCTAACACAGAAGTGATGCAAGCAAGCACATGTATAGACATTATCATGCATGGAGTCACTATTGCATGCAAGGAAACTGTGAGTTTCACATTAGCTTTAGCCCTTCAACTGCAGTTTTCACACCTCTATCATGCCCTCTCGAATGCACATCAACCACAAAAGTTCAATAATAGACACTCTTATTCACAAACTGTGTGTTTATGCAACAGCTCAAACCACTTGTCTGTATAGGGAATCAGGCTTTCAAACTGAGCTGTTACTCCCAGGGATGTTGTGAAGTGTAGTACTTTTAGTGTGCTTTTCCATAATTTGTGTTCAGATACGTGGATTCTCAACAACCCCAAAAAATGTCCACAACTTGTAAAGATCAGAGTTCACATACTGAAACCGAATGCTCAGAGGTGCTCACTAGTGACTATCTCGTGAAGACAGACGCGTAGTCCACGTGATTCTCCTCTGGAGCTCTCTGTGTAACAAGACACAAAAATAAAATTAATAAACGTTTCAAAGGAAATGAATTTAATTAGCCTAATTACTATTGTAAATGCACACTTCAGATTCAGATGCATGAATCGCCTGCTGTCTGCTATTATAATAGACACTCTAAAAAATGGCTGGGTTGTTTTAACCCAACTTTGGGTCAAATATGGACAAACCCAGCCATTGGGTTACATTTTTTAATTACATTTTCACCCAAACGTTTCGGTTTGTCCATATTTGACCCAAAGTTGGGTTAAAACAACCCAGCATTTTTAATGTACCTATTTTTTGGGTCACAACCCATAAGCGGAGAGCCACTGATCTACTCAACCCATCAGAGCAGACTGAAAGACTGAAGACTGAAAACTCATCCTAACTGTAAGTGTGTGTGTCAGATAATCATATAAAGCACATACACCTGCACTCGTGCTCACAAATAAGACACAGAAATAAAAATGGACTTACCAGTTTATGTGCATTTCGTTTGTAGTATGTCGGATCAGCGTAAGTGATCTCTTCATCACGAGTCTGCACTGTTTCATCATCATCTTCATCAACAACAACTATGGCAATAAAAATATGGCAATGTAACTACCTCTTTGTCTTCACAAAGTTAAAGGGCAAATGTATGCGATTAATGTCATAAAATTTCCAAAACTGCATGTCTCTTAAAGGGATAGTTCGCCCCAAAAATGAAAATTCTGTCAGTAATTACTCTCCCTCATGTTGTTCAACCCCATAAGACTTTCGTTCATCTTCGGAACACAAATTAATATATTTTTGATTAAATCTGAGAGTGGTCTCACTACTCCATATAGGCTTCTAAGGGATTGAAACTTCCCGGGCCAGAAAAGTTAAAGACATCGTTAAAATAGTCCAAGGGACTACAGTGGCTCAATCTTCAGTTTATCAAGCGACGAGAATACTTTTTGTGCGCAAAAAACAAACAAACAAAAATGACGACTTTATTCAACAATTCATTTCCTTCTCTGTTGGCCTCGAGATAGTTCTCATAGTGTGTACCAGCGCAGCACTTCTGTGTTGTACATCACACGTAGGCTCTCTATTGGCCGACGCTGGTCATGTGTGTGATGCGTGTGATGTACAACACAGAAGTGCTGCGCTGGTACTATGAGAACTATCTCGAGGCCAACAGAGAAGGAAATGAATAGTTGAATAAAGTCGTTATTTTTGTTTGTTTTTTTGCACACAAAAAGTATTCTCGTCGCTTGATAAACTTAAGATTGAGCCACTGTAGTCACTTGGACTATTTTAACAATGTTTTAAATTTTTTTGGGCCGGCCAGTTTCAATCCCTTAGAAGGCTATGGAGGAGTGATCCAGCTCTCAGATTTAATCAAAAATATATTAATTTGTGTTCCGAAGATGAACGAAAGTCTTATGGGGTTATAACAACATGAGGGAGATTACTGACAGAATTTTCATTTTTGGGTGAACTAACCCTTTAACTTGTCACTGAGGTAGTTCCCTAAACATGTTATATGTGTATGTAGCACCATGTCTTAGATATACACACATATATTGCCCTATAAGTGTAATTCACAGAAATTGTCATACTCAGTCCTACACATAATAGTTCTAATTCTTTCTTATAAGCAGTAACACCTGCCTTCTTGATCAGTCTTTCTGTGTTTCCTGCAGATCCAGAAGATCCAAAATCCAGCAACAATCATCAGAGATCCAGCAGAGATCAACACTATCAGAGACACTGAGACTGGAGGAGGAGGAGGAGACTGTGTTGTAACGTCTAAAGAGAGACATTAATGTACGTGAATGCATCAGTCTGATCTACAACAGAAGACAGAGATCAGGTCAGTAAACACACACACATATATCATCAGTGCTGCTGTACCTGCACATGTGTGGCAGAGTGTGTTGATGTCCAGATGTGTGGTCTGGTTGCTGATGGGATTGTTCAGCACACAGCTGTAGGGGTTTTTATCCTGATATTCCACCTCCAGAGGTAGAGAGAGACTGATGCTGAGATCACACACACTGATGCTGGACAATACACTCATTCCTGCGTACCAGGAGAGAGTCGCATCACACACACTCAACACTGATGAACACACCAATGAACATGATGATGATGATGAAGAACATTGTGTAGAGGTACTGATGATGACAGGAACAGGCAGACGAGCTGAGAAACGAGAGAATAACAAGGAATATGGATACATCTCATAAAGTGTGTTTGTCATCCCTCACTGAAATCATTTTATAAATTATTTGCAGTAACAAACAAGAATATATGAATGTTTTGGACATACAGATCTCTCTACTCACCATAGACAGAAACACTGAATGTTTTTGATGTCAGTTTCACTCCACTTAACTCTAGTCTATAATCTCCAGTATGTTCAGTTGTGGTGTGTGTGATGGTCAGAGATCCAGTTTGGTCGTCCAGCTTCAGTCTGTCTCTGAATCTCCCATCAGGAACATCATCATATGTGGAGGAAATGTTAGTGTCTCTATCGATTTTAGCTATGAGAGACTTTCCCGCTCCAAAAGACCACATTATGTCTTCATCTTCTTGTATTTCAATATCAGAGTGTAAAGTGACAGAATCTCCCTCCATCACTGACTGTATTTCATTTGTCTCAGAACTGAACACACCTGCAAAACACCAAAAGGTTTTAACCCTTAATCTGTGATTAAATCATAGTTGTGTGTGGGACATTGCCGAAAGCCTGAATACAAAGTCAGTCAGATTGATTTGGGAAGAAAAGTAAAATGCAAATCCCTAATTAGAACACTAGAAATATAGTGTTATGACACAGAAAGAAATTAAGCGATAAAGATTATATTTTATATCTTACCAAGACGCCTCCTGCACAAACAAAAGAAAAGAAACACGTGAAACATTTCCTTCAGTAGTTCAGTGTCTGATGTAATGAGACTATATCCGCTGGAAACACTCAGTCTATATGTGAATCCTCACACGACACAGTTTAACCCTTCTAATGCACACACACACACACACACACACACTGTGTATAATTACATATAAACTTTCATCTGGCTCTTAGTGAGACTTATAGTGAAAAAGATTCTTGTTTTTTTATCATTTATCATTGATTCATATTGAAAGGTAGTTGCCTGACTTATGTATACAAGAGTGCAATACATTGTGTAAATCTTAATAAAAATTTGAGGTAAAATAAAAGTTATGGATTTTAAAATGGTTCACAATGATTTAGTTGTAGTGAATGATAAAACAGGTAAATCATCTGTCACTGCTGAGACACTAACATCTGAGTCGAACTGAAACCTGTGGTCTGATTTCCTGGTGTGATCGGCTGGATGGACAAACGTGTGTGTGAAGAGTGTGAAGAGCTTCTTCCTGCTTTAATAAACCTCACAGTTGATCTCCTCTCATAACAGCTTGAAGTAAAATTAATCCATCAAAACATGTCAAATAATTACAGGTCAAACAGAATTAACTCTCACCAATCATTGATAAACTTGACAGACTGACATCTCATCAGCGCTCAATACGACTCCAGTAATCTGAAGCACACAAGTGCTGCTATACTTTAAACAGAAATGACCCTTTACTCTCATCCAGGATAGAGAGAAACCTTGAAACACAATGAGCATATTTAACCATTCAAAGGTTAAATGGTCACTGAATCGATGTTTTGAAAGTCTCTCTTTTAATTGTGTAATTGATCAGTAATTTGGCAATTTTGTGGTTCTATTTAGGGACGAGTAACACTGGTGTTTGGTTTATTGAATAATAAGATATAATTAATAATTATGAAATAGTGTGTGATTTCAGAGAGGCCTGACACCTAATTGTAGACACCATGTTAACATTATGTTAAAAGAGAGAAAGAAGTAAGCAAGCTAACATGCTGCTAATTCAGTGGTAATAATTTAATTGTTGTTTTTTATTTATATTGTTTTCCATTAATCGAACTTCGATGCCTCTTATTACTTGCGTACCAATTACACATTCAGTCTCTCTCACACACTGACACGCTCGGTCTCTCTCGCGCGCACTGACACACTCGGTCTCTCTCGCACACTGTATCAAGTTCAAGTTGCTTCATTAGCATGACATTTGGAGTAGATATATTATTACCAAATACTAAAGCATTGCTATAGTATTGCCATTTTAATATATTTAAATACAGAATTACACCACCAAATTATGGTAATAAAGTCAGCTAAAATGGGCCATGTTTTGGCACTTGTAATATCCAATAAGCCATGCATGACATCTAATGATATTATTATAAATTAGCATGAGTCTCTTAAACATAATTTTTAAGCGCAAAAAAGTATAATGTTTAAAAATTATGAGTTAGAGTATCAGCAGGTACCTTCGTGAGCCATGGAACAACATTCAGGTAAAGGGCCAATATAAAAATAGAACAACAGGTAATTTCAGCTGAAATCATTTTATTAATAGTACATTGACACGGTTGTCTTTAGTGTGATATAGCAACAACACAACAAATGTATTTCATTAAATATAGCTTTGTTTCTGTGCATTGGTGTCTTTTGTGTGCATTTGTATGCTTGTCAAATAACGTCAAACATTTTGTTAAAGATTATAACATATTTGACCAAAAACAAAACACAAAAACACTTTAACATTTCCTTTAGCTATACCAGTCAGGACAGTTAGATATTTTGCTGCATTCTCTTCGAAGGCAGTCTGCCGAAATAGCATCTTTCTCACAGATGCCATTAGGCTATCCTATCCACAGCTCTCGTGGTAACGACTTGCACAGACAACAACATCCCGATGTCGGTGAATTAAATTGACGCTCAAGAAATGTAAAACCTGGTTGTGGCACAGTGATTAGTTATGAAATCTTACTTCATAAATTCAATCTTATTTAATCCTCCATGAAAGTTTATCTGCTCGAATTATTTATATTTATTAATCAATAGTTAAAAACAAGACGTTTGTGTCACAGGTCGGGGGGGCCAAACCAGACTGCACCCACCCCTCAAACCCA
This sequence comes from Tiaroga cobitis, assembly GCA_030578255.1. NCBI lineage: Eukaryota > Metazoa > Chordata > Actinopteri > Cypriniformes > Leuciscidae > Tiaroga > Tiaroga cobitis. The sequence continues at coordinate 25,293,777 of CM060612.1, forward strand.
GGACCACTCTGAGGAGCGTACCAGAGACCAGACAGGTAGAATTAAAAATGAACAATCTTTATTGAATAATAAAAAGGAAATTAAAAGTCTTGACGTGAGTTTGTGTCTCTGTCCAGGAAGGGGGAAACCGCTTTGGACCCTGGGAGGCGAAGGATTCGTCTGCCGTTCCAGCAGCAGGTAAGTGTCGGGGTAGGTAGAACTTCTTAACCACGATGCAGACGGACAGATACCCGGGCAGGGCAGGACCGGGACTGAGGACTAGGAGACTCTTCCACCGGACAGGTGAGTAGCAGGTACGTATACCTCTCAAGAAGACGAGCAGGCGGAGGGGCCTCACTGGAAGACAGGTGGGTAGGTAGGTCGGTATGTTCCTAAACCGTCGGTCGTTCCGAGTATGCTCAGCACAGAAGAATCATCCAGTTGAACAGACAGAGCAAATTATACAGGTGCAGGCACACTCCGCTGCAGAATCGGGCTTACGGCTGGACTGTGTGGCTCCAAGCGGACAGCGCTGGGACAAGGGTGGATCCTTCCTTCAGACGGGCAGCGCCCAAGAAGACAGCAGCAGACGAATCATCTAGTTAAACGGGCAGAGCAATTTATACAGGTGCAGGCACACTCTGCAGAATCGAGAATCGGGCTTAAGGCTGGACTGTGTGGCTCCAAGTGGACAGCGCTGGGACAAGGGTGGATCCTTCCTTCAGACGGGCAGCGCCCAAGAAGACAGCAGACGAATCATCTAGATAAACGGACAGAGCAATTTATACAGGTGCAGGCACACTCTGCAGAATCGAGAATCGGGCTTACGGCTGGACTGTGTGGCTCCAAACAGACAGTGCTGGGACAAGGGTGGATCCTTCCTTCAGACGGGCAGCGCCCAAGAAGACAGCAGCCGACAATTCGTCTAGTTAAACAGGCAGAGCAATTTATACAAGGCAAACACACTCCTCTTCGGTATCAGAACGAGAACTTATAGCCCGAGCGGGACATGCACGTCTAGCACTGAGGCTTTGTTCAGCAAACACTGGGCGGAATTATGCACTGGGGAATACTGGCAGTTAAATATACCTATCCACCCACACACTGCAACCTCACGTCAAGTCCAATACTGTGACACTTCACTTCAGGCACTGCATATCCACTCTCAGTGCAATAAGGCCAGCACTCACCCAATAGTCAATCCTTCCACTGTTATGTTGAATCAGCACTCAGACGATAACGAGATGCAGATGACTCCTCACAGAATGGAGAACAGCGTCTTCAATACTCTCTCAGACGGAGATACCAGGAATTCAATGATGACTCAGTCCACACTCTTTAAGTGGCAGTTACACTCGTGATCAACGCACTTCACAATTCTTTGTTCCACTCAGAAGATGAAGATATCAGAATTTCAATGGTGACTCAGTTCACACTCCTAGGTGACAGTTACACTCGTGATCAATACACTTCACAATTCTTTGTTCAACTCAGTGCAGGACATGCATTCACACAGATTCGATGTTTTATTACTTAACTTCCTCTCAGGAATGATGGCGTTCTCCAGTCTTGACTGTATTTCCCCACTTCTCCAACTTTCCATCCAATTCACGTTCCCAGCGTGTATTCGCACAAATCACCGTTGCACCCTTCAGCCAGCCAAATCCTCACAACCCTCTCCAAGATCCCAGCGAATTCAGCCACAGTCAAAGAAACTAATTCTCCCGAGGGAGTACCACACCCAATTCCCTCTTCCCTTTCCTTTTAAATGTTTCCTCCAGCCCCAAAGCCATATCGCTGATCCTCAGTTCAATCGTCAGCACCTGTTACCACTTGCCTCATCAGCTGCCGCTGTCATGGCAACTGACAACAAGTGAACCAGCCCGGTGTGTCGGCGAAATCGTCCCGGGGGGAAACACACTCCTAGCGGAAATTGGTTCCGCTAGACTTGTCACCTTGTGACATTTGTACTGATTATTGTTGTCCATAAATCGAACTTCCATTCCTCTTACATAGTATGTATTACTATGTACCAATTAATTAGGCTACTAATGCCCGGACACACTCGGTCTCACTCGCGCGCACTGACACGCTCGGTCTCTCTCGAACAGTTGGCTTCGCTTTTGTCCTGTCCGGCGCCTCATAGTAAATGGCACACATTTGTTAGACGAAGCGAAGCCAAAGAAAAAAATAACATAGTCTGTTTTTCTTTTTGTTTTACACACGTTTCCAGCTTCGGCGTCGAAGGCAACATCACTGGAGAAAACGACACGAGCTTTCTTCTTTTCTTTTGATTCTTCAAATCTCTACTAGGCGAATTACTTTCGCTTTCATTCATGTTTACAAAATGGCATCGACATAAAACTTTCGACAGAATCTGGATTCCCGCAAAAGTGAGGAAATAATGCGCAGCATTTTTCTCACATTGTGTGTTTTGCTCCTGTATGGTAAGTCATTTTTATAAGACAAGTGTTATAATTCTATTATTAGATATGATGAAGGTGCAGACTGAGGAGTAGTAGACCTTTTTAACAGATGATCCATCATTCACACGTTAACGTGATCAATCCTGTTTTAAATGGTGAATATATTTCTGTAGGCCTATAGCTTTAAGTAGTTCTACATTAATATAATGTTTGGACGCAGTTTGATTTTGTATAGGGAGGAAGATTGAACCTCCCAACTGTAAAACATAATTGTCAAAAGTGAAACGTTGAGGCAGGGTTGTAGGCCTACGCTTTAAAATAATCATGGTTTTATTATTGTAAAAGTGTACATGTTTTGGGCGGGTTGATTACCATTTGTATAACCACAGTTATCAAAACAATGGTTAATGTAAAAAAAACATGTTTAATTTGTGGTTACCATGGTTTAACTACAATAAACATGGTTTTTGGTTTTTAATTTTTGTAAGGGACATGAACTTTAAAGCCTTAACTGAGTGCTATGGAAGTTTAATTTTGAATATCTCTAAAACTTGAACAAGATCATTCATGAGACTTGTGATTGTCCGATGAGTGAATTTTTAAATCTATGATGTTTTTTTTTAACTGTTTCCATGTTACATTATGAACACAGACATATTTCTCACAGTCTTTATGATCTGTAGAATAACATTTTCACAGCACTTGTTATATAATTCTCCCCTACTATCCCACTCCCAGATATTAATGATTCATGATGATCTGTTCATTTCTTCTCCAGGTGTTTCTGGTGTTGAGACCGACAGAGTGACAGTGAAGGAGGGAGGTTCAGTCACTCTACACACCAATGTTAAGATAAACCAGAAAGACAGAATTAAATGGTTTTTTCAAAACACTCGTATAGCTCAAGTCATTGGAAATATTAGTATCTGTACAGATGTTCAGTGTAATGAAGGCACTGAGAGATTCAGAGACAGACTGAAACTGGATCATCAGACTGGATCTCTGACTATCAGTGATATCCAACCCGCAGACTCTGGACTTTATGAACTACAGATCACCAGTAGCATCAGCAATACAGACAGCCTTAAGAGCTTCAATGTCACTGTCAGTGGTGAGTGTAATTCAGTCATTCAATGCATTTTCCTTTAATAAATGCTGCAATACAGCTGAATATTTTTAAATCAGTAAAGTAAAAAAATGAAAAAGTGAGCTTTGACTCAATATTAAAATATTATGGAGATCATCTCTTTTACCTTAACACTTTTCACATGAACAATGCATAAAACGACATGGCTATAATGTCAGTGTTATTTCAAATGAAAAAAAACAACAACAAAAAAAACAATGCTATAATTTGTACCCACTATTTTAAAAGTGATTTATGATTATCTGGTAATTTCTTCTTCAGGAGCTGAGGTGTTTGTGTTTTTGAAGGAGGGAGATTCAGTCACTCTAAACACTGGTGTTCAAACAAACCAGCAAGACAGAATTAGATGGTATTTTAATGACACTCAAATCGCTCAAATCACTGGAGATCAGAGTAAGAGCTGTACAGATGAACAATGTAAAGAGAGATTCAGAGAAAGACTCGAGCTGGATCATCAGACTGGATCTCTGACCATCACAAACATTAGAAACACAGACTCTGGAGTTTATCATCTACAGATCAACAGCCGCAACATTGAAAAGACCTTCAATCTAGCTGTTCATGGTGAGTCATTTAACATTTAAAAGCAGGTTATATGTGTTTATATCACATGTTTAGACACAGAGATAAAGTACTGTGATAAGATTACATTTATTTGTGTAATTAAGGAGAAGAAAGAGAGTGTGTGTGTGTGTGTGTGTGTGTGTGTGTGTGTGTTTCCCCCTCATTGCTGTAATGTTTTATTTAGCTATTCAGTAACAAAGCTGTTTTATCAATTAAAGTCTCAGGCAACTGTTAGGGAATTCACAGTTAAAGACCAGATATGATTAATTAAGACCAGGAGTCAGAAGTGCAGTCAATGAAAGACAAGAGGCAGAATTATAATAAATTGAATATATATATATATATATATATATATATATATATATATATATATATATATCAGCAGAAGACCGCTTCAAGACTCACAAGGAGTTTGTAGGCCGCTCCCTTACAGTTACAAAGATCACAGCAATTACACATTTCAGCAAGGTCTAAGATACGTCATTGCTTCAGATTGAATGATTCTGATTGGCTAAGAAATTAGATAAACATAGTCATTTTCCACAGATGGACTGATAGGCATTAGCAAATCTCCATAGTCTGTATGGAGTCCATAGTCTTGTTTCTTAACCTGTCACTCACTATGAATTAGGGATGTCCCGATCAGGTTTTTTTGCCCTCGAGTCCGAGTCATTTGACTTAGAGTATCTACCGATACCGAGTCCCGATCCGATACTTATATAATACATCAAAAAAGAATAAAGAAGAGAGAAAAAACAGATTTTTTATTTAATTAACCTTACTTTAACATTTAACAACTCTGTTAACAAACAGAGCACTTCTGTGAGGTAGCTTGAACAATCAAGTAATAAATAACATAAAATCTCCACTTTTGGACTTTAGTGCAACAGAAAATATAGAAAAGTCTAATATAAAAACAAATAGCACCTCAACTTAAAATACCCGGCAGGCATGTAAACAAAAAATAAAAATGTTTTAAAAGTGTATAAAAAAATTATGAATATATATATATATATATATATATATATATATATATATATATATATATATATACACACACACACACACATTAGGGGTGTAACGGTTCACAAAATTTGCGGTTCGATACGATACAGCAAAAAGAAAGAAATGCCAGAGAAATTTCCTATTTATTGAAAGAAAAACTATTTTTCAATAAGTTTGAGTTTTCCTACATCTTGAAACTTTCAGGTTTATAAATGGGTGTAATCTTTGAAGGATGAACAAATAATGTTTTGGTAATCACATTAAAAATAACATTTAAATATATATTTATATAATATTTGAGTTTTGAAGTGCAACATTAAATTCATGTTCATTCACGGCACAATGTTTCTATTGGTTTCCACGTCAGCGCTGTTTGATCTGTGGCGAATTCAAATGTTTTCTTCGCTTGATCTCGCGCTGCACAGATGTTGCTGGTCCGAACTGATAAATGGTCCGTTAAGCACAATATAATGAGTAGCGCAGTTTCGTTCCGCTCCGCTTTCATTACGTTTGCCATTTGATGTTGCGCAACGTTGTGGTGATCGCGCCAGCGCGGATTTTGTCTGCAGGAAAAATGGTTCTAGGAATCGTTCGGTTTGTATGCGTACCGAACCGGAATAATTACGAATACATGTACCGTTACACCCCTAATTTACATATCCGAGTCCTGATCGGGAGGTAACGTCCGATTCCGATCGAGTCTGAAACCACGTGATCGGGCCCGATTTCCGATCGCGTGATCGGATCGAGACATCCCTACTATGAATACTAACCCACACACAGTAACACAGCTTCTTACGAGGCTGAATCCAGCTTCTTATTCGCAGCTTCTTATTGACGCTATCCGTTCCACCTTAAATGACGCGAACTTCCGCGTTTGCTGGCTTCTTATTGACGCTCAACTTAGGGACCGTGCGGTTTTCTCTTTTTCGCGTTTTAAAGGGATTGTGTTACTTTTGGGTCTATATTCAGAATAAAATGATAATAAAAAATGTTTAAAAGCAAATAACACTGATATATCAGCGAAAATGGACTGTACAAATATTAAAGCACATAAATATAATTAGGCTACATTATTCTTTAATTATTGTATGTCATCAGCTCAATTTAGGGACCGTGTGGTTTTTCACTTATTCACACTTATTAGAGACCCTGTTTGTATTGTTTATATTTTTCAGAAAAGAATAATAAAGTATTTTGAAAGGTAAATAAATAATAATAACACATAAATGTCTGTAAAAATATAATTAGGCCTACATTATTCTTTAATTATTGCAAATAACATCATTTGAATGTATTCAATACATGTTTTTTTATTTTTTATTATTATTATTAAAAATTAGAATTTCACAAGGTACTGAGATTATGCTCCAGCTTGGATCCAGCCTCTTATGAAGACTTCAGATGACCCAGCACATTTGAATAGATGAAACCTACCCTTGCAAGGACTCCAGAACATCAAACATGAATGATTATACAAAATTATCTATTTATAATTGCTTTAACATACACATTAATTTTGCTTAGATGCATATATGATATTTGTAAATACTATAATTTGTGGTATCTTATAACTGTACTTTCTGATATCATCTCATTAAATCCTATTGTGGTTTTGTAACATAGAAACCTGCATTTTCTGTAAAGCTGCCTTGAAATTATATGTATTGTGAAAAGGGTTAAATACAAATGACTGTATGAATTAAATTCAATTGCATTGACTTGAAAGTGCCATTGCATGGTTACTGTACATTAGAAAGATATGGAACCAATCTGACAAAATACAGAAGAGTTATCACATTGTTGGCCTATTTGTTTTTACTGATGTTTTACCCTGTATCTGCTTGAATATAATCATGCACAATTTCACGTTTTACTGTATAAAAAGCCATTGCATTGTTGGCTCAATTGGGGGCTTTATATCTTAGCTGTATTGTGATGGTGCGTAAAAAGTTGCACTGGGGCCTTATACACATTGTCCTTGACTGTCACCATGCACAAAATTAAACATTTTTACTGTCGCATCTTGAAGTTATGCACCCATGAAGTTGACAGATTGATTAGAGTTATGGGGAATTTGCAGTTTTGGTTTCAATTGCATTTTCTGCCCATTTCGCAGCGTTGTTTCTCGGCCGCCTCAGAGGGTGCGTTAAATTTGACATTGTCCCATTAGACTAGAGCTCCTACTCTAACGAAATCCACATTTTGAGCAGTTTTTACTGTAGAATTTTTTTTTAATGAATTTTTGAATTTTGTACTTTAGACAGTGCACAATAAGCCGCCTAATGCATTTTCTGCCCATTTCGTGGCGCTGTTTCTCGGCCGCCTCAGAGGGTGCGTTAAATTTGACATTGTCCCATTAGACTAGAGCTCCTACTCTGACGAAATCCACATTTTGAGCAGTTTTTACTGTAGAATTTTTTTTTAATGAATTTTTGAATTTTGCACTTAAGACAGTGCACAATAAGCTGCCTAATGCATTTTCTGCCCATTTCGTGGCGCTGTTTCTCGGCCGCCTCAGAGGGTGCGTTAAATTTGACAAAGTCCCATTAGACTGGAGCTCCTACTCTAACGAAATCCAAATTTTGAGCAGTTTTTACTGTAGAATTTTATTTTAATGAATTTTTGAATTTGGCTTTTTACAGTGCACAATAAGCCGCCTAATGCATTTTCTGCCCAATCTGCGGCGCTGTTTCTCGGCTGCCTCAGAGGGTGCGTTAAATTTGACATTGTCCCATTAGACTAGAGCTCCTACTCTAACGAAATCCACATTTTGAGCAGTTTTTACTGTAGAATTTTTTTTTAATGAATTTTTGAATTTTGCACTTAAGACAGTGCACAATAAGCTGCCTAATGCATTTTCTGCCCATTTCGTGGCGCTGTTTCTCGGCCGCCTCAGAGGGTGCGTTAAATTTGACAAAGTCCCATTAGACTGGAGCTCCTACTCTAACGAAATCCAAATTTTGAGCAGTTTTTACTGTAGAATTTTATTTTAATGAATTTTTGAATTTGGCTTTTTACAGTGCACAATAAGCCGCCTAATGCATTTTCTGCCCAATCTGCGGCGCTGTTTCTCGGCTGCCTCAGAGGGTGCGTTAAATTTGACATAGTCCCATTAGACTAGAGCTCCTTCTCTAACGAAATCCAAAATTTGAGCAGTTTTTACTGTAGAAGTTTTTTTTTTATTAATTTTTTTATTTTGCACTTTAGACTGCACAATAAGCGCCTAATGCATTTTCTGCCCATTTCGTGGCGCTGTTTCTCGGCCGCCTCAGAGGGTGCGTTAAATTTGACATTGTCCCATTAGACTAGAGCTCCTACTCTGACGAAATCCAAATTTTGAGCAGTTTTTACTGTAGAAGTTTTTTTTAATGAATTTTTGAATTTTGCACTTTAGACTGCACAATAAGCGCCTAATGCATTTTCTGCCCATTTCGTGGCGCTGTTTCTCGGCCGCCTCAGAGGGTGCGTTAAATTTGACATTGTCCCATTAGACTAGAACTCCTACTCTGACGAAATCCACAATTTGAGCAGTTTTTACTGTAGAAGTTTTTTTTTATTATTTTAAATGCATTAGGCGGCTTATTGTGCACTGTCTAAAGTGCAAAATTCAAAAATTCATTAAAAAAAACTTCTACAGTAAAAACTGCTCAAAATGTGGATTTCGTCAGAGTAGGAGCTCTAGTCTAATGGGACAATGTCAAATTTAACGCACCCTCTGAGGCGGCCGAGAAACAGCGCCACGAAATGGGCAGAAAATGCATTAGGCGCTTATTGTGCAGTCTGAAGTGCAAAATAAAAAAATTAATAAAAAAAAACTTCTACAGTAAAAACTGCTCAAATTTTGGATTTCGTTAGAGTAGGAGCTCTAGTCTAATGGGACAATGTCAAATTTAACGCACCCTCTGAGGTGGCAGAGAAACAGCGCCTCGAAATGGGCAGAAAATGCATTAGGCGGCTTATTGTGCACTGTCTAAAGTGCAAAATTAAAAAATTAATTGAAAAAAACTTCTACAGTAAAAACTGCTCAAAATGTGGATTTCGTTAGAGTAGGAGCTCTACTCTAATGGGACTATGTCAAATTTAACGCACCCTCAGAGGTTGCCGAGAAACAGCGCCACGAAATGGGCAGAAAATGCATTAGGCGGCTTATTGTGCACTGTCTAAAGTGCAAAATTCAAAAATTCATTAAAAAAAACTTCTACAGTAAAAACTGCTCAAAATTTGGATTTCGTCAGAGTAGGAGCTCTAGTCTAATGGGACAATGTCAAATTTAACGCACCCTCTGAGGTGGCAGAGAAACAGCGCCTCGAAATGGGCAGAAAATGCATTAGGCGGCTTATTCTGCACTGTCTAAAGTGCAAAATTAAAAAATTAATTGAAAAAAACTTCTACAGTAAAAACTGCTCAAAATGTGGATTTCGTTAGAGTAGGAGCTCTACTCTAATGGGACTATGTCAAATGTAACGCACCCTCAGAGGTTGCCGAGAAACAGCGCCACGAAATGGGCAGAAAATGCATTAGGCGGCTTATTGTGCACTGTCTAAAGTGCAAAATTCAAAAATTCATTAAAAAAAACTTCTACAGTAAAAACTGCTCAAAATTTGGATTTCGTCAGAGTAGGAGCTCTAGTCTAATGGGACAATGTCAAATTTAACGCACCCTCTGAGGCGGCCGAGAAACAGCGCCACGAAATGGGCAGAAAATGCATTAGGCGCTTATTGTGCAGTCTAAAGTGCAAAATAAAAAAATTAATAAAAAAAAACTTCTACAGTAAAAACTGCTCAAATTTTGGATTTCGTCAGAGTAGGAGCTCTAGTCTAATGGGACTATGTCAAATTTAACGCACCCTCAGAGGTTGCCGAGAAACAGCGCCACGAAATGGGCAGAAAATGCATTAGGCGGCTTATTGTGCACTGTCTAAAGTGCAAAATTCAAAAATTCATTAAAAAAAACTTCTACAGTAAAAACTGCTCAAAATGTGGATTTCGTCAGAGTAGGAGCTCTAGTCTAATGGGACAATGTCAAATTTAACGCACCCTCTGAGGCGGCCGAGAAACAGAGCCACGAAATGGGCAGAAAATGCATTAGGCGGCTTATTCTGCACTGTCTAAAGTTCAAAATTAAAAAATTAATTGAAAAAAACTTCTACAGTAAAAACTGCTCAAAATGTGGATTTCGTTAGAGTAGGAGCTCTACTCTAATGGGACTATGTCAAATTTAACGCACCCTCAGAGGTTGCCGAGAAACAGCGCCACGAAATGGGCAGAAAATGCATTAGGCGGCTTATTGTGCACTGTCTAAAGTGCAAAATTCAAAAATTCATTAAAAAAAACTTCTACAGTAAAAACTGCTCAAATTTTGGATTTCGTCAGAGTAGTAGCTCTACTCTAATGGGACAATGTCCAATTTAACGCACCCTCTGAGGCGGCCGAGAAACAACGCTGCGAAATGGGCAGAAAATGCAATTGAAACCAAAACTGCAAATTCCCCATAACTCTAATCAATCTGTCAACTTCATGGGTGCATAACTTCAAGATGCGACAGTAAAAATGTTTAATTTTGTGCATGGTGACAGTCAAGGACAATGTGTATAAGGCCCCAGTGCAACTTTTTACGCACCATCAAAATACAGCTAAGATATAAAGCCCCCAATTGAGCCAACAATGCAATGGCTTTTTATACAGTAAAAACATCTGAAATTGTGCATGCTTATATTCAAGCACAGATACAGGGTATAAAGCATCAGTGAAACCAAGTAGGCCAACAATGTGATAACTCTTCTGTATGGTCAGATTGGGTCCATATCTTTCTATTGTACAGTAAACATGCAATGGCACTTTCAATTTAATGCAATTCAATTTAATTCATACATTCATTTGTATAACCCTTTTCACAATCATTTCAAGGTAGCTTTACATAAAATGCAGGTTTCTGTGTTACAAAACAATAGGATTTAATGAGATGTAAAATGTAAAGTACAGTTAAAAAATACCACAAATTGTAGTATTTTACAAATATCATATATGCATTTAAGCAAAACTAATGTGTATGTTAAAGCAATTATAAAATGATAATTTTGTATAATCATTCATGTTTGATGTTCTGGAGTCCTTGCAGGGGTAGGTGCCATCTATTCAAAGTTGCTGGGTCTCCTGGGTCTTCATAAGAGGCTGGATCCAAGCTGGTGCATAATCTCTGGTTACCCTGTGTAATTATAATTTATAATAATATTTATTTATTTTTAAATACATACATTGAATACATTCAAATGATGTTAATTGCAATCATTAAAGAATAATGTTGGCCTAATTATAGTTTTACAGTAATTTATGTGTTATTATTATTTGTTATTTACCTTTCAAAATAGTTTATTATTCTTTTATGAAAACATAAAAAATACAAACAGGATCTCTAATAAGTGTGAATAAGTGAAAAACCACATGATCCCTAAATTGAGCTGATGACATGTACAATAATTAAAGAATAATGTAGCCTAATTATATTTATGTGCCTTTATATTTTTACAGTACATTTTCATTGATATATCAGTGTTATTTGCATTTAAACATTTTTATTATTATTTTATTCTGAATATAGACACAAAAGTAACACGATCCCTTTAAAAACGCGAAAAAGAGAAAAACCGCACGGTCCCTAAGTTGAGCGTCAATAAGAAGCCAGCAAACGCGGCAGTTCGCGTCATTTAAGGTGGAACGGATAGCGTCAATAAGAAGCTGCGAATAAGAAGCTGGATTCAGCCTCGTCAGCTTCTTAAAGGTTGGATTTGGTCGGGCTCTAACTATAAACAGGAGACTCTTCACAAAACATCAAGATAACATGTTCTTTCTCTCAATGAGTCAATTTAATATAGAACAGTACAGTAATGCTTTAACTAAAACTAGCAGTTCTCAACCCAAAAGAAGAATACAACAAGCTTTATAAAGCCAGACACATCAAAATAGAATCATCATGACGAACATGTCACGCTCTATCAATATGATTGGTTAAATTGTTTAAAGCAAGCCCCCCTGCCCCCCCCCCCCCCCCCATTACCCTTTGTTAGTGACATCAGCAAAAATATCCTGTATCATCAAAAAAAAACATTGTAAGGGGTTAATATTTCAATCAATCATTTTACAATAAAGTCAAAGAACACACTGAGTCAAGTTTGTTCGTAGGTTAGATCATATCGAAAGTTCGTCTGATGGCTACATCCTAAATAAAAGGGAGTAAGATTTATTTTGGAATGGAAAGTTAGTCACCATCAGACATAAAAATGTGAAGTGTGATAAAAGTTTATCATAAGATGCTTAATTTTTATGCTTAGTAACATCAATAATCTTATTTTTAAAACATCCTCCAAAGTGTTTGTGGGCGAGACCTTGATACCTTAAGCTGACTGGAACTATCTGTGTATTTGCTGCTTTTTAACTTCCAGCCAATCAGATTTTTGTGTATTCAAACAGACCATAGTATAAGTACAGAAAATTAGCAAAGAACACTTGTTATAATCAATGCATGTCTTGCACGTTTTACCATACGTTGTGCGTATGTGTGTTGTTAAATGATTAGATTTTATTAAATGACTAATTCAATCTGTTCCTCATGTGTAATAAAATAAAATAATTATTTTCATGTATTTATTATATTATCAAAATATTTCATTATTACTTTTAAAATATGTAGTTAAATTAAAAAGATCCTCCAGCAGCTGTGTGTTTGTTTCAGGTGTTTCTGCTGCTGAACAAGAAGAAGTGAAGACCGTGAAAGAGGAAGACCCTGTCACTTTAGATTCTGGTATAATAAAAAAAACAAATGATTTGATCACATGGTATTTTAAAGACATTGTCATCGCTGAAATCACTGGAGATCAGAGTAAGATCTGTACAGATGTTCAGTGTAAAGAGAGATTCAGAGACAGACTGAAGCTGGATCATCAGACTGGATCTCTGACCATCACACACACCAGAAACACACACTCTGGAGTTTATACACTAGAGATCAACATCATCAGCATCAGCTTCAGTATTAGGAGGATGAGGAGCTTCAGTGTTACTGTGACTGGTGAGTGTCATTTAGTCTGTCAGTGCATTTTAAATGCAGTGTCTTTCATTGTGGACAAAACAGAAAGGTGTAAATGTTGGTCAAAAACATCAGTAAAACTGATGTCTTTCTTTTTACAGCTACAAGTCTAAATCCAGCTGCTCGTGTGGGAATACTAGGTCTGGTGTTTGCTGCTGCTGTTGCTGTTGCTGTTGCTGCTGTGATTCACTATCGCAAGCGTCCTGCAAACGAGATGGTTAGTATTACATACAGCTGATTTAACATGATATAAATATGCGTTTGTATGTGAAAATATCTATTTTCATTCTGATTGGCATGAATATATAATATATATGTGATTAAATAATTGCTAATACACACACAGAGGAAGTCAAGTCACACACTGGATCGTCACAGTCAGTCATTTTATATAACACCCACATTCTCAATGAGTGGTTTTCATAATATTTGAATCAAAAAGGATTAGACATTGTACTACTCTAGTACTGTATTATGTCAAATATTTAGGAAAACGAAACCACTGCAGATTCCTCAAACACAATTCCAAGTCTAATTTTCTTTCCGTTTGTGTGACTGAATCATCAATCCTGTTCATTAATTTTATCTTCTGTGAATCTGTTTTCTCTTATAGCTCAGTGGTGTAAAATACTCAACCGTTTGTGAGAATGAGGATCCTTCTAAAAAGATATGTGATACTGAGACTGCCAATGAAATATCACAGTAACATTATTATGTTGGTACATTTATTTAATGGGGCACTAAAAAGAAGATGGATAATGAGGGAAGAAGTCTCAAGTGTCTCATGGGCCCTCTCCCAAATGGCATGCTTCATATGCACTTTCAGTCTTGTGGACTGGCTGCCGTGTCCGTAAATTCCATGAGACTGTATGGTGTCCCATTTTTTTTCCCACTCTCTCTCGTCTCCGTCTATCCTCATGCTTCCGTCTCCTTTTCTCTCATCTGATGGAGGAGGAGTGACGACAGTGAAGGATGAGCAGTCGCCGTGAGGGGCTTCCATTTTACATTCACTTTGTCTTGGTTTAATTTATGATTAAATTGTGTGAACGTTTGCCAGTTCCTGTCTCCTTGTTCCCCTGAACCTTTAAAAAAAAAAAAAAAAAAAAAATTTAAATTGCGTTTTAGTCTGGGATTTGGTTTAAGCCTTTTCTGGAAACTGTCAAACACTTGCCCCCGTTTCAAACTCTGTAGAGGTTTATTAAAGCTGTTAAAAAGATCCAGACAGGAACAGTGAGACCTTTGTTTTTGTTTTTCTTGTTTGTTTCGCACTGATCTGGTTTAACATTGGTTATTTTATTCCATCTGTCTTCGTCCTTTTGTAACTGATTGTTTTACCCTTCCAAGACGGCCATTATCATCAAGAAGTGTTTTTGACTACTAGTAGTCACAGATGGCCTTGTACTGTAATACACAAGCACGCTTCCTAAATGCACAGTTGAGAATTCAAAAGCAGCTGTCAAACAAACAACATGCAGGTGCTGAATGGAGTTTGCACTACCAATACTTTAGGTGTCTATATTTTTTGGATTGACATCTTGCTCTTTCTACATATCGTATACTGTATTGTGGCCTTCAGATTCTCATGCTTCAGCTAGACATTTCAAGCAATATTTGTCAAATTTTTATGATTTTAATCTTTTGTTCTCATTGTAAATAGCCTAAATAGGATTTAGAAGTGTCTAATGTACTCCTCTCCACTGGTTTGAGTCCTATCTCACTGGTAGGTCCTTCATTGTCGCATGGAGAGGTGAGGTATCCAAAGCACATCAGCTGACCACAGGGGTTCCCCAGGGTTCAGTTCTTGGACCGCTCCTCTTCTCCATTTACAAAACATCACTGGGACCCATCATACAGGCACATGGTTTCTCTTACCATTGCTATGCTGATGACACCCAGCTCTACCTCTCATTTTAACCAGATGATCCCACAGTAGCTGTACGGATCTCAAGCTGTCTGGCGGACATCTGGGCATAGATGAAGGAACATCACCTGCAGCTCAACCTGGCAAAGACTGAGCTTCTCGTCCTCCCTGCCAATCCGTCTCTACAGCACGACTTCACTATCCAGCTGGATTCTTCCTCAATCACCCCATCAAGGTCGGTCAGAATTCTTGGAGTAATCTTTGATGATCAGCTGACCTTCACTGACCACATTACAAAGACAGCTCGATCATGCAGTTTTGCAATGCACAACATCAGGAAGATCAGGCCTTTCCTAACTGATCATGCAACACAACTTCTCGTCCAGGCCCTGGTCATTTCTAGGCTTGATTACTGCAATGCTCTTCTGGCTGGACTTCCATCATGTGCAACTAAACCTCTACAAATGATCCAGAATGCTGCAGCTCGTCTGGTTTTCAACGAGCCCAAAAGGGCCCACGTCACTTTTCTGTTCATCTCTCTGCACTGGCTACCACTCGCTGCTCGCATCAAGTTCAAGGTGTTGACACTTGCTTACAGATTGACCACAGGTTCAGCCCCCTCCTACTTCCACTCATTACTACAAGACTACATCCCCAGCAGAAGCCTACGATCGGTCAATGAGCGACGGCTCGTGGTACCATCACAGCGGGGCACAAAATCACTCTCCAGAACATTCTCATTCACGGTTCCATGCTGGTGGAATGATCTCCCCACCGTCATCCGGAATGCAGAATCCCTCACAGCATTCAAAAGGCAACTGAAAACTCATCTCTTCCGGGAGCACTTAACTTAAAAAAAAATCTTTCCTTTTCCTTTAAATCCTTGCTTATCTGGCTTATGCTTCTCCGAGCAATGTCTGAACTTTGTATTTTGAACACTTCTTGCGTTGTTTTTGTCTCTTCGCGATGACTCGCTCGGTTTAGTCCTCAGTTGTAAGTCGCTTTGGATAAAAGGGTCTGCTAAATGACAATGTAAATGTAATGTATTGTCATCTATTTTTGTCATGTTAATATTTTGTCATTTCAAAGCTAAAATACTGTCATTTGCCAAACTCTCACAAAATCCTATATCATGAATCTTACCATGATGTAAATCTATAAATACTGGACATGAATGTTTCCTTTTTACAATCACAAATGGTTCATTTTATTTTTGTTAGATATTCAAATATGGTAAATGATATGTGCATATAAAGATGTTTTTATTTTGTGTGGAAAGACAAAAAAAAAAAAGGATTTGTATACATTTGTACACAACTTTGCATCAGTCAGCGTTAAAAAAAGTGCCTTGAAGTTGATCCTTTATAAACACCATTTTTCTTCAAAAACATGGATGTAATTGGAAAGATATTTGTTTGTTCATGAGAAAAATTCCATTAAAAACATTTTTCACTGTGAATTCCTGCTTCAGACACAAGATGGCGTTATACATTATTCATACTATTTGCAAACACCCACTCACCAGGCACTTTATTAGGTACACCTTATTAGTAACGGCTGTTAAGGCCAGCTCGTTTCAATCCGCAAAATAAAAGATGGATCAGACACCAGTGTTTAATGAATAAAGGTGTTTATTTTCTTCAACAAATACAACAATAACCACAAATATTAACCAACAAGTCTGGGGAAAAGTCTATAACAAAATCTCAAAGCTACATGATATAAGAATTAGGAAAGTAAATCACTTGGATAATAATAATAATAATTCATTACATGTATATAGCGCTTTCTCTAGGCACTCAAAGCGCTTCACATTGAAGGGGGGAATCTCCTCAACCACCACCAATGTGCAGCATCCACTTGGATGATGCGACGGCAGCCATAGTGCGCCAGAACGCTCACCACACACCAGCTTACTGGTGGAGAGGAGACAGAGTGATGAAGCCAATCAGTGTATATATATATATATGGGGATTATTAGGAGGCCATGATGGACAGAGGCCACTGGGCAAATTTGGCCAGGATGCCGGGGTTACACCCCTACTCTTTCGAAAGACATCCTGGGATTTTTAATGACCACAGAGAGTCAGGACCTCGGTTTAACGTCTCATCCGAAGGACGGTGCTCTTTGACAGTATAGTGTCCCCGTCACTATACTGGGGCGTTAGGACCCACACAGACCACAGGGTGAGCGCCCCCTGCTGGCCTCACTAACACCTCTTCCAGCAGCAACCTGGTTTTCTCAGAAGGTCTCCCATCCAGGTACTAACCAGGCTCAGCCCTGCTTAGCTTCAGTGGGCAACCAGTCTTGGGCTACAGGGTGATATGGCTGCTGGCTGCTGGATGAGTGAAATGCAGAGCACAAAACCCGAGTATGGGTCACCAAACGTGGAAGTAAAATGGCTAAACATAAAAAAATAAAATAAACCTATGTAATGGGGTAGAAGGCGAAGGACTAAACTAGATGGACTACAAATCCCATGAGCTAAGACGCTATAAAGGGAAACCAAACTGTTTAGACTTCCTCTTTGTGGTACTGTGTCAATGTCTGTAACGGTTACAATTTTGTTTGTTTTCTCTCTTTGTCAGTTCTGAGTACGCCATGTGCTCCTTGTGAATAATTGTGCAATAAACTTTGTTATATTTGCAACGAAACACACTGTGGTCGTGGCCCTCTTGAGTGCTCCTATTCTCTTGCGAGATGATGGGGTTACACCATAGACAGTATAAGAAGTGAACAGAGCCATCTCATTGACCTCAGTTGAGACAGTTGAAGCTTATTTTTAGCGATTTTTGAGCACTTCCGTTCCTGACGCGCAGACTCAAACCAAAGTCCTTTTATGCAAGTCATGCCACTCGGCCGCCATCTTGGCAACGCCTCCGGGCAGCTGTTTCGGACTAACAAGACCAGGCTCCTATCTAAATGAATGGGCAGAGACTCAGAACTGCTCTTTCACTGGTCACCGGGACATAAAAACTGCATGCATACAAACAGTAATAAAATATGATAAAAATCGCTGAAAAAGTTTGATGACTTTGCCCCAAAATAAGGTTTAAAACGCCTTTTTCCCCACAGGTTATACTTTTACTGCGCATGCGCAAGGGTTCTCTCGCTCTCTGTCGTGCGCGCGCTACTGCTCGCTCGCTCTAGATTCCGGGAGATTTAAACTAATTTGCGGTCATCAGGGAGCCGCTATCAATCTGCGGGAGACTCCCGGAACTTCCGGGAGACTTGGGATGTCTGATATTTACACAACTAACACATATCAAATCTGCCGCCTTTTCAAACAGTAACATATTTTCCGCTGTCGCAAACCTCAACTGTGCGCATGCGTCGGTGGAACCAGACGATAGGCTTAAATGTTTCCCGGCTGACTGTTAAAAGCAGACGATTGGCTTTCCAGCAGGAGGGGCGGGGCATTTGCATACAACCGCCATCTTTGGCGTTACGGGTTTTCCCTTTATAGTTGTATTAAGGATTGAGGAAGTGGCATGTCTCTATATAAATAGTCTCTGCTCAAACCAACTCAAACTAAGCTTGATGACGTGAGCAACCTGTCTGACAGACGTAAATCTTCTAGCTGTGCGTCAAAATTGCCAACGTTAATCTTGCAGAGACGGGGAACTTGAGCAAAGAGTTCTTTGGCGTGAGTGAGCAGGAGTAAGTATTCTGATTAATTATTCATTTGTATAGTATAGCTTTTATGGACTCATTATCTATGGGCTTCTCCCTTGACGGGACGTCCCCCCGATTGCCTGCGAGCTTCTCCTCCTGTCTGTACGGTAATTTCTGTACAGCGCGACAGAGAGTCGAGTGGTTATGACGCAATCGTTAGCCTATTTTTACTAAATCTGTTTCTACGGGGCCATAATGTAACATAGAAGGTAATGGAGCCCTTTATACATTGTCGTGTTTCTTTATAAATAAATAATGGACAAATGGAGTCTTTAAACTCCTCAGATGTAAAGTTATTCGCTGTCAAAGTTACGCCAAAATGAATGGGAGTCAATGGAAATGCTAACGCAAGTGAAGTTCTGCTACAAGATGGCGGCAGCCGGCCGGCTTCCACTTTCGGTCGATGGATTACCCCCTTGGGTTACACCTACAACTATGGAAGCAAATAAGAGACATAACTATTTGAAATTTAACAGCCACTGAATACTTAGTTTTGAAATATTTTATTTTGAAAAACATTTATCTGAATTGATTTGCTCTGAATTCACCCCTTTGAAATGATTTTACTTTGTTTGGAAACCATCTGAATTTATTTGTTTCGAATTTACCTCTGAAATTTAAATAGGCCTACGAAAATTCTTGATTTACCTTTTAAAAACCTGAATTTCGATTAATATTTTTTAATGCTCACAAATTCAGATACAAAACAAAAAAATCAACTTACAGAATTTCAGATAAAATAGATTCAGGTTGATCTAATTCGACTGCTCAAATTCAGATAAAAAAATTCAAGTTAAATATTCACATGGTAACATCCGGGCTACCCAGGATAGGAAAAACAGCCGAGCCTGTGTAGAGACCAGTGATGCGCGGGTAGATCCAAAATGATCAAGCGGGTGCCTGCGGTCACCCGCGGTTACCCGCAGTTACGAGTCATCCAAAAATATTTTTAATGATATTCGGGTCGCGGTCGGTCGGGTCGTTTGAAAAAAGATGCAAATTAAACCTTTGTATTTATATAGTAGCCTAATAGACATAATTTTCTATGAAATATATTTGCCTACACTTTATTGGCTGAATAACTGGCACGAAGATGACACACAAGCTCAGTCAACAGTTCTCGGTTCTGTACTGGTGATCCGAGAACCACTGTACCTGTGCGTTCGGTAGTACGCGGATGCGCAGTATCAGCTCGTGCTCATCACTTCTCTCAGCAACATGTCTCAGTTCAGTGAACTGTTGCTGGAGTAAAATATACTTCGGGATATTGGTTTATTTCGATTCGGAGGGACTGTCAGGCATGTATGAAAGTGAGTAACTTTAGTAACTTGTGGATCAGCACTGACGCAAGACGCGAACTGTTTCGAACGATTCAGTTCGATTAGTGTACTGGTTCGACCGGTTCACTAAAAAGAACCGGTTCAAAAGAACGATTCGTTCACGAACCGGCCATGTCTATGATCACCGCAGAGAGATGGAGGCGGCAAGAGAAAAGGTGAAGACTGGGGAGTGGAAGCTCCGAAATAATGATTATGTTTGTTGACTTTGTTATGTGTATGTCTTCTTGCGATGCTGTGTTGTTACAAGTCTATGGCCCAATGACGCTACCCATATAGCAAACTGACTCCAGACCGGATCCGCCGCGGAGGTGCCATAAGCTCCGGAACGGATCCGCAAAACGGGTCCGGAATGGAGTCCACTTGCACAGCGCAACGTATCCGGAACAGATAAGGATTGCGGATTCAGACCAGATCCGCGGCAGACCCTACCCATATCCGCTGATAAAGCAGCTTATCCGCCGCGGATCCGATCTGGACCATAGACTGTAAAAAAGATGGACGACGCCCCTTCGCTCTTTTCCATCGGAGAGAACTGAAGCCGCCAGAGTCCCGATATGGCGCTGACATCTTGGAACTTGAGTCTGCGCACTTGCGTTTTCGGGACCAGTCATGCGCAGTCGTGAGCAGGAAGTAAAGCCGCGAAATCAAGGCCCTGCCCTCACTCTAGCAGAATCAATCGCAAGCACACGCCCCTGCACTTTTCTTAAGTGGCCTCTGTCTGCTGATTGCAGTACTTCGTTAAAATAAGGTAAATACAGCTACTAACCACATAGTCAACATTATGAAAAAAAGTCCGTTGGTGCTTCAGTGACGACTTCGCACTAGAGTTGTGACGTTCGCGAACGAACCGATTCTTTTGAACGGCTCATAAACATGAACGATGGGAGCCAAGTCGCGGCTGCGAGGGGAGCCGTTCTTTCTGTCGTTCTTTTTTTCCTATGCGTGTTTCACACAGATGCACACAAATTATCTCCTCAGTTTTAGGGGTAGGGGCACACCCAGCGCAGGGGTGCTACTGCTAACAGCATGATGATAGTTGTGCACGCGCGCGCATCCTTTACGTGAGTACTCCAGTGGAAAAAAAACCCTACGTGCCGCTGTCATTGGGTAGGAGCGGAGCCAATGACTGGTGCACGCTGCCGTCACGTGGTTACTCCAGTTAAAAAAAAAATTGTATCTACAGTATATATTTACAACTTTAAATATTTTTTGTTTTTTATCAAAATGTTCTTGTGTGATAACAATGTTCTTGTGTGTTAGTGTTTGTAGTAAAAGCTGTTTTGCACAGAAATTCATTGCAGCCGTCTTTGTTTTTGATGTTTATTTGTGAGTAGGTATTGTATGAATAACATAAGTCAACATAGCTTTACACATACACACACTTTGTAAAGGTAAATCCAAAATAGTGATGTCACTTTCTAAGCAGAGGGATGTTGTGCAACCCTATGGAATATAGTCCACACATGACAAATGAGGTATAATCAATATTTCAGAATAATTCAAACTCAGATATTGGTGTGTGTGATATCTGAGTTTTAATTATTTGACTACAAATCTCACCTCATCATTCCTCCCAGTGATTATTTCCAGGATAAACTGAGATGCCCCCAAGCTGGCTTCTTAAAACTGACTAAATATTTAAAAAGAGCCAAAAGAGCCGTTCTTTTGAACGGCTCTTTGAAAGGAACGGATCGCCAAGATCCGGATCCCCTCAAAGAGCCATAAATCCCATCACTACTTCGCACAGAGAACCTGTCAATCACAGCTGTCAATCATGATGTCACAGCACCGTTTTTATAGCATCAAATAACTAACTAAAAACAAACTTATTCTAAAAAAAAAACACTTGAAATTACATCAACGTGATAGAAACTACAGTAAATGACAGAAACTATCTTTGGGGAAAGGATATGTGAAGTGTAATTGAATTGTTAAGTTGGTCTCACGTCCCATTGAATAACATGGGGAGGCGGGGTTTATGACCTATACTAGGACCGGCCTCTGGGGGGCGATCGAGATGTTTTGGCTTCACTTTTGAGGGCTTGTGCGGCACGCTTGATCTGGACCCGTTTATGAAGCAGCGTATCCGCTGCGGATCCGATCTGGATCCGTTCATTTCGGTCAGGAAACCTTTCAGATCCCAATTATCTGGCCAAAACTATAGCTATATTTAAAATCTAATGGACGAACATTAGAAAGACTGGATTGCTCTATAAAAGCTTGAATAGTTATTAATGTTTCTGCCTTTATTAATATTAATAAAACATGAAATCGTTAAACAATCATTTTTAGCCAGTAACAATAAAAAAAAAAAAAATGTATTTGACTATAAATGTATTTCCTATTTTTTTAAATAGTTTTATTCATGTACACATTGAATAGACATTACAGAAAAAATGAAATCAACCATGAATTGTACCAAGAACATCATTTTATTTAGTGAAAAACATTACACTAAAATGATAAAGTATTTTTTTTCACTACTGTTGGGTCAAGGTTTGCTGACAGGGGGGACGGCTCCTTGAGCTTCCCCTATCTGATGCCAGGTTGAACCACCGGATTACATGTTTTGTAATGTCGTCATCGGTGGCGGCACGGGAGACTTGGCTCTTTCTCACAGCACCTGTAATACACAAGCAGATTTTCATTAAATGTCATGAAATCACATTGAAGCTACCAGGTTGTTGTTTTTTAGAGGATAGACAATCCTTTTTTTAAATAAAAATAATGTTTCCAAAATCATTTCAGTGTTCAAGCCGTAACAGGTTGAAAGGCACTTCTGGATCTGCTTTGCGGTCCAATAACTGCTATAACCACACTATGTAAAATTGCCAGATCAGGTCACGTTTCTGTAGTTCGAATGAGACATAAGAAAGGCAAGGCAAGGCAAGGCAAGTTCTCTTACGAGAGGTTCTCTCATATTGCGTAAGCTAGCTTACGCTACGGGAAAGATTCATCTTTGCTGAGATATTGAAGCCAAAAAATTATTTCATAATTTGTATCCATACACAACGCAGTTCCTCTGCGGCAGACCTAGAGCGGGCTAGCTAGCAGCTCATTGGTTCGCTCAGAGAGAACTGCTTAAGACTATGGGAGAGCGGGGCTGAACCCGCTTCCAATGAGAGGCGCCCGCGCGCTCATTGCGTCATGGCCCGCCAGAATGGGCGTGGCCATGGTGTATATAACAGTCTCTCCCAGGCTTATATGTTGATTCATTTCATCTTCAGCGAGCTACACGCTTCTGCTGTCCTGAGAAAAGCCGCCGTCGTGGAAAAGGCACCTTCTAGCGAGCATCTGGGAGTCTGAGGAAGCCGGCCGTCTTCGCCACCTTCAGCCGTCCTGCAAGCTAGCGCCATCCGACGGATTCATATCCTTACCAAAAATCTTCTTGTATTGTGTGTGTGTGTATCTAAAAGAGCAGCTAGCGTCTTTTTTAAGATGCCTCGCACACCTGCGGCTCATGCCGCGTCCCTCTCAGCGCCAGAGCCCGCCTTCTTCTGCGCTCTCTGCCTGGGACTGGGACACGCAGAGCTTTCTCTCGCCAACGGCGGATGTTTCCTCTGCGATTGGGCTTCTGTTGTTGACCCTGCGGGCTCGACTCGAAGCGTTACGCCGCCTCCCCCTCTCACCGCCTACGAGCGCTGAATGGGGGACGAGCCGCTTACAGCTGTGCCAACCGCGGCTAGCTTTCTTTACTTTACAAGAGAGCTAGCCCGGCCGTCACCGGCAAGTGGGTTTATAGTGCGTTAAGTTCCGTCGAGGCCGAACTAGTCACTGCTATCACACCCTCTTATCTGCTCGCGCTATTGAGCCTGTGTCTCCCCCCTAGCTCAGTGGTGGAACACAAAGCCTCTCGCGCCAGAGACCCGTGTTCGATTCCGGCTCTCGCAGATAATTTTTTATGCAGCTCTGAGCTCTCGGCTAGCTCTCTTACGTTACAGAAAGCGGCCGCGCTCTCCCGCCTGCATATAACGCTACATAAAGCGTCTATTCCGGCTCTCGCAGATAATCTTTATGCAGCTCTGAGCTCGCGCCCAGCTCTCTTACGTGACAGAAAGCGGCCGCGCTCTCCCGCGCTCATGAGAAACGTTCTCATTTCCGAGCATAAAGCTGGACAAATGGGTTATAGTGTGTTAGTTCCGCTGAGGCCGAACCTGTTACTGCTATCACGCTCTCTTATCTGCTCGCGCTACTGTGCTTGTGTCATTACCCCTGTGAGTGGTGTATCACAAAGCTTTTCGCGCCAGAGACCCGCGTTCGATTCCGGCTCTCGCAGATAATTTTTATGCCGTCACAAGTCCAGCCTCTGCAGGCTAAAAATAGTCTCGTGCCCGCTTGCAGCGCTCACGTTTCTAACACGCACTTGCACGCGACGCGCGTCACAAGTGCAGTCGATTTCAAGCTATATATATATCCCGCTGCAGGCCGCTCACGTGACCAGCCTCAGCTGAGAAAAGGACGGCTATTTCTCACCATGGCTGAACCGCCATCAAGGTTTCGCCCTCTGTCAGTCCCCGTTCACACGGCTACTGCAGCAGTGTACACCGCCATCAACAAGCCGGTCTCTTTTCCCGCTTGCATGTGCACAAACGCCGTTTTCACCGCGTCCCAGAGAAATAAAAAAAAAAAATAAAAAAAAGTGCATAAAAGCCTCTTGTGTAGGAAATGTGCCCACAACACTGTGTTCACTCATACACAAAACACTGCAGGTGCACAGACACCGTTTTCACGGCGACCCAGAGATATCTCAAAAAGAGCATAAAAGCCTCACGGGTAGAAAAATCTCCCGCTGTGGCCGGACCGCCGTCAAAGCTTCGCCCTCTGCCAGTCCCCGTTATTTCGCCGACTGCTGTAGTGTTGACCGCCACAAACAAGCCGGTGTCCCAGCCCGCTTTGCGAGCGACAATAAGCCGTTTTTGCAGCTACCCAGAGAAATCTCAAAAAGGAGAAAATTTGCCAGTTGTGTAGAAAATGTGCCCACAATCATGTGCTCACCCATACACACAAGCATAACATATCCCGTGTCTCTATCAGAGCCCCATCACATGAAACGGGCACAGCCCGCTCTAATATCAGAGAACATAAACACGCCCACGAGCTCGTGCGCGTGTCCCCTCTCTGCTCGCTCTGTTTCACGGCCCATAGACTCCTCTCTGAGTGCAAATCCCGTTGCCACACACATTCAAAGCGCGCCCACACACTGTGTCCAGCCCGCTATGTGCAGCAATCAGGGCAATATAGCCATTCGGCCGTTAGCCGCATGCTCCAAAGCGTGGGAAGCCATTCCAGGCATTTCCCCGTGGGTGTTAAGCATTATAAAGGGCGGCTATCTGCTACAGTTTCGCCGCCGCCTGCCTCGTGCGCGCAGCTCGAATCTACTGTCAGCCCGCTGGCCGCCGGCACGCTCCGCTCAGAAATTGCGACGCTGTTGCAAAAGGGGCTCTATAGAGAGAGTCCCGCCATCTATGACCGAGTCGGGGTTTTACGGCCGTTATTTTCTGGTTCCCAAGAAAGACGGCGGCCTCAGACCGATTTTAGATCTCAGGTCTTTGAACAAAGTGCTCATGAAGAGACCGTTCAAGATGCTCACTACCAGGAAACTCCTCGCGCAAGTGCGCCAGGGGGACTGGTTCATCTCTCTAGACCTGAAAGACGCCTATTTTCAGATCCAGATAAATCCCCGTCACAGGCCATTCTTACGTTTCGCCTTCGAGGGTCTTGTTTATCAATACTCCGTTCTCCCGTTCGGCTTATTTCTGGCGCCCCGTACATTCACGAAGTGCATGGATGCGGCGCTCGCCCCCCTGCGAAGCCAGGGGCTGCGCATTCTGAATTATCTGGACGACTGGCTGATTTTGGCCCAATCACAGACGGAGCTTCTGTCGCACCGCGCAGTTCTCCTCGACCATCTGGAAACGCTGGGCCTCTCTGTCAACTGGACAAAGAGCTCCCTTCTTCCCAGTCAATCGATTTCCTTCCTAGGAATAGATTTGAACTCGGTCACGATGACGGCTCGCCTGTCTACACGGCGCGCGCGCAGTGTTCAGCGTCTAGCCGCCTCGTTTTCAGATGGACACCCGCACACCTCTGAAAACTTTTCAGAGGATGCTGGGTTACATGGCCTCAGCCTCCGCTGTACTTCAGCTGGGCCTTCTGCACATGCGCCCGCTTCAGCTCTGGTTAAACAGCCGTGTACCCCACCGCGCGTGGAACACGGGCCGCCAGCTGATCAGGGTTACGCAGACATGTCTCACGGCGCTGCAGCCATGGACAGTAGCAGAATGGTTTCGACAGGGCGTCACGATGGAGACCTTTTCCTGCCGAAAAGTCATCTCGACAGATGCATCCAACACGGGTTGGGGTGCAGTCTGCGAGGGCTCACCGGCCTTCGGCCATTGGTCGACTCAGGAAAGCCCCTTACACATAAACTGTCTGGAAATGCTTGCGGTCGAGAACGCGCTTTCGCGCTTTCTCTCGCTCATTCGGGGACACCACGTCCTGATCCGTTCGGACAACATGGCTGTGGTCTCCTATCTCAACCGTCAGGGCGGTGTCAGATCCAGAAATCTCTGTCTACTGACACACCGCATTCTAGTTTGGTCTCAGAGCCGCCTGCTCTCGCTCAGAGCGACGCATGTGCCGGGCCATCTGAACGACGGTCCAGACATACTGTCCAGGAACCTCATCTCCACAGGAGAATGGTCCCTGAACGCACAAACGGTCCAATTACTGTGGCGGCTATTCGGCAGAGCAGAAGTAGACCTCTTCGCGTCAGAAGAGAACGCTCACTGCCCAATATATTTTTCGAGGAGCGAGGACGCGCTAGCCCAGGAATGGCCTCGCCGCCCGCTCTATGCATTCCCTCCGATCGCTCTGCTACCACAGGTAATTCAGAGGATCAGGGACACACGCCACTCGGTGCTCCTCATAGCCCCGCGTTGGGAGAGTCAGAATTGGGTTCCGGAGCTCACGCAGCTGTCACAGACAGCCCCGTGGCCCATCCCAGTCAGAGCAGATCTCCTCTCTCAAGCTCGCGGCACGATCTGGCACCCCCATCCACGGCGCTGGGGGCTACATGCATGGGTGATCAACGACTATTCGTCGATTTGCCAGAGGGAGTAAGAAACACTATCATACAGGCTAGAGCACCTTCCACGAGAAGGCTCTATGCGTATAAATGGTCTGTGTTCTCAAAATGGTGCACCGACAAACAGCTGGACCCACGGTCGTGCGAGGTGCCGTCTTTGCTTGTTTTCCTTCAAGAGATGCTGGACAAGGGCAGGGCCCCCTCCACTCTCAAGGTTTATGTGGCAGCCGTCGTGGCGTTCGCTGAACCCCGACGCGCTCAGTCCCTGGGCAAAGACGAGTTAGTCATCCGCTTCCTCAGGGGAGCTAAGAGGATGAACCCTCTGCGGCCCCCGTCGGTTCCTATTTGGGATCTTTCTATAGTCATCGAAGCTATGAAAGCACCCCCGTTCGAACCGCTCGAGTCTGTGGACCTAAAATACCTCTCGCTCAAAACCGTTTTCCTGACGGCTCTGTCCTCAGTAAAACGCGTAGGGGATCTTCACGCGCTCTCATCCAGCGCCGCGTGTCTTGAGTTTGGACCGAATGATTCTGTTGTCATTCTCAAACCTAGGCATGACTATGTCCCGAAAGCGATTGGTACCCCGTGCAGGGCTCAGATTATTTCCCTATCGGCTCTGCCTTCATCCGATAGTGAGCGCGACGCCAATCTCCTCTTCCCGGTGCGGGCTCTGAGATTGTACACTACGCGCGCTGCCGCGTTCAGACGCGCTGAGCAGCTTTTCGTGTCGTTTGGGGGGCGCACCAAAGGTCTGGCCGCCTCTAAACAGACACTGTCTAGATGGATAGTGGACGCTATTGCCTCTGCTTACGCATCTAAATGCCTGCCCTGCCCTCTGGGCATCAGGGCGCACTCCACTAGAGGCATGGCCTCATCGTGGGCATGGTCCTGTGGAATTTCCATTCATGACATTTGTGTGGCCGCGGGATGGGCCTCCCCGTCCATTTTTGTCAGATTATACAACTTGGAAGTCCCCGCCTTGCAGGCAAAATTACTAGCTGTCTAACGACCAGCTCTCTAAGAAGCTGCATTACTGGGAGTCCCTCACAACCGGTTCACCCCTTGTGCTCTCCTTAAATGCTTATACACTTCATGTGCCCGCTCTGCTGGCCCCATACATGCTTATGTGTACACTTCATGTGCCCGCTCTGCCGGCCTCATAATACATTCACTCCACGTTAAAAATCCCCCGGTATATCCCTGGGATTCATGAGTGGATTCATAGCGCGCACGGCGTTGACCAGGTGTTCCCGTAGCGTAAGCTAGCTTACGCAATACGAGAGAACCTCTCGTAAGAGAACGAATCGGTTACCTAACGTAACCTCGGTTCTCTCTAGAAGAGGGAACGAGTATTGCGTTCCCGGCCGTGCTTGCGCTACTAGCGTTTCGCTTCACGCTGAAATAAATCAACATATAAGCCTGGGAGAGACTGTTATATACACCATGGCCACGCCCATTCTGGCGGGCCATGACGCAATGAGCGCGCGGGCGCCTCTCATTGGAAGCGGGTTCAGCCCCGCTCTCCCATAGGCTTAAGCAGTTCTCTCTGAGCGAACCAATGAGCTGCTAGCTAGCCCGCTCTAGGTCTGCCGCAGAGGAACTGCGTTGTGTATGGATACAAATTATGAAATAATTTTTTGGCTTCAATATCTCAGCAAAGATGAATCTTTCCCGTAGCGTAAGCTAGCTTACGCAATACTCGTTCCCTCTTCTAGAGAGAACCGAGGTTACGTTAGGTAACCGATTCGTTTATTTATATAGCACATTTCATACACAATGGTAATTCAAAGTGCTTTACATAGAAGAAATAGAAATAACAACAAAAAAAAAATAAATAAATAACAATAATTAAAACAGAAAACTACAAATTTGACTTGTTTACGTCAAGCGCAAAGACTTTTTCAATGCTTTTAAGGCCGCGGGCACCCTGTTAATACATTTACAGTTATTTACAAATACATTTACATTTATACATTTACAATTAGACGCGTTCCTATTTTGAATATCTGCCGTCTTAAGGGTTGTAGTCTGTTTGTTATTGTAGCACTTAAGTATTGCTGTTCATAACAGCTAGTTTCGATTTCGGCCATTCTCGGGATATTTGCTTTCGCTGTGCTAATTGCAAGGGCTACCACAGCTGTCCTCACTCAGGCGATTGATAGCATTATATCTATGTAGTGTGCGCGCTGTCGCGGAAGCGTCAGCGGAAGCAGTCAGCGCTCGTGTTTAACCTCCTCGTGGACCGACTCGGGTAAAGACCTGCGACTCCACCGAGCAAGGACACCTGCAAGGCACTTAAAGTATCTTCTTAGTTTGTCTTTCTTAGTTCATCCCTAATTTGTCTAAGTCGTTTATCTACGTCTACATGGGTCCTTCGTCAAGGTGGAGCTGGAGACAGGTAAAGTTTTTCTATTCATTTTGTCTAAAAGAAACGTTACAGAAACACAAAATACAGATTGCAACAGCGAGTTGTGAAAAAAAGAACTAAATTTGTAGAGTTTTTTCAAAAATAATTATACAGCAGGGCTCGACAATAAGTAACCAAACCAGTACAGTCAGTGGCGGTTTTAGGCACGGGCGAACCGGGCAGTCGCCCGGGGCGGCATTTCTTCATGTCACATGGGGGGCGGCACAAGTAGTTAAAAAATCCTCTGTGCCGCGAAGGTTTTCTATTTTTTATCATTTCGATTCAATTATTGGCAATGGCGCCCCTGCTTGCTGAGAAGGCGCCGTGCACAGAAGCGATGTCAAGGGGGTCTCCTGATTAGTTCACGGATCGCGTCTTTTGCGCGCTCGAGGTCGTTATTTCAAATAGGCGCACGGGAAGCGCGCTCATAAACTTTTCAGTATGGGAGTGCACGTGCACCCAAACACGTGGGTGTTTTTTCTCTTCTCCGTAAATAAATCTTTTAGCAGAGTACGGCAAGCGTTTTTCTGTGGTGGAAATACATTAGCTACTAAAACGTATTTGTTGTTGTGGAGAGCGCAGTGCATGGCTGTATAGCAACAACAGCCATGGGAAAATCGGTCCGAATTTTACTATTAATAATAAAATATAAGCCACTGTGCATTATGAATGTCAGGAATGTATCTTTATTGACTCATTCTTTTTATAGAGATGATTTAAATGCTGAAATATGAGGTTTATCTTTTTATAAAACCTTTTTTGTGTTAACCTTTTTTTAAAGTTTAGTAGGTAACATAAAAGACGCCCGTTTAAAACAAATCTTTAATGTTATTAACTTGGTGAATTGATTTAATTGTGTATTAGGCTTTTGAACAAGATTCTGTGTATGTGATCATTTTGGTCACTATTCATGAAATGAAAAGAAAAGAATTTTCATAATGATCAACTAAAATCAACTTTAATTATGTGTTTTTACAGTAGCCTATATAAGTACAATTTTCTATTTTCTAAATAATCTCTGATTCTGTCCTTTTCTCTGACATTTTAAGAGTGACAATGGGCTACAAAAGCTATTTTAGGTCTATAACAGTTTGGGTTAATATGAGAGATGTTCGAAATTATTTAAGAGATAGCCTAGGTATGGTATTACTAAATAAGTATCTCTGTGACCCTTTCACTTTTAAAAACTCCATTTCATGACAAAGAAAATAGTTTAACAAGTCATAACTAAAAGTGTGCCATGCATATAATTCAAGGCAGTAACCAATGCGCTCATGGTTCCTCCCTTGAAAGTTAGATTAATCTAGCAAAATAACTGGTTTCTATTAACTGTGTTTTTCAAATGAACGGTATGTGATTTTATTGTTGGGTTGTTGTTGTTTTGTTTTTTGGTGGAGTGGTGGGGGGGGGGGGGGGCTCGAAGGGGGTCTCGCCCTGGGTGTAATTCAAAGTAGAACCGCCACTGAGTACAGTGTTAAATGCTGTAGTGGGGACCAGTGTCAGTATTTGACAAAATATCTGGCTAAATCAAGATAGAAACGTATTAAATCTTACTTTACTCAGATATTCAGAGATGAAACAGTAGATCAGACTGGTAAGCACTTGAACGAACTGTAAGCTGAAACAGAACACACACACACACAGTCTCTTAATACAATATGAAATAATTATCTGAAACAACATTACATGGGAAGGTGGTTGAAAATATATTTGTCATGATATAAACCAAAATGAATTCAAACTAACCAAACCAGTACAGTGTTAAATGCCGTAGTGGGGACCAGTGTCAGTATTTGACAAAATATCTGGCTAAATCAAGTTAGAAAAGTATTAAATCTTACTTTACTCAGATATTCGGAGATGAAACAGTAAATCAGACTGGTAAGTTAGCACTTGAACGAACTGTAAGCTGAACACACACACACACACGTACAGTATTATATATTAATTATGTATATTACATGGGGTGGTGGAACTGTCAAAATGAAACAAAAATCGACACAAACTATAACTTTATACTAGAAAAAGGTATTAGGTAACGTTAGGCCTAACATGATAATTTCTCGCCTGACATTTTACTGGAAAGGGGAGAAAATAATGTGCTCAGGGTTTGATAAAAATATGGACAGCAAACGTTAAATCACATTAAATCACCTCACCTCCCAGAGAGAAATAATTCCATCCAAAAAAAGCTTTTTACCCAGTTATTAATTACCAGTAAAACATTTTTACTCAAATCTCCCCTAAATCTAATGACCATTTGCTAACTAGGTTATGGTTTTACACAATCATTTCAGAAATAAAATCATGTTGTACACGTACAGTATGAACGGTAATGTTACATGTTAAGTAACTGTACAAATAAAGCATATTTGAACTATTCTTACCGTGTTCCGTGTTTGCCGACTCGATATGCCGTTGTAGGTTTTTCACAGCGCGGGATTCAGTGATAACGTACTCGGTTACTAACGTAACCTCGGTTCTCTCTAGAGAGGGAACGAGTACTGCGTAATAGCTTACGCTATGGGGAAAACCTCTTTTCCACACGATATTGAAGCCAAAAATTATCCTTAATTTTTTATTAATGTAAAACGCTTTGCAGCAGCAAGCAGACATAGGCGAAACAGCTCGCGCGCCTATTGGCTGCTCTTGCGGCAAATGCAGCAGCCTATCGAGAGAGGCGTTGCGTGACACATATCCAATGGGGGCATTTCGCGCCCATTTCGTCACGTCCCGCCAGAAAAGGCGTGGTCTGCCTTATAAATATAGCTCGAAAAGGCTGGTACACTGGTTTTCATCGCCGAAGCGAACCAGCGCTGTTGTATGCACGGCAAGATACGCAGTACTCGTTCCCCCTCTAGAGAGAACCGAGGTTACGTTAGTAACCGAGTATGTTCTCTTACGAGAGTATCTCTCGTACTGCGTAATAGCTTACGCTATGGGGAACACAATGCAACACGCCGTGCGTACAGGGATCCAACACCAAAGTCCCCGGGGGCCGAAGCCCAGGGGCCCATATAGTGCATAATCACCATAAACTCACATAGAGTGGGGGAAGAGAGGCTGGAAGCGTCATTCCTAATAAAATAGCACCCCGAGGGGCTAATCATGTGACAATTAAACGCGCAGCCAGGGTGAAAACTTTCAGCCTGATCTGGGTGGCCATACATGTGTCAATACTCATGGGGCTGAAGTAAACTCAGTATCTGGGCCGCACAGCGGGGGAAATAGCACTGAATTCTATACCGCCAAAAGCTTAGCCTGCAAGGCGGGTACCTCCAGGTTATAGTACTTTATAAATGTAGACGGCGAGGCCCAGCCCGCGGCCGTACAGATATCCTGCAGGGTAACCCCGCTGGACCATGCCCACGAAGAGGCCACGCCTCTCGTGGAGTGCGCTCTGACACCCAAGGGGCACTGCAGGCCCTTTGCCACGTAAGCGAGCGCAATGGTATCTACTATCCATCTGGATAGGCTCTGCTTTGAGGCAGCAAGTCCCTTGGAACGCCCGCCAAACAAAACGAAAAGCTGCTCAGTCTGTCTGAAACCAGACGAGCGCGACACATAAGCTCTTAACGCCCTGACAGGGCAAAGGAGACTCGCGTCTTCTTCCTCATTGAGAACCGGAAGGGCAGACAGGGAAATTACCTGGGCCCTAAATGGTGTATTGAGGGATTTTGGCACATACCCGTGCTTTGGTTTGAGAATGACTTTCGAGTCATTAGGCCCAAACTCCATACATGAAGCGCTTACTGAAAGCGCCTGCAATTCCCCTATGCGCTTCACTGAAGCGAGAGCCGTGAGAAACACTGTTTTGAACGACAGGTGTTTCACGTCCGACAGTTGGATTGGCTCGAACGGGGCGCCTTTCATGGCCTCCAGGACCGTGGAAAGGTCCCACGTCGGGACTGAAGGGGGCCTGGGAGGGTTTAGCCTCCGAGCTCCCCTAAGGAAACGCACGACTAAGTCGTTCTTCCCCAGCGGCTGGCCAGGCACCTGTTTTGCAAACGTTGCTATGGCCGCCACGTTTACTTTGAGCGTGGATGGGGTCCTGCCCCTATCCAGTAGCTCTTGAAGGAAGGAGACCACTTCCGAAACCCCGCAGTCCACCGGTGAAAAGCCCTGGGCTTGACACCACGCAGAGAACACCGACCATTTCGAGGAATAGAGCCGCCTGGTAGACGGTGCTCTAGCCTGCACGATCGTGTTTAACACTCCCTCTGGGAGGTTAGCGGGTACCCGTTGATGGCCCATGCGTGCAGGGACCACAGCTCCGGGCGAGGATGCCAGATCGAACCCCCCCCTGAGAGAGGAGGTCTCTCCTCAACGGTACAGGCCATGGGGCAGTGCTGGTCAACTGCATCAGGGCAGGGAACCACGTCTGGTTCGTCCAGAGCGGAGCTATGAGCAGCACTGGGCATCCGTTTTTCCTGATTCGGAGCGAGACAGGAGGAAAAGCATACAGGGGACAGCGGGGCCAGACATGAGCCAGCGCATCCTTGCTTTTCGAGAAAAACTTTGGGCAATGAGCATTTTCGTGGGACGCGAATAGGTCCACCTTTGCTCTGCCGAACGTTTTCCACAGCAGCTGGACCGTCTGCGGGTGCAGCGACCATTCTCCTGCTGGGGCATTGTTCCTGGACAGTCTGTCTGGTCCCACATTCAGGTGACCAGGTGCGCTGCTCTTAGTGAGAGCAGGTTGTGCTGAGCCCAGACCAGGAGGCGTTCCGTCAGCCTGTGAAGGTTTCGCGACCTGACGCCGCCCTGGCGATTTATGTATGCCACCACTGACATGTTGTCCGACCGGACCAAGACGTGGTGGGCAGTTACTTGGGGACAAAAGTGCCGTAGCGCTTTGTCGACTGCTATCATTTCCAAGCAGTTTATGTGAGGGAGCTTTTCCCGTTCTGACCACAGGCCAGCTAGCGGTCTGCCCTCGAGCAGCGCTCCCCACCCCGAGGTGGAGGCGTCCGTAGACACCACCCTCACACTCGAAGCGGTCCCCAGACTCACACCTGACTGATACCAGTCGGCTACTTTCCAAGGTTCCAGAGCTGAAACGCACTGTAGGTCGACCCTGAGGCGAAACAGACCCGCTGTCCATGCCCTGGGCGGAACCCGCGCTTTCAGCCACATCTGCAGTGGGCGCATGCGAAGCAGACTCAACTGGAGTACAGAGGCTGCTGAGGCCATCAGACCCAGCATTTTTTGAAACCTTTTGAGCGGAACTATCGAGCCGTGGCGGAAGGATTTTGCGACGTGCTGAATATTTTGTCCGCGCTCTGGTGACAGGCATGCCATCATGGACAGCGAGTCTAACACTGTTCCCAGAAAGGAAATTTTCTGACTGGGAGACAGTGAGCTTTTCGCCCAATTGACTGTGAGGCCCAGCTTCTCGAGGTGCTCGAGTAAGGCGGCCCTGTGTTCTATGAGCTCTGATCGTGATCGAGCTAGAATCAGCCAATCGTCCAAGTAGTTCAGGACTCGCATGTACTGAAGCCTCAGGGGTGCGAGCGCTGCGTCCATGCACTTCATGAATGTACGAGGTGCTAGAGACAGGCCGAACGGCAGGACTGTGTATTGATATGCCTGGCCCTCGAAAGCGAATCTCAAGAATCGCCTGTGATGGGACGCTATTTGTATTTGGAAATAGGCGTCTTTCAGATCTATTGACATAAACCAGTCCCCGTGGCGCACTTGCGCGAGGATTTTCCTGGTCGTAAGTATTCTGAACTGGCGCTTCACAAGCGCTCTGTTCAGCTGTCGCAGATCTAAAATGGGTCTGAGACCCCCACCTTTTTTCGGTACCAGAAAATATCTGCTGTATAGGCCCCCTTCGCTCTGAGCCTGAGATAAAGGTTCTATAGCCCCTTTGCTCAGTAGTTTCGCTATCTCGGCACGAAGTAGATGAGACACTTCGTTTTTCACCGTAGTTTCGACACGCGCCGTATGACGGCGAGGGCGCCGAGCGAACTGTAGCGAATAGCCTCTCTTTATAGTGTTCAGCACCCATTCTGATACCCCGGGAAGCTTTGACCACGCATCTGCGTGAATAGCTAGAGGTAGAATGAAATCCGGGCTCTGGCCGCGGCGAAACGGCAGCTCGAGAGCCCGGGTATACTGGGAACACAACACCGTGTTTACAGCGTTCGAGGCGGGGGCGCGCTGATCACAGCGGGCAGCCTGGCCGCGCTCAGCTTCTCTACGGCAGATTGTGCAGAGAAAGTGAGCGGGGCGGATCCCGTAGGATTCGGTGTGTTTGTGAGAGACTGTGGGCGCGGGACTGCGGGCACATCTGCACTGAAAACACTGTCGGTTAGAGCCGACTGAATGTGTGTTGGTTTCGTTTTTACAGAAACCAAGGGACACGCAGCGTGTAGTGTAAGCGGGCATTGTGACATGGGCGCGTTCACTACGTTGCCTGCACAATCGACCTGAATCGATTTTATTTGTGCTAGCCCTGCACCGTGGCAGGCTGTGTCTGGGTGTGGGAATGGGCACTGGGGCGTGGGCATTCTTACGACACTCATAACACCATCGGCCGTGGCCGGAACACCAGAAAATGCACTCTTTATTTGATTTATCTGGGTAGCCGTAAAAACGGCTTTTGTGCGCAGGAAAGCGGGCTGAGACACCGGCTGGCTCACTGCGAAATACACTGGGACAGTCACAATGCTTGGAACTGAACGAGCGAGAAGTTTTGGTGGAAATCCGGCCGCAGCGGGATCTGAACACCGTCGCTTCCCTAGAGTGGCTAGGAAGGCTTCGAGGCCTCGGGCTTGATCTCAATCCTCGGCCGGGGCCCGTGCTGAGGGAGGCGGCGTCCAGCAGAGCGAGAGCGCGGTCTCTGGTCTCTGGTCTCGGGCCTGGCGGCGCTGTGAAGCGGCGGCGGCGGGCGGTGCAGGATGCGGCTGAGAGCTGCGAGCAGACGGCTGTTTTGGGCGGCCTGCAGCGGAGCTCGAGCGCTTCGGAAGGAAGTGCTTCATGGCCTGCGAAGTTTTCTGCACCTCCATGAATCTGTCCGCGAAATCCTTGACGGCAGATCCGAAGAGGCCCGCTGGCGAAATGGGCGCGTCGAGGAACACAGAGCGCTCAGCTTCCGTCATCTCAGAGAGCGTTAGCCACAAGTGTCTCTCAGCCACGGTGAGAGAGGCCATATTCCGTCCCATGGCCTGTGCAGCGGCTTTAGCAGCATGTAGAGCGAGGTCTGTAGCGCTTAAGTCCGCCACGCAGATCGCTCCGGGTCCTTCCTCGTCCAGTTTAAGGAGAAGGTCGGCCTGGAAGATTTGCAATATAGCCATAGTTTGCAGCGCTGAAAATGCTTGCCCGGCGGCGGTGTAAGCGCGACCGTGCATGGCTGACGTCACTCGGCAGGCTTTAGATGGGAAAGTTGTCTGAGCGCGCCGTCCAGCGGAGGGCGGGCAGAGATGAGACGCTACCGCTGGTTCCACGGGGGGAACGGAGAGGTACCCTCTGTCCTTCGCACCATCCACCGTGGAGAATGCAGCAGAGGCAGAGGTACGCAGCCTGGCGGAGAAGGGGGCGTTCCACGACTTAGTCACTTCCTCAAGTAACTCAGGGAGGAAGGGCGCTGGTCTCGACTTTGACGGGGCTTCGTCTTTCCCAAGAAAACGCCCGTCCAGTCTGTTGCGCGGCGGTTGCGCGGGCGCCTCCCAGTCGAGGCCGATGTTTTCCACGGCTTGAGAGAGCAGACGCATCAATGCTGGTTCTCTTCCCAGTGGTTTGGCGGGAAACGCTAGCGGGGGGGGAGATCCACGGAGCTCGCCCAATCCTCGCTATCAGACGCCAGGAGAGAACACGCCTCGGTGGGTTCGTCAAACTCGTGGACGGATGCGGCGGCAGACGGCGGCCGTTGTCCGTCAGTGAGCGACTCGAGCGAAGCCGGCGAAGCTGGCGGGCGAACCGGCGAGCTTTGGCGGGCTGGAGAGAGCTCGGGAGCGCGCTGGGCGCGGCGCTTCTTGCGGCGCGGCGTCACGGCGGGCTATAGTGAAGGCTCGGAGAATGATGCCAGGCGAGTCCTCAGAGTCACCATGGGCAGAAGCTCGCAATGAGGGCATCCGCCGTCAGCGAGCGCGATAGCCGCGTGATCCTCACCCAGGCAGGACACACAGATGACATGACGGTCCCCGTCGCTGAGTGGGGCGCGGCACGAGCCAAAGGATGGCATCTTTAAAAAGACGCAGCTCTTTTTGTGATGAGAAGTGCGTGAACACTCTCAGCAGAGTAAGAATAAAGGATACTTAGAACGCCGGAAAGCGCAGCAGGTACGGCAGTTGAAGGCGGCAAGGCCAGCGACTCCAGGAGCTCGTCCCGCTGAAAAGCTTGCGTCGACGGCGCAGCTTCTCACTCCGGATCCAGCGATGCGAGTGCTTCGCTGAAGAGATGAAAATCAGTGTACCAGCCTTTTCGAGCTATATTTATAAGGCGAGACCACGCCTTTTCTGGCGGGACGTGACGAAATGGGTGCGAAATGCCCCCATTGGATATGTGTCACGCAACGCCTCTCTCGATAGGCTGCTGCATTTGCCGCAAGAGCAGCCAATAGGCGCGCGAGCTGTTTCGCCTATGTCTGCTTGCTGCTGCAAAGCGTTTTACATTAATAAAAAATTAAGGATAATTTTTGGCTTCAATATCTCGTGGAAAAGAGGTTTTCCCCATAGCGTAAGCTATTACGCAGTACGAGAGATACTCTCGTAAGAGAACGGCGACCGTTGAAATAGGCGCGTTTGGTCAGCGGGTCCGCCCAGCGTCTGTAGCGAGCCCGCGACTTGACAGTGCGCTGTCAGGAGGCGGGGCATATTCTGTGTGTATGACCGAATTGAATCTGAAAGAACAGCGGACCTAGCGGCTTGAGGGCGGATCCGCCCCGGAGTCTGTTGCTATCAGGGTACGATGAGCATTTACTACTTTTAAAAAATGCGGTCAGGAAGCGGGTCGGGTACAATATTTTCATACTTTTTTTTGCGGTCCGAGTTGCGGGCGGGTTAGTTGAAAACGTCGGTCCGGTTCGGGTTCTTTATACATTGACCCGCGCATCACTGGTAGAGACAGACAAGTACTCCTCGCTGCAGACTGTAGCGCGGTGACGTCACGTATATACAATACGTCACGTACGTACGTCACGTATGTGTTACCACGCATGCGCCATATCGCGGTGACAGCGCATGCGCGTTACGCGGTTACGTCACGTGTTTTGACGCCCCGCGTTAATTTGACATAATATAAAAAAAAATGTTAATGTATTAAACTAAAGTAATAATGAAAGCAGCAAAAAGGAGTACAACACACATCCATAGTTTTAACTATGCCTGATTTAAGGTAAACTTATAAGAAATTTCAGAATGTATTATTGTGTAATATCTGTGTAGTATTTTATTTAAAGTTTATTTTCACATTCTTTTCCACTTCACTTTGTAAATTACAAAATTACTGTAAACACTGATGGCACCTTATATATTTCTCATTTTAATCATTCCCCTTTAATAGTTAATAATTGTTTATTTTTGTGCATTATAGGCTATCATAAAACATTTATTCCAATAAAGTAGTTTGAAGTTAAACCAACTACATACAGTACATTGTCAATCTCTGTATCCGATATTATGCATGCCAACTCAAAAAAAAACAAACTCATAACAGTCATAACTTTTCTTTCAAAACAAAGATAAAAGAAAAAGAAATGTGTAAAAGAAATATGTACAAATACAGATAATCACATACATCTGTACACACACAGACCGACAGACAGACAGACACACACTCACACAGTCAGACAGACAGACAGACAGACACACACACACACGAGCACAGAGACAGACACACACACAGAGACAGACACACACACACAGTCACACACACACACACAGAAAGACAGACAGAGACTGAGACACACAGAGAGAGAGAGAGAAACACAGAGACAGACACACAGACAGAGACAGAGACAGAGACAGAGACAGAGACAGAGACAGAGACAGAGACAGAGACAGAGACAGAGACAGAGACAGAGAGAGAGAGAGACAGAGAGAGAGACACACACACACCTACTCAGCTTGAAATTTCCCTCCATCATTGAAAAAACAATCAACTGAGCAATAGCCCTCAACCTCCTTATCAGAATAAAATCAACGCAGGACTCCACTTCTCAGGTGGGCAGTCCTTCTATATAGCAGTGCAAGCACAGAGTCAACGAGTACGGCACCCGGAACTCTTGCTTGTATTGCTGGAAAATGCACTCCAGTTCACAACACCTAATTTAGATAAAATACAGAACAAACAATATTGAATCATTTTGAAGAAAGGCATTAATATAGTACAGAGTCATACAAGGAATGTATATATATATATATTAAACAAAGTTATTGGCTTTGTCTGTAAAGTATCTAAGAAACTTTTCTTTGTTTATGAACAACATAAACTAGTTAAAAAAAAAAAAAAAGTGACGCTGTCTAAATGATAAAAAACAACTAAGGAGAATCACAATGAATCTTATTTGAAAATACAATGTTCAACTCCATTACTTTTTAATTAATTTCACCCCAAATGTATTTAACATAACTTACAGTACACTCACTACATTCATGAATGTAACTTTTACAGTACGATCTGATACTGAGGAACAACATTTCTTTTGCAATGGATGCAACAATCAACTACATTACTTGATTAATTTAAGTCTTTCTGCTCTATTTGAAGACATCTTTCAAGCCTTAATTTGTTTAAACTACATATCATTTTAAGACTCGCTGAAACTTGCTGAAGTCATTTTGATAATATGAGATCATAAAACATATAATAACATTTTGTAAAATCTAAAACATTTATGGCGCGCTCTATGGAATCTCTTACAATTAAAAGCCGTTAACACAAAAGAACAATTGTTAAAACAGCAGACTTACTGCTTACTGGCATCGAATCCATCGCCGGAAGTGATTGTAATGAACTGCGCGTGCACAAATGCGTATAATTTGCGCGTGCGCTCATGCGTCTACTTTGCACATGCGTGGTAACACATACGTGACGTATATACGTGACGTCACCGCGCTACAGTCTGCAGCGACGTGACGTATATACGTGACGTCACCGCGCTACAGTCTGCAGCGAGGGGTATCTCGAGACAGAGCGTATTTAGGCCACGCCCACACCGGGGAGATTAACTTTGCATTGCGAGAGGCTGCCTCCTTACAACAAAAGACAGAAAAATGCCTAAAAGCTGCTGTGTGACAAGGTGTATAGCAAACAAGCTAAAAAAAAAACAGAAAAACATTTTTATAAGCTTCCGAACCGGAAAAGCCAGCCTTTAAGGAGACAAAAGTAGATAGGCTACTGAGGCAATAAGACGTGAAGCATCAGGTTCACATATGGTGCATGGTGAAATAAGCAATCGACATGGTTAAAATTATGAATGTTTGTTGTTTTTTTTTTACAATATCATGTCGCGGTTCAGTGGGCGTAGTTCTCAGAGTAGTTCGAGAAATAGTTGAGCTCTTTCTCAATTCATCCACTTTTGTGTCCTGAAACAAACCGTTTTTGGGGTCGAGAGTTTATAAAAAATAATTTCTGGGTTATTTAGCATGTTTGCTGTACACCTTGTCTCACAACAGCTTTTAGACATTGTTTTGTTCTTTGATAAGTCACAAATGACCATAGATATAAACACTAGATGTCGCCTTGGAGTTCTAAACATGCGTCAAAACCGCCGCCATCTTGGAACAGGGGTCTTGTCATAGGAAGTAGCTAGGTAACGCTGAATTCATGGATGATGCTGGACTTTTGTGCTGCATATGGATGTCCACACGAACGAAATCTAAAAACCAGACATCAAGGGATTACATTTTACAAGATTGTGAAATTTTGTAAATTTTAAAAAATTTCTCTGGACTCAATGATAAATACATGTCTGACCATTTGAACGAACCAAAACAACTAGAAAATCGCATTCATGACGATTTATGGTGATTTTATTTCCGTTAGAGCATTTCCTACATTGACGCTGATTAGGGGTTCCCCTGTTTCAAGATGGCGGCTCTATTGACGCATTCGTTCCAATGAACTGCCGTAGCCAGGCGACATCTAGTGTTTATATCTATGCCAAATGACAAGGAGGCAGCCTCTCGCAATGCAAAGTCAATGAGGACGGTTGGATTGTTTTCCCCCCGGTGTGGGCGTTGCCTATCCTGGATAGCCCGGATGTTACCGGATGTTAATTTTTCGATCTGAACAGTCGAATTTGAGAGATCTGAATTTGAGAGATCTGAATTTGAGCAGTCGAATTTGTTCAACCTGAACCAATTTGATCTGAAATTCTGTAAGTTGATTTTTTTTGTTTTGTATCTGAATTTGTGAGCATTGAAAAATATTAATCGAAGTTCAGGTTTTTAAAATGTAAATCAAGAATTTTCGTAGGCCTATTTAAAATTCAGAGGTAAATTCGAATCAAATAAATTCAGATACATGGTTTCCAAACAAAGTAAAATCATTTCAAAGGGGTGAATTCAGAGCAAATCAATTCAGATAAATGTTTTTCAAAATAAAATATTTCAAAACTAAGTATTCAGTGGCTGTTAAATTTCAAATAGTTATGTCTCTTATTTGCTTCCATACACAACCACATTACCGGTATCTTTGAAAGCACCGGTTTTAGGTTTTATTAAATAT
The DNA here is from genome assembly GCA_030578255.1 of Tiaroga cobitis. Classification (NCBI taxonomy): domain Eukaryota; kingdom Metazoa; phylum Chordata; class Actinopteri; order Cypriniformes; family Leuciscidae; genus Tiaroga; species Tiaroga cobitis. The sequence goes on from CM060612.1 coordinate 25,336,029, forward strand.
TTAGCGACAAACAAACACAGTATAAAAAAGACTGATTAATGTGAATTTGAAAGATAAGATAAAAAAGAATGAAAACCCACTCAGATGGTGATATGCACTAAAATATTTTGGTAAAAGAAGACCGCGTCTTAGCGACCGTTTCCGTGGTGACTCCTAAATTTGGTGCCTGTTGAGAAAATCTTTGTGTGGTCATCGTAAAGTTTCATTCATAAATGATCTTACTCCACATTTTCAAACTTTTTTTCTGAATGAGCAAACCCATCTGAAAAGATAAGAATTTTAAAGAATATTTAATAACTACATTTTGATACAACACAGAGCTTAAAGACGCTGAACAGGTGGAACAACTAAAGCAGGATACCATCAGTGGCCTGAAACAGATCAACAGCACTGCTCTTCCAGGCAAGCTGAAGCTCTGGTGCCTTCAGTTTGGACTGCTCCCCCGCCTCATGTGGCCAATTTCCATCTATGAGGTCACCCTATCCCACACCAATCGGTTGGAGCGATTGGTGAATGTGCAGGTGAGAAAGTGGCTTGGACTACCCAGATGTCTAAGCAGCATAGGCCTGTACGGCAATGGACCCCTCTCTCTGCCAATCTCAAGCCTGGTGGAGGAGTACAAATGCTCTAAAGCAAGGCTTGAATTGACCCTCACAGAATCCCGGGATCCCTTCGTCAGAGGGGCTGCTCCCGCCTTAGCCACAGGGAGGAAGTGGAGGCCGGTGGTAGCAGTGGCACAGGCAAAGTCCGCTCTGAGACACCGGGACATAGTGGGCCAAGTCCAACAAGGCAGAGGGGGCTTAGGGTTGGGAGCAACAACACCCACATGGCAGAAGGCTACTCCAGCTGAACGCCGGCGCCTGGTGGTTGAGGAGGTGCGCCACCAGGAGGAAGCAGACAGGTGTGCCAGAGCGGTGTCCCAAGCCAAGCAAGGCCTCTGGATGAGGTGGGAAGGTGTAGAGAGGAGGAAGATCACTTGGAGCGAACTGTGGAATATGGAGTCCAATATGTTGAGCTTTACCATCAAAGCCACATATGATGTCCTGCCCTCCCCAACCAACCTACATCTTTGGTTTGGAGAGGATCCAGCCTGTCTCCAGTGTTCTGCCCCAGCAACCCTGAAACACATCCTGGTGGGCTGCAAGACCAGCCTTACGCAAGGCAGATACACCTGGCGCCACAACCAAGTGCTGAAGTGCCTCGCTGCTACACTGGAGAGTAAGAGGTTAACCGTCAACGCCATGCCCCTGGAAGCCCAGACTACCTTCCGGCAACCAACATCCTTCGTCCGGGAAGGGGAGAAACGGTCGACCAACCGATTGCCTCCAGAATCATGCCTACTAAACGCAGCGCGGGACTGGGAAATGCGTGTAGACTTAAGTCAGAGGCTCACCTTCCCACCTGAAATTGCAGCGACCAACCTGCGCCCAGACCTGGTCCTTTGGTCCAAATCCTGTCGAAGTGTCTTTATAGTGGAGCTGACAGTCCCGTGGGAGGAAGCCATCGATGAGGCATTTGAAAGGAAAAGGTTGCGATATGCAGAGTTGGCTGCCGAAGCAGAGGACCGGGGTTGGAAGGTAAACGTGCGTCCAGTGGAAGTGGGCAGCAGGGGCTTTGTAGCTAGTTCCACCACAAGGCTGCTAAAGGAGGTTGGAATCAGAGGACAGGCTCAGCGGAAGGCCATCAAAGACCTTGCAGTTGCTGCCGAAAGAAGCAGTCACTGGCTGTGGCTGAAGCGGAAGGAGACGGTATGGGCTGCCAAGTGACCTCATGGAGCCTCCGGTGCGACACACACCCAGGTCTGATCAACCTGTGGTGGGCCAGCCTCGGGTGAGGGTGTATTGTGATAAAAGGCCGAAACACCCAATGAGGCCGGGGTGCACAACTGAGGATGTGTCGTATTGGAGGCACCAAGCGGTCATCCCCCAATCCAACCCTACCCAAGAGGACATCTCCAACAACAGCGCTTGCTGAACATCAAGGGATTTTAACACCTAGTCCTAATAAGCATATTGATGATTTATGTTTTTCTTTTTGGACTTTATGTTTTGCCATAATTTTCTACTTTTAGTTATTTTCTTCACACAACTATTGAAAACAAAATAAATTACAACATCCATTAAACATGGGCATGCTACTACATATTAAAACAGTACATTGTACATTGCATTTATTTTGAAAATAATTCCCAGACATTGACAGAAAAAAAGGACATTACCTTTATTTTAAAAAAGATGTGAGATTCAAGAATAGTTCTTAGAAATAACTTCTGCCTCGCTTCCTATAGCTGGAAATAACTACTGAAACTAGCAGAGCTTGTCTGCACGATCACTGCATACATGTATAAGGTCATGTTGCATATAATGCACACAAAGTATAAGATATTGTCATATTTCACAGAAATATCAGTGTTTGATTTAAGAACTTTTTGTGAACACAAGTTCAGAATTTTGTAGTAAAAAGAAATTCTGAAGAGCGGAAGTCAAACATTTTCATGTGAGCAGGAATGGAAAAAGCCCTTCGACCACACTCTTTACTCAAACACACTACTGACACCTCACACACAAAAACTGACATCAAACACAAACCTCCAGCAGCAGACACACTCTCACGCACAAGCTATCTGTCCAACAGATCAAACAATATCGGTTTAGATGTAAATAAATGACTAAAGTAGGGTCTCCACTATTTTACATTTATGTTTTGCACTTTTTTCATGAGATTCATAACCATGGTCTCTTTATTACGGAGCCTATAAAGAGACAAGGTGATGAAAGGAAAAATATAGTTTTAAAAACAAATTATATTTTTGCGAGTGAATGCAATGTTTCTCATTTTTTCCCCACTCCCATCACATTTTTTTAACGTCCCTTTAGGGGCTCTGTACTTTAAGATGAAACATGAAAGGAAATTTCCAATGAAAGTGATCAAACAGCTGTCTTTATGAAAATAATTAAGTTTGATCATCTGCTCATGTTGAGAGGGGCATAATCCATGTGATCCTCCCTTTTTACTTTCTGTAATAAAAAACAACAATAACAAAATATATGAGAATGATAAGAAATGTGGTAGGTTATTTCTAAAGATTGATTGAGATGTAATGTGATCGGCACTTTTATATGAAAAAAGAATTCCCTCCTACGCAAAGCTAACATAAACCAGCTTGAGGAAACGCCTTTAAAAAAAAGTTGTGGGTGATAGCATAATAATAATAATAACAATAATAATAATATATTCAATTTTATTTAGCATACTATTTCGAGTTGGAATTTATCTGACACAAGAACTTTTATTTTAATTAAACAAAACCTTGTTTGTTTAAAGGGACTTGTTATTTTCTTGTTGTACAAACTGTTAAAATGTTTATTTTCCTCAATGTAATTACATTAGTTTAAAAATTGGAGATAGTGCAGTGTTTCTCAGTTGCTGAAATGTTGTAGGCCAGTTCAAAGGACTAATTGCTTGCTTTAATGTAATCTGTGAAGTGTATTTGTATCTTACCGTTTTCTGAGCGTTTCTTTTGAAGAACACTGGATCTGCGTAAGTGATCTCTTCTGCACGAGTCTCCTCTGTTTCAACAATAAAAGATACATTAAAACAACACAACTCAACTTGATCTGTTTCTTTACAACATATAATTATTAGGGTTGTCAAAGTTAAAACATTAATGCACACATTTAATTAAATGTTTAACGATGCAGTTTTTAAAAATGGCTTCAACCGTTTAACATTAGGCATACAACATTTTCACACACAAAACATTCAGAACAGAGTTTGTGTTTACCATTAAATTGAGAGAATCATTCTTTAATTTATCATTTTTGCATGGTAAAATTTACCAAGTCATCATTCCCAGAGATTTTAATTTGAGCATTAGCAGGTTCTTTACACATGTAAGATTATGTTTATAAAATAGAGAACGCATTTTCTTGCTGAAAACATGCAGATTTTCATTTCTGTTTTTGCATTTCCAGTGTTTTTAATAAAAATGAATTTTGATCATTTATAAAAAGTAATTATGAAAATAATTATGTGACAATAATTGATTAAATTATGTTATAATGATTGATTAAGTTCAATCAATCCATCAAAAATATTTAAAGCGCATTTTAAAAGTGTTATTTGTCATAATACTTCTTTGTAACACTTGCCTCCGCTGTCAATTTTTCTACATTTCTTGCAGATGCAGAAGATCCCAACGGCAGCAACAATCATCAGAGATCCAGCAGAGATCAACACCATATAAAACAATGGTAGAGCCTGATCTATAATGGACAAAGTGAACCATTACTGCGAGTGAATATCAGCACTACAGTATAACTTGATGGATCAGGTCAGTAAACACACACATATATCATCAGTGCTGCTGTACCTGCACATGTGTGGCAGAGTGTGTTGATGTCCAGATGTGTGGTCTGGTTGCTGATGGGATTGTTCAGCACACAGCTGTAGGGGTTTTTATCCTGATATTCCACCTCCAGAGGTAGAGAGAGACTGATGCTGAGATCACACACACTGATGCTGGACAATACACTCATTCCTGCGTACCAGGAGAGAGTCGCATCACACACATTCAACACTGATGAACACACCAATGAACAATTTGATGATGATGATGAACAGTCTCTGGTAATGTAAGGAGTGGGCAGATGAGCTGGAAAATATGAGAGAATAAACATAAATGTGGTTAAATCTAGTCAACAATCTTATTTCCAGTGTAGTGGAATGACAGTCAGTGAGTGTTTCTATCATCTCAAACTATACAATTATTAAACATGTCAAAATATAAAAATAATGGATAATTCAGAGTTCAGTAAAAGTTAAACCTAATCAACAGCATTTGTTGCAATCAAAGGCAAATTGTGTTTATACCACAAATTATTTCCATTTGTCCTGCAGAAAAGCGAGACTCTGGGTTAAAGTGAGACTCTTACAATGGAAGTTAATGAGTTTTCAACAGTACAGCCACAAGACATGAACAATGAATGTTAACATGATTTCAGTCAAAAAAATGTTGCTAATTTTTCGTGTGTAAAGTTGTCTAATTTTACAATTTTGTCCCTTTGCTAAAAGAACTCCTAAAATGATAAAACAGTAAAAAAAATATGATTTAAATATTACAGCTTAACTAAAGAGAATAATTATTGTGTTTCTATTCAATTATAAGCTTCACATTCTCCTTATAAATCCTTACAAAACTGACTTCCATTGTAAGCGCCTTGTTGTAACCTTTTTTTTTTTCTCAGAATTATTTTTGCGGTAATCAACATTATGCTGCCAATTAGGTTTAGCTTGTATTGAACCCAAAATATTCCTTAACAATTTCATAATAACAAGAATATTTGAAGGAATGAAGAAATGATCTCTACTCACCATAGACAGAAACACTGAATGTTTTTGATGATCGTTTCGCTCCACTTATCAGTAGTTGATAAACTCCAGTATGTTCAGTTGTGGTGTGTGTGATGGTCAGAGATCCAGTTTGATTGTCCAGCTTCAGTCTGTCTCTGAATCTCCCATCAGGACCATCATCAAATGTGGAGGAGACTCCAGCAGCTTTACTGATTTGAGCTATGAGAGACTTTTCAGCTTCAAATTTCCACAGTATATCTTCATCTTCTTGTATTTCAGTAACATCAGAGTTTAGAGTAACAGAATCTCCCTCCATCACTGACACTGAATCACCAAACACACCTGAGAACATGAAGAGGTTTTGTCACTGATTAAGGCTCTTACAAAGCCTGAACTCATTTGATAACCTTTAAATATGAATTGAAGAACAGCAGCAGATTTTACAAAATGAAAGGTGACCCATATCAACAGTCAGACATGTGATATTTATCTTCATCGTGTTTTAAAATGATCTTCTGTAGCAAAAATAAATGTAAAGTTACATGATAAATGCAGCTGAAAACAATCTAATTTGAACTGTAGCAGTAGCTTATTACTCTGAAATGCAAATAAATGACACCACACAAATATGAACAACTTACCAATGAGACGGCAGCAGCACAAACAGAGCAAAACAAGCGTGTGAAACATTATCAGTTGTTCAGTGAAAACTCAAACTGATAAAAACAAGCGCAACGGTTAATCTTGCGTGTGAATCCTCCCCTGACAGAGTTTGACCCTCCTATAGTGCGCACACACAGCCGCTCTGCGCATGTTAAATATGGTTACATACAGTCTTAGAATAAGACTATATGTAATAAAACTATGTTTTGTTTTTAAAAGTGGAAAACATACATTTTTTGATAATCTTTGAAATGTTGATTGACGATGTGAAATATTTAAAAGTAGAAGAATATTGTGTGAATATTGGATGAAAAAATATGATGAATATTGTGGAGTGAAATGGAGTGTAAGTCTAATTTTAAAATGGCTGTGTATATTTATTCAGCTCTCATTTTCAGTGTATGGAAAAAGTTAAAGCCGTGTCTATTCTCACATACCGGTTTACTGAAGTTCGTCTTCTGAGTGAAACTGAAAGATGCTGTGGTTGGTGTTCTTCAGAGATGTGGTCTGATCTGTTGGTGGACAAACTTGTTCGTGAGAGAGAATGGCTATTTAGAGCATGTGTGTATAAAGGTGAAGAGCTTTACTGTTCTGCTATAAACGACTTTGCATCAGTCTCTACTCTACAGAAACAATAGGCCTGAACCATGATGAGAAATGGTGTCTGACAGACAGAGAAAAGCAACAGCAAAACAATGATCATAAAACATATTTTAAAAGTGCAGATTGTAAACATTATTTTTCATAAAATAAATTTTATATCAAGCAATTTAGTAAAAAAAAAAAATTAAACTGCTAAACTGCTTTATTTATTTAGGGATGCCCCAATCCTGTTCCTGGAGATCTAACTTCCTCCAGAGTTTAGATCTAACCCTGATCAAACACTCCTCTCTGTGATTATCAAGTGCTCCTGAAGAGCTCATGGTGCGTTTTAAAGGGATAGTTCGGCCAAAAATGATATTTAAACCATGCATTACTCACCCTCAAGCCGTTTGAGATGCATCTGTCAATCTTGTTTCAGACGAACACATTTTCAGTTATTTTTGAAAACATCTTAGACCCTTCAGTGGATATAATGTGAAGCAATGGGGTCCACCTCCTTCAAGTCCCAAAATGTGAATACATCCTTCACAAAAGTAATCCATCCGGCTCCAGGGGGATAAACGAAGGCCTTCTGAGGGTAATCCGTGCGGTTTTGTCCTAAAAATATACATATTTAAAACTTTATAAATGAAAATATCTGACTTCCGGCAACGATCGACGCGCGTTCACGGGTGATGGAAGTCGGTGTACGAGGTAAGACGTAGAGTAGGAACTGTTGTGACGTAGAACGAACGCGCCAGCGCAGCCAGAGAGCAGAGCAAAACAAAACACGAAAGTGCGTGAACGCACGCGTGTCGATCGTTGCCGGAAGTCAGATATTTTCATTTATAAAGTTTTAAATATGTATATTTTTACGACAAAACCGCACGGATTACCCTCAGAAGGCCTTCGTTTATCCCCCTGGAGCCGGATGGATTACTATTGTGAAGGATGTATGCACATTTTGGGACTTGAAGGAGGTGGACCCCATTGCTTCACATTATATCCACTGAAGGGTCTAAGACATTTTCTAAAATAACTGAAAATGTGTTCGTCTGAAACAAGATTGACATATGCATCTCGAACGGCTTGAGGGTGAGTAATGCATGGTTTAAATATCATTTTTGGCCGAACTATCCCTTTAATCAGCTCCCTAGGTCATGAATATGTATATAGTGTATAATATATTGACCGGAGAAAACTAAAGAATACACCACATCCCAGACGTAGTATTGAAGGAAAATTGAGCGGAAGTACATAGGAGGGTGGAGCCAGGCTACTAATTACCCGTCTAGCGATGTATGTTCATGCTGAATTAATAAAAAAGGTTTGTATTTTAAAAAAAACTATCGCATGTCATATGTAGTGATTTAGCTCATGTGATTTGTTTCGCGCTTCACGAGTTTTAACTTAGGCTGCATCCGAAATCTAACTTGTTGCATTGCTGTAGGCAATGAAGCGGCGTTTGTGCACGAAGGTTCTCACGAAATTTCGGACAGAAATCTGAGGCAGCTTAATGATCTACCGCAAAACAGAGAGAGCTTTGGCGAAAACTAAGCAAATATTTAATTACTAGTAATTTCTCACTAGAAATTACATCAGAAGATGAAAACGTTGGTCAAAAACGTACATTTACACGCAAACTGACCAGCAACTGCAATTTTCAGACGCCATCTTTATTTTTCGAGCTCAACTGTCACAGAATGGAAAGCACAGGATTGTGGGATATGAAAGGCAGTGAAGGATACATCTATACTTCCTTCAAAAATCGATCGGATGAAGGTATTTCAGGAGACAGAAAGTGAAGCTTACATTGGATTCGGACGTGCCTTGATGCCTCAAGACCTTGGACCGAAGGCAGCATTGATCAGTTTACTGTTGTAGCCTCAGTGAGTATCGATGCTTCTGGTTTTCATGGTGCATTGTGTGACTTTTTAGGGAGCGAACCTTTCAGTGCACTAGAATGATTTTGCGATTGAGACAGCCTTTAAAATGGCCGACTCCCTGATCGGTGCCCTGACTAGTAGTGGCTTCTGAAGTAGGGAGACGCAACAATCATTAGCTGGTTCAGGTGTGTTGATCAGGGTTTGAGGAACTTTGCAGGAAGGTAGATCTCCACAAACAGGATTGGGCACCCCTGTTCTCAGGGGCGTAGAATTTAGTAGGGACGCTAGGGACGTGTCCCTACCAATATCCAGTGACACTGATATATCCGTAGCAATAATTTCGATCAAAACTTAATATATATTTATACATTGATGTCCCCGTCCCCACCAATTTCAAAATCAAACCTACGCCACTGCCTGTTCTAAAGGTTTTATTTTGTATCCTAGGTTTCCAATGGGGTGACTGACTTATTACAGGTGAGATTTGGCCAAACGTCTGAAATGGGTCATACTGACATTTAGCGGTCAACACATGCAAACCCAAAAACAATGATATCTTCCACATAATGCTTGGAGAGTCAAACTGTAAATATGGAAATAAAAACATTGAATTATATTATTTTAGTCCTGATATGGTGAATAATAGCAATAAATCAATTTCCAAGCCCTTTGAATGGGTGATATTCCTGCTACTATGTCTAACCGAATTGATACTCTACATTCCTCCTTATGGAGGACAAACCCCTCTTGACTGCACCGCTGACGGGCGGGCAACAAGGTTTTGGTTCGATGCGAGAGCCATGGGCGGCGGGGGTTAAAGAATCAATTTTCTGAGAGCTCCGTGGAGGAGCGGATGTAACTCGCTCCTTCTCGGAAGGGGGCACCGGTGTGAGGAACCTGGCGTAAATGGCTGGGGCTTCTCCCTGGGGTGGGCTTTTCAGGGACGATGCAGCATCAGGGGAGGGAAATACAGCTAATGTCTCTTCAACCCTGGGCATCGTCCCATAACAGTTCTCCTAGAGCCCCACGAGCGATGAATCAACTGTGGGAGGACATGAGGAGAATGCTTTTTCCAGGATCTCCACACCTCCATTTGAGATCTGAAAAAAATGGCAAACCTTGGCGTGAAGGCTGTAATTCTGATCGCAGGAAGCGTATATCTATTATTATTTTACCGCTTACCGCTTCTCGACCGGCCAGTTTATATTAACCGCGGCACGAGTTAAAACCTCCACAGGCTCCTCATACTGTGGGGAAAGGGCTGGCGAGTCACCCAAGTCGCCCGTATCGATTAGGATGTCCACCTCCTCAGAAGTGGACAGTCCCAGCAATATGCACTCAAAGCGGGATTCTGGGTCCCAAACCGAGTGTTGGGGCTAAATATTGAAAGCTGAGAAAGGTCTGAAGCCGCCTCAAATTCTCCACTAGCTGCATTCGCGAACCCCACAAGTAAAGCCACCACTTAAAACATCAGGACCCGAACCATGGGGAGCGCAAGCATAGCCGCTTACATCAGAACACGGCCAGGCGGGAGTGGAACGTGCTCAAGGGAAACACATTCATATCATCTATCCTCGCCAAAATGATACCGTGGGCCAGGAGGAACACACATAAGTAAAGCTTTCAAAGGATGAAAAATTGATCTTTGACTCAATATTTAAATATTGAGATAATATCTGTCACCTTCACATGCACTGCAAGTAACACAATTAGGCATAAAATTAGTCAGTTTTACTGTGCACTGTGCACTGCTACTGTTCCTCAAAAACACACATTTATCAGTTAAATCAATATCATACAAACTGATGATTAAAGGAGAAAGGTCAAAAATATCAGTAGTACTGATTATCAGTCGATCTAGTAACGATGACTAAAGGCCTGTTCACACAAAGGACAATAACTAGATAACGATAAAGATAGTTCTAAATATCATTCTCAATATTAAATTATATAGCAGAGTTCACACCACAGCTAACGATAACGGCACACAGAGAGAGAGAGAGAGAGAGAGAGAGAGAGAGAGAGAGAGAGAGAGAGCTTCTCACTACAGAGCAAATGGGTGGAGCTTACGTCAAGTGCCTCCACAAATGTAATTTAGGCCAACTGGGTGGAGCTAGAAAATATCCAACCACATCCTACTCACAACCCTATCCCTCCACCCCATTAGACGTCCAGAGAGGGGGAGCTGGATGTCATCTGACTCTGCAGCGAGTACCACTTGCAGAGAAACACTATTGTTGGAATTTCTTTCAGAGCAATTTTATCCAGAAAGATAAAAACATTGACAGCCAACTTAGAATCCATCCTTCTGTAACGATCTCATGCATTTAAAGTAAACAAAAAACATGCGCTTTGAATAAACGATAGGCTACTGAACGATATTGTCCGCTGGTGTGGACGCTAAGATATTAATCTTTATAGTAATCTTTCTTGGTGTGAACTGCCTTAAGTCTTTTTCATGAAATATCCAGGTCTGTCTTTAAGTGGTAGGCTTTAGAAAGAATAACTATGTGTTGCTGTTCTACTTGTTACTGTAACTGGTGTGATTTAGGCTACTATCACCGCAGTTCTTCTACACAAAACACCACCACTACAGAATGACAAGTGCGTACATACTGCGGATTTAATATATATATGAAATATAAGAGGTTTGTTGTTCAAATAGCCATCCGTGGTTTGGGTCTTCAGCACTTCCTCTAGCCTATGAGAACAGCAGCCTCTATTTATAGCGAGTAAAAGTAGCACTATTCTTAGAGAGGGGATTTTCTGCTTTGGACACTAGAGAGCAATGATGTGCTTGTGTTACATTTGCCAAAATATCCTGAAGATAATATTGTGTGTGATACTGCAATCATTATGCAAACCAGTTATCCAATTAAATTTACTTAAAAGAATGGCACAGTGAAGGGTGTGATTCATATTTAATAATGAATGTTAGGTACATTTCCACACGATAAACTTAAAGTAGAACATTTTAGTTGAGATTACAAAATTTCATACATCACAATTACACCAAAAGATATGACAAAAATAGTGAAAACAGAGAATAAATGTGGTCAAAGTCAGTGTTCAGCTATTAACTCTATAACATCCGTCCCAGTATAATATTTGATCACCGTCTTTTTGGGACATTTTCATACACAGGATCCGTCTTTGATTTCTGAAAAGAAACACAAACTCATTCAGGAACCTGTGGATGTGACGGTTTAAAAGCTAATGATAGAACTATACTTCAAATTTATGAAAAATCCTTACGAATTTTTATTCTATTTTATACTTTATTTAACTGAATAGTATTTGTACAAATATAGAAGCAAAAGAAGCACAAGAAGTCTACATCACATTTGTTTTTGAATGTTAAAACAGGGGTCTTCTGGAAAAAAGGTAGGAAACCACTTCACTACTCCACTCTATTGAGTAAAATGGCAGCGATCTAGTAGATACACCACACACATCCAGACAGCTAGTGTTTTAGTCAAGACCACCTAATCTGAGACCAACTCAAGACCAAGACCAATGTGTGTTGAGACCAACACCAAGACCAAACCAGTCCAGCACTCCTTAAATTCATAAAGATCCTCATTACCACCTAAGAAATTACTTATTTTTAATCAATAAATATAATTAGAATAGCACACTATACTGTATAGACTATAGCTGTTACCAATCAAATGAAATCATTAACAAAAATATTCTTCTGCACTGCAGAGGTGGTACAGAAGATGCATCCGAATTGGTAAATTGCAAATGCATAAATAATGTTGAGAATAATGTTTTTTTTTTATATTGAATGTTTGTATAAAAGAAATATCATCTTTGCAGCCATGCTCAAATTTGTGAAAACAGCTCTCTTGCTCTTGTGATATTGCTTAATTAGATCACATGTTATAATATAAAAATCCAGATCTGATACAAGTACGGTACTTTTTTGCAACAATATCTTGTTTTTTTGTGAGCATTTGTAGTAATCTTGGTGACATTTTTGACACAATCCCTCATTAATTTCTGAACTGGCACAATAAATAAATCAAATTAGCAATAAGTTACTGATTGCATCTGAAGCAGTACGTTTTACTTCCAATCACATTAATGATGTTAATAAATAAATCAGACAATGCACCTGCAATTTTTGAATTCGGCAATCTTGACCGTTCTTGAAACAAAATCCCAAGACCTCTAAAGGCTGATTTATACTTCTGCGTCGGACCTACGCCGGAGCCTCTACGCTATAGACTACGCGTTGGTTTTCATTTATACTTCAGCGTCGTTTTCCGGATTGACTTGCAATTACACATAGATAGGGAGAATGTGAAACCTGAGGGAGGGGTTCTAGCAGGCCAATCACAGCGTTTGTATCCGCATAGAATTGACCCGTTGTTACATTTTTGGAGAGGTGGACGTCAGGGTATGCCGAAGGGTCCGTGCGCTACACACAGCTTACGACGTGGTTACAGTGTGAGTTCGACGCAGAAGTATAAATTGGGCTTAACTCCCAAGATGGCATGATGCTGCAAACTTCAATCTGACTAACTGACTGCAACAACTTCTTATAACACAGTCAAGAAGGATCTTACCGTTTTTCGTGTTGTTGGTTTACACAATTTTGAATTAGCTCTGTCTCTCTCCTGTGTCCGAACTGCATTAACAATAACCACAGATAAGTTAAATACAACAGAGCTTGCATTCTTATATATATATATTATATATATATATATATATATATATATATATATATATATATATATATATATATATATATATATTATATATCTGATTCATGTGAATATTCATAGTTAATAATTGAATTCCTGACCTTTTTTTCGACATTTCCTGCAGATGCAGAAGATCCCGACTACAGCAACAATCATCAGAGATCCAGCAGAGATCAACACTATCAGAGACACTGAGACTGGAGGAACTGAAGGAGACTGTGACAGAGTCTGTGGGAGCAGTGCTGTGACGGCTAAAGAGAGACAGTCATTAGTGTGAAGAATTAGTCAGTTCTTCAACATAACAGATCAGGGCTGCGTTTCCAAAAGCATTGTAAGATAAGTCGACCATATAGAGAACACTGGTGGCAATGGTCTCCACATTCAACTTGGGCTTACAATGCTTTTGGGAAACACAGATCAGGCCAGTAAACACACACACATATATCATCAGTGCTGTGGTACCTGCACATGTGTGGCAGAGTGTGTTGATGTCCAGATGTGTGGTCTGGTTGCTGATGGGATTGTTCAGCACACAGCTGTAGGGGTTTTTATCCTGATATTCCACCTCCAGAGGTAGAGAGAGACTGATGCTGAGATCACACACACTGATGCTGGACAATACACTCATTCCTGCGTACCAGGAGAGAGTCGCATCACACACACTCAACACTGATGAACACACCAATGAACAATTTGATGATGATGACAGATTTTGTGAAAAATCTCTGGTGATGTTAGGAATTGGCAGATGAGCTGGGAAATATGAGAGAATAAACAGAACCACAATTTATTGTCAGCAGAAATGCAACAATGAGACTCACAACGGCAGTCAATGAGGCCTAACCGCCAAAGGGATCCTATTATGCCCTTTTACGAAGTCTTGATTTTTTTTGGTAGGGGGGTGTACTAGAATATGTTACTTGCTTGATTGTTCAAAAAAACACATTATTTTTCATATATTTGACATATTTACAGTTCCTTTCTCCCCAGGCTGGCTAGAACGCGAGTCTGGCTAGTATACGAAATGTGCTGTGATTGGTTAGCTTGCCCAGTGTGTTGTGATTGGCACCGCTTTGTGATTCCCGTTCAGGAAATGTTCTGCCACTTACCATAGCTCTCTACTAAGATGTAAATATTAAGGATGGTGTCAACTTCAAGCCAATAGGCTTTATGCACAGCTGCACTACTTCCTGAACTTCAGCCAGCTCCTTTGTTTCCTGTCTGCCATTATTGGACAAACTGATTAATCCAGGTGTGCCTGATGATTGTTACTGAGGCCAGGCACACCTGGATTAATCAGTTTGTCCAATAATGGCAGACAGGAAACAAAGGGCTGGCTGAAGTTCAGGAAGTAGTGCAGCTGTGCATAAAGCCAATTCAAACCTGATTCAGACTTAAGAAAGTTAACAAAAAAAAGGATTGTGCAGAACGGATTTGATACACGGACTTTGCAAGCACGGATTTCACAGGACGTTTAAATGTTTTTTTTTTGGTAATACAAACAGTAATAATCACAAAATCAAAATGTTTTGGTGAACAGCCTTACAAAAGCAAGAGCTTACAAAAGCTACAGTAAACACTATATCAACACTAATGTTGGCTAGCAGGTGAGATAAAACTTATAATTGGAACGGTTAATAGAAAACGCAACTAGAAATAATAAGACATACTTAATTGCTATCCGCAAACAACAGATTGTCCTGACATTTCAGGATAATCTTTTTTGCGTAGCCTGCATTGTACTCATCTTAGGTTCTGGAGGATCTCTGTAAAATATGCAGCTCACAAATAAACGTTGGGGTTTAAATGTTCAGTAACACTGTTTAAAATAAATGTAACCACACTAAGTTCGTCAGTCTTAGGAAGGCTTTGAAACAATGAGGTTCATTCTCGTGTTACGCATCACGTTTGAGCTTCTCAAGAACCAATGAGGTTCATTCTCATGTTACGCATCACGTTTGAGCTTCTCAAGAACCAATGAGGTTCATTCTCATGTTACGCATCACATTTGAGCTTCAGCAAGAACCAATGAGGTTCATTCTCATGTTACGCAGCACATTTGAGCTTCTCAAGAACCAATGAGGTTCATTCTCGTGTTACGCAGCACATTTGAGCTTCCGCAAGAACCAATGGGGTTCATTCTCATGTTACGCATCATGTTTGAGCTTCTCAAGAACCATTGAGGTTTATTCTCGTGTTACGCATCATGTTTGAGCTTCCGCAAGAACCATTGAGGTTTATTCTCATGCATCCAGCAGGTTAGTTTGAGCTTCGGTTCTTATGTGCGCTTATCAATGTTTGTATGTGAATAATAGCCTAAATTCAATCTGATGATCATATAAAGCGTCGCCGATTGAGTCCCTTCAGAAAATTTGGACTAAACCACCTGATTCATATGAACTAGTTTTATGATCTCTTTATGAATGTTTTAATTGAACCAATGAATGTTTTAATTGAATCAATGGATGGAAAGTAATCGCTCAGATTTCATTAAAAAGATCTTCATTTGTGTTCTTAAGATGAACAAAAGGCTTACAGGTTTGGAACATGAGGGTGAGTAATTAATGCCAGAAGTTTCATTTTTGGGTGTACTAACTCTTTAACTTTGGCTAAACTCAGAATATTCCTTTAATAAAACAAGAATATTTTAACATTTGGACAAATGTTGGACAAAACTCTCTACTCACCATAGACAGAAACACTGAATGTTTTCGATGAATGTTCAGCTCCAAATATATCTAGTTTATAGAGTCCAGAGTCTGTGGTTCTGGTGTGTGTGATGGTCAGAGATCCAGTTTGATCGTCCAGCTTCAGTCTGTCTCCGAATCTCCCGTCAGGAACATCATATGTGGAGATATGTTTCTCTTTATTTATTTTAGCTATAAGAGACTTTTCAGCTCCAAATTTCCACAGTATGTTGTCGTCTTCATGTATTTCAGTGACATCAGAGCGTAGAAGGATCAAATCTCCCTCCATCACTGACACTGACTCGCCAAACACACCTGGAGAACAAACAGAAACAGGTTTTATGCAGATTAAGGCTCCTAATGGTTTGTGAAGGATGAAATCAGTTGTTTGAAAGTAAATATTAAAGGGGTGGTTGATTATGATTTCACTTTTCTGACTTCAGTTAGTGTGTATTGTTGCTGTTTGAGCATAAACAACATCTGCAGTTACAATGCTCATAATTCAAAGCAAAGAGATATATTTTCTTTACAGTATTCGCTTTTAAAGGACTACAAGAAACGGGACTACATGAGCTTCCTCCCGGGTTAGTGACATCACAAACCCTAAAATTTACTTAAGGGCAAGCAACAAAGGGGGTGTAGCTGTAAAAGCAAAAATGGATTTTGATTGATTTCTACGCATCTCGCGTCTTGACAAATTATTTGTTGCTGGAATCTTATCGCATTGTGTCTGGTTAGGACAAGGTGTCATGGTGCGTTCACGTGCTATTGAAAATATGATATTTTCCACTTGTGAACTGGTATTTACCAGTGTGTTGCGTTCAAGTGCTTTTGTTGTCGTAATGTGGTAAAAAGATGGAGATCCAGACCTGTTATTTAGCTAAAACTATTTTAGATTGCTTAAGTAATCTGCTACAGCAAGAAGATGATTTATCAAACCTCAAACGGTAAATAATATGCTGTATATTTTCTAGATCATGAATAGTACATATTTTTACCATTCACGACTCTCGCGTTGCTCTCCGTCAGTTTGAAAAGGTCAAAGGTTATCTCATCTCGGCAACTCGTGCATCAAAATATTCTATGAGCTGCCCAGTGGAAAATACCACATGAGGGGGTGTTCATGTGCATTTTCCACGTCGGCTTTTGGTATTTACCATAATTACCACAGCACGTGAACCCACCATCATACCACATTACCACCCCTTTAATTGTTTTTTTTGTCAAATTAATTTGTATTACATTTGTTGTCATTCATGATTACTGCAAAAGTATTTTAAAATAAATGTTTAAATGATAGCTGGGCATGAATTTTCAGTTATCCATTTTGTTTGAAATTAATTTATGTAAAATCACACAAAAGGCCTGATTTTTGAAAGGAGCACAATGGGGCCTCCACTGTTCGAGTTTCTTCATTTTAGACATTTCCATTATTCTACATGACTTTTAACATTTTAAAACATGTACATGATTTTCCCAGACATAAAAATTACAATTTAAAAGTTCACTGACAACCAGAGGCCTGAATCCAAAGTATATCTCAAAATAAAATCTAAGTTTGATTTGATCTGCGATAACAATTGTAAAAAGTCTAATCTAAACCTTAGCCGTAGTTTGTCACTTTGTTCTGAAACAAATAGATATTAAGCCATAAAAATGTTTTTAAAACTTACCAGTGGTACACCTCCTGCACAAACAAAACAAAACAAACATATGAAACATTTTCTGCACCCGTTCAGTGTCTGATCTAACAAGATTATCTGATGAAAACACTCAACCAGCTTTGAAACCTCCCACAACAGTAAGACCCCCATATCCCCCCCCCCCCCCCCCCCTTCTCTTTCTCTTTCTCTTTCTCTCTCTCTCTCACACACACACATACAGTTCTTAATAGTGGACAACAATCTTCCTCTATCATTTAGCATTGATAATGTTTGAAAAATAGTTGTCTGAATGTATTATGTAATACTGATTTTATAATTCAATTTTATAATTGAATATCCATGTAAACATTGTGTACATTGGAAAAAATTATTTTAGCACCTCATCTTCTGAGTCAAACTGAAACCTGCTGCGGTCGGGTTTCTTCAGAAACGTGGTTTGATCTCTCGGATGGACATACATCTTTGGCAGGAAAGTGGCGATTTCTTTTATGCGTGTTTAGTTTGTAGATAAAGAGCTACTTCCTGTTCTATTGTTATGAACTTTAGTTTGACTTTACCTCTAAATAAATATGACTTCCAGTGCAGTAAAGTTCTGAATCAATCCATCAAAACTTATGCATGTAAAACAACTGTATTAAAATCATTGATAAACTACCTGGATTATCCTCTTCTTCTCTACCTAAACTTTTACTTAAAGGGTTAGTTCACCCAAAAATGAAAATTAAGTCATTAATTACTCACCCCCATGCTGTACCAACCCCGTAAGACCTTCGTTTATCTTCGGAACACAAATGAAGATATTTTTGATTAAATCTGAGAGCTGGATCACTGCTACATAGGCTCCCTAAGGGAATGACACTTGACGGTCCAGAAAGTCATTAAAGAAAATGTTTAAATATTCCATGTGCCAACAGTGGCTCAATTATAAGTTTATCAAGCGACGAGACTACTTTTTGTGCGGAAAAACAAACAAAAATAACGACTTTATTCGACTATTCCTTTTCTTCCTTGTGGGCCAGAGACGAGAGTTCAAGAGATTTCCACGACGCGTGCGCGAGAACTGAGATGAGGACGTTCTTCTTCGACTCCTTCTTGTTACCGGCTGCTCACCGCTTAGAAGTATTACCGCCACCTACCGTATAAGATGACGTGTTGGAAGCGCAAAACTTTCTGTTTACAAGCAGAGGAAGACGCGCGCTGTACATACGCTTTTCAATTCGACACTTAATGTGCTGTAGGTCTCGCTATATTATATACAATGGTTAAAAAGTCGAAATCAGTAGACATATTTACGAATTGAAACGCGTATGTACAGCCCGCGTCTTCCTCTGCTTGTAAACAGAAAGTTTTGCGCTTCCAACACGTCATCTTATACGGTAGGTGGCGGTAATACTTCTAAGCGGTGAGCAGCCGGTAACAAGAAGGAGTCGAAGAAGAACGTCCTCATCTCAGTTCTCGCGCACGCGTCGTGGAAATCTCTTGAACTCTCGTCTCTGGCCCACAAGGAAGAAAAGGAATAGTCGAATAAAGTCGTTATTTTTGTTTGTTTTTCCGCACAAAAAGTAGTCTCGTCGCTTGATAAACTTATAATTGAGCCACTGTAGGCACATGGAATATTTAAACATTTTCTTTAATGACTTTCTGGACCGTCAAGTGTCAGTCCCTTAGGCAGCCTATGTAGCAGTGATCCAGCTCTCAGATTTAATCAAAAATATCTTCATTTGTGTTCCGAAGATGAACGAAGGTCTTACGGGGTTGGTACAGCATGGGGGTGAGTAATTAATGACTTAATTTTCATTTTTGGGTGAACTAACCCTTTAATGAACAACAGGTTAAAGGGTTAGTTCACTCAAAAAAAATAAAAAAAAATAAAATAACGACTTTATTCAACTATTCATTTTCTTCTGAACTCTGAGTGAGTTCACGTAGTGTAACAGCGCAGCGCTTCTGTGTTAACATCACACGCATCACACACATGACCAGCGTGGGCCAATAGTGAGCCTACGTGTGACGTAGCCTACAACACAGAAGCGCTGCGCTGTTACATCATTCATTCATTCCAGAATATCTTCATTTGTGTTCTGAAGATGAACTAAAGTCTTACGGGGTTGGAACAATATGAGGGTGAGTAATTACTGACAGAATTTAAATTTTGGGGTACAATTTTAAAAGGCCATAAGGCCAGACAACTGGCACAGGCAGCTGCCAGTCGGATTCTGGCATGTCACATGACCTGTCAGTGGCTGGCTAGTTGCCTGGCAGTCTGCCTTTGCCAAGTTTCAGAAACCATTGATTTTGAAAGTTTTTGTGTTTTGTGTTCCTCCCTTTCTAGCTCATTTATTATGCATCTGTTGATATGATTGTGTTCTTTAGTATGATTGATGTTTTGGGGACGGTTATCCAAATTAAACCAGTCAAATGGCCATGATCAGACTGGCAGCTTACTGACGCTTTGCTGGACGCTCATGGAGTCGGCCGCGGCTGATCTGCGAGTATAACGCGTTGCCTGACACTCTTGCTACAAGGAAATAATTTGTTTTCTTATTAAGAATATAATCTCATGCATCTATTTATTAGTATAATTGATGTTTTGGGGACTGTTATACCAATTAAACCAGTCAAATGGCCATGATCAGACTTGTAGCTTACTGACGCTTTGCTGGACAGTGGACGCTCATGCAGATCAGCTGCCAGTCTGATCATGGCCATTTGACTGGTTTAATTTGGATAACCGTCCCCAAAACATCAATCATACTAAAGAACATAATCATATCAACAGATGCATAGGCTAACAAATGAGCTAGAAAGGGAGGAGCACAAAACACAAAAACTGCCAAAAATCAATGGTTTCTGAAACTTGGCAAAGGCAGACTGCCAGACAACCAGCCATCTACTGACAGATCAGGTGACATGCAAGTGGCGGCTCCTGCCAGCCAGCCAGCTGAAGATTCATTGAACCACTCCCACAGTCCCACTCGTTCCACCGGTAAAAAACTTTCGGTGCTCAAGATGTTCAGTCCGGTCCTGACAAACTGAGCGCTCATTCAATCGGCATTTATTATTATTTAATTGCGGTGACAATGGTCATATTCCCGTTGTTCGTCTCAGCGTGGTTATTTTTTATGCACCATGGTAAGACCTTTTTTATTTAAGCTTCCGGTTTCAGCTCTAATTTCGTTATATTCAGAGAAATGTATAATTTTGCTCTCAGTCTGTTTGCTCGACCATATAAGACATTACTGGTCATAATCTCTTCTCTGGATAACAATTAATCGAAAGAATAAATCTTACGCAGTTATGCTTTGTTTCAATGGCGAATGACGACAATATTGATAAACAAAAATGTTGTCCATGCTCGGTTGAAAGTGGAACCCGTTTGAATGATGGTGGCCATTCTGGCCAAAAACTTTACTTATGATTTTTGAGTAATTTTTATTGTTCATACAAGTGCGACTCCACACCAACAGAAGAGCCGCTTAATAAAACCGCTAACGTTAGGTACAATTGTACAAACATGTGCATTAAACTCTTATACAAAAACGTATATGGCTCTGTTGCACTATTATTAGCATACACAGCGAATGTCACACAAATACAACTCAAACTAACAGAAAGATCCGTCCATGTGATTTTTAGACGTTTCCATTTTTCCCCGGATGATGTCATCACTATATTGCGTTTTCAAAATTATAGTCCCACATAGCCCACTGCTGCTGTAATGGAAAACCCCCCGCTAAAACCAGCCTGGTCATCTTAAAAAAAAAAAAACAAAAAAAAAAAACTTGTCCATGCTAAAACCCCTGAACAAAAGCTTGCCCTATTGCCTAACCTTATTTAACTTTTTAAGCAAAAACATACAAAAATGCACTATGGGATTATTGAGGCTGTTACACAGGTCAAATTTTTTGGTATAATAATGCTGTCTTAAAGGCTTCATAGTGTGATTTAAATTATATATTTTACCTCAGTAGACAAACTAATCGTATACATTCATACACCTGGTAAGATGCGTTTTCTCTTACGTGTGTTTACAGTGTCATGCACGTCGTAAACAATTTGTTTGAGCTGTTTACTATACAGGTTGCACTTTGCTGAAAACAACGATAACACCCATTGTGTTTAAACTGTAATTTTGGTGTTTTTCTGAGGCATTTTGTTCATCCAGTTTGAAAAGCAAAGTTGAAGCAACGTACGTCACACAATTTTTGGGTAACAGTTAAATTCGTTAACTTTAAGTTGACTATAGCAAGTATGGGACAGGTCTCTACGGAACATGTTCAATCCCGTTGCATGATTTGGTATTTATGGGTGGGGTAGAGCTATCATTTGCACTGCTTGAAACACCTACCAGTTGAAAACAAATATGTAAGATGTCAGAGAGGGCTATTCCCGGAGAAAACGACTGACTTTTTTCCGGGAATCAGCTCTCGAATAGACCACACCTCACCACTGTCCTGCATTTCTAACGTTTCCCTTTTCTCTACTCTCCCCTTCTCCTCTCTACGTAACAAGATCACCGGAAGCTCGCCTAAAATGTAACAATGTTGTTCTGTGGCTGCCGTCGCATCATCCAAGTGGATGCTAGCCTACACTGGTGAAGGACAAATATCATATGATTATAAAGCGCTTTGGGTGTAACTTACACGAAGGCTCTAAATAAATGCCTCGTTCATTGTGTAAATGCTTTGTATCATTAAAAATGTCTTAATAAAAAGTAGCATCTCTGGTAAAGTGGTCTCATTCCCTCAACCATAGTATAAACCGCCAATAAGTTTGGGGAAATGTATACCTCCATGGGTGTGGTTTTCACAGGTCTTAATTTTATGTGTAATAAACAAGTCAGGGGGTTAATTTGGCATTTGTTTTTTTTCAAAGATTTGCCAGATTGGCTAAGTCAGTACCACAAATGAGCATGTGCACTGTGCTCTCTCGGCCATTCTACTCATCCGGTGTGTTGAGTCTGCTAAATCTTCGTGCTCCCACTCCTCATAAAGAAGCGCTGCCACCATTTTTTTTATCCTGCCTATTTCCAGATTATTCCAGTCGCCGTAGTTGCGCAAAATCCGAATTTCTACTATCACGAATGAACACCGGAAGACAAACTCGTGTCACACTGATTACAGTCTGTGGTGCAACATCCCAACATCCCATACCCCCTGACTATACCTCATGTATCCAAATAAGGAGTATTCTAATCATAGATTCTAATAGCCTACAAGTATCTAGGTCCCATTCAATCGCAAATTCCGATTTTTCATTTGCGACCCCCTAAATAGTGGGCCAAAATTGAATTATAACCACACGCAGCACTATTTGGTTATCTGGGTATTTTAAGGAGAGAAGGAAGAAGGTTCAGGTAATCAGTAGTCAGATCTGCACAATCGTTGTGTAGTTTCCATTGCCTGGTAAACACTTATTTCTGTGTTATTGGTTGTTTTATCGGTGCTTCTCGGGGGCGTCGCTGTTTTAAACAGACCGTTTTGTGTGAGTCGAAAAGATGCGAGACTTTTATTTTGAAAGACGTGAGTGAAAGCTCAGCTGTTGTTGTTTTTTTTTCAGACAGTTAAGTAAATATAGTTTTTAAGAAATATGCGTTGTCGGTCTATGTAATATTCACAATGGGTAGTATTCGTTATGATACTAAAATTTCTCTATACATATTTGCATGAATTCACACACACACACACACACACACACACACACACACACACACACACACACACACACACACTTTCAATATATATATTGAAATAGGGTAAAATATGATTCAGGGTGTGTTGCATAATGTTCAGTTGTATAAGTTCAATAATGTTCTTCTACTGTTTGTTTCCATGTGTTACATAAACCAAAAATTGAAATATAATTCACTGTTCATTTCTTCTTCAGGTGCCTTTGGTGCTGATACAGTTACAGAGTCAGTGTCAGTGATGGATGGAGATTCAGTCACTCTAAACACTGATGTTCAAACAAACCAACAAGAAACAATTATTTGGTATTTACAAAAAAATCGCTTAGCTCTAATTAGTGGAGGTCAGAGTAAGGTCTGTAAAGATGATCAGTGTAAAGAGAGATTCAGAGACAGACTGAAGCTGGATCATCAGACTGGATCTCTGACCATCACACACTTCAGAAACACAGACTCTGGAGAATATAAACTACAGATCATTGGCAGCAACGGCAGCAGTGATAAGATCTTCAATGTTACTGGTGAGTCCTTTAATGAATGTTTTAAAGCAGCTTGTGTTTTTCAGCAGAGGAAGGAAGCACGTGTCGGGGCGGACAGCTATTGTGCTCCAGCCTCACAGATAGAATATATTTTTAAATCATATCATTAATGTGTTGTTTCTGTGTACCTGTATATTAGTTCACATACAGTGTATAGATAACTTCATGAAAAAATGTAAAAGTAGCCCAATTATGCAGGGAACCTGTAGAATTTGCAAAAAGTCTTCAAAGGGATGTGAAATCATGAACAATACAAATGCAAGATTAAAAATAAAAGACATGACTAATGTGAAACGGGCTCCATCTAAAATCGCATGCTGTCTTGATGCTCATTTTGAATTAGTAGGCTAATTCACGAACACTAAAAAAGTGTGTTCTCTATAGAATGAGTGTGTGTAGTATGAATGTAATCTGGACGTACAGTACATTACATTCGCCATGTTGTCATTATCATGTGATCTACTGCCATTCATAAATCCTCTCCTGTGGCCTCATGGGATAGTAAAGTCTCCATCCTATGCACACCTTAGAATCTCACTGTAAGAAGAAGGTCATCTGGGTACATTTTGCCTACTCTACTTTTTACTTGCATTTAGTTACTTTTTTTTGTTAATACTGTGAATTCAGACACACTTCGTTTGTCACATACTGTTTTTCACCTAAGTATGCAATTTGGGATGCAGCTACAGTCTCCTGACAGCTATATGTCGGCGCGTTTTATGTGACATTATAAATCTTGCCATTTTTAGATTCAGTTATCAGGAAAAATGCTGAAAAATAGACTAGTGCTACTGTTTTATAGCTAGCAGTGCTGTGATGCTGCTTTAGCTGCAGTTCTTCACAATCCCACCAGATGGAGCCATTTATTAGTTAAATCAATATCATGCAACTGATAGTCAAAGTAGTAAGGTCTACATATAGGTCAAAGATATTGAAAAATATTGGATGTATTATCATTCACTCTCTAATAATAATGATTTTCTGTCTTTAGCTGTTCCAGGTTCAGGTGTGTCTTCAGGAGCTGTAGCAGGAATAGCTGTTGCTGTTGTTCTGCTGCTTGTTGCTGTTGCTGCTGCTGTAACTGCTGGTGTGATTTACTATCGCAAGCCTCAAGCAGGACAAAATCGTGAGTATTGCCATTTATCGTGTGAATTGGG
Source organism: Tiaroga cobitis (assembly GCA_030578255.1). NCBI lineage: Eukaryota > Metazoa > Chordata > Actinopteri > Cypriniformes > Leuciscidae > Tiaroga > Tiaroga cobitis. Next base: position 25,360,957 of record CM060612.1, read on the forward strand.
AAAAGAATGTGAAAATGTATTTTTATTCAAACTAACCAAAGTAATGTGTGTTTAATTGAGTTTGTTGTTGTTTTAACAGGCATGGAGATTAAGGACCAGTGTGATCAGGTGAGATTCTACGTGCAGTAAATCTGCCTGCCTGCCTGCTTAAAAAACTGTGAATGTACTATATTCAGATCTGCGAGATCTGTATGTGGTGTTTCTCTAAAATTGTGTGTGTAAAGTGGTCTCAGAAAAAACAACAACTTTAATTTAAAAATTAAAATAACTTTAAATAAAATTATTTTGCAATTAAGAACATGCATAAATATTTGGTCACAATTTAGTTTAGGGTCTAATTCTCACTATCACCTAAAACTACTAATTACTGCTTATTAATAGTTTGTAAGGTAGTTGTTAAGTTTAGGGATTGGGTAGGATTAAGGATGCAGAATAAGGCATTAATATGTGTTTTATAAATACTAATAAACAGCCAATATCCCAGTAATATGGATGCTAATAAGCAACTAGTTAATATTTGTTGTAGTTTTACCATGTATTTTAATATTATTACATGATTATTCATATGAATTATATAATTTATCTATTTAACATTGGGTGAGCATGACCCCACTTTATTTTTTGTCCTTTATTTTTATCACCATAGAATCAAGGTGAGGCAGAGCTGAAAAAAAAACCTAACTCTCAAATAAACTAAATAACAATAATATAAAGCAAAAGGATCTTGCATCCTTATTTAGAGAACAAGTGTCTTATTAGAACACCTCAATTAGAATATTACTGAATCATCAATTCTGTTAATTTGTTTTACATTCTCCTACACAGAATGCCAAGCTAATGAACAACTCTACCAATGGGACGGCTCTTCGTGAGAATGAGATTAACTTGGAGAAGGCTGCTAATGGGACGTCCTCTATTCCAACTGAAGCTGCCAAAGAAATTTAGCTTAACATCATGGTTTGACATATCAGTTATTTTGTCCCATATGTGCACATCCTGTTAAAACTCCAACTGCCACAAAAACCTGAGTATTATGACCAAATTAAACATTGCAGACCCTACTGCAAGACAAGAGTGCATTGAAATGTGATATTTTTATCTGAAATCGTGAACAAATATTTTGTGATATTTCCTGGAATGAATAATGTCTATTTTCCCCTGATTCCCTTTTTGGATTTGTATTTTCTTTGCTGCTCATTTTAAATTATTATTATTTTAGAGAGCAATACATACACTACGCCTCACAAAAGCCTTAACTTAATATGAACTGTACTTGGAGGTTAATTTTTTTTTTTATATTTCAGGGATTTTTAGTAAACTGATTTTTAAAAAATGCTGTCTATGAATTTGAAACACTTTGTATGTTCATCTCCTAAATGCTAATAAAAACAGCTGGATTCTTTAAGCTTGTTTGTCATGACTGAACTAAGCAGAGTCAAGTGGACTATATTAGTGAACTAATGTAAAGAATAGTGAATGAGGGTATAGGGTGTGATTCGGTACACAGCCTCTGAGTGTCGAGCGCTGTTAATTCATGTTGAAGGGTTGGTCAAAATCCCTTGCCTCTTCAAATACATCTATAATCATAAATCCTTTTGAATGCTTATGTACTTCCTTTATAAAAATCAATAATCAAATATATTCATTATCACATACTCATTTTTATATTCTTTGTGCTTGTGAAATTATATTTTCTTAAATGCATGTGATGGAAGTAACCAGTTTCTTTGAGGTGCATTCCAATCTTACTTTGAGATTGCACGTAGTACACGCAGGACACGAAGGCCATGTAACCCACAAGGCCGTTTGTCTCTTTCTCTGGGATCAGAAGAAAGATTAGAGGGTCCTAAAGGCAGCGTGGACACATATGATCCTTCGCTGGACAGATGGTCAAGCTATATTGAGCGTTACTATTGAACTTTAATTGTTGTATTGAAGTGTATTCTTTCCAGTATATTTCCTTCCTTGGGAGTAAATGCCAGTTATCTGTTTTTCTCCCAAACGAGTGAATGTTTTAGCATTATGTTTTGGTATACTTAACTGATAATAAGGAGCTCAGACTCTCTTCAGCCTTGATGGGAGCTGTTATTTGCTAGTGTCTGTTATTTGTGTGTGTGCGTATGACATTCTATGTAGGTTCTGGACGTTCGGACCAGACAACCCGGCGCCCTTCTCTAACCTGCGAGGCCGCCACAGACCTACATCTAATGAGTGGACGACAACTATCTTTACTAATGGCGATAGGCACCCCTATCTCCTCACATGTGTTAAATTGTTTAGGCTCTTAATGTTTCTTAGCCAATGAGAATCATTCAACCTGTAAGCAATGACGTAGCTTAGACCTTGGAAATGATAAAACTGCTGTGATCTTTGTAACTGTAAGCGGGGCGGCCTACGAACTCCTGTGTGAGTCTTGAAGCTGACTTCTGCTGATGAAACTGCAAACTATCTTCAGTAAAACTTTTCTTTAATTTTTTATAATTCTGACTCCGGGTCTTCATTCTTCATATCTGGTTCTGGGTCTTTAACTGTATACCCCTTACAATGTTATAGACTATTATAGACTAACTTTTGTAAAAAATTTGAAATATTACCCAATCTTGGTTCCAGAATCAAATCACTTAAGTTGATCCTGGAAAATGGCCAGAGTGCCTTCTGTGTGAAAGCATACACTAAAGTTACCGGGATAGAGTCTGGTGATATGATTCATCCAGACATTAGTATTAAAAAGTGTTTAATTTTGACATGCATGAATTAATGCATGTAAACTTTCATTATCTTTTACCACAAAACACAATAATATACACTCACCTAAAGGATTATTAGGAACACCATACTAATACTGTGTTTGACCCCCTTTCGCCTTCAGAACTGCCTTTATTCTACGTGGCATTGATTCAACAAGGTGCTGAAAGCATTCTTTAGAAATGTTGGCCCATATTGATAGGATAGCATCTTGCAGTTGATGGAGACTTGTGGGATGCACATCCAGGGCACGAAGCTCCCGTTCCACCACATCCCAAAGATGCTCTATTGGGTTCAGATCTGGTGACTGTGGGGGCCATTTTAGTACAGTGAACTCATTGTCATGTTCAAGAAACCAATTTGAAATGATTAAAGCTTTGTGACATGGTGCATTATCCTTCTGGAAGTAGCCATCAGAGGATGGGTACATGGTGGCCATAAAGGGATGGACATGGTCAGAAACAATGCTCAGGTAGGCCGTGGCATTTAAACGATGCCCAATTGGCACTAAGGGGCCTAAAGTGTGCCAAGAAAACATCCCCCACACCATTACACCACCACCACCAGCCTGCACAGTGGTAACAAGGCATGATGGATCCATGTTCTCATTCTGTTTACGCCAAATTCTGGCTCGACCATCTGAATGTCTCGACAGAAATCGAGACTCATCAGACCAGGCAACATTTTTCCAGTCTTCAACTGTCCAATTTAGGTGAATTCTTGCAAATTGTAGCCTCTCTTTCCTATTTGTAGTGGAGATGAGTGGTACCCGATGGGGTCTTCTGCTGTTATAGCCCATCCGCCTCAAGGTTGTGCGTGTTGTGGCTTCACAGACTGTGTCTCATCTCTATTTCTGCAGTCTTAAATCTCCCTCTTGCTCGTTCTCTCTCCTGTCATGTCATTGGAATGTCGTTTGTTGTTCTTGTTTGTTTGTGTGTCGGTCCGACTAACTTCATTTTTCAAATACCGCTTACCCAAACTTTTAATAGCTTTTTCCATTAGTTGCAGAGCTGGTGATGAGGGAGATGCAGTGCAGGTGGGTGTGTGTGTGTGTGATTAGTATTCAGGCGAGAGTGACCATTATGATTGGCTGGGTGGAGAGCCTGGCTGATCTGTGACAGCTATATTGCCTTGTTTAATTGTTTTTTTTTACTTGTGTTGTAAATCTAACCATTGTCTAGTGTTGTCTACTGTTGTTTTTTTCTCTCAGTCCTTGTGAATATCCACTATATGAGTCATCATTGTTTCCTGAAGGAACTGTTTCATTTTAACCATTGCCTCATTGTGCAATAAGAACACACCCTACTACATTATAACTACCTCTGTAAAAAATCAGCCCCACCGGAGGTTTTGGCCTAAATGTGCTGAAAGAGAAAGCTGGATAAGCACCATCCTTTGGAAGGATTACCGGATGCTTTAATTCATGGCTAAGAGACGACCGGTTTAGCCTGCCTCCGACGCAGAGCACTCCTTCATGGAGTATAGGATCCAGATGGCGAAGGTGGTTTGAATTTGGAAGCTCCACAGAAAGTGGACGGCTATTTACAATAGCCATTGCTTCAAGTCCACTTGGGCTCTGCTGCACAAAAGTGGCATTCATCACACTCCTAACGGTTCGGATCTGACGCTCCCAGACACCTCCTGTATGACTTGCAGAAGGAGCATTGAAAACAAACTCACAATGCTGCTCGGTTAGGAATGCTTCCAACAACTTGGCATTACATTGTCTAAGAGCGTCCATCAGCTCGTTCCTAGCTCCCGCAAAGTTAGTGCCTTGATCACAGTAGAGTTGCCGGACAGCTTCCCTGATGCTAATGAAGCACCTTAGAGCATTAATAAATACATCCGTTGATAGGTCTTCCACCATTTCGATATGAATAGCTCGAGAAGAAAGGCACGTGAAAATCAGACCATATCTTTTGTACTCTTTACGACTCTTTCTGATGAGGAAAGGGCCAAAGCTCACCACAATCCCAATAAAATGTCTTTTATAAATACACAAATATACATTTACACTCATTAAATCAAGACCTTTTAAATGACTCCAAGTGGACAGTTGCATACGCTATAAGGGCAACTTTACCCAAACAGACATTCCTTCATAGTTTAGTGTTATTATCCCTCTCTTTATCGTGTATATATGTATGGCTGTGAGGTTTGGGCCCAATGCCAGTCAGACTCTAAAATACTCTAAAAAGGATAAACTCCCCATAGAAACCCTGCATGCTGAATAAGAGTTCAAACAAGAGCACCTTCTAAAGCATGCAGAGCCGGCCCGAGCCTTTTGGGGGCCCTAAGCAGAATTTGATTTGGGGGCCCCTCCCACTACGCAGAGTCACCTGTGCTTGACGATTATTGACACAAATATCACGCAACAATGATACATTATAAATTAATACAGTGAGGTTCTCTATAAATACTTAATAAAAAATAGATAGCCTACTTAAATTTTTTTTTTTACTTTTACTTTTCTCTTTTACTAACTCTTTGAAACTTCTTAAAACAAACTGTCTCAAAACATATCAAATAAATTATTTGCTAAAATAATGACAACTGAGAAATCAAAAACAAAATAAGAGCAAGGGTTCAACAATGGCAATTATTGTTGAAAACTGTAAAAATATTATTATTTCTCAACTGTCTCAATACAGTGTAACTGTCCACAAAGTCTTTTTTTTATTAGTATTATTGTAACAGACTTTGTTAGATTGTACATGACAGAATCCAACAAAGTCTATTACTATAATACCGGTAATGATGTACTGGCGCTCGTTGTATATGTGTGTGTATGCAATGTATTTTTCCCCTCTGGGCTTGCCGTAGATAGGAATGGTTCAATTGCTGCACAAAACATACCGTAAGTAATCATGCAAACATACTTTTATCTTGCTCTTTTTTTCTCCTCCTCTGTCATTTTCTTCGTTCTATTTTCGGCACCAGAGGGATACGTCCTTTTTTGTGACATGGCTTAACATTACCGCGAGTCCGCGACTACGCGCAGTTGTGCACGAATTGTCTATGCACGCGCGAGGTGTCTAGATTATGCGCATGACTTAAAGGCTGGCAGACACAGCAGCAGTTGTAGGGAGGTATATTGATCATGAAATCAGAATTTTCTGTTATTGTCTTTAATTATTCATTCATTCATATTAATTCATTTATTTATGTCACTTGTTTAAGGTATCTAAAAAAATATTTTTCGATTTTTCGACTCGATTAGGGGGGCCCCCTGGTGGCCAAGGGGCCCCAAGCAGCCGCTTAGTTCGCTTATGCCTTGGGCCGGCCCTGAAAGCATGCAGGGTCGAACAAGGCAGAAAAATATTATACTTAGTCAAAAAAGGCTTCCTCAAATTCTGGACAATTCAAGTTCCCCAACATACTACAACATTGACAAGAGCTGAGGCTTAAAACCAGTTCCCTCTGTCAGCGGACTCTGAAACTCCAGTCCCAGACCAGCACTACTGGACAAAATCATATCAGAATAAACCAAATCAGAAACGAAAGCAAACACTCAGTAAAAAATCAAAGCAAACTGGAATCTTATCGAGCCCTAAACAGAAAATAAATTCTAGCAGAATATCTCTATTAGAGCCGTTAGAGACGCAAAGCAAAGACAGATCCTCACAAATACAGGCTCAGTGATCACTGGCAATTCCTCAAATAGTGTGGTTTATTTTTCAATATAAAATCAAAAAGCATTTTTAATTGCAGCCACACATCTAAATCTTGTTTTTTTTATAACTGAATTTAAATTTAAATTACATTTTTATTTTTACAGATTCAAACTCCCAGATATATCATAATATTTATATCATGTTTTTTTCTTTCTTTTTCTTTTAACCTCTTGTAGATCTGATGTCATAAACCAGAATAGCAACAGTAGCCACGCCCACTAGGGCAGAGATGACCAATCGGATGACAGCTTCAGTAGAATCACAGCAATGGACATGGACTTCTGAAAAAACAAACAAAACAACAACAACAACAGCGAGAAATGTTAAAATAGATTTGTGAGCTCTTTCTAAGTCTGAAAGTAAATGGTAACTGGACAAAAAGGTACCATGAAAGTAGTTCTTGTACAAGTTATTCTATATGATAACTTTGTAACAGATTGTAAATTAAGTCACTGTTCACTGATAAATTATGTGATACAGCTCACAAATCTCATAAATTAAAGGTATTATTTGTTAAAAGAAATAGTGGTATACTGTTTGCAAGAATAAACACTTTTTAATTTTTTTAATTAAATGAGCCACAACTGGTTCTGATATTAGGGCCAATTAGTGTGACATCATCAAAACCAAACTAGGTTTAAAAGGTGCCATGTTTGAATGTGCACTAGCATGCAGAAGATTTGAACATCGTATGGACTATTAACTGTCACTTGCCCGTATACGGGCAACCTAAATTTACTTCACTATATTACTATTAAATCCTAATCTACTATTAAATCCTAATCTAGTCATGACAAACTATATATCGTTGGAAAGGTCTAAGACTCCTAAATAGATATTTTAGCGCTGTTTTTTTCTTACAAATTATGAATGAACAGTAATATATGAATTTATGACGAGAGTGCGCCTCAAAAAATCGACGTCATTACAGGAGTTTCTGACCTTTGTCACAAAAAGTCGACGCATACACTTTTAATAATTGAAACTTTGGTTTTTAGTGCTAAAAGTTCATAATAAAACATAATCTAGTATTTGTCAATAAAAAAGATAAAATTATATTTTAAAAAGTAAGGTAAGAAGTCCTCTAAAAAGTATAATATATTATATATATATATATATATATATATATATATATATATATATATATATATATATATATATAATTTTTGTATTATTATATCACATATTTGAGCAGTTATCATAAATTAGGTATCATTTGAAAGCTTACGAACTCAGAATTCATCCTGTGAAAACCGTTTTGAAATTGGACGTTGCGTTACCATAGAAACGGTATTTTTTCATTAGGCCCCTCCCCTTTTGGGCATCATCTTTCATAATTTATTACAAAACACATATTGTCAGAAAGGTCTGAGTCTCAAGGTTCCATATTTAGTGACAGAAGTGATATTTAGATAGAAATTTATTAAATTGTTATGGCAGAATGCATACAATTAAATTCAGTGGAATTCAATGGCACCAGGTGGCTATTTTTGGTATAACGCCTAAACAAAATCTCATGGGAACTTCAATTTTTGTGATATCAACTTTAAATTTGGAACACAACTTGGTTAGATATATAGCTTTCATTTTATAGTAATTTTATAGTAAAAAATATTTTGTAAAATATTTATTTCATATTTAAAAAAATATATTAATAAAGTATATTTGATTTACTGTAAATTATAACTTCCATAACTTTTTCATACTTTTATTTTTTGATGTGCTTTCACTTCAGTAATAATCTGCTGATTGTTAGGTCAAACTTAGGTTTATATTCCAAAGCATTCTTGAATTGCAACCATTTAAGTTTGTATAGTGCATTTTAATGACAATTATCAAAAGGGGGGGTGACAGGTAAAGGGTTAATGATCATTTTATGGAAATTATTTGTCCAATTAGTTTGCCCCTTTTTGGGGCTTGACACTAAATCACCATTAACTTTCGCCAAATTGAGAAAAGCAGCTTGGACGTTCTGCAAAGTCTGTTATTAAGTGATGCATTTTTATTTTTGGATTAACTATTTATTGTTTCTTTCAAACAGATAAACTGCAGTCTGTTCCTAGAATCTATCTAGAATAATCTATCACTGATCATGTACCTGGACATGTGTGACAGAGTTGAGTGATGTTGAGATGTTGAGTCTGGTTGCTGATGGGATTGTTCAGACGAGCTGGAAAAAGACCAGAAAACAGAAAGAAATATAAAAATTGTTTAATCATTTTGTAATAACTTAATAAAATAAGATTGTGAAGGGCAGGACAAACAACGTCGCTACTCACCATAGACAGAAACACTGAATGTTTTTGATGATCGTTTCGCTCCACTTATATGTAGTTGATAAACTCCAGTATGTTCAGTTGTGGTGTGTGTGATAGTCAGAGATCCAGTTTGATCGTCCAGCTTCAGTCTGTCTCTGAATCTCCCATCAGTAACATCATAATATGTGGAGAAGATTTGATTCTTTTTGTTCATTTTAGCTATGAAAGACTTTTCAGCTCCAAATATCCACACAATGTCATCGTCTTTACGTATTTCAGTAACATCAGTGTGTAGAGTGACAGAATCTCCCTCCATCACTGACACTGACTCAACACAAAACACACCTGGAGAAGATTTTAATGTTACATTTTGAACTGTAGAACATATAGAAAAGTACAAGTTTAATTCTGCACCATATTTTCAATATATTTTATGAGACGGTTAGATCAGTAGATAAAACAGGCTCACTAAATCTCACTCAGGCTTCCCACACTTTTTATAAGCAAGTTTGATTTAATTGATCTGCAAAAAGCCAAAAATGAAAACCATCTCAGCTTGTCACTGATATTAAACCATAACAATATATTCATAACTTACCAGTCAGACGCCACCAGCACAAACAGAACAAAACAAGTATGTGAAACATTTTCTTCACCAGTTCAGTGAAAAGTCTGACCTAATAAGTCTATCCACCAGAAACACTCACATCACAGTTAAACAACCACAGCAGAACTGGTGTGTGAATCCTCCCCCGACAGGGTTTGAAGACCCTCCTTCACACACACACACACACACACACACACACACACACACACACACAGAAAGAACATATATGTTACTTATGCTATAAATGTTCTTGTTTCGTCGTAAACTTTAACTGTTCTTAATGTGTGAAAACTTTTTTAACAGATATGAAAGTTGAAAAAGTGGTAAATTTTACTAAAATTAAATTGTTTATGCAACATTTGTAATAATTCAATTCCCACATGTTTTGCATGGATGGGGGAGGGGGTAGGGTTAAAACCATGGCACCTCACATTAGCAGTCATACTGATGTGTGACACTAGCAGATATAACTCAAAATGAAACCTGCGGTGGTTGATTTTCTTCAGAAAGTGGTTTGTCCTGTTCTGTGGGCAAAAACATCTTGTGTGTTGAGTGATTGGCATTCAGTGCATCTGTGTTTAGACCGTAAGTGAAGGGCTTCTTCCTGTCCTATATTATAAACGCCACAGTCTGTTTTCGCATTAAGACAAAAATGCTTCACAGTTTGATGAATCCATCAAAAGTGATGTATGAAGAAAAAAAAAACAGTTTCATGAGTTCCTTTGCCCATATAATCTTTAAGATAATAAGGTTAAGCGTATTTGGCTTGCTGTCCGCAGTGGTGGAGCTCGAGGAAGCAGCTTCAATTTGGGCTAGATTATCTAACGGGCTTGGGCCCCGATCTCTTGCTGCATTCCATTAAATAGCCGGAACTTCTTTCACAATTTTCACAATGAAGCCTCTTAAGATTAAGATTCAGATTAAGATTAAGAATCTTAAAATATTCTGATGTCAAAAACAGCGACATCTTGTTGAAGGTAACATTTACAGGAGCCACAAACTCGAAACCGCAGCTCCTTTTTATCCATTAAAAAAAAAAATATTAAAAGCAATAAATTTAATTTAATAATAACAATATCAACCAATCCAGAGAAAATAAAACACGTTTTGTGTTCTGTACTGTCTTTGGTTAGCCTATGTATGATAACGAACCATTCTTTCGGATATGAAATTTAAATTTAATTGACCTATCAGCTTTCCCCGCCCTCGTTAGTTCCTGTTGCTGCTATCTCGGAAAAACAAACAATGGGTCCTGTGCCCCAGACAGGAGGTGTATGTCAAGCAACGCCCTAGCAACGCCCCAGATATCAACAGAGTTGTTAGGCAAGTAAATGTGCGGGGGAACACAGGACTGGATAGTCAGGATTCTATTTCCAACGTACTTCAATGTTACGCCTTTCTCTGAAAACAAGGCGTGGGGTAGTGTAACCAGCACGGAGCGTGACCATTATGTGCTTCATATCACTAGAAGAGCAAGTGGAAACGATGTAGGGTCAGGGCGCTTTTCAGATAAACCATGAACATAGGGTGTTTTGCATTAGTACTCCTCCTCACACAAGGTAAGCTATTTATTTGTCACATTTTCTCTTCTTACCAAAACAATAAAACGAATGACCATATTTAGATATATCCCTGCTGGAATCAGCCGCAAGCCAACCGATCGAGTTAAGTGGCTGGGGACTTAAGTGGGGAGAAAATAAGTTTATCTGGTTTTCTAACAGGCAACAGCTTAGCGTGACATGAGATTAAACAGAGTATAGATTTAGATTAAAAATGTATGTTACATTGCGTAATGCGTAGGCTATGCATGAATATTAGACTGCTCTGATTTCACGGTGTCTGTTCCACTTGTAGCTTATTTGACACAATTCACTCTCCCCGGAACGCGAATGGGCTAGTTTGGGTCGTGTTTGTGCTAGTTCTTTAGATTAGCAACTGGGCTGGTTTAGTTTAGATGGTTAGTTTGGTTTAGTTTAGTTAGACCTGGCACTTCCGGCGGCTTCTCCAGCAGCCAGGACTTTTCAGCCACCTGCCGCTTATACAATAATTATTGTTTAATAATTTAGGAATAAGATTGTGTCCTTGTCACGATCCAATCTGTTGACTAGCAGGCTGCTACATATAAATAGTAGGGCTTTCAAATGATTAATCGCGATTAATCGCATCCAAAATAAAAGTTTGTGTTTACATAATATATGTGTGTGTACTGTGTATAATTATTTTTAATACATAAATACCCACACATGCATGTGTATTTAAGAAATATTTGCATGTATATACTGTATATAGACTGAATGTAGCCTATATATAATGTATATTTTATATAAATATAAACATTTTATACATAAATAACATATTTTTCTTAAATATATACGTGTGTGCATTTATATACAAAATAATTATACACAGTACACACACATATATTATGTAAACACAAACTTTTATTTTGGATGCGATTAATCGTGATTAATCGTTTGACAGCCCTAATAAATAGTCTATATAGCCTATCCTAGATATAATGCTATTTATTTTTTCAAATGTAGTTTTTACAGTAAAAATATTACGCTGAATTATGCAATTGGTCAGCGGCAGTTGTTATTTAGCAGCTGGCTGAAGTTAGCCCATACTGGAAGAATGTGTCTGAACTGGTTGTGCCTTTCTCAGGCATATGCACACATAGACATTAGAAGGGCCCTTTTTATTCCTGGAGAAAAAAATTTCCTCTCAGCAGTGCTTTTCTTGGCTTGTGTTGAGGTGAGTGGCGATGAACAAAATATTAAACTACCAGTGCCTCGAATTTACTGCTGATTAGCCAAAGACAAATATAGTTTATCTGTCTTGCTAGCATGCATGCCTCATGAGCTACTAGCTAATGTAAAAAATTAGCTACAGTTTAGCTAAGGCAAATATATCATGGCCATACAGTGCTACTGTACTAAATGGGGACCCTACAGGTGAACAGTGTGTGTGTGTCTAATAACATCATCACAACCGATAAACCGATATGCAAATTAGGCATCAACTAGTTAAAATGCGCACATTTGCATCTAATTGACAGGGCAATGGAGGTAAATAGGATTAACAAATTAACTAAAGCATATCACCACAGAACGTCACAGAACGTCCCCCTGAAATTTAGAAATCTAAATTGGTGAATTTAGAAGAAATCTACAGATGCAAACAGATGGAGGATAGTAACAAACTCCATCTAAATGTGGATTTTGAAGGTTTTATTTGATGATGATGATGATACAGTCCTCCCTCAAATGTGCAACTAAGTCCATGTCACCATCAGTTATTGTGTGTGTGTGCGCAGTGTGCACATGCATAGCAATAATAATAGACTATTAATGTATTTGATTCAACATTCAGGCAATTCAGTATTCTGATGCTTGGTTGTGTGAAGCTAAAAAGTTATTTTGCTTGTGAAACAAAAATTATTTAAACAATTAATTTGAATCATGCCTGCAGGCAGCATAAGCCAAAAAAAAAGAAAAAAAAAGAAAGGATACAGAAAAGGAAGGAGAAGGAGCGCCAGGAAACAGCCAAGAGTAGCACCACCCCCCCATGTGAAATGCTTATAGTCCATTAAAGTATATTTTCATAATGACTCATCCCAATAGCACTGAAAACAACAACAACATTTGTCTTTTGTGTGTGTGTGTGTGTGTGTGTGTAAGCACCTGTCAAAACATTTATTAAGTAGAGTGGCCAGCAGAGGGCAGTAGAAGACCATTTATTGGCTCACTTTCACTTTGACAGACTTGAATTTAACCAGTATACTGCACTAAAGCAAACTGGTTTTTAACTATAAGACAATCATATTTTGTCAGAGTTTATTACTTCATTTTATTGACACTTCACATCAATGCTAGCAATGTGGTAAATCATGATAGAATCATGGTAAATCATAGTAAATAATACTATTACTGGTGTATCATGGTAAATCATGCTAGCAATCCTGGTAAATCATGCTATAACATGGTAAATCATGGTAAACGATGGTAAATCATGCTAGAATCATTAAATCATACAGGAACATGGTAAATCATGAAAAATCACACTGAAATGTGGTATGTCATGGTAAATCATGCTAATACATGGTCTATTCTATCCATGATGCAGTGGTCAAATGCTTGGTACATAAAACTTAATGTCTTTTGATGCTTTTGAGCTTAACCGCCTTAACTGCGTGAACACCGCTAAATGCTGCTTGCTGCTTGAATTTTTTGTTGTTGTTGTTGTTGTTTTGTCTGAAGGATTATATTCCTCATTGCACATAGCAAGAGGATGTTAGACAGAAGCCTATTTATTTTATGTTAGAGATTCAGATATTATGATAAAAGAATTCAACAACAACACAAATGTATGTTTGCCCTTTTGAAGCCACACAGGTTGCTATTTAAAATTCTAATTAGATCCTTAAATCCTTCCATATATAAAAATGCAATGAAAAAATGTCCTAAAGTGGTGGAAAATTGCAATAGATAAATGTTTTGCCCTTTGAAGGGGTGATGTCTATCAGGCGTCTGTGAAAGTATATAATCTAATTGTTTGTATGAATGCACATATGCAGTAAATTAATCAGGATGTGTTGAATGGTGTTCATTAAGCTGCATCATCAATGAGACTCATGTGGGTAAATCAAGGATGTTCTTCTGCTGTTTGTTTGCATGTTACATTATGAATCCAGACATATTTTTCTCCCCACAATCTTTGATCTATCACCGCACTTTCATGTTGTTGTTTTTTTTGTGTGTTTTTTTTGGCCCACTATCCCAAAAGTGATGATCTGTTAACTTCTTTTCCAGATGAGTCTGTTGTTGGATCAGATGCAGTGTCTGTAATGGATGGAGATTCAGTCACTCTAAACACTGGTGTTCAAACAAACCAACAAGAAAAGATTAAATGGTATTTTAATGTCATTCGTATAGCTCAAATCAATGGAGATCAGAGTAAGATCTGTACAGATGTTCAGTGTAATGAAGGCACTGAGAGATTCAGAGACAGACTGAAGCTGGATCATCAGACTGGATCTCTGACCATCACACACACCACAAACACACACTCTGGAGAATATACACTACAGATCTTCAGCAACAGCAGCTTCAGTGGAAAGACATTCAACATCACTGTTTATTGTGAGTCATTCAATGAATTTACCAACCTTTTCCTTTGTTTTTTTTTCATCCTGTCCTCATCTTCGAGAGCTTTAATTCAGCTCATCTAAGGAGAAATCAAAGCTAATATGGAGAAAGAAATATAAACATGTTTATATAACCACAGCTTTTATTTGGTTTCTACTGAATTTCTCAAGTGCAAGAAAATTAATATGCACAATCATTTACCCAGTTATTTTTGGTGGAGTTTCCCGGCCCCAACCCTCATGATCATCCAGCATCTGTTGGTTTGTGTTTCAGATGTTCCTGTTGCTAAACTTAATGAAATGAAGAGAAAGTCAGTGAAGGAGGGAAAATCTGTCACTTTAGATCCTGGTGTAAAAGGAAATCCAAATTATATGCTGTGGTATTTTAATCACATTCACATCGTTGAAATCACTGGAGATCAGAGTAAGATCTGTACAGATGTTCAGTGTAAAGAGAGATTCAGAGACAGACTGAAGCTGGATCATCAGACTGGATCTCTGACCATCACAAACACCACAAACACACACTCTGGAGAATATAAACTACAGATCAACAGCAGCAGATACAGTATCATTAGGAGCTTCAGTGTCACTGTCATCATTGGTGAGTGTCATTTAATCATTAATTCAACAGTAAGATTTTGTTTATACTGGTGCCATCAGTGCCTCATATTTCTCCTAACATTTTCGCTCGCTAGCAATGTAAACTCAGCAAAAAAATAAATAAAATAAAATTTTCAGGAAATGGCACTGTTGTGAACTTTTCTTCTAATGTGTAGAAAACTCAGAAGCGCAGACCAGGAGACTCGGTTAAGTAGTCAGAAATTTATTGAGAACACGAGCTGTGCATTGCTGTAGACATCCAAGCTCGTCTCGAGTCTGAACTCAGTATACCTGCAGTTTATACTTTTCCAAGAGGGAGGGATTACATAGAGGAGGAGAATCTGAACAAGGCATGGAAATTTAGTATGCAGGTTTAGGAAACCTGTCCTAGACTGAGAGTGTTACCAATCCTAATCCAATCAGCATAACTATTCAAACACTGAGACTCGAGAACAGGAATGGCAGAACTCTCCCGCTGTGACAAAAGCTCACAAGAGCCACCAAGATTTTCAGTAATCTGATTCATTTAACTTACAATAGAGAGAAACAGGACTGGCAGGCTCAAGAGAGAGAAACAGGAATGCTAAATTCAATCTTTCTACCTTAATTTTTCATGTGATGGTATGTAAAGAAAATGGGATCAGTAGATTTGAAACATTTTCTTAAATTTGTACTCCATTTATTTTGATAGATAATTTTGTAACATCCAAATAAGCTTTACAGATCTTTATTTTGATACTTGTTGGTTTTTATCTGTGGTGCTAAATTTATTTTTGGTTCACTTTTAGCAGTTTGTGCTGCTTTATTTTGTAATCTTCAGTTTATCCTTTTTTATTATTATTATTATTTACCATTGTTGTGTTTTGTATATTGGTATCTGTGCATCACAAGTTGATGCTTATAAGAAAAAAAAATTATGTTCCAAAATGTCACACCTTAAAAGATAAAACTCAGCAGTTGCTGTATTATTGTAGAATTGAAAATGAAGCTTTTCCCGTTATGGTTGAATAACGGAAGCTACACCAGTTGCTTTGCCAAGAGATCTTTTATTTATTGTTTTTATACATGTGTCAAACATACAAGAGAAACAGGCATAGAAGAAGATGACTACAGGCAAGGTGGTTTTCTTTTTTTGTACTAGACCCTCACTGAGAGGAGACATAGAGATCCCACACAGAAAAACAACCTTTGGACAAACTGTTCTGTCTATCAGAAGAAGTCTTTTTTGGAACAGCCTCCCAACAAACATTAGAGAATTTTTCACTTTTTGCACATCTTAAACAGTTTCTTAAAAGTTTCCAGTTATGTCCTCATTTTGACTAACTTGATTGTAATGTAATTTGTCTGAATGCATGTTAATGTGTTCTTGACTGATAATGTATATTGTCATATTATTCTTTTGTGTTGTTGTCTTCCTGCCTCGGGACTACAGATTAAAATGAGCATTTATAAAAAATTCCAAAAATATATTAAACTTTTTTTTTTTTAATCTCGGTTCCCCATTTCTCTTTTATCTCTCTCTCTGCTCATTATGCCTTTGTGTTTTTTCTTCATCTCACTCACCCCATGTTTCTCTATGGTTATACTATAAGGATTGAGCTTATATACACACCACTGAGGGACTTACTACTTCCTTGTAAGGTAGCAAAACATGTGGCTTATGTTTAAAATGGAACATATACCTCATGCTTACACATGGTACAATCCACTTTCCATATCACTTCCCACATTAAGAAACTATCCCTCAAAGTATACATTTGTGGTACTGTAAGAGGTTACACTGTCAAAGACCTAGAACCAGATATTTTAAAGCAGACCCGGATTCAGAATTATACTAAATTAAAGAAAAGTTTTACTGAAGATAGTTTGCAGTTTCATCAGCAGAAGTCAGCTTCAAGACTCACACAGGAATTCGTAGGCCGCCCCGCTTAGTTACAAAGATCACAGCAGTTTTACCCTTCACTAAGGTCTAAGCGGTGCCATTACTTCAGCTTGATTCTGATTGGCTAAGAAATAGATAAACAGTAATTTCCCACACATATACAGACATATCTACATGGATTATGCGGCTGACACTCGGACCCTGAAGTTAGGCACGTCATGACTTTCCAGGGCGCAGATTTGGGTTGCTGGGCGCCAACATGTCCAGAACAACAACTCAGTCAATCTCCAATAATGCCAGTGGTTCCTTAACCTGCAACCAAGAAGACTAACACGCACACACAGCTTTTCCCAAGGTTGGGTTTGGCCAGGCTTTAACTATAAACAGGAGTGAGGAAGTCAAAGCAGCTGGCTGTCCATTCGGTAATGGAAAAGTTGCAGTTTTCCTCGGAGTTGGATTAAAGAAAATAGTGTCTGTTGGGAAACAAACAAAAATAGTGTCTGTTGGGAAAAAAAACAGTTGGGAGAGTGAAGGCCTCAAGGGTGTGTTCACAGTATGCAAGGGCCCACGGGCCCCGATGAGGGGTCCCCACTGATATCAACCTGAAGAAAACGGCAGTGAAGGCCAGAAACTAGAGAGAGCGGTCACTGTGAATTTGTCTCTAATAAAGCCTGTGAAAAACCCACCCCTCCGGATTTGCTTGACCAATGAAAAGGGTGGAATTTCCAAACGGGAAAATTCCACTGGGATTTATTTACGAATCCTTGTTTTAAGCGTGCTCATTTGCATGTTCAGCTGGATTGGTTTCTGATGAAGAAATACTAATATGATCGACCAATTTATAGAGACCAAACATGGTATAGTTGACCATTGATTCTATTGTCAAATACACAACACAAGAATAGTATTAAAAGACATTACATAAGACAGTTAATCATTCACCAAAATATTCTGGGATGCATGCTCTCTTATAGATCAGCTCATCGATAAAGGAATGCAGAAACGTCTGTTTTAATGTCTGTAGGACCTATAGCCGAGGTTCTGAGCACATTTTTAACAGCAATAAAACCAACTTATCTGTGTTTTGCGAATGATGAAGGCAAAACACGAATCCAGTTGCGAGAACAGCGTTTATTTAGTACAGGACACAAGCAGGTAAGAGAAGAGAAGACAAAGCATGCGGAATCACGGGCAACGCAGGGACGGCAATGGGCAGCAGGAACCAGGCGATAGTCCACGGCGAACCCCGACACAGGGAACAAGGAACCGGAACAGGAGCTGGAGAAACACTGCGAAAACCTGAGAGTCCAAGCCCGAAGAACTCTCACAAAACAATCTGACAAAGACAAGACACAACCACACACAATACATAGCACACTACATGAGAGACAGCTGATGCTGATGCACTCATCAGTAGCGCAAACGAGCCACGCCCACAATTAACACACATTGAACACTGACAAACAACAGAGGCAAGACAATCTGATCGTAGTCATGGTAACCAAATACCTTTCTGGCCCTTGTTGGGGGATGGGACCACAGATCCCAGGGTGAGTTTTAAATATTATTTGTTAGCTATAACAAATAATTGTCTGATTTGTCTCAGTCGTTACATCTTTGAACTGAGCAGCCAATCCGAGTTCTCTGTCTCTCTCTTCAGTATAACCAATCAAACCAAAAAACCTGATGGTGTCCGACTAGAGGCAACTGTGCGGAATGCAGAAACACAGAAAAAAACGAATGCTGGGGCCACACCACAAGATATTCGGGCCGATTTCTCCCCATTCGACAATCCTAAGGGAAGTCCCGATTATCTTGATGGTTCTACAGATTATCTTATCAGATTTTACTGTGGTGCGAGGTGTGTTAAGAGTGACCGAAACCTGCTCGGAAGAACGTCGGAGCCACAATGTCGAGTGGAACGAAATGATGCCCAATCAGAAAGCCAGCTGACAAGACGACGGAAGCATATCAACCGCAGTCATGTCACAGATATTCATTTTACCTAGAATATCTTTTCCTGTTTAGCACCAAAACTGTGGAACAGTCTTCCTACCATTGTCCGGGAGGCAGACACACTCTGTCAGTTCAAAGCTCGATTAAAGACACATCTCTTTACCTTAGCATACACATAATACATTATAGACTTCTATAATTCAATGTTAGGCTGCATAGATTAGGTCAGCCGGAACTGGGAACACTTCCCTTAAATCTTGATGTACTCGTGACATCATAAGAAGAATGGCATCTACGCTAATTTGAGTGTCTTTGTTTATCCCGAGGTATTCCCGCAGCCTGCCGGATCCAGGCCGTATCCAGATCTGACGAAGGAGATCCGCCTGGACCCGATGACAATGCAGTGCTGAAGTGCCAACTAGCCTCTCCCTATGGAGGATCCCTTTCCCACTCTACAGATAAAGCGTTGTGAATTTTGTTTTGCGTACCTATCCCGAAGTGATAAAAATAAAACAAAATTCTGTATCAAATTTATAGACAAGACAAGTAGTTTGTTCAGGCATGAGGGAATTAAAAACCTGCGCACATGTATTCAAATGCACATAACTATAGAATCAATTCTTAACGCGCATGTGAACGCCATCAGCGTTTATCACAGGTTCGCGTTTAAAGTCTGTTTAGAGACATTCATATTCATTTTTACCTTACAGTTGCAGTAAATCCGGCCTCTAGTTCATAAACGCCAGAGGAGAACTGGCCCCCGACTGAGCCTGGGTTCTCCCAAGGTTTTTTTTTTCTCCATTGGGTCATCTGATGGTGTGTTAGGACACCTTTAGGTCACTGGATGGAGTTTTTCGGTTCCTTGCCACTGTTGCCTTTGGCTTGCTCAGTTGGGGATATTCAAATTAATTAACCAATAAGTAATACCATTGATCAGCTCTACCAAACGTGGATGTTTTTCCACTAAGAAACGAACATTGTTATTTTGTTTTGATTGATACTGTGAAGCTGCATTGATGCAATCTATATTGTGAAAAGCGCTTTATAAATATACTTGACTTGACTTGACAGAGTGAAATGGATATGGACATCAAGAGATAGACGATCAGCTTGTCAATTTGTGGCAGCAGCAGGAATGTTTATACAACGTGTCCTGTAAAATCATACCACAATAGAGTTGACAATTTTATAGCAATTTCTACCTGCCTCATCCACCATGTTTATCCGGAAGTCTCGAGAGATTTTGCCAGATTTCCTGTGTTTACAGACAGGATTCACCACACACTATAGGAGCAAAACTGTTAAATCTAGTATTTTATTTGTCCTCATGTTTGTGGTCTCACATTTTGAAAATCGTTTAAGATTTTAAATATCTTTTGGTGTATAGAATAAAATTAATACGAAAATAGTTAAAACTGAACTTCTACGAAATATAACTCTTGATTAATTTGGTTGTTTGAGCAAATTAATTACAAAACAAGTACATATTTATTCTCTTTACCCCGGGCTAAATGAGTAAACACTGTTACTGCATTCTCTCAGATGCAAAATACAGACATTTCATTTTTTTATACATTTATCAGACGCTTTTATCCAAAACGACATTCCATTCAAGGTACACATTTTTTCAGTTCTTGCTTTCCCTGGGAATTGAACCCATGACCTTGATGTTGCTAGCGCCAACACTCTACTGTTTGAGCTACAGGAAAGCCTATTTAACTGGAAAGACTTGTAACTTTGCCTAACAAATACTAGAAACACTGGTTTTAAAGGGATAGTTCACCCAAAAATGAAAATTCTGTCAGTAATTACTCACCCTCATGTTGTTCCAACCCCTTAAGACCTTCGTTCATCTTCGGAACACAAATTAAGATATTTTTGATGAAATCTGAGAGCTGGATCACTCCTCCATACTAGTCCATAAGCTTCTTAAGGGGTTTAAACTTGCTGGCCTCGAAAATTTATTAAAGACATCGTTAAAATAGTCCAAGTGACTACAGTGCCTCAATCTTAAGTTTATCAAACGACGAGAACACTTTTTGTGCGCAAAAAAAACAAAACAAAAAAAACGACTTTATTTCAGCTATTCATTTCCTTCTCTCTGGGCCTCGAGTCAGGTTACTATAGTTTAACAGCGTATGATCTGTTGTTGCCATAGACCGTAAAAGAAATGGACACAGCGACCCCATTGATTTCAACGGAGAAGACTGAAGCCCGATTATTGCACTTCCTGCCTGATGTCTGAGCGACTGCGCAGGCTCAAACTGAGCGTGACGACAGTCTGACAGCTGTAAATCTTCTAGTAGCTGTGCCAAGACAAATCTGAATCACCTAATTCCTCAAAAACGTTGTAGAAATATTTTGTCCTGTTGCCGTTTCGTCCAGTAAAAGATTGCCTGCGAGCTTCTCCTCCTGTCTATACGGTAATGTCTCTATTGTGCGACAGAGAGTCGTGTGGTTATGACGCAATCTTTAGCCTATTTTGACTAAAACGGCTTCTACGGGGCCGTAACGCAAGATACAAAGTAATGGAGCCTTTTATACATTGTCGTGTTTCTTTAGAAATAAATAATGGACAAATGGAGTCTTTAAACGCCTCAGATGTAAAGTTATTCGCTGTAAAAGTGACGCCAAAATGAATGGGAGTCAATGGGATGCTAACAGCAGGTGAAGTTCTGCTACAATGGCGGCTCCCGCGAGGCTTCAACTTCCGGCTGATGGATTACCCCCTTGGATGTTGTACGTCACACGCATCACACACATGACCAGCGTCGGCCAATAGTGAGCCTACGTGTGACGTAGCTCTACGCAATTACACTAGTTTAACTGACTAGAGGCCCAAAGAGAAGGAAATGAATAGTTTAAATAAAGTCGTTATTTATGTTTGTTTTTGTGCACAAAAAGTATTCTCGTCGCTTGATAAAGTTAAGATTGAGCCTGTAGTCACTTGGACTATTTTAACGATGTCTTTAATAACTTTTCGAGGCCGGCAAGTTTCAATCCCTCAAGAAGCCTATGGACTAGTATGGAGGAGTGATCCAGCTCTCAGATTTCATCAAAAATATCTTAATTTGTGTTCCGAAGATGAACGAAGGTCTTACGGGGTTGGAACAAAATGAGGGTGAGTAAATACTGACAGAATTTCCGTTTTTGGATGAACTATCCCTTTAAGCAAACCCTGAATCTGAGAACAATCATATGATGCATGAGTGTTTCCTTAATGGAGACAATTTATGAAGCCTGAACCCTCTGATATTAGTTGATGATTTATAGTATTTTAATATTTACAAATCAGAATAATGACTGTCTCCCTCTATTCACTGCAGCTGAGGAAACTCCAGCACGGGATCAACCTTTTGATTATAAAGTATTTGTAATCCTGATGATGCTGCTACTGCCGTTGGTTTCTTTTGGTGTGAGGAGGAAATGTAGAGAAAGGTGTAAGTATTTATAACAAGATACAGCAAGAGAAAAATTAACTTCACTTTATGACTGCAGTTAATGAGATAATTAAGTGATTAAAGTTTGAATTTATTTCTGTAAAATGTTTACATATTATTTAGAGTTAACAGAGTTTTAGAAGTTGATGTTTTACTGAAAATGTTTCTTTTGTAGTCACCGTTATGGTAATCAGTGTTTTCTTTAGTTGCTTGACTTTTAACTTGTTTTTCTTTTAACAATTGTAGTAGTGTTTTCAGAGAACAATTCTACATTGCTAAAGAAAGAGATTGGTAAAAAGCAGAGCAATGTATCTGCTTTGATGGTAGTCTATGGATAGTGGTTTGAAGAACTGTTTTTCTGTAGTTTTATGAATGACTTAAATTGAACAATTTTGAAGTTGAAGCATCAACAAATAAAGAATATACAATTAAATCAGCCGTTATGAGGAAAAAAAAGATCACTGTAATGAATTAAAGGGACAGTTTCGAAAATTGCCAAACATTTTATTTCTGTTATCATTTACTCACCCAGTAATAACCTGTATTTGTTTCTGTTGTCTCTTAAAAATCACTCAAAGTTGAAGACTATAATATCCTCTGGTAAACTATCCACCGCAAAAGCACAATCACCCATGGATTTTAATTTCCACCTATAGGAACATGTAGATATTGTGCATTAGATCACAATATTCTCTTTGACTCATGTACATGAATCAGATCAGGAATATGTAGAGGGGATGCAATGATTTAAAAAGATTAGGATCTTAAAATTAATTCTGTAAGATACTGACAACCAGAGTGCAGTGATCTCAAAACGGGTAAAATGGTCATATTTTCGGACCATTTATAATCTGTCCAAAATTGTTCTGTTGAACACAAAAGTAGATCTGAAGAACGTTGGTAACCAGAGAGTTGACGGTAGCCACTGACTTCCATAGTAGGAAAAAATAACACAATTTGAAGTCAGTGTCTACCATCAAATGTCTGGTTACCAACATTCTTCAGATCTACTTTTGTTTTCTGCAGAAAAAAAACAGGTTTGAACAACTTGAGGGTGCGAGTAAATGATAGAATTTTCCATTTTTATGTGAACTATCTATTTAATACTGAAAATGTGAAGAAATCTATGTAAGATCTTCCAAAAATACAACATTAGTTGTTAGCTGGGTTGAGTGAATTGTCTGCATGATAACGGAAATGCTGTGTTTGCACTTTAACGTTACAGCTTTCCAGAACATCCTTCAGTTTGAGATATTTGGTCTAAATCATCTGGTCATTGTAATAATCAGCAGCTGCAGCTGCAGCAAGAGCAGCTGTCTGATTTAAAATGTGATTAAACACATTGACTCCAGATGGTTTAGATAACACTGTATATATTTATTTATATTATGTTAATCCGGTGATCTGTGTGATGTTTTTCAAGTCTGTATATTATTTCTATATATGAAAAAGCGGTAACACTTTATTTTAAGGTGCTTGTAATAAGCAGTAATTAGTTAATAAGACACATATAAGACCTTATAAGATGCATATAAGATGCATAAGCATTAACTAATGATAATAAATAAATTAAATTAAATAATAAATTTCTCAAGTATCAATACATTGCACTTTTAGAACAGCCGAACAAACATAAATGGTATACAAACTCCCAGTCACTTAAAAATTGACCTTCCCAAGTGGGAGTAGTTTCCCTGATCTCTTCAGGGCCTGGACCTTTAATTAACCCTTATATGAAGTAGTTAATGCTTATATGCATCTTATATGCATCTTATAAGGTCTTATAAGTGTCTTATTAACTGTTAATTACTGCTTATTACAAGCACCTTAAAATAAAGTGTTACCGAAAAAGCACTGCTCCTTTTTCTCTTGATTTTATGTTTGCTTCCTGTCTTGTGTGTTTTCCTTTAGGTTCCTCTGAAAACAGAGGAAACATCTCGGAGATTTCAACGTTGGTGTCAAGCTCTCAGAGGGTAACAGTTTAGGACCCCAAGATGTTTAGTTTGAAAGAAGACATTATAATTCCGGAGTCAGAATTATAATGAATTTAAGGAAAGTTTTACTGAAGATTACAAAGATCACAGCAGTTATACTCTTCACCAAGGTCTAAGAACACATATAGTCTAAGCAAATTTCCACACATGGATAGATAGGACTGAATATGTCGCTATTAGTCAAGTTGTCGCACGATTCCTAGATTGAGGTTTTGCATGCCAAAGTGTCCCATAGCTCCTATACAAGACCTGCACACATCCAACGCACACACAAAAGCACTAGGGAATCGCAGTTTCTCCAAGGTTGAAGAGAGCCTGAGCTAACTCTCATCAGGACAATCTACCAAAACATACTGATAATACATTCCCTGCTCAGGAAGCAGTACAGATACTATTCACTTTAGTTTCTAGAAATACACATGAAAGAGGCACAATTCTGTAAACAGGTGAAGTCACGTATAGTTGGACCCCTGCAACCTTAACTTGTCAGCTAGAAACAGATATTTAGACAACACATGTTGAGGTTCACATTAAAATGTACCTAAAAGGAGGTGGTTAACAATCACAGCAAACATGGGCCTACGATTAAAGTACATTTGAATCACTCATTGAATATAGAAATGATTTATGTAGAAATGCTTATCATTGATTATCAAGCACTCATTACATAAACATTGAAGCAACAGTGGATTCCAATCCACCCCCTTCAGTTCAGTGAAATTTCCGGCTGGAAATTGGGCCCGTGACACTTAAGAGGTTAAGAGAGACACTTTAACTCTCATCTTTTCTTGAATTTTTTGTTTGTTTGTTAGTTTGTGTTTAAGAAACGCATCGTTCATAAAAACACATTTGACCATCCAATCCAAATGGACTCTCTGCCAAGAAAAAGTGCTATATAAATGTAATGAATTATTAACATAAAAAAGCAACTCTTTATAGATGATGGTTGAAAGGTTGCGCTATTAAATAAATGTGTTTTAAACTTTAATTGCAGACTATATCTGAACGTTTTTGATATTTGAGTGTTTGATTTAGCTTTTCTGTTTTTAAATATATTATACTGTATATATTCATCTCTGCATTGTTTTATAATGCAATAGTTGTATAATACTTATATATCTGATCATCTTATTTTCTAAAGTAATTCTGTTATCTCTGATCTTTGAGGTTGCCTTTTTTACACCCGGCTGGGGGACTACCGATGAAAATTAGCACTTTTGAGCTAACTTGGGTACATTTACATTGTTTCAATGTTGATTAATGTACACTGTCCCCTTTCAAATAAAGAGAAAATTAAAAAAATAAAATAAAATCTGGTATTAAAAATACTGATACTGTTTTGATGGTAATATCACTGTTCTGTCTGAAGTTACTGATTTTCATTTTATTTTTGATGAGTTTATTAGAGAAACAATGTTTTTTAAGCTTGAAATAAAGTAGCGGTATAGCCTGATTTTATATACGAGCCCCCGCTGACTGCACGCAGGGTTTTATAGGTACGCGCTCACTGTTTCAATATTTCCAGAGAGAAGAAATAGTCTTAACCAACAGAAAGTCAATCTCCATGTATGTACTCTGTTAAGTATTAAGATTAGGCCTGGTTAAACATATTACAACTTTTTTATAAAATATTATGTAGAAATACACCATTACTACCTAAATGCACAAAGTGAAACTAAATATTAAAAGCTTTTCCAAA
This sequence comes from Tiaroga cobitis, assembly GCA_030578255.1. NCBI lineage: Eukaryota > Metazoa > Chordata > Actinopteri > Cypriniformes > Leuciscidae > Tiaroga > Tiaroga cobitis. Next base: position 25,386,961 of record CM060612.1, read on the forward strand.
ATTAGGTAAGTTTGACTTTAGACTTTCAACAAATATTCACAAAGTTCACACAACACATCTCGATGAATTACAGTCAACAGCTGTCTGCGGATTCCTTGACTTCTAAAGATACACAAATGCTTTATATAAAGAACAGAATTAAATCTAGCATAATTTTAGCCTAATTGATCTTTTATTGATAAACACTGATCATTAACCGTACTGGTCCGTGCAAATCAAGCATCCACATTTGAGTTTCAATTTAACATATTTGTGTGCACTATATGAATGCTGATCAATGTTTATATGTGGGCAATTTAAAGTGAATGTATCTTTGGAAGACATTACATTCTTTAATTCATTTGGATTACTTGTATGATGTTTATATGTAGGGTACTTCTTTCGTTAAAATGTTGAATATATATAGACTTCCAATGGATTGTCAAAAATATCATGTATTTCTTCATGTAGGCTACTGACATGAGGGTTAGAAAAAGAACTGTCCCTTTAAATGGGCCAGAAAGAAAATTAATGATCGTTTACTATAAACAAATACTGTTTCAGACCGAAAAACATTACAGCATTTTTTTTTCAAAGTCAGTATTTTCCCTAACCTTATTAAATGTATGTCTCATCTTTTTCAACATTTTACATTTATCAATAAACAATCACGAGCTGTTTGGATGTAGTAGGCTATAACACAAACTGATTCATGCAGTTCAAAAGTGGCGTGCAATTGCAATTTCATAAAACGTTATGAGATGGATGTTTAACATATAACGTTTAGGATGTAGAAATATGAAATGTTGAACATGTGAATCAAAAACCAAAATAAGTGGAGTAATGAGTGACTCGCTGAATCGTTCAAATTCAAACGATTCACACTGTCTGGAGACGCACGCGCGCAACCGTTCTGCTGTGACGTAATTTGGAACTATTTTCGCAGGACAATATTGTGTCTGAAATGTAGGTCACTTAATTAATATTGACTAATTGTCTATCCAACCTCAGACCATACGTCACAGCAGTCTGAGGTCGGACAACAGGCTTCATTCTAGCCTTCACAGTGCTGAGGAGGAGGAGGAGGACACCATCATCATAACCCCCTCCGACGGACTGCACTAGGAAGGACACAGCTTCACTAGGATGCAGCCTTCCGTTTTAGAAGCATCCTCTATTTTTCCCCCAACAACAACCCCCACATATCTCACAACAAGCGGCAAATATCACCAATCGATAGTCGTGGAGGATCGGTTTTCGTAGCTTCAGCGGAATCTGGATTATTCGCAGCAAAAAAGCGTCTGCGCAAGAAAATATTTTTTTTTTTGAATGAATAATTAATTTTCCACACAACATCCATTATGTTTATAGGAATGAAGTTCTTTATTTTGCACATAGCGAGTATTTTACTCGTGCACGGTAAGAGACTATTTGTTTTTAATGTTTATCTCTTCCGATCAGGATTTATTTCTTAATTATTTCCCATATTATTGCCCGCATTCACAGACAAGGTTAAAGCTAGTCCCTGACTAAAATGCATTTTTGAGCTGTTTTAACTGAAAGCAACTTGGACTGGCATGTCTTAAAATAGGCTATGTCAGTTACATTGTTTTGTCTATTGTCTAGTAATGACACATTTTTCCTAATGCACGTTTATGAAACATACATAACGTTAAATATCTTAATTTAACTAAGGACACTGGCGGTAAAATTGGCGTCGTTAAAATAAGAAACCGATCACTTATTGGAAATTTAAGATATAAAACTGCTTTATATATTGTGCTGTAAATAGAGTGGTGCAGGTATGACGTCACTTTGTAGGCCAACTGGCACTTCGCATCACGCTGGTTCCCTCGAGATTTTCCCATAGGCTTTTGAATTATGCCCGAAAACAAGCTCTGTGATCAACAAAAGTTTATGATACTTGCACGTTTTGTCCATTAAGATAATTTTCACAGATGAACACAACTTAAATTTTGAAGCCTAAATGCAGTCGCCAGAAGTAAAAAGCTAAAAGTATTTTATAAACGAACTACACCAGGGTCCCACGAATTGAACGTCACCATCACTAAGCTTCAGACAACTTTTTCAGTTTTTATCTAAAAACTTTTCCCCAGAAAGTATGAGTTAGAAGTTTATACACGCACAATTATAATCATAACGATGCTGTAAAGCGGACTGAGTTTACCTTTTCAGCGTGATGACGTTTAATCTCCTCGACAGCCTCTGTAGTCCCGTTTAGCCACTTGTTAGCAACCGCCTTTTTGGGGTAATACTGATGTATTTTATGTCGTAGAATAAAACGTGAAAGTGTCTTGAGCTTGTGTTCACCACAGACTTATTTTATTATTCTGTCCTGTGATATAATTGTTAATTTCTTCCCCAGGTGTGTTTGGTGCTGATGATACAGACAGGGTGTCAGTGTCTGTGATGGAGGGAGATTCAGTCACTCTACACATTAGTGTTAAACAAACCCAACAAGAGAGAATTAAATGGTATTTTAATGACACTTGTGTAGCTCAAATTAATGGAGATCCCTATACAGATAATCAATGTCACAATGATAAAGAGAGATTCAGAGACAGACTGAAGCTGGATCATCAGACTGGATCTCTGACCATCACAAACATTAGTACCACAGACGCTGGACTCTATAAACTACTGATCTTCAGCGGCGGTGACAGTGACAAGACCTTCAGCGTTTCTGTCCTTGGTGAGTCATTTAATGAATGTTTTAAAGCAGGCTATGTTTATTATCATTGATGTTTATTTTATATGTGACCATCACAGCTATTTATTATATACTTTTATTTTAAGTATATAGGTCATTTACTTGACCTACAAAAAATTTGCTGTGAAAGTGTAATTTGTATAAATATCACACGTTGCTTTATTGCACTGAACCAGGGGCGAGGGCCAGAAATGTTCAATTGGGTGGGACCTCATAAAACAGGGTGGGTAAAGCGTAGAATGAAAACAGTACAACAGCACACAAAGTTTCTAATAGCAAATAACAACGTATAAACTACTATGACAAACACAAACACAAAAACATATCCATTACCACGGCACACCAAACATCTAGAGATTCTCCACAGGCTGAATCTATTTGTAATCACATGGTTACTGGTGTATCAGCAGCCAATGAGCTCACGTGCTCAACCTTTAAATACATGGGTAGCATTTGCCTTAGCAGTGCAGCGCGCTTTCAGGAACCCTCCACCCTCCCCAGCTCCACCTGTATAGATCTGCTACGGGTAATTCATGTACGCTATACTGTACAGCAGCGTGTCGTGTATGAATTGGCAGTAGAAAGTCCCGTACTTGTAGCAGCAGCAGCATAGCAGATCTATTCCACCAAGACCAAACATGTCAACATTGTCTTGTACTTTACCATACCAAACACTCCTAGAGTTGTCATAATATATGGCAATTTAACGTACGCAACAAATTACGTAAGATAAATGTCATTAGGCTATAATCAATTATGTTTTTTTACTCGCGATGTATCATATTCATTTTAACACCCTAATTGTTAGACAAAAATATATTTAGTTATTCAAAAAATCCCATGTAATAATGCATTTTGCTATGAACATTATAATTGTATTTTTTGTGTGTCAATAATCAACTAGTAATCCATCCATTTTTTAATATTTGTGGCTATATGAATAATGAGATTTCTTCATTCTGTCATTGATTTTGTTTATCCTTATTTTCAGGAAATTCATGTTTACATATCCAGTTATTTCTTGTTGTACACTTTCCCTCCAAAAAAGATCGTCCAACATCTGTTGGTTTGTGTTTCAGGTGTTTCTGCTGCTGAACGAGATGAAGTGAAGAGGAAGTCAGTGAAGGAGGGAGAATCCGTCATTTTAGATCCTGGTGTAATAAAACACCCAAATGATTTGATGAGGTGGTATTTTAATGACATTCTCATCGCTGAAATCACTGGAGATCAGAGTAAGACCTGCACAGACGATCAGTGTGAACTTGCTGACGGACGATTCAGAAACAGACTGAGGCTGGATCATCAGACTGGATCTCTGACCATCACAAACACCAGAACAACAGACACTGGACTCTATAAACTGGAGATAAACAGCAGCAGTATCAGCGTCCGTCGCCGCCGCAGCAGCACCATCAGCATCAGCAGCTTTAAGAGCTTCAGTGTTGCCGTCATTGGTTGAGTATATCATTTAAATAATTTAAATTATACATTATTGAGAAAATTTTAAGTTTCGGTGTAAACTGTTTATAGAAAAAAAAGAGCTTTGACTCAATAACATTTTGATAATATACTCAGTTTTCACTTATATTCACTTATTCCATGCTTTTTTATTTTATTGCTATCAGTTCAATCAATATGATACAACAAATATCAGTAAAGTTGATAATGATTTGATGTCTACTAGTGATTATGTATGTCTGTTTTTCCTGTTCCAGAATCCAGTCAGTCTGTAGCAGTAATATGTGCTGGTGTTGGTGTTCTCCTGCTGGTTTCTGCAGCTTTAAATCACACCGCTGGTGTTATCAACTGTCACCGGAACAAAGCTTCAAAAGCAGGACAGAATGCAAGTATCACATACATACAGCTGAGTTATTGTAAATATAATCAGGATATGAACTAATTCACATGTATAAAATAAAAAATGGACCAGATTTACTAACAGCTTGCGCCAGCGCTCTTTTGGCATTAAAAAACTACTGTCAGTATTTACTAAAGAGACCGTAGCTATGTTTCCATGTGCACATTTTGAAGTTTTGCATCAGAAATGAGTGATGGAAACCGCAAATATCTGAAAAAAATGATGCAAAAAAAAAAAATATGCGCGCTTGAGTTGGTTTTTGACTTGTGCGAAAAAGAGTTAACGGGAATAATGGGAGATTGTACGGAGCCCCCCTTGTCCCACTTTGTCAAAAAAATATATTATAACTATCTCGTGGCCTCAAGATAGTACCTCGTGGCCTCAAGATACTATCTCGTGGCCTCAAGATAGTATCTCTATCTTGAGGCCACGAGATAGTATCTTGAGGCCACGAGATACTATCTTGAGGCCACGAGATAGTTATAATACATTTTTTTGACAAAGTGGGACTAGGGGGGCTCCGTAAGATTGAAATGCATTTGTCGAATAATTTCTGTCAAACATTAAACCCACGTGACTAATCGTATGTTTCCGCTGACGGTGTTTTATTTACTATTGGTTACTGGGTTACCAATAGGTCCGTGTACCTTGGGATTTTATTCTTTCTGTTCCTCTAAACAGAAAAACTAAGAAACCGTTCATTTATCACATATTTGACCCTTCTCGTGAACATAAAAAAAAAATCTCACGTCGTTTATCCAGTGTATGAAAATGTGTTTATTTATGTTCATGAGGGTTGAATATGTGATAAATGAACGGTTTGTTGGTTTTTCCGTTTAGAAAACAAATTTTCCCAAGGTACACGGACCCCAATACCACTGTCATTCAAACAATTTGATGGAAACGTACCTAATTCACTTTTTTTTTTTGCAAACTTTGAAAAGATTCGCTTTACGTTTGGATGGAAACCCAAGTAGTGAAACATTAGCGATGAAAAGATAGCACATGTACATCTGCAAGATGTCTGATCACTTCATCTGGAAATCATCTGCTGTTTACTAAGTAAGGGATAATGTACATCCAGGTAGTTGTTATCTCTTGCATCAGCCTGAAGGGGGTTTATTCTGAGATAACAACCAGGTGGATGTACATTATCCCGCTTATTAAACGGCTACTTGCCACGTAAGTAAATAATTAGAGACGAAATATTGATCTGGGTTTAAATATTTTATTAGCTCTTTAAACGCAAAGCTTCTGCGGAGAGAGCAGTTGCTAGCAAGCGGCAAGTTCAAACTAGACGGACATTTAAGAGATACGGTATACAATCAGACCACTTATTACACAGCATTTCGCAACATAAATAATTATAGAGATATTGATTTCAGAGTTAAAATCGTTTTAAAATCGTACCTATTTGTATCTTATAATCCAACAGTGTACAAAGCAATAGTCACAAAATGGCAGCAGCTGCTATTGTATGAAACGAGAGAGCGAGTCACGATACTCGATGGCATAAATAAATAACTGTACACAAAATGTTGATTCGACTGAGTTTTAATATTTTTTTAGCTCACCAAATGCAAAACTTCCTTGGAGGAAAAACGTTTCTAGCAAGCCTATAGCGCTGCTGACTTCAGTGACCCGGATTAGCGCGATTGACCAATCAGAATCAAGTATTCCACAGAGCCGTGTAATAACATCTGATCGACGCATCTTTAAGATCTCAGTTTTGCATACATTCTAAGTCATAAACATCTTAAAGACATTTTTCTAAACGTCTATATCATCGGTTCCCAACAGGGGAGTCGCGGCCCACAAGGGGGCCTCAGCGAGCTCTGTGGGGGGTCGCGTCATATTTTGAAAAGTTTTGAGCAATTAACATTAAATAAAATATAATGAGCGAGTTCATCATGAATCCATTTTTCAATCCGTGATTTTTGTCTTATCCTGAACCACTATGGTACACCTATAATAAGTGTTTGGGACTATTTTACACTGGTTCGGATCGCTGCCGCTGCGGAGTAGCCCAGTACCTGCGTGACTCGTCATTGACGTACACTGAGAGAAGTAGTTCCAGCTACAATGTTATTCCGAAAGACGCATTATTCTGTCAATAAACGCAAGCTTATTATCGCTCGCTATAGTGCCAAAAGCTTAAAAAGTAAAGCCTCACATTGATAAAGCCTCACAAATAACTTGCAAGTATTGAGGCCCCAGACAACAGTCATTTAGTAATAGCCTATATTCTTTCTTTTTTTTACATACAAACCAGTGTGAATATTTTTGTTTTTGCATTTCAAATAGGGACAATATATAGGCTTCTCCTAGGCTTACGTTTTTAAATTACAAAGGGACTACTGATGTTTTTGTCATTGTATTTTCAATTATTATAGGCTATTATTTGTGCATTAACATATCTGGTTATAGTAAACATACCGTTTGTTTGAAAACAACATATTTTGTAATCCTTGCTCCAAGCTTACAAGTGCGATAATATCATTAAAGGAACACTCCGACTTTTTGGGACTTTAGCCTATTCACCTTATCCCCCAGAGTTAGATAAGTCCATACATACCTTTTTCATCTCCGTGCGTGCTATAAGTCTGTTTGACGCACCCACCGCTAGCCTAGCTTAGCACAAAGACTGGATGTAAATGGTTGCAGCTAGCATACTAATCCAAATAAGTGACAAAATAGCGCAAACATTTTCCTATTTACATGTTGTGATTTGTATAGTCACAGAGTGTACAAAAAACAAAGTCACATGAGACACAGACATATTTTAACCGTATAAATACTGGGAACTATATTCTCTGAAGGCGAAGCACTGCTACTTGGGCGGAGTGATAACCGCAGCACCTGAGACGCGCCGTGGTGAGGAGCAGAGAGTTCGTTCAGAGTTTGGGTACGGTACGTCTCAGGTGCTGCGGTTATCACTCCGCCCAAGTAGCAGTGCTTCGCCTTCAGAGAATATAGTTCCCAGTATTTATACGGTTAAAATATGTCTGTGTCTCATGTGACTTTGTTTTTTGTACACTCTGTGACTATACAAATCACAACATGTAAATAGGAAAATGTTTGCGCTATTTTGTCACTTATTTGGATTAGTATGCTAGCTGCAACCATTTACATCCAGTCTTTGTGCTAAGCTAGGCTAGCGGTGGGTGCGTCAAACAGACTTATAGCACGCACGGAGATGAAAAAGGTATGTGTGGACTTGGGGGATAAGGTGAATAGGCTAAAGTCCCAAAAAGTCGGAGTGTTCCTTTAAATGTGAAGGGGGGCCCTAAAATATTTTCTTGGGAACAAGGGGGTCTCAGACAAAAAAAGGTTGGGAACCACTGGTCTATATGACATCTGACAGGAAACGTCCGATAGACGTATTGCAGATGAGCAGACCAGATGAAAACACGCACATCAAATAGATGTCTCTGTGATGTACGTGTGCTATCAGGAGCGGACACAGTTATTTTTGTGGCTGACCTTATTGCAAATGCATCTGTAGGCGTTTCCCATGCTAGGGGATTTACTAAAGTTTGCCTTAGTCAATTTACTGGGATTTGAGCCATTATTTAAAGCCCAAATAAGCGTGTCTTAACCTATTTTCGCTTGACATGCTGGAACTGGGAGATCATTTTCTCCCTTCGTGTTCATGTGCACAAAGTTTTGAATGCTTTAAATTTATAAACTGTTGTATGTCAGTGAAATGACAATGCAATACAATTTTGTAAGACTGAATATTAATCTAAAGAAACGTCCAATATTTAAGATATTGTTACTTTTTTTGTTTTTTTGAGAAAAACATCCGTCTTGTTCATTTAATTTATCTTCTATGAATCTGTGTTTACTTACAGGAGCATCACATTGAAGACTCGTACACTAATAAGGCTTGGATGCCATTGTTGACTGTTGCTGATGAATCGTACCCGACTGAAGATGCCAGATCGACATCACCATTTTTAGCTATTTAAATAAGTTAAAGCATGTAGCCAAAATATATTTTATGAAGGAAGCACATTATCAGCAACAGAACAGCGAAAGCTTCATGTTTTTCTTTAGAGATTTATTTATGATGCTGTCATGCTTTTTGTAGCAGTTTAGTACCTCATTCTTTATGACCAAGAAGTGTATTTTACTACTCTCACACAGCATCATACTGCGATATGCAAGCACTCAGATCATGTGCACAAATATGCAAACATGTCAAACAACATGAATCGACCCTGCACTACTGATAAAGATATTTGTCACGGATTCAGCCAGCATGCCATCAACAGGTCCTTCATCTGCACTCATTCACAATCACTGGAATATTAACCTGCCACACCCATCAAAAGCACGCACACACACACACACACACACTTCTGTTGTCTGGTCTCGTCAGTCTCTGCATGAGAATGTATCTACCTGTGATTATCGTCTTCCTCCATCTGTCAATCCATCATACTGTTCTTCATCTGACTGCTTATCGAAACAAAGACTCCTCAGTGAAGTGTTACCGCTCATGTTCATCTCTTTCCTGCACGATCTAAACTATCTGTGAATAAACACCTGTTAACTTCAGCTGTCTCACCTCCTGTTTTATGACAATATTATGTTACCTGTATCTACCATGTTTTTTTTAAACGGGTCATATGATGCTATTTTATTCTTTCATTTGTTTAGTTGTTTCTTTGAGTGAAAAAAGTGTGAAAACCCTGAATCTCAAAACAATCACGAATGAGTGTTTCCTTTGTAAGCCCGTTTATCGGTGTCCAATAATACGCATTAGCATTAGCCTACTGTCTTGCCTTTTACGCAACACAACACGATTAAATGAAGTACATTTTCTCTTATGTATTACCTAGTTATTTCATCTGACTCCATAAATGAATAAGGTTTAAATTATATCTGAGCACCATTAAAAGTGAGCGAATGTTTGATTATTCTTTTTAACTCTTTAATTACATTTTACCTGTTAGGAAGCTCATAGGTCCTCACGTCTTCCGTTTTATGCGGGTCTCACGTTCACAAACTCATCAGTTTTGGTCACCAAACAGAGGTAATTGCTATATACCTGAGATTGGTCGATTTTACATGTACACAATCAAAGATAATTTGGTATAGCCCCCATGAAATTGCATACACTTTAATTTAACGTAATGTTTACTTCAGTAGAAATATGTCCACTACTACAGATATGTCAACCAACTTTACTTCTCTTATAGCTTTGGATTGGCCATGCCGTGGTTTCCCACGTACACTTAGTAACATTAAATTAAAACAGAGGTAAAACACACCCGAATTTAGATTGGTCAAGAAGCACTTTTGCTGCCCTAAACGGAAATTCACTTCTTGTCTTTGCAAACCAAGTACACTTAAATTGATGCCAAATATTAGTCATCACTAATCTGATGAAAAACTTGCGGGATCATACAAATTAGTTTAATCTACTTGGGAAACATTTTCAGCGTCAGTCAGAAGAAAATCAAATGTAACAATTTATTATGTCAGGTAAATGTATCATGCCAATTTTATAATCAGTTCAAAGATACTAAATACAAAACATCAAATGCTCTGGAATAAAGAGAAAAGATGCAAACCTGACATTAGAAAATACATGATGCTGAGTGTCTCGGCCACTCTCAGCATCACCAATTTGAGCTACAAATCGCCACAAGCCTTCTTCAGCATCTCCCTAAATATTCAGACCAAGACAGAAACCTCTTTTCAAATGTAGGCCTACACATGAGTTCACAATGGGAATTTGCATTTATCACCATCCCAGACTAAACTCTTAAAAACCTTATTACCTTTTGGTTTGCTTCTGTGGGAATGAGACATTTGTACCAGTCGCACTGAGACGTTTCAAATGATACCAAACATGTATAATACTGTCTGATAATTATTCACATTAAACCTTATATTCTTGGGTGAATTTTGGTGATCTCAGTATGAGAGAGAAGGAATGGGGGAAGAGGGAAAGAGATGCAGATTAGGATGATTCTGAGGTGAGACTTGCATCTTGTATGGTGCACAAGAGTGAGTTCAAATGTTAATTTCCTTTGTTCTCTCAGAGAGTAGCAGTCTCTTACATTTTTTCCAGTCTTACACATTCATTGTGACCATTATGAAGCATGATGTTCTACTTCATGTTCATACATCATATTATAGACTAATGACTCTTTCCCATTAACTACAGATTCACATGTAGAAACTTTTAAAGCTTTGTTAGAAACACCATCACAGCAACTAGTTAATTGTAATTTGATGTAAATGTAATAGGCCTATATTACAAAGTATAGGCTAGTTGGTTTCTAAAAAGGTCTAGATTCTACAACTTTATAAGCTTATAAGTCGATCGTTTATTAACCAGGACGCAAGTTAATACTATTTATTTTCATATTAAGCAACAGAACTTAAATTAAATTCAGTTTATTAGCAACACCGTGCACGAGCGTGAATCCCGCGATATCTGCCTGTGATCTCACAGGTGTCTGATCCACTAAGAGAAAACTGTTCCGGCTTGCCTGCACTTCTTTCACTCCACCTCTCGACCATATTTCAGGCGAGGCACCGTCGTTTCGTTTTTTTTGACACACGCCTCGGAGTCGGAGCATTGGTGTCACGGTTAACATCACTACTTTTGACATACGCTCCAAAAGCTTGTTTTGCCAACCACCAAGAACAAGAAGGGGAAGAAAAGAAAAGATTTCAACATGCCTTTTAACGTATCTGCATCAGACTGTAAAAAAAAGATTTTTCTTTTTTCTGTGGCAATGGGGGTTCTATTAATTTTGTTCTTGCAGTTATTTTTTTTACTCTACTATGGTAAGACATTTAAATGTTACTTATAATCTCTCTGCCTGGTAACGATAAAAAACAAAAGTTACACAGTTTATTCAGCTCTAAAAGCTATACAGATATGAAACAAATGTTCTTTTGAACCGGTTCTTTTAAGTGAACCGGTCGAACCAGTTGATCAAATCGTTCAAAATGAACAGTTCGCGTCTATAGGGACTCGATATATTTAGACTATCCCACCCACGTGTTTTCAAACTAGTAAGTTGACCTTACTTAGAAAAAAAGTGAGGAAACCGATTGCCTTAAAATTTCTAAGTAAAGTAGTGTATTCATTTCTAGTTGGCAAAGCTTAATTAATTAAAGAAAACTTGTTGGTCAAGTACTGTTAACTCAAAATCATTAGTTGTGTTAACTTATTATTAGTGTTCACATTACTAGGAAAATCTTAGGAAACCGATTGCCTTAACATTTTCAAGTAAGCTGAACTAAAAAAAATATATGTTAAGACAAAAAGCAACAACAGATCCTAGGCAAAACATTATCTATTACTCATCAATTTTCATCAGGCATTAAAGGGATAGTTCGGCCAAAAATGATATTTAAACCATGCATTACTCACCCTCAAGCCGTTCGAGATGCATCTGTCAATCTTGTTTCAGACGAACACATTTTCAGTTATTTTAGAAAATGTCTTAGACCCTTCAGTGGATATAATGTGAAGCAATGGGGTCCACCTCCTTCAAGTCCCAAAATGTGAATACATCCTTCACAAAAGTAATCCATCCGGCTCCAGGGGGATAAACGAAGGCCTTCTGAGGGTAATCCGTGCAGTTTTGTCCTAAAAATATACATATTTAAAACTTTATAAATGAAAATATCTGACTTCCGGCAACGGTCGACGGGGCCCTTGATCTAGAGACGTGCACTCCCAACGCAATAGTGCGGTGCGGCACTAGATTTGATGGCCGAGTGCGAGCGCGGGCGGTAATGCCCTCACTGTGTGTGCGGGTTGCGGGAGAACAAAACGATTCGCGGGACTCCCGAAAACTAGAAATATCTATGATTAAAACATATGAAAACTAATAGATTTTTATTAATCTGTTGCAGAAAAGCAACAAGAACAACTAAAACAAAATAGAAAGGATTTACAGGCCAGAGTTTCTATTCATATGTTTGCAGCGTTGAGCGATGTAGCCAATCACAGACATTTAAATCGGGCTGGGGCTCATAATTACGTTTAAAGGGTCACTCCACCCATTTCAACATTAATCTTTATTGAAAGTGGGTTATATATATAGTCAAAATGTAAAAGAAATTTTGAATTTGGTGCCCTCTTGACCGAGAAAAGACAGAAAATAACTTTAGGGCGCATTTGTATGTAAGACAACAACTCCCACAATGCACCACATCGCACAGCTCCGCAAGCCACTCCCACTAATCCAGAACAGCGCGCAAACATCAGAGAAATCCCTCTTCCGTCTACAAGGCTAGCTGCCAAAAGAGTTTGAAATTAATTTCACACAAAATGTCTAGTTAGTTGGCTGTGGCGAGCAGGACGAGGGTGAGAGGACGGTGCGAGTGATAATGAATGACAACTGTGAGACGCAGCGGTCTCATATCTCTCACGGAGGAGCGGAAGCACAAAAGGAACAGGCCTGATTTTATGTTTTGTTTCTGTTGTGTGTGGCCAGCTGGCTTATACTTTTGTTTTGTATTTGTTTATTTTACTATTAAAATGTTTAAATGTTCGCCGGTTCCCGCCTCCTTCTTCCCACAACAACGAACTCCGTTACATTGGCAAACTCATTAGCGAATTACTCCTCGTTTGTATTTCATTTCTATGGTGAATAATTGCATGATACCTGGATGTTCAGTCAGATCATATGCGGTGCGACACTAGGATGGTTCACATCACAACACAAACGTCCGTGTGCTCGTCTGATTCAGAGATTTCGTCCAGGAGAAATTGCCATCGTTGAAATTCTCTGCAGCAGACGGACTCTATCTGTGTCCGTAGCGCACAGCGAGAGCACAGGCACCAGCAGTCCACCTCAGCTCGAGCCAGCCCGGGCTCCTCGTCCGCGACAGGCAGTCGCCTCCTGTTCCTCCAGCAGCCTCAGCTGCTCTTCACTATATTGCGGCTCGTAAAGATAGTCACGAACAGCGGATTCGAGCAGCAGAATTTCAAAATCCTCTACTTCTAAATCAAGTTAGTTTCTTCCATATCGTGTTTAGTTTCTTCCGTCATTGTCATAACTTCCTATCTTCACAGCGCTTGTTAGCTTAGCTTATAAACAAGATGGCTGATATTGATTTCAGTATCTAAAAGTGAAGTCCCACCCACTGATCTGTGATAGCTCTGTTAGCGCATTAGGTCCAACCTATGGGCGGGTTTGAAAGAGTGGGATCTAGTGCTTGTAGTCTTTAGAGAAATCCCCCCTTCTTACACTTCCTCCTACAATGACGTAAAATGACGATTTTTGCGTCATTGTAGGAGGAAGTGAAAAAGGTAAATAGCAGATTTCTCTCGTCTCAGGGGAAAATGAGAGAGTGTTGCATGACCATTCAATAGTATGACTAGGTTTCTAACAATGGAAAGCTTAATGCAAATGGGTGGAGTGTCCCTTTAATGTGTCGGGCCGGGCTCGGACACAACGTGCACAACGTTTTGGTTGGTCTCAAGTAACATTTCAAAGGAGAATGTTTTAGTAAATATTCTTGTTACTCCCTTAACAGACCACAAGGCAGTTTTTATAAATATTAGATTTTCCTCTTTTGTAGCGCCACATTGTAGTTCCTTTTGGAAAATTAACAATTCTCACTTAAGACACGATTCAGTTAAATTAGAACTTACAAAAATGATTTATGTACATTGGGATTTGGCAAAAAAGGAAGAAGCCTTTGGTAGCTATTGGGAACTTTTAAAAATATGAAGTTGGTAAATATCTAAGCTCCTATGGTGCCTTGTTTTCTAAAGTAAATAGAATTTCAGTGGAGCAAATTGTGTCTGAAATCACCTCTCTTTCTATGGTATCTCCTGACAAGCGCTCACCTGAGGAGAGATTGCGATTGACTACAATATAAATTAGATGAGATCTATGAACGTAAAGCAGAAGGGGCCTTTGTCAGGTCAAGAGTTAAGTGGTTAGAAAAAGGTGAACAAAACTCATATTTTTTCAATCTTGAAAGACAGCGGGGTAAACGTAACACAATTCACCACCTGAGCATCAATGGTCTGATGATTGTCAAACTATTTCCCACTTTTGTCATAACTTTTTTGGTAACCTTTACAAATCCAGCTATTGTGCTGATACTGCCACTCTCTTCTTAGACTCATTAGAAAGTGTAAATTCAATAAGTGCTAGAAAAAGATTTTTGTGATCAGGATATAACAGCATGATATTTCTAAAACTCTTAAAACCTTATTACCTTTTGGTTTACTTCTGTGGAGACGAGACCATTGTACCAGTCGCACTGAGACATTTCAGATGATACCAAACATGTATAATACTGTCTGATAATTATTCACATTAAATCATATAGTTTTTTGGGTGAATTTCTCAGTATGAGAGAGAAGGAACGAGGAAGGAACTCTTTCTGTTAAGGGAAAGAGATGTAGATTAGGTTGATACTGAGATGTGACTTGCGTCTAGGATGGTGATCCTAGTTTTTCAAGAAAGAGTTAAAATGTTAATTTCCTCTGTTTTCTCAGAGTTGCCCTCACTTCCAGTTCTTCCAGCTTTTCCAGTCTTACAATTGCTTGAGATTATTTTGTTCATTAGATCGAAAGATCTGAAAAAAGACACATATTTACCCACCCATAGACTCTCCCTCGGCTCGTAGAAATGAGGACAGAAGTGGTTGAAAGTGGACAAAAGAGACGGATTAAAACACCGGGTGTAAACTGGAATGTCTTGCTTGTCTACTTGGGATCCGACTGACCAAAACGCACCTTAATATTAGTGCAAACCGGGCCAAATTGTAAGTCAAATTCCTATCGGATACAGAAATACGCCTACTCTGAAAGCAGCTGCATTTACATCGACTTTAATAATCCGCTTGTAATGGGACTAAGCAGCGTAGTCGGAATAAAAG
The DNA here is from genome assembly GCA_030578255.1 of Tiaroga cobitis. Lineage (NCBI taxonomy): Eukaryota > Metazoa > Chordata > Actinopteri > Cypriniformes > Leuciscidae > Tiaroga > Tiaroga cobitis. Next base: position 25,402,407 of record CM060612.1, read on the forward strand.
TCACGTCACCACATCTATCGGAACTAATTGGCCAAATCTGATTAAAATTTTATTTGGATTGTGAGGGTGGTTTAAAAAAATCAGATTCAGATCTGCGAGTTTGCAAAATGTTTGAGTATTTTATGTGATTTGATTAAAAAATCATTGTTTAAAAACACCAGTAATAACTGACTCTTCTAGTGCCGTTCTCATAATGTTTTATTTTATAATAAAGAACAGTGGCATTAATATCATATATGTATTTTCCATAGGCTGTTACGACCCTGGTCTATGGTCAGGGTGTTACATAAATATAGGCAATGAACAGTTAGGCCTATCTTCATTCTTTTTTTTTTTATCACAATGATCATCACATGTAAGGCAGCGCAGGCAGAATAAATCATAAATGAACTGTCAAATAATCTTAATAATATAAAAATAAAAAGTGCAACTTAATGTAGAGAGCAAGGAAGAGTATCAATACTGTCTTATTAATGCTCACTAATACAATAGTTATTATTAGCATATTAGATATGCAGTGAAGGCTGTTTAGGAAAGATACATGTGTCCATGTAAATCTCACTGCTTCAGCCAATTGCGTGGAAGCATTTTATATTAGGCCTACTGTAGTACAGAAGATGAAACTGATTCAGTTTATCAGACGGTAGATTCATTAAGAGAGCTATCTTGTCTTTTATCATGTTTCCATATCTTGTCGTACACTTTCCCTCCAGCATCTGTTGGTTTGTGTTTCAGGTGTTTCTGCTGCTGAACGAGATGAAGCGAAGAGAAAGTCAGTTAAGGAGACTGATATTTGTCACGGATTCAGCCAGCATGTCATCAACAGGTCCTTCATCTGCACTCGTTCACAATCACTGGAATATTAACCTGTCATACCCATCAAAAGCTCACACACACACACGCACACACACACACACACAAACACACACTCCTGTTGTCTGATCTCGTCAGTCTGCATGAGAATGTATATACTTGTGATTATTTATTTACCATCGCCGTCTTCCTCCATCCATCGATCCATCATACTGTTCTTTATCTGTCTGCTCATCGAAACATCCTGCAAAGAAACAAAGACTCCTCAGTGAAGTGTTACCGCTCATGTTCATCTCTTTCCTGCACGATCTAAACTATCTGTGAATAAACACCTGTTAACTTCATCTCTGTCTCACCTCCTGCTTTATGACAATGTTATGTAATAGAAAAAAAAATCCCTGTAATAAAGGGTTAGTTCATCCCAAAATTTTAATTGTTCTCAATTAGTCACCCTCAAGTTGCTCTAATCCTGTATGAGTTCACATCCGTTCACACCTCAGTTCTGTCCATTTACGGTAATGATTCAAAAGCTGGTTTTTCAACCGCCAATAAACGAGAAGGATAAAGGAGAGTGGAAAATCAGACACAGTTGAACATGTGATCTTACACTGTGACTGAATCATATAGAAGAGAAAGAAATCAGTTAAAAATTAAGAGATTTGGAAATCAATGTCATTCATTACAGTGCAGAATATATTTCAGAATGCACAGAAACAGTTATTGGTGTATGATATTATTCTTCTAAAATATTTAAGACATTTAGATTTGATCAGAAGGATATAGTTTTTCTTCTTATTTAGGCGTAGGCCTATGCCTTTCGTTCATCGAGGCTTTACACTTCATTCCAGTAGGTGGCGAAAATACACCACAAGCTGGTTTGCCAACAGCCAAAAACACTAAAGAAGGAGAAGGAAAGAATGGGGGTAGGGCTACGCAGTGAACATACAGAATGCAGACTGTAAAAAAAGGATTTATTTATTTTTGTTTTTTGTGTGAAAATGGCGGATCGATTAAATTTGTTCTTGGTGTTAATGTTTTTATTCGACCATGGTAAGACATTTATCTTACAATCTCTCTTATCGCTAACGAAAACGAAAGTGACCCAGTTTCCCACGTGTTTTACTAAAAATAAAAACAATGTTTTGTGATTAAAAGCACAATTTTATTTCTTTTTTTCTGGCGTAGGCTATACGATGTTCATCAAGTTTAAGATAATTCACTCATTTTTGTCTGATGGGTGAATGTGTAAATCAACGATGTTACATTATGAATCCAGACGAATTTCTCTACTCAACCGATTCATAATGTAACATCATAAACATTTTCTCAGCACTTACCTGTTGTTTATTTTTGTGTGGCTCATAAATAACTTACTTTCTTTTTCAGTTCTTTTCTATGCTGATATTGTCGGAGTGTCAGCAACAGAGGGAGATTCAGTCACCCTGAACACTGATGCTGAAACAAAGCAACAAGAAGATATTAAATGGTATTTTAATGGCATTCGAATAGCTGAAATCAGCGGAGATCTGAGTGATATCTGTACAGATGTTCAGTGTGAAGATGGAGATGAGAGATTCAGAGACAGACTGAAGCTGGATCATCAGACTGGATCTCTGACCATCACACACACCAGAAACACAGACTCTGGACTTTATGAACTGAAGCTCATCAGCAGCAGCAGCATCAGTGAAAAGATCTTCAATGTTACTGTGTATGGTTAGTCAATTAATGAATATTATTAGGTTAAATAGGTTTAAATCACATCACAAATCAACATTCAGAGGTGTTCTTTTCTCTTGTATTTTAATGCAGTTAATACGGTTTACTCACACTTGTTTGAAAGTGTGTTTATCCCATTACTTGTTTATCCCTTTCAAAACATTTACTGTTAAAGGATTTAATGTAATATTTTTAATTAATGTTTCTTTTCAAAGAGTATGAGAAATTGTTCTTATATCCACAGTGCTTTTCCATTGTTGTTGTTTTGTTTTCTAAAAGATCCTTCAGTCGTCTGTTGATTTGTGTTTCAGGTGTTCCTGCTACAGAACAGGATCAAAAGTCAGTGAATGAGGGAGAATCTGTTACTTTTGATCCTGGAGTAGTAAGAAACCCAGGTGATGTGATGACATGGTATTTTAATGACATTCTCATCGCTGAAATCACTAGATATCAGAGTAAGATCTGTGAAGATGAACAGTGTAAAGAGAGATTCAGAGACAGAGTTGAGGTGGATCATCAGACTGGATCTCTGAGCATCCATGGCATCAGAACCACAGACTCTGGACTTTATAAACTGAATATCATCAGCAGCCTTCGTCGTATCAACAGCGGTGTCAGTGTGAAGCGCTTCGGTGTCACTGTCAGTGAGTATAACTTATTTCCCATGAGCAATTTTAAAATATAGTTGTTGTTTTTTTAGAAAAAGGGCAATTAAAAGAAAAAAAAAGATTAGATGAAAATACATAAACTCAGTTTTTCTGTGAACATTGATGTTTCCTTTTGAACACACGGTGTTGTGATGCTGTTTTAGCTGCTGATATTTATTTATTATTAAAAGATGCTGCCATTTAACAGTTAAATCAATGTCATACAATTGATGACCAAAGTACAAAGGTGTAAATATCAGACAAATATATTGTTAATGTTGGTTATTATCAGTCACTCTCTATTAATGATGTCTGTTTCTCTGTAGATGTTCCAGGTTCAGGTCTGTCTCCAGGAGCTGTCGCAGGAATAGTTGTTGCTGTTCTGCTGCTTGTTGTTGCTGCTGCAACGGCTGCTGTGATTTACTATCGCAAGCGTCAAGCAACAAGAGAAGGTGAGTATTACATATAGATGATTTAACAAGATGGAAATTGTGTGTAAATAATAATTGAAAGATTCAAAAATATGTATTTTATTCTGATTAACAAAGTGATCGGTTTTTCATTGATTTTGTTATTATTACTAAACAGATGGCGGACCGCCACACAATGATCAGGTAAGATCAAACCAACTATAGCCTCTTTCAGACTGTCAGTTAAAATACAATCAGATTGTGAAGTGTGAACGGCAAAAAAAAATCACATACAATGCGATTTTTACAAATCCGTTTGAGCTGCATTCATATGTGGTTTGAAATCCTGTTCCAATCACAGTTCTGGAAATCTGTTTCAGTATGAACGCTCTGATCTGTGGTTTGTCCCACTTTCTCACGCCACATAAAATATGCTGAAAGTTGCTGCAGATACAAGGTTGTGTTGTTGCAAAGTGCCAGAGAACAGAATATTACAATATAATGGAACTGAACTTTGAGAATGGCGGAGACGACAATTAATAAGACAATATTTGTATTGCAAGCCCCTTTATGTTGTTGTTGTTGTTGTTTTTGGCGTATGCCTAACAATGCAAGGTCATTTCCGTGGAAACCAATGCAGATATTCCGGAAAACAAGAGCGCCACGGGGCTCACAAATCGAATCTGAACAGTTTTAAAATGTGGACAGTCAATAAAGCCCTGTTTACACCTGGTATTAAGATGCGTTTCAGTCGATTGGTTCACAAGTGGACGATGTGATACAGGTGTAAACGGGGTCTAAAAGTTTTGAGCTTGTTCACTTTTGTCCACTTCCAGAGGTAGTTGAAAACTAGCCAGACCGGATTTAAACTTTGTCGGCTGGAGACCCAAGTTTGGTTTGAAGACGAAAAACGTACCAAGCACAATGTTCTCTCTTCATTCCTGATTTCTAACACACACTCACAGTGTTAGAGACTGGTCTTGCGTCTGTCAGAGCAGAAACTAAAGCTGATGCTCTCCGTATGTTTTTCTATCATGTCTGGGTGTGTTTATATGTAAATTGCTTGAGCTTATTTAGTCCATTAGATTGAAAGATCTGAAAAAAACACATTTACCTGCTCATAGACCCTCACCTTCTCCAGAAATCAGGACAGAAGTGGTTAAAAGTGGACAAAAGAGACAGATTGAAACACCAGGTGTAAACTGGAATGTGTCTCGCTCGTCTACTCGGGATCCAATCGACCAAAATGCGTCTTAATACCAGTTGTAAACAGGGATTAATTGTAAATCAAATTCCAATCAGATACACAAATACTCTGAAAGCAGCTGCATTTACATTGACTTTAATAATCCGCTTGTAATCGGATTAGCAGCGCAGGCGGAATATAAGGCTGCGTTTACACTTGCCATTAACATGCGACTTGTATCCGGATGTTGTTAAAAAGACAAATATAAACATGCTTCTGATCGGAATGTTATCCGATCAGCGTGTCCAGGTTCGGAGGTAGTCGAGGACGCATTGTGATCGGATCTCAGTGTAATGTAAACGCAATCCAGCCATCGTGTCTGCATTCACAGGTGGACGTCACACAAAATAAAAACCACAGCTGTGTTTTACCCAAATTTAATTTGGTTTATAAGTGGTTGTTTAAAAAATCTGATTCAGATCTCAGAGTTTTAAAAATGTTTGTGCATGTTATGTGATTTCATTAAAAAAAAAATCATAAATTAACTCTAAAATAAAAAATGCAACTTAATGTAGAGAGCAAGTAAGAGTATCAATACTGTCTTCTTAATGCTCACTAATACAATAATAGTTCAAGCATATTAGATGTGCAGGCTGTTTAGGAAAGATAAATGTTGCAAAATCAGAAGATGTATTTCAAATTAAAACTCACAATATAAAATGGCAGTCGCTATTAGAAACGCCCAAATTATTCCAGAAATGTGGTATTTGTAAATCTCAATGCTTCAGACAATATGACATGCAAACATATATATTACAAACACATTGTAAATCCCACAAGTTTGCTTTCAACCGCACATGTCCTGACACGCTCAAAAAAGTGCTTCTCTCCAGTACACACCTGACTTCTCTTACTCTCTGGCTACCTTTATACTAGTTAAACCACACTCCACCCAGTGTCCAACAATGGAAGTACAACAACAAACATTCAACGGCTCTTACACAAAATGTTTAATATTTAGGAAAATAAACTACTATATATTCTGCAAACACTGAAATAAATGCACAATTCTTAGTCTCTTGTTTGTGTGTGTGTGTGTGTATCATGTATCTGAATGATCAGTCCTGTTCTTCTCTTTTACCGTCTGTGAATCTGTATTTTCTCACAGGTGGATCAGGAGGATCCGTTCATTTAATCAGAATGAAGCTGAAGTGATGACTCCTGGCCATGAGATGTATGAGACTATGACACACTGTTGAACTACTGATGGGACGTCCTCTAATCAGACTGAGGCTGACAGTGAGACCCCAATATAACATAATTTATTACACTGGTACTTTCATTGAAAAGGAGATTGAAGAGGCAATGGAAAAATGATAGAAAAGCATCAGGTGAAACTTACAACACTCAGAGAAATATTGTTATGATACCAAGATTTCACTATTCGGTAGCAAATACCAGTCACATTTCACCTCCACACTAATTTCAAAAACGTAAACATTTTCAAAACAATCTCCATTCACATGGATCTGTGAAAAACGATTAAAAACACCACATGCTGGTGCCGGGCCAGTATTTGGTGACATCACTTTGTAAAGAAACACTATGCGCCTATAGACTAACCATGTGATACGCATGTGCATGATGTCACTGTTTTCACAAATTCACATTTTTGTAGTTTACACAGAGACGATAACAGTATCATTTTCAAAAACTTGCACTTTGAAACCCATTTCCACAAGTTTGGCCCCTAACAGGACCCTAGCAAAACACAACTAAAGACAAATCAGCTAGGGAGAATAAGGAGAGTACTATTGTCTACGGCCACCACCTGCAAAATCATTCCCTTTTTTTGTGCAAAATCATTCCCTTTTTGTGCAAAATCATTCCCTTTTTGTGCAAATCATTCTCTTTTTGTGCAAATCATTCCCTTTTTGTGCAAAATCATTCTCTTTTTGTGCAAATCATTCTCTTTTTGTGCAAATCATTCCCTTTTTTTGTGCAAAATCATTCCCTTTTTGTGCAAATCATTCTCTTTTTGTGCAAATCATTCTCTTTTTGTGCAAATCACTCTTTTTGTGCAAATCATTCTCTTTTTGTGCAAATCATTCCCTTTTTGTGCAAATCATTCCCTTTTTGTGCAAATCATTCCCTTTTTGTGCAAATCATTCCCTTTTTGTGCAAATCATTCCCTTTTTGTGCAAATCATTCTCTTTTTGTGCAAATCATTCTCTTTTTGTGCAAATCATTCCCTTTTTGTGCAAATCATTCCCTTTTTGTGCAAATCATTCCCTTTTTGTGCAAATCATTCTCTTTTTGTGCAAATCATTCTCTTTTTGTGCAAATCATTCCCTTTTTGTGCAAATCATTCTCTTTTTGTGCAAATCATTCTCTTTTTGTGCAAATCATTCCCTTTTTGTGCAAAATCATTCTCTTTTTGTGCAAATCATTCCCTTTTTGTGCAAAATCATTCCCTTTTCGTGCAAAATTATTCCCTTTTCGTGCAAAATCATTCTCTTTTTGTGCAAAATCATTCCCTTTTTGTGCAAAATTATTCCCTTTTCGTGCAAAATCATTCTCTTTTTGTGCAAATCATTCCTTTTGTGCAAAATCATTCCCTTTTTGTGGGTTGTCTTGCTGTTGCCTCTTCAGTGCACATGTTGTCACTTTCATTTGCTCCAAAGCAGGTGAAACTGATTCACAATCACTTACGCTTCCTAACTGGACAGACTGATGTTCCTGACATGTTATACTGTGATTATTGAGTGTTCCCTTAATTTTTTTGAGCAGTGTATTTACATATCTGTAAATCTAAATATGTCACATAACCTGCTTACTGGCAAACCCCCTCCTCCGCACAAACATGCTACCGTTTTTTTCCCAAGACCGCTGTGAGTCAAACAGCAGGTATTCAGGGATTTGAGTCTGAACTACTGATACTGTAGGTGTTGTTACTGGTATCATTTATGTTACTGTAAAAAAACTGATATTGTTATGTTGCATATGTATATATGATTTTTACTATTTTAACCAGCAGGGTGCCTTTGGTCAAACATTAACACAAAAAAAGGCTGGTTGACTGACTATGAACACAATGTTGTTTTTTTATAGATCCACAATCTGCAGCAGCACCAAACAAGCATTAACTACTAGCTAACTGGTTTATTTTATAGTTGCTGGAACACTGAGATTATTTAATATCTTCAATGTCTATACCTGGATGCATAAATGATCCGGCTGTTGTTGAATGAATGAAAATACTTCATGTGATTTTTGTCAGGAGAAATTTTACAGCACAATTTCAACACAAACGTTTGGAACATTTATCAAACATGACATTAAGTCAAACGTGTTTGTAAACTAAACATTTGTAGTATTTAAGTGTTGATCAGTTTATTTCGCTTGCCGAGTTCTTTCATTTATGACATTTCACGTGATGGTGATACTGTGGTGTTAAGTACAGAGACATTCTTTTATTATTGTTATTATGCTATTTGTCACATATTAGTATTATTGGTCTTCAAAGGTTTTCAACCCAATGGACAAAATCGGATTATTGGAAACATTGTTTCCATGTCTATGTTTCCATACTTTAATGCATAAAGTAAAAGCTATGTGATTATTCATCAGTCAACACCATTGCTTAGTATTTTCTCCTTGAAACTGCAGTGAACCAATGACAATGACAGTCTCAAAAATGTGTTTTAAAACTGCCTGTTTCCTTCCGTCATAAACATGTAACCACAAACGAGCATCTCACCATCTAATTTACCCAGACCTTAATATGTGGCCTTGTAAGGAGATGATCACCGATATTCTCTTCACTTGTGACTGATCATAATGTTTTGGCTCATCAGTGTTTATTATTGACTCTATTGTGAGATCTTTATAGTGCTTCCTATCATAGGTTGAGCTATTAAGAATTGTACAACCAATTGCTTAGAATTGATAATAAGATGATAATAAAGGGGATGCTTTTTGTAATCAATCTGGTCATTTTACATTCATTTACTGGGTTTAATGTGTGAAAGGGTTCAGGTTTGCCTTGTTAAATCCCTGATATACACCATGATGTGGGCAAAAGGCATATTTTTACATTGACAGCCATTTATGTATTCATTCAAGTATAGAAGATGTTTCTTAAAATAGACGTTACAGCTCATTATCAGGCTAACACACCCACAAAGACCAAACTATTTTTTTTTGGTTTTGTTGGATATGAATATGCTCTTTATACAACAGGGACAGGATGTGGAGACTATAGGTGTGAGATCAAGAACAGTTGAAGCTTTCTAGAAATAACTTTTGCTTTTCTTGCTAGAGCTGGATAGAAATATAGAAACTGGCAACTACAGGAGGACCACAGCATGAGTATACAAGGTGACTGATACATATAGAGATGCATACGCCCTTGAACATCAATCTTAATATTTCACATTCACACTAAGATCTCAAAATAATGTCACGGCCTAATGTGACAACCTGTTATCTGTCAGAATCAGTTTCATTGTAAAGCTGTGCAGAGGGGAAGTCAAATGCTGAGCTTCATATGTGCAGAAACGGAAACATCTTCAACCGCACGGCGCATGCTATCACACCTCAAACATAAACATCCTACGTGGTCGCACAATTATGAAGCTGTCAAGCAGGGATGGCTTGTTTTGATGAATATTTTTCATTTATGTTTTCTAGATGTAGCTACACGTATGTCTCATTTAGTTGAGTTAGTTAGAAGCTTCAATTTGCATGTTTGATGCGCCAGAACCAATGAGGTTTGTTCTTGCAAAAATATTTTTTTAAGCTTGAAAATAGACTTTCAATGTGTAACAACTGGCTAGCGACACCAGTTATAAAACACTTAATTCTGCGTTGTGTCGCTTTGTGGAGTTAGACACGGGACAGCAGGCGACCGTTTCGCTGGATTTTTTATTGCCCTGATACAAGACAAAAATAAGCAGCCTCTATGAGAGGCAATTGCCTTGTTTTCTCTCCCATTCAGTTGCAATACAAAAAGGTAAAAAGAGGAGCCATACATAGAGTAAAGAAAAATACAAAATACACATTACAAAAGAAAATAGTATAAAACAGAAAACATACTCGATACAAAACACAAACGCAGCCTCTTTGAGTGAACTGCACTTAATGTTCTCTATAAAATAAATATGATGTGTAATTGTCATCATGTGCACTTATTTCCACATATTTACCAGGAGACAAAAATACAACTCAAAACGGGTAAAATTACAAAAAATAATCACACAAGTAAAATATAAACATAATACAATACAAATATAGACATAAAAGCAATAATTACATAATGAAGAGCAGCAAAAGTCAAAAGAAACCTACCTTTCTCATTCAGTTACACTAGATATTCCTTTAAAGGAATAGTCCACTCAAAAATGAAAATTATCCCATAATTTACTTACCCTCAAGCATCCTAGGTGTATCTGACTTTCTTCTTTCAGTCGAACACAATCGGATTTATATTAAAGTCCCTGTAAAGTCAAAATTAAGTATGTGTTCTGAGTTTGTCACACCACAGAAAAATGTGTTATTAGCCATCCAGCCAAATTTGAATGACAAAAAAAGCCGGCAAGTACATAAAATAAGCTATCAAAATCTTGAAAAAATGGTCATTACTCTCTGCTCTCAAACGCTGGGGGCTTGTCCGCTGGGGGCGTGTCTGCTGGAGGCGTGCCCGCTGGGGGCGTGTCCGCTGGCTGCGCTGAAACCACGCCCACTAGCGGGAAAGCTGTCGACGGCGATATTAGCTGATACTGCTTTCGGGACGGGAGGATGAACGCTGGCGGCGGATAGTCGTTTCGGCCCCGTTCACCAGTAACAGCGGATTATCAGTGAATCCCAGTTGTCTCTGAGGAAAGTTTATAAAACGATCCTGTGTAAATAATCACTACAGAGGCGGGTGTTGGCGGTGATCCTCAGCTCTCCATCAAGGTTGGCTCTACACAAAATTAATCCACCTCTTCTTGATGTGATCGTTTTTAGGAAATTTAAATAAAGACATCGATCTGTTTTGTACATGATCGTATCCAGGTAGTAGCCTATATGCATTTCCGTGTTGAAGGCATAGCTAGCTAGCAAACAGCTGGCTGTAGTAACTAATAGTACTGACAGTAACTCGCGATTGAGCGGGGAATGCGAATGGGTTCGGGAGAGATCAGCCTCAGTGTCCTCGGTGTGTCATCAATAGGGGCGTGTCCACGAGCTCAGGGGCTCCAGTGCGTCATCGAGCCCTGTTTTAGCCCCGCCCAAAAAATCCGTAAAATAGCAATGGTGAAAAACTGTTTAACGGTCTAACTCCGCATTTCAGTACTTCACAGTTCACAGTCTTTGTAATATGTTTTAGCAATACATTTCTAACATTTATAATGTGTTTAGAATTTTTTGGTAGAATTGCCTTTACAGGGACTTTAAACAATATCCTAGCTCTTCCCAGTTTTATAATGGCATTACATTTGTCCAAGTTTTAGAAGTTTCAAAAAGTGCACTAATCCGTCATAAAAGTAAATCATATGACTCCAGTGGGTAAACAAATGCCTTCTAAAGCAAAGCAATGGGATTTAGGAGGGAAAATATCCATAATTAAAACTTTATACACTAAAATCACTAGCTTCCGGCAACGGCCGTATGCGTGAACATGATTGTGTTCGACTGAAAGAAGAAAGGTATATATACACCTCGGATGGCTCTAGAGCAAGTAAATTATGGGTGAACTATTCCTTTAAGAGTCAAATATAATTTTTCTCCAATGGGTCAAACAAGGCTGCTGCTTCTCTGGATTCGGGATTCTCGCGTAGCGACTTGTGCATACACAACATGATCCTCCTCTTTAACTTTCTGTAAAAAAAACATCACACAAGATATAATACCAATAAAATTATTATATTAAAAATGTGGCTGAGGACTGAGTGAGATTCAATGTTTTGACCCAATGACCCAAATTTTACATTGGGGATCAAGTGGTGATGCAAAATAGCAAAATTGTCAATCTTTTAAAAGTTATTTTTTTTAATAAAATCAAATATTGAAATTAAGCAAAAGTACATTGTCGATCTTGCTCGGAACAAATTTTCGTCTTAAGAACAATTATCGAGCGAAGAGTTGAACTGTACAGAAACCACCGGTCAATTTCATCGATTTTACAAAAGCATTCGACAGTGTAGCCTACTTCATTGCACATTTTGGAAAATTGTTCACTCATACGGCATCCCGGTTCGTTTCATCGACGTCTATGACCCTAGGAACTAAAATGCGACTTCTAAATTCGACAGTCATCCCTACAGCCATCTACTCGAGTGAGACCTGGAAATCGTCATCAAGCATCACCGAACTTCTAAACATCTTTCCAACAACCATGTCTTCAGCAAATACTCTGCGTCTCATACCGTGACCATCTCAGCAACGTGGAAATATACTGAAGAACTGTTACCCATGGCCACATTTGTACCTTCTCAACCCCTAAAGGGTGCATAGTAGTACTGGTACCTTAGAGTAGTAATATCTACTCTGAGAGTGTAATATTAACAAACAAATTCAACATGTAAGGTCTAAAATTGGCAAATAAACACTGTTCATTGCTCAAAACAAACACAATGTTGACTTTATTCACTTAATAATCAAATGGAAGGTAACTTAATATTGTGTTGGGACTACATGAATAATTGTTCACGCTTTGCATGGGACTGCAAATGTAGAAAGTAAGCATTATTTTATGCGTTTTACAGTAAAGGGAGAGACTTGTTAGTGTTTAATGTTCAGTTATGATGGAGATTTGAGTTTCTGTTGTGTTTTTGAGGGTTTTTTTCTGGTTGTCCGATCATTCAATGAAATTATGTTTCGTATGCTAATATGCGATAGGGCTAGCAGCTGACAACACAAACTTGCTCTTGTTCTAGTCTTGTTAAATTAAGTGTGTGAATTTTTTTTCTTTTGTTTAATGATTTAAAAAAATATATATTTCTGTTTAATGACTAAAGAGATTTTACAGTTATTTAAAGGTATCGATAATTAAGTTTTCACATTGAATGATAATGTTATGGCGTCTATAATATCTGATGTAATGCTGTTGTGTGTAATGTGTGTGAGATCATGATAAAGACAAAAACACAAGCACACAGCAAAATCTCACTCGCTGCTCAAATACAGACTAAATGCAGAGATTAAAATATCTTACCCATTTGTGTGCATTTCCTCTGTAGCTTATTGTGTCAGCATACATTATTTCTACATCACAAGCCTTATCTGTTTAAATAATAATAATAAAAGATTAATTAGCATTCACGAATTTGACATTATAGCAGAGTATGCAGTAATTATATTTAAAACAATATTCTTAACACGTCATTTTCGATGATCACATTGTCATTCATAGCGATGTTAATTTGATCACCAGCAGAAAGCTGAATCTTTACACATGCACGATTATGTTCATAAACTGGAGAAAGTTGTGTTATTATTGAAATAATGTGATAAGCATTTGTGTGTTTGCATTTACAGTGTAATTTGATTCAGTTTGTGAGAGACGAGTAGAATGTGGTCCGGTGACATTATATGCAAATATATCCCGAAACCCAGGAACTGCCCACGTTATTTCGGTTTTTTTTCCATTAAAAAGAAACTAAAAGGCATGAACTACTAAAATTATCAAATTTAGATTATATTTTTTATAATACTTGTTTAAAAAAGCTGGAGGTAACACTTGCCTCCTTGATCTTTTTTTCTTCGTTTTTTGCAGATGCAGAAGATCCCGACTGCAACAACAATCATCAGAGATCCAGCAGAGATCAACACTATCAGAGACCTTAAGACTGGAGGAACTGAAGGAGAGGAAAAGAGAGAGTAAACACATCAGTCTGATACAACAAAAGATTGATCAGGTCAGTAATACACACATATATCATCAGCACTGCTGTACCTGCACATGTGTGACAGTGTGTGTTGATGTCCAGATGTGTGGTCTGGTTGCTGATGGGATTGTTCAGCACACAGCTGTAGGGGTTTTTATCCTGATATTCCACCTCCAGAGGTAGAGAGAGACTGATGCTGAGATCACACACACTGATGCTGGACAATACACTCATTCCTGCGTACCAGGAGAGAGTCGCATCACACACATTCAACACTGATGAACACACCAATGAACAATTTGATGATGATGATGAACAGTCTCTTCTGATGACAGGAACAGGCAGACGAGCTGAGAAAGATAAGAGAATAAAGAGAAATCTGGATAAATCTAATCAACAATCATATTTTTGGATCAGTTGAGTGAGTGTTTAGTGTGTTGACAGTTAGTGATTGTGTCGGTAATCTCAAAATATAACTGATTAAACATTTAAATATGTAAATAGTTAATAAAGAATGTAGAAGGCAGGATTGGTGATCTCTACTCACCATAGACAGAAACATTGAACGTTTTAAATGACAGTTTAGCTCCAAATATCAGTAGTTTATAAACTCCAGTATGTTCAGTTGTGGTGTGTGTGATGGTCAGAGATCCAGTTTGATCGTCCAGCTTCAGTCTGTCTCTGAATCTCCCATCAGGAACATCAGATGTGGAGAAGATTTGTTTCTTTTTTTTGATTTTAGCTATGAGAGAGTTGTTAGCTCCAAATGACCATGTTATGTCGTTCCGTATTTCAGTAAGATCAGCGTTTAGAGTGACAGAATCTCCCTCCATCGCTGACACTGACTGTATTGCATTTGTTTCGGCCCCAAACACACCTGGAGAACATGAAGAGAGACAGATTAAGATTGGTTTGCAAAGCCTGAAATCAGATGTATATTGAATTGTTGAAATATGAACTGAAGAACATCCAGAGCAGCTGCAAAGACACAGAAGCAAATTAAAAAAGTAAAGATTTTATGTTTAATATTTTTTTTTTTACGTATCTACTATGGAGTCAAATCAACGTGTGAAGTTACATAATATATATATTTTTAAAAATACATACATGAAGATAATAATTACAGTTTGAAAGTTCTGCCGGATATATTCAATATATTTTTTGAGAAATTGCTGGGAAGAGCGTGTATTTGTAATCTTTGAAATTAAGATACAGAAAATAACAAAAAAACATTTGAGATTTGAAAGTAATTCAATTGAGGTTTTGGATTTCTTAGCGAGAGAAATTGTATAGTCACTAAAGAAGGCCTGGAAATTTCCACTTACAATTCCAATTAAACAGAGACCTGAATTTAAAGTAACACGTCAAAGTAGAAAATAATGTAATCTGAACTAAGGCAGCAGCTTAATTTCCCTGAAACTTTATTTAAACCATAAAATGTTTGTTTTTTTAACTTACCCATCAGACTCCAGCAACAGAAACAGAACAAAAAAAACATCCGAAAAATATTGTTTAGTCCTTCAGCGAAACTTCTGATCGGATAAGACTGTCTTGCTAAAACACTGAACCTGCTCAACCTGTTTCTGAAACTTTCGACCCTCCTACTTTACACACACGTGCTCTGAACGTGTTTTGAACAGCCTATATCTATATATCTAAGGTCTATATCTATATATCTAAGGTCTATATCTATATATCTAAATATATATATATATAAATGAATGCCCAAATGAACTGATAATGGTGGAAGCCATTTTTTTCTTCTATTAACTACATTTTTGAAAGATATAGTTGTGTTCAATATGTAAAAGTAGAAGAGTATTGTGTGAAATTTAGTCTAACCCCTATTGATTTGAAAAAGTTTGTATATATTCAGTTTATTCAATTGTGTGGAAAAATCTAAGAAAGTATAAACTGTCTGCCATCTCAGATTACTAGTTTGACTAAAGCTCAGCTTTTGAGTCAAACTGAAACTTCTGCGGTCGGTTGTCTTCAGAAATGTTGTTTGATCTGTTGGTGGACAAACTTGTTTGTGTGAGAGAGAAAGGGTTAGGGCATGTGTGTTTAGTTTGGTGAGGGTCCTTTTCCTGCTTCTATGCACAGCTCAGACCCTTTAATCTACAGATGCATTAAGATAAGAAACTACAAGATAAGAAGCTACCGTTGAAAAAGACAAGTAGGCTAAGCATCACTTCTGCTCGGAAATCTCTCAGTGGGAGGGGCTTGTGGTCCAAGTGGAAGCAAGTAGGCGGAAACCTCCAAACGGTTAACTACGTAGACGCGGTGATAGAAAGACACAACGAATTATGGCAGAAATTAGCAATTCTAAACTAATTGTAGTTTAGTTGTTTAGATTCCACATGTGCGTCACATTCTTTACTGGTACAACTAGAAACAAAGTTGCTGTGATGCCAAACCCCCTTATGGAAGAAGAAAGTCATGTTTACAACTTTGACAATGAGCGCTTATCAGGATCAAATAAATGCTGTAAATGCTTTCAAAAGTATGTGGAGTT
Source organism: Tiaroga cobitis (assembly GCA_030578255.1). Classification (NCBI taxonomy): domain Eukaryota; kingdom Metazoa; phylum Chordata; class Actinopteri; order Cypriniformes; family Leuciscidae; genus Tiaroga; species Tiaroga cobitis. The sequence continues at coordinate 25,418,567 of CM060612.1, forward strand.
CACGGCATTCAGAGACACGGAGTCTTTAAAAGACATCCAAGAGTTTTGAGGCAGTGTGGCAAGCAAGGGTGTGGCCGAGAGCTGTGGGAACAGAGCGAGGCCGGTGACGCGAGTGCTAATGAGCATCACCTGTGTGCCACACTGGCCTCGAGTTTCTCACAGAGGAGCTCCGGGAGGATAAAAGGAGTAGAGACGACAGTGAAGGATGAGAGGGAACCTGGCCTGGGACATTTATGTTGTGTTTTACTATGTTTATATTTGAAAGTTGTCCAAGAACAAAGTACTAAAGAACTAAAGTTACCTTGAATGTCGCGGTGACATCGAGTCGGATCAGAGCAGAATCTGCTGCCAAGGACTCTCGAGACAGTGGAGCAAGAGTGCTCGTCGAGGGGACGAATACTCGCCTCCATCCATCAGGGCATGAAGGGCCGGCTGCCGTCGAGCTGGAGGAGGTGAACCGTTGCCCCAACTTGCCCGTCTTGCCTTTTTTTCTTTCTTTTTTTTACACCTCCCCTACAAAGTAATTTTTGTTAATGCATATTCGAATAAAATGTTATTTGTGTGAGTTAAGTTAATGGCGTTTGTGGTCAGTTTCTTCTACAGATCTTTTATGTCGGATACGATCACTGCACGCGACGTTCGTATACGATTGTCGCATTTCACCCCCTGGCGGCAGTCGAACGGAACTTTGAAATTGGTCGTGAAGCAACCATTACCCTCGGCTTATTTGCATGGTAAAATTAATGATTTTAATGAATGTAAAATGGACACAAAACAAAGGACCCCAATACATAAAAAAATATAGATTTTTGGAGCTAATCAATATATATATATAGAATAATTATTCCTTCCATAATTATTAATAACCGCCATTTTACAGAAATATAGTTACAGAATAACATTAGAGTTAAAATATTGGTAATTCTAGCCTCGCGCTCATATTTTTGATTAGAATACATCACATCCGGTCTAGCCGCAGAAGTTCAGATATTTCAATGCATCCGAAGCTCAAATCGGATCCGAAATTTCTGCATGCGCATTATGATCGGAACTCAACGCAGCTCCCTACTCTCCACATAGACAGTAAAAAATGGACACAGCGGACTCCACAGAGGCCCTGTCCCAAATGGAACCCTAAGCACTCGCGGTCTTCCTCTGAGTCCGCACTTTCGTAACGTAATGCCGCTTTGACTGTCGGGAAGAAGTCTGCTGTGGAGTCCGCATCAGCACGGGCTCGGCAAAAGTGCGCATCAAGGGCGCAAATCGACCACACGGGGCGCTCGCGAGCACCCTTCTGAGATCTAAAAATGACAAATGGGACACACTATGGTCTCACGGACTTAACGGACACGCGCACGCGGCAGCCATTGTAAGTCCACAAGACCGAAAGTGCTCATGAAGTGTGCGATTTGGGACTGGGCCATAGACTTCAACGGAGAAAAGTGAAGTTAATTAGAAGCACTCACTTCCTGATGGCTGAGAGTGCAGGCTCAAACTGAGCTTGACGACGTAGATGTGACGTGAGCAACCTGTCTGACAGTTGTAAGTCTTCTAGTAGCGGTGCCAAGAGGAATCTAAATCATTTCCTTAGTTCCGCATCTTGCAGAGCCGGAGAGCGTGAGTGCTGTGCATGAGCTCGCAGAAGGCTGTCTATGGACTTCTCCCTTGACTTTATGCCTCCACGGCATAATTCTATCTTGGATATAATTCCGAAATGTTTCGCACCTACCGCACACATTACAGACATTTATGCTAAAACACGGATATGTTAAATAGCCTACCCTATAGAAAGAATAAACAAGTCTTAAGAATAAGCTCTGATTTCACATTAAAAAAATATCTGCATGTAGAATAAACCAAACTAAAATTCAGGTTTATCATTATTTCATGTTTTAATAAAAATGTAGGGCTTTTATAAAACTAGTCATAAGGATTTAGCAGTAGGCTACATACCTCATCAGACTCCTCGGTAACCATCGGCAAACTTCGGCCTTGCGTCTTACGTCATCAACCCGGACCTTAAGTTCGAATCAGTTCGATCGATTAGTGAACCGGTTCGACCGGTTACTTCCTGAGAACCGGTTCAAAATAACGATTCCTTCAAGAATCGAACATCACTGACGAAACATTTTCCGAAAACAAAACATCAGAATCTAAACCTATGTAACTCTCAAAAAGATCTGCTGACGAATGACAAATTAAAGTCAACCTATATGGTTTGTAAGAAACGTTTTCGATACGCCTGATAGCCTACCGAGGCTGAACCCTGTGTCGAGAACAGTGCTTCCCGCTGGAGCTCCGTTTAGTCAAATGATGTCAGCGGTGACGTTTGAAGCCTCGTTTGAGTGCAGTGCTTCGAGAAGGGGTTCACTTTTCGCGGAACGATATTTTTTCCCCGTTTCATGTTACACAAGCACTTCCACTTCTCTCTGTCCAGTCCACCTTAATCACTTTCACCTTTTTTCATCCAGTCTAAAGAACTTCCCAATCCGTATGTTCAATAAAAGCACTGGCCAGTTACAAAATTCTAAAACATTATGAAACAACACTGACCATAAATACTTTACAGACACATAGGCATACATAACATAGGCCTACGTTTTTATTTATGCATCATGAACCATGTAAGTTGTGACGCTGCCATACTTCTGTCCTGACCATTTTTATTCCTTCACCAACCATATTTCCATTGCCACCAGGTGTCAGACCAGAAGCCTCGAGAAATGAACCACTGCTATTATTAAAGGACGTTCTCTGCTTTGAACACTAGAGAGCGATGATGTGCTTGTTATATTTGCAAAATATCCAATAGTATCCAGCAGAGCTTATCGTGTGTGATACTGTGTAACCAATGTACTAAATAAATATTAAATAATATTTAGTAAAAAATGAAATAAAATGAGAACAGTAAATGCACAGTGAGGGGTGTGATTAATATTTATTAATGAACTTTAGGTACATTTCCAAATCACAATCTAAAATAGAATATTTTAGTTGCATTTCTCATGTTATACTGGTTAACAACCAAATTAAAACAATTTCAGACAATAACACCAAAAGATAATGATACAAAGAGTGAAGACAAAACAGAAACATCCTGACAGAGAATGAACAAAACCAAAAGTGTGAGGTATTGTCCCGTATGAGCTTTAACATCAATTCCAGTAGATAAATACAGTACTTGATCAGCGTTTTTTAGGGACATTTTCATACACAGCATCCACCTTTGATTTCTGTAAGGAAACACAAACTCAATCAGGAACTTGGTGATGTGACAGATCTTAAGGTTTTTCTCTGAATAACCTTGTTATTCTCTTAAAAATGAATGAATGAATGAATGAGGCATTTATATTGCACTTTCATATGTACTACTGTACACCCAAAGCGCTTTACAATCATATCAGGGAATCTCTCCTCAACCACCAACAGTGTGAGCATCCACTATGATGCGACGGCAGCCACACAACGGCACCAGTGCGCTCACCTCACACACACACACACACACACACACTATAGGTGGAGAGAGGAGAGAGAGTGATAGAGCCAGTTCAGTGGAAAGGGGATTATTAGGAGGCCATGATTGAGGGAATGGGGCCAGGACAAGACCTATTTATGTAAATCGTATGATGCTAACATGAAAACAGGTGCTAACATGAAGCAGCAAGAGGACATGACATCAATCATGACTTTTTAAACCGTTAAATCATCAAACAGTTTTAGTTCTGCAGGTTTGCAGTCTCAGTCTGAGAATGACTGTCTTTCACACTAAAGCAACAGCAGAGACTCTTGTTGCATCACGTCTACAAAGAAAGCAATGTTTGCTAAAGCTGCGTCTCAGCTCAGAGACTGATGAACCGCAGAGACGCTGCAGCTCGAGGACACACTTCAGCACAACATGAGGAACAACCCTGTGTCCTACTTTCTCTCAAATGAAAATTGAGTTAGTAGGCCACAGACCACGGGGTGGCTGTTGTAAGTGTGGTCAAACGTTTTACATACAGGCTGTAGGCTATAAGTAATAACATACATAATAACACATCATTCATGATAGACATATATGTACATAAATAAACTTTCAGGCAGACAGCAGCATGTGAAAATAAAAATAGGCTGTACGTAATCTAAAGATGTGTCACGATGCAACAACCACTACTGATTATAATGATCTAGTTCAGCCTAGACAGCAACAGTGTCTGCCCAGATCCGGCCCACATCTGGATTCCACACGCACCAGATGTGGGCCGGATCTGGGCCGACACTATAAGTTGCTGTCTGGGAAATGGTACACACCACACAAACCCAGTGTAGACACGAGATCGACAGAGCAAGACTGATCCGTTTTAAGACTAGGCTATAACATTTTTAATATAATTCTATTGTTTAATGATCACTGCCGTATGTTTATTTTAGTTGTAGGTGTCTCTACTTTATCTGTATCTCGACGGATCACTGTGCATCCTCATGGGTAGTCGTCACTTCTTGTCGACCTCATTTTTTATTGGCGGTTACTGTACCTTGTAGTGGGGGAATCCGGCCCTCATTCAAATTAGAGCGAAAGCCCCATAAAAAGTAGCCTATGGCTGACAAAATCAAATTTATTTGCATGTGTTAAAGATGTATGTACATTAATGGACTGGTTTGTCAACATCTCATCCTCAACCTCGGTCAGAAGGTTTGTAAGCAAATAAGTTCATGACAGCTTCAGTTCCCAAGCATTGATTTATTCCAATAAATCCACAAGTAGTTTGTTTACATGTAGTTTTATGAGTGTGGTTTCTGAAATAAATAAATAACAATGAATAAATTAAATAAACATCAAATATTCAACTACAATGCTGGTATATATATTGCCATAATAAAGCAATACTAACTTTGGGAATTGCAGTATTAAATGAAAGTAAAGAAATGAACACTAGGCGGAGCTCTTGCTCCAGTAATAGAACAGAGTCACAAGATTTGGTGCTAAACAAATTCAAATGGGCCTACTCCACTTAAACAACCCTCTCAAACTGTAAATAGAATACTAAATGATAACATCACACAAATATTTCAGCGATCAATATCAGCATGGTTAATATATGCATTTGTAATAAACACAGAGAGTGACCGTATATTTGTGCATGTCTGTTAATCGAAACTCTCTTCTTAACAATAGCATGTGCATAAATATCACCACAAAACAACAATATAGCAGTGAATAAACATACCTGCATCTACTTATACACATACACATTCACTTAAAGTATATTAATGGAAACTTACGTTGTCAAGAACGCACACACATCCAAACAAACAACGATGTCTCGTTACAGCCGCAGATATGAACTTGTCCGTGCATGTCCTGACTCCGCCCACATGTGATGTCACAGATTAATTCAAATTAAGAGTTCGACAGGGATTTTATACAGCATGTTTTTTTTTTTTCGTTTTTTTTTTCATGCAGAGTTCAGTGTGTTAAAATAGAGTCTAGATTGTTTACAGATAAATCCAGAATTCGCTCAAAAAGTGCCCGGTCACATGTCAACAGCCCAGTTGTTTCGGCGCCCAAATTCTACTGTATTTACTGTACTGTAAATACTGTATTTACAAGTTGTGAAAGCTAATTTATGTGGGTTTTGTTTTAATCGTGATTAGAGCAGTACGATTGACCTCCCCTCATTACACCACAGCAAACACGAACGTCTGCCTTTGTTTCTCAATTAGTAAAATTTCACTTGGCTAGTGTAGCCTATGTCTAAAGTAAAAAAAAAAAGTAAGAATATTCGCGACAGAAAGTCTCCATTCACTTTTATTGTATGTGGAAAAAATGCAAAGAATGGTGAAAGATAACATTCAGCCTAAAACAATTTTATGTATACACTTTAATGTATAGCTAATAACACTTTAATGTATAATAATTTATCAATGATATAATATTACTTTAAATGACAAAAAATGCAATACATTTTGAAAAAACTCTATGTGCTGCTAGATTTTGATTAGTGCTAACTGATTTTTTTTTTTTTTTCAGTTCTGCAAAATTAAAATAGACCGGTAAAATGGAAAACACTGATTACACAAACTTAGTGTAAATAGCATAAAAACATCTCTAAAGTAAAAAAAAAAAAATTAAATTCTGTCATTAATTACTCACCTTCATGTCGTTCCAAACCTGTAAGACCTTCGTTCATATTCAGAACAAAAATTACGATATTTTTGATGAAATCAGAGAGCTTTCCGACCCAGACTGCAACATATTTACAACTTTTAAGGCCCAGAAAGGTAGTAAAGACATCGTTAAAATAATCAATGTGACTCCAGTGGTTCAACCTTAACGTTATGAAGTGATGGAAATACTTTTTAGGTGCAAAAACAATGACTTTCTTTATTCAACAATCTCTTCTCCGTCATTCCACTACACTGTTGATATAACAATTAGCGTCAACCGCATATCTCGTGGTGCTCACGTGACCAGCGTTGGCCAATAATAAGCTACCGCCAACAGACTAGGAGAATGACGTGTAAGAGAAGAGATTGTTGAATAAAGTCGTTATTTTTGTATGTTTTTTCACACAAAAAGTATTCTAATCGCTTTATAACATTAAGGTTGAACCACTGTAGTCACGTGGACGATTTTAACAATGTCTATACTACCTTTCTGGGCATTGGAAGTAGTAATTAAGTTGCAGTCTATGAAGGGATCAGAAACCTCTCGGATTACATCAGAAATATCATAATTTGTGTTTTGAAGTTCTTATGGGTTAGGAACGACGGGTTTGGAACGACGAATTTTCATTTTTGGTTGAACTGTCCCTTTAAACTATTGCTTTTTTGCATCTCTCTACCAAAGGTAATAATAATGACAGTTGAGTCGATAAACCACCCACTGTTCACTGACCGTCTGATGCTGCAAACTTCAATCACACTAACTGACTGCAACTACTTCTTGCAGCATCTTACCTTTTTCCGTGTTCTTGGTTTACACAATGCTGAATCAGTTCTGTCCTCTTGCCGGGTCCGAACTGCTTTAACAATAATACAGATGCGTTCAAATGAGCTTTCAATATTTGTGTCTTAAAAAAGATAAACATTTATACATATAATTGCTTGCTCTTCTGACCTGTTTTTCTACATTTCTTGCAGATGCAGAAGATCACGACTATAGCAACAATCATCAGAGATCCAGCAGATCCAGCAGAGATCAACACTATCAGAGAGTCAGAGACTGGAGGAACTGAAGGAGAGGAAAAGAGAGACATTAATATAAGTGAATGTGCCATTGTGATCTATATCAAAATCAGAGATCAGGTCAGTAAACACACACATATATCATCAGTGCTGCTGTACCTTCACATGTGTGTCGGAGTGTGTTGATGTCCAGATGTGTGGTCTGGTTGATGAATGAATAACCCACCACACAGCTGTAGGTGTTTTTATCCTGATATTCCACCTCCAGAGGTAGAGAGAGACTGATGCTGAGATCACACACACTGATGCTGGACAATACACTCATTCCTGCGTACCAGGAGAGAGTCGCATCACTCACATTCAACACTGAACACACCAATGAACAATTTAATGATGAACAGTGTGAAGAGTTACTGATGATGACAGGAACAGGCAGACGAGCTGGAAAACATGAGAGAATAAAGAGGAATGTGGGTAAATCTAAACATCGATCTGGTGTAGTGTGTTACAAGTCAGTGAGTGTGTCCATCATCTCAAAATAACGAGCTAACATTTCGTTATGTAAATAATTAAAGGAATAGTCAGAGTTCAGCACAAATTAAGCTCAGTCGACAGCATGCATGAAGTTGATTACCACAAAAATCATTATGATTCGCCCCTTGTATTCATTGTTGTTTGTTTAAAAAAATTAAAATAAAATAAAAAGAGAAGAAATGTAGGTTACAGTGAGGCGCTTACACTGGACATCAATGGGATCAATCTTTAAACACTAAAATACTGGTTGTACAGTTAAATTCTTAACTTTGAGCATTACAATGCCTTGACAAAAATATTTTACAAATATGAATACTTTACAACTCAAATAATACACTATTTTGACAGTAGAGTTAATATATATGTTTTTATGAAATTATAAGCTTTACATTTCTACTTTTATATCTTAAAAATATTACCTCATTAACTTCAATAGTAAGCGGCTTGCCGTAGCGTAACCTTGATTTTTTTTCTTTTCTTTTCTTGACGAGCAAAATTATTGTTGTGGTAATCAACCTACTGCCACAAATGCTGTGTATTCTGCTTAATTTCTGAACCAAAGATTATTTCAATAAAATAAGAATATGCGAATATTTGAATAAATGATTTCAAATCACCATAGACAGAAACATTGAATGTTTTTGATGTCAGTTTCGTTCCACTTCTCAGTTCTTCATAAACTCCAGCATGTTCAGTTGTGGCGTTTGTGATGATCAGAGATCCAGTTTGATCGTCCAGCTTCAGTCTGTCTCTGAATCTCCCATCAGGAACATCATCAGATGTGAAGAATCCATAACGTCGACTGATTTCAGCTATAATATTATTTTTAGCTCCATACTTCCACAGTATGCTATTGTATTCTTCATGTATTTCAGTATCATCAGTGTTTAGAGTGACAGAATCTCCTTCCATCACTGACACTGACTGTATTTTATTTGTTTCGGCACCAAACACACCTGGAGAAAAGATTTTACATGATTAATTAATGCTGTTGTTGATTTAGAGTTCAGTTTGCAAACTTTAACAGCAGCAAAGACACCAAACAAAATGAAAGGTAACATGTATAAAGAAGATACAATGTGTGTGAATCAATAATTTGATCTTTAATATGTTTTATCTGCTTGTACAGCAAAGTAAATATGTCAGGTTTCATATAAGTTAATTAGGCTATACAGCCAAGTTAAACTAGTTTAAGTTGAATGAATTCTGCTGTGGAGACTTTAAGTAGCTTCACATTTGGCTCATTATAACAGACTGACTGAGAAGAGGCCCGAATCCAAAGATCTCACAGTAATCTTTGTGAATTTGCAAATAAATCCTTGAAATATTTTTGAACAGTTGCAGAATCTTTTTTTTTTCTGAAACGGAAATAAATGAAACCATACAAATTAATTTATAACTTACCAATCAGAGAGCACAACCAGAACAAAACAAGCGTGTGAAACAGTTTCTTCAGTGGTTCAGCGTAAACTGTGATCTAATAAGACTATCCTCTGAAAACACTGAAGCTGGCGTGTGAATCCTCCCACGACAGAGTTTGACCACCCTAATAGTTCACGCGCACACTCTTTACGCATGTTATGATTTAATATTGTATATGTATTATATATGTTCTTCTGGCTCTCAATGGGCAAAAACATTTTTTTATTTTTTTTAACATTGATGGGTACTGAGAGGTAGTTTTCAACGGTCAAATATGAAAAAGTAGAAGAGTGGAAAACTGGATTAGTCAACCTAAATTTAATGATGAAATAAATATTATGGATTTCAGAATGGTTTTTAAAATCATTCAATTGTTGCAAATATCTATTCGCCATCACGCATTATTGCCAGTGTTACTTTGACACGAGCAGGTCTGAGTCAAACTGAAACCCGCTGTGGTCATTTATCTGGGTTGAACTCTTGACAGAATGCATGAGAACGGCCATTTGTTTGATGTGTGTTTAGTTTGCAGGTGAAGAGCATCTTCCTGTCCTGTTATGAACCTCATAGTCTGATTTCCATTACACAGCATGCAGACTGTCAAATAAAATGAATCCATAAAAAAATATGTTTGAAAAACTGTCAAATAAAAAAAAAACTTCTGTTTGGCAAGGTAGCATTCATTGATTTAATGTTTCATACTTTTAACAGTCATTTCCTTAGCTTACAATAAAACCACAGTGTTACCTTATCATTTAGTAATCATTCTAAATGCACGTAATTTGGTAAAGATGTCTAATATAATGGATGGTTCCTTCAGTGCTGTTCAAATGTTTCCATTTAAAAAGTCTGTCTTACTGACCCTTTCCTTAGGTTACAAAGTTACACCAGTAGTTGGCGACAAACGAGAGTCTTATGTCTTATGGCGTCTAATGCACACTGCGCGATTTTAGGCCCGATTTTCAATCGCCATCAGATTTTACGAAATTGCAGACAAATGCCGGAAATTGGAGGCAATCGGTGCTCGTTCACTACAGGTTATCTGTGCGTTTCAGTCCCAACAACCTTTTCTATCGCCATCGAAGCTAATGCTGAAAGTCGAGTGTGTCCAGTCTTATTTCTGGCATATGTTTTAATTCACTTTAGGGCTGAAAATGTTCGCTCGACAGAAGCAGTGGACACAGCGAGAGTCACCGCAAAACATTAGGGTGACCGCAGAACAGATTCTGTTAAGGAAATCAATGAGATCAGCGGGACTTTTGCCTTCAAAATCAGTCATGGCATACATTACAGTCAGTTCTGTTTTCACCCGGGACAGACCGAATAGAGTGACTCTGCATTAAGTTGGATAAGGGATTTTTTCCGGTAGGTTTGAAACTGCTGGGGTCGAGGAGGGAAAGAAACATTAATTTGTGGGTTGAAAAAAATTAAACCTACAGGAATATATTTTAGTTTATGCAGTTCGCTACAGATGCGGTTTGCTAGCTCTGACCATCCAATCAAAAGATCTGAAAATGCCGACTTAAAGGCCTGCCATGGCCCCTGTGTAGTCAAATCGAAATCTGATTGGCTGATTAAATCTGATTGATTATCTGATTGGTTAAAGCAACAGTTTCATTGTCATTCATTTTAAGGTACAGGCGCTGCACTATCGATTCTGAAGGCCTCACGGCAGATTTCTTTGACCCTGGCAACACATGATCGCTGAAATATGATTGGATAAAAGCTCTAACATAAACATTCACCACTGGAAGGAGCGCAAGCAAGAGAAAAGCTATGAAATTAAGAGAATAACAATAGGCACCGAGATACTTCCGGGTGGCAGAACGCGAGCGGCTTCTACTGACCATTGTTGTGGCCAATTCTCAATCTTTGGTTCAATTCTTCAAAGTCTGGTTCAGGCCAGAACTCAGGCCTAGTTTTCTCTGGACATCACAGATTCAGACCTGGTTTTCTCTAGCATTACAGCATTTTATATTCAGACCCATCTATGAGACATGTATGAGACAAATGAAATTCCCCAACACCATCTGAAGAGATTCAGCCGGCTACTGTACACAGTTAAATAGTTAAAAACATTGTTGTTGATCAAAGTTGAAACGATGACGAAAACGTGTTGTGTTTGGGGTTGCCCGCCAGATATACAGCAAAAGGTGTAGGGTTTTTATCGATTTCCTTCAGAAAAAAAGTACATTTATCCAGCAGAACCTGTGGGTGAGGAGGTTAAAGCAAGTGGATGTCGTCAAAAGTAGTGCTACAGAGAAGATAGCAAGACTGCTTGGTGGCGGAGTAGCCATTTCTAACGGGGCAGACTGGGAACCAAACCTCCATCATCATTTTTGTGGAAGACATTTTCTCAGGTAATATATAAAACATTTGGTTTGGTTTTCTTTTTAGCAAAACATAATGGCTAGCCTGCTACTCATAGATATCCATAATAAAGGCTAGATGTCTCGTCCGCGCTGCTGGCCAATGGAGATCGACGTCTGTATCTGACGGCCATCTTGTCACAGTCAGCTCGCTCACTCATAACATTGTGTTTTAATGGTGCATTTTTTAAATAACCATAACTTGCTCAATTTTCTACCGATTTTCAAACGGTTTGGTTTGTTATAAACGTCAGAGATGTAGTTATGACATTGCATACTTATGAATAATAAGTGTATAAATAATCATTCAGAATTATAGCCACATTAATAACGTTTGTAAGAAACCAAACCATTTGTAAATCCGTCAAGATTTCAACGAGATAAGAGTATTTGTGTTCGTGCTGATCACTCATCTTACATCTGGTATCACAGAGCCCGCCAGAAAGCTTGCCTGTGACAAGATGGCCGCCGGTGATGACGATAGAGACTCCACCATAAGACATCTAGCCTTTATTATGGATATCTATGCTGCTACCTATGTCAGCTCTAGTTTTGGCAATGCTAATGCTAGCTAGCGTTTGCCCAGCTGTAAAGAAACACTCACAGCTACACAGCTGATGGCTTAGAACTAGCTGTCACCATCTTGACAAAAATATTAAAATATAGTTACTTAAGAGCACATTCATAAATGGTCTATGTCTTTATGTTTATTATGCAGGTTGTCCGAACCATGACCCAGACCACCCTGAGTTTGCTCCTTCACAACACCTGGGACCTGAGTTAGCCGATCCAACAGCATAGTACTAAGAGAGCAACAGAAAAACGAGCAGTGAGAAGGAGACCGCTTTTTTTCTGCAGCTGGACCAGGACAGGAACTCTTGTGAAAAGATATTTAAATCAAAACCCTTTGCTCCTTAACTTTCTTGTGTACTTCACTGATTAAAATATTAAAACTACTAAGAGGAAATCTTAATGATCCCCTAAATTATATGATTCATCCAATGTTTACCTTTCTGCTGCCAACCCTGCTTGCTCTTCAAATCTGCTTCGTTTATTCTTAAAACTGTCCATAAATCATAACAGAGCATAATTATCTTCAGCTGGGGAAATTCTAGACTAATATTAGTAAGGTTTCTTTTGAAGATCAGTCTCATTGCCAGTTACTGCCTGAAGTAAAAGTATTATAGTACAAGGAAGAGACAGAACTTCTAGTGTCATGTAGGTAGGCTACTGTTGATCAAATGTCAATGGAAGAAATTGGAAAAGCAAAATATAGTTATATGTGATATAGTGAATTTTATGCTTATTAACACCTTTCAAATGCATAATAGAATTGGTAAATGTTATTTTTATAATATTGTTTAAATGCGTATGTGTGCTTTGTTTAAAAAGAAGAGTGTTGTGTGCATTTATTAAATTAATTATTTTCGCTTGGCATACCAGCGTGATGACGTCATCGCACGCCTTTGTAGCCGGCGCGTGCCCGTGATGTGTTTCATTCAGAGTAAATACGACGACGAAGACATCACTGCAGCGCTCGTTTTATATCTTTAATCTTTTTAAACTTCTTTTCAGGTAACTAAAACACTTCGGTTTTGAGTATAAACATGTTTCATCCAATACTGATGAGCTGTGTGTTAAAAGCACTTTGTTTTACTAAATTAAAAGTGTGTCATGAGTTTGCTATGCCCGAGCACATGGTTAGCATGAGTGTTTCGCGATTAGCACGATGGCCCGCTATTCACTATAAATGGTCATTAGGTCAATGTTATTTGAGTGTATAAGAGTTCATGATGTTGTTTCAGCTTACGAGTTACCTTAAACTTGTACATGTGGGTAAATTAACACCTTATGACGGTTAACTGAGTTATGCATTTCATTAGTCTTAATTAATCTGGTATGTGACTTTATGGTATAAAATATATCAGACACAATGGAGTGAACATAGACATGAGGTATTAATTGCATACTGTCATTTAGTGGTTAAGAGTAAATATTCAGTCAATAAATATTCATTTATTTCTTCTTTAATCTTTTTATACTTATTTTCAGGGGTATTACATAGGCTACTGCTGATGGATGATTGGTGTGTGTGTGTGTGTGTGTGTGTACCAAATTGGTTTCATCATCACCGCGAGTTTGAGTGAATGCCTAAGTTAGCTGAGTAACTTACAGCTAGGCTACAGCGCACAATCCATTTCACTGTCAAGCTCACCTCTGTGCCATCCTATCCGAGCAACAGAAAACGATCATAGCCTTTTTAGTTGGATAACAGGGAAATATACCATCTACCATAGCCTATATTGTAAGTAAAACAGCAACAGTCACTTAAAGAACTACTCAATGGTATGCTGATGCTCATTTAAAAATGATGGTAGGTTAGGCATTTCATGTATTGCTATCTCCTGAATTAGTTAATCAGTCCTCCACGTCTGTTTTTGAATCAATTTACCTGTTGAAATGTAGATTAGGCTACTGCCGACGATGGGTTTCTCTTCCAATTTACTGGCGTTGCCATAGGAACGCTTCGGCTTTTGCCATCCGAAAGAACGTATATTATTATTGTGACGTCATGGTGAATTGTCGGAATACTTTAATACTCATAAAAAATTTTTATATTACATTTGTAATATTTGTAATTACAAATATTGTATTTTGTACATTTGTAATGTAATATTACATTTTTTATGAGTGGTGGACCGTCATGGCTATCTGACTTGCACTTTAGTATTTTTTTTTTCTCATAAATGATTATTTAATCATTCATGAAAAAAAGAAATATTAAAGTGCAAGTCAGATAGCCATGAAGGCCCACCACTGCATGAATCGGATGATACATGTTGAAAATAATGTTGAGATATTTGATCTCTTAGGACTTTTAGTGCTACTGAAGAAAGGTTACTTTATATCATAGGCTCAGCCCACTATTTAACGTTACGTAACTTACATCGATTTTAAAATGGCGACGTCAACAAAGAAGCAGAACAGTTTCAGTTTCTAAATCTGCATGCGTTTTTCATAGAAACGGTGATGAACTTCTTAATTTTCGTCCCAGTGTGGGTTTTCCAACTTGGTAAGTTATGTGGGCAATATTTTTCTAAATCGAATTCAATTTTGTTCCCTTTCAGCGGTGCACTTTCGCCCTTAAAAGCACAAACTTAACATTCAAATAGGGTAACGTTAACGTTATTTTCAGACGTAAACAAGTTTTTAATAGTGAAGGCTATTTTGAAACGTGAAGGAGATCACTCGCTCTTATCATGCAGGATGCGCGCATTTTGAGAGGGAGAGAAACAGGAACGCAGCGCGGGCTTTGGGGGCGCGCATCACAGTCACGCACAATAACATGTCAAAATGTCGGGCGTGGAATTTAAGCAAACACAGTCTTAAAAAATTGAACATACGCATTTGAAGTATTTTTTCTGTGTAATATAACTTAATTCTATCCCACAGCTGATTTTGTAGACAAGGCATTCATTGGTTTCATTTCTTCGAAAACTGTACACAGTTCTCTTACGCAACCACTATTCTCAGCTGTTTTGCTTTCGAGGCCTTCCTGAATATTTTTATGTTTTTATTTACTTGGTAGACTAGTTTATTTGATAGACTTCGGACTAAAAATATATATATTTTTTAAATCGGTTTATTTTTCCTTTTTTTTTTTAAATGAATTTTAAGCTTTATATATTTTCCTTTATTTTTAGCGCCCTCTGGACACACTAAAGCTGATGTTATAGCCTACACTACTAAATTGGTCTCTTTTGTATTTTATTCAGCCAATGCTTTAATTTGAAATTGTAACATTGTGACACTATTACTCAAATGTATTATGTAATATCTCATAATCAAACATACATTGATTAAAATAAATAAAAAAATCTAATAAAAATACTGTATAAACTATACTTACCCTGTGCTTGTTCTATATTCCCACTTTCTTGGAAGTGATTGAAAATGAATTGTTAATTTCTTCTTCAGGTGCATCGGCTGTTTATACAGACAGAGTGTCAGTGTTTGTGATGGATGGAGATTCAGTCACTCTCTAAACACTGATGTTAAAACAAACCAACAAGAAAAGATAAAATGGTATTTTAATAACACTCGCATCGCTCAAATCAATGGAGATCTCAGTAAGATCTGTACAGATGTTCAGTGTAATGAATGCACTGAGAGATTCAGAGACAGACTGAAGCTGGATCATCAGACTGGATCTCTGACCATCACACACACCACAAACACACACTCTGGAGTTTATAAACTACAGATCATTGGCAGCAACACCATCAGTGAAACGATCTTTAGTATGACTGTGAATGGTGAGTCATTTAATAAGACTACGGTTATACACACTTATTTCATTTACTTATTACACTTGTTTCATTTCTGTTTCCTTTGTTAGTTACCAGTTTGTCGTCATAGTTGTCTTCACATGTGTCCTCATTTTCTTGTGTATACCCTCAGTTCGATGTCCAGCATTGTCTTTGCAAGTTGTGCAAAGCTGTTATGTTCTCTGTTCTATGTTCCCACAGTTATCTTTGTTTTAAAAAAATAAAATAAACTATTGCTGCAAATAGATTGGTATCTTTTTCTTGTCTGCCTCACCTTAACATTCAGAGCTGTTTATTCTCTCTTTAGTTGCCACCCCATCTCCCTTCCTCCTCCTGTACCTTCTCTTATCTAATGCATTTTATTTTCATATAAAATTCTGTTTAATTCACCAGTAACCTAAAGTGCAGAGGATTTGATGTTTTAAAAAGACGTGTAAAATGTGTTTTATAATTACAAAATTTGGACATATTTTGCTTTACAGAATAAAAGTCTAGAAAGAGAATGTGTGGTTGTGAAAACCGTAATACATTTTCATGTGTTTATTGTTTCTCTTACACCCATTGAGGTAATATATGACTGCCTTGTTGCTGATCTTTTTGTTGGTTTATAAAAACAAGCCAATTAAGGCACTCGAGAATTAAAGTGAATATATATATATATACACACACACACACACACATTTACATTTAGCTGACGCCTTTATCCAAAGCGACTTAAAATTGCTCTGTAATCTATGTGATCGAAATAGATTACACTATAATTTGTAGGCCTACTATCCTACACACCAAATGCAAATGGTACAACGTGACCAATGTTTACACTGGATGCCACACAAACCCATTCCCGACATTAATCTGATGCCACATTCTATATCGACGTAGCAAACCCTCGCACTAGTTAAAAGAGTTAGCCCAAAAATGAAAATATTCCTAATTTACACCCCCCCAAGTTGTGCCAAACCTGTATGAGTTTCTATCTTCTGAACACAAAAAAAAAAAAAAATATTTTGTAGAATTTGGAAAGCCAGACAGCCGATGGAACACATTGACTTCCATGGGGTTTTCCCCCCACACTACGGAAACGATGGAAGGATATTATTATTATTATTATTTTTTTTTTATTTTTTTTTTGCGTGAACCTTTAACACGGACAAATGGATTTGCAACGGTCCCCTTTTCGCGTCCAGTCAGTGTAGACAGCGTCATGCTGTTGCAGTCGAGCTTGGTGTAGCTAGTAAACAAGAACTAAAAAAGACCGCTTTCCCTGATCTCCGATAAGCCACAAAGTCAACTTTACCAGAAACGACTTTACTCATTTCAATGTAGAGTAGGTTAGTAGCCTAGTCTATACGGCCTGTGTGGATTTCCAATAAATGTGCCTAGCCTAAGGAGAGAGGTGAGAATCAGCCTACCAGTATTTTTCAACTAAAACGTGTGAAATGGTGGTTGTCAATAATTATGGAATAAGACAAGTTATAATTGTATTATTATTGTATCATTATTTATGTCGATAAGCCATAGTTCTGCGCGGTTGCCACTAGGGGGCGAAATGTGACAATCGTAGTTATGATGAATATCAGAGTTAATGGAAAGGTAGTAGACCTAACAAATATTTCCATTCAGTTCCCCTGATAATATATTGAATAATGTATCTACGTGCTAAGCAGAAGCATGTTTTCAGTTCTTTTAATGTTGTTACTGTTTTTCATAACAGTAAAAAAAAAAAAAAACAGCATGTTAATTTGTGTTTCAGATGTTCCTGGTGCAGAAACGGATAAAATGAAGACCAAGTCTGTGAAGGAGGAAGAATCTGTCACTTTTGATCCTGGTGTAGTAAAAAACCCAAATGATGTGATGACGTGGTATTTTAATGAAGCTCGTATTGCTGAAATCACTGGAGATCAGAGTAAGATCTGTACAGATGTTCAGTGTAAAGAGAGATTCAGAGACAGACTGAAGCTGGATCATCAGACTGGATCTCTGACCATCACACACACCAGAAACACAGACACTGGAGAATATCATCTTGAGATCTTCAGCAACAGCATCATCATCCACCGTCAGCGCAGCATCAGCATTATCAGTCAAAAGAGCCTTAATGGGTTTGTCATTAGTGAGTCAAAATAAGCCATTTTAGAAACATCCACATTCTTCCTGAATAATAGTTTGATTGCATGTTTCAATCACAAAGCATCAGACACTGCATTCAAACATGTTGCATCACTTTAGTACAGAAATGACAACGTGATTCAGTTCATTAGATTCATTAGAGTCTTTGTGTCTGTGTGTAATATCACTCATGCTCATTTCTTTTGACTTCTGTGAATCTGTTTTCTTCCTATAGGAAAGCGGTGTCGAAAAATGACAAAGGTTGGCCTGTCTCCCTCGCTGAACTATCAAACAACTGGCGCTTAATTGCAGAGAGGAACATATAGTATCATTTACAGTACAAATCAAATGTACTCAAATGAACTATAATTTGCATTGTGAAAGAATGTAAAAATGTGACAGGAAAAACGTGTTAATTGGTTAACATTTAGTTTATTTAAATGTAGCTCAAAACTAACCTTACATTTCATGTAATTTTACCATTTTTCATGGAAGATTTTTACCATTTTGGATGTAAAAAGGAAAAATATAAGCTTACAGTGAATACCCATTAATACCCATTTTTCTTATCAGATATGTACTTTACATGTGGTATCATGGTAAAACTTGTTAAAAGAGTATGTGTTTATGCTTGTGTTTTTTGTATGGCACTATGCACTTTCTATATATTTCTTATGTATTCCCTGTAGTTCTTTGTAAGAGTGAGAATGTGAATGATTGAATGTGTGTGCGCTTCATTGCTGTCTAATACTGCACAAAACTTGAGTAAAGTATTTGTTTTATTTTAATTAAAAATTAAGTCATTAGTTGTCATTATTGCTTGCCAAGAAAGACATGACACATCATGGCCTTGCTAATTTGTCAAAAAAAAGGATTTTCTGTTGGATTTACAAGTATATATAGCCTACATACACACACATTACAAGTGTAACAATTTTTGTCACGTCAGAGTTCAAATTTGCCAAATATAAATCAATAAGAGATGGGCATAGATGATTTTGTTTCTTTTAAAGTTTTACAGTTAATTTTTTCAGTGTTTTAATAAACTGTTAAAATATTTTAAATGATCTGTCTATATAAAGAGGTTTTATTTTATGATAAAATTATGATAAAATCCTGTGCCTTCTCATGAGCAGAATACTTTTAGACATGTATTTTTCTTTAACTTTGCATCAGCCCATGTAAACATAATTTCACATCACACACATTCACCATCATCTTTCTGAAACAGGCAACAATAACTTGAAAAAATGTATAATAATTGTATTCTTTGAATGTTGAATTCCTACTTAGAAAACTAGATGGCGCTCTAATACAGAATACATGTTTGTATAGTTTAAAAACTGTTTGTATTTATGAAATATCAGGAAAATTATAACAAGAGGACACTGTATGGGATGCTGTTCTTGAAAAAAAAAAAATCATGTGATCATCAATGATTTTTACCAGTGAAACAATGGTAATGTGATATCAGGCACTAGGCTATTGTCTTAAACAAAGAAATTATATCCATTTCTCCCACATGCTGATGATTTTAGAGTAAGAACATGGAGGAAATATTTCAATGCTTTTATGTAGGTTACATGCTTTATGGTTTAGCAATGTATTTGATTTTCTTTTTTTCTATAAGTGGTAAACATTATTAATAGCCATATAATAAGTTATTGATCAATAAGTTAAAGATCAACTAGTTAAGACAACATGTTACACATTACTTTAACTCATCAAAATAAGTTTAATAACCTTTTTTAATAAGTTATACCAGACTCAACTCATTATTTTAAGTCAAATGAGTGCAGTTTAAGTTTAAATTACTTAAAAATGCAAATTGACTGTAGGCTACTTAAAAATTTTAAGCAACACTTAATTTTTTTTTTTTTACAGTAAGGAATAGGGAGGAATAGGACGGGAAGAGATAATAATTTTGAGGCTTAGGTTTAGACACAATGAATGGACTAAATCAAACTGTTCAAAATAGGCCTATGTAAAGATAACAAAGGAAATGTGATTTCTGTGGAGAAACAGGAAGTCAGAAAAGAAGATTTGATCCAAAACTTAAGGAAGGCTGAAAATACGATAGGTGTTTTAATTTCTTGTTTTAACCCCTTAGAGAAACTAATTTAAGTATTTTTGTAAACAATGTAGGACCACTATCTAGGGGACATTCTGGTCCACACTCCACACCAGTTAATGGCGTAAATGCACCAGCTCGTTGTTTGCCAACCGCCAATAAACCCGAGAAGAAGAAATGGAAATATGACTCTTGTCGTCTAGTGGTAAAAATTTGTATTTTTTTTCACTTCCGATGGTGTGTGTGTGTGTGTGTGTGTTTTTTCGTAGGATGTTTTTGGGGTTACAATAGAAGCATTAGGTGGAGATACATTTTAAACGGGATGTTGCAGCATGAACCTCGACTCATTTAATGCTTTTCATTTAATTGAAAGAATGTTTTGTGTGACCGCCATAGACTGTAAAAATTTGTTTTTGTGTGACCGCATATGTTCGCGTGACGTCATAAGTTGCTCGAGTTGTTCAAGTCCGTGTTAACTTGACCAAAAAAGTTTCTTTCAGTCCTGTATTTCAGACATGAATGATTCCTCAGTCTGTGTTGCAGAGAGGTAGCGTGAGTAGGCCTACTAAAATCTACCAGAACACCGCACTAATATTTGCTAATGGTTCTTTCTACTAAAGTTAAATTGTTGATCATTTGTTAGCACTCCTTCACCCCATTATCACTCGTGTCGTGTTCCCTGACCCTCAGCTGGCTTTTGCAGTGCTGGAACTGGAGCAGGAGTGGATAACTTGAGCCTCATATATCCTCATGTAATTATGCCTGGACTTCACCACTATCAAGGGAACGTAAGGTGAGACTTTCTATCTGATTATGATCTTGATTTCACAAGCTTTGTTTCAAGAGAATAAAGTTTGTTAGCAGCATTTAGTTTCTAAGCTGATGAAAACAAATTATTAACAACTATCAAACACAAATAAAAAAAATGTCAGTCATACAGTGCATTTATTCTCAAAATGACCCAGACAAAACTCTAGAAACTGCACTCTGCAGGTATAAGCTCTCACTCGTGCTGTACCTTTTCGGCCATTTAGTTACTTAAATAAATTAGGTACAAAGGTGTACCTTCTGAAAAGCTACTGCACATGACAGCTGTTGTACCTTCCTGAGAGTAGCACTGCTTAACTTAGGCTACATTACATTTACATTTAGCAGACGCTTTTATCTAAAGCAACGTACATCAAGGTACATCATCCTGCACATAAAGTATATAATATTTACATTTTTCCTAGTAAAATAACAGTTTGCTTTTCAACCTTTTTTGTAAAACAGCACTAATGAGTTTAGTATTTTGTAGTAAAGTGGCTTCCCTGTAGAGAAGTCATCAACAGTTTCATGTGTGCATTTTGAAAAATCCTTGCTGCGACTTGCTGTTAACTCAGACTGACACCTCAGGCACACTCGCACAACACACTCTTGACACCTCAGACACACAGGCGCTTTATTGACACCTCAGACACACAAACACTTTATTGACACCTCAGACAAATGCTAACAAACTGACATCAACTGCAAACATCCATCAGCAGAAACATTCTCATACACTTACGCTGTTTGTCTACCCAACAGATCAAACCACATTGATATAAATGAATGAGGCCACAGCAGAGCTCACTTTGTCACCTTTGGATCCCTAGTTGTTCAGGAGATTCGCTGTGAAATGATCACACAATCTGGGTCTTGTACTCCGAACAACAATAAAGTTTGATCATCTTCTTAATTTTATTGGTGCGTATTCCACATGATCCTCCTCTTCAACTTTCTGTAAATATGCATAATACAAGATAGAATAATAATGTAATGTGATATAGTATAAGTAACAAGTCTTTTATAAACATCCGATGGTGCCGTTGTGTTTGAGATTTACTGTATGTGATAGGTCATTATACTTTGAAACACCACTACCGTCACATAAGAAAAAAAATCATACATTATAGTTAAATCATAATTAGGATAAAATAGTCAATTTTGGGATTAAAAATGCCAAAAAAAAAAAAAAAAGTATGTCATAAAATCAACATTTTATGTCATAATTTTAACTTTTCACTGTGTATATGTGATTATTATTGACTTTTTAATCTCACAATTTTTATTTAGTATGTCATAATATCGTCTTTTTGTCATAATTATGATTTACCAAAGCATGAATTTTATTTCTTATCTTGTAGAAATGGGCTTCAATATTATACAGACAAAATCAAAAGCACACACTGATATACATCTTAAATTATATAAATACTCAATAAAAAGTAAATTGTCTCACCGATTTCTGTGGTTTTCTTTTGTAGAATGTCGTCTCAGTGTAAATGATCTCCACTTCACAAGTTTCAACTGTTTGACATGATAGATGCATTAAAACAGCAAAACTCAATCTTAACTGGATCTGATTCTTCACAATATTTACGTTATTATTAGGGATTAACAAGTTAACACCAAAGAAACACTGAAAGTTTTTAAAAACAGCATTAACAAATTTAATTTGCTACTAGGCCGATAACTTTTTCCACACACAACAATTCCTAAAAGAGTGTTTATCATTATATTTAAATAGAGACATAATTTAAAAAAACCCAAATGGGATGTTTAACAAAGTAAAGTATTCTTTGTGTTTAATCAGCATTTAGGTTCAACAAGCACAACACAAGTCATCATTCATATATATATATATATATATATAGATAGATTTTAGAGCACCAGCCACATCATAACAGAAATATTTAGAGCATATTTTCAAAGAATTATTTCTTATTTAACTTGTTTGAAAGGAGAAGATAAAACTTGCCATCTTGATTAGTTTCGCTGTGTTTCCTGCAGATCCAAAAGATCCAAAATCCTGCAACAATCATCAGAGATCCAGCAGAGATCAACACTATCAGAGACACTGAGACTGGAGGAGGAGGAGGAGGAGGAGGAGACGGTCCGACTGGTTCTGTAATGATAAAGAAAGAAGTGAATGCATCAGTCTGATCTATAACAGAAGACAGAGATCAGGTCAGTGAACACACACATATATCATCAGTGCTGCTGTACCTGCACATGTGTGGCAGAGTGTGTTGATGTCCAGATGTGTGGTCTGGTTGCTGATGGGATTGTTCAGCACACAGCTGTAGGGGTTTTTATCCTGATATTCCACCTCCAGAGGTAGAGAGAGACTGATGCTGAGATCACACACACTGATGCTGGACAATACACTCATTCCTGCGTACCAGGAGAGAGTCGCATCACTCACATTTAACACTGATGAACACACCAGTGAACAATTTGATGATGATGATGAACAGTCTCTGGTAATGTTAGGAGTGGGCAGACGAGCTGGAAAACATGAGAGAATAGAGAGACAATCAGTCTAGTTTAGGTGTTGCGAATCCATTTAATACATTCCGTGTTTAGTGTGTTGATGGTCACTGAATGTGTCTGTCATCTATAAAGTTATGTAACATCTGAATATGTAAATAGAATATGTGAACATTTGGACAAATGATCTCTACTCTGATCTCTACTATGATTTGCAGGGAACTACACTAACCTTTTCCACTGGTGGCACTTGCGCTACTAACTTTTTCAGTTACTGGCGCAAAACATGATTTGGTCGCACAAATTATTTATAGTAAGCCGCTCTCTGGATAATAATGAACAATAATGAAACTGTACTGCATTAGGGATGGAACGGTACACAGAAGTCACGGTTGGGTTCAGACATCACGGTTCGGTACGATTTCGGTTCAATGGAGTGAAAAGCAAAACAAAAATGCAGAAGGCATTTTTATAAATGTCTTAAGCCTTGTATTTTTAAGTTGTATAAGTTTTATTAATAAAGGCATAGAACCAGTTTATTTGTAGTGCACTGACAATAGTTTTATATAATTAGTTTATTAATTAAATTAATAAAAAGACATAATGACCTTGATATATGTTTGGTAATTGTACCTGAATGAATTTAAAATTAATTTGCTATATTTCAGATCAATATATATTGTTTTCCTTAATTTTAATTAACCCTAACTTTATTCTCATCTGAATTATAAATCAATAATTTCCGTATAAAATAATTACCTGGGTTACAGTTGTAGGTTACAGTTGTAGGTTACAGTTTGACAAGAGTTTAGAGTGTGACAAAACCACAATGTTGTGTTTTATTGCGAGTGTACACAAATATAAGTAAACACTTTGCAGTTTGAATCATGTCCTGTATGAACAAAATGACGGAGTATGTTTTTATGTTTCCACTGTTCGATCGCGCCCGCGTGACCGCGTCTCTCTCTCTCTCTCTCACACACACACACACACACACACACACACACACATAGTTCGATCGCGCCCGCGCATCTCTCACACACACACACACGCACACACACACACACACACTCACACACAGAGTTCGATCGCGCCTGCGTGTCTCTCACACACACACACACACACACACACACACACAGAGAGTTCGATCGCGCCTGCGCCCCTCTCTCTCTCGCGGGGCTGAAGCTAACTTGATGTGTTGAATGCTCAGAGCACGTTATAAAAACGTATACTTAAAATAGGCTACACATTTCTGTTTTAATAAATGCTCATAGTAAATCATAGCATATTGCCTAAAACACAAGGTAGGTACAAAAATAGTCAGTGATACATTTGCGACCCATTAAAAATTAGGGTCGCAATGGCATTTCAAAAGGTTGCATATCCGACCATTTTGGTCGCAGTGTAGTTCCCTGATTTGACACTGTCGTTCACGACATACTTCTTGACAGGCTGGAAAACTGGCTGGGGCTTTCTGGGATAGTCCTAAAATGGTTCAGGTCATACTTAGAAGGGAGAGGTTATTATGTGAGTATAGGAGACCATAAGTCTGAGTGGACATCCATGACATGCGGAGTCCCTCAAGGCTCAATTCTTGCACCACTCCTATTCAACCTGTATATGCTCCCAATGAGCCAAATAATGAGAAAGAACCGAATCTCTTACCACAGCTATGCAGACGACACACAGCTCTACTTAGCCCTATCGCCTAACGACTACAGCCCCATTGACTCCCTGTGCCAATGCATTGATGAAGTAAACGGTTGGATGTGCCAAAACTTTCTTCAGTTAAACAAAGACAAAACTGAAGTCATTGCGTTTGGAAACAAAGATGAAGTTTTCGAGGTGAATGCATACCTTGACGCTAGGGGTC
Source organism: Tiaroga cobitis (assembly GCA_030578255.1). NCBI lineage: Eukaryota > Metazoa > Chordata > Actinopteri > Cypriniformes > Leuciscidae > Tiaroga > Tiaroga cobitis. The sequence goes on from CM060612.1 coordinate 25,443,734, forward strand.
TAACAACTAAAAATCAAGTCAGGAATCTTGGTGTGTCTCTAGAGTCAGACCTTAGTTTCAGTAGTCATGTCAAAGCAATAACTAAATCAGCATACTATCATCTGAAAAATATTGCAAGAATTAGATGCTTTGTTTCCAGTCAAGACTTAGAGAAACTTGTGCATGCTTTTATCACCAGCAGGGTGGATTATTGTAATGGACTCCTCACTGGCCTTCCTAAAAAGACCATAAGAAAGTGTCAGCTCATACAGAACGCTGTCGCCAGGCTTCTGAGCAGAACCAGAAAATATGAACATATCACACCAGTTCTCAGGTCTTTACACTGGCTCCCAGTTACATTTAGGATTGATTTTAAAGTATTATTACTGGTATATAAATCATTTAATGGCCTAGGACCTCAATATATTGCAGATATGCTCACTGAATATAAACCCAACAGATCACTCAGATCATTAGGATCACATCAGTTAGAAATACCAAGGGTTCACTCTAAGCAAGGAGAATCTGCTTTTAGCTATTATGCCAGCCGCAGCTGGAACCAGCTTCCAGAGGAGATCAGATGTGCTCCTACAGTAGTCACATTCAAATCCAGACTCAAAACACATCTGTTTAGCTGTGCATTTACTGAATGAGCACTGTGCCACTGTTCGGCCGACTGTTTTTACTGTACTTTGTTTTATTTTTTAATCTAAACTGTTTTAATTATTCTTATTTGTTTTGATTATTTTAATTTCTTTATTCTAAACTGTTTTAATTATTGTTATTTCTTTTTTTTATTTTTATTTTTTTTATTTTTTTATTTATTCTATGTAAAGCACTTTGAATTACCATTGTGTATGAAATGTGCTATATAAATAAACTTGCCTACTCACCATAGACCGAAACATTAAATGATTTTGATATCAGTTTCGCTCCACTTATCTCTAGTCTATAAACTCCAGCATGTTCAGTTGTGGTGTGTGTGATGGTCAGAGATCCAGTTTGATCGTCCAGCTTCAGTCTGTCTCTGAATCTCCCATCAGTGCCATTATATGCGGAGAAAGTTAGCTTGTTTCTTTTTATTTGAGCTATCAGAGAGTTTCCAGGTCCATATTTCCACAGTATGTGCTCGTCTTCACGTATTTCAGTATCAGTGTTTAGAGTAACAGAATCTCCCTCCATCACTGACACTGAATCACCAAACACACCTAATGAACACACAGATTTACACAGATTACGGCAACTGATGGTTTACAAAGCCTGAAATCAGCTGAAGTTTACATGTAAAGTTTAGAATAGCCAAAACAAGCACAAAGACAAAATAAAATGTAAAATATTAACTATCAAATATAAACCTTATTGGTGCAGCGCATCCTTGCACTTTATTTTGTTTTAAATTGTGGAGAACAATCAGTGTTTAAAGTTTCTAAATCTATTGATAATAATGCATGATAATTATTGCATATTATAAGTACAGTTTTAATTGTGCCGGTTATTTTAATACCTATTTTAAATAAATGAGATATTTAGATCACTGGATAGTCTGCACTGCAAGTTTTCTGCAAATTGTCACTAGTGAATTTCCATGACATTTGTAGATTAATAGCCGCAGAAATATTTTATAGAAATATTTTATAGAAATATAAGACAAAAAATGGCCTGATATTTGAAAGCAGCTCAATGGGAAGTTCACACTTTCTGTACATTTACATTCACTGTGGAGATTTCCATTATAGTTATGACCATTTCCAGACCTGAAAATGTCTAAATTAACCTAATCCTAATCCCAAAAGAGACTGCATTTAAAGTTAGAAGATCTTGTATTATGTTCATACAATATTCATAATTCTTTTGAACATAAAAGCAGATGAAAATAATCAAATTCTAATTTACACTGAAACAGAAAAAACAAGCCATATAAATGCTTTTATAACTTACCAGTCAGACTCCAACAGCAAAAAAAGAAAAAAACAAACATACGAAACATTTTCTTCAGTGGTTGAGTGTGTGATCTCAGCAGAACTGTTCAAGTGTTGTGTGTGAATCCTCCCATGCAGCGTTCGGCCCTCCTAGTTCACACATTGCATTTGCATATGATAAAAGGTTATAGTTCTTCCGGCCCTTACGATTTTAACTGTTCTTGATGGATAAAAAACATTCTTTATTTTTATCAAAAGGTTCATATTAGAAGCAGTAACGCCTCAGAGACAGCTTTTCTTCTGAGGCTGTTTTCTTCTGTACAGCGACCTGACTGTTTCAAATGGATAAAAGTAGAAGAATATTCAGTGAATTGTGGATGACCTACATTTCATGGTGAAATGGAGCATAACTCTAATGATTTTAAAATTAATAGAGAATTTTTACTTTATTTTTATTTTTGTATTAATAGTGAATAAATAAATAAATTGTTATTGGGAAAACCCGAGTACAAGTTAAAACCGTGTCTGATCTCACAGCACTGGCTTCACTGGGGTTTATCTTCTGAGTCAAACTGAAACCTGCAGCGTTATTTTCTAAATGTGGTTTTCATCCGTTGGGTGGACAAACATGTGTCGGTGACACTGGGCATTCAGTGCGGGAGTGTTTAGTTTGTAGGTGAAGAGTTTCTTCCTGTGCTTCTACTATAAACAGCTTTTATGGCTCTTTAATGTACTGGGGGAAAACATGAGAAGCTGTTTGACACTGAGGGAGAAAAACAACTGCATATTTATAAGTCACACTTTAGTTTAGGGTCCAATTTTCACTAACTGCATACCATCGTCAGTAACACATGAAATAGACTCATATTATTATAAACATCAGATACCTGACTGTGAAAAGCTCACCCTATCCTGTGAAAGTTAGACATTCTTAGAGAGATGTAATTTTTTGCTTTGGACACTAGAGAGCGATGATGTGCTTCTGCTTGAATTTGCCAATTTTCTCTTTATTCTCTTTATAGAACAGTGAAGGGTGGGATCAATATTTAATAAAGTAAGTACATTTCCATGCAGGTTAAGCTAAAAATAGAATATAATTTGAGTTTCTGAATGTTCTTTATTTTGACCAGGACTACTATTTGTGAATCGCTAAAGTGAACTAAAGCAAGGCAACAACATTTCAGATGTACAATTTATGAGAGTGCATGCAAAAACAACAACAAACAAAGAGATGAAGTCAAACAATGTGGCACAAAGAACAAGAATAGACAAAAATAAAAGATCCTGGCATAGAATAAATATGCCAAGTATCCTGATTAAAACGTCAATATCTATTTTTCTTTTAAAGAGCGATAGTGACATCTGGTGGTCAGACTTGTTTTCTCCACCATGTCTAACAAATCACCGCAGAGCAGAAAAAGCATGTGACCAAACAAAGCTTCAGAAGCCTGCGACACAGGAGTGGAATCAATCTGGGATCAATACAGTTCTATCGAATCTGATCTAAATCAGTGTGTGCCAGTGAGACCACAACTCATGTAATGTGTAACCTGGTCAACGGAGTCACATATTGATCAATAATATAAAATTTGAAAGACTGTGATCATAATTAGAACTGAGAAATTAGAACTTAGAATTGACTGAGTAGCTGAAAAAAATATTTTGGTTCTGTTTTTTTTATGCTATAAGGAAGCATAGGGTTAAAAGGAGATATTCGACATAGCTCAAAGATACAAACCCATCGCCCTCACCTCACATAATGAAGACACTTGAGGTCCTTACATCAGGCCCAAAGTGTGTAGATTAGATGCTTCATTCACCCTCTACCGTTCTCATACCAGCCCAACATCAGTGTAGATGACGCCCTCATCTACTGTACATGCTCCAGGGGGTCTATGCACATCTTGATAACCCTGGTCCAACTGTAAGAATTATGTTTCTTGATTTCTCAAATGAATTCAATAGCATTCAGCCAGAACTGCTGGCGAGAAGATGAAGATGCTGGTGGAGCCAGAGCTTGATTTCTGGGTGAGTGACTATTTTACTGCCAGACCCCAGTGTGTGTGCGGTTCCAAAAATGTGTTTTGGAGACTGATCTGTGAGGCACAGGTGTCCCACAGGGAACCGTTCTATCACCTTTCCTGTTTAGTCTTTACATATCTGACTTCCAATGTAACTCTGAACATTTCTTCAGAAATACTCGGATGACTTTGCTGTTCTGGGCTGCTTTAGAGAAGGTTGTGAGGGGGAATACATAATTACTTTGTGGGCTGTAACTGGTGTAACAATAACCACCTGATGCTTAACATCTTAAAACCAAAATAAATGGTCATTGACTTTAGAAGGACGAGGCCTAATCCAGATCCGGTCTCCATTCAGGGAACAGATGTGGATCTTGTCTCCAACTGTAAGTACTTAGGAGTGCAGCTGGATAAACAACTGGACTGGTCCAGCCACATGGAGGCAGTATATAAAAAAAGGTCAAAGCAGGCTGTATTTTTTACGAAGGCTGTGAACATTTGCCAACCTCTGCGGTGCACCTTATATAAGACTGTTGTGGCGAGTGCCTTCTTTGGTGTGGTGTACTGGGGGGAGGGCACACGCACATCTGACAGGAGCAGACTAAACTGATTAAAAATGCAAACTCCATCAATGGCATCTCACAGGACTGGGTTGAGCAAGTCAAGTCAAGTCACCTTTATTTATATAGCGCTTTTTACAATACAGATTGTATATCAAAGCAGCTTCACAGTGATAACATGAAAATAATACAACTAAGTTTGTTTCTAGAAGAAAATTGTGTCAAAGTCCAGGCAGATCAATAATATTGTTGAATATTAAATGTCCCCAACTAAGCAAGCCAAAAGCCAAGGCAACAGTGGCAAGTGGCGGAGGTGAAGATGTTGAGAAATTAAACATTATCATGAACAATGATAGACCCCCACTACATGCCCTAGAGGTGTTTCGGCTGAGCATGTTTAGTGGCAGAGTGATTCCAGCGAAATGTAAAACTGAACGGCATCGTAAGTCGTTCCTGCCTGATGCTATTAGACTCTTTAATGTGCAATAACTGAGTCTGATTTATATTTATGTATTTATTCTTATATCTTTTTACCTATGTTTTTAGTATTATTAAAATTGGGGTTGTATACCATACCTTTACTTAATTTTGTTTGGTTATTTGTTTTTACTATTATCATTATAGGGTATAGCATGTTTTATATTATTGGGTATAGACTGCTTCAGTGTTCTCCAATGTCCCCCTTTTTCTGCCTCAACTGGTTCACTGGTCATACGTACCATTTAGCTTTAGTAATTTGACTAAAAGGAACTGTTTTTCAACATCAATCGGCTACAACTTCAACGTGATCCAATCAATTTCAGTCGTCAAAACTCAAAGTAGCCTAAACTCAAAACGGCCCCAAAAACTCAACACTTGGAATTGGCCATTATTACCCGCGATGATAAAGACTTAACCAGTGTAGCAGTGTACCAGGTGTGTCTGTTAGAACACGACAGAGAGGGAAGTAATCAAGTTTAACTGATTTATTATCTGTTATGCAAATATCAGCATCAGGGGGAGGAGTCAGCCTGTAGGATTAACCAGTAGTAGAAGTGTGAGGACTGCAGTGGACTCTGGTCTGGAGGGCTTAGGTGTTTGAGTCAGTGAGGCTTCCTTTGCGGCATCCAGAGGGGATGGATCTCCTTAGCTTAGTTTGAACCTGGGATGAGTGCAGATCAGCATGTGAGGATTAATGAGAATGAGAGTGAGCAGGTGAAGCACATTAGCAGAGAAACCTGAGGTACAGTCAATGAGTCCTGTCTTAATCAGAGTGGGTTTGGTTCAAAATAAATAATAATGTTGATGCTTGCACAATTTTTTTTATGTCCTCAACCTGCTTTTCTACATTTTCTCCTGGTGCAGAAGATCCTGACAGCAGTTACAATAAACCACCAGCAGCAGCAGCAGAGATCAACACTATCAGAGACACTGAGACTGGAGGAGAAGAGTAAAAGAGACACTTAAGTGAATGCATCAGTCTGATCTATAACAGAAGACAGAGATCAGGTCAGTAAACACACACATATATCATCAGTGCTGCTGTACCTGCACATGTGTGGCAGAGTGTGTTGATGTCCAGATGTGTGGTCTGGTTGCTGATGGGATTGTTCAGCACACAGCTGTAGGGGTTTTTATCCTGATATTCCACCTCCAGAGGTAGAGAGAGACTGATACTGAGATCACACACACTGATAGAAATATACAGAAATTGAATAAAGTTCAAATAGTCTGCAGTGCATCAATTATAAATTAAGTCCTTCATCATAACTAACTATCAGCATTATGCCACAAATGCTGCTGATTGAGTTTAAGTTGTACTGAATATTCAAGAATATTTGAAGGGCAGGACAAATAATCTCTACTCACCATAGACAGAAACACTGAATTTTTATCGATGTCAGGTTCACTCCCCTTATATCTAGTTGATAAACTCAAGTATGTTCAGTTGTGGTGTGTGTGATGGTCAGAGATCCAGTTTGATCATCCAGCTTCAGTCTGTCTCTGAATCTCCCATCAGGAACATCATATGTGGAGACGATTTGCTTCTTTTTCTTTATTTTAGCTATTTGAGACTAACAGAATCTCCCGCCATCGCTGACACTGAATCAGCAAATACACCTGAAGAACAAACAGATTTTTTCATCGATTAAAGGACAACTCCGGTGCAATATGAACCTTTGGTCTAATAACACATCGGCACCGAGTCGACCGTTCTCTGGGATTTGTTTTCATGATAATCGAATGTAAAGAGTTTTATCTCTAAAAACTGTTTAGCTTATAACGCTAGTATATAGGTCATAGAATAAGTAAAAAGAAATCGCTAGTTAATACCACTAACAAGGCTCAAAACAGCCCCACACTAACACGGTAGCATAACGCGGGTCCCTACATGCAAACCGAAGCGTTGAGAACTTTGTAAGTGTACAGACAGTTCAATAAGAAGATACTTTATAAAGACAGTCCACTTCGCGTATACAGGCGGGAGCCATCTTGGAAAACAGTCGAACCACGAACGCTGTGCTAAATGAGCTGAACTGTGACTTGGAATCTCATATGAAAGTATGTGACCCCTTCTTCCCTTGTAGTTAGTCACCAATATATTTTAATAAACAGATATAATTCATGCATTTCCATGTTATTAGATTTCACAAACGTAATTCCGATCGACCAGCTCACTTAGCACGGCGTTCGTGGTTCGACTGGTCGAGACTGTTTTCCAAGATGGCTCCTGCCTGTATACGCGAAGTGTACTGTCTTTATAAAGCATCTTGGATAACACTTTACAATAAGGTTCCATTAGTTAACATTAGTTAATGCATTAGTTAACATGAACTAACCATAAACAACACCTCTGTTCAGCATTAGTTAATATTTGTTAACGTTAACTCACACGTGTACTAATGCATCAATTCACATTAATAGCCCGGTTAGTTAACATTTGTTAATGCATTAGTTATCATGAACTAACCATGAACAATGCCTGTAAATCGCTTTACTGTTTTGTAAGGTTAACTTACTGTACATATTTACATTAGTTTACGTAGCAGTTGACACACACTAAGTATGAACATTTCTAACTCACCATGTTACCCTAAATGTAAAAATACTGTTGTGTACCTTATCAACACTCTTTTATAAGGCATTGATTTGTTGGTAAACGTAATTCTACAGCGGAAAAATATGTTACAAAGTTCTCAATGCTTCGGTTTGCATGTAGGGACCCGCGTTATGCTACCGTGTTAGTGTGGGGCTGTTTTGAGCCTTGTTAGTGGTATTAACTAGCGATTTCTTTTTACTTATTCTATGTCCTATATACTAGCGTTATAAGCTAAACAGTTTTAGATAAAACTCTTTACATTCGATTATCATGAAAACAAATCCCAGAGAACGGTCGACTCGGTACCGATGTGTTATTAGACCAAAGGTTCATTTTGCACCGGAGTTCTCCTTTAAGGCTTCTGAGAGTTTTATATTCGATCCAGAGCACAATGTATGAAGCTACAAAGATGATTACATCATGAAAAGTCATGGTTAATCACTGTGATAGTTAACATATGTGAACAATGTAACTGAAATCAAGCCAAAAAATATATTTACGACTTACCAGTCAGACGCACCACCAGCACAACCATAACAAAGTAAACACATGAAACATTTCCTGAAAAGTCTGATCTGATGAAACGATTTGTCGAAAGCACTTGAGCTGGGGTGTGAATCCTCCCACAACAGTTTTACCCACGTAAACTCTTTACAAATGATTTGTAGTTAAATATACATTTTTTACTGGGTCTTATTAAGACTTGATAGTCTAAAAAAAATGTAATTCCATTATTTAACACAACTTTTTTCAAAAGTATGTTAAAAACTCAATAAAAAGTTAATACTGTCTATCTTCCATCTCACATTGTTGCTCTTCCAGCTCATCTTCTGCAACTGCAATCTCTGGCTGAATCAACCTGCGGTTTTCTTCAGATGTGGTTTGAGCTGAACGATCATCTTGTGTTGTAGGTGAAGAGTTTATTCTTGTTTATGAATGTCAAAACAGCTTCACGGTCCAATAAAACACTGTATGCATTAAAAAAAGGTCTAATCTGAGTCAAAAAGTTCAATAATACACCCTCATTGTCTGATAGCTGTAATCAGTTTGACAGAGAGAGACAATGTTGGTCTTCTCTCTTCTGTGTTGTCTTTTAATGAAACATGGCATTAAAATATGAAGACATTTTCAACAAAAGTACTAATAAATAGGTTGATGATGCTTATAATGACAATGACAGAATTCATAATAACAAACATAAACGTACACAAATGCTGGGTCCAGACTCTTGCACAGCTTTCCCTGGCTGTCATTTCCTCTTCTAAATCAGTTTTGTCACTGTTAACTGAAGTACTGAAGATACTAGTGGCAGGAAGGTATTTACAAGGTCAGCTTTCATTTCATCAAGTGCTTCATCTCCATACCGGCGAGATGAATCCGATCTTCAAGCAGAAGGAACGGGATGAAATGTTCTGAATGCTACCAATCCACAGTCTGACCTGTGATGGAGTCTGAATCATAATCATACAGTGTTCTGGCCAGAAGAGAACTGGACATCTGACCAAGGTTGTCTTTTTCAATGACAGTTTGAGCTGAACAGCACCCAAAATACAGAATCCAGAATGCTTTTATCACTGTAATCAAGTTGCTTCGAAACGATGTATAAAGTGTCCTTCTAGACTACTTGGGCATACCTGGTAAAGTGGTTGACTACAAACAGTATGTACTGAAAGACACCTTTACTCCATTCTAAATAAATATAGTCTATCTATAGAAACGAGTTCAAAGGGTAAAGCAGCTATACTGCCTGTAGAATAAGAATAACTTATTTAGTTGATCTGAAAAGTAACAGCAGTCTGCCTCGCTCTCTGCCATGTCTGTGTCAGTGAAAGCCTATAGTGGACCTTTTTCACATTTCCAGGGTTCTTAGACGCATGCGTGAGAATTGCGATCTCCTTAAACTACTTCAGTTAAGTTCTCGCGCGTGCGCGTCGTGGAAATCTCCTGAAGTCTCGTTTCAGGCCTACAAGGAAGAAAAGGAATAGTCAAATAAAGTCGTTATTTTTGTTTGGTTTTTTCGCACAAAAAGTATTCTCGTCGCTTGATAAACTTATAGTTGAGCCACTGTTGCGACATGGAATATTTAAACATTTTCTTCATTGACGTTCTGGGCCGTCAGGATTCATTCCCTTAGGGAGCCTATGGAGGAGTGATCCAGCTGTCACATTTAATCAAAAATATCTTCATTTGTGTTCCGAAGACGAACGAAGGTCTTACGGGGTTGGTACAGCATGGGGGTGAGTAATTAATGACTTAATTTTCATTTTTGGGTGAACTAACCCTTTAATTGAAAATAACTTGTACTGACAGATCTTAAAATATATCTGTGCCATTGTTTTGTCTCAAGGTGCACACCAGTAATTTGTATAAAAGCTGTTAAAATATCCTAGTTTAACTATAAATCAAATCCTGGCTTAATCTAAGACTTGTCTGTGAAACAATGCCTACATGTGATGTATGCATTTTATTTCCACAAGACTGTTCTCACATTACTGTTACATGATATGTAGTCTAAAGTTCATGGCCTTGTTGCTATTATTAAAATAATAATAATTTAAAACTGGACAGTATAATTCTTCAAATTCCTTAAGGTAATAAACTCCAGACTGGGGTTAGGAATAATGTAATATAGGTTAGTCTACTGATGCCATGCAATTATATTTATACTATAGGCCTATTTTACTAACTATTATTGCCATATGCAGAGAATGACGTACATTACGTCATCGTTCCCAAGGGATCACAGTTTACTTTCACTTTAACATTTGGACATTAAAGCAGAACAACAACACTTATGAATCAGAAGGTGCATTCGTTTTCTGAGGAGAAAAGTGGTGAAAATGAAGCTTTTCTTAAACTTGCTCGCAGGGATTTTGTTTTTACTCGACCACAGTAAGACCTTTTTTTGTTAACGTCGATTTCTGTAACCTATATGCCGCATCTTTGGCATTAGTAATTGCTGGATAGGCCTAGTTGACTGAGAAAACAGTTAACTTAGGCGGAAAAGAGAAATCGATGGTTGGCAAAACCATTTTTATTAACTAAGTTAACTCAGTTGAAACGAGATCGATGAGCCAGGCAATGTCTCGTTTTAAACAATCGGCCTAGTCTATCAGTAGGCTAAAAGTTCAAATTTAGCATGTAGCATGGATGTAATGTGAATCGCATTGGTTTAAACTAAAGCGTCTGCCACATTCATAACATTTTGGCATAAATGTTGCCATACACGTACGTTATTTACGTATGACTTAAATAGCCTTTATACACGTTATTCCTACCCTCCATGACGCTTATATAGCGTATATATTTTTGTTTTATTATATATTTTGTTTTATATACATATTTACTTCAGCATTGCGTGATAGGTCCTATTTCAAAGTGATTTCAGTCATTTTGACAGATAATAAGTTGTGAAACCTGTTGTGTTTACCTGTGAAAACAAACCTGGAAAGAGACGTGAGGATTTGGGGAGAAATAAAGATACATTCTTCATGCTTTCCAGTTAATTAATTATTAATGGGCATATATCGTAAATTAAATCGGGAGAACAGACCACAAATGTGCAGTATATGTTGACCTTTTTAATACTATTACAGCGAAATGCCAAAGGAAAAAAACTAAATAATCATGAGGAAAAGAATGCAGTGACTGAAAAGAGATCTGGCCATATTCTTGTTAGGCCTATAACATCACGTTAAAATATCAAATATGCCTTGTTATTCTCATGTTATTCTTAAATAAAACATTAAATAAAGCCTATAGCTCATTGAGTCAAACTGACGGATCAGCTTTGTTTGTATAGGGCAACCTTATGATTTGAAATTATTCGTTTCAGCAGAGAAAGTCTAATATGGTTTCTGTCTTTTTGAATGGAAGTACCCCAAACCGGAAGTGCTACCCAAAATTCAAAACACAGTAGCTCGTCAGGAATAAGGTGGATAAAATATAGAAATCAGGATGAATCAGGATGTGGGTTGTGTGATAAGTTCATTCATGAGACTCATGTTTTTCTGATGTTTGTTTGCATGTTTAAAATGATGAATCCAGACATATTTCTCTACTCCCATTTATGATCTGTAGAACAAAAAATCACTACACAATTGTTTTTTGCTCAGGTGCGTCTAGTGTTGGATCAGATGAAATGTCTCTGTTTGTGATGGAGGGAGATTCAGTCACTCTAAACACTGGTGTTCAAACAAACCAAGAAGAAGATATTAAATGGTATTTTAATAACACTCGAATCGCACAAATCAATGGAGATCTCAGTAAGATCTGTACAGATGTTCAGTGTAATGGAGGCACTGAGAGATTCAGAGACAGACTGAAGCTGGATCATCAGACTGGATCTCTGACCATCACACACACCAGAAACACAGACACTGGAGAATATAAACTAAAGGTCTTCGGCAGCAGCGACAGTGAGAAGATCTTCAGTGTTAGTGTCCAAGGTGAGTCATTTAATAACGTTTAAATCAACCCAATAAGTGTTTGGTTGTGGACTGTTTAAAAAAGTAAGTTTTGAATCAGTGACACTCTGGCTAATGTTATTAACATGCAAAATGCATAATATCAGCCAGTTTTCCTGTGAGTGCTGCCGCTTCCAGTTTAGCTCAAAGTGCTGAGGCTTTTTTGAGCTGCAGTTGCTAAAAACAAAAGTCGCATTCATCAGTTACAACAATATCATACACCTGATGACAAAAGTATAAAGGTGTAGCTAATTATCAGTCAAAGATATTGGTAAATACTGGATGCAGAATAATTCACTTTCTAGTAACAATGTCTGTTTCTCTGTAGATGTTCCAGATGCAGGTCTGTCTTCAGGAGCTGTAGCAGGAATAGTTTTTGCTGTTGTTCTGCTGGTTTCTGCAGTTGTAACTGTGATTTACTGTCGTCACCACAAGAGCAATGCAGAAGTACCACAGGATGTAAGTATTGCAGATATAATATTTACTGTGCACAAAAACCTTTTAAATATCAGTGGTATGAATAGATATAACAATAGCGATACACAAATACATACACTGCTGTTCAAAAAAAAGGATTGGAAAGTTTTTAATGTTTTTGAAAAAAAAAAAAAATCTCTTATGTTCACCAAGACTGCATTTAAAAATACAACAACAACGTTTTTTTTTTTTTACAAAATACTTTTTAAAGAAGCAAAATCAAGAAAGTTAAAACCACCATGTTCAAAGCTATTTATGACAACAGATTTTTTGATGTAATGTCTCTTGTTTTTCCATAAAAAAAAACAAAAGCATTATATCAACCTCTACACAAATTGTCTTGTCCACATGCAAAGAAAGAGCAGGGTAGGTTGATCTAGAAACACTTCTAGAAGGAGAGCCCTTCCTTATAAAGACAAGTCCCATTGGAGCCAGGAATTTAACTTTTTCTTAGCTTTAGTAATCACTGGATTGTTGTATTTTTATCCCGCTGTAACCTATAAATCATTCTCAAACATACCCATAATCTGCTGCAATCAAATATTGCCCTTGCCTTTGATAAAGGATGTAGGATGTCGATTTGGGGTCCTCGGCAGTGCCTCTAACCAGTTCAATCCTGGATGCGAATGCACTGGGCGTTTGTCAATACTAATATTCCATTACAAAAATCATGAAATATTGATAGGAAACAAATTACTCTTAGGCTTGTTTAAAACATTTTACGAATCACCACAACATGATTTCTTAAAAAAAAAAAAAAGATTCAGATGAATACAAAGACAAAAAAAATCCAAAGGCAAAAACAACATAAACACATAAAAGTCTTCACCCGAGATGCGGCCCCGAAAAAAAAACACTCCAAGGCTTTTTATACTAACTCTGTTAAGGCCGCCTTCTAACTATGGGAATTATATGTCATTATAGTACAGCTAATTCCCTTATTAGATAAAGCTTTGGACTTATCCTAGTCCTTTATTAACATACGCTTGCAGAAGCACACATTCAAAATATCTATTTTCTTTTCACACATATTTTATGCAGCACATACACAAGCTTTATTGGTAAGTTTGACTATCACAGCCCTTTTGACCTTTCTCTGGTTTCACATATTTTCTAGGTCTTGGGCGAACGATGTTCTCAGTTTCCCTTTAAAATACATGTGGTTCTAACAACCTAAACATACTGAGTTCACATACACCCACACACATATAACACTTCTAACAATGACCCTTCAGTTCGCAGGTCAAGCTTACATTATGCTTTAAGTAATTTGAGCTTGTCCTGCAAATTCAACACATTTCTCATTTGAGCAGTCTATTTCATTTTAAACCATAAAACTGTTTGCAATGTGTATTATTTTCCTATTTAATCGTTCGACTCGTCTGATGATCGGCTGTCAGCCCATCTGTGCCTGGAGACTTATTGTTTCAATAGACTATATATCACTATCACAGGTGCTCTTCATCTTTCTCTTCATCTATCTTCATTACATAATGTCCTAACATCTTTCAAAGACTGAAAAAAAAGACCAAGCTGAGTCTTTGCAATATTTAGAGTTGCAAAGATTTGAGTAGAAGTTTGCACAAAATGTGCTGATTTCCTTAGGATCAGAAATAACTGTACCGTTTAAATTTGAAGAGTTAATAGTTACATTTCTAGAATTATTCTTTTCCATTCTGAAGAAATATGCTGTACTTTGTTCTCCTTGCTCTAGCCATCTTCTTTTAGAGCGAATAAAAGCGTCCTCTGCCTTATTCTTATAGACGGAGTCTAACTGAGCTTGAGATCAATCAATTCTGCCAATTTCAGTTTCAGACAAACCATCCTGCGTTTTACCAGAGAGAGACATTATTTGGGAAATGACAGTCTCCTCTTCACAACTTTATTGTTTAGAAGGCTAACAAAATAAGTTTATTCCTGTGATCAAAGCTGAGTTTTCAGCATCAGTGTCACATGATCGTTCAGAAATCATTCTTATATGATGAATTTGATGCTCACAAAACATTCATTATTATTATTATCAATGTTGAAAACAGTTGTGGACAATTTTTGATGAGAAAGTTATGTTTATTTATTTTTTTTAAATATTTTTTAACATTATAAATGTCTTTACTGTAACTTTTTATCAGTTTAATACATCCTTGCTGGATAAAAGTATTGATTTACCTCCCCCAATAAAATTTTTTTTTTTACTGACCCCAACCTGTTGAACGGTAGTATTTAATGTTACAAAAGCTATTTCAGATAAATGGTGTTCTTCTGAACTTCTATTCATCAAATAATCCTGAAAAAAAATTGTACACAACTGGTTTAAACATTGATAATTATAAAAATAAAGTTTCTTGAGCAGCAAATCATCATATTAGAATGATTTCTGAAGGATCATGTGACACTGAAGACTGGAGTAATGATGCTGAAAATACACAGGAATGAATTACATTTTTAAATATTTTCCATAGAAAAAAGTTATTTTAAATTGTAATAATTTTTTCACAATATTACAGTTTGTTTGTTGTATTTTTAATCAAATAAATGCAGCCTTTGTGAGCATAAGAGACATTAATCCCAAACTTTTGTACGGCAACGTACTGTATCTGCATATATAATATATATATATGATCTCCTCATGTCTCCTGCAGCAGATACATGGCATCTTCACACAGCTGCTTTTTTCTTTTTCTTTTTACAAAAATATATATTTTTTCTTGTGTGTGTTCGTGTAACTGAAACATCGATCCTCCCCATTTCTTTGACCTTTTGTGAATTTGTATTTTCTTACAGGAGAATGATGACTTGTGAAAGCTCGCCACCTGATCAGAAACACATTCCTCTGAGGAAGAAGACGTCCTTGAATCAGACTCAGGCCGAGGCTGCCAGGAAAACAATGTTATATAATGAAGTATAATGTTGATACTATGATTGAAGTGGACACTGAAGAGAATTAGGATATGATGAAGAGAAGCGGATCAGGTGAAAAACTCTTCTCTCTATTGTTGCTGTTATTGGATAAGTCACTATATTGCTAATGTTTATGGTTTAACCAGTAACACTAACCCTGGAGGCCTGTTGCATGAGACTAGTTGAACAAACTCTGGGTTTTCAAAATAATGAAAAGTACTTGATTTATTGTTTGTCTGGGAGAATGTTACAGCGTCATTTCTCCGTGTGTATATAGATATTTACTATAATAACTAAAAATGGACCGTTTTAAAGTCCCCATAGCCCATAATTGTATCCCTTAAAACTCATCTTACATCACCAAAATGACATATTAAAAAGCCTCCACTCACTCACACAGCTCAGAGATCCACTGGTTGATGATCACACACATTGTGATGATCACACATTGATCTGATTGGTTAGGTAGTTTGTGACGTCAGAAACACCAGTGATTTTAAACCATGTTTTTGAGACTGTCTTTGGTTCACTGCAGTTTTAAGGAGAAAATACTCAGCAATGCTGTCGACTTATGAAAACACAACATAGGCAAACAACATTAAAATCTGGATTTTCTCCACAGGGGGACTTTAAAGTTTTTTTTCATATTGAACGATGTTATTCCCTTAACTAAGGGTTGATGCATAACTCTCTCGTCTCAGTGCGTGCACTCAATCACTTTTCTAAGCGTGTAAATTAAAATTGATAAGTATAATGTATGGCGGAATAGCACTTGGGAGCACTTCGACTCGGCGCAGTAATATCACCACTCGTGAAAAATCCTCTCCCTCTCATTGATGATATGATGATATTACTGCGCTGAGTCCGCGCCACGTTTTATTTTGTGTCACCATTCTTGGTCGAGTAACTACTCGTGTAACTGTATTTAAATAGGGAAAACGTGGAGGTGTTTGGTCGCGTCTCTGTTTGGCCCGTAATGAATGAACTGGGCTAAGCTAAGTGCTAACAAAGTGTCTCGCGCACCAGAGTGATTGAGTGCACGCACTGAGACGAGAGAGGTATCAACTCGTCTTAGTTAAGGGAATAAAGTTTAATATGAAAAAACGGTGAGGAGTCTTCCTTTAAGTCTTCATAAATTTAATATTTGACCTTCTACTATCTGATCTTCCTCAAACAAAACAACTGTGATATTTTATGAGGTGCTGTTTTTTTTTTTTTTTGGTTTCCATGTGAAATGGATACAAATGACACAATAGATCTGCATCTCATTTTTTTTTCAGTTCTGCTGTGATTGAGTATGATTTTTTTATAATTGTATTTTGCTGATGTATTTGTCGTGTTGAATATGTTTGATTGCCTTGTTTCTTTGTTCCTATTTTAGTATGTTTCTTTTATCTGGTGCTATTTTGTTAACTTTACATCAGTCTTGGGAAAAACTGCCTTAAACACTTTTAAAAGTAAAGCCCACAACACTATCTTTTCTGAAAATCTAAAGATCTTTGTGTGTTTTTGTGATTAACATTATTAAAACCATTATCCACTGAGTGGAATATATTTTTTTTTTATTAACCATTTTAATAACATTTCTTTTCCATACAGGATTAATATTTATATGCTTTTGTTCCACAGTTACTGTGTGTTTAATAAGAGGAATCAAAACTAGATAACTGTCTGAAAACATAAAAATATAAACCTCATGACTTGAGCAGCAAGCTGAAGTAAACAATAAATCCAGATTTGTTTTTACTTTGGAACAGTGGGGAATTTGGGGAGAAAACTAAACTTTTTTTTTTTTTTTATTAAACAGTGGTTTACTGAACATTTTGTGTTTCTGTCTTTAACAAAAAAATTGGGGACAATTGTTAGTGGTGAGATACAAAAAGTCCAAACAGAACCGTGATAGCTCCACACTGAATTTTATTCATTTTTTATTTTTATTTTGGCCGACAATGTGTTTATCGTTCTTAATCAAGACTGGACAGGTGAACCAACCCACGCATGAAAAATAACAGAAGATGGTGAGACTCTTGAACCTCAAAGTGGAAAAAACATTGATAGCAGATTAATATATAAAGCCATTAAAATAAATTAAGATTAATAGATGATTGAAATGTTTGAGAATGATAAATGACATAATTTACTGTCCCAATGTGTGTAAGTCAATGTGTGCTTGATCTTGTTCAGCTCTTCTGGATCTGGGGCCGTATTCACAAAGAATTTGATCTTACCACTAGGAGTACTCCTAAATCGCACTAAAATATTTTAGCTAAAATATTTTAACTCTTAAAAGTTATTCACAACGCCTTTCAGACCTACTGTTAGTAAGGAAAAATGACAACTAAACTAAGAGTGAGTCTTCGTTGCTATGGATGACGTCAATTCTCATGCACGAGCTTCCTCGCAATGATCACGGTGATTGGTTGTTAGATGACGGCCATCATGCGGAACATAACACAGACGCAACAAATCATGGAATTACGACATCTAAATATGTCTGTGTCCTACACAAAATAATAATAGTAATGTCATCGAAATGCATATATAATGACATGTTTGTGCAGGCCCCAGTGAAGTATAATTCTAAAAAGGCAGAGAGAGAGAGAGAGAAAAGTCGTGAATTAAATTAAATTAAATCAAATCAAGGTAGCCCAATACCCCAATGAAAACAGCCACTTGCCTAAATGAAAAACGACACTTGCATTAACACTTGCTTGGTTAATTGACATCCTATTAGCCTAAATAGACTACTTAAAGCAAGGAAATGTTGCTCCTATTGAAGTAATGTAATAGTTGAATGACGGTGGATTATGAACTCACCAAAACGGAAAAGAAAGGCCTACTGGATGCAGGATCAGTCACTGCTGCTCGCCCAGTTGGTGCTGAAAAAAAATAAATAAAATAAAAGGGAAATTCGGCACTGGGATATCAAGCAAAACTAAGCGTGAGATGGGAGAGGATTTGTTTGCAGATCAATGCAGCATTCCCGCTTGTGTCGCGGACCCCGGACGACTGCGAGAGGCGGTGGGATGCGCTACAATCCTTTGTGAATAGGTCTTAGTGAGTTAGGAGTCCTCTTGACTTATTTTAAGCTGTCCCAGACTTAGGTGCTACTTTTAGGGCTAAAATGCTTCCTGAATTACTCTTAGTGAAAAAAATTACGAGTCCTAAAGTTAGGAGTGACACGCCCATTATTTTTAGGAGTTGCTACTACATTCGCCAGTTAGGAGCTACTTTTAGCCTTACAATTCTTTGTGAATACGGCCCCTGATGTCATAAACCAGAACAATGACAGTAGCCACGCCCACCAGAGCAGAGAGGACCAATCGGATCACAGCTTCAGTAGAACCACAACAGTGGACAGAGTCTGAGGAATAAAAACATCAAACTGAAATCAGATCAGTCATTAAAGGTTAATATCAGCACTGACTTCAAGTAATATCATCAGTGCTGCTGTACCTGCACATGTGTGGCAGAGTGTGTTGATGTCCAGATGTGTGGTCTGGTTGCTGATGGGATTGTTCAGCACACAGCTGTAGGGGTTTTTATCCTGATATTCCACCTCCAGAGGTAGAGAGAGACTGATGCTGAGATCACACACACTGATGCTGGACAATACACTCATTCCTGCGTACCAGGAGAGAGTCGCATCACACACATTCAACACTGATGAACACACCAGTGAACAATTTGATGATGAAGAACATTGTGAAGAGTTACTGATGATGACAGGAACAGGCAGATGAGCTGGAAAACATGAGAGAATAAAGAGAAATATGGATAAATCGAAACAACAATCTTATTTTGAGTTCAATGTGTTTAGTGTGATGACTATACACATGGCATACACAAAGAACACTCTATCCATTCCTATTATTCAAATCAGTTTTATGATTATTAGGCTGCATAGATTAGATCAGCCGGAACCGGGAACACTTCCTATTACACCTGATGTACTCGCTACATCATAAGAAGAATGGTATCTACGCTAATTTTAGTCTTTCTATTTTTTCCGAGGTTAACTGTAATCAGTTTCAACATTTAATAAGCATTTAATTTTATATTTAACAATATTATTACAACATTATTTTTCTGTTATCTCTGTAAAGCTGCTTTGAAACAATCTGTAAAAAGCGCTATATAAATAAAGGTGAATTGTCTTGACTATAGCATGTCTGTCTTCTCAAACTATGAAATGATTAAACATTTCAACATGTAAATAGCTAATAAAATACAAAGAGCAGAACAAATGATCTCCACTCACCATAGACAGAAACACTGAATGTTTTTGATGATCGTTTCGCTCCACTTATCAGTAGTTGATAAACTCCAGTATGTTCAGTTGTGGTGTGTGTGATGGTCAGAGATCCAGTTTGATCGTCCAGCTTCAGTCTGTCTCTGAATCTCCCATCAGGAACATCATATGTGGAGGAGACTCCAGCAGCTTTACTGATTTGAGATATGAGAGACTTTTCAGCTCCATATTTCCACAGTATATCTTCATCTTCTTGTATTTCAGTAACATCAGAGTTTAGAGTAACAGAATCTCCCTCCATCACTGACACTGACTCACCAAACACACCTGGAGAACATGAAGAGGTTTTGTCACTGATTAAGGCTTTTACAAAGCCTGAACTCATTTGCTAACCTTTAAATATGAATTAAAGAACAGCAGCAGATTTGACAAAATGAAAGGTGACCCATATAAACAGTCAGACATGTGTGAATCAATATATTTATCTTCAATGTGTTTTAAAAATATCTTCTGTAGCAAAATAAATGTAAAGTTACATAATAAATTAATTATAACTTAAAAGCAAATAAATGACACCACACAAATATATGAATAACTTACCAATGAGACGGCAGCAGCACAAACAGAGCAAAACAAGCGTGTGAAACATTATCAGTTGTTCAGTGAAAACTCAAACTGATAAAAACAAGCGCAACGGTTAATCTTGCGTGTGAATCCTCCCCTGACAGAGTTTGACCCTCCTATAGTGCACACACACAGCCGCTCTGTGCATGTTAAATATGGTTACATACAGTCTTAGAATAAGACTGTAACAAAAATATGTTTTGTTTTTAAAAGTGGAAAACATACATTTTTTGATAATCTTTGAAATGTTGATTGACGATGTGAAATATTTAAAAGTAGAAGAATATTGTGTGAATATTGGATGAAAAAATATGATGAATATTGTGGAGTGAAATGGAGTGTAAGTCTAATTTTAAAACGGCTGTGTATATTTATTCAGCTCTCATTTTCAGTGTATGGAAAAAGTTAAAGCCGTGTCTATTCTCACATAGCCTACCGGTTTACTGAAGTTCGTCTTCTGAGTGAAACTGAAAGATGCTGTGGTTGGTGTTCTTCAGAGATGTGGTCTGATCTGTTGGTGGACAAACTTGTTCGTGAGAGAGAATGGCTATTTAGAGCATGTGCTGCTGCTATAAAGTTTCTCTTCTACTCTACAGAAACAATAGGCCTAAAACATGATGAGAAACTGTACAATAGCAAAACATTGATCATATTTAACACATATTTTAAAAGTGTAGATTGTAAAAAAGATATTGCAACTTTTCAGTAAAAGTATAAAGTCTCAATAAGCTCTCTAGCTTCCTAGGTCGTGAATCAGTGTCCCGTGTTCACGAATTCAGGCACTGGTAAGGGCACCACATGTCTCACTACAGATTGGGACACAAACGACAACATCCTCATTACAACATTACTAATTATGAACAAACTAATATATTTCTGACATTTGTTCATGTTTAAAGTAGGCCTGCATTATGATACATAGGGTAGAGTGGAGGAAAACGCCCCCTTGAGGTAAAACGCACCTCTACTGCAATTTTTCAAATAGGCTGACTTTCTTCATGGTTGATTAATTAATATTCATTTTTTATCTATTGTTATTTTGGCTTGTCTTTTTAATTTTAAGCTAAAACTGCTTGTAAACTGATTTTGCTGTAAATGTGAAGGAAATTGCTTTGTCAGAGTGGGGGCATTTTACTTGCACCTGCTTATAGACACATTTAACTCTTGGGACAATTCTTTTTTTTTATTTTTTTATTCCAAACCATGATAACTCTGGAAATTTTTTATACTTGGTTTATCATTTATGTCATTGTCAGTGAAACATAGGAAAACTATTATAGACATTTAACTTTTGTTTCACATAATTTTTTTTACAAAAGGGGGGCGTCTCAAATTACAAAAAAAGCAGTGTTACAAATTTATTAAATGTTTAATTAGGTTCCAATAAAATAGTATTTAAAATGTACACAGTGTTTTCCCCTTTGAGGCATAGATGATAGATTTAAAGCAAGCAATCCTGCCTGCTGACATTAACCTTTTCACTTCTCAAAGTACAGCTTCTTGGACTTCTGCCGTCGACACATCGGTCCTTTTCGTGGACGCGCTGGACTCGATGTGAAAGGCTCCGATAAAAAGGAAGTAAGTTAAGTCTGGTATCTCCAGTCGAGCCGCCGCCAGGCTGCTTCAAGGAGTAGGACTCCGTAAAGTCGTGGTCTGCAACACTATCTGCGCGCGTCTAAAGGGACAAGACCCGCGGCTCTGTGCGCATCCTTTCGTCTCTGGGTGCGGATCTAACGTTACAGCTTGCAGTCTGAGCCGTGCAAGTTCACGGCTCATCTGCCTGAAAAAAGAAAGGCTCCAATAACTCCCTCCGGCCTCCTTGGTGACCACGTGGAGTCAGTTACTGAGCATTTCTCTGAAGCGCAGAAGCGTGAAGGCTATGAGTCGCAATACGAATATTGCCCCGTCCCTCGTTCCAGCCCTTGTCGAGGTCTCTCTCTACGTCGGCACCTGACCTCGTCTCGCCTAAGATCGGCTGAGCAGTGAGCGGGACTGGGAAATGTAGCGTCACGGACCACGGAAAACTCTGTCCTTGGCGGCCAAGCCTTTGTCATACGGACCATCCAGAGCCATATAGTCTAGACCTAATGCTACCGCTTGACTAGATGTGTATGCTGCTAACTAGTAAAAAAACTGAGCTCTAGGTGAGAAATAGCTTGAGAATTACCCTACCAGTATTTTTCAACTTAAATGTTACTCCTGTAAAATGGTGGTTGTGAATAATTATGGAATAAGTAATAATTTTATTATTATTTTATCATTATTATATTTATGTTGATGAGCCCTAGTTCTGCCCGACTGCCACTAGGGGGTGAAATGTGACAATTATACGTATGTGAATATCAGACTTAATGATATCCTGTTCCCAGGAATTATAGACTCTAGGTGGGAGTGCGCTTTTGGAAGCATTGATCCTGAGACCTAGACATTCTAGATGGCTGAGGAGCCAGGATCTGTGAGTTATTAACTACGCCTCTGATTGGGCTATAACCAGCCAATCGTCGAGGTAGTTCAACACTGGTAGGACTGTGTACTGATAAGCCTGCCCCTCGAAGGCGAATCTCAAGAATGGCCTGTGATGGGGTGTTACCTGAATGTGAAAATAAGCATCTTCCATCCACTGAGAAAAAAACAATCCCCTGGGCGAATTTGCACGAGGATTTGTTTGGTTATCAGCATTCTGAACAGGCGCGTCATAAGCTTTTTGTTCAGGCGTCTGAGATCTAAGATGGGTCTGAGGCCGCCATCCTTCCTTGGAACGAGGAAGTAGCAACTGTAAAAGCCCGACTCGCTTAGGGATAGATGCGTACTTTATAGTGGGCACACAGCCTACATTTAAAACATCTCCAGTGTGAGCTAGAGCGGGAACAGACGGAAAAGGATTTTTTTGTGTTTTATTTGGGTCGCCGTTAAAAAAGCGTTTGTTTGCAGGTGTGCATGTTTTAAAACAGACTCGTTGACTGCAATGTTGGCATCTCCAGCCGCCTGAACTAAAGAGGGGACTGGGAGATGTGTAAACGGCTTTTTTGGAGGGTAGTCCAGCCATGGTGGGACTCAACCACTCTCTTTTCCTTTCTGTCATAGGACTAGGAAGGCTTCCGAGGCTCGCGGTCCAACACAATCTTAGGTCGGGGTCCCTGGTGCTCTGGGAACTGTTGTCGTATCGTTTAACGAAGCGGTGGTGGACTTCAGCCGCTGGGCGGAGCTGAGAGACTGGCGGCGCTGGCTTTGCTGGTTGAGGGAGTGGTGCTTTCTTGTGGCGGCCCGAAGCAGAGCTGGAGCGTTTAGAGAGGAAGTGGCGCATAGCTTGCAACGCTTTCTGTGACTCTGTGAAGCGCTCCGCGAAACCCTTTACCGCTGGGTAAAGGGTCGCTTTAGCTTTCCATCCAATAGCGTTGGGCGGGCAAAGGTGTGCGGCCACTGCTTCTTCGAGGGGGGAATGCGCTTTTTAAAAAATGATTTCATACATGGTTTTTGGGTAATTTTCCAGTCTATAATTCACATACCCTTTGACCTGTTGTCACAGTTCTTCTCTCTCATACCCTTTGCTCTAGTTTTCTATCCTCCTATAGTTTTATCTCCTCGTGTATTCAGGCCTAGTTTTCTCTATCATTACAGCATTTAATATTCAGACCCATGTATGAGACAAGTGAAATTCCCCAACATCCTCAGGCGAAGACCACTCAAGCCCGAGGTCTTCGACGGCCTTAGTTAGCACGCAGAGAAGCTTTGAGTCGAGGCTGGCTCTCATGCCGCTGGTGCTGGCTTGTGTTGAGGGTGCGGGGTCGGCTATGGAGCCCGTCCACCCCTCGCATTCGGATGCAGCAAGGGAAAGCCTGTCCTCCTTCTCTTCCTTCTCAAGAGGTGTAGGAAAGAGATGTAGAAAATGTACAAAGGGTGGCCAGTATCTCCCGCTAAACTATCAAACAACAAACGGCCCGAGCATATGGGGAGAGCGTGGAGAGCTCCATCTTATCGCACCCCGGCCAGCCGCTCTTAGAGAGTGGAGCCTCAGCGTGGTCGTGGCCCAGACAAGGAACGCACAAGATGTGACGATCCGCGCCGAAGAGAGGGCCTCTGCACGAGGCGCAGGTGTCTCGAGGCATTTGTAACAACGCCTTAGAGAATTGATCTTTTTGATAAGTGAGTCGCAGCGGCGAACACACAAGCTTTGAAAGGATATATGCGCGCCGGATGGCACAGCAGAACAGTGGGCTGAAGGCGGCGTCCAGTCGAGACCAGAAAGCCGGCGTCCTCAGAGCTGCTTAGCAGGTGGCTTGTTCCGCTGAAGGCTTTTCAACGGTGGCGGTGAAAGCTTCTCAAAACCGGAGGTCAGCGAAGTGGAACTCTATGGCGAAACTGGGGGCTTACATAGCCACAAGCCACGCCCATTCTGGAGGTAATTAGAGTAATAATAGAAAGTTTAATTCATTGTTTTTAATGATAATAGAACCAGTTTCAGTTTTTCAGTCTTGATGCTGACTTCTGCTGATGAAACTGCAAACTATCTTCAGTAAAAAATGTCTTTAATTTATTATAATTCTGACTCTTGTCTTAAATTGACTGCACGTCTGACTCCTGGTCTTTATTAGCTAATCATATCTGGTCCTTGCCAAGTCCCTCAAACATCCATTACAAGTGTTTCTCCATCTCTGTTTGTGAAGCATGTTTGAGATGATCTGCCTCAAACTTGAATGTGTATTTATTTTGACATTGATGTTTCTGGTTTTATTACGTGAGATTGTCTGCCTTCAGCTTCGACTTACCTTTATTGGTTAGACTGAGTAAATAGATAGATTTAAGTATATTTATAAGTGTTTCGTGATGTCTATTTTAGTCATGAAATGTTTTGTCATGTCAGAGTTAAAATTTGCCAAATATAAATCAATAAGAGCTGGGCATAGATGATTTTGTTTAATTAAAACTACTTTTGCAGTGTTTTAATAATCTGTTGAAATATTTTAAATGATCTGTGCATATAAAAAGGTTTTATTTTATGATAAAACAATAAAAAAACTCCCGTGTTTACGTTTAGATGTGTATTTTTTCTTTAACTTTGCATCAGCCCATATAAACACCAGTTTCTTTTTGAAACAAGCAACAAAAATGTATGCGTTCATGTGATAAATGACATTAAAAACACCAGATTCAATAACTGGATTCTTGGAATGTTGAATTGCTGTCAGAAAACTAGATGGCGCTCCATTACAGAATACATACTGTTTGTAGTTTAAAAACTGTATGTATTTATGAAATATCAGGAAAATTATAACAAGAGCACACTGTGTGGGTGGGATGCTGTTCTTGAAAAAAAAAATCACAATAATAAACAGTAAGTGATTTACCACAGTAAAACAATAGTAGTGTGATATCAACCACTAGGCTACTGTCTTAAACAAAGAAATTACATTTATTTCTCCCACATGCACTGACGAAAAATACGATTCTAGAGTGAGAACATTCAGGAAATATTTTTATACTTATATGTAGGTTACATGCTTTATGGTTTAGCAATGCATTTGAGTGGTAAACGTTATTAATAACCCTATAATAAGTTATTGATAAAAAAGTTAAAGATCCATAAGTTAAGACAACATGTTACACATTATTTTAACTCATCAAAATAAGTTTTAACTTTTTTTAAATAAGTTATACAAGACTCAGCTCATTATTTTAAGTCAAATTAATGCAGTTTAAGTTTAAATGACTTAAAAATGCAAATTGACTGTAGGCTACTCAAACATTTTAAGCGTTATAGTTAAGTGTTATAATTTCTCGTTTCAATAGCTTAGAAAAACTAATTTAAGTATCTTTGTAAACAATGTAGGACCACTATCTAGTAGACATTCTGGTCCACACTCCACACCAGTTGATGGCGGAAAAGCACCAGCTCGTTGTTTGACAACCGCCATTAACCCGAGAAGAAGAAGTGGAAATATGACTCTTGTCCTCTAGTGGTCAAACTTTTTAGTTATTTTGTTTTTTATTAAACAATTTTAATAACAACCATAATTGGCCTGGTACAATATGTCATATCATACAACAGACAAGCAGGATATAGAAAATACAAATAAGGAAAAGAAAAAAAAAGCTTCAAATAAATAAGGAAATAAAAGACTAAGGGTTTTCAGAAAGTTCATTATTTTTCTTCATTACGTTCTCTAGTGGTCAGACGTTGTATTAATTTCACGTCCGTGTGTGTGTGTGTGTGTGTGTGTGTGTACGCGCGCTTTCGTAGGATGTTTAAAATCATGTTTATAACCGAAGCATTAGGTGGATATGAAACGGGACGTTATTTACATTAAAGGAAACATCATGAACCCTCGCCTCATTTGATGCTTTTTATTTAATAGAAAGAATATTTTTTGTGACCGCCATAGACTGTAAAAATAGGTTTTTGTGTGGCCACATATGTTCGCGTGACGTCATAAGCTTCGCTCGAGTTGTTCAAGTCAACTTATCCGTGTAAACTTGACCAAAAACACAGTCCTGTCCTTCACGTGAATGATTCCTCACTCTGTTGCCGAGAGGTAGCGTGAGTAGGCCTACTAAAATCTACCAGAACACCGCACTAATATTTGCTAATGGTTCTTTCTACTAAAGTTAAATTGTTGATCATTTGTTAGCACTCCTTCACCCCATCATCACTCGTGTCGTGTTCCCTGACCCTCAGCTGGCTTTTGCAGTGCTGGAACTGGAGCTGGAGTGGATAACTTGAGCCTCATATATCCTCATGTAATTATGCCTGGACTTCACCACTATCAAGTGAACGTAAGGTGAGACTTTCTATCTGATTATGATCTTGATTTCACAAGCTTTGTTTCAAGAGAATAAAGTTTGTTAGCAGCATTTAGTTTCTAAGCTGATGAAAATGAATTATTAACAACCATCGAACACAAATCAAAAATTGTAAGTCATACAGTGCATTTATTCTCAAAAAATGACCCAAACACTGGCAGAAAACAGGATATAACCTTTATAAGAAAAAACAGGGACTAATCCAAAGTGACTTACATCGCATTTACATTCTTATCAGTTCTTAAAAATCACAAAAGTAAAATCAAAGTTTGATTTTGGACTTTTTTTGTCAAACATCAGCACGAATTAGTTTTTTGTCGTATAGTGGCTTCTAGAGAAGTCATCAACAGTTTCATGTGTACATAAATAGAAAAATCCTTGCAACGACTTGCTGTTAACTCAGACTGACACCTCAGGCACACTCGCACAACACACTGATGACACCTCAGACACACTCGCACCGACACACTCTTGACACCTCAGACACACAGGCGCTTTATTGACACCTCAGACACACAAACACTTTATTGACACCTCAGACAAATGCTAACAAACTGACATCAACTGCAAACATCCATCAGCAGAAACATTCTCATGCACTTACGCTGTTTGTCTACCCAACATATCACACCACATTGATATAAATGAATGAGGCCACAGCAGAGCTCACTTTGTCACCTTTGGATCACTAGTTTTGCAAACATAAAAATGCTGCAATGGGCCACATGATTTACATAATTTGTTTAAAGCAATTTAAATGACTGAAATGAAATGTGGTGATTTCCTGTAATCCCAAATCTAACCATTGACTGAGTCTGACGTTGTTCAGGAGATTCGCAGTGAAATGATCACACAATCTGGGTCTTGTACTCAGAACAACAATAAAGTTTGATCATCTTCTTAATGTGATTGCTGCATATTCCACATGAACCTCCTCTTCAGTATTCTGTACATATGCATAACACAAGATAATAATATAGTAATGTGAATAATAATGTAATGTGATTTAGTTTTTTAAAGTAACTTTTATAAAGACCTGATGGTGCCGTTCTGTTTGAGATTGTGATAGATCATTATACTTTGAAACACCATTACCGCTGCATAAGAAAAATAAATAAATAAATTATAGTTAAATCATAATTATGACAAAAAAGTTAAAGTTGTGAGTTTAGAAATGGCAAATTATGACATACCCAAGTCAAATTTTGTGTCATATTTCAACATTTTAATTCACAATTATAACTTTTTAATGTGTGTGTGATATGTTTGAATGTTTAAGTGATAATTTGGAATTTAATCTCACAATTTTGATTTAGTATGTCATAATTGCATCTTTTTGTCATAAGTATGATTTACCAGAGTATGATTTTTATTTCTTATCTGATAGAAATCAAAAGCACACACTGATCTACATCTAAAATTATACAAATACACAACAAAAAATAAATTGTCTCACCGATTTCTGTGGTTTTCTTTCGCTGAATGTCGTCTCAGTGTAAATGATCTCCACTTCACAAGTCTCAACTGTTTGAAATTATAGATGGATTAAAATAGCAAAACTCAATCTTAACTAGATCTGATTCTTCACAATATTTATGTTATTATTAGGGAATAACAAGTTAACAGCAAAGAAACACTGAAAAAACACTACATTTTAAAAAAAACGCATTAACAAATTTAATCAGCATTTAGGTTCAACAAGCACAACCAAAGTTATCATTCATATATATAGATTTTAGAGCACCAGCCACATCCTTACAGATTATATTTATAAAAATTAACTTCTCTGTTTTTGTATTTCCAGTGTTGATTCAGTTTGAGAAATGTTTTTTTTTTGAGAAATTTTTGTTTTGTTTAGAGCGATGCAGTGTAATGTTATACAATTAAAATTGACATTTATTATGACAATGAAAATCATGAAAATAATTTAATGAAATGATAAAATATCAGTTGGCTAAAATATTTAGAACATATTTTTAAAGAACTACCGGTATTTCTTATTTAACTTCTTTAAAAAGAGAAGATAATACTTGCCATCTTTATCAGTTTTTCTGTGTTTCCAGCAGATCCAGAAGATCCAAAATCCTGCAACAATCATCAGAGATCCAGCAGAGATCAACACTATCAGAGACACTGAGACTGGAGGAGGAGGAGGAGGAGAGAGTGTGTCTGTGTAATGATGAAGAAAGAAGTGAATGCATCAGTCTGATCTACAACAGAAGACAGAGATCAGGTCAGTGAACACACACATATATCATCAGTGCTGCTGTACCTGCACATGTGTGGCAGAGTGTGTTGATGTCCAGATGTGTGGTCTGGTTGCTGATGGGATTGTTCAGCACACAGCTGTAGGTGTTTTTATCCTGATATTCCACCTCCAGAGGTAGAGAGAGACTGATGCTGAGATCACACACACTGATGCTGGACAATACACTCATTCCTGCGTACCAGGAGAGAGTCGCATTACACACACTCAACACTGATGAACACACCAATGAACAATTTGATGATGATGATGAACAGTCTCTGGTAATGTTAGGAGTGGGCAGACGAGCTGGAAAACATGAGAGAATAGAGAGACAATCAGTCTAGTTTAGGTGTTGTGAATCGGTGTAATACATTCCGTGTTTAGTGTGTTGATGGTCACTGAATGTGTCTGTCATCTATAAAGTTATGTAACATCTGAATATGTAAATAGAATATGTGAACATTTGGACAAATGATCTCTACTCACCATAGACCGAAACATTGAATGATTTCAATGTCAGTTTCGCTCCACTCTTCTCTAGTTGATAAACTCCAGCATGTTCAGTTGTGGTGTGTGTGATGGTCAGAGATCCAGTTTGATCGTCCAGCTTCAGTCTGTCTCTGAATCTCCCATCAGGAACATTATATGTGGAGAAAGTTAGCTTGTTTCTTTTTATTTGAGCTATCAGAGAGTTTCCAGGTCCATATTTCCACAGTATGTGCTCGTCTTCACGTATTTCAGTATCAGTGTTTAGAGTAACAGAATCTCCCTCCATCACTGACACTGAATCACCAAACACACCTGATGAACACACAGATTTACACAGATTACGGCCACTGATGGTTTACAAAGCCTGAAATCAGCTGAAGTTTACATGTAAAGTTTAGAATAGTCAAAACAAGCACAAAGACAAAATAAAATGTAAAATATTAACTATCAAATATCAACCTTATTGGTGCAGCGCATCCTTACACTTTATTTTGTTTTAAATTGTAGAGAACAATCAGTGTTTAAAGTTTCTAAATCTATTGATAATAAATGCATGATAATTATTGCATATTATAAGTACAGTTTTAATTGTGCCGGTTATTTTAATACATATTTTAAATAAATGAGATATTTAGATCACTGGATAGTCTGCACTGCAAGTTTTCTGCAAATTAATAGCCGCAGAAATATTTTATAGAAATATTTTATAGAAATATAAGACAAAAAATGGCCTGATATTTGAAAGCTCAATGGGAAGTTCACACTTTCTGAACATTTACATTCACTGTAGAGATTTCCATTATAGTTATGACCGTTTCCAGACCTGAAAATGTCTAAATTAACCTAATCCTAATCCCAAAAGAGACTGCATTTAAAGTTAGAAGATCTTGTATTATGTTCATACAATATTCATAATTCTTTTGAACATAAAAGCAGATGAAAATAATCAAATTCTAATTTACACTGAAACAGAAAAAAAAGCCATAAAAATGCTTTTATAACTTACCAGTCAGACTCCAACAGCAAAAAAAGAAAAAAACAAACACGCGAAACATTTTCTTCAGTGGTTGAGTGTGTGATCTCAGCAGAACTGTTCAAGTGTTGTGTGTGAATCCTCCCATGCAGCGTTCGGCCCTCCTAGTTCACACATTGCATTTGCATATGATAAAAGGTTATAGTTCTTCGGGCCCTTAAGATTTT
This sequence comes from Tiaroga cobitis, assembly GCA_030578255.1. Classification (NCBI taxonomy): domain Eukaryota; kingdom Metazoa; phylum Chordata; class Actinopteri; order Cypriniformes; family Leuciscidae; genus Tiaroga; species Tiaroga cobitis. The sequence continues at coordinate 25,474,744 of CM060612.1, forward strand.
AACTGTTCTTGATGGATAAAAAAATATTCTTTATTTTTATCAAAAGGTTCATATTAGAAGCAGTAACGCCTCAGAGACAGCTTTTCTTCTGAGGCTGTTTTCTTCTCTACAGCGACCTGACTGTTTCAAATGGATAAAAGTGAATGAATATTGTGCGAATTGTGGAATTTCATGGTGAAATGGAGCATAAATGATGTGTATTTACTCTAAATTGTAGTAAATGTAAAAACCAGAGTACAAGTTAAAACCGTGTGATCTCACAGCACTGGCTTCACTGGGGTTTATCTTCTGAGTCAAACTGAAACCTGCAGCGTTATTTTCTAAATGTGGTTTTCATCCGTTGGGTGGACAAACATGTGTCGGTGACACTGGGCATTCAGTGCGTGAGTGTTTAGTTTGTAGGTGAAGAGTTTCTTCCTGTGCTTCTACTATTGGCCTACAATTTGTGAATTGCTAAATTAAACTAAAGCAAACAAACAACATTTCAGATGTAGGCCTATACAACTTATGAGAGTGCATGCAAAAACAACAACAAAAACAAACAAATAGATGAAGTCAAACAATGCGGCATAAAGAACAAGAATAGACAAAAATAAAAGATCCTGGCATAGAATAAATATGGCAAGTATCCTGATTAAAACGTCAATATCTATTTTTCTTTTAAAGAGCGATAGTGACATCTGGTGGTCAGACTTGTTTTCTCCACCATGTCTAACAAATCACCGCAGAGCAGAAAAAGCATGTGACCAAACAAAGCTTCAGAAGTCTGCGACACAGGAGTGGAATCAATCTGGGATCAATACAGTTATATCTAATCCCATTTAAACCAATGTGTGCCAATGAGACCTCATGAGTAACCCGGCCAATGGAGTCACATTTATTACAAATATTTTTTACAATTTATGCTATAAGGAAATATAGGGTTAAATCGCTTATAAATAATGCCTCCGTCCTCGATAATCATTTCCTTTTATACATCAGGTCTGGTGGCGAAGCACACACTTTTTTTAAACCAGTTTTTCCGAAGCTTTGTTTCCGAAAACAAAGATCTCTTGGATGTCAAAAGATCAAGGCAAATTTGCTTTCTCATGTCATGACCCCTTTAACTGCAAAATTAGATGTTTCATTCTTAGTCACATGATGCTGTCCCTCCCAGCCATTTTATAGAAACATCCGATTTGATTGTTTCTAATCACAAAGCATCAGACACTGCACTCATGTTGCATCACTGTAGGACAGAAAATTGCAATGTGATTCAGTTTATCAGATTCATTACACTGTCTTTGTGTGTGTGTGTGTGTGTGTGTAGCTGAAACATCAATCCTGTTCATTTCTTTTAACTTCTGTGAATCTGTTTTCTTCTCATAGTAGAGTGGCACAGAAAATCCCTTGACAAATAATGAAGCAACTGGCCCTTTAATTCCTCAGAGGAACGTACAGTATCATTTACAGTTTTAGCAGTGAAAGACTGTAAAAAGACCCCTTTGTTATTTATGGTGGATATCAGTATATTTTAAAGGTGCAAAACAGATGTTAGTAGCAGAATGGCCTTGCTAATTCAGCAGATTTCCTTTTTAAATTGTAATTATTTTGTAAATTACTGTTTTGAATTGTAAAACGTCCTGTTTGTTCTGTAAATTGTTTATATTTGTCTTGTATTTCTACAGAATTATTCAACTGTAGCCTGTTTGTAATATTGTTCATATTAACATATGTCTACCTAATTTTTTTTATTCCTATTTAATTGTAGACCACAAATATCAACAATAAATGTCTCTCTATTAGCATAATTGGAAACACACCCATCCATTTTGTACCCTGTACTCATCCATTTGAGCACAGATTATTCCCTTTAAAAGCCACTTGTCTCTAAATACTAAACCCGTTTTTTTTCCTGCATACAGACAACAACGTTATCAAAAAGATCCCAGTTAACACGAATCCATGAAAACAACTTAAAATTCCTTTACCAGGCCATTAATTGGCGATGTCACTTTGTAAAGAAACACTACACGCCTACTGAAAACATAATACATGTAATAGCCTTGAAGGTGTAGGACTACAAATAAGTTGGACTACAAAGCCCATAAGTCAAGGCACTAGAAAAGAATTTCAAACTTGTTGGGTTTCCTCTTTGTGCTAAGCAGGAGAAGCTGTGGTGTTTCTCAAGGCTGTGTATTCGCTGTGTAATGATGATTAATGAGCAGCATAGAACTGATTTGTGAAGGTGAGGTTGTGATTTATTATGGATAAAGTGAGTTGTCTATTTTTAACATTTGTGTTTGCTTTTTGTTTTAGTGTCTTTATGGGAAATGGGTTGATTGCTCTCAATTGAATAATGGAACTGGGAGATTAGTTTTAAGCTTTTTATGTAGTAATCTGTGTTTTTATGTTTAATGTTTTTTTTAATACCTCTAAATAATTAATTGGGGTGATCATGAATTGTATTTTATTATAAGTGGAAAAGTAATTTCATTTGTGAGATTGTGTTTGTTTTGTTTTATTGTGGACCTACAAATGACATGGGGGATTGTTAGTGGTTTGACTTGATTTAACCTTTGCTTTGGAGTTTGAAGTGAAATTGTTTTTGTTTTATTTGTGATTGAGTGCACTTATTTGCAGAGCCATTGCCATTGTGTGAGTGGGAACCCGGTTGTCTGTAATTGTTATAATTTTGTGTTTGATTCTTTGCCACTTCTGATTACATGCTGTGCTGCTTTTTAATGTTATATAATAAACTATGTTATATTTACAAAGAAACACTGTGGTCGTTGCCCTCTTGATTTCTCACCTCTTGCGAGATGAGGATGTTTACACATGTGCACGACATCACCATTTTCACAAATGCACCCTTTTTGTAGATCACATGGAGGCAATGATATCATTTTCAATAACTTGCACTTTGAATTTTTTCAGAAGTTTGTGTTTTCAGGTGCCTAAAGCTGTTTCGGTCAGGACCACTATCGTGAAATACGAAAGACGGTTAGCATACAGTTAGGATTGGCGGTATGGTTCTGTTCTGTCCATGTAGCGATAAGAGCCGATAGAGCAGCAATGACCCCCCAAACCGAACAGAACCAACGTTAATATTTTGCAGATGTCGTTAATTAATAAAGATTTTAATGTACAACAAATTGAGAATTTGATCTGATTCAGAGGAGAATCAGAATGCAGAATCCGGACTGACGAGAGGTGGAGCTGGGGATGGAGGAGGGTAATAATGAAGGAGCTTATGTTTACAGTGATGGGCGTCGTATTCCTATAGGTAGACGTAGACAAGCTGAGAGTTCACTGATACGAGTTGACTAACGTGACCTGCCAGAACTGACGCTACGCTTGATTTTTGTGTAAGTGAATGGCCAAAATGCATACAATTTTCCATTTTTAGTTGGAAATGGTGACGTGTAAACAGCCCCTTAAGCAATACATTCTGAAACTCCCAAACGTATAGTTGAGTAAAGTAAAGTTGAGAGGGATCTGTCTTCTGTATTCATGTACAGAAATTAGGTGTAGCCTACCAGTGTATTGTTGGAAATCTATTTTTAACCAGTATAGGCATGAAAGATCCACATGGTTTTTCCAAAGGCCTGAACAATACAACAATGCTAAAGTGTTTGTTTGTCTCTCATACATGGATGCTTTTATGTTCTTAATTGAACATGTATGTAGAGTATGACACATGTGTCGTCAGAGCAAAGCTTTCCACAAAAATTGATATGCTCTTCTATATTCTATAATCCGTTACATTATTGCAATGTTTATTATAATAGCATATTGAAGAGTTTTCTTTTGTCTTGCTTTTCACGCAAAATATCTAAACATCCTTAAAAACAAATTAATATTCTTGTTCTGCTGGTAAATTTTAAAACTTACTTGATGCATAACCTATTTCAGACATGTTCACTGTTCTTCAAAAACATTTTCTGAGTGTAAAAAATAGTTACTGCATTTGCTTAATGCTCCTGTCACAGCGTTGTGTAGTAGATGATCAAACCCGAACACAATGATGAAGAGAGAATGCAGTCTTTAATAAATCCAATGGCATAAAGGTAAATCTGAACGAAGAGAGATACACAAACGTAACATAGACGATACCCATCCAAACAAACCGAACCGTGATATAGCTCCACATTTATTTTATGGCCAGAAAAGTGTTTACCATTATTAATCAAGACTAGATGGACAGGTGAACTCGTGAAATGCAACAAAAGATGGCGAGACTCTTGAACTTCAAAGTGGGATTTTCTTTTTATCAAAATAAACATTGATAATAGCAGATTAATATATAAAGCCATTAAAAATAAATGAAGATTAATAGATGATTGAATTGTTTGAGAATGATAAATGACATCATCATTTACTGTCCCAATGTGTGAATGTGTGCTTGATATTGTTCAGCTCTTCTGGATCTGATGTCATAAACCAGAAGAATGACAGTAGCCACGCCCACCAGAGCAGAGAGGACCAATCGGATCACAGCTTCAGTAGAACCACAACAGTGGACAGAGTCTGAGGAATAAAAACATCAAACTGAGATCAGATCAGTCAATAAACGTTAATATCAACTAATATCACTGACTTATCACAACCAATATCATCAGTGCTGCTGTACCTGCACATGTGTGCCAGAGTGTGTTGATGTCCAGATGTGTGGTCTGGTTGCTGATGGGATTGTTCAGCACACAGCTGTAGGGGTTTTTATCCTGATATTCCACCTCCAGAGGTAGAGAGAGACTGATGCTGAGATCACACACACTGATGCTGGACAATGCACTCATTCCTGCGTACCAGGAGAGAGTCACATCACTCACACTCAACACTGATGAACACACCAATGAACAATTTGATGATGATGATGAACTCTTCTGATGACAGGAACAGGCAGACGAGCTGAAAAACACAAGAGAAGAAAGAGAAATCTGGATAAATCTAATCAATAATCATATTTTCGGATCAGTTGAGTGAGTGTTTATTGTGTTGACAGTTAGTGATCATGTCTGTGATCTCAAAATATAAATAAACATTTCAATATGTAAATAGTTAATAAAGAATGTAGAAGGCAGGATTGGTGATCTCTACTCACCATAGACAGAAACATTGAACATTTTAAATGACAGTTTCGCTCCAAATATCAGTAGTCTATAAATTCCAGCATGTTCAGTTGTGGTGTGTGTGATGGTCAGAGATCCAGTTTGATCGTCCAGCTTCAGTCTGTCTCTGAATCTCCCATCAGGAACATCATATGTGAAGAAGAATTGTTTCTTTTTATTAATTTTAGCTATGAGAGAGTTGTTAGCTCCAAATAACCATGTTATGTCGTTGTACCGTATTTCAGTATCATCAGTGTTTAGAGTGACAGAATCTCCCTCCATCGCTGACACTGACTGTATTGCATTTGTTTCGGCCCCAAACACACCTGGAGAACATGAAGAGAGAGAGATTAAGATTGGTTTGCAAAGCCTGAAATCAGATGTAAATTGAATTGTTTAAATATGAATTGATGAACATCCAGAGCAGCAGCAAAGACACAAAAGCAAATTGAAAGGTAAAGATGGTAAAAAGGATTTATCGTTAATATATATATATTTTTAACTTATCTACTAGAGTAAAATCAATGTGTGATGTTACATAATCTATTTAAAAAAATAAATACATGATGATAATTACAGTTTGAATGTAAAGGTTTAATTCTGAGAAATTGCTGGGAAGAGTGCATGAAATCTTTGAAATTACGACCATGCAAATCTGAAAAAGAACACCTGAGTTTTGAAAGCGGTTCAATTGAGGTTTTGGATTTCTGAGCGAGAGAAATTTATAGTCACAAAAGAAGAAATTAAGATGTAGAAAATAATGTGAAATTAACCGTTAGCAGCAGCTTTATTACCCTGAAACTGAAAGGAATTAAATAATAAAAATGTTTTTATAACTTGCCTATCAGACTCCAGCAGCACAAAAAAACCCAAAAAAACATCGTAAAAAATGTCCTCAGTTCTTCAGCGCTGATCTAATAAGACTGTATGCTTATCTGGTGTGTGAATCTTCTTTTTCGGAGTTGGACCCTCCTAGATCTCTCACACACACACACACACACACGTTCTGAACATAGGTCTACATGCTCATATGAAGACATTCTTTGAAAGTTCATTAATTTTTTTGAAAGTTGTGTTCAATATGTAAAAAATATTGTGTGATATTGAGCCTGAACCCTATTGATTTAAAAATGATTGTATATAATTCATTCAGTTGTTGTGCATCAAAAAACAATAACAAAGTACAAAGTAAAAACCGTCGGCCACCTCACAGTACCAGCTTTATTGAAGTTTAGCTTTTGAGTCAAACTGAAACCTCTGCGGTCGGTTGTCTTCATGTTGTTTGATCTGTTGGTGGACAAACTTGTTTGTGTGAGAGAGAAAGGGTATATGTGTTTAGTTTGGTTAGGGGCCTTTTCCTGTTTCTATGCACAGCTCAGACTCTTTAATCTACAGATGCATTGATTGATCCAGAATGAGAAACTATTGTTGATAAAGACAAGTGGTTTCGCTTCTAGTAAAAACTACTAAAACTCTTCGTCAAAAAATTATTTTGATTTCACACGTGTTGCGTTTTTTTAAGGTCAAACTAGAAACAAAGCCGCTCTGATGTCAAACCCTGTTATGAAATAAAGCCGTCGTGTTTACAACAGGGACAATGAGTGCTTATCAGGATACAAAAAATATGTATTTTGTATGTGAAATATGTGAAGTTTTACGGCATAGTCTTTAAAAAATGTCAAAGAGTTTTGCTTGAGGCGCTGTGCCATGGGAACAGAGTGTTTTTCACGGAGGCCTCGAGTTTCTCTCAGAGTTTCTCCTCTGGGAGGATAAAAGGAGTAGAGAAAACAGTGAAGGATGAGAGAGGACCAGGCCTGGGAACAGTGAAGGATGAGAGAGGACCAGGCCTGTGAACAGTGAAGGATGAGAGAGGACCAGGCCTGTGAACAGTGAAGGATGAGAGAGGACCAGGCCTGGGAACAGTGAAGGATGAGAGAGGACCAGGCCTGTGAACAGTGAAGGATGAGAGAGGACCAGGCCTGGGAACAGTGAAGGATGAGAGAGGACCAGGCCTGTGAACAGTGAAGGATGAGAGAGGACCAGGCCTGGGAACAGTGAAGGATGAGAGAGGACCAGGCCTGTGAACAGTGAAGGATGAGAGAGGACCAGGCCTGGGAACAGTGAAGGATGAGAGAGGACCAGGCCTGTGAACAGTGAAGGATGAGAGAGGACCAGGCCTGTGAACAGTGAAGGATGAGAGAGGACCAGGCCTGAGAACAGTGAAGGATGAGAGAGGACCGGGCCTGGGAACAGTGAAGGATGAGAGAGGACCAGGCCTGTGAACAGTGAAGGATGAGAGAGGACCAGGCCTGTGAACAGTGAAGGATGAGAGAGGACCAGGCCTGGGAACAGTGAAGGATGAGAGAGGACCAGGCCTGGGAACAGTGAAGGATGAGAGAGGACCAAGCCTGGGAACAGTGAAGGATGAGAGAGGACCAGGCCTGGGAACAGTGAAGGATGAGAGAGGACCAGGCCTGGGAACAGTGAAGGATGAGAGAGGACCAGGCCTGTGAACAGTAAAGGATGAGAGAGGACCAGGCCTGGGACATTTATGTTATGTTTTATTATGTTTATATGTGGCATGAGGGATTGTCCATGAGGGACTGCCTCTTTAGTTTTGTTGTTTGTTTACTTTGGGAATTAAAGTAACCATGAACATTCGTCGTTCCCTCCCTCCTCGTTCCCTGCACTATAAAACCTTGCTACATTGGTGCCGAAAACCCAGGAGGAAGGAGCGACAGCTTTCATAGGGCCCTCGTCGCTGTTGGGAAGTCGCGGTGACATTGTGTTGTATCAGAGCAGAATCTGCCGCCAAGGACACTCGAGGCGGTGGAGCAGGAGGGCTGGTCGAGGGGACGGATACTCGCCTCAATCCACCAGAGAATGAAGGGGCGGCTGCCATCGAGTCGGAGGAGGTGGCCGTTTGTCGACATCAGGTCCTGCATCCAGCCTTCAGCGTGTGGAGGAGCAGGTACCAAGGGGTCTCGCTGCAGGACGCCGATGAGAAGGAGGCGTTGCCCGCCATCAGGGGATGGGAGGAGAAGAGGGGCTTCCATCTGTGGCATCCAGTGCCACCGCCAGGTATCACGAAGAAGTTCTCCTGGCTGGATGAGGAACAAGCGGCAGTGCGTTTTGGGAACCAGACCAAAAATATTTTCCTCTCTCCCCTCTGTCTCTCCTCATCCATCTGTTTCCTTTTCTCTCACCTCGTCTGCCCTTACCCTCGGGTGCTGCGTCTTGAGGGTACGCGGGAACAGTTCTAAAATAAAGGAGGCACACAAACTTTTTGCGGTCAGATCCCCTCTCAAGGTTTTTTAACTGCTTTATGGCTTTTTACAGAAAAACGACATGTACGGCTAGACAATATAAATATAATTTCTCTCACCTAGCCTATCACTTGGAATGGATGGAAAATCCACCCTTCCATCCTTTAAATGTCTGTTTTAAAAGAACATGTTTGGTCGTTTAGTGAAGCTGATTGCTGTAGCCTATATCTTAGCTTAGCCTATAGGCGTGGGGTCTTCCTTCATTTTTAATTTGTAGCTTTTGCGATCAAATATTCAATATCTCTACTCTCCATACGTAGTTGGTTCATTACCAATAGAAGTTCAAACTAATATCATGTAATTCGTTGATATACCAAGCGAGGCTGGCCTCCTCTGCCATGTTACTTTTCTCAGCACTCCTAATCGCTGGAAGTGAAATACTCTAAGGTGATTGGCTAATTTTTTTTTTTAGCAACGGAGGCACAAGTCTCTGGCTATGGATCTGCCTCCCCTTCTCTATTTCCTCAGACTCGCGTTTCGTTGATTCGACACCTATGTTCAGCACATTCATAAACTTTTTTTGATCACAGAGCTTATTTTTAGCGATAAACCAAAAGCCTATGGGAAAATCCTATTGGGTTTTTGTCGAGGGAACCAGTGTGATGCTAACTGTCGGTTGGCCTACAAAGTGGTGTCATACCTTCACCACTCTATCCACGCCGCTGTCCCCGCCACTCCATCTTAGCCCGTCGCCTGGATCCACCACAGCATCACACGGATCCATCAAACCTTCATCTGTGCCAGGACTCTTTCCCCATCAGCAACATCCATGTCGTCCGTCCACATGGAGGCGTTGATGCTATACCACCATGGCTCCTCCTGGGCTTCTGGGTTTCATCCGGTCTCTGCCCACATAAACCATCTCACCGGCTACTACCACCTCCTGTTCCTCCCTGGCTATTCCTACCATCATCTCTTCCCTGGTTTCTGCCTGCCTTTCCGCCAGGCCATCTTTCGAAGCATCAGCCTGTATTGTGAGAGGCTTTGTGTGATACTGGAATTTGAGCACTGGTACCTGTGGAAGAGCTGCTTTTAGTTTCTGGAGGGCTGTGTTCAGAATCTATAGCGCACCGTGTCGGGGGAAAGTAGTGGTATTATTAGAAGAGATTTTTTGCTTTGTACACTAGAGAGCGATGATGTGCTTGTGTTACATTTGACAAAATATCCACCTGAGTGATAATGTAACCAATGCAATGCACTTAATATTCAATAATATATTGCAAAAAAATAAAACAAGAACAGTAAATTACAGACAAAGCAGCACAGTGAAGGCTGTGATTAATATTTAATAATAAACGTTAGGTAAATTTCCATTATGATAAACTAAAAATAGATTTTTTTTTTTGTATGCTTTGATAGTGGTAAACCACTAAATTAAAACATTTGATACATCACAATAACACCAAAAGATATATACAGAGTGAAAAAAAAAACCTGAGACATCCTGGCAGAGAAAAAATGTGAATAAAACCAAAAGTTAGAGGTATTTTCCTGTTTGAGCTCTAACAAAGGTTCCCGTATATGGTATTTGATCATCGTTTTTTGGGTACTTTTTCATACACAGACTCTGTCTTTGATTTCTGAAACGAAACAAAAAGCTTAATCAAGAATCTGCTGATGCGACAGAACTATAGGTTTCTCTCTGAATAACCTTGCTATTCTCTTAATAACAATACCTTACCCAGCAAGCAATATAAGTCATTTCACTGTTTAACTATAGACCCGATATAGTCTGGCTATGAGTAACCCACTTCTGGCCAAAATAACCTGGAATTTGATTACATGTAGTTTTTTGCCAAAAGATATTCCATCAAGCAAAGTAAACAGTGATTACAAGGTGTTTGGTTTCATTTCTTCACTCATTTAATTTATTTATCTATGACAAGTCTATTTATGGCTATGGTTTAGACGTCTAGTACATTTTCGCTGACAGCCCAAATTTTGCCTAGTTTTAGCCTAGGCGTCCAGGCTGTGTTTGGACAGCTATTAGATGTCTTTTAAACACAAAATTGCTTGCTGGGATATTAAAGCAAATCATAATCTACAAACACTGACAAATTTGTTTTGTTGTGAAAAGCTACTGTACAGAACAGATGCTGTTCTGGTATAAAAACGGACTTTGTATTGGTGATTTCACAATAATAAACCAATTTACTCAAAGTTAAAACCATATACATAGATTTAAAAAACATTTTATTAGATTAGTAGGCCACAGACCATGGGTAACAATCAAAAGTTTTATATGTATAGGATATGTAGAGATCCATTCACAGATACTTGTGTTAAGAGGGTGTCTACAATGTTGTTTACACAAATCAGAGTTTGTACAGATGTGGAGAACAGTAATGGATTCACAGAGTTGAGGTTACGATAAATTGTGATGAATTTTATAGGACAAGGAAGAGGCAAACAAGAGTTTAGTTCAATGTGGTGATCAGAGAGACCAATCTGAGAACCAAGCACAGAAACATTATGTAAACCAGCAGTACAAACCAAGTCAAGCGTGTGACCATTTGAGTAGTGCTTGGACAAAAAAAATCGATAGATTCTGAGATTTTCAGTATGCATCGCAATTCTCTCTCCAAACTATTCTGAGCTTAGTTTGTAACAGCAGATGACACTGCGTGCTTTAGAAACCGTACTCTTGAATCTTCTATAAAATAATGTTTCAGTATGTTCTAAAAAGGTTGAAGCGAATTACAAGGGCGTTCGCAGTGAGCTGTTTACATTAAAAATGAAAGTGCCATCTACTGATAAAAACTAAGCTCAGAATAGTTTCAAGAGAGAATCGTAATGCATACTGAAAATCTCAGAATTGATCCACAAATCATGTTTCTTTTTTTTTAACCCTAGCCCGACTTTTGTGTGTTTTGGAAAACCCACATGGACGAAATGTAAACATTTGAAAACTGACATAAGTTTGTAGGATTCGGCATAATCAGTATCAACATGTATATTGAAAGCACCAAGTAATAAAACAGAAGAGGACAAATCACATGAAAGGGTTAATTATATGGAAAACGTCTCTGGTTACTTACGTAACCTATGTTCTCTGAATAGGGAACGAGACGCTGCGGAAAGCGCAGTGGGGATATCCTCTGGATGTGCCGATTGCCTGAAGCCCTATAGAATCATGCCAATACTTGGCGTCCTGACACGTACTGGCAGGGGCGTAGAATTTAGTAGGGACGCTAGGGACGTGTCCCTACCAATATCCAGTGACACTGAATATCCCTTGCAATAATTTCGATCAAAACTTTAAATATATTTATATATTGATGTCCCCGTCCCCACCAAATTCAAAATCAAACCTACGCCACTGCGTACTGGGGGGTACCACCGCCTGGATAGGAGTAACTGGGTCCGCCTGCTCCAGAGGAAAAGGAACTGTGCCTCCGAGGAAACGATTGGTGGGTGTAACGTGCACCGGGAGCGAGGGGAGAAAGCAAGACGCGTCTCCTTCCTCCTGCGCCGGACTGGGTGAAGAGAGTGAAACCTGGACTTGCGCTTCGAAACACACTGGGTGGCGAAGGTGACAGGGTTGGAGGAGGAGAGCCGATTTGTTGGACCGCTTCAGCTGAAGGCGCTTGTGAGGGTGCTGGCGGGGAAACGGACGACCTCGGGCTCCCCAGACCGTAGTTGGTGGGGGATGAGCCGGGTCACTCCTTCTAGTAGGGAACTCAGCCCTATGAGCAGAACGATCTCGGGTTTGAGAAGGGGGAGGGTTGGAGTCTCTTGGCTCTCTAACCCTCCTGGGCATAAACTGCCTGAACGCGGCCGACTGAGACTTAGCAGCGCGGAACTTCTCGACCACGGTGTTGACCGCCTCCCCGAAAAGACCGGAGTGGGAGATAGGGGCGTCCAGGAGAAAACTCTTATCCCTGTCTCGGATCTCCGTGAGATTCAAACAGAGGTGGCGCTCTGCGGCAACCGAGCCCGCCATAGAGCGACCCACAGCCCGAGCAGTGTGTTTAGTGGCTCTTAGGGCCAGATCTGTGGCTTTGCGAAGCTCTTTGACAGCTTCGGGCGTCAGTCCCTCTCCTTCATCCATGTCCTTCAAGACGTCCGCTTGGTAGGCTTGAAGGATGGCCATGGTATGCAGGGCCATGCCTGCCTGACCAGCCGCCATGTAAGACTTCCCAATAAGGGAGGAAGTAGTCCAACAAGCCTTGGAAGGAAGGAGGGGACGCGACTTCCAGGACGGTGCAGACGACGGGTTAAGGTGGTTAGCCAGCGTGTCCTCGACCACTGGAATAGCGGAATAACCCTGCTCCACAAAACCCACAAGGTTGGTGAAGTCAGCGGCTGCCGCATTAGTTAAGCGTGCGGAGAAAGGCTGCTTCCAGGATCTGGAGATCTCGTGATGCAGATCGCTGAAAAAGGGCAGCTTCCTTCGCTCTGGCCTAGAATTAGGGCCACGAAGGAACCTCTCGTCGAGTTTGGATGATTGAGACTCGCGGGGCTCATCAGGCCAGTCTATAAAGAGCTTCTCTGTAGCGCGCGACAGCACGTCAATAAGCTCAGTGTAGGCCGGAGTAGGCCGCGTGTCCTGGCCGCTAGGCAGGATAACGTCATCAGTCAAAGCAGGCCCGAAATCCTCGGGGTCGGAAGCTGCAGTGTAAATCACGTCATCCAGACCGAAAGAAACCGATTCGCGGGCTCCCGGGCTGGGGCATAAATAATCATGCGCGAATTCAACCGCACCACGTGCGTGCTCGGGAGAGGGAGGGAGAGAAAGGGCGAGGCCCGTCTGCTCGTACTCAATATCCTCGAGCTCAACATCCGAGCCCCAGGCCGCGGAGCCACGAGAGGCCTCAGCAGTCTCGGGAGCGCGACGGGGGGGAACGAATGACTCCTTCTCAAAAACCGCGAGTCTAGAGCGGAGGGTTTTGAGAAGGAGATTGTCACAATTAATACAGTTAATTACACAGTTAATACAGCCTCACGCGCATGCGAAAAACCCATACATTTAACACACTTACTGTGAGGGTCGTTTTTCGAAATAAAATGAACGCATGGCGGAGAGCAGCGTCGATAATCCATGACAATTCACTGTAACGAGAACAGAGTTCCACTTATACCAGTCGCTGAAGTGTCGAGACGAAAGCTGTAGTTGAATTAGAAAATTCGGGCTCAGAAAAACCGAATGAAGGGCAAGATGTGACCGCTTCGTGAAGGCAGAGAAATCTGAGGAGAAGATGGCGCGCGCGTTCATCATGCTACGACGTAAGAGCGTCGGGGCGGAGCCAGTTTTGCGCGAGCGCCATCAGCCAATGTATTGGCATGATTCTATAGGGCTTCAGGCAATCAGCACATCCAAAGGATATCCCCACTGCGCTTTCCGCAGCGTTGAGTGAACCTATGAAAGAGAACACTTAGGTGCAAACAGAACATAAACTTAAGTGCAAACAGCATAAAAAACATGCTCAGACTATCCCTTTTTTGTCCTACTGAAGGTAATAATACTGACAGTTGAGTCAATAAACCACCTACGTCTCTTCGCTGTCTGATTCTGCAAACCTCAATCACACTAACTGACTGCAACAACTAATTGCAATGTCTTACCTTTTGTTGTGTTGTTGGTTTACACAATGCTGAATCATTTCTGCCTTCCTCCTGGGTCTGAACTGTAGTGATGCTACATATGACACAGAAGCTTCAAAGCGCGTATCGAGTTCGAAATTTCTGAAGCTCCGTGTCGGAGCGCGTATTGTTTTCATAGAAACACCTCACTTTCTTTCCAGTCACGTGAATGCTTCACTTTGCGTGTCGAAATGTTTGAACCCAGACCACTACAGGTTTTTTTGAAGTTTAAGTCCATTTACTATTTTTTTAAATTATAAATAAGCCTATAGCCTATGTTACATGATCATATATTCTGTCATATTATAAACAGCATAGAAACCATAAAATAATTAGACCACCATTTACTTGCATCAAGGATCAAGCAACTCTTTTGGTATTTTTATAATTAGTATTAATATAATTGTTAGATTTAATTTATTGCCACACTTTAATATGTTAATTATATTATCAGAAAACTGAACATTTAGCGTGTCAGGCTTTTATTTGTTCTTAATAGATAAAACAATGGCGCTGCACACTCGGGTTTATGGCTGCTATAAATTTGACCTGCCACAAGATGGCGCTGTTTTCGACACTCTTGATGCTTTGAATCTTTTCGCAGAACAATCGGAGGAAAGCCTCAGTGGTTCATGAGGCTTCATTTGCCCATCCCTACTGAACTGCATTAACAACAACAACCACAGATGTTAAAAAGAAAGTTTTTAATATTTGTGTCTTATTAATATTTGTACATTTGTAATTGCTGCACTTCTGACTCATCTTCCTGTTTTTCAACATTTCCTGCAGATGCAGAAGATCACGACTACAGCAACGATCATCAGAGATCCAGCAGCAGCAGAGATCAACACTGTGTTCAATAACGGTAGACCTTGATCTGTAATGGACAAAAGGAACCATAAGTGTGAGTGAATCTGTCCGTCTGACCTACAACAAACACTATCAAACATCAACCTTAATAACATGAAAGAACAGTTCAATTAATACACACATATATCATCAGTGCTGCTGTACCTGCACATGTGTGGCAGAGTGTGTTGATGTCCAGATGTGTGGTCTGGTTGCTGATGGGATTGTTCAGCACACAGCTGTAGGGGTTTTTATCCTGATATTCCACCTCCAGAGGTAGAGAGAGACTGATGCTGAGATCACACACACTGATGCTGGACAATACACTCATTCCTGCGTACCAGGAGAGAGTCGCATCACTCACATTCAACACTGATGAACACACCAATGAACAATTTGATGATAATAATGAAGAACAGTCTCTTCTGATGACAGGAACAGGCAGACGAGCTGGAAACATGAGAGAATTTGGAGAAATAAGGATGAATCTACACAACAGTTATTTTCGCTGTTGTGTGTTGATGGTCAGATTTTTCTAGGGGTTTGGGGCTGGTTACGATTGATTGAATTGGCTTTAAACAATTACTAAATGAACTGCAAAATATTACGTTGTATATGCATTTCATGACTTTTGACAATGCATGGTTGTGAGAATGTGACATGGTATGTTTACATGACAACGATGTACTAAAAAAACTTTACGATCCCTGTTCACACAAATCTGTGAAAACGCCTAAAAAGGCTGTATTATGCATGCCAGGCCAGTAGTTGGAGATGCCACTTTTGTCAAGAAACACCCCAAGAACACGTAGGTCCCTATAGTACACCCGGCGCAATGCGGCTCCAGGCGCAACACAAGTGTTTTTTTGCCAGTTTCGGCCCGACGCAGTGATCATTTTCACATCCTGCACCACATTGTTTAAATAGCAAATGCATTTGCACCCATTTGTGCGCCCATGGGCTGCTGGTCTGAAAACGAGGTGTGTTCAGGTGCATTGTTGGCGAGTTGCTATTTTGAGTCAACTGATATAGACTGCGCCATTGACCAACTGAAACCTGGTCTAAAGTTAATGGTGCAATATATATATATATATATATATGTTAGGGGTGTAACGGTACACAGAAGTCACGGTTCGGTTCATACCTCGATTCAGACATCACGGTTCGGTACGAGTTCGGTACAATGGAGGGAAAAGCAAAACAAAAATGCAGAAGGCAAATTATTTTTTTATGCATGTCTCAGGCTGTACCACCTAGTGTATTACTACATTTGAGTAATTCATGTAATTAACGTATTACTATTACATTTTCTCTCTCTCTCTCTGTGCGGGTGTGGTGGGCCTGGATTAAAGGAAAATAAATGTCTTAAACCTTGTATTTTTTTTAAATAAGTTTTATTAATAAAGTAAAGGCATAGAACCAGTTTAGTGCATTGACAATATTTTTATATAATTAGTTTATTAATTAAATTAATAAAAAGACAAAAATACCCTGAGATATGTTTGGTATTGTACCTGAATAAATTAAAAATTAATTTGCTATATTTCAGATCAATGTATTTGTTAATGTACCATTAAAAACACTTTTGATTTGATTTTTTAATCAATGTAGGCCTATAATGTGTAACTTAAAAATAAACAGATAGTGCTCTGTTTGAGGACACGAAATGAAAACCAATGTAATATGATGAATGTCCAAAAGATGGCACGATAGACTGTGTTTAATGGGCTGGATAAATAGATAAGATCACAGCTGTCATGACTCATTAATGTTTTGCTGGTCAAACGGAAAATATATATAGTTCTGCTTTTTTCCCCCTCCCGTTTATCTACAGCTCGGATCTAGAATTCTGAAGCGAAATAAAGTAGCGCTGTAATCATTTTTTTATGAATTAACCAGAGAAAGAGACAGAGCGTAACTGACTGGGAAACCGAAGTTTTCCCAAACTTGCAATCTTAAAGGCCGGAGGGTCCTCTAACTCTTGTGGGTAGCCACCACTCGCCATACTCGTCGTTAGTGATGCTGTCTCTGACTCACTCACTGGACCGTCGTCGACCTGTCTATGCGTCGACCTGATAAAAACTGCACATAGGCGGAGCTCGCCTGAGGTGGGGGTACAGATTACGTATCCCTAAAGAACCCGCGTATCTAACAGTAGTTCCGCATTACATTAATTGCACGCGAGTTTTATTTATTTTTATACCGTGTATTCTCCGTGTAAATTCACGCACCGAACCGTGACGCCCGTACCGTTTCGGTTCAATACGAATACATGTACTGTTACCCCTAATATGTGTGAGTTATCTGACCTCAGTGAAGTGAAACAGCTAGCAGACGGTTGGTTTAGCCAGTCTGCCTGCTTCCTGACCTGAGCCCCAATTCATGTTTGCGTAATGTGCTCTTTAAATAATAATAAAAAAAAAAAATATATATATATATATATTTCTTTTTTTAAAATGTATTTATAGTTATTTAAAGAGTGCATTACGCAAACATGAATTGGGGCTCATTTCACATGCGTCTAGTATCTGTAAAACCGCATTTTTTCATCTTAAAAAAATATCTAAATTACGTCATTTGCTCTCAATGCAAAATGCAGAACAATTAGTTCATGCGTTCATGACATCAAGGCTAGATTATTGTAATGCTCTACTGGGTGGTTGCCCTGCACTGTTAATAAACAAACAAACTACACCTGGTCCAAAAAGAGTTCTTACCAGAACCAGGAAGTTTGACCATATTAGCCGGTTCTGTCAACACTGGCTCCCTATTAAACATCATGTAACACTTTTTGTAAGAGCCATATTTCATATTTCAAAATATAAGTTTTCATATTTTATTATGTAAATTTGATACAATCATTATTTATGTTAATTTGTAATTTCCTGTTGAATATACTTCTTTACTTTATATTTGTTCTCTCTGCGCATGTGCAGTAACGTTCATTTTGTAGCACATGTAAAAAAAGTTTGGAGCTCATGCAATAAGTGCAGATGCACGTTGGGAGAACACAAAGCTTTTGACTGTTTATTATAGCATAAATTGCCTTATAAGTATAGTTTATCTACAAACAAGTTGTTGAGAAGACATCGCTACACAAGAGGATTATGCTGTATGTAAGAAACGTGACTCATTGTTGATTTGGAAGAATAAACAGTGATAAACGAGTGTGCACAAAAGGAACGTTACAAGGCAAGAAGACCCGTCAAAACTTGTGGAATAATTAAAGACAGCATGTCCCGTACACTTTTATACTTAAAATATTGCTGATTACTTACAAAGCACTAAATGGTTTAGCTCCGCAGTATTTAGCGCGCTCTTAACGCATTATAGTCCTTCATGTCTATTGCGATCTCAGGTTTACGTTTTTGACGTAACCCAAGTCACCAGGCACATATGAAGAAAGGAAGAAACCAGGGTCGGCATTATTGATCTTGACCCACAAACTGCGCTGCACATAAACTCTTTCCAGTGTAAATTCAAAATCTTTTCTAACTGAACTGCACCCGTGAATCCTCAGTCTGTCGTGTCTCTCCTCAGCCACCATTCCTCAGTGGCTTAAAACAATCTCTCCACGCTATTACTGCAACGAGTGGTTTATCATTATGCACTTGACCTACTTACTCATCGCTCGTCTAAAAGCTCTCTCTCTCTCTCTCTCTCTCTCTCTCTCTCTCTCTCTCTCTCTCTCTCTCTCTCTCTCTCTCTCTCTCTCTCTCTCTCTCTCTGTGCACAATTGGCTGAACAGAAAAGAAGTATGGAGGTTACAGTGAGTGACTTAAAATGGAAGTCAATGGGGCCAATCTGTGAGACTGTAAAGTTATGTTTAATTTTACAACTTTGTCACTTGACATCACAACAACGTGAACAATTATAAACCATTTTACAGCTCAAATAATACACTAGTGTTAGCAGAAGAATTCCTGTTTTTTATAATTAAATTAGCTTCATATTTCAGCTTTAAAATACTTTAAAAAATGACCTCATTGACTTCCACCTCGATTTTTAAACCTTTCTTGACAATTCAAAAATATTTTTGAGGTAATTAACCTTAAACCATAAATGCTGTTAATTGAGCTTGTACTGAACACAAAATATGTGAAACAAAAGTATGTGCACTGTAAACCCAAATACTGTAAGTTGGCAAAACTGAAATAATTTAAGGATTAAGAGATGTAACGTTTAAGTTAGCAGAACTTGTTATTTTTTAACATTTAAGTTTATGTTGTTTGTGTTTTATTTTGTAATCATACATTTTAATCGCTCTTAACCTGAAATATTTGAGTAAGCTCATTCATCCACTTAAAATGATAATGTAAACACAACTTATATACTTTAAGTAGTGGACATTTGACATTCAACAAATGCTATTGTTGACAATGCTTTGATAGCATTTGCATAGCATAGCATTTGATGCAAGAGTGCAACAATAAAGAAAGCACAATAAACACAACTAAATCTCCCTCTTAACATGAATCCGGCACAAAACATTATATAACACTTAATTTTAGCATTTACTCTCCCTTTTAAGTGTCATGGCAAATCATGCTTGGAAATAGCGATCCCAACCCAGTTTCAATTTAATTTAAGTTTGACTACATTAAAAAAAACAAGTTCATAAAACAATGAAACAATTTAACTTGGTATGGAAAAGGGATCTATTTTATATGCACTAGTTCAGGTGGGTGCGCGTTCGCACTGGTGTGTCGGTCAGGACATCTGAGTCAAGATTCAGTTTCCAGAATTTAATAAAAATTATTCAGACACGACAGCACAGTCAGACCACGGGCATTTATTGTTCAAAAGTCTCATATAGTGGACATTTATAGATGTGGTCTGTAAATAACAAAATAACAATGAGTAAACAATAATCACAATAACTTATAACCATTGGCTAGAAACAATCATATCCTTAAAGTATATAACACGTACTGAAATAAACATTACAATACTATGTAGTGCCACTAGGTGGCTCATGAAGCGCGTGGAATAAAGTAGGTAAAAGGTAATTTTGCTACGTTATTAATAAATGGCACGGTAAATGTGACAAACGACATGAAATCAATAATCCACACATGTAATATACTAAATACAATAAATGTATTACCTACAAACATCCATTAAACTACTGAATGAAGAATTAAACTTATTAAGTGGCAATACAGAAGTTGAACTTGTACCCACGAATAACTATACTGCTCGTGCGAGTGAACAAGCTGACGTATAAACCAATAAGTCGTACAATCACTTGACTAACAAATAAAGTCACCAAGTACAGAGAATCACACTTACGTATTTTCAATGACTCACTAAAGGGAATGTCCACTTTATGGAGAAGTTTTGCTGTTGTTTCAGCCTCAGGAAACTTAATGATTATCTCTCTTCACCAGACACACACTAGCTGACCTCACGCAGTGGAGAGCGCTCTAATTGGCCGGAGATCGCGCTGATTGATGTAGAGCGCGTTCATTTGCTGTGTCTTCTTAACACTTGTTTTATTAACTTGTTTCTTTTAATTTAGACAGAATATTAAGTTGGCCCTACTCAAACCAATTAATTATTTTGAGCGTTAGTGTTACAGTGTAAAAATTAACAAATGATCTCCACTCACCATAGATAGCAACACTGAATATTTTTGATGACCACTTAACTCCAGTTATCTCTAGTTCATAATCTCCAGTGTGTTCAGTTGTGGTGTGTGTGATGGTCAGAGATCCAGTTTGATCGTCCAGCTTCAGTCTGTCTCTGAATCTCCCATCAGGACCATCATAAGTGAAGAAAATTCCAGAATCTCTGCTGATTTCAGCTATAATAACATTTTTAGCTC
Source organism: Tiaroga cobitis (assembly GCA_030578255.1). NCBI lineage: Eukaryota > Metazoa > Chordata > Actinopteri > Cypriniformes > Leuciscidae > Tiaroga > Tiaroga cobitis. Next base: position 25,495,419 of record CM060612.1, read on the forward strand.
CATATTTCCACAGTATATCATCGTCTTCATGTATTTCAGTAAGATCAGTGTTTAGAGTAACAGAATCTCCCTCCATCACTGACACAGAATCACCAAACACACCTGATGAACACACAGATTTACACAGATTATGGCCACTGATGGTTTACAAAGCCTGAAATCAGCTGAAGTTTACATGTAAAGTTTAGAATAGCCAAAACAAGCACAAAGACAAAACAAAATGTAAAATAGTAACTTTCAAATATCAACCTTATTGGTGCAGCGCATCCTTACACTTTCATTTGTTTTAAATTGTGGAGAACAATCAGTGTTTAAAGTTTCAAAATTGATTGATAATAATGCATGATAATTATTGCAGATTATAAGTACAGTTTTAATTGTGCCGGTTATTTTAATGTGTATTTTAAATAAATGAGATATTTAGATCACTGGATAGTCTGCACTGCAAGTTTTCTGCAAATTGTCACTAGTGAATTTCCATGACATTTGTAGATTAATAGCCGCAGAAATATTTTTAAAAAGTCACACAAAAAAATGGCCTGATATTTGAAAGCTCAATGGAAAGTTCACACTTTCTGAACATTTACATTCAGTGTGGAGATTTCCATTATATCCCTTACCATTTCCAAACCTGAAAATGTCACTGTAAACTTTCTAATTTCAAAAGAGACTGCATTTTAAGCAGATCTTGTATTATGTTCATACAATATTCATAATTCTTTTGTTACATAAAAGCAGATGAAAATAATCGATTTCTAATTTACACTGAAACGAAAAAAAAGGGAAAGCCATAAAAATGCTTTTATAACTTACCAGTCAGACTCCAACAGCAAAAAAAGAACAAAACTAATGTTAGGACCCTGAGATATTTAGTGTTCATATCAACTGTCCTTGAGTATATTCTCTCTCTCTCTCTCTCTCTCTCTCTCTCTCTCTGTGTAGACATGTTTGTGTTTCAGATGGGCGTTAACCCTGTTAAACTGTGGAAGACTGTGATTGGTCCTGCTATACACCTGACCCGGATATAAGGACCACCCAAACACTCAATGGAGGCCCTTGAGCCTCGTTGACTTTGTGCTTATGCCATTGTGCTTCGCGTTTGTAGTTTACTATTTGACTGTGCTTCTCTTCACCTATGTTCGTTTCGTCATTGTTTAATTAAGAGTGTCGTGCAAGAGAGATTGTTAGAGAAACTGTGAGTGAGTGTTTGTTGTGTATCCTACTTCTGATATTCTCCTTTATCTGACTGACTACGCCTTGGATTCTGATTCTAACTTGTCGACCTGAGATTTAAGTGTGTAAATATACTTGCATATACTTTTTTACCAGACTAAGGGATGTAGGGGGTTTGACGCCAATTTATTTGTATCTTTGGACGTGTCACTTTTTATACAATGTAAATTCGTCCCCCGCACTTTTTCATAGGGCAAGTGTGTCTACGACAAGCTGAGGTTTTCGCGGGTGTGTATACCCTACATCGAGATTCAAAATTCAAAAAGTCAAGGATAGTCTATCTACATACATGACTTTCACATTTCCATGTTAATCAGTCACTCGTGCGTTAGCCTACGGTACGCCCATGCGCGCACCCGTGCCGAATCCATCAGTTTCAGAGAGTTCAAAATGGCAAAAAACTCTTCACTCCTTTTTCACGACAAAGTCAAGCACTGTAAGTTGTCATGTAGTATCCGAATTGTGTTGCAGAATGATGAATAACTCCGCCTATTTCTCTTGTTGGATAATTAACAGGTTTTGTTGTAAATTCACTACCCGAACAAACATGCAATATTTTCAACCTATTTTATTCGTAATGCATTTTATTTTCACAGATATGTTATCAAAGCCCTTCAAATTACATGCTAAATGTTAATGCTGAATTTGTATTTTCATGCATTAACAGCCACGATCTGCTTGAATCAGGCAGCGTGGTAATGTGTACATGATGTTTATCATAATTTGGTAACACTTTACAATTAGATAAAAAAGTTTGTAGACAAACTTTAAGTTCTCTTGAAAAAGCCTAACTAGAAAGTTTGAAGTAGTTTTAAAAGCTTGAAGGTTTTCAATTGGAAAGTTTTAGTTTAGTAAGACAGACTTTGTTTAGGCTAGTAAGAAAATGTAATTTTGCCAAAAAAAAAGAACTTTAATTTTAAGTAAATGTTATTTTTAAATCAGCTACAGTGTGATATTGAACCATATTATCATGCTTAACACTGATAATTTGAATAATTGTAATGCGATTATCAGATATCTAAATCAGAGAATATCATATGTTTGGCCAGTTGGATTATTTATTTGTAACAGACTATATGATGGTCTACGAAAAATACACATTTTATTATCTTATTAAAATACATGATCACGATTTTACATCCGCCTCATTTTAAGCCAGGAAAAACCCTGTGCAATATAAAGAACTGGACAACTTTCTTTCTGTTGTATTGCTTCAAATATAAATAGCATATTAAGCTAATTAAGCAAAAACCTCAAATGTCTGAAGAAAAAAAAAACTGGTATTAGACTTGACATTCTGTCCCCCTCACTTTTGAAATGGTGGCTACGCCCCTGCATACTAGTAATGCCTCAGAGACAGCTTTTCTTCTGAGGCTGTTTTCTTCTCTACAGCGACCTGACTGTTTCAAATGGATACATGTATTGTGTGAATTGTGGATGACCTACATTTCAGAATGAAATAGAGCATAACTCTAGTGATTTTAAAATTATGTGTATTTATTCAAAATTGTAGTAAATGGAAAAACAAGTTAAAACCGTGTCTGATCTCACAGCACTGACTTCACTGGGGTTTATCTTCTGAGTCAAACTGAAACCTGCAGCGTTATTTTCTAAATGTGGTTTTCATCCGTTGGGTGGACAAACATGTGTCGGTGACACTGGGCATTCAGTGCGGGAGTGTGTAGTTTGTAGGTAAGAGTTTCTTCCTGTGCTTCTACTATAAACAGCTTTTTAAGCACTGTAATCTACTGGGGGAAAAACACGAGAAACTGTTATGACACTGAGGGAGAAAAACTACTTACAACTGCCTGGGGTTCTGTTGGGACATGAGGCTCCAAAAGACAGATATTACCATCAGAATCGGTTGGGAGCAACAAAAAACCCAACCCAAAGTAAAATATATGGAAATATCAAAAACAGCCTATATAAAAAATAACACATATGTAGACCTCTTACATTTTATGAAGGCACTTGAATCTTCGGGAGTGACTGGCTCTGATGAAGTCCCTCCAGGAATTCCCTCAGCCATTGGCCTTCCAGCATTCAGGCTCAGGGCCATCTCCATCTCCATCTTCATCTCCTCTGCATCTTCATCTCCTCTGCATCTCCATCTTCATCTCCTCTGCATCTTCATCTCCTCTGCATCTCCATCTCCTCTGCATCTTCATCTCCTCTGCATCTCCATCTCCTCTGCATCTCCATCTCCTCTGCATCTCCATCTTTGTGAGCCTCTTCCTTCTTTCTGTTGGCTGAGTAGAAGTCAAATGAGAATGAACATTTAATTGTGTTAATTAGACCTATGGCAAAAATGCTTTTGCACTGCTAAACACTGGATGCTATTTAGTTATTTAATATGTCAAATGTTGGTAAGGTCAGGTAGCCTACATCCATGATATGCTCAAGCCTTACCTGATTGAATTATGTTTTTATATTTCATTTTCAGCTGCTGCCATGTTCTTTTAACGCCTGCAGGATTGCACCTACATGAAAATTAAAATTAGGTTGAATAACACAACTGTTCTTCCTGTGTCACCTCTGATATTATAACAGTTGGGTAAGTTACTCTAAAATAGTTATTAATTACTAACTACAAATGACATCTTTAACAGTGTAATTAGAATAATGTAATAATTACTATCTCTAGAAAGTATTGGTCTGCTTATTACTAATTACTAAATCCCATATTAACCTCAACCACTTGTCTTGAACAATACAAAAAGAGACAAAACTGCACTTTTATTGCTTTCAAGTTAACAATATACAATTGCATGAATTATTCTTGAATTGACCAAAGTGTGTAGAGAGTGAAGGCTACGTTAAAAATATACCTTTTAAAAATGTTATGTTAAATCCACTATTGTTTTAAACAGAATTGTTCTATAGTCTATGCAGTGTTCAATGCAATGACATCATATTTTACTTTATATTACAGAAGAATTAAGAGTAATCCCTTTAACTAAATGACAGTATTTAGATTACTTGGTAATTACACCCAACACTGTATAACCGTAATTAAAATGTAAACTTACGCATTGATTCGAGCAACTATTTTCTCCCAAACTAACTCTCTCGATCGCCGCTGCTGCCGTGTTACTTAAAATTTTTTTTTGTTCCAGGCTTGAACCTCCTTATTGAAACGGGCCCCAGATGCTGTTCTGGTATAAAACTATAACAAACTCGAAGTTAAAACCATTTACATAGATAAAAAAAAAAAATGCATTAGTAGTAGGCCACAGACCATGGGTAACAGTCAAAATTGTTATATGTAGAGATCCATGCACAGATACTTGTGTTAAGAGGGTGACAATGTTGTTTACACAAATCTGAGTTTGTACAGATGTGGAGAACAGTAATGGATTCACAGAGTTGAGGTTATGATAAATTATGATGAATTTTAGCCTAGGGCGAGGAAGAGGCAAACAAGAGTTTCAAAGTGGTGATCAAATAGACCAATCTGAGAACCAAGCACAGTGTAGCTGCCTGGTTTAAGAAAGATTGGACTCTTTGACTGATGATTCCCACACTTTATTCGAATGTCCGTCATCACAGATAAAGGCACCGTCGAACACCATGTCCGTTGAGAATCAACTTAAAAGCTTGTTCTCCATTCAAACCAGGAGCTAAATCCTTTTAAATTCCTTGCAAACCGTAAGTTTTCGATACCATAACCATGTACGTCTGGATCTCACTCATACTGAAATGTTTGGACCATATGCGCATTATATCCGCTCACGTGAATGAACTTCAAAATAAAAGACCTCCGTTACCACAACACAAATAACTCAAGATCAAAACAATTAAATACCATACAAAAATAAGTCATTTAAGGACTATTAATTTCAAAGCAAATGACAAAGTCATTAACACACAGAAACATGTAAACCAGCAGTAAAAACCAAGTCAAGTGTGTGACCTTATGAGTAGTGCTTGAAAAAAAAAAAAAAACACATAGATAGATTCTGAGATTTTCAGTATTGTAGAGTATCAGCACTCCCACAGTTTACACTTTCATAGCGAACTTAGTCAACACAAGCGTTCCCCCTTAACGGCAAGAACCAAAAAGTTGAGCACACACACACCCGCATACACGGACTCTCTATGGGACTTCCCCAACAAGTGAAGTCAGCTCTGACAGAGCTCAAGTGTTCGGTTAGTTACAAGACTGATACATTTTACGACCCCATTGGAATTTCCAGAGAATGTGATTCTTGCTAAAAGGAATAAAGGAACCCTTTTTATTGAACACTGGTGACCTTGAATGTGCTCTTATTATGACTGTTGACTAAGGGGGTGTGGTTCGTTCATTATGTTTTTCAGGTGATGCAATTTAATAAACGACTGCATGCTCCTGTGTGAGTGTGCACGACAGTCAAACGAAACCCAATGACTAAATGTCAAAACCTCAAATGTTCTGGAACAAAGAAAAGACGAACCCGACATTATAAATAGCCTCGCGACCCCCAGCGTTCACGGGCTGATCTGAGTTACAGAAAAGGCCCGGATCCTTCTGTTGCATTTCATTATATAGCCAGACCTCATTTCATATGTAAACATGAGCCGATGAAGAAACTATGAAAGATGCTTTTACTACTAATATGTTGTTGTTATCGACATATCATGTACACAGTCATTTCGATCTTCAAAGTACCAGGTTATAGAGACCAAATATGCCACACATCCGATTCTGGTTACCCGTACAGTCTGGAACCTTCCCATTAGAGTTTGCATGAAAACAGACCAACAACATAAAGGAAAATCATGAGATCATGACATTAGGTACACGTTAATACATTTGTAAGACTGAGCAAAGAGCAATAAACCCCCAAAGAGCAATAATCCCCGTCTGGGATTTCCAACCCTCTTATTGGCCGAGCCAACACGAAGAGGTTGAACTTTCCTCAAGATTATAAATGGCACCCACACTCTCCCTTGCTCTCTCTTACCTCTGGCTTCATCATGTAACTTTTCATGATCCCCTCCCCGGGGATGTTTTCTTTGTTAAGTTATGTTTTTCCTTTTTCGTATTCTACTATTGTTCATTTCCACAGACGAGTAAATGAACTTAGCCTGAATTGTTTCTTTGGTAATTTACTTCCGAGACCTTTAAACCTTCGTTTGAAAGTGCGCGCTCCACGTGACGCTCCCACTTAAAAAGGTATTGTTACAGAACAGGGAAGTTAATCCTCGAGGCCGGAGGAATATCTTCTCTTGAAAATCAATAAAGGAGGATAATTTAGGGAGGTTGATGAAGATTGAATGATCAGGTTTGCGGGACAAACAGATGATTCGATCATGAATTAGTCCCTTTAAAGATTCTCCTGACAATCAATCTATTTTAGACAATTGACATATTAATGTTTAATTATAATCCTTATGATTGATTATTGATAGTACAATTGATCTATTTTCTCCGACCTGGATGGAGAACTGATCATAATTCATTGTGTTCGGCTGTCCAAACAGGCCGTCGGTAACTTTTCCCTTTACGGCTAATTTTATAATTCATAGGTGATTCCCCAATCATGTTTCATTAGTTATTAAAATTATATTCCTTGTCTCCGAGCTAATAGGAATATCCCCAAGTTTCCCTTCAGTATGCATCTCCATTCTCTCTCCAAACTATTCTGAGCTTAGTTGGTAAAAGCAGATGGCACTTCATGCTTTAAAAACAACCGTACTCTTAAATCTTCTATAAAATAATGTTTCAGTATGTTTTAAAAGGTTGAAGCAAATTACAAGTGCGTTCACAGAGAGCTGTGTTTACATTAATGAACCTAAAGCCTAGTTCACACTACAGGATTTAAAGCCCGATTTAAGCCCGATTTGCAAGTTAACGAGCTCGCCGACAGATCGGGCTGTAATCGTGCGCAAATCTGTGGGTGATCGCGCACGCCAATCTTTATGTGTGAAACGTTAAACGACGCATCAAAAACGCTCGCTGATACATCGCCAACGCGTCGCCGACGCCGGACAAATATCTAGCATGCCAAATATCTGGAGCTGTCGTGCGACTCGGTAGCGTGTGGTGTCACGTGTCGTGGCGAGCTACAACCAATGAGAAAGCAAGGCATACGCTGAGGCATACACCGAAAGAAAAATAGCAGCAGCACCAGCCAGGGGCGTCGGACTGGGGGTAAAACCAGTACTGATTACCAGGGCCCCAAGGGGAGAGAGGGCCCTTGAAAAGTCTGGAACATATTTTATTTTACCTTGATATTTTCATTTCCTAATTAAATTTCATAACGAATGTCAGATGAAATGTAAAGTTAGTGTATTAACTAAATAACTTGGTTGATTGATTGATTGACGGTCTTATGGTCCCACCCCTTGCTAATGCGCCAAATGGTTTAGTCCATCTGCACGCATTTTGTAAATGTTAGTTGAGCGGCATCTCGTTGAGCGCTGAAGAAATGTCTTTCTCAAAGAAAGCTAAGTCAGGCCACCAAAAAAGAAAGGAAAGAAAACAAAATGAGGGGAAACAATTGGTTACTGACTTCTTATCAAAGAAAGGTGAGCACAAACCAGAACACGAAATTTATAGTGCTAAACTGCTTGAATATCTCCGCGATCGTTAGTGCTAAAAATGAACTGAGACAACCCAATGAAAGAGCAGAATTTTTTTAATTTGTCTAGTTTCACTGTAGCTACAGAGCTACCAAGCTACCTATGAGTGACACTGATTAGCCTATTATTGCTAATTTTAGATATTATAGCCTATTGATTTAAAATTAAACATGTTTCAAATTAGGCTATTATAATGAAGTTTTGTATGCAAACAGCATTATTAGTGTACAGTTTATTTATTTAGCCTTTACCTCAGATTACATGTAGGCTATAACCAAATTATCATCTGAAAATGTATGTTCTGGCAGAAAAACACTTTCAGATGATAATTTGGTTATATGTAATCTGAGGTAAAGGCTAAATAAATAAACTGTACACTAATAATGCTGTTTGCATACAAAACTTCATTATAATAGCCTAATTTGAAACATGTTTAATTTTAAATTAATTGGCTATAATATCTAAAACCTAGGCTAATAATCAGTGTCACTCATAGGTAGCTTGGTAGCTCATCTGTAGCCACAGTGAAACTCGAAAAATTAGAATACCATGCAAAAGTTCATTTATTTCAGTAATTCAACTTAAAAGGTGAAACTAATATATTTTATTACATGTAAAGTGAGATATTTCAAGCCTTTGTTTGATATTTTTGAATTACTGAAATAAATGAATTTTTGCACAATATTCAATTTTTTTTAGTTTCCCCTGTACATATAATGTCAACATTATTTTTATGTCAGATTTAGTAGAAGCAGATCTTAACATTGTGAAACACATGGCCCTCAGTTTCAGAAACTGTCACATCAGAGAGTGGAGTAGCAACAGACCCTTCATCCTCCTCTTCGGATTTGAGACCAGGTGAGCTATTATAGTTCAAAATTAAAGCAAACCATTTTGTTTAGCCATTTTGACTGAAAGCTGTTAAGTCAAGTGACACTAACATCGTAGTGTGTTGTATTATATTAGTTAATAATTAGGATAAGAGGTTAATATCTAATGTATTCTTCGTGTAGAGAAAGATGATAGAGAAGATGTGATTGAGGATGATGGTGGAAGTGAAGAGAGCAGGGAGCGTGAGTGTTGTTCTGAGCACAGTGTGGAAATGAGAGATAAGGAACTGGAAAGTAGGCAGAGCAATTCAGACCAGTTTTTGCCAGAGGATCCAGGATTATGGCCAGATAAATTGACGAATGATCAGAGAGACGGGACGGGGGCCCATAAGGACTGCCTATGCATAGGGCCCGGGATCTTGTGCTACGCCCCTGGCACCAGCAATGACTTCAAGGAAATGGAACCAAGAAATGGAGCAAAATTTAATAGAACTCTGGCAGGAGCATAACTGCCTCTATGATGTTTCAGACGACATGTACCACAACCGAGCTGAGAAAGAGAAGAGGTGGACAGAAGTCGCTAATGCTCTTCAACAGCCAGGTGAGCTAACGTCAAACATACGTAATTCATTTGCACGATGAGAGATAGATTGAAGTTGAGTTGTAATAACACAGTATTGTATGTATTAATATTTCAATGAACATAACTATTACTTTATACATTTCAGCATAATTGTTGTACTTACGTTTATTTTCATAAAATGTAGGCTACAGTGACATTTTTAGTCAAGGTGTAGCTATTATATTCATTTGCATTAGGCTATAATTTGCAGGATTGTTTTTGTAATGGTGATGTGGTCTTTGCAATTCAGATTTTATATTAGGTGAGGATGAAAATGTCATAGTCTTTTATTGCATCTCTATTGTAATCTGTAATGGTAACCTAAATATAGGTTCAATAAAAGTGAAATGTTAAAAATAAAAGACATGTGCATCTAGACCTAATGGTACCTGATTCATATTGCTGGATTGTTGTGGTCACATTGTCCAAGGCACTTTGAAACAGGCAAAGAATTTCGCTGAGTGACAGAGTTGTTGTCAGCTCGTGTAGTGTGTAACCTCCTGTTGCAGATCAGTCACGTAGTGTCGCGTAGTGTGAACAGCACAATGACTTCAAGACTCCAGATCAAGTCATGTAGTCTGAACAGCACACGATCTGCCGACGTTTAAAGTTGTGTAGTGTGAACTAGGCATAAAATGCAATCTACTGATAAAATCTAAGCTCAGAATAGTTTCAAGAGAGAATCGTTATGCATACTGAAAATCTCAGAATCGATCCACAAATCATAATGATTCTTTTTTTAAAATTTATTTTTATTTTTATCCCAGCTCTACTTTTGAGTGTGTAGGAAAATCCACATGCTGTACGAAATGAAAGCATTCGAAAACTGACAAAAGTTTGTAGGATTCTGCATAATCAGTATCAACATGTATATTGAAATCACCAAGTAATAAAACAGAAGAGGATAAATCACAAGAAAGGGTTAATTAAGTGGAAAACACTGAAGTGCAAATAGAACAAACTTAAGTGTAAACAGCATAAAAACATGCTTAAACTATCCATTTTTTGTACTGAAGGTAATAATAATGACAGTTGAGTTGATAAACCACTCATGTCTCTTCGCTGACTGTCTGATTCTGCAAACCTCAATCACACTAACTGACTGCAACAACTTATTGCAATGTCTTACCTTTTGTTGTGCTGAATCAGTTCTGTTTTTCTCCTGGGTCTGAACTGCATTAACAACAACCACAAAATAGTGAAAAAGACAAAGACACCTAAAAAGACAAAGTTTTTAATATTTGTACATTTGTAATTTGCTTGTACTTCTGACTCATCTTCCTGTTTGTCTATTTCCTGCAGATGCAGCACATTATGACTACAGCAACGATCATCAGAGATCCAGCAGCAGAGATCAACACTGTGTTCAATAACGGTAGACCGTGATCTGTAATGGAAAAGGGGAACCATAAGTGTGAGTGAATGTGAACACTATCAAACATCAACACTAATAACATGAAAGAACATTTTAATTAATAAACACATATATCATCAGTGCTGCTGTACCTGCACATGTGTGGCAGAGTGTGTTGATGTCCAGATGTGTGGTCTGGTTGCTGATGGGATTGTTCAGCACACAGCTGTAGGGGTTTTTATCCTGATATTCCACCTCCAGAGGTAGAGAGAGACTGATGCTGAGATCACACACACTGATGCTGGACAATACACTCATTCCTGCGTACCAGGAGAGAGTCGCATCACTCACATTCAACACTGATGAACACACCAGTGAACATGAGGATGGTGATGAACATTGTGAAGAGTTACTGATGATGACAGGAACAGGCAGACGAGCTGGAAACATGAGAGAATTTGGAGAAATAAGGATGAATCTACACAACAATTATTTTCTCTGTTGTGTGTTGATGGTCAGATTTTTCTAGGGGTTTGGGACTGGTTACAATTTATTGAAATGGCCTTAAACAATTACTAAATGAACTGCAAAATATTACGTTGCATATGCATTTCATGAGTTTTGACAATGCATGGTTGTGAGAATGTGACATGGTATGTTTACATGACATCAATGTACTAAAAAAACTTTGTACTGTCCTATGGATTGCCTATTGATAATGTATTAGTGTCTGATGCTATTTTTTCGGATCATTGTCCTGTCATGTTTGATTTTGTTTTCAACGAGCTAGTAAAAACACCCGCTCCCGTGCGTTATGGCCGCACTCTGAAGCCCGACATTTCCTTGTGTTTTTCTTATTTTTTTGCTGCTCATGTGCAAGCAAACGGCAGCTCCGCTGCCTTAGACACAGAGCAACTAGCAAATGTTTTTCTGTCCACCTGTTCTGAGGTCCTGGACACTGTAGCTCCAATAAGAGCTATGCGCCCTAGACCAAAGTCTGAGCCATGGCACTGTGAAGCCACACGCGCAGCCAGACGAGAGTGTAGAAGGGCAGAGCGCCGGTGGAAAAAGGATGGGCTGCAGGTAGGGGTGTAACGGTACATGTATTCGTATTGAACCGTTTCGGTTCGAGGCTTCCGGTTCGGTACGCATACAAACCGAACGATTCCTTGGACCATTTTTCCTGCCGACAAAATTCGCGCTGGCGCTACCACCACAACGTTGCGCAACATCAAATGGCAAGCGTAATGAAAGCGGAACGAAACTGCGCTACTCATTATGTGCTTCACGGATCATTTATCAGTTCGGGCCAGCAACATCTGTGCAGCGCGAGCCGATCTCGATCAAGCGACACTGTTACAACACAGCGCTAAGAGATCCAGTGAAGAAAACATTTGAATTCGCCACTGAAGTAATGACATCGCTGCGAGATCTAGTGAGAAGCATTCAAATTTCTCCGTTATTAACCGTAGATCTCTATTACCAGATCAAACAGCGCTGACGTGGAAACCAGGAGAAACATTGTGCCGTGAATGAACTAGTAATACTTTACGTCCACAGACCGGCAACATTCACCATGGATTTAATATAGTAACACTCACTGTAACCAGTTTGGCTGGAATGGTGAAATGCTTTCAAGTACTTCACACATCTTTTTCCAGCACTTCAAAACTCAAATAATAAATAAATATATATTTAAATGCTATTTTTAATGTGATGACCAAAACATTATTTGTTCATCCTTCAAAGATAACCCCCATTTATAAACCTGAAAGTTTCAAGATGTAGGAAAACTCAGTTATTTAAAAAAAAAAATTCTTTTAACAAATAGGACATTTCTCTGGCATTTCTTTCTTTTTGCTGTATCGAAAACGTACCGAACCGTGACTTTAAATCCGAGGTACGTACCGAACAATGGCGCCACCAGGGGGCCATCCCTGGCCGACTCCTGGCCACCCCACTGGCCACCCCAATGGCCAGTACAAATTTTAGTAGCATCAGTTATGCATTTTATAAATAAGTCAAAAATATTCTTTAGTAAAAGAAGACGGGGAATTATGTGTCGTGACGTGCTTTTTAAGTGCCAAACGGTTACAGTATACTGTTTCAGCAGCTTTTTGACGTGTCTTTGCCACGTTTTGACAAGCAGGGATGCAACAGCGCGCTTTTCGGCGCCTCCCGATTTTTTCACTTCAGTTTTGGTGACAAAGTCATCTGAAGTCATTCCATAGCTTAATGTGAGGTACAGAAGTCTATTTACATCATTAAAGTATACGAAAACTCGTTTTTCCTCCTCTGCGGCTGTCAATCATTCTCCATTCATATTCAAACAGCGCGCGCGCCTCTTGGATGCACGGTAAAACTCTCTCCAATATGATACATTCACATTATAATGCATTATCTGTAGATAAAAGGCTGTAGATTTGCATAAAATTACTTTATTTTGTGTGAGTTTGTTGCTGTTTTTAAACGACTCACTACCGTGTGCTTGCTAGATCACACACACACATCACAAGGACTATGAATCGGCATCAAACGCACAATAACTGGCATTCAAAACTGTGAAACAAAGGAACAAATCGCACTAGGATTTGTGCGCTCGACATTTCTTCGCTTTGTGACGTGAACTTTTAAATGCGCACTTATGGAGCGCAGCGCTGCACACTGTGACTCCATGTTGCTTTGAGCACATCATTCTGCACCCGCGATGCGCATACACGCTGTGTGCGCTCTGTTTTTCATGTTATCATGGGTTTGCGCACTGAAATATTATTAAAAGCCAATATATTTTGTTATACCTAGCCTGCTCAATACATTTAAAATAAGCATAATTTAATTGCATATTATTTCTTTGTAGTGTAGGCTATATATGCACTTCTGAATTCTTGACATTCATATATAAATATAAAATTGTGAAATGTATGATTGCCTGATTGAATTTTATAAGAGAACTAATAGTAATTTGTTTTATTAACATATTTAGATTTTATAAAATTACTGTGCAGATTTTTTTCAAGAATTGCTTTTTTGCTGCTGATTTATACACTCATTAAGTTTATTGAAAATTCATAATACATTTATGAAATATTTAAAGGTCTTAACTGTAATCTTACACTGCAAAATAATAACTTAAAAAGGATTAAATTCATCACAATTATGTAAGTATCTGGAAATTTACCGCGGGGCGAGGGTCCTTATATATATCATATCTATATAATATATATCATTATATATAATATAATATATATTAGTAGGGCCCTACTAATATCATTAGTAACATTAAATATAACACAATAAACCAAAGTATATCAGTAGGAGTTTCCTTGAGTCTTTCTGATAGTTTTCTACAGGCCGGTTTACTACAACAGTAGAATACAATTCTGAAATTATGGTTTATAGTTTTGGTGTGCCACAGCAAGATTTTAAGTGGCCCCATCTGGCCACCCCTATGAAAAATTTCTGGAGGCGCCACTGCACACATATCATCAGTATAATAGTGTTTCCTGTTGAGCGCACAGTGATGATGCTGTTCTTCAAAAACACACCAGATGGAGCCATTTATCAGTTCAATATCATATCAATATCATACAACTGATGATCAATGTAGAAAAGTGTAAATATCAAAGGACCTCAACTTTTGACCACGCCCCTTCACTCTCTTCCATTGGTGAAAAGTGAAGCTGTTTAAGTCCTAATACTGCGCTGACATCTTGCACTGATTTGGGACCTGATTCTCCGCAGTAGTGAGCGTGAAGTTTAGCTGTGACATCACTCCCACAGGAACGGTTAGTACAAAGTTTAATGCAGAGCAGCTCGTTGTGTCAGTGTGAAATAAACAGTTATGGACATGTCGAAATTAAAGTTGAAACTCCAATCTCCTCCCAAAAATCCCCCAAAAGTCCGTTGGACTGCTTTGTTTAGAGAAGCTGTCAATCACAGCTGTCAATCATGACTAATTTAAAAAAACAATCACTTAAACTTAAATCGGTGTGATAATAACGACCTAAAATGACAGAAAACATTTTATTTGATCAAATAAACATTTATTTGAAGTGTAATTTGATTGTTTAGTTTCCATAATGTTCCATTAGACTTCATGGGGAGGCGGGGTTTATGACCTATACTGGGACCAGCCACCAGGAGGCGATCGAGATGCTTTGGCTTCCCTTTTCAGCACTTGTTGGCTTCACTGGAAGTTGTCCTGCTCTTGTGAAGGCAGTGGATTTTGAGAATCCATGCTTTGGAGGAGGAAGGGCATTGGTGGTGGTTCTCCTTCCTTCCAGGATAATATCCAGGTGTCTCAGGACCTGATTGTGCCTCCAGGTGTAACGGCCTTGGGAAAGACTGGTTTTGCAGCTGACGAGGATCTGTCCTAGCGTTGCTGGGGTTTTGAATAAGAGGACATAATGGATCTTCTCCAGTCCACTGGTTTATGTTCTTGGGTGTGAAGAACATCGTAGGTGGCTCTGATGATGAAGCTCAGCCTGTCCCTTCCATCTCCCAAAGATCCTTACAGGTGAGCTTACGTTTCTCCAGGTTTTCCCAGTTATTCCACTGTCCCTGTTTGGACTGCGAACCTGCCTTTGTGCATCTCTGCCTCCTCTTGCTGCCGGACCTCGGCTACCAGCTTTCTTCTCCGGGCAGATGTTGCCTTGTACCATATGAGTCGGCTTGTCCCGAGTCTATAAACCCTCTTCCCTGCTGGACCTGTCCTACAATGTCCCCATGCCTGAGAGCAGATTTTGCTTGCTGTACGGCCTCCACAGTCGGTGTTGTTGTGGCAAAAAATTCTTTTAAACATCATCACTGCGTAAGAGACAACTCGGAATCAAATTATTAAAAGAGAAGTATTTATTCTTGCAAGAATAGGCCCAGTCGCCAACACAGCAGTTACCCTGTGGAGTGAGTGAGACACTGACAGGAAGAAATGGGCAATCTTTATACTGCTCTTCAAGGTCCTTTTCCCTGCAGAGCTTCCCAGTAGTTTTCCACAGACAAAGGGCTCTTTACTGCTAGCTTTGATTAATCACTAACTAACCCTTTAAGCCCCCCTTAACTAGATGACCTTCTGACCTCAGAGGTCCTTGCCCATCTGGTTCTAATGTCTCGCTCCTGCTCTTAAGGTGTATAAACATACATACATTTCAGAGAAGTTCCTCCTTCTCACATCAGACTATAAATGATAAAACTATATGACATTCCTTTGTAATGTCCACTGAAAATCAATGAAAATCAAAAATTTTCTACAACAGTGTCCACTTTCTCCCAGTTGCTAGTCTGGGAGAAGCAGCTTGTATTATGAAAAGCTTTTTATTTAATATACTTATATTAAAAGGTGGAGCTAATTCCTGGTTATGATACTATAGATCATGCTGTATGGATATGGCTTGTACTATGGATACTATATATATATATTTTTTATCATGCATTGTGTGTACTTCTCACCATTTTCACTTTTTTTTATTTACACAAAAAAATCCCTCAGACTTGCATTGAAGGAGGGACTTGAGCCATGTAGAGACAGAAGATCACAGAGACTCGAGACTTTGACCTTACTTGTTTTACCTGTGTACAGGAGCCATTATGCTATACTTAAAAAAAAGTCGATAGCAGTGTTAGTTAGTTAGATTTTCCTCAAAACTGATGAAAACGAAGTAGATTATTAACATCAAACATAAATTGTAAATAATACATTGCATTTATTCTTAAAATAATGTCCAAACCATTAGCAGAAAAAAACAGGATGACCATTATACGAAAAAAAGGTTTCAAGAATAGTTCTTCTTAGAAGGAAGTGTTGCAGCTGGAAAAAACTGTTGAAACTAGCACTGCTTTACTGCACGATCACGGCATGAGTATATAAGATCACGATGCATATGCACACTTTCATATTTCAATATCTCTGTTTGATTTGAGACCTTTTTGTGAAACATCAGCATTTATGGGTTCAGTATCACCGGTGTGTTGTAAAGTGGTTTCTCTGTTGAGCAGAAGTCAAATGGTTTCATGTGAGCAGGAATGGAAAAACACCTTCAACCACATGCTATTCACACACACACTTTTCACACCTCAGAGTGTGACGATCACAGACTGACATCAAACACACACGTCCAGCAGCTGAAATGTTCTCAAGCACAAGCTGTTCTCCTAACCAGCAGATCAAACCACATTTCTGTACTGACAGAAATAAATGAGATCCCAGCAAGGTGTCCGTTCCTTTAGTTTCATCTACATATAATTTGTTAAAAGTCCTTGCGTTTCAAGGTTAAGTTTAATTTATATAGCGCATTTACATTGCTCAAGGTTGCTTTACATAGTACATCACGAAAATGCATATGATGCACACACATAAGGCCACATGCAGACACATTATTGATAATACATATCAAACCTATATGTTTTTAGCTGGGTCTTGAAAGTAGACGAAATGTGATGGAGAGTGAGGGGTGGTGAGTTCCATAGGAGCAATAACACAAAATGACCCTCCAACTTTGAGGTTTTTATGAGATCTTTGAATTAATCTGTTGTTATTCATTCTTTAAACCTCTTTAGGATGATTCTGTTGCATGACTGCTGTAGGAAATTAGCTCAGGATAATTCATAATAATAATAATTCATAATAACTTGTTATAATTAAATAAATTGATGTATGGAAGTAAAATAATGCCAAATGTTTTTGAAACAAAAAAGCCTGTTGAATTGGACTACTTAAAACTCCTTGAATTTTAATGCATTGTATTTTTAGGGTTTGCTTTTTTTATGGGCTGAAATTCAGCATGGTTGCATTTTTTTTAGCTGTGAATATTTCAATTCAAAACGTTTCAAACATATTTTCATTATTAAAAATTCAATAATCCATATTCACCTTTCATTTTTCACTTCCAAAATATTCAAACTGTTTAAAAATACAGCCTATAAAATTCAACAGGCAAATTTCAGTCCATTTATTTCGCTTTGCAAATTCGCTTCCACAAAAAAAAAAAAAAATGTGGATAAGATGATAAAGACACAAAAGCTGCATGTTTAATTCAATAACTTTCCTTGTTACTTTCCCTGTGTAGCCTCACATGTTATCAGCTTTCTCTACCATGAACGGGATTATAATCGGTTTCCCTCAATACCTCATCATACTCAAGGATTCCCCTTCCGTCGGGACAAAACGCTTAACGTAGCTTTGGGTTTGCTTGACCAATGAGAAAGGTGGAATTTCCAAGCGGGAAAATTCCTCTGTTTGAGATACATGGCTCTTTGTTTCAAGCGTCCTCGGTTGCATGTGCAGCTGGATTGGTTGCGAAGAGGAGGAAGAAACTATTAAAGATTCTTGTAATACTAATATGTTGCGCAGCCATCAACATATCATATACACGATCATTTCGATCTTCAAGGTACCAATTTATAGAGACCAAACATGGTATAGGTGAGGTTAAATCATAAAATACAAAGTATCAAAAAAATAATAGTATCAAAAGATACACTACACAAGACAGTAATAATCATTCGCACAAGGTCCCAGGGTGCATGTTCATTTATAGATCAGTTTGTCTATAAATTAATGCAGGAAAGTCTGTTTTAAGGGCTGTGGGTCTTTCCTATGGCCTCTGCTTTTCCACGTGACCACATTTTTAGAGCAATAAACCGTCTAATCAGTTGGTAGCCATGGTAACTGAGGCCCTTCTTGCCCTAGTTGGTCCTTTGGGGGATGGGCCCATAGACCCCAGAGTGAGTTTTAAAGATTATTTGTTAAATACAACAAATAATTGTCTCTGATTTGTCTCAGTCCTTACACTGCTGTGATTTCCTGATGAAATGTGGTGATTCTCACAATCCCAAAACTCAACCATTGACTCTCAATCTGGGTATTGTACTCAGAAAAAGACTGAAGTTTGATCATCTTCTCATTGCGATTGGTGCATAATCCACACAATCGTCCTCTTCAACTTTCTGTAAAAAAAAATGCAACTTTCTGTAAAAAAAAATGCATAACTTGAAATAATAATAAATAATGTGATATATAGTTTATTCGAAGTAACAAGACTTTTAAAAATCTGATGGTGCTGTTGTGTTTTGTGATTTATGTGATAGATCATTATAATATGGAAGCCCATGTCAACCAGATTAAGAAAAAGATGCTCTGATAAATCATTGTTAAGACATAACAAGTCAAAATTGTGAAAGTGTTACGTCCTTACGGACGTTTAGTGTTTTTGGGTGTGTCTCGTGCGTTTCTCTTTTCGGTTCCTTGTCTCTCTCTATTCTTTCGCTTTAACAGGCGACGTGCTAATTGGCTGTTTTGCCTGTCAATCATCCGTGACGAGTGGATTGGCTGTGCCCTGTGAGGGCGTGAGCCGCCAATCATCCCGATGCTCGACACCTGGGGAAGCGCTACTTAAGGGACATCCCAGCAAACACAGAACGTTGGCACAACCTGCCCAACTTTCAAAATGGCCAAAAGATTGCTATAACTACGTAGTGTGGTGAAGGTTGTTAGAGCGCTGTCACAATGTTGACATTATGTGGACAAGTCTCCATGAATTCAAAATTGACCATACTTACTTTGTTTCCGTAAATTGATCGTTTTGTGGTGAACAATTCATGCAAGTCAATCCACACAAACATTTTTTTTGGCTTCGTAATCTTTAATCAAAATCTGAAATTTCCCCTCCCCTCTGCCTTGGAAGACCTTCCCTGATGACGTAGGTTTGACGGTTTGGGTGTCTGCTTAACATCCGTAACCACGCCCCTCCAACTGACAGTAGACAGGGGGAATGAAAACACCTACTTTTCTAGATCCAATCAGGTGCTAGTTGGAAAAAAGCCACGCCCACGATTTTGCCTCATTTAGTATTCCGTTTCTCTCGGAAATACGTCACAACACTGGAGAAAAGTAGTTTGCAACTTCCGGTTCACGGGGACTTTAAACCACCCTTCAGGGCCATTGCTTAAGGTTGTGCCTATGGTGTCCGGACGACAACTGGATGATACATGTACTCGTACTGCCAGAGCGAGAGATAGGCTACTTTTTGTATTGAATTTGATTTGTGATGTGTTTTGTGTCTCTGGGTCTGATTTAGTTTTACGTGCTTTGACCGTCAGATTAATCTTGCCTATTTTGACTGCCCTAAAAACTTCTCATTTATGAATTTGGAAAGTCTTAAACAGCTCTTCAAAGCTGGGTAAAGGAGAGGGGTTGGGTAAGCACGTCAGGTGACATACATGGCGAGCATTTAGGTCTATATACACTAAGTTAGGGATTTGTGCCACTCTCTGTATTTTTGTTCGGTTAGTTAAGTTACGACGTCCAAAAAAAAAAAAAGAAAGAAAAGGGGGCAAGAGGGCCAACCACGCATAACACTTGGTTATGTCAGGTCACAAACAGACTAAGGGAGCTCGGTTTGGAGGTGCCTGTTGTGGTGCCCCGGCGTACTTTTTAGAGGAAAACTCAATGGCGGTGGGGGGGAATCGGGTTATTGAATCGAGGGGAGATGTCTGTGTCGGGGTTTTTTGGGGGGTTTGGCTCACTGGCAGTTGTGGATCGGCCCCCTGACCTAGAGTTTAGAGCAAATGTACGGTGACATTATTGACTGAGGTAAATGTATTGTTATTGTTATTAGTACTATTATCACTATTGTTGTAGATTGCTAGAGCTAATGCTACTATTGTTGTCTTTATCATTATGAATACTATCATTGATACTACCACCACTAATATTAATATATTATTGTTGTTTTTGTGATTGTTGGGGTGATTATTACCTTCACTATAATTATACTGATACTACCGGATTGCCCCTATCTATACTTGCGTCACAGAAAGGATCTCGTGTGACTGTATTGGGCTGTTTCGTATTTCGTTGTTTTTGTGCTTTTTTTTTCTCTTCTGTATTGTACGTGTGTGACTGATTTCTTATCTTGTATTTGTTACTGTTTTGTTAATTTGCAAAAAAAAAAAAAAAAAAAAAAGGTTACGACGTCCACGAAAATACTTTTTCTTTGATCTTTTCTTTTTAGTTTAGGGTTAGATTGAAATGGTTTAGTGTGTTCCTTTTTGATTGTTAGTTTCTTTTGTTTGTGCACAAATTTGCCAGTGTGTTTAGTTTTTCTTTGTTTCTTTGGTTGGTTTATTTATCTTTGTGTAAAAATTGATTATATGTAAAAATAGTTATCCCTTTACGTTTATTAGATTAAGTTCATTCGTGTTTTGTGTTGTCTCTCGTTATTCTCAACCCATTCACAGTGATTATTGTTGACAGGGGTCTGAACTGGTTTAATGTTCCCCTTCTCAACCCCTAGATTGTTAAGTGCCAAAGGAGGATTGTAACAAAATTATGCCGTACTAAGTCTATTAGATTACGGAGCCCCTAAAGGCACGTGGTGGTGGAAAAAATTTTAGGATGGGAGAATTTTTTTTTTCAAATCTTTTGCGTTCCCTCGCAAAACTTTTGCGTTCCCCGAGAAACTTTGCGTTCCTTCGCAAAACTTTTGCGTTCCCTCGCAAATATATTTGCGTTCCCACGCAAAACCTGTTGGCAGCTCGGACAGACACTTCCTGTTTAATGTCCCGCTGGCAGTGTTTCAGAGCTCCGTACGTTAATGGAGTGTTTCATAGTGCTTGAACTTGGACTCAAATTTAAAGAAATGCGGGTCAGTGCTTAACTCAAGCAGTTCAGTGAAGTTGGCAATACACATAGGCTATTCGAACTTCCCGGATCAATATTCTTGAGCTAAACGTTGTTAAAACACAAACGACACCTATTTACAATCACAGTAGACAACGAGCTACAACCCAATTCTCCTCAAAACGACCTTTATAATATAGGCTAAATGGATCTCTATGAGCAGGCGGCGGCTGTCTCCGAAGGGATTATTTGCAAAGTGCAATAACCCAAAAAACGACTACAGCATCAACTCACAGTCAAAAATATAAAAAGTCATTAACTTCAATGTTACAAACCACCCAATTCAGTTTACACATCAATGGTAAACCCACTGGTCATACTGCACTGCTTTTGCACATTTTTTTTGTTATAAAAAATATATTTAATAACTTCACTGTAACACACCAAATTTAGTTCACACATCACTGCTCTAATGTTGGTTATACAACACTTAGTTTGGGAAGTAATTGCACATAAAAAATAAGTAGGCCTATTCTTTACACAAATTATATTGGTACTGTGCGCAGCTAACATAATAGTTACAACCATAGCTTTTGCATTATATTTGCTTACTGAATTTGATGGCATTACACTGTATAACGAAGTTACTGAATATTTTTTTATAAAAATGGTATTATTGGTACTGAATTTGGTGACAGTAGCCTACAGTGTATCACAGTGAAGCTATTGAATTATGTTAAATAATATAAAATGTACAGAAGGGTTTTGGGATTTGCACTTTGCAGACGGACTTGTTCTTCTTGTTGCACTTTGCAGATACTTCTTCGGACTTGTCTCTCAATTGGCCGGTTAAAGACAAATTGATATTAAAGCTCGTTTTGTGGAGAATTGGGTTGTAGCTCGTTGTCTAGGTTACTGTGATTGAAAATAGGTGTAGCCTACTTTGTGTTTTAACAACGTTTAGCTCAAGAATATTGATCCGGGAAGTTCGAATAGCCGATGTGTAGCCTATAGACTATATTGCCAACTTCACTGAACTCCTTGAGTTAAGCACTGACCGCATTTCTTTATATTTGAGTCCAAGTTCAAGCATGAAACGCTCCATTAACGTACGGAGCTCTGAAACACTGCCAGCGGGACATTAAACAGGAAGTGTCTGTCCGAGCTGCCAACAGGTTTTGCGTGGGAACGCAAATATCTTTGCGAGGGAACGCAAAAGTTTTGCGAGGGAACGCAAAGTTTCTCGGGAGAACGCAAAGGTTTTGCGAGGGAACGCAAAGATTTGAAAAAAAAAAAATTCTCCCATCCTAATTTTTTTCCACCACCACGTCCCTTTAGGGGCTCCGTAATTAGTACGTCATACTGTAATTTTGACAAAAAGTCACTATTTCAACTTTGTATGTGATATTTGCAACTTTTTAAGCATAATTTGGACTTTTTACTATTAGCATTTTGATTTAGTAAGTCATAATTTCGTTTTTTGTTGTTGCCACAATTATGAATTAACAGACCATGATATTTTTTTCTTGCGTGGTAGAAATGGGCTTCCATATTATACAGAAGAAACAAACGCCCACTGATCTACATCTGAAATGATAAAAATACTCAATAAATTAACCATATATTGTCTCACCGATTTCTGGGAGCCTCTTTTGTCGAACGTCGTCTCAGCGTAAATGATCTCATCTGAACAAGTCTCAACTGTTTGAACAAGAATAGATGCATTAAAACCTGCAAAATTCAATCTTACAAAGATGGTTCTTCACAATATTTATGCTATTATTAGGGCTTTCAAACTTAAAGAAATAAACATTTTACACTGCCAATTTTAAAAATGGCATTAACTTTAAACAAATATGTGTTCGTTATAACATTTAGAGAAACATTTACACATAAATCAAACCAATTGGGGTGTTTAGTCATTTACATTCTTTGTATTTAATCATCTTTTAGGCTGAAGAAGCACAACAAAAGTCATTCATTTAGATTTTAATTTAAGCACCAGCTGCATGAAATATTTTTTAATTTTTAATTAAAAGTAAACATTTCTGTTTATGAATTTTCAGTGTTGATGCTGTTTGCGAGTGAGACAAGAAAAGAGTAAAGTTGAGTACCATTATATACAATAGACACATATTCCGAAATCAGTGTATTCTACAGAAAATAACTACACATATTGGTTTCATATAAAGGTTACACAATTATGAGAATCATTTTAATTAAATGATAAAATAGGGCTATCAATTGAGTTGTTTAAAGCTTATTTTCAAAGTATTATTTGTTAAAATACTTGTTTAAAATCTCTATGTAACACTTGCCTTTGTCAATTTTTCTACATTTCCTGCAGATCCAGAAGATGCAAAATCCAGCAACAATCATCAGAGATCCAGCAGAGATCAACACTATCAGAGACACTGAGACTGGAGGAACTGAAGGAGAGGAAAAGAGAGAGTGAACGCATCAGTCTGATACAACAAAAGATTGATCAGGTCAGTAAACACACACACATATATCATCAGTGCTGCTGTACCTGCACATGTGTGACAGAGTGTGTTGATGTCCAGATGTGTGGTCTGGTTGCTGATGGGATTGTTCAGCACACAGCTGTAGGTGTTTTTATCCTGATATTCCACCTCCAGAGGTAGAGAGAGACTGATGCTGAGATCACACACACTGATGCTGGACAATACACTCATTCCTGCGTACCAGGAGAGAGTCGCATCACACACATTCAACACTGATGAACACACCAATGAACAATTTGATGATGATGATGAACAGTCTCTTCTGATGACAGGAACAGGCAGACGAGCTGAAAAAACATGAGAGAATAGAGAGAAATATGAACACAACAATTGTCCTTTTTAGGTGTTGTGAATTAGTGAATAATAATACATTTTGTGTTGAGTGAGTGTTTAGTGTGTTCATGTTCACTGAATGTGTCTGTTATCTCAAACAATAAAATTATTAAACATTTGAATATGTAAATAGAATATATGAACGTTTGGATAAATGATCTCTACTCACCATAGACAGAAACATTGAATGTTTTTGATGAATTTGTAGCTCTAATTATCAGTAGTTTATAAACTCCAGCATGTTCAGTTCTGGTGTGTGTGATGGTCAGAGATCCAGTTTGATTGTCCAGCTTCAGTCTGTCTCTGAATCTCCCATCAGGAACATCATCATATGTGGAGAAGATTTGCTTCTTTTTTTTAATTTTAGCTAAAAGAGAGTTTTCATCTCCAAATGTCCACCGTATATCTTCATCTTCATGTATTTCAGCATCGTCAGTGTTTAGAGTAACAGAATCTCCCTCCATCACTGACACTGAATCACCAAACACACCTGATGAAAAAACAAATGGTAACACTTTATTTCAATAGTCCACTTTAGACATTCTACTTAAGTAACTTTGCAACTACATGTCAACTAACTCTCATTAGATTATTAGTAGACTTCTGCTTAATATCTGCTAACTCTTTATTGTGACTCTCCCCAACAGATATATTCTGACTATAAGTAACTTGGCATACAAGTCAACTCATTCTACTAACCCGAACCCTAACACCTAACCATAACCTAACAGTCTACTAATACTCTGAGAGTTAGTTGACACGTAGTTGCAAAGTTACTTAGTAAAATGTCTAAAGTGGACCATCGAAATAAAGCGGAACCAAACAAATTTACAGATTAAGGTTACTGATGGTTTACAAAGCCTGAAATATCAACTGTCTTTATATGTGCTACACTGCTAACCACTACCGTTAAAGAGAGATTGTCAGAATCAAGCAGACAGAAAACATCACAGAGAAAATATCGCAGCAGCGCTTACAGGTTGCTAGAAAAAAATATTTACAGTCTCAATTAATGGACTAATACGGCAACATCATTTATGAAAAAAGAAGAGATAATATCTTAATTCTGCTATTATTATGCAATAATAATATTTATTATTATTATTAATAATACGTTTAAAGATGTACATTTTGTAACAAGCAAATCATCCAACAAGCAGTAATACATTGGATTGACATACTAAATATTACTGGCTATTTAATATAGTAAAAAACACGAACTCAAAGCAGACAGGTTTCCAAAAACAACAAAACCTTTTTCAATCATATACGACTTCCTTAAGGAGTTTACTTTTAAGATTAACTTTGACCCTGTTACTTGACCCTGTTACGCCATTCAGGATCAAAATGATGGTTTGAATGTAAATCTGATTATTTCACTGTTTAAAGTTTGGCACAAGAGATGTATTAGTTAAACCTTGATTTACGATAAACCCGTATGTTGCAAAAAAACAAATACATGATAATTATTACAGATTGAACATGCATGTTAATTGTGCATATATACTCTTCTGATGTGAATCCATTAAAAATGTATTCCAAGATTAAGAAAATAGAGATTCACAGAAAAATATCAGAAATTTACATTTTCTGTAGAGATTTCCATACATTTCCATGCCTTTCAACATTTTATTTCAGTTTAAAATTCTGAACAGAGACTGAATTCAAAGTTAGTAGATTTCCCAATCTCCGTGATTCGTCCGGTACATAACAGCAGATGAAAATAATTTCATTTGAACAGTATAGCAGCTTCATTACTCTAATATGAGAAAAGAAAAATTAAGCAATAAAATGTTTTTATAACTTACCGATTAGACTCAAGCAGCACAAACAGAACAAAACAAACATGTGAAACATTTTCTTCAGTTGTTCAGTGTCTGATCTGAAAAATGCCTGTTAAACACAGCAGAAGTGTTGATGTGATGTGTGAATACTCCCACAACACAGTTTGACCCTCCTAGTTTCACAAACCTGCATTTGCATGATGTACTATAGTTCACCTTAACTTTAACTGTTCTTAATGGGCAAAGTATTCATTATTTATGTTATGTAACTTCCTTTTCGTAAGGTACAAAGGCTTTCAAATCGTACCCTATTTAGGGGGTGCATATTCATATTGTAAAAGTATGTAGCCTAAAGTGTAGTGAGCATATTACTGCCGAAATGGTACATATTAGGGGCTTTCGCACCGGGTAGTTCTAGAAACTGAAAACCAGGGTGGTTCCCCGAGACCTACATGTTCCCCAAGCTAGCTATTTAACAAATTTAATATTGAATTACTACAATACTAACTTCTCACTAGAAATGTGAGAAAGCCCTAACCATTGGTATTGTACAGCGCTCAGCCAGGTGTAGACATGCAAAATCGGCAGCTGAGTTACAAATTAGGCCGGCTGGCCTGTTATTCAGCGATGTATATGTTCTTTCTCAGTGCGTAAATGATTACGGACCACACATTTGTGAAGTAACATACAAACCTCCCTTGAATAAATAAGTTAAACTGGGATTCCATCGAGTGTTTCTTTTACCGGAAACACACACCACCATCTTGACTGCATTAATTCTGAACCCCCTGAGCGTCCCATAAGCTCGTATAAGAAATGTCATCAAAAGAGGGGAAAGTTGGTCAAATTACTTTACACACAAACAGACAAACAGATTACTTTTCAAACGGCATCTTTATTTTTCAGTGATTGGAACCGCACAGGATTGTGGGATTTGTCTCGGGAACCAGTGTGATGCTAACTGCCGGTTGGCCTACAAGATGACGTCATACCTTCACCGACCTTATGACCTGTTTTGCGGTCCAGGAGTAATTAGCTTTTGAAGTGAATTTACTTAATGTAATGATAACGAAAGTTCTAATGAGGATTGAAATGTTTAAAGCAAACGTCTTAACTAATGTCAGTAGACCGGGAAGATTTTAAAACGAGCCGTTCATTCATAAATACACAAGATCGCTGTGAAAATACAGACCGAAAGACAACGAGCGCAGCGCTGAAAAGGGGCGGGACTACATGAGGTCTATAGCACTGGTTTAGACCCTATAGGAGTAGGAGCTAAATCCTCCAAAAGGAGTTCCTAGAACTAAAGTCTTCACCAAGCCTGACGTCATCAGATTCTAGTCAGAGTGTGAGTCTGATATTGCTCTATTTTGCTTTGATTTTGAGGCGTTTCAACCGAAACAGGAAAGAAATTGCCTCTGCACTCAATTGGATCGACAAATGCCTTGATCGCGGTTCTCTGTTCCTCTTTTAAAATGCATGCACTATCTACATCTTCTATAACAGACGCGATGGCTGAATCTACATTATCACATCTAAATTATCCAGCGGCAGTCATTCTTTGTTGTAAAATAATTCAACCCAAGCGCTCTTTGGTGACGTGGATAATTACGTTACTGTTGATCATCTGTCCGTCATCGTATAAAGCCAATTTGATTGGTCCGAACAGCTCTGGTTCAGGCACACTTGGGCCCTGTCCCAAATGGCACACTCCAGACTTGTGGACTTCCTCAGAGTCCACACTTTGGTGACGTCATGTAGTGCAGACCTATAGGGCCCTTGGCGCGAGTCCACTAGGGCGCATTGAGAGGTATTTTTGTGACAGACTCGATCGTCACGCCGAAAATAAAAAGACGGTCTGGTTATGGACAGGAGCTACAGGTTCGGGGAAATATGCTGCCTATTGTTGTGTTTACATATGACTCAGTAAATCCCTGACATTCGGTTCTATTTATTTAGTGAATCATAATGCGATCGTATTATTCAGCTCGCTATTATTAGCCGATGTTTGAGACATCAACCACTGGTCGATGACCATTATGTTTATAAACTGTAGGTAATAACTGGTCAAATGTACATCTAGGTCATAAAAGCCGTAATGATACTTGCGCTTAAATATTTTCTTCTCACCCATGTTAAGAATTGTCCGTGAGCGAAATCTCCTCCCATCCGTTGTCTGATTGACCTTTCGCAAGAATTCCTGGGTAGTTAAAGTGTGTGAGCCTGCATCCATGCGGGCTTCGCGGAAGACCGCTTCAAGGGTACAAAGGGGGCGCTGCTGAGCACACTTCAGAGCGTTAAAATGACGAATGGGACGGCCTACGGACTCGTAGACTCGGCGAGCACGCTCAATTTAAGTCCACGAGACCGAAAGTCCATGAAGTGCACCATTTGGGACAGGGCTTTGCTTCTCAACGGATCAGACCGAACTTCCCGACCTCAAATATAGTGGGCGGGGCTAAGTTCGGCTGGCATCCAGGCTAGTCTTTACCAGTTCTTGGGTAAAGTAAAAAAACTGGGTTCTTCTGCCAATAGTTCTAGGAGCTATGAAAAGGTTTCTCTGGTGCAAAAGCCCCTATTATTAGTACCTTTTGAAAAGGTCCCACCCCAGTGACCCCATTTCCAGAAAAGATTGGGCATTTTTGCAAAATCAAGAATATGTGATTTATTAATGCAAAAAAGAAAAGATTTCCAATGTTTCCACTGACCAACTTAAAGGGTTAGTTCACCCAAAAATGAAAATTAAGTCATTAATTACTCACCCCCATGCTGTACCAACCCCGTAAGACCTTCGTTCGTCTTCGGAACACAAATGAAGATATTTATGATTAAATCTGAGAGCTGGATCACTCCTCCATAGGCTGCCTAAGGGAACGAAACCTGACGGCCCAGAAAGTCAATGAAGAAAATGTTTAAATATTCCATGTGACAACAGTGGCTCAACTATAAGTTTATCAAGCAACGAGAATACTTTTTGTGGGAAAAAAACAAACAAAAATAACGACTTTTTTCGACTATTCCTTTTCTTCCTTGTAGGCCTGAAACGAGACTTCAAGAGATTTCCACGACGCATGCGCGAGAATTGCGATCTCCTTCAACTACTTCAGTTCAGTTCTCGCGCGTGCGCGTCGTGGAAATCTCTTGAAGTCTCGTTTCAGTCCTACAAGGAAGAAAAGGAATAGTCGAATAAAGTAATTATTTTTGTTTGTTTTTTTGCACAAAAAGTATTCTCGTCGCTTGATAAACTTATAGTTGAGCCACTGTTGTGACATGGAATATTTAAACATTTTCTTCATTGACTCTCTGGGCCGTCAGGTTTCAATCCCTTAGGGAGCCTATGGAGGAGTGATCCAGCTGTCACATTTAATCAAAAATATCTTCATTTGTGTTCCGAAGACGAACGAAGGTCTTACGGGGTTGGTACAGCATGGGGGTGAGTAATTAATGACTTAATTTTCATTTTTGGGTGAACTAACCCTTTAATTGTTTTTTTTGTAAATATAAACACATTTTGATTTTGATGGCATTTTGACAGAGGGCAAAACAAAAGTGAAAAGATTACTGTCACGGCGAAATTGCAAAGATGTTTCGAAAAACTGACATTGAGTTCTCAGTCGCAAAGACGAAAGGGACCATCCAGACTCTCATCAGAGACAGATGCAAAAGCAAACTTCTGTAATGGTACGGGGGTGCGTCAGTGCAAACGGCAGGGGTGACTCACATATTCGTGAAGGTATCATTGACGTGGAGGAGAGGTATTTATATTGCACAGAGACGCATACAGCCATTAAGATGACATCGTTCCTGACAAGTATCATTCTTTATGTGTCAAAACAGAGTGGTTTCTTAGACACTCTACACCTGCAGATCTGTGTATTGCTGATAATATATGGCCCATCATGAAAAGGAGACTCGGATAAGGACGACACAGACTGTTGAACGGCTGTCTTATATCAGGCGAGATTGCTAGAAAGCCTAACTGATTTTAAAATGATGTATATTTTGTCTAAATTTTGAGTGATTGGAAAAACCCAAAGTACAAAGATAAAATCGTCTGCCACCTCACAGTGCCAGTTTTTCTGAAGTTCATCTTCCGAGTCAGACTGAAACTGCTGCGGTCGGTTTTAGAAATGTGGTTTTGTCTGTTGGGTGGACAAACACGTTAGTAGGTGAGAATGAGCGTTCAGTGCGTGTGTGTTTTTAACTTATAGTTAAAGAGCTTCTTCCTGTCCTGATACTATTATCGGATTTTTTAATCTACTGGAGAAAAAACAAACAAGATGAGCAAATGTTTGACACAGAGTTTGAAACAGTAGGCTAACACAATTATCATTTAACTGCTCAAAAGTTTAGAATGTGTTTCTTGTCTTTTTTTTCTTCCAAATTGTTTTTTTTTTGAAGGAGAAAGTTGATAGCCTACATTATGATTCCAGACATATTTCTTACCCACAATCTTTTTGTAGAAAAAAAAAACAACAACTATTTCACAGTTTTAAGTGCTTCAGTGTTCATGTCATTAGTGAGTATAATTGAGTAATTCAAAGCATTTTCCTTTGAGGGTGTTAAAATACATGTTGAATCGATCCAATAAATGAAAACGTGAGCTCTGACTCAGTATTAAAACATAACTGAGATCATCTCTATCACCTCACATGCACATCAAGTGACACAATTTTCACATTATGTCACATGACTCATGCTGCGTCCCAATTCGCATACTATCCGTCCTAAATAGTATTCGAAAATAGAATTAGTACGTCCCAAATCGTAGTATGTTGAAATGAGTGTCCCAAAGAGACCTGAATGGTCTACTATATCCGGTCAGAATCCGAAGTGCAGATCGTTGCACACTCTAACGGCTGATATTGCCCACAACCCATCGCGCTTTGGACGAGGATTCGGTTAGAACTACAAACACGACTGAAAAGTGTTCAAAAACTACAGACATGGAGGACGCGCGAGTCCGACGGTTATGTAGTGAGGTTTAGACAAAGGGGTTTGGAGTGATTAATTATCAGTATCTAACCTGACGAAAATGTATTTATTCAACGTTGTCCACATTATATTGCATCTGCAGCATTGTGAACGTTTGCAAAGATACGTTTAGCCATTAACTTTTAAATGCATTATTATATTCAAATTCCAAACACATGAGGAGAGTCTCGGCATGAAAGACCCATGACTGGCAGATGAACGTGCGACAACAATTCTCTCCGAAATGGTAAGAAGTTATATTAGATTGAATGGAGGATTTTAACTGTGACGAGATGATTGACAGGGCAGTTTACGGTGACAGGAGGCACGCGACAGATCTGTCCGTTAAAGATGACGAAGTAGTCTGTCCCAAAGCTTGCCTACTCTTTTGCTACACACTCAAAAGTATGTACTTTTTCTTCACAAAAAGAGTACATACTTTTAGGGCGTAGTATAAGTAGGCGAATTGGGACGCAGCATTAGTCTTAAAGTAGGCTAACCTGTTGCATTGTGCTGTAATGCTGCTTTAGCTGCTGTTATTCAGAACCACCAGATGGCGCCACTCAATATCGAGAATGAAAAGTGATGACAGTAAATATGAGTTAAAGACAGTCAATCTGTAATAATTGTATCTATTATTTATCATTACAGCTTCAGGTCTGTCTTCAGTTCATACAGCAGGAATATATATTGTGTTCTGCTGACTGCTGGTGTGATTTATTATAAAAGTATTTACTCTGTGAAGATATGTATTTTTATTCTGATAGACCAAAGTAATCTGTGTTTCATTGAGTTTGTTATTATTATTATTATAAACAGGCATCCGAAGGCATCGCATTGATCAGTTAGGTGTCTTATATAGTTTATTAGTGATGGGAGAAACGAAGCTTTTCGAAACTTTGAATCAATTGAACAATTGCTTCGAAATAATGATTCACTGTTTGGAATCGCTCGAATCTCCACACGCTGGCGACCCCTGCTGGTCACAACTGTGTAAATGCAGCGAAAACTCAGACCAAACATGCATAAAAAACACCTTTTACAAACCCATTGTAAACGTTTTTATTGAATGTGTAATTCAATAAATTCAATAGCATTCAATAAAAAGTCTTTAATATGTGTAATTTTATTCAATTGTAGGACTGGTTAATCAGACCAATAAGAGACTTTTAACTACTACAACTCTTCCTTTTTATTGTACAAATGTGTCATTAAATGTCTAGAAATGTATACAATTGATCCGAGATCAGGTAAAAATCATGTAGACAACCAATAGTTCATGGGTTCACACTTATCCTCGCCCCCTAGCGGCAAACCATTGACATTGTCGAACAGTCATGACGTCACTGAGCCGCTTTTACTGAAGTCATGTGACTTTGCAGTAAAAAAAAATCGACTTTGGCTTTTATTAAATTTTTACAAAAATGTTTTGAAAGTGCCCATTATTATTTCATATTTGTTCTTCAGCTCATCCTCTGGGAGAACAGCAGCTGTATTTATAGCACACTGTAGATAAATGTAGCACTATTTTTAGAAAGATGTGATTTTCAGCATTAGACACTAGAGATCATTTTCTATTTATTTAAACAGGAGTAGACCAAGTAATCGAGAACAGTGAAGGGTGATATCAACATTTTATAAAGTTTCCAAGTGTTAATGTTAAGCTAAAAAATAAAACATTTAAGTTTCTGGATACTGTGTTATTTGTGCACTATTAAATTAAACTAATACACAGAAACAAATTGCAAACTTAACAATAGTGCTTATGAGAGTACATGTGTAAAAAAAAAAAAAAAAAAAAAAAAAAAAAAAAAAAAAACCCCGGAAGAAAGTCAGAAGAAAAACATCCTGGCAGAGATGTTGTATTTGATCACCGTTTTGCAGTGATATTTCCATACACGGCCTCCTTTGATTTCTGCAAGGAAAAATATACAGTCAATATACAGTCATTTTAATTGATTGTAGCCTAGGTGGCCTAACCTGGGTCTCGCCCATTTTGCATAAGTTTGATCTCTTGTTGATCACGGTCACTGTCCCGTATAGGCAGAAGTCATCAGCCTATCCAAATGAATAATGTCCGATCGCTTTGTCACTGATAATCACACACTTGTAACTTACTCAGTGCTTTGCATCTATAAGAATCTTATTCACAAATAAATCTGCAACACTTATTATGTGTAGTGAAAGGATACTTTGCGGTTTTGTGCAAAAAAATAATAAAAAGTGAAACCAGACTTCATTTGACTCAATTGCCATTCACCATGTAGAAAATAATAAGTGACTGATTTCAGCCCAGTTACTGTTTATAATGTTGGGGGCGGGACTTCAGATTCTAGAGAGCATTTGATTGGGCAGTAAATCTGATGTGAAGCTGAAGTGCAGAGTGATGTTTTCAAAAATCATTGATTAATATTGGCAGAAGTGAGAGATGGTAAGTTTTGAACTTATATCTTCTAAATGTGAATCTTGTCATTGTTTTGGAGCACACTAGCTTATAGATAACCTTAAAGAGTTAGTTCACCCCAAAAATGAAAATGTCATCCTTTACTAACCTTCAAATTGTTCTAAACCTGTAGCCTATGAGTTACTTTCTTCTGTTGAATACAAAATAAGAATATCTTAAAGAATGTTGGTAACCAGACAGTTGAAGGACCCCATCATAGCCTTCCATTATACAGCATGCATGAAAAATAATAATAATATGGAAGTCAATGGGGACCAGAAACTGATGAGTTACTATACCAACATTCTTCAAAATATATTGTTTTGTGAAGAAAGAAACTCATACATGTTTAGAACAATGTGAAAGTGAGTAAATAATGACAGAATTTTTATTTTTGGGTGAACTAACTCTTTAACATATTCATACCAAAAGGCCAAAACTTCAATTTCGATTTCATGGGGACTTTAACACAGTGCCATGTAATAATAGGCTTAGAGAAAAGCTTATTTGAATATCAAGATCATTTTGTTATTTCGTTGTGATTTTGCACATGCATCAACGTCACTTTGATTTTAGGGAATTGCAACGCTAACGTTAACGTTACCTCACGACCAATTTGTACGAGTGAGTAAAAGGTGGCTAATTCGTAAGAGAGGTGAGGTCGTATTAATTCGTACAAATGTTACCGTGAGATCGGGTTGGGTAAATTGATGGATGCCATCAAACCCCATAAGGATGACTTTTTGACGTTTTTAATATTATTAATTTTATGTTAGCCTGCTTTTCCCTTTCAAATAACGAAATAACAATACCAAAATTTAGATTTTTTTTTCGGAATTGACAAATCTGCGACGATAGTCACACAAACATCAATTGAAACCAGGGTTGAATCGGTAAAATGTCAACTCACCCCTATTGTAATGTTTTTTTCTAAGGTTTTTTGTTGTTGTTTCAAAGACAATTGTCGTTATTTTATTCCCATACCGTTGTTCCTGCGTACATATTTCCAAATGGCAAATAAAACAGCACGATAAGGACGAGCGCCAGCTCTTCCTCATCAAGTCTCCAACCCATAAAGTCTACCGTTACAACCTCTATGGTTACAACCCACAATGGAGATAAACTTTCTTCCGGGAAACACAAAAGACGGTGGTAGGCTGCTGGCAGTTATAGTTCACTTTAAAAAATATGCAATGATGAAAGTGAATGGTGACTGAGGCTGACATCTACTGCCTAAAAGAAACGTAACAGTGCGGTGAGTAAATTTAAGACTTTTTTTTTGCAACTAGGCCTAATCATTAAATAATAATTATTGTTATTGAGGAAAAAAACAATACATCTGTTCACTGACCGTCTGATGCATAGCCTATTGAATACAAACAAACAACAACTTTTTACAACAAAGTCATTAATGATCTTACCTTTTTTCGTCTTGTTGTTGGTTTACACAATGCAGAATCATTAATGTCTTTCTCCTGGGTCTGAACTGCATTAACAATAACATAATGCATACATGTTATCAATCTATTGAAATTGGCCTTATAAAAGATACATATTTCAAAATATGCAGTTTGATTTGATTACCCATTTTCTTCCTGCAGATGCAGAAGATCCCAATGACTGCAAATACAATCATCACAGATCCAGCAGCAGAAGCAGAGATCAACACTATCAGAGACACTGAGACTGGAGGAGGATAAAGAGACTGTGTTGTAATGTCTAAAGAGAGAGATTAATGTAAGTGAATGCATCAGTCTGATCTACAACAGAAGACAGAGATCAGGTCAGTAAACACACACACATATATCATCAGTGCTGCTGTACCTGCACATGTGTGGCAGAGTGTGTTGATGTCCAGATGTGTGGTCTGGTTGCTGATGGGATTGTTCAGCACACAGCTGTAGGGGTTTTTATCCTGATATTCCACCTCCAGAGGTAGAGAGAGACTGATGCTGAGATCACACACACTGATGCTGGACAATACACTCATTCCTGCGTACCAGGAGAGAGTCGCATCACACACATTTAACACTGATGAACACACCAATGAACAATTTGACGATGATGATGATGATGAAGAACATTGTGAAGAGTTACTGCTGATGACAGGAACAGGTAGATGAGCTGAAAAACATGACAGAATAGAGAAAATTATGAACAATCAATCTATATTAGTTGTTGTGAATTTTGTGTTGAGTGAGTATTTAGTGTGTTAACGGTCACTGAATGTGTCTTTCAGTTCAAACTATAAAATTCAAATGTGAACGTTTGGAAAAATGATCTCCACTCACCATAGACCAAAACATTGAATGTTTTTGATGATTTTTCCGCTCTAATTATCAGTAGTTTATAAACTCCAGCATGTTCAGTTGTGGTGTGTGTGATGGTCAGAGATCCAGTTTGATCGTCCAGCTTCAGTCTGTCTCTGAATCTCCCATCAGGAACATCATCATATGTGGAGAAGATTTGCTTCTTTTTTTTAATTTTAGCTATTAGAGAGTTTTCATCTCCAAATGTCCACCGTATATCTTCATCTTCATGGATTTCAGCATCGTCAGTGTTTAGAGTAACAGAATCTCCCTCCATCACTGACACTGAATCACCAAACACACCTGATGAAAAAACAGATTTACAGATTGAGGTTTTTGATGGTTTACAAAGCCAGAAATATCAACGGTCTTTATATGTGCTACTGTACACGGTACCGTTAAAGATAGATGCTCAGTTTCAAGCAGACAGAGAAAACAATGCAGAAGCACTTATGAATTGCTTATAAATAAATATAAATATAAAATGTTAAAAAATGTAAATAAATATATTTATAATATCAATTAATGGACTAATACAGCAGCATCATTTATGAAAAAAAGGAGAGATAATAGGTTAGTACTACGGTACTCTTCTTATGCAAGACTTGTATTATTAATAATAATTATTATACATATTCCACATATGAACATATTTTAGATATGAACTCAAAGTAGACAGGTTCCCAAAAACAACAAAAACATTTGCAGTCAAATACGACTTTCTTAAAGAGTTTACTTTTAAGATTAACTTTGACCCTGTTACTTTAATGTAAAGGAACGCCTTTCAGGATCAAAAAGATAGTTTAAATGAAAATCTGATTATTTAAAAGTTTAAAATTTGGCACAACAGATGTATTAGTTAAACCTTGATTTACGATAAACCCGTATGTTGCAACACATCCTCAAACTTTAAATTGTTTTAAAATTATCTGCTGTTGAGGAAAATCAATGTGTAAGGGTACATATTTATTAAAAACAAATACTGCTTTGTAATAAATAATTATTGCAGATTGAACGTGCATGTTTATTTGTGCATAAATACACTCACACACTTCTGAACTGAATCCATTCAAAATATATTCGAATATACAAGAAAACAGAGATTTACAGAAATATATGTACATTCACTCTAGAGATTTCCATTCATTTACATGCCTTTCAAAATTATATTTTAGTTTAAAATTCTGAACAGAGACTGAATTCAAAGTTTGTAGATTTCCCAATATTCGTGATTCGTCCGGTACATAACAGCAGATGAAAATAAATTTCATTTGAACAGTAT
Source organism: Tiaroga cobitis (assembly GCA_030578255.1). Lineage (NCBI taxonomy): Eukaryota > Metazoa > Chordata > Actinopteri > Cypriniformes > Leuciscidae > Tiaroga > Tiaroga cobitis. Next base: position 25,532,287 of record CM060612.1, read on the forward strand.
AGCAGCTTCATTACTCTAATATAGGAAAAGAAAAATTAAGTCATACATTTTTTTTATTACTTACCGATTAGACTCAAGCAGCACAAACAGAACAAAACAAACATGTGAAACATTTTCTTCAGTTGTTCAGTGTCTGATCTGAAAAATGCCTGTTAAACACACAGCAGAAGTGTTGATGTGATGTGTGAATCCTCCCACGACACAGTTTGACCCTCCTAGTTTCACAAACCTGCATTTGCATGATGTACTATTATATTTAACTTTAACTTTAACTGTTCTTAATGAGCAACACATTAATTATTTGTGTTATGTAACTTGCTTTTTGTAAGGTACAAAAGCTCTCAAATCGTAGGGGGTGTATATTATTATTGTAAATGTACACACCTAAAGTGTACATTAATGCCGAAATGGTACATATTAGGGGCTTTCACATCAGGTAGTTCTATGAACTTAGTTCTAGAAACTAGCCACCAGGGTGGTTCCCCGAGAACGTTTCAGGTTACGACTTTAACCCTAGTTCCCTGAGAAGGGAACGAGACGCTGCGTCAACGACACTTTGAGAACGCCCGTGCGTGATTGCGTCTGTGGCACGGATGTTAACTAGTCCAATGGTGAGAGTGAACATCACGGGCGGGTGACGTCACGTCCAGGAAAAGATAAAAGCTCATCCGGTGTGACCGGCGTTAGCTACGATATAGCTGAAGGAAGTCGATCACAGGGATGCAGAAAGTTGTCACGGTTCATGAATTCACGGTCTCTTTTCTCGTCTTGTGTGTGTGTGTGTTACGTGTGAGTGGTGTCGCTGATCACTGCCGCTGATCCACACCAGCCGAGTCTAATCAGCGTGCCAGCTGCAGCTGATCAGCGATCACTATTTAGTCTCTCTGTTTTCACCCTGTCTTTGTCAGAGTGTTGTGGATGTTCCCGTGTGTTCCCGCATGTCCCTCGCTGTGTTCCCACCTGTCCCTCGCTGTGTTCCCACCTGTCCCTCGCTGTGTTCCCACCTGTCCCTCGCTGTGTTCCCACCTGTCCCTCGCTGTGTTCCCACCTGTCCCTCGCTGTGTTCCCAGCTGTCCCTCGCTGTGTTCCCAGCTGTCCTTCGCTGTGTTCCCGCCTGTCTCTCGCTGTGTTCCCGCCTGTCTCTGGCTGTGTTCCCGCCTGTCTCTGGCTGTGTTCCCGCCTGTCTCTCGCTGTGTTCCCGCCTGTCTCTCGCTGTGTTCCCGCCTGTCTCTCGCTGTGTTCCCGCCTGTCCCTCGCTGTGTTCCCGCTTGTCTTTGGCTGTGTTCCCGCCTGTCTTCAGTTCCTTTTTGTTCGTTGTCGTCCAGCACTGCAGTCTACCACGCAAATCACTTCCTGATCTCCGGTTCACTTTCATCTCCGTTCTTCCTGGATCATCTCATCACCACCTGACCTTCAGTCTTCTCCTGATTTATTCAATCACGCTCCCGGTCCTTTTCCTGCTCTCTCTATCTCAATAAACCCTTTTACTTGCAATTGAACCATCGTCGTTAAATCATTACAAAAGTATGGTAGGGCGACGCAGCGTCTCGTTCCCTTCTCAGGGAACTAGGCTTACAGTTGTAACCTGAGATGTTCCTTTTCGAGGGAACTTGCGCTGCGTCAACGACACTTTGGGAACAACAATACCCAAACGTCGGCCATAAAACCTCACAAATGTGAGCGGGGAAGACCAGCCCGCCACATTACACACCTCCTGTAGGGAAATCCCTGAGATTAAGGCTTTGGAGGTCGCCATACTCTTAGTAGAATGAGCTCTGTCCACCAAAGGTGACGGCTGGCCAGAGGACTAATAACCAAGAAAAATAGCCTCAACTATCCACTTGCTGATTGTCTGCTTAGACGCTGGTAGACCCTTCGTAGGTGATCCAAAGCAGACAAACAGCTGATCTGATTTTCACCACAGGGCAGCTCTGCGGACAAAAGATTCAGCTTTTCCTGGTCCGGAGTCATAAAAGTAGGAGGACAGAAAGCTTGCAACACGATAGGCCTTGGTAAATTGGTCGGCACTTTAGGGATGTAACCCTGCTTAGGGTAAATAAATGCCTTGACCATTCCAGGTTCGAATTCACTTCGTGAACGTGCGGGGTGATAGAGCTAGACCGAATGGAAGCACATGATATTGGTGTTCTTTGCCCCCGAAAGAAAACCTCAGGAACTTCCTGTGCTGAGGGAGGTTGGAGACATAGAAGTATGCGTCTTCTAGATCTCTTGTGACAAACTAGTCCTAAGATCTGATTTGAGTCACGATCTGTTTGAATGTCAGCATTTTGAACTTGAGTTTCTTAACTGCACGATTCAACAGCCGGAGATCTAGTATAGGGCCCAACCCCCCATCCTTTTTTTGGAACAATGAAGTAACGGCTGTAAAAAAACGATTCTCTGTCGAGGCACCGAGGGTGGCGGGGTTGGCAGAATGGCCTCCTGAGGGTACCAAGTTGGAGTGGGCACCGTATACTGAGGTGTGCACCACTCCAACACAGTTTGGTCTGCCCTCAGAGGTCTGACACCAATGGCGTCAGGGCCTTTTCTGAGCCGAAGCCTTCTTAGCCTGAAGAACAGTCCTCAGATCCGACTTCAGCTTTGAAGGCTTCGGCTGAGAGTGTCGGCACGACCCCCATAATTTTTGTGGAGGAGCACGGTACGCGACATTCTCCTTCTGTTTGCGCCCGGTATGAGAAGCTAGACGGCTGGGGCTGCTCACGCCCAGCAGCCCAATGGGTTTGGGAGCGGCGAGGGAGATACTTTCAGTGTAAAAATCTGAACAGAGACTGAATACAAAGTTAGGAGATTTCACAATATTCATGATTCATTTCACACATAACAAATAATCTCATTTGAACGGATACTGTCAGGAACAAAGGTACAGAAGCTGTGAGTGGAGCAAGACCCTTTCGAAAGGTGCAGTTATTAATCCCTAAAGGATGCATATTAGTATCTTAAAGGTATACATTAGTACTTACATTATTATATTACTTTTGAAGGTGTCACCCCTGTGACAGCTTTTGTACCTTTTCTTCTGAGCGTGTAGCAGCCACTGTATTACTGGGGAAAAAAAAATTAAACCATACATTTTTTTATATAACTTACCAATCAAACAGCACCAGCACAGACAGAAGAAAACGCATGTGAAAAACATTGTCTTCAGTAGTTCAGTGTCTGATGTAATACAACTATCTGCTGGAAACACTCAGTCTGTGAATCCTCCCACGACACAGTTTGACCCTCCTAGTTTCACTCGCTGCATTTGCATATCATATAATGTTATAGTTCGTCAAGCCCTTATGAAGACTTCAACTGTTCTTAATGGGTGAAAAATTCTTTATTATAATTTAACATACTTTTTGAATAGTCGCAACTGTGTTAAATGGCTAAGAGCATAACTGATTTTAAAATGGATGCGGATGTTAATTCAGTTCTTAATTTTAGTGTATGAAAAAAATAAAGTACAATGTTAAATGCGTGTCTGATCTCATAGTTTTACTGACGTTCATATTCTGAGTCAAACTGAAACCTGCTGCGGGTTATTTCTTCCTTTCTTCTTTTTTTGTGGTTTGATCATTTGGGTGAATGGACATTTTATATGCGAGACTAGGCTCACAGTGTGTGTATTTGTGTTAGTTTGTTGGTAAATAGTTTCTTCCTGTCCTGCTTCTATATGAACAGCTTTGAACTTTAATCTACAGAAACATGATGAGGAACTGTTTCACACAGAGGCAGGAAAACAATTGAAACACGATTATATTTAACACTGCCATTCACAAGTTTAGTCTGTAAAAGTGATTTATTCTTTTGTTTTTAAAAAATATAATTTTATATCAATTTGGTAAAGAATAAAACATTCAAATTCTAGAGATTGTACTGTGATGCTTAGACATTAGGATGTGTGTTGAATGTGCATTAAGTTGTTCAAGATCATGAGACATGTTTGTCTGAGAGTGAAAGTGTGAATCGATGATGTTCTTCTGCTGTTTGTTTGCATGTGTTACATTTACAAACTGAAGCTGGATCATCAGACTGGATCTCTGACCATCACAAACACCAGAATCACAGACTGTGGACTTTATAAACTAATCATCAGAATTACAAAGAGCTTCAGTGTTTCTGCCATCAGTAAGTGTAATTTAGTCTTTCACTGCATTTACTTTAAAGGTGACATTTTTGACCCTTTTCACAAGATTTAATATAAATCTACGGTGTTCCCAGAATGTGTATTTGAAATTTCAGCTCAAAATACCCCACAGATCACGTATTGTAGCTTTGCCCATTTTTGGGTGTAAGCAAAAACACGTCATTTTCGTGTGTGTCCCTTTAAATGCAAATGAACTGCTGCTTGAGGGATGCTTGCACACGCTCTCGCTTTCCCTCTGTCCCATACGCGCGCGCTACGCGGTTTGAAGCACAATCTCTGTCTCGCCGCGCGTGCGCGCTCGCTCTAGATTCCAGGAGATTTTAACTATTTTGTAGCATAACTAGTTGATCACGAGTGGCTCAACAGGTAGATATAGATAAACTCATCTTCCAGGCATTTGACCGACCAGGTTGACACTTCAGCGTGAGAAATCGGGGGTGTGGCGTGAGAGCGTGTGAAACCAATCAAATGCGTGTGTCTCACGGCCAATGCGTGAGAGTTGGCAGCTCTGGTGTAATAAACTGACCTGTGTAAGTATTAATTCAGCACTTGCGTGTAGTTCGGTAGAATGAAATGTCCTTATTCCTTTATATCCGCAGGACTCGCGCTGCGTGTGGCGCTGGTATATGTCTAGCAATCGCGCCCTGCTTCATACCACAGTCATGTTAAAAACATCAATGTATTCACTCATCAGATTTTCATGATATGTACCCTTTAAGGAATGTTAAAATCCAACAGTCTAGTGTTGGACACACATCCTGATGGGTCACACATATCATCAGTATAATAGTGTTTCCTGTTGAGCGCACAGTGATGATGCTGTTCTTCAAAAACACACCAGATGGAGCCATTTATCAGTTCAATATCATATCATATCATATCATACAACTAATGATTAATGCAGAAAAGTATCAAGTTTCAAACATATCAAAGGACCTCAACTTTTGACCTTTACTCAAACCAACTGGCCATTCAACTGTGTGTTGAGCGTATAGGACTTGATACTGTAGTACAATCCCTTAGAATAATCAGCACTTTCTTAACATCTTGAGTGGGGGGTAGGGGTAATCACTTCATTTGGGTCATCAGGTGGGAACCCTCATTCCTTGGTGTTTCGTTGATAGGCCCACGACACCTCCAAAGGGCTCAAAAGCAACACTGGTGTCCCAGCTGCGCTCCCCTCTGCTTTTACCCCTCTTGGTCATTTTGTGGCGCATTTGGGATTCTTCTGCTTTGCTCAGCAGCCTCTGACAGTGACCTAACAGCTTATCGGAAGGCTGGTCCTCTGACTCCCAAACCTCTGCAACCAACCTGTACTGGGATCAACTGGGTTTTCCAGCCCCGTTGTACTTCTTCGGCTGCTAGGTCTGAGTACTTCATTTTTTACGTTCATTCGCTTCACTAATTGTCGCCTCCCATGACACAGTTAATTCCACAATGAACAGGGATGTTGGCTTCACTGTAAGTTGTCCTGCTCTTGTGAAGGCAGTGGATTTTGAGAATCCATGCTTTGGAGGAGGAAGGGCATTGGTGGTGGTTCTCCTTCCTTCCAGGATAATATCCAGTTGTCTCAGGACCTGATTGTGCCTCCAGGTGTAACGGCCTTGGGAAAGACTGGTTTTGCAGCTGACGAGGATCTGTCCTAGCGTTGCTGGGGTTTTGAATAAGAGGACATAATGGATCTTCTCCAGTCCACTGGTTTATGTTCTTGGGTGTGAAGAACATCGTAGGTGGCTCTGATGATGAAGCTCAGCCTGTCCCTTCCATCTCCCAAAGATCCTTACAGGTGAGCTTACGTTTCTCCAGGTTTTCCCAGTTATTCCACTGTCCCTGTTTGGACTGCGAGACTGCCTTTGTGCATCTCTGCCTCCTCTTGCTGCCGGACCTCGGCTACCAGCTTTCTTCTCTGGGCAGATGTTGCCTTGTACCATATGGGTCGGCTTGTCCCGAGTCTATAAACCCTCTTCCCTGCTGCACCTGTCCTACAATGTCTCCATGCCTGAGAGCAGATTGTGCTTGCTGTACGGCCTCAGTCAATGTCCACTTTCTCCCAGTTGCCAGTCTGGGAGAAGCAGCTTGTATTATAACTAGGGCCGGGACTTTAACGCGTTAATTAAGATGAATTAACTACAGACTTTAACGCGTTAATTAATTACACAAAAAATTATTTTTAATCGCACTTATTTTTGCACCGCGGAACGTTTCTCACTGGATGAGTTTCGGCGGACCGATTATACTGGCGCACCAACTAGCGTTCATGACGAAGAAGCTGACGAGGTCGCTTTGGTTGGCCGGTGAATGGGAAATTTTGTTACAAAAACGGATGGAAGCGTCGATAAGAGCATGGTTGTGTGCAAGCTATGCAACAAGGAATTCGCTATTGCTATTAGTGTAGTGTAGTGTAGCAATATGCTATTGCTACACTTAATGGCAAAAATCACTGGTCTGCTGGACTTGGTTGAACAAAAATAAACAATATTTTGTTGCTTAAGCTTATGTATTCAGTCATTATTCAATGGTATCCTAAAAATCCATGTGAAAAAAATTACTTCTCACTGTTCTCAGGTCAAATATTTATGCAATTAAAATGCGATTAATTTCGATTAATTAATTACAAAGCCTCTAATTAATTAGATTACTTTTTTTAATCGAGTCCCGGCCCTAATTATAACTGTCACTTTAAAAGCTTTTTATTTAATATACTTATATTAGATGTTGGAGCTGATTCCTGTTTATGATTCTAGATCATGCTGTATGCATATGGCTTGTGCTATGCATACTATATATTATTTATCATCCATTGTGTTTTTGTGGTTGTTTAATTCTCACCATTTTCACTTACTGACAATAAGGGGGGAAAAATCCCACAGACTTGGATTGAAGGAGGGACCTGAGCCATGTCTAGAGACAGTAGATCACAGAGACTCGAGGTCGGCTCGTTGGACCAATAAACAAACAAACACCGAAAGAACCCTAGTATTATTGTTCCTGATGTGAAGTCTTATTTTGAACACTAGATGGCGCTCTATACAGAGGTTGTTAGATTATGATTATGATGTTGTTAGATTAGAACTACTCCATTATGTATATGAAAATACCTATTTCTACATTTAAAACTATTTATTTATTGTATTATAGCAGACGTTTCATCAGTGATTCATCTGTAATTCAAAACACATCATTTGTAAACAAACTTATTCAATAACATATTCAACAAACCCAAAAACATGAGTGAACTTCATTAGATCACCCAATTCATGTGTAAAATTCAAATTTATGAGATTTGAACCTCAGAATAGTGATGAAAAAGATCTCTACAAAATTAAAATGGGAGTACAACACACATACAACAACAAATAGGCAAAAAAAAAAAAAATTCTGAATGACCAGTGAATGTCCATTTATTTAATGAATTTGAGGTTTAAGGTCGCCCACTTTACCTGAATCCCACTCAAACACAAACACATTCAGTCAAAGTGGGCCAGCAATATTTAAACACTTTACAAAAAACAGACACATTTTTAAACATTATATTCTTTGCAGTGTTATAGTGTGTACAGTTTACATTTAGTGTTTAGGTTAGAAATGAACATCTGAATCTCAAAGGGTTTTTCTATCTTTCACCTTGAGCGAATTCTGCTCTGACGTGTGGCCGCACCCACCAGTGTCATATTGCATCAAACAAAACTATTTTATCTAAGTTTTAACCTTATTTGTTTTACCTTTACAGTGTTTTTGTACACTGTTTATGCTTCTAAAAAAAGTCTGTTAGCAGTGTTAGTTAGTTTCTCCTAAAAAGTGATGAAAATTAGCAAATTATTAACAAACGTCAAACATAAATTGAAAATCATACCTTGCATTTATTCTTAAAATATTGACCAAAACATTGGCAGAAAAAAACAGGATGACCATTATACGAAAAAAAGGTTTCAAGAATAGTTCTTCTTAGAAGGAAGTGTTGCAGCTAGAAAAAACGACTGAAACTAGCACTGCTTAACTTCACGATCACGGCATGAGTATAAAAGATCACGATGCATATGCACACAAGGTATATATATATATATATATATATATATATATATATATATATATATATATATATATATTATAGTTTGATTTAAGACCTTTTTGTCAAACATCAGCATTGATAGGTTCAGTATCACGTGTGTTGTAAAGTGGTTTCTCTGTTGAGCAGGAACGGAAAAAAAACCACCTTCAACCACATGCTATTCACACACACACTTTTCACACCTCAGAGTGTGACGATCACAGACTGACATCAAACACACACGTCCAGCAGCAGAAATGTTCTCAAGCACAAGCTGTTCTCCTAACCAGCAGATCAAACCACATTTCTGTACTGACAGAAATAATTGAGACCACAGCAAGGTGTCCGTTCCTTTAGTTTCATCTATATTTTGCACTGTAAGAGTAAAACATGAACACTCTAATGGATACTTGTTACACAATTTGTTAAAAGTCCTTGCGTTTCAAGATTAAGTTTAAGCACCTTTGCGTTGCTCAAGGTTGCTTTACATAGTACATCACGAATATGCATATGATGCACACGCATAAGGCCACATGCAGCCACATTATTGATAATACATATCAAACCTATATGTTTTTAGCTGGGTCTTGAAAGTAGATGAAATGTTATGGAGAGTGAGGGGTGGTGAGTTCCATAGGAGCAATAACACAAAATGACCCTCCAACTTTGAGGTTTTTATGAGATCTTTTGATGAATTTTTTTGATGATCTTTTGATGATCTTTTTCCCCCTTAGATGGTCTGCTTGTGTTTTAACCCCGCGCACGAGCAGATCTGTTTCTTCTCTGTTCAGTCTTTCCACTGGCAAATCGCGAGCGCAACTGGCTTTTAAAGGGAATTGGAGATGAGACTCTGATTGGTTTATTTTGCACCTAACGCCCAAAACACACCTATTATTTATTAAGAGAATAGAGTCAGCCCTTTTAGACCATGCGCCGGGTGCGCCGACCATTTTTCCGTTGACCGAGGCCGTTGCAGGAGGTTCCTAGTGAAATGATCACAATCTGGGTCTTGTACTCAGAAAAAAGACTGAAGTTTGATCATATTCTTATTGCGATTGGTGCATAATCCACACAATCCTCCTCTTTAACTTTCTGTGAAAAAATGCATAACACAAGATATAATAATAATAATAAATGTGATATGACTTTTATAAACATCTGATGGTGCTGTCGTGTTTGAGAGTTATGTGATAGATCATTATAAAATGGAAACCCATTTCCACACATAAGAAAAAAAATGCTCTGATAAATCAGTTACGACATAAGTCAAAATTGTGACATGATATTAAAAATTCTAAATTATGATAAACCAATTAAAAAATGTGTATGTCATAGCCTACTGTAATTTCGACAGTCACAATTTGAACTTTGTATGTGATATTTTTTACCTTTTTAAGTCATAAATTAGATTTAATTATAAATGATAAACATGTCATAATTACCAGACCATAATTATTTTATTTTTTTACAGTATGTGTGGAAATGGGCTTCTATATTATAAAGACAAAATCAGACGCACACAGTGATCTACATCTGATTCTCTGCTGAAATTGTACAAATACTCAACAAATTAACAATAAATGGTCTCACCAATTTCTGTGCGCTTCTGTTGTCGAATGTTGTCTCAGCGTAAGTGATGGACTCTTCTTCACAAGTCTCGGCTGTTTGAACAAGTATAGATGCATTAAAACCACAAAATAAAAAAAAATAAAAAAAATGGTTCTCCACAATATTTATTTTTTGGCTTTTAACTAAAATAAATAAATGTTAAACACTGGAGTTTTTAAAAATGGCATTAACAAATTGAATTTACCATTAGGCCTATAACTTTTTCCACACACAAAAAGTTCCTTAAAAAATGTGTTCGTCATAAAATTGAGACATTCTTTACACATAAATCAAATCAAATGGGATGTTTGACAAAAGTAAATTCTTTTATATTCTTTGTGTTTAATCATCGATTAGGCTCAACAAGCACAACAAAAGTCATCATTCACTTTCAGTGATTTTAAAAAATTGAGATTTTAATTTGATCACCAGCATGTAAGATAGTTCATAAACTTGAGAAAGCTTTTTTAAGTTTTAAGATTATGCGGTGTTGATGATGCAGTTTGAGAAATGCAGAATCTGTTTTTGTGCGCGTGATACGAGCGACGTTTGGTGTCATTATATAGAAATAGATATGCATTATGATATGAGTGTAGTCTACAGAGAATAACAACACATATTGGTTTGGTTTTGTATAAAGTTTAACTACAAAATTATGAAAATAATTTTGATTAAATGATCAAATCAGTTGACTGGTTTAGAGCATATTTTCAAAATATTATTTGTTATATTACTTATTTACAGCAGTAACACTTGCCTTCTTTGTCAATTGTTCTACATTTCCTGCAGACGCAGTAGATCCCAAATCCTACAACAATCATCAGAGATCCAGCAGAGATCAACACTATCAGAGACACTGAGACTGGACGAGGAGAAGGAGGAGAGAGTGTGTCTGTGTAATGATGAAGAAAGAAGTGAATGCATCAGTCTGATCTACAACAGAAGACAGAGATCAGGTCAGTAAACACACATATATCATCAGTGCTGCTGTACCTGCACATGTGTGGCAGAGTGTGTTGATGTCCAGATGTGTGGTCTGGTTGCTGATGGGATTGTTCAGCACACAGCTGTAGGGGTTTTTATCCTGATATTCCACCTCCAGAGGTAGAGAGAGACTGATGCTGAGATCACACACACTGATGCTGGACAATACACTCATTCCTGCGTACCAGGAGAGAGTCGCATCACTCACATTCAACACTGATGAACACACCAATGAACAATTTGATGATGAAGAACATTGTGAAGAGTTACTGATGATGACAGGAACAGGCAGACGAGCTGGAAAACATGACAGAATAAAGAGAAACATGAACATTCAGTCTAGTTTAGATGTTGTGCATTGTAGTAAATATATAGCAAATATATATTTAGCAAACCCAAATATACTTTGTGTTGAGTGAGTGTTTAGTGTGTTCACGGTCTCTGAATGTGTCTGTCATCTCGAACTATAAAATTATTTAACGTATGAATATGTAAATAGAATATGTGCATGTTTAGATAAATGTCATCTCACCATAGACAGAAACATTGAATGTTTTTGATGATTTTATCGCTCCACTTATATCTAGTTGATAAACTCCAGCATGTTCAGTTGTGGTGTGTGTGATGGTCAGAGATCCAGTTTGATGATCCAGCTTCAGTCTGTCTCTGAATCTCCCATCAGTAACATCATAATATGTGGAGAAGTTTTGCTTCTTTTTATTCATTTTAGCTATGAGAGATTTTTCAGCTCCATATTTCCACAGTATGTCTTTGTCTTTATGTATTTCAGTAACATCAGTGTTTAAAGTAACAGAATCTCCCTCCATCACTGACACTAAATCACCAAACACACCTGATGAACACACAGATTTTACACAGATTAAAGATTCTGATGGTTTACAAAGCCTAAAATCAGCTGAAGTTTTGATCATTTACATGCAAAAACACTTAGCACTGATTAGATCACTGATTAGATCTATTGCACCAATTAGAACTAAATTAAATGTACATCTTATAGCTGTATATCACTGCAATATGGACATTAAAGAAAAATAAAATGTGTAAAATGTCTTCATAAACTGCTACTGTAAACTGTAAACAGCTACCGTAACAGAGAGACCGACAGATCAAGCAGAAACAGTTAACATTGCGGAAGCGCTTATGGATTGCCTGAGACTGAAGTCAAAGTTAGTAGATTTCACAATATTCACGATTCATCTATACATAACAGCAGATGAAAATAATCTTATATGAAAAGTTTTACTCTGAAATGGAAAAAAAAAATAAGCCATGAAAATGTGTGTATAACTCACCGATCAGATTCCACCAGCATGGACCGAAAACAAACATGTGAAACATGTTCTAGTTTTGAGTCTGATCTAATAAAACTTCCTGCTAAACACACAGCAGAAGTGTTATGTGTGTTATGTGTGAACCCTCCCACAGTTTGACCCTCCTATTGTCACAACCTCACATTTGCATAATATACTATACTAGTTCATCTTGCTGATATTAAGACTTTAACCGGTCTTAATGGCCAAATTATTTCTTATTTTGTCTTTGAACTTGCTTTTTGTAAGATACTCTCAGAAAAAAAGGTACAAAAGCTGTCACTGGGGTGGCACGCTTTCAAAAGGGACCTTATTTACCCCTTAAAGGAATAGTTCACTTAAAAATAAAAATTCTGTCTTCATTTACTCACCCTCAAGTTGTTTTAAACCTGTATGAATTCCTGTCTTTTGCTGAACACAAAGGAAGATATTTTGAAGAATATCAGTAATCAAACAGTTGATGTACCCCATTGACTTCCATAGTAGAAAAATGTTTTTTTTTTCATACTATGGAAGTCAATGGGGTACATCAACTGTTTGATTTTAAAGTTAACTATTCCTTTAAGGGTGCATATTAGTATCGTAAACGTACATATATGTGCCCGAAGTGTGCATATAACTACCGAAATGGTACATATCAGTACCTTTTGAAAAGGTTTCGCCCCAGTGACGGCTTGTGTGCATTTTTGTACTTTTTCTGAAAGTGTAGTTGACTGACTGTGTTAAATGGATAAAAAGTAAAAGAATATTGTGTGAATTGAGGATGAACTACATTTCATGGTACAACCCAATTTTCAGAAAAGTTGGGACATTTCTACTTCACGTTTAATTGACAAAGAGTCGATAAAGTACAAAGAAATGCGTTGAAGAAAATAAGTCCAATGTTTTCACTGACCAACTTATGTATTTTGTAAACATAAACAGATTTAGATTTTGATGGCTGCACACACTTCAAATAAAGTTAGGTATGATGCAAAATCAAAGAGATATAATAATATAATAATAATTTGTTACATTTATATAGCGCTTTTTTCTGGGTACTCAAAGTGCTTCACATGGAAGGGGGGATCTCCTCAACCACCACCAATCTGCAGCTCCGCCTGATGATGATGCGACGGCAGCCATATTGCGCCAGAACGCCCACCACACACCAGCTTACTGGTGGACAGGAGACAGTGATGAAGCCAATCAGTATATGGGGATGATTAGGAGGCCATGATGGACAGATTTGGCAAATTTGGCCAGGACACCGGGGTTTCACTAGCCTGGGTTTCCCCATGTTGCCTTTGCGCAGCGCGATTTTATTCACGCTGCTAGGCAGTCTGGATACCATGGACCAGATTTTCGCCTCAGCGAGAGAACCAATCACATAACAGGGAGGGAGCAGCAAGACGATGACGATGTCTATGCGACACACCGAGGCAGTTTGTTTATACCTATGGATCAAACATGGCAGCAGACGCGGAGTTACCTTTCGATGCAGCCTTAGATATTGTTCTAAGTAGTTTAGAACGCAAATAAATCTCTGACCCATCGTCTTCTTCCTCGTCTAATTTCTATCGCTCTACATACGTCATCTGGTATAATTGAAATGATTGGCTATGAGCTACGTACAGGCGCATTTGATAGAGATTCGTAGCACCCAATAAACGGCTCTGGGCATTCGTAAACCATGCCTCAAATACGAGAAAATGAATATGTGGTTCCCAGACCACGTCTCAATGTCAATAGCCGCGTTTCCACTGCCGGGCTAGGGCCGGGCCAGGGCTAACAGCGAGCCGAGCCAGTGGTCTCGGGCCTTAAGCACCGGGCTTGCGTTTCCACTGCCGGGCCAGTAGCTCCGCAGCGCTGCCCTAAACCCCGCCCCTAACACGCCTTTCTGGATCAAACGTCATACATACAACCCAACCCATTTCATGCGGATATTATGAATTTATTTATTTTTTAAGTTAGGAAGATAGCATGTATATTAACTCACCGGCCGTGGCTGCAATAGTGTCCCGATTGTCTCGCGAGTTGTCACTAACAGAGGGACGGTGACCCAGCACACGTCCATCAAGTCGAACCATGGAAAGTTCCTTTTCTGAGCTCCGCTTTGTCCGTTGTGCGTTTTAATCGCCTTGAACAATACTGCGCCCGCAACTTTTCTATTTTTTCCTGAACTTGGAGCGTTGATCGCTGCATGCTTAGCTTAGAAAGTTCAGCATCGATGTATTTAATAACTTCCTCGTTTCTTCACACGCCGTCAAATTGACGTTGTACCCTTTCTTCTGCCCAAATGCTCAGAAGAGCTTTGCAGCGATTATTTTGCGCGATATAAAAAAGTGAAATGTGCATCTTGCTTCAGATCATATAACGTTCCATAACACCGATAAACTCCGCCTTTTACCTTGAGCACGCCTCTAGCCCGAGCTGGCCCGCTTTGGCCCAAGGTATTCGACGGGCCAGAAATCCTGGCCGTTGGCCCTGAGGAAGCCCCGATCAAGCCCCGGAAGTGACAGTGGAAATGCGACTGGCCCTGGCACGCACTAGCACGGCTCGGCCCTGGCCCGGCAGTGGAAACGCGGCTAATGAGACGTGGTCTGACGTTAGCCAGACTAGGGTTTCACCCCTAATACAATAAATGCCATGGGATTCATAATGACCACAGAGCCAGGACCTCGGTTTATCGTCTCACCCGAAGGACGGTGCTTGTTACAGTATTGACCTATGGCTAAGCCACGCCCCCAAACGCGATTAGCCAATCACAGTGTGCATAGCTAACCCAATACACTCGGACATTCTCTGCTTCCACGTCCATTGAAATGCATTGCAGTTAGTCAGTTTTCATTAGTTTTTATATGTTTTTTCTTGTCATTTTAAGTTTAAAATGGTCAAACGTTGTGCATGGGGTACATGCAACTCCGACACTAGGTATCCAGAGAGGCTGGGCGACGGTGTGTATTTTTTACCCTTTGCCAAGCAACATCTCAACCGAGATAAGTAACTTATTTGCTCTGGATTAAGTTATGCGGTAGACCACAACACCAACTAAACGTGGATAAATTAAACAAGAATTAAACAAGGATGTCTACATCTGTTCTAAGTCAACAACGTATTTGAACGTTATCTTTAACATCTCTAACGTAACGTTAGCCTAACATTAGAAAACGTTGACGTTAGCTTCTAGCTACGTTGTACATCATGTCACTTAGCTTCATTAACGTATCTTTAAATAACCAAGATAACAAATGTTAGCAATGTTGTGCTGAATGATTCATGTAAATACTGCAGTGCATGACCAATGCTGATCCTCTATCTTGTTGTCTGAAATGGCGATGGCAACGAGATGCGGTTTATCACGTTTACACTGTGACCTGTTCATTTTTGCCTGGAGCTGAAGCTTTTCAACCTTTTTAACAATAAAATTATTAATATAACCCTCCAATGAATAGTTAAGGCCCTTGTGGTGACTTCGAGGTGATATATAATCTTTCTGTCTCCAAAAATCATCAATTGCCTCCTGTGAAATGTCTCCTACTGTGACAGCGCCCGTCACCGAATGTTGACAGTTTGTCCGAGTGAGTGGAGGGGGCGTGGCTTAGCCATAGGTCAATTGTGTCCCTGTCACTCTACTGGGGCGTTAGGACCCACACAGACCCCAGTGTGAGCGCCCCCTGCTGGCCTCACTAACTCCTCCTCCAGCAGCAACATCCAAGTCAAACTGTTTTGAAACAGCCCACAATAAGTAGGTGAACTGGTAATAGGTGAGGGTATCGTATGTGGGTACATAAAGAAGCATCAGCCAAAAATGGGTCATGGTTCACCCCTTTGTGCCAAATATCATGAGAGAATTCTCAAACAATTCAAAAATCACATTTCACAATGCAGGATTACAAAGTATCCAGGTGTTTCACCATCTTCCATACATAATACTGTGAAAAGATTCAGAGAAATCTCAGTCCGTGTAAGTGCAAGGCAGGAGACCTCTGTTGAATGTGCGTGACCTTTGACCCCTGATCTGCTAATGCAGCAAGAAATGCAACTTGAATCTCTGTTACTCAAGGAAGGGTGATGTGACACAAACATGTCTCTGTCCTAACTTTTATTGGAGTGTGTAGCCATCAAAATTTGTTCATATACGAAATAAATATAAAGTTGGCCAATGAAAGCACTGGAAATCTTTTCTTTGTACTTTTGTCATTTAAATGAAGGTTGATGAATCAAAAAAAAAAAAAATATATATATTTCTTGCATTTCTTGCGTTTTATCATTTAATCAAATGTCATCGTTATATTTTAAGAAACCATTATTACCATGTTGATGTGTTTCTCATTAGTATCATTTTGATGTGTTTACCATTATCATTATTTGAAATGTATGTTTAATACTTTTCTTTTATTAATCTTTATGCCTCAAATATTGCTGACTTAGGGCGAACTTTTGTACTGGCTGTTTAGATGAGGGCAAAAGACTGTACATTTCCGATAGGCAGACCACAAATGCTCGAATATCTCAATAAAGTGGTAAACGAATGTTAGCTGAACACCTTGCAGTGTACGGGCAACACCTCAGAGTGTGAAAACATGGAAACTAGATATGTGTGTGTCTTTAGAGCCTGCTCGATGTGAGAGGAAAGTCATTTTAACTGTTCATTTTACACTGTTAAATTAAACTTTTAATCCTGTTTATGGATTAATTCATTTTACTCTTCGTTTATTATTTAATTGTCTGCTGTTAAGAAATACATTTGACACAAATCACATATTCTTGACTTTATTTGCACCTTTTCTAGAAATGCCAGAAAGCCTAACTAGTGATTTTAATTGTATATTTTTCCAAATTTTTATTGAATGGAAAAACCCAAAGTACATAGATAAAATCGTCTGCCACCTCACAGTGCCAGTATCACTGAAGTTCATCTTCCGAGTCAGACTGAAACTGCTGCGGTCGGTTTTCTACAGAAATGTGGTTTTGTCTGTTGGGTGGACAAACATCTTGCAGGTGAGAATGAGCGTTCAGTGCGTGTGTGTTTAGTTTGCAGTTGAAGAGCTTCTTCCTGTCCTGATACTATTATCAGATTTTAGACACTTTAATCTACTGGAGAAAAAAACAAACAAGATGAGCAACTGTTTGACACAGAGTTTGAAACAATAACACAATTATCATATTTAACCGTTCAATAGTTTATAAGGTGTTTTCTGTCATTTTCTTTAAAATTTCCACCTGTGAAAAAACCCCCCAGACTGTCAGAGCTTGGTTGGAAGGAGAGAGTTGAAGCGTGGATCTATTTTCAAAGTGGTATCAAATTGGGTAAAAAAACACACACACACAAAACACCCTGTGACACGGGTGCTCAGATAAACTACAGGACTAACTATATTTACATACAGAATAAACAGAGTGAAAGGGGTAGATAAGGGGTCTGTGGCTAAATATGAGTTGTACATAGTTCATCCGGTTTCTGATGTTCACTTAAGTCATGTGAGGCTAATGAGGAACAGATAAACAGGAAGCGAGAGATTTCAAACTAAACGTCCTTGAGAAACTCCACGATAAAAGTCCTGAACGCAACATAACACAAAAACAGCTGGAGCCTGAGAAACTGCTGAGAAACTGTAGTTATTGTGGTTTATTGAAAATATGCAGTGAATATTATATGATTGTGGGGGTGTGGATCAGGATGTGGTTTATATGACTTTCATTATTTTGCATCATCCATTAGATTAATTTAAGTTTGTCCGATGGAGATGAGTGAATGTGTGAATCAATGTTCTTTTTATTTGTTTGTATGTTACATTATGATTCCAGACACATTTCTCTACTCACAATCTTTATGTAGAAAAAACTATTTCACAGTTTTGTTTTTTAAGTGCTTCAGTGTTTCTGTCATTAGCATTTTCCTTTGAGGATGTTAAAATACAGCTTAATGTTTAGTTAAATTGATCCAATTAATGAAATGTGAGCTCTGACTCAGTATTAAAACATAACTAAGATCATTGTAATGTTTATATTACTGATTTCGTGTTGAATGGTGGTCGTCTCGCACCCCCCTGGTGCCTGTGAGCCCCAAAACCACCCTTGCAACTTTGGGCCGGCGGGCAAAAAACAGATCTGATAAAATTCTGATAAAATGAGCATCAAACAGAAATAACCCGGCGCCGTATACATGTGGTGTTGGGCGCGCGCAGCTCTTAAAGGGACCATACCTTATTTACACTCGTTACAGCGTCCATCCTACTGAACAGGCACCGGTGTATAGGGGGAGGGATCCGGCCGTGAGTGCGAGCCATCTCTGCCAAGGGGGTAATCCGCATCAACCGGAAGTTGAAGCCGGCCGGGTGCCGCCATGTTGTAGCAGAACTTCACTTGCGTTAGCATTTCCATTGACTCCCATTCATTTTGGCGTCACTTTGACAGCGAATAACTTTACATCTGAGGCGTTTAAAGACTCCATTTGTCCATTATTTATTTCTAAAGAAACACAACAATGTATAAAGGGCTCCATTACCTTCTATGTTACATTATGGCCCCGTAGAAACAGATTTAGTAAAAATAGGCTAACGATTGCGTCATAACCACTCGACTCTCTGTCGCGCTGTACAGAAATTACCGTACAGACAGGAGGAGAAGCTCGCAGGCAATCGGGGGGACGTCCCGTCAAGGGAGAAGCCCATAGATAATGAGTCCATAAAAGCAACGGAATACTTACTCCTGCTCACTCACGCCAAAGAACTCTTTGCTCAAGTTCCCCGTCTAGCAAGATTAACGTTGGCAATTTTGACGCACAGCTACTAGAAGATTCACGTCTGTCAGACAGGTTGCTCACGTCATCAAGCTTAGTTTGAGTCGGTTTGAGTCTGCGCATCAGGAACGGAAGTGCTCAAAAATCGCTAAAAATGGGCTTCAACTGTCTCAACTGAGTTCCAATGAGATGGCTCTGTCCACTTCTTATACTGTCTATGATCCCTGTGTGAGTGCTATTCACGACAGTACAAGTACTCCACAGCGACTCTAGGGGTCGCCGTTTGACAAAAACGGAATTGCTACTGAGTGCTGCTTTAAAGACAGTCAATCTGTAATGATCATTACAGCTTCAGGTCTGTCTTCGGGTCCTAGCAGGAATGTGTTGTTGTTCTTCTGGGTGATTTACTATCAATGCAGAAACTCTGTGAAAATATGTAGGATATTTTTATTCTAATATTAAAATAATGATTCACTGTTTTGAATCGCTCGATTCTTCACACGCTGGCGACCCCTGCTGGTCAGAACAGTGTAAATGCAGCGAAAACTCAGTCCAAACATGCATAAAACACCTTTTACAAACCCATTGTAAACGTTTTATTGAAGGTGTAATCTATTAAAGGCAATTAACAAAGCATATAGTAGCATTAAATAACTAAATAAATAAGTGTCTGTATATGTGTTATTTTGTTAAATTGTAGGATTTGTTTTGTTTGTTTTATGGAGAGACTGGTTATCAGACCAATGAGATTTTTAACTACAGCTTTTTCTTTTTATTATACATATGTGTAATTAAATGTCTAGAAATGTATAACATCGATCCGTGATCAGGTAAAGATCACGTGGACAACCCCAGCGGCAAACAGTTATGACGTAGCGTAGCCTAACGAACCCTCCTTGACTGAAATCATGTGACTTTGACAGCCAAAGGAAAACATAAAGAACGGTGACTGGCAGTCTGATTGTTCGAAACAAATGATTCACAAAGGTTTCGAAGCTTCATGAAGCGTGTTTTGAAAGCTCCCATCACTAGTTTATTTTCAGCTTTTTTCTCTGAGAACAGAAACATTTATTTATAGCTCACTGTATCGGGTAAAAGTAGGCTGCTACTATTATTAGAGATGTGATTTTATGATTTGGACACTAGAGAGCGCCGATGTGCTTGCGCTAAAATACCCAGAACGTGTGTGATACTGTAAAAACTATTTATCTACAGGAGTAGACCAGGTGACCCAGAACAGTAAAAGAGTGAGATCAAAATTTAATAAAGTTTCCATGTGTTAAGCTAAAAATAGAACATTTAGTTAAGTTTCTGCCTTTTGTGCACCACTAAATTAAACTAATACACAGCCACACAATTTCAGACATAACAACAGTGCTTATGAGAGTGCAGGTGAAAAAACAAAACAAAAAAACACCTTAGATGAAACAAATAAAATAAAAGTAAAAGCAAAACAGAGTCAGAAGAACAACATCCTGGCAGAGATTTTGTATTTGATCACCGTTTTGCGGTGATATTTCCATACACGGCCTCCTTTGATTTCTGCAAGGAAAAATAGAGTCAATCAAGAGCACCAGTTTAAATACTTAAAAATAATAATAATAATAATAATTACATTTTATGTAGGCTTCACAAGATCCTATTAAAGTTTCTATAAAATTATTTATTTGACTGGGCATCGTTTTTAAGATTTGAACATTTTAATTGATTGTAGCCTAGGTGACCTAACCTTTGGGTATCGCCTATCTTTTGCATTGATCTCTTGCATTGCCAACGGTCTCTCTCTCCCCGACCACGACAAACACAAAAGTCTACCATTACCCGCGATGGATATAAACTTTCTTCCAGGAAAACGCAAAAGGTGGTGTAAGGTAGAATGTTAGAGACTGAGAGTTACGCCTGTTTCATTCTCCGTTTTCCGTAGGCTACTCATGTTAACAGGTTTAAGCCGGTTTAAGTTGTTCGCACTGCAGGAGCGTTTCCGCACAGAGTATTCTTTTTGCTGTTATGCACGTGCTGAACTAAAATAACAGTGCATGGTACGTGGTCAAAATACTACCATATTTCAGTCATCTTTTTACTTTAACCCTGGTATAAAACAAGGAAAACTAGGCCTAGAGGCCTACACTGAAGGTAATAATTAACACGGTGGACTATCCACATCTGTTCACTGACTGTATGATGCACATGGAACACAAAAATTCGATTCGATTCGATCGAAATTCGATTAACAATTTCTTGCAACACAGATTGGTCTTACCTTTTTTCGTCTTGTTGGTTTACACAATGCAGAATCCTTCATGTCTTTCGCCTGGGTTTGAACTAAATTAACAATAACATAATGCATACATGTTTAAAACAACAACGTTTTCAATCTAGTGATGAAATTGGTGCCTTATAAAAGATACATATTTTAACATGCATTAATTGTTTGTTCTCCTGACCTAATTTTTTACGTTTCCTGCAGATGCAGCAGATCACGACTGCAACTATAATCAACACAGATCCAGCAGCAGCAGCAGAGATCAACACTATCAGAGACACTGAGACTGGAGGAGGAGAAGAAGACTGTGTTGTAATGTCTAAAGAGAGACATTAATGTAAGTGAATGCATCAGTCTGATCTACAACAGAAGACAGAGATCAGGTCAGTAAACACACACATATATCATCAGTGCTGCTGTACCTGCACATGTGTGGCAGAGTGTGTTGATGTCCAGATGTGTGGTCTGGTTGCTGATGGGATTGTTCACCACACAGCTGTAGGTGTTTTTATCCTGATATTCCACCTCCAGAGGTAGAGAGAGACTGATGCTGAGATCACACACACTGATGCTGGACAATACACTCATTCCTGCGCACCAGGAGAGAGTCGCATCACTCACATTCAACACTGAACACACCAATGAACAATTTGATGATGATGATGAAGAACATTGTGAAGAGTTACTGATGATGACAGGAACAGGCAGACGAGCTGGAAAACATGAGAGAATAAAGAGTAGTATTAATACATCTACACAAAAATATTATTTCCAGCTCAATGTGAGTGTTTAGGGCACTGGTATTCAAATGGTGGACCCTCATTGGTTCCATCCGGACCGTGGGACATAATTGCGGCATTTTACCATTTCTAAAGTTTATAGCGAGCAGCACATCAAAACAATGAAGCAGTTCCCTTTCAAAAGCTTCTGTCTATGCTGATTGATTGTAGCGCTATGGAAACACTTTGTGTGTGATTGGCTATGAAGAGTGTGTGCAGACACAACAATGAAATCGGCCTTGAGCTTGAACCTCTGACGGTGACGCCATTGGAATGTGTTGCTCGACAGTAGCTACAAATAGATGTGCAACAGGTGTGCGTCTACAACGCGAAGAGAAAAATGAGCGTCACACAAGGTAAACGGTGTGTGCCTCCATGTTCGCGGCCCATTCCTGAATACAACACACACTAGTTTTGCTTTGTGTTTGGGGGGAAGAGCCTTCTGTCCTTGTGTTTGAGCATGGTGAGTGTGAGGACTGTGAAACGTTTACAGTTAAAGTGCTTCACATTCGCTTTGCTTATTTTCAAGGGCTTGCACCCACAATGCGCTCGTGGGGCTTGTGTATCGATCTGGGTGAGGGGCGGGAGATGGGTCTGTCCCTATCACTCACTCTATCTCCATATCGGGATGTTCCCTTTGCCGGACTTTGCCCTTCGGCTCGGAGGGAGGACAATGCATCTCTTGTTTCTGTTGGTATTGAATACGAGTTCGCCGCTTCTGAGCGTTCCTCCCGTAAGGACAAAGTGCAAGAAGAACTACTTGAGATGGTGACTCATGTAGTGTCCAGTTAGTTCACACCTGGCATGTTTGGTTAGATTAAAACAAACCCTGGTGCTTTGCTCTGTTAGTGTGGTTCATTTGAATAAGTGTGAACGCTGCCATCTGAACCCTGGAGCGCACCAAACAAGCGGACCGAGACGATAAAAGATGGGTCTTGATCCGCTTCCAAACGAACTCTGTTTCGGTTCGGATAAAGTATGAATGCAACACGGACCAAAAACATGTAAACGATCCAAAAACAGGAGGTTGAGACCCCGAAAGGACAGAATGCTCAAGCATACCTGTTTTTTCTGGTCAGTCACGATGTTGCCCATCACAGTTCGTTACAGCCATCAGAACCACGTCTCCTCGCAGCAGATCTTCGTTTGTGTGTGACGGAGGGATTCCTGCTGCTGTTTTGACTCATTTTATAAGCTCTTTACGAGTTCTCAGCTGGTCAGAATACCATCATAAACAGGCTAAGCATATACAACGAGCACATTTATCCCAGAACACAGCATTGTTTTGGATGTTAGTAGTTCCGTCTCAAACTAGGCAAGACGTCATACAAGCCGAGAATCAGGTTGTGATTGAATCCCTTTCCTTTGGGTGATTAAAATGCCTCCTCGCTAGGCATCCAGCTAGATGTAAGCTCCACCCATTTGCTCTGTAGTGAGCAGCTTCTCTATTCTGGCTATCACCAGACCAAGCTCAATCTTTTAAGATCGGACATTATTCTGGGGAGTCTGCTCTGTATTTTCTACTGCACAAGAGGCGTGATCAACTGGCATAGTTCAAATGACTCTGTACGCAATTGGATAGTACTCCAACCAATCAGACCAACGATCCAGGTGACGTACTTTTCAGCGAAAACTCCAAGCAGGAAACGTGTCAACAAACGTTTTGGTGTGAAGCATTGATCATTGGTTTGCAGAAGCAGCAATGGCATCGAGCGATTTTTGCAGGTTGTACAAAAAAACTAAATATAAAAGTGAGTGGTATGTACACCCTCTCGAGCGATTTGTTTGCTAAACTAAACTAAGCCATTGAGCATCATCGAGAGGTTAAAAGGAATTGGATTTGATTAAACCCTCCAATAGAGTGCCAGGTGGATAAGCCAGTTGGTTTATTGGTCCCCGCAAAATTGTAACAGAAGCAGGATAGAACAATATACAGGTATCCAGCCTGATCTGCAGGACGAAATCAAATCGCCGGCAGATCGGGCTGGGTTTACCCAGTCTACAGGTTCTCCCTTCTTTGAGGACCTTCATAGTGAGTTAACTCCCTCATGAGGGAAACCTTACACATCGCGTGTCTTTGTGACGTCGACATTTTCGGCTATCGTGAGTGTGTATGCATGCGGTTATACGAAGATGCCTTAGGTAGAAGTGTCTGGAGTATTATTAAAGAAACCAACTCTCCCCACTTAAGCCATTCAGAACAACCTCCACGCTGGTGGGGAAAGACTTTCAGGGAGCAGCTGCAAGATATAGCGGTGTAACAGTTGTACCAGGCTGACCTGTTGAGAGCAGGTGGTTCAATCGACAAAGAGTCGTTCTCTGAGCTTCGTTGAGCCACAGATTTGTCTCTTCATACAACTAAAGCGACCATTCAATGGTGGTCTGGTCGCCACAGAGAGACCTCTGTGGTTGAACCTAACAGGCATCAAAGACAGGACGTTTCTGCTCGATGCCCAGGCTGTTTGGCGACTCGGTTAACACAGTTGCCATCAGGTTATGGGAGGTTAAGAGAGACGTTTGTCCAGTTCCTTTCTCGTCGCACTCAAGGGAAGGGGCTGTCGACCACCCGGCCCAAACCCAGTCCTGCTCAGAGACGTGAGGCACAGAAGCAGAGTGTGGCGAGTCGCGCTACCACTCGCTAAGATTGGGGACTGGCTCGTCGCTCTCAGCAGCCTCATAAGAGACCCGATGCACAATGTGTAACAGAAGAAGTAATGGAACGGCCTTAATAAAATTGGAAGCTTCACATTTCTTTTTTTAAATCCTCCAAAAATCCCATTGACATAAACAAGGTTTAAAAAAAATAAAAAAAATAAGCTATTATATATATATATATATATATATATATATATATATATATATATATATATATATATATACATACATACATACATACATACATACATACATACATACATACAATCAGTGTCACAAATGCTGTTGATTTAATTTAATTCCTACTGAATATGTTTTCAATAAAACATGAATATGTGAACGTCTGGACAAGTTACCTCTACTCACCATAGACAGAAACATTGAATGTTTTTGATGATTTTTTCGCTCCAGTTATCTCTAGTTGATAAACTCCAGTATGTTCAGTTGTGGTGTGTGTGATAGTCAGAGATCCAGTTTGATCGTCCAGCTTCAGTCTGTCTCTGAATCTCCCATCAGGAACATCATCATATGTGGAGAAGATTTGCTTCTTTTTATTCATTTTAGCTATGAGAGAGTTTTCAGCTCCAAATGTCCACATTATGTCTTTGTCTTTATGTATTTCAGTAACATCAGTGTTTAGAGTAACAGAATCTCCCTCCATCACTGACACTGAATCACCAAACACACCTGATGGACAAACAGATTTACACAGATTAATTGTTCTGATGGTTTACAAAGCCTAAAATCAGCTGAAGT
The DNA here is from genome assembly GCA_030578255.1 of Tiaroga cobitis. Lineage (NCBI taxonomy): Eukaryota > Metazoa > Chordata > Actinopteri > Cypriniformes > Leuciscidae > Tiaroga > Tiaroga cobitis. Next base: position 25,557,585 of record CM060612.1, read on the forward strand.
TTTGTGAAATTGTGAAATGAAAAACATTCAGAGTAAACCCAGAAAAGCAAAAACAAATGAAAGGGGAGATATATGAACATAATATTAATTAAAACCTTGACATTCTTAAATATTTAGATAAGTAGTTTTTTTTTTCTGACTAATGAATGTATATTGCTTTTGTAGTTGTTCAGGGCTAATTAAGATAATTAAAACCCACAAAAATGGAGATGTCCTCTCACCCCACCCCAACCCCACACATTTTTTTTTTTTGGGGGGGGAAAGCATACAATATTAAAAAATTACTCTTAAAAAATGACTTTATGCATTTGTTTAGCCTGCCTTGTCGTGTGTACCCTCACACTTCTCCCTCTCCTGCTCAGCACTTTTTATCAATCTTTACGGATTGCTTCCGCTTTACATTCATAACTCTCATTTAAACAGGCTTCCGATCACCTTATGTCCGATCGCTTCTGAGGACGGCCACTGACTATCACATGAAGTGATTTAGCTTGAGTTTCTAATCAAAGCACCATTGATACATTGATACACTGTCAGGAAAAACCTGCAAATATCGGGGAATTTTAAAATGGTCCCAGGCCCCGTCCCAAGTCATGCAAGCTGGGCCTCAGATTTGAAAGTAGCACAATGGAGTCTCCACTAGATGAATCTGCATTCATCATAGCAATTTACATTATTTTCCATGACTTTTAACATCAGTGAAGAATGTTACTGATATTAAGCCAAAAAAAGATAACTTACCAGTTAGACGCCACCAGTAGAAACAGAACAAAGTAAACACGTGAATCATTTTCTTCAATTGTTCACTGAAAAGTCTGATAAAAAAGTTAATGTCTGCCGTCTCACATTGAGACTCTAGCAGCTCACCGTCTGAGTCAAACTGAAACCTGCTGTGGTTGGTTTTCTTCCGAGATGAAGAGTGGGTACAGTGCACGTGTGTTTATTTTCTAGGTGAAAGAGCTTCTTCCTGTCCTGATTAATGACTCTCACGGTTAATGCCTGCACAACGAATCTCACAGTTAATGCCTTCACAAAACAGCTTTTTATTATCAACCTTGGTTTATCATGGTTGACCAAGTTAAAATCAACCTTGGTTGGCCAAAGTCCTGAATCCATCAAAAACAGTCAAATCAGTGTCAGAGGTTAAACTAGACTCTTAATAATCACGCATCTTTGCTAACATACACATATTGACAGCTAAACAAAACACTAAATAATACACCAGAACATTTTTTTTGGCTGTGAGCTGTTAGCAGTGAATGACAGAGAGAGAGACAGTAGCTGTATTTACATGGGCCATTATAATTTGATTGTAATTGGACTAGTAGCACAGTCGGCTAAAAAATCTGCATGATTGATATTCAAAAACGATAAGCAAGCACTGCTTTGTTTAAGGTTTGTATATCTGCAGACCTAGTTTCAGTTTTCCTTTCTGAGTGATGAATATAGACTATTGATACCTGCTGATATAGACAGATATTTACTTACACGCAGGCGCAGAATCAATCAAGCAATCTCTTTATTTGTCCCCGTAGGGAGATTTGTTTGCAGGACTATCAAGTAGGCATTACATCATACCTCACACCACACAAAGAACCTTCAAACATACTGGTAAACACACACTAATACACAACACATAATTCCCCATACCCCACACCTTACTACCGATTAAATTAGGCATACCAGACCAGCTGAGTATCCTGCCTATTTAGCTCGTGCTGGTCGACACTTGCCTTTAAGGCCGATATACTTCAAACGAAATCGAAGAACAAACTGACATGATGTCATTTAGAACAAAATCAGGCCGAAAAGAACTTCGTTTGGAGGTCGTTTTTGGGAGTTTGAAACAGCTTGCCAGAGGAAACTCCCTGGAAACCTGGTAAACACCTGGTCGGTGGCGATTATGTAATAGGTAGGCTAGGTGTGCCCTGAGGCTCCGTCCTCTTTCACGTTGAAATCTTTACCGGTTGATTTCCTCGGTTGGAGGCCGTGGAGGGCAGACTACAAGCACTGTAAAAGGTTTTGCCACAAACTCAACAGACTTGCTTCTCTCTTGTATGATTTCACACGAGTCTCTTCAGGCCTTACTGTACATTAACATTCGGATTGAGGCTGTGTGTGACCTAATTTAACTCATTTACACAAATTGAACATTTAAATAAAAACAGTATAATAACAAAAAATAAATAACAGTTTTTTCTTTGTTTTATTAAGAACAAACAATAAGTGCAAGTGCAACCGTGATCGAAGTACTCTTAATTTTGCGTAAGCCTAATTTGCGCATGAAAGCTCAGATTTTACTTTCACTCTCGGATTCGCGATCGCACGTACTCCGTGTACATGGTTCTACAAGATAAGACATTTGTCAGACGCTTAGACTCTGTTGCGCAAACAAATCCTCCGCCATCGTCACGCGATCAGTTAACTGTGATTCCCGCTGGATGAGCAGAGCAGACGTTTACAATAGTTTACAATGGTTTTTATTTTTCTAAAAACAGCAAAACGACAGTGGATGCGAAGACGCGGTGGGCACCGTAATGTAATGTGAATGTAGCGGTGGCATATTCAATGCTAATTTCACCCTCATGCTCCGTCCTGGCGATATCACGAGACAGCATTTCACTCGACGAGAAATCTCATCACATTTTAGTCTGACGAGATCTCGTCACACCCCTACAACTTACACATTTCTTCTTCTAAATCAGTTGTGCCACTGCTCACTAAAGAACCGCTCTCTGTTTTAGATCCTACTGTTCTTCCTCTTGCAGTTGGCATCTCAGATACTACTGATGAAACAGACATAGTAAGTCAACAGGATTCATTTACAAGGTCTATTAGATTTCTGTGGAGAGTACCATCTTTTTCTGGACTGACTCAGTTTAGTTGACTTAACACACACTGCACCTCCTCCAACTCAAACATTGCAAACATCGCTTTTACAGGTGCTTGTGAAAGGCTTGTCTAAACAGATGAAAGTAGGCACCACAACTGTTTGAGTCTATCACTAGACACGTCAAAGTAAACACAATGAACTGGTTCATTTGTCTTTCTGAATGGTATACATGATGATGTTTGTGTCCATTATTGCACATTTCATCATAATGCTGCATTCGCTTTAAGATGTTCATGACCCGTTTAATCTTTGAAGCTCTAAATGCAGCTAATTTTGTCTTGCACGTCTGTAACCACAGTGGCTGACACCGTCTGGCTCTGCCTGTTAAAGTAGGATACACACACCACTAATTCATGCTATCGGTTGACAGATCTCTGCTAACCGCTCTCAGTGTTTTGATGGTGGTGAGGCTCAATGTTTACACTTTTCAGGGAGATAAACGCGAGTAAGAGAACGTATGTTAACATAAAAAAAAATCGTCCCCTTTAAGAAATAGGAAGGTAAAGGTACTGAATTAAGCCTGTACTGCTGATACTAGTAATCTTTAATCTTTATTATGATTTACTATCCTGACATTTTTTTGGTTCAACTATTTGGACAACAATTCTGATTGACTGATGATCAGAATATTTCCCCCCGCTTTTCACTAGATTGGCTGTTTTCACTTACAATTGTATGCTTCTTTCATTCGTGCTGCCTGTTTATCAGAATATGTTTTTGTAGATATTCTGAATTTAGCTCAAAAGTATCCAAAGGGTCGGAAAATATTATTGAATATGGCTTCTGCGTTCTTGATTGCTATACTACAATCTACTGTCACAATCCTGCCTAGCTTCCATACCCCTATTTGCACTTTCAGTTGGCAGTTGGTGTTTGTTTGTTTTGTCTCTCTCTCTCTCTCTCTCTCTCTCTCTCTCTCTCTCTCTCTCTCTCTCTCTCTCTGTCTCTCTCTCTCTCTCTCTCTCTCTCTCTCTCTCTCTCTCTCTCTCTCTCTCTCTCTCTCTCTCTCTCTCTCTCTCTCTCTCTGTTTAGGGTAGCAGCAGGTGCTGTGGGTTACATGTGATGAATGACTTTGACCTTGATGCCACTCCAACGCCATGAGTTTTTGTGTGTTTATTAGTTATTTATTCTTTCAATGTCTTTTTTCTTCACCTGAGTTCTGCCTTTCTGAGGGCTAGGAATAATCAATGGAAAACACTAATCCAATGAAAATAAATGTAAACGATCTATTTTTTTACACAAGGAACACAGCGAAAAGCCCTTTGCATAATGGCAGGAGCGTTCACGTCATCGCTCTCATTGTGTTGAATTAATGAAAGAACTGCGTCTCCAGTGAAGTAGAAGAACAGAACGCTTTTATGAATAAGATTCTGCATTCATTTTCTGAGGGGAAAGTTGTGAAAATGAAGTTTCTCTGTAATTTGCTCGCAGTGGTCTTGTTTTTACTCGACAACGGTAAGACATTTACTTGTTACAATCTTTCTTCCAGTGTTTGTGTGAATGTAGATGCTGGAGTGACGGAAGGATTCAGGTTATTGTTGGACAAAAGTCACAGAATTGGGTGTAACATCTGTTAACTTTTATTGCTTTCCTGTTTTGCTTAGTTAAGCTCAGCTCTAAAATATTTTTTATCAGCATAGCACTTTTTGGTTATAATAGTTAAAGACAATACACAAGTTACACCTTGCAGAATCTGCGAAATATCAATAATTAAAAAAATAAATAAGAGATCGTAGATTATGATTGTTACTTAGCACTGCAACAAATGTTTTATTATGTGTACATATTGTTCAAAAGTTTACATACACTTAATTGATTCTCGGTATGTGTCATTACCTATATGGTCCATGACTGTTTTTATGATTTGTTTTATGATAAATTCCATGTTTGTCCTGAGCAGTCCTGTTCTGCCCACAGTTCTTCCGAAGAATTATCTAGTTCCTGAATGTTCTTTGGTTTCCCAGTATCTTCTGCATAATTTAACCCTTTCCGGCAGTGACTGAATTATTTTTGAGATCCATATTTTCACACGGATGACACCTGAGACACGACTATTACAAACGGTGAAGACATATACACTGATGCTCCAGAAGGAAACACAGTTCATTAAAATTCAGGGGGTGTAAACTTTTGCACAGGAAGATTGGGGGTCAAATTGTTCTTATTTTGTCTTCTGGAAAATTTAAGTATGTAACTTCTGTATGGCAGTACTAAAACACAAGATCTTTAAATTCAATAAGAATAATTTCCAATCCTCCTGTTCAGAGGTTTACACCCACTGGCTCTAAATGTGTTTTTTTTTTGTTGTTTTTTTTTTTGCCTTGAGCATCTGTGACTGTTTGCAGCTTTTGATCATCCAGGCAGCAACACACACTGTTAAGAATTAGGAATCAAGCATATGTAAACTTTTGAACTGGATCTTTTGTGTAAATTCAGTTATTATTATGTCTTGTGGTCTACATGTAAACAAACATCATGTGACTTGAACTGTAGTTACTCTCAAATTACTTTGTGTGCAGAAAACAATCAGATTATTTTTCTTGCAAGACAAACATTTTTTTGTGCTATTTAATAAAATTTCAACAGAAATAAACGTGAATAACTTTAAACTAACTAACTAACTAACTAACTAACTAACTAACTTACTTTAAATATAATTATATATATATATATATATATATATATATATGTGTGTGTGTGTGTGTGTGTGTGTATAACTCTGCAGGGCTGAATTTTTCCAGATATATTTCTTTAATCAAAATCGTCATATTCGAAAATTCACAGCACTATTGTTTATTTTTGTATGGCTTGTGTTTGTTCTTTAGGTGTGTCTGGTGTTGGATCAAATGAAGTGTCAGTGTCAGTGTCAGTGATGGAGGGAGATTTAGTAACTTTATACACTGGTGTTCAAACAAACCAACAAGAAGTTATTAAATGGTATTTTAATGACACTCGTATAGCTCAAATAAGTGGAGATCTAAGTGATATCTGTACAGATGTTCAGTGTGAAGATGGTCCTGAGAGATTCAGAGACAGACTGAAGCTGGATCATCAGACTGGATCTCTGACCATCACACACACCACAGACTCTGGACTTTATGAACTGAAGATCATCAGCAGCAAAAGCAGCAGTGACAAGATCTTCCGTGTTTCTGTCACGGGTGAGTCATTTAATGAATGTTTAAATGCAGTTTATATATGTTTAAAGCACATTGTCAATGTGTTTATTGCTTTTTTTATTTTTTACAGTGATATTCTGAGTTATTTTCTTTACTTATCCACATGAAGGAGACAGATAACCTTTACAAACTTGCAGCACAAGTTCATTTTATAGAATTATCTCACTTTACATAATTAAAGCTTAGTTTGGTATAAAACTAAAGGCCAATTCTCTCAAAATAAAGTATGATAAAACTATAAAGACCTACATGATGATACATATACTAGCGTTCACAGGAAGCTTCAGTTGAGTTTAAATGGAGATGTCATGTCATCTCTGACCAACTTCAATTATTATCTGTTTAAATGAGCATTTGATATAAATAAGGATCATTCTTGATCTCAGTTCTTTCATGTTGTGGAGGGTTGTTGTTATTTCTCCAGTAAAAGATCCTCCAGCATCTGTTGGTTTGTGTTTCAGATGTTTCTGCTGCTGAACGAGATGAAGTGAAGAGAGAGTCAGTGAATGAGGGAGAATCTGTCACTTTAGATCCTGATGTAATAAGAAACCCAAATGATGTGATGACGTGGTATGACAATGACACTCATATTGCTGAAATCACTGGAGATCAGAGTAAGATCTGTACAGATGATCAGTGTAAAGAGAGATTCAGAGACAGACTGAAGCTGGATCATCAGACTGGATCTCTGACCATCACACACACCACAAACACAGACTCTGGAGAATATATACTACAGATCAACATCATCAACAACAGCAGCTTCAGCATCAGCAGAGTGAAGAGATTCAGTGTTTCTGTCATTGGTGAGTGTATAATCCAATCAAACAGTTCAGTGTTTTTGAATCAACCCAATAACTGTTGTGGACTGTTTAAAAATAGTGAGTTTTGACTCAATGGCACTTTAACTAATGTTATTAACATGAAATATGCAGTTTTCCTGTGAACAGTGTTTGCTGTTGATCTCTCAGTGCTGATGCTGTTTTAACTGCTGTTGCTAAAGACAACAGATGGTGCCATTTATCAGTTAAATCCAGAGCCGGACAGTAACGGAGTACATTTACTTGAGTACAGTACTTAAGTACAATTTTGAGGGATCTGTACTTTACTCGAGTATCATTTTTGGGGAGTACTCATGACTTTACTCAAGTACATTTGAGAGGCAAATATTGTACTCTTTACTCCAATACATTTCTATCCATAACCGTGAGTACTGAGTACCCGTGACTACTTCTAAAAAAATTTTGAAAAAAGAAAAATCTAGGAAACCCTCAATTTGTTGTTTCCCTCTCAAACGTGATTGGATTGTGCAGGCGCCACAGATTGGGACAGCCTATCAGCAATCACCTTCAGCTTTCCGCCAAAGTCAACTCCATGGTGAGATTTAGACAAGAGACGAAACAATGGATGAAGACGCAGCAGGTCCATCCCGGGAATGTGCCAACCCGTGGCCCACCTCGCCAGACTATTTCAATTTTCTGAATTTTTCTTAAATGTTAAATAAAGCAACATGGTAAAAAGATGAAAATGACTTGATTTTACTTTCAATACCTTTTACATTCTCCAAGGTATTAACATTAACATTTTTCATAACTCCATGTAGGACGTTTCTGTACATAAAAGTAAGCACTGTGGCAGTAGATTAGTAATGCAATATTTAGAAAATGTACTCTTGTACTCTTGATACTCAAGTACTTTTAAAAACAAGTACTTCAGTACTTTTACTTAAGTAGACATCTGACTGTAGTACTTTTACTTCTACTTGAGTAAAATTTAGCAAGGGGTATCTGTACTTTTACTCAAGTAATGAAGCTGTGTACTCTGTCCGCCTCTGGTTAAATCAACAGTGTTGTTAAATACTGGATGCACAGTTGTATCATTCACTCTCTAGTAATAATGTCTGTCTGTCTTCATCTGTTCCAGGTTCAGGTCTGTCTTCAGGAGCTGTAGCAGGAATATTTGTTGCTGTTCTGCTGGTTTCTGCTGCTGTAACTGCTGGTGCTGTGATTTACTGCTGTTCCAGACAGAGTCACGCAGAAGTACCACAGAATGTAAGTATTACGTTCAGCTGATTAACACGATATATGAGATTAACTGTACAAAAATGCCTTTAAAAGAACAGTGGTATGAATATATTTTTTCATTATTGTAATTATGCGTGTAGCATAAATGTACTCTGTGAAAATCTTTTTTAACAGTACAGAAGCAAATATTTACCAGTGAAAACACAAAACAATTAAAAACACTAATAACTCCCAAATAAACAAAGTGCACTTTTTCAGAGAGCAAGTGTCTTATTATAAAACACCAAATCAACAGTTTATCATTTTAGATGTGATATTGAAATCATAATACTTAAGCTTTATATTACTGTAGAACAAAAGATGTGATGCATCTTATGACAGTGTTTTGACACAATATTTATGAAATTTAAACCTCTGTACAAACAACAGGAAAAAAATAATTTCAGTCTGTAGTATGTTTGTGTTTGTTGTGTATCTGATCATCAATCCTCCTCATCACTTTAACCTTCTGTGAATCTGTTTTCGTACAGGAGGGGGATGAAGACAATAGCACACAACGTGATCACAATGGCATTCCTTTGAGGAGGACACATACCTCAGATTCAGACTGAGGCTGCCAATAAAACATAATTTATCCTTTTAATTGAAAGGGACACTGAAGAGAATTAGGAAATGAGTAAAGTTTCTAATGTATACCTCTCGGCACGCTATATGGTGCCAATCCTGTGTGCTGGTTCCAGCTTCACTCGCCCGTGCTTCGTCTCCCAGCCGGATCTCATGAAAATACATCCCTATAATAGCACGCATTGTTTCCCATGCAATTTATACGCAAAAATTAGTTTTTATGACCATGTGTAAATTTATAAGTCAACACCATTGCTGAGGATTTTCTCCTTAAAACTACAGTGAACCAAAGACAGTCTCAAAAACACAGTTTGAAATCACTGGTGTTTCTGACATCACAAACTACCTTGTAACCAATCAGATCAATGCTGCGGTGGGCTTTAGCATATCATTAACAGCGAACTAGCAGGGAAGTCTCGAGATATGCCAGGTTATCTGTTGATAATCTCAGTTCAAAACGTTTCTACGAATACTGAGGCAGCGGTCTGACTCTGAGATGGCGAACGGGAACATGGTTTGTGTAACATTAGCAACACATTATTAGCTGTTTGATAACATCGAGCAAAAGGCTAATCATATTAATTACTGTTATGTGTCCGATGTAAAGAGAGATATCATTGTGCAGCGTTTACCTCAGTAAGTTGGCAGAGAGAATCTGTGAGCTGGTGTGAGTGAGTGAGTGGAGGCGGGGCTATTTGCATATGTTTTTTTTTTTTACAATTACCTCAAGACTGTCATTATGACCAAGATTTTCCTCCTCAACACAAAGACAGTTTCCACTACTGATACTGTAGGTGTTACTGGTATTGTTGCTGTTCCTGGAAAAGACTGGCATAATAATGGTGCTAATATTTATGGTTTGAACACTAACATTAACCTTTACTTATCATCAGAAAACACTCTCCAGCAGCTACACTGAAACCAAAACCAGCCTTAACAAGCTTTGAAATTCATTAATTTATTTAAAAGTAGGGAAAACACTTTGCTAAATGTATTTATTCTGATAAATGCCTGTAATTGAACGCATATATGATACATACTGTTAAAAGTGGTTTAACTGGCATTAAACCTGAAACATAGGCCTACTTGATGTGACGTTTGTCAGGAGTGTTACAGCAATATAACACAGAAATGTGTGTATACTTGATAAAAGAATGCAATTAAATTATTGTAAGTCTTCACTTGGAAGAACTTTGTTGAAATGTGCAACGTTCAGTTTTCCCATACTTGAAGTTGTGGGAAAAAAAAAAACGTGAAATTTTATGAGGTGGTGATTAGTTTGACTTTTTCATTTAGTCTTTTTTCCATCTCGTGTCTATTTCAGTTGTATTGATAATGTGTTTTTTTTTTATTTTAATATTGTAGTTTGTATTTGTCTTGTAGAATATTATCACTGTTATTGCCTTAACTTAAATACTCTGTTCAGCCTAGCCTTTATAGACTTATGTGTTTTCTTGGTTCTTTCTTTTGGTAGCATTCTTGTCCCCTTGTTCCTAATTTTGGATGTCTTTTTTGTCTGGTGCTAGAGGATGTTTTTCTTTTCTGAAACAAGGAAATTAACTTGACAAATCTTATATGTTTATGTGATAAATGTTATTTAAAACATGATTCATTCATAATGGCTGGAATCTGTATGTCTCTAAAATATTTTTTTGATAATATTGATAGATAGTAATGTAATATAAGATAATATTGAATCATTGCGTTATAAATTATTTCAACACTGATGCTACTTGCAACTTTATAATGTTTTTTGTTACGTCTAGTAGTCATGATCGATGGGCAGCTGAGTTATTTTTACTGTGTTATCTCTCTCTGTGAAAATAGAATAGATTTTCACAGAGGAAAATAGCAGACTTTCTATAGAAAAAGACTTTCTACAAAAAAGTTTCTTTTTTGAATATAGTTATCAACTACTCCATCCATTGGCTCCAGCAGGAAGGAGCCCAGCAATAAAAGCAGCCAAAGAAGCACAGCAAGCAGAGACTTTTGAGGTTTCTCTTCTCCCCGTGGACTCATTGTGTCCTTCCTGTCCCAGACAGTTTGCCATCTGTTGCTATGATAGGAGAAACAAAGCTTTTCATTTTGCTTTAGTGTTTTGAATCGCCGCACGCTGGTGACCCCTGCTGGTCAGAACAGTGTAAATGCAGGGAAAACTCAGTCCAAACATGCATTAAAAAAACACCTTTTACAAAACAATTGCAAATGTTTTATTGAAGGTGTAATCTGTTAAATACAATTATGATCAAATATGATTAAATATGAAGTGTCTTTATAATATTTTATATTTTATTCAATTTTAGGGTTGTTTAATGGAGAGCTTGGCAGTTGGGCCAATAAGGGGCAACTAGCAAGATCTGCTCCTCTTCGTCCCTGTCTTTGCACAGTGTCTGTGCAAGAAGGCTCACTGGTGAAAACGTATACTTGCATAAGCCCCAGGGCCAGCTGTGTGTCAGTGTATCCGTGACAAGAGTGCCCTTGGTCAGGGAATATAACAGCTGGCAATGGTACGAGTCCACAGAGGCAGGTGTAACCCAGATTACAAAAAAGCATTATCACATAAATGAGCAGAATATTTAATTTATTTTCTTTTAATTGTATTAGTTATTTCCATGTGTTTTGGAACAGCCAATTAAAATAATTTGTGTTTGGAAGGACCGACCAATGAGAATTGAGAATGTTGCGTAGCGCACTTTTTCTTTTCCGGATTTTACATGCGGTTGAAGCTCGCGCGCTCTTTAATCGGCAGAGCAGACATGATTCAGATCTCTTCAAAAAAAATTTGAGTATTTATTTTATCTAATTGAAAAAAATTGATTCGAATTAAACATATGTGTTCAGAGACGATATAGCGGACTCGGCCGTGAAGCCAGTGCTGAAGCTGTCTCATATGAAGCAAACCCAGTGGCGTTACTGTGGCTACGGATGCCATATGCCCCAGGAGCCTCTGAAAATATTTCAGTGGGACCACTGTTCTGCTCTTGACAGTATTCAAGCAGTTCAGCACTGACCGGACACGTTCCTTGTGAGCCGTGCTGTCTGGTGGACAAGTCCAGCTCCATACCGAGAAAAGATATTCTCTGCATGGGGGCGAGTTTGCTCTTAACCCAGTTGACCTGAAGACCCAAGTGACTGAGATCAGATATTTTGACTGGCCCAGAAAGAAATACAAGGAAAAGCACTTTTCCATTAAACTGTATTTATTGTATACATTAGGATTAGTCAAAACAGTGAAGGGAGTTCAGGAATTAAGAGAGAGCCCCTGCGGAGACATGCAAAAATAACCAAATTTCAGCGTCCAGTAGATTATTTGTCAATACCTGCTCTCTCCTCATCTCGATCACTCTCTTTTTTTTTTCAGTCTCCTCATCTTACTTATTAAAGCTAAAGTTATTCATTCAAGAGCTGTGAGTGATTTTCTTTTTGCCTTTTGTTGTTTGATTCGCAGTAATGGCGCAATCGTCCGCATGTTTATTAGACTGCTTCCCCTTTAAGAACGAGTGCAGATCTAATAGTCTACTGATGCACCATATTTTCTCCCAACTATTTCCATAACTGCGTCCATTTTAGACATAAACTGTTTAAGTGAATCTCCAAGCCAGTTGTAGAGTATCTGGGGTCGTTTTGGGGAATATGTATTCAATAATTAATAATTCATGATTAATAATTATTCATACGGGTTTGAACCAGATACTTATACATGTTAAATCGCCCAACGAGGGGGATGATCTGTTACCTGCATCTGCATTCATATCTATACATCAGATTTAAACCACAAGGGATTATGATCAACCACCGACAGATATTTTACAGACAGGTTAAAATTAGCTCAATTGTCAGAATAATATTTGTGGGGGATCCACAATATCATCCTACTTTACAGGATTTCAGGAAAAGCAATTCTGTGGCCACAAGAATGGGGTTTCCTGCCCTATAAGCAAATACTCTGTAAAGTATCTTTAATTTGTAAGCCTGTAGCTAAAGATCTTTGACACTTAAAGGGACTTGGAAATGAGCATACAATCAGAATCAATGAATGAATGAATATAGTGAATTTAATAAGGAAAACTAAACTACGTATACGGTTGCTAAGCGTTACAAGGAATGCATGTATTTACAAACACAATACAACGACAATGAACAAAACACTAAAAGGATCTGAGAGTGAAAGAAACAGGGAGAAAGAGGTGGAGAGAGACTGGAGGTATCAGTGGCAAATTACAGACTTTAAGACCATTGAGAGACACCACGGAAAAACACAATCTTACTGCTCTGAAGACTCGATACGAATACTTGCATTTTTGGTTCTTATGTGGCTGAACTCGGCTGCGTGAGTGAGCTGCGTGTCTTGTGTGTTCCGTTGGAGCGTCACATGGTTGCGGCTGGTCCGAGGAGCGCGCACATGTGGCGTTGGAGCGTCACGTGGTGTGTGGGTGTGTCCGGAGAGCGCGCAATTTCAAAGGCTTAAAAAGTCTTTGACATAAAGTTACCAAAGGAAGTAAACAGAGTCGAATACAGAAAACAAAACTCAACAAAACAAAACAAAGAACAGAAAAGATCCCCGGGGCGGGGATCACGAGAGAGAGAGAGTTACATGGTGAATCCATGGAGGTGAGGTACGAGCGTAAGAGCGAGCGCGTCACATGATGGGAGGAAGAAGAGAGAGCAGAAAACGAGCGAGATTGGAGGTTCAGTTCTCTTAAAGAAACTGAAATCCAAGCCTCTCTGGAGCGAACTGGCCAATGACATGCACCAAAGCTTTTGGCGGCAGAATTCCCTTTGTCTTGTCGAGCTCGATTTATGACAGTGTCAGAATTGGTCCTTCCTATCCCAAAAAGCTGTTGCACACAGAATCATACACTTTACTGTAATCTTCTGTATCTGACCAAATCAATTGGACCGAGAGAATTAAAACGGTACCAAACAAAACATGTACACATAATAGGAATACAAAGATACATCTTTCAGCATAATTACACATACTTATGTTTCATTTAATACTACGATAAAATCACAGATATCCCACTATGACGTGGGCAAGCAGGTCCACTTAAAAACATCTCAACTATATCTCGGTAAAGTCTTTATATGAGGAGTTTAATGAAAGATTCATGTGTGTGTGTGTGTGTGTGTGTTTGGGGGGGGGGGGGTGAATCTTCTGGTGAATCTCGCAGGACATTTGAATATGTCAGTTCATCTTAATATCCAGTTCTCCTGTTGCTCTGTTTACCATTTGTCAAGTAAGTAGGGCTATTTTCGATTCTTTGCTTATTTGTAATTTTTATTTTCACTAAATATCTTTAATTTAATTAGACACGTTCCTATTTTGAATATCTGCCGTCTTAAGGGTTGTAGTCTGGTTGTTATTGTAGCACTTAAGTATTGCTGTTCATAACAGCTAGTTTCGATTTGGGCCATTCTCGGGATATTTGCTTTCGCTGTGCTAATTGCAAGGGCTACCACAGCTGTCCTCACTCAGGCGATTGATAGCATTATATCTATGTAGTGTGCGCGCTGTCGCGGAAGCGTCAGCGGAAGCAGTCAGCGCTCGTGTTCAGCCTCCTTGTGTTAAGACCGACTCGGGTAAAGACCTGCGACTCTACCTGCGCGACTCCACCGAGCAAGGACACCTGCAAGGCACTTAAAGTATCTTCTTAACCCTTTCCCTTCCTACCTTTATCTTATTTCCTATTATCATTATGTGCTTTCAACACATTCCTGTTGTCTCTCGACAACGCTCTCTCACCACGCACAGAAGGCAGCGCAATACTGCTAATCTGCGCCCTATTCTCTCATCCTCACACTCACCTCTCACTCTTTCTATGGGTCTATGGAATTGTCAATCAGCAGTCAATAAAGCTGACTTCATTCCAGCCTTTGCATCTCATTCTACTCTTAATATCTTGGGCTTGACTGAGACCTGGATCCGCCCAGAAGACTCAGCAACCCCTGCTGCTCTCTCTAACAACTTCTCTTTCTCTCACACCCCTCGGCAATCGGGGAGAGGTGGGGGCACTGGTCTTCTAATTTCTAACACTTGGAAATTTTCAACTCTCTCTTCTCTATGCAATAACAACTCATTTGAATATCATGCTATTACACTTACAACTCCCGTGAAGATCCATATTGTAGTTATTTATCGCCCCCCAGGTCAACTGGGAAGCTTTGTAGAGGAGCTGGATGTGTTGCTGTCCTCTTTCCCTGAGGATGGCATCCCACTTGTAGTCTTTGGCGATTTCAACATCCACCTAGCGAAACCGTATGCAACAGACTTCATCTCTCTTCTAGCCTCTTTTGATCTCAAACGCCTCATCACCACCGGTACTCACAAGTCAGGCAACCAACTGGACCTGGTTTACACACGCAACTGTATCACAGATAACATTTTGGTGAAACCTCTCCAAGTTTCAGATCATTTCCTCATTACTTTCAATCTACAACTCACTACCCATGCTCCACCAACCTCCCCACCATTTACTTTCAGACGAAACCTGCGCTCACTTTCTCCGTCCCATCTTTCCTCTGCTGTGTCATCTTCTCTTCCCTCACCCTCACATTTTTCATCTCTGGATGTGAATACTGCAACGGATACTTTATGCTCCATCCTAACCTCCTCTCTAGACAACATCTGCCCTCTCTCCTCCAGGCCAGCACGCACTACTCCCTCTAACCCCTGGTTATCTGAGGTTCTTCGTGAACAGCGGACCAAGCTCAGGGCAGCGGAGAGGAAATGGCGCAAATCAAAAGACACATCTGACCTCAGTAGGTATCAATCTCTGCTCTCTGCCTTCTCTGTTGATGTTCACACCGCAAAATCTTCATATTTCCACAACAAGATCAACAGCGCCACTAACACACGTTCACTGTTCAAGACATTCAACTCTCTCCTCTGTCCACCTCCACCACCACCCACCTCCTCGCTAACTGCTGATGATTTTGCTAACTTCTTCACTAACAAAACTACAACTATCAGCAGTCAGTTCTCAGCTTCACACACACAGGAACCCAAACTAACCTCTCCCACAGCCAACAACCTTCTCTCCTCCTTCACTCCACTAACCGAGGAAGAAGTATCTAAACTTCTCCTCTCCAGTCATCCTACCACCTGCCCTCTAGACCCCATACCCTCACACCTTCTACAAGCCATCTCTCCCACACTTCTTCCAGCTCTCACACACATCATCAACTCATCCCTCCACACTGGCATTTTCCCTACAGCATTTAAGCAGGCTCGGGTAACTCCTCTGCTTAAAAAACCAACATTAAACACATCACTTGTGAGGTATCCAAAGCACATCAGCTGACCACAGGGGTTCCCCAGGGTTCAGTTCTTGGACCGCTCCTCTTCTCCATCTACACCACATCACTGGGACCCATCATACAGGCACATGGTT
Organism: Tiaroga cobitis; assembly: GCA_030578255.1. Lineage (NCBI taxonomy): Eukaryota > Metazoa > Chordata > Actinopteri > Cypriniformes > Leuciscidae > Tiaroga > Tiaroga cobitis. The sequence goes on from CM060612.1 coordinate 25,573,699, forward strand.
TCTCTTACCATTGCTATGCTGATGACACCCAACTCTACCTCTCATTTCAACCAGATGATCCCACAGTAGCTGTACGGATCTCAAGCTGTCTGGCGGACATCTCGGCGTGGCTGAAGGAACATCACCTGCAGCTCAACCTGGCAAAGACTGAGCTTCTCGTCCTCCCTGCCAATCAGTCCCTACAGCACGACCTCACTATCCAGCTAGATTCATCCTCAATCACCCCATCAAGGTCGGTCAGAAATCTTGGAGTAATCTTTGATGATCAGCTGACCTTCACTGACCACATTACAAAGACAACTCGATCATGCAGGTTTGCTATGCACAACATCAGGAAGATCAGACCTTTCCTAACTGAGCATGCAACACAACTTCTCGTCCAGGCCCTGGTCATTTCTAGGCTTGATTACTGCAATGCTCTTCTGGCTGGACTTCCATCATGTGCAACTAAACCTCTACAAATGATCCAGAATGCTGCAGCTCGTCTCGTCTTCAACGAGCCCAAAAGGGCCCACGTCACTCCTCTGTTCATCTCTCTGCACTGGCTACCACTCTCTGCTCGCATCAAGTTCAAGGCTTTGACGCTTGCTTACAGATTGACCACAGGTTCAGCCCCCTCCTACTTCCACTCACTACTACAAGTCTACATCCCTACCAGAAGCCTACGATCGGTCAATGAGCGACGGCTCGTGGTCCCATCGCAGCGGGGCACAAAATCACTCTCCAGGACATTCTCATTCACGGTTCCATGCTGGTGGAATGATCTCCCCACCGTCATCCGGAATGCAGAATCCCTGACAGCATTCAAAAGGCAACTGAAAACTCATCTCTTCCGGGAGCACTTAACATAAAAAAATAAAATAAAAAAAATAAAAATAAAATAAAAAAAAATCCTTTCCTTTAAATCCTCGCTTGCCTGGCTTATGCTACTCCGAGCAATGTCTGAACTTTGTATTTTGAACACTTCTTGCGTTGTTTTTGCCTCTTCACGATGACTCGCTTGGTTTAGTCCTCAATTGTAAGTCGCTTTGGATAAAAGCGTCTGCTAAATGACTAAATGTAAATGTAAATGTTCATTGGGTGTTTTAAGAGAAAGAACCTTCAAGATTTCTTATAACACCCCTGCGTCAGTTTATCGAGACTAAACATGCTACACAGTGATTTCTGTTTCTCATAGTATGCAAGTCATATCTCACACATTAACCCATTGGAGTTTACAAGGACACACAGACCAAACGACATCAAGGAAAATCATGAGATGGAACATTAGATAAATGTTAATACATTTGTCACATGGTTATATATATCTGGAATATATATATATATATATAGATTACACAGGGTTGATTTCTCCTTCTCAGCAAGAATTAGGAGAAATCACACTCTCGGGGGACATTCCAAGGGGTGTAATAACTCAGTCTTGTAACAGAACACCCCGTTCTTTGTGTGTGTGAGAGAGTGTGTGTGTGGTTGTGGTACACAGGTTCTTGCTTGAGGAAAGGGGGAAGTCAACTGACAGTCCATACCTTACACAGTCATTTTGACATATTTTTGTGTACATTTGATCGTTTAAACGCGCACATGAAGCCCAAAGTATAATTTACTTGTCTCGTTGCGGTCTGTTTCGGACCGCGCGCCGCATTGGGAACAGGCCCGGCTCCAGATATGAGATGAAAGGTGGGCCAAGTGATATTCCAGGTGGGCCGGTCAGGAGGGGGAGGGGGAGGGGCGGGAGGGGGAGGGAGGGGTAATACTTTAGTCTCACATATCTGTTGATATAATTTTAATATCATGCATTTAAGGCAATTGTTAGGGTGTTTGTTTGTTTGTTATTGTTGTGTTTGTGTTTTCTTCATTTTTAAAATGTTTTGTACATATTTTGGAACTATTTAGTGACTTTATATATATAACTTTATTTATATAACTTTATACATGTTTAACTTGTTTATTTTTACATTCTCTCTTTTTGCATTTGTAATATTTTTTTGACCTCTTAACAGATCTTGTATCAATTAAGTAACTATAGATTTGATAAAAAGGAGCAGATCTTTTAAAATAACTATTTACATCAACTAAAACAAACTTGTTACTAACTAAATATGATAACATGTTCTTCATTTTTAAGATTTTTTGTATATATTTTGGAACTATATTTTTAGTAACTTTATATATATATAGATAAACATGTTTAACATGTTTATTTTTACGGTCTCTCTTTTTGCATTTGTAATATTTTTTTGACCCCTTAATAGATCTTGTATCAATTATGTAACTATAGATTTGATAAAAAAAGGCGGGGCGGGGTGGTGGCGGTTGCGGGTGTTCCCGGTGAGAGTGTTGTTTCGTCGACTTCACTGCGCTGTGAGCACTCGGGGTCAGACACGGTGCCCACTAAAATAGTTTTAGAGGCTAGTGTTGAAGATTTACCGAGTGTGGCACCAGTTTCTGGAGATAAACATGTTGAGCAAATAGAAAGTAATTCAGTGATTTTGCAAGACGGATGTGTAAAGGATGGTGTGGAGAAAGAACATTTTTTAAAAAATTCCTTCCAATAAAAGGAAGATAATTGACAAAATGGTTGATGCCAAAATAAGTAAAACGAGTGAAATGCAAGAAAGCATGGATCAAGATACAGAAAGTGATGGTGAGTCTTCTGACTCCAGTGTGACACTTTCTCAGGGGGAGTTTAGTGGTCGGGATTATGAACTTGCAACCCATAAGTTATTCCTAAAATCAACAAAATAAAAGAGGAGTGTGCGTGAAGGAATATTTTCCTGATGTTAAACAGTTCGCTGAAAAGGCAAAAAGCTTAATGGCAGAGAGTTGTTTTACTAATAAAGAAGTCTATCGACTTAAGAAAATTGTGAGGAGTCTCAATACTGCTTTAATCAACGATGTCAGTTAATTAAAAAAAAGAATGGCTGATGTCCTGTGGCGTTTTGGGTGTTTTTTCTTTTCCTTATTATTATTTATGAGTGAAGTTCATGTAGCTACTTTGAATGTTAATGGGGCAAGAGCTTCTGGAAAAAGAGCTACAATATATGAAGTAATGAAGCAAAAGAATGTTGATGTTGTTTTATTACAAGAAACTCATAGCGACTTAAAAATGCTGCTGACTGGGCAAGGGAGTTTGATGGCATCCCTGTGTTAAGCCATAACACTTCAATAAGTGGGGGAGTTGCCATTTTATTTGCAAAGAATTTTAGTCCCATATCTTATGATGTTGATGAGATAATAAAAGGTAGGCTTTAAAAAAGTGAGAGCTATTGTTGAAAGCTATGTGTTTATTTTTATTTGTGTATATGTTCCAACTGCACTTGTGGAAAGAATGTTTTTTTTAGACATACAACTCTACATAACTGTTGTTCTGAATACTTCTTGTTCCTTGGTGGTGATTTCAATTGTACTGAGCATAATTTAGATCGGAATCACATTGAGCCTCATTTGGCTTCGCGTAAACGGTTAATTCATATTATTAAAAAGTATGATTTATGTGATACTTGGAGGTCTTTAAATGGTAATGAGAGACAGTACACTTGGGTTCACACGCGTGATAAGGTTATGTCATTAGCTAGGCTGGACAGATTTTACAGTTTTAATCACCATCTTAGTATTTTAAATAAATGTTATATAACACCAGTTTTTCGGATCACAGTATGGTGCACTGTAAGCTTATTTTGAGCTCAATAAAACCAAAAAGCGCATATTGGCATTTTAATACTAATTTTTTAAGTGATAATTTTTTAAGGAGTCATTTAAGTACTTCTGGGATGTTCACAGAACAAAGAAGTCTTCTTTTTATTCTTTGCAACAGTGGTGGGATGTTGGTAAGATACAAATAAGGCAGTTTACCCAACAGTATACTCGCAACGTTACTAAGGAGTTGACTCGTCCTTTAGAGCTTTTAGAGGGAGAGATGATTGAGTCTCAAAATCTGGCACAATCTACTGGCAAGACACATTATTTAGAAGCCTGTTCAAGGAAGAAAGCTCAATTAGCTGATCTACTGGGGCATAAAGTACAGGGGGCGCTGGTTCGCTCACATTTCCAAAGCATTGATCAGATGGATGCATCATCCCAATACTTTTTCAATCTGGAAAAAAAGAATGGTCAGAAACGGTTTATTCATGGTTTGCGCTCCGATGATGGAGTGTTATTGACAGATCCGGCCGGTATTCGGGGAAGAGCAGTTTATTTTTATCAAAATTTGTATAGGAGCGAGCTTAAGTCAGAGTGTGGTGTTGATAACGCTTTCCTTGACAGCTTACCAAAGCTGTCAGAGGAAGCCAATGATGAGCTTGAAGGGGTGCTGACCCTGGAAGAGCTCTATAAGGCCCTGCAAACCATGAAGTCTGGGAGTGCCCCAGGAATGGATGGCATCCCAGTTGACTTCTATAAGGCTTTTTGGTTGGAAATGGGTATAGATCTGCTGGAGGTACTGAAGGACAGCTTGTTGAAGGGCGGGTTGCCATTGAGTTGCCGAAGAGCGGTGATCACTCTAATTCCAAAAAAGGGGGACCTTACAGATATTAAGAACTGGCCCCCTGTCTCGCTTCTCTGCAGTGATTATATATTACTTTCTAAGGCATTGAGTAACAGATTGGCTAGAGTGTTGGGTCAGGTTATCCATCCGGATCAGACGTACTGTGTCCCAAGTAGATCAATATTTAATAACATTTCTTTAATTCGAGATATTTTTTATGTCTCTAAGTTGCAGTGTTGGACGGTAGCGTCGCTACAAGTAGTGACGCTAGTTTAACTACATTTCTCAGTAGCGTGGTGGTAGCGTCGTTTTTTTCTGAATCAAATAGCTTTTCAGTAGTGAAGCTCTTTTTTTGAGTAGTGCGGTAGCGTCCACTCCACACAAGCTACATTTTCCCAAGCATTTCTAAAGCTCAAGCTCAAATCGGAAATACAACTGCTAAGTATCACTGATGCTGGATCAGTAGTGACGGCGACTTCTTCTTCTTGTTTTATGGTGGTTGACAACCGGGGCCATATGATTTTACCGCAATGAGGAAAACATGGACTGAATCGCGGTAGGCTATCCATGCATAAAAACTAAATTTACAGTATAATGCGGAATTTCATGGAATTTTTCAGATCTTGGATGAAAAGAAGTTAAGTAAACTTAAATAAATCACGATATAGACTAGTGTCTGGGAATATTAAACCGCATAAAGACTATTTAAAAAGGAATCATGCATGTTCTGCTGCGTGTCTCTGTGAAGGAATGGCTCAGACGCGCGGATTAATTTACCACACACACACACACTGAAGCACGCTCGCGATGTTTTCAGCCTATATGAGGACATTAATGCATGCACTTCATCTACACAGCCGCTCTGAGAGTCACTTTAGCAGCATTTTAGCTTGATTTGAGAAAAACTATCGTCATATCAAAAAAACACAGAGAGACTCAAAGGTCTACATGGCAACCTGTCAAAATAAAAGGTTGGTTTAACCTTTGAAGAAAGTTTTGCTTAAATCATTAGGCGTACATTTTAAATAATTGGTCATTACAATTTAAACCATTAAAAAAAACATTTCATAGTGCCCTTAAAATGTAATTTATTTTAAAATTGTAATAAATTGTTAAATTGTATACGTTTCATGATTTCAATTAATTACACGTTTTTGATTACTAAAATTTTATTTAACCATTAAAATGGGAGTCCATAAAATGAAAACAAAATAAAACTGAATTTGGAATGTGGGGAAAAATAAAACAGATTTCATATTTCATGATTACTATCATCTTCTGCTCCGTATAGTGTGACATCACGTACCAATATCAATCCTTGGGCTGACATGTGAGAACTGTACTTAATGGGAAAAGATGCACACACTCTTGACACCTGGTTTTGTTAAAGTTTTATATAGTTATATGGTTTTATATAGTTATGTTTGTTTTTTTTGTTTTTTTGCCAAATTGGTTTGGAACAGTTGTTGAATAACAAGTGAACTGACAAGTTATGCCCGTCTATATGTTTGATTGACAGTTTTATTGATCACCGAGATAGCATTGACTTGGAATGAAGTTGGTTCAATATAAAAATAAATAATAATAAAAAAAAATAGCTTAGATGTAGTAAACTACTTTTGGCATATCGCTGTAGCTTTAGCTTGCTACATTTCCCAGGGTGGTAGCTTCAGTGTAGTGAAGCTACATTTAATGTAGAGTAACTGCTAGCTTAGCTCACTACATTTTCTAAGTAGCTTGCCCAACACTGCTAAGTTGTTACATTTGGACTGTGGCTTGCTATCTTTGGATCAGGAGAAGGCTTTTGACCGAGTGGAGCACTCTTATTTGTGGAGTACTTTAACAGCGTTTGGTTTTGGCAAAAATTTTATAGACATGATTAGAGTACTCTATTGTGACGTTGAGAGTACGCTGAAAATAAATGGTGGCTTATGTGCTCCTTTCCAGGTTCTCAGGGGTATCAGACAAGGTTGCTCCTTGTCTGGAATGTTGTATTCCTCGGCGATTGAGCCTTTGCTTCAGCAGATAAGAAGCAAATTAAGTGGTTTGTTTTTGCCAGTTTGTAATAAAAAGATTTGTTTGTCAGCCTATGCCGATGATATTGTGGTGATGATTAACAGACAAAGTGATGTGCAAATGTTATTTTATATAATTGAAGAATTTAGACTGTTGTCGTCTGCAAAGGTTAATTGGAAAAAAAGTAATGCTTTATTATTAGGACAATGGGCTGATGGTAAACCTTGCCTTCCTGATGGGATGGTTTGGGGAAATGGAGGTATAAAATATTTAGGAGTTTATCTAGGGGATGACAGTGTGGTACAAAAAAATTGGGAGGGGTTGGTGGAAAGAATTAAAGGGCGCTTGGAAAAGTGGAAATGGTTATTACCGAATATGTCCTATAGGGGGCGAACTCTCATTGCCAACAATTTAGTGGCATCTTCACTTTGGCATAAGTTGGCCTGTGTAGACCCTTCACCACAGTTTTTAACGGAAGTTCAAGCTGCTCTGGTGAACTTTTTTTGGGACAAACTACACTGGATCCCTCAGAGTGTTTTATACCTCTCCAAAGATGAAGGTGGGCAAGGTTTGATTCACTTACAAAGTAGAATGGCTGCCTTTCGGTTACAGTTTTTAAAAAGGTTACTTGATGGTTCTAAAGATTTCAGTTGGCGTGCTGTGAGTTGTACTCTTTTGCACACTATAGGGGGGTTCGATCTGGACAAATCCCTCTTTTTAATGGATCCAACTAAACTGGATTTATCGGAACTGCCTGCCTTCTATCGAAATCTTTTCAAGGTGTGGAGCTTTTTTCGGGTTTGTAAGTCTGAGAACTGATATTCGCTACACTGGCTGTTGCAGGAGCCACTGATACTTGGGGCCCGTTTGGACATTGCCATTCACTGCTATTTGCCGGGGTTTAGCAACATTTTCCTGCAATCCAAGGTCTTTACGTTGGGACATTTGTTGACATTAACCGGGCCTCAATTTGAGAATGTGGACGCCGTATGCGAACATTTAGGAATCAGATCTGTTCGTTTATTGACTCGTTTTCTGGTCAAACTTAAAGCCTGTTTTACAGGTGAAGAGGAACATTTGTTAAGAGACTTTTTTTTAAATGAGTTTGCACTCCTGATGTTGATGATCCTTTTCCATGTTTGATTATTCAACCCAATCTTGAAGAGGGTACAGGTTTGTTGCTGAAAACAGGTGAATCTTTGTATTTAGATTTCTTGTCTAGTGAAGGAAAAAAACTGTATAGAGCATGTGTTTTGATTTTTAATAAGAAAATGTTAGAAAAGAGAACTAATACACCATGGTGTTCTGTTTTTAAACTGAGAAATGATGTAAAACCTAAATGGAGATCATTATATAAGCCACCATTGTCTAAAAGGTTTGGTGATATACAGTGGAGAATTCTTCATGGTGCCATTGCTGTGAACTCTTTTATTTCGAAGTTGAATCCTGAAGTTAATCCTGCTTGCCCTTTTTGTCCTCAAAAGGAGACTGTGTTTCATGCTTTTATGCATTGTTTTAGATTAGAACCTTTGTTTATGAGATTAAGAGAATTGTTTTGTAGGTTTGATGAAACTTTTTGTATTGAGACCTTCATTTTGGGTGTTAAGTACTTTCAGAAAAATCGTTTCACCTGTCAATTGTTGAATTTCATCTTAGGGCAAGCAAAAATGGCTATTTATATTAGCAGGAAAAACAGAGTGGAACAAGAGGGTAGCGATGATGTAAACGTGTGTTTTTTAACTTTGGTCAAATCTAGAGTTTTGATTGATTTTAGGTTTTATAAAACTATGAGTGATCTTTCTACTTTTGAATTGATATGGTGCAGTTATGGTGCTTTATGTACAGTTGTGAAGGTGATTTGTTTTTTTCTTTCTGAAGTTTTCTTTCTGGTGGTTTTAATATTGTGAAGAGATATTGTTAACATTTATTGTGAAGAGATACTGTTATAAATTGTAATCAAAGTTTTTTTCAAAAATCAAATCAAATCTCTCTCTCTCTCTCTCTCTCTCTCTCTATATATATATATATATATATATATATATATATATATATATATATATATATATATATATATTATATATTCTGCATGTGCCTGTTTCCAGCCTTGACAATCACCATGCTGGATTGGGGAGGAAGTAGGAAAATGCTGAAGTGATCATGTTACTCTCCCCATGTTACAACCTTCCCTGGTCTCCCTCACAGCAACAATATCAGACATAACAATAGTGCTTATGAAAGTGCACGTGTAAAAGAAAATAAACATTAGATGAAAAAAAAATTCAAGCAAAACAGAGTTATAATAAAAACATCCTGGCAGAGATGTTGTATTTGATCAGCATTTGGGGGTGATATTTTCATAAATGTCCTCCTTTGATTTCTGCAAGGAAAAATAGACAGTCAATCAAGAGCAAAAGTTTAAATACTTTTTAAAAAATTATAATAACTACATTTTATGTAGGCTTCACAAGACCCTATTAAAGTATCTGTTAAATTATTTCTTTGACTGGGCCTAGTTTTTAAGATTTGAACATTTTAATTGATTGTAGCCTAGGTGACCTAACCTTTCGTCCATCATTTGCATACGTTTGATCTCTTGTTGCATTGCCAACGGTAACTGTCTCCTCGACAACGACAAACACAAAAGTCTACCATTTACCCGCGATGGAGATAAACTTTCTTCCGGGAAACACAAAAGGTGGTGGAAGGCAGAATGTTAGAGACTGATAGTTACGCCTGTTTCACACCCGTAGGCTACTCATGTTAAAGGGGTGGTTGATTATGATTTCACTTTGTTAACTTTGGTTAGTGTGTAATGTTGCTGTTTTAAGCATAAACAACATCTGCAAAGTTACGACGCTCAAAGTTCAAAGCAAATGGAGATATTTTCTAGGACAGCAGCACATCCAGCTCCTCTACAAAGCTTCCCAGTTGACCTGGGGGGCGATATATGACTACAATATGGTTCTTAATGGGAGTTGTCAGTGTAATAGCATGATATTCAAACGAGTTGTTATTGCATAGAGAAGAGAGAGTTCTTGAGTCTCTCCTTCTTTGTCTGACTCCGGTCATTTTCAGTGCATGTCTGTGTGAAGTAAAAGGCCACAAGCTGTTGAAGCTCCGCCCCCTGTGACTGGAGCAGCAGCTCATTTGCATTTAAAGGGACAGACACAAAAACTGTGTTTTTGCTCACCCTCAAAAAGTGATAATTTTAACATTCGGCTATTTTTCACAGTCATCTTTTTACTTTAAGTCCGGTGTAAAGCAAGGAAAACGTCTCAGGTTACGACTGTAACCTATGTTCCCTGAGAACAGGGAATAAGACACTGTCAGAACGCTATGAGGAACACCATCCGTGTGAACCGGTGTCTGAAACGCTTATCTAATCACGGCAATCCTATTGGCCGACGACAGCCTATGACATCATCACAAGTGTGACCCTGAAGTATATAAGGGGAGCCTGGAGAACATGTAAACAACTTATCGTCTGCAGGGACTGTTCAGCAGGCATCCCAGAGGAATGGCGAAAAGACGCAGTGTCTCGTTCCCTGTTCTCAGGTAGGTAACAGTTGTAACCTGAGACGTTCCCTTTCAAAAGGAAACTCGCACTGCGTCAGAACGCTATGGGGAACGATCTACCCACGCTGCCATGCTGAGGGAAGTGCATGCCAAATTATGGCTGTGACAAAAAACGGCAGTCTCACTGAAATGTCAAAAACATTCCCCCTTCGGGTCACAAACAGGCTGTCAGTGACAGTATTCCCTACGGCCACTGCCCAAGCTATAAGCCTCAATATGCAATGGCCACTGATGCAATGAAGGCCTACTAAGGCTGCTCAAAGGCTTTGGAACCAACAACTTCCATGGAAGGGGTTCCTTTAAGGGAATATGGCCAGGGGGTCCAAAGGAGTCCCGTCCAGTTACTTTCTGAGGGGGAGATGAAGCCAGGTGGAGGCTGGGCACTCTGAAAGGGACCCTAATAGAGGAGCGCCTCCAGCTCTAGGGCTGATCTAACAGGGAGGCCTCGTCAAGTCACCTTCATTTATAAAGCGCTTTTAACAGTATGGATTGTTTCAAAGCCGCTTTACAGTGATAATAGAAATTACCGTAACAGATTGTTTATTGTTTATCGTGAGAGTCCTTCGACCTTCCGACCATATTTAGGGAGCTCAGATAGATTCTGGAACACTATACTCAAAACCTGATAAGTATTGACCAGGCTCTGGGCTAGGTTTTGCCTTTGCAATGCTAAGCATCCAACTCGTTGGGGTATCTGCCTTCAAGGAGGCCTGTCTAACTACTTGATAGCGGGACTATTAGCAGAGCTAGTCACAGAAGTCAGGTGCTCTCACAGACATCTCTGTGGGCCTGGTTATACTAATTTCACATTGACAACAGGCTGGAGGCCTACTGTAAGGCCTACAGCTTTGAATTTCACGGACGTCAGCCCGGGCATTGCTTCGGGTCTAAGGGAGCATACTCAACCATCCCAAGTGGGAGGGAGTAACTAATCTGTCTCTACCTGTCTACCTGTCTCTACCTGAGTCTGGGTGGTGAATGGTGATATCATACAAGCTATGGGTAGCAAAGTACTCTAAATAAAGACCCTAACAAGGGGAGTAATATCAGCATGACCCTGATGAATGTATCAGGGTCGAGGCTGTCATGAAAGCCTGTCATGAATGCCAGCTGGAGTGCCCGCGTGAGCCTCTGGAGGGCACTATCTTCCTGTGCTATGTTTCACCATGGACTCATTATGTTTATTATGTTCAGCTGTGTTTGATTATCTTGTTTAGTGCACCTGTCTTAAGCCTGAGTGGCCCTTTGTACCTTTGAGTAGTTTTGTAAGTGTCATATTGCATGCTGAGCATTTTCCTAGTTCCTAGTTTCTAAGTGTTTTGTAGTATCACAGTTCCTGGACTCCCTGCCTGTATCTGGTTTTCCCGTTTGCCTTATCCCTGCATTGTATGATTGCTGATTTGGACTGCTTACCTGGTTTTGACTTCTGCCTGTTCTCTCGTACCTGTTTATGGATCTTCCTCTCAATAAAGCCTGCATTTGGATCACCACTGTCTGTTTCGACACCGAGCAGTTCATGACAGAGGCCTATTATCTTGTATTTTTTTACAAGACATATTTTACATTATCTTTTAAACCCAAGGAAATGGAGGCCACAATAAGCGGCCAACAACATTCAACCTTATGACTTGAATTTTTTTATTCAAGGGTCTCAGCGGAAAAAAATCATTTTTCAATTTGTAGGCCTTGCTGGATAAACTAGCTACAATACTCAGCTCTAAAGGGCTGAGGCCAGAGCATACGGCTTCTTACTTTCTAGAGAGAAAAGGGCTGACAACGCTCATGATATATCTGCATGGAGGCTTTTTGAAGAAAGCCTGCAGCCTATGCTGCTATCTACCCTGTAACACCACTAGCATTTTTACGCCTAGTGAAAAAGTTGGGCCTTGGCTAGACGACTCTTGTAGTAAGAGAAGGCCAGTACTAGGAACAACTAGGAATAAATTATCCTGATGGGCTCTAGCTCTAAGGAGCCTACACCTATATGCTGAGAGGCTCGAGGCGAGAATGCTTTGCAAACCGCCACCAATTTCCTAGTTACTAAGCCTAAGCCAGAAATCGAGGCGGTCCCGTGAGGGCCGACACATGAATATAAAGGGACTGAAGTTCAGAGCTATAATCTCAACGACTATCTAAAGTGAGAGGAGAACTGCTGCTCTAGTATACGGTGGCTATCCAGGTGGCCCAAAGAGGGCCAATGCTTGACTTTGTAGTACTTTCTGGAGCTTGACAGAGTGGTGGCCTCAGTAGAATAACTCCCGATAGGGAGGAAGCCATCTAACACACACAAAAAAATGTCTATTAGGTGCTCGGATGAACGGTGGCCTCACTAGAGAATTTTCCATACAGTTAACCTGTTCACTACTACAGATTGACAGTACCCGTTATATAAGCCTGACGACTCTAACATAAGAGGAGGCCTATGGGAAGGGTATGCATATCCTACCTATATATGGGAACTTCAGGGCCCAATTCACAATCCTATGAAAACCATATTAAACACCCCCTTGGTCCTTTCTAACAGGGAACCGTGGCCTATTATTCAACCTTACTAAAAACTCACGTAAAGGGAGAAGACCTACAGAGCTCCACCTGCTGCCCATAGAGCGATGGCCTAAACGACATTCACAAATTGGAGGAAGAGCAAGAAAGAGGACACTTACTACCAAACCCGACACCAGACCTACAGAAGGGTTCCAAATTGAAGGAATAACTCATAATAGGTCCAGCCTCAGGCTGATGCAAGAAACACTTGGGGTGAGAGATTTAAATGCTTCAAATCTGTCAGCAGATCATCCTGGTATGCTTGCAACATCGCCATTGTGTGCCAGACATCACCAGCCAGACCAGCCACTGTGTCTGTCATTTAAGCTTGCTGTCATATTTTAGTGGCTTAAGAGGCAGGGCCGGAGCACTTAGTGTCGATGCCGCTCCATCCGTGAGATAGTTAGCGAACATCTCATCAATTGGGGCATCGACACATACCGTGGTCGCGCATCCCCTCAACATCAGCATAGTTCGCTGATGGCGATGAATGCGCGCTGAATACGGGTTCTTTCATGCCTTTCCGATCTCCATGTGTAAATCCAGCAGGGATGAATTTGCTCACGAGAATTGGAGCTTTATGGCTGTAAAATAAAACCATTTGTCAAGTCTGTCATGAGCACTCTCTTCTCTCACACGTTCCAACGACAGCAGAAGCCTCGTTGAAGTGTGTTCCATAACACTTAACAGCTTAACATACGCAGTGCGGGGTGGCTGTGTGGGTTTGGGTTGTATATCCTCTTCACCCTCATCAGCCATTTCCTGCTCTCTTGAGCTGGATGTTTTTATACACAGTAGAGCACTCACTGCTGGATCAGAGGATGTTAGTGACAACACATCCTTATCCTGCAGCTCACTCTCGCGAATCTCTGAAGGGCGTGAGAGATTATCAACTCTCTCAAATTCCTTAGCGAGGTCCCTCTGAAAAAACCTACGATTCCAGTCTCTGCTCTGCCTCAGCGCGAGCGGGACCTGAATCACGGGGTACAGATGTCTGTCCCTATACCCTCAAGAAGAGAGCAGACGAGAGTGGAGTTTTCTCAAGGGAAAAAACTCTCAGTTGCACAAGTAGATCCTTCAGGAACTGATCGTGCATGCTCTGAGCCTAAACAATAAAAATGCAACTTGTGTGTCATCAAGTAGCAATATCTTAGACATGGATGCACACACTTCCTGAAGCGTTTTTCTCGAGCCATAATTACCTTTTTTAAGTTTTCAGGTTGAAGCGTACAAAAAAAAAAAAACAGTCCCTGAAGACAAACAAGCTGTTGACATGTTCTCCGGGCTCTCCTTATATACTTCTGGGTCGCACTAGTGATTATGTCATAGGCTGTTGCCGGCCAATAGGATTGCCGTGATTAGTTTAGCATTTCAGACACCGGTTCAGACGGAGGCGTTTCCCATAGCGTTCTGACGCAGTGTCTCGTGCCCTGTTCTCAGGGAACATAGGTTACAGCCATAACCTGAGACGTTTTGCTTGCTTTACTTTAATTTAAAATATTAGAGATTTTTACTTTAGTAAAATGCATGTTTAAACATTTTGGCACTTCCTTGAGCAACGTAATATAAAGAAGTTGCATTAAATATGTTGTTTAAATTGTGTTTAAACGTGAATAGGTCTACGTCTATAAAAGTGTATAACTGTATAACTGTGTACAAAGAGAATCGCAATGCTGACAAAACGTTTTTTTTTTAATAAAAGTTTAAAAAAAAAACTTTTGAATTCCAAATAAAAATAGTGAATAAATGTTTGTGGTACAGCCACGGATCGGTTTCGCGCTGCAAACAGAGCATATGTGAGAACACAATAGCACGTGCTGCTCCTGCAACAACGCAAGAACTGCAACACGCACCGCACACGCACTGCAAACTGAGTATATAGTTCACTTTCATTGGATGGAATAAAAATAAGCAATGAAAGTGAATTGTAACTAACGCTGGCAAAGAGAAACTCATAACAGTACGGTGAGTATATTAAGACTTTTTTATCATTGAATATAATCATTTTTTGTTATTGAGGGAAATTAATTTAAAGTATAGGTCTGCAAAATGGGAATACTGTATGTTAGTATTTACACTGCAGTGCAAACAGTATAGCATAAAAACATGCTTCTAGTCATTTCCTCCTGAAGGTAATAATTAACACGGTGGACTATCCACATCTGTTCACTGACTGTATGATGCACATGGAACACAAAAATTCAGATTAACTGACTGCAACAACTTCTTGCAACACAGATTGGTCTTACCTTTTTTCGTCTTGTTGGTTTACACAATGCAGAATCCTTCATGTCTTTCGCCTGGGTTTGAACTAAATTAACAATAACACAATGCATACATGTTTAAAACAACAAAGTTTTCAATCTAATAATGAAATTGGTGCCTTATAAAAGATAAATATTTTAACATATGCATTAATTGTTTGTTCTCCTGACCAAATTTTTTACGTTTCCTGCAGATGCAGCAGATCACGACTGCAACTATAATCAACACAGATCCAGCAGCAGAAGCAGAGATCAACACTATCAGAGACACTGAGACTGGAGGAGGAGAAGAAGGCTGTGTTGTAATGTCTAGAGAGAGATTAATGTAAGTGAATGCATCAGTCTGATACAACAGTAGACAGAGATCAGGGGCCGTATTCACAAAGCATTTTATCTTACTACTAGGAGTACTCCTAAATCGCACTAAAAGATTTTAGCTAGGAGTTTTCTCTTAAAGGTTATTCACAACGCCTTTCAGACCTACTCTTAGTAAAGAAAAATGACAACTCCTAAACTAAGAGTGAGTCTTCGTTGCTATGGATGACGTCATTACTCATGCACGAGCTTGACTGAAGTGACCACCTTGATTGGCTGATGATTGTAACGCGGGAATGATTCCAAACACCTCCCCTACGATGATGAGTGACAGGTGACAGGTCTGAGAATGCGTGCGCTACACAAGTAGTGCGAAGGACGGAAGATGATGAATAACTGAATTAATAGCCTAAATGAATAAAGAGTAAGGAAAAACAAATAGCCTAGCAGCCTAACGAAACATATGGATTGATGCAATATCTTGGCAACAATATTGAATTAATCTGTCACTTTATTCCTCTGCCTACGTTTGCAAAGAGAAGAACATTTGAATTTGATTCACAATGAAACGTTACAATTAGTTTACATGCAGTGAGTAGCCTAGTTTTGGTTGTTGTTGGTGGCGTTGTTGCATCCCTATGCCTACAATGCAAAATTGTTCCCTCGCGATTGGAAGCTCCTAGCCGCCGCATTCGCATTTCAAAACATTGCAACGCGAAATGCCACAAAAAGCGGTTTGTGAATAGGTCTTAGTGAGTTAGGAGTCCTCTCGACTTCCCAGGCTTAGGTGCTACTTTTAGGGCTAAAATGCTTCGTGAATTACTCTTAGTCAAAAAAATTAGGAGTCCTAAAGTTAGGAGTGACACGCCCATTATTTTTAGGAGTTGCTCCTAAATTCGCCAGTTAGGAGCTACTTTTAGCCTTAAAATTCTTTGTGAATACGGCCCCAGGTCAGTAAACACACACATGTATCATCAGTGCTGTCGTACCTTCACATGTGTGTCGGAGTGTGTTGATGTCCACATGTGTGGTCTGGTTGCTGATGGGATTGTTCAGCACACAGCTGTAGGTGTTTTTATCCTGATATTCCACCTCCAGAGGTAGAGAGAGACTGATGCTGAGATCACACACACTGATGCTGGACAATACACTCATTCCTGCGTACCAGGAGAGAGTCGCATCACTCACATTCAACACTGAACACAGCAGTGAAAAATTTGATGAAGATGATGATGAAGAACATTGTGAAGAGTTAATGCTGATGACAGGAACAGGCAGACGAGCTGGAAAACATGAGAGAATAAAGAGGAGTATTGATAAATCTACACAACAATCTTATTTCCAGCTTAATGTTTTGAGTGAGTGTTTAGGGCACTGGTATTCAAATGTTGGATCATCATTGGTTCCATCCAGACCGTGGGACATAATTGCGGCATTTTACAAATTCTACAGTTTTAAGCGAGCAGCACATCAAAACAATGAAGCTGTTCCCTTTCAAAAACGTCTCTCTATGAAGTCTCTACTCACGGCTCATGCCTGAATACGTCACACACCAGTTTTAACTAGTTTCTTTGTGGGAAGAGCATGCTGCCCTTGCGTTTGAGCATGGTGAGTGCAGGCGTTGTGAAACGTTCACAGTTAAAGTGCTTCGCGCTCGATTTGCTAATTTCTCAGTGCTAGCACCCACAATGCGATTGTGGGGCTTGTGTGTCATTCTGGGCGAGAGGCGAGAGACGGGTCTGCCCCTATCGCTCGCTCTCTCTCTCTCCAGATCGGGATGTCCCTTTGCGGGACTCCAAAGCATGCCCTGGCACCTCATCGGCTCAGAGGGAGGACACTGGAGAAATCTCTTGTTTCTCTTGTGACAAAGTGAAAAAGAAATGACTTGAGATGGTGACTCATGCAGTGTCTAGACCACAAATAGGTTGTGTTTGGTTGGATTTAAAAGAAATCTAGTGCGATTGCTCTGTTTGTGCTGTCCAAACATGCAGACCGAGACCATATAAAAGATGGGTCTCGATCAGCTTCCAAACAAACCCTAGTTCGGTTCGGCTGAAATATCAATGCAACATGGACCAAAGACATGTAAACAAACCAAAAGGACAGAATGCTTAAGAATACCTGTTTTTTTCCCCGTCATAGTCACAATGTTTCCCATCACAGATCGTACAGGCATCAGAACCACGTCTCCTCGCGGCAGATCTTCGTTTGTGTGTGACGGAGGGATTCCTGCTGCTGTTTTGACTCATTTACACATTTTTTGGTCTGGACCAAATGAACTAATCGAACCAAACTACAAGTTTGAACGCACCCTTAGACAAGCCATGAGAACAAGAGCCCCCCCCCCAAAAAATCTAGACTGGAGACCAGATTTCGGTCTGTTGGCCAGGAGGAGGGACCTTAACATCGGGCTCTCCCCTTCTTTCAAGTGGTACTCACTGCAGAGCGGACGTCCTATGGGACGTCCATGTCTTTGGGGTGCAGGGATAGAGTTGTGGGTAGGGTGTTGTTAGATATTCTAGCTCCACCCATTAGGCCCAAATCACATTTGCTCCTCCTCGCTAGACATCCAGCTAGATGTAAGTCAGTGCTCATTGTTTGCTCAGCAGCTTCTCCCTTCTTTGAGGACCTCCATAGTGAGTTAACTCACTCTTGGGGGAAACCTTACACATCGTGTGTCTTTGTGCCTTCAACGTCGACATATTCAGCTAGCGTAAGTATGAATGCACGCGGTTATATGATGATGCCTCATGTAGAAGAGTCTGCAGTATCATTACAGAAACTAACTCTCCCCACTTAAGCCATGCAGAACAACCTCCACGCTGGTGGGGAAAGACAGGTCAGGCTGGTGCTGCACTGCACAGTTATAGTTGTACCAGGCTGACCTGTTGAAGGATTTGAGAGTGGGTGGTTTGATCGATGAAGAATGATTCTCTGAGCTTCGTTGAGCCACAGATCTGTCTCTCCATGCAACTAAAGCAACCGTTCAATGGTGGTTTGGTCACCACAGAGAGACCTCTGTGGTTGAACCTAACAGGCATCAAAGACAGGACGTTTCTGCTCGATGCCCAGGCTGTTTGGCGACTCGGTTAACACAGTTGCCATCAGGTTATGGGAGGTTAAGAGAGACGTTTGTCCAGTTCCTTTCTCGTCGCACTCAAGGGAAGGGGCTGTCGACCACCCGGCCCAAACCCAGTCCTGCTCAGAGACGTGAGGCACAGAAGCAGAGTGTGGCGAGTCGCGCTACCACTCGCTAAGATTGGGGACCGGCTCGTCGCTCTCAGCAACCTCACAAGAGACCCGATGCACAATGTGTAACAGAAGAAGTAATGGAAGGGTCTTTTTATTGGAAGTACTCCAAAAATAAAATTGGCGTAGCCTCGAGTTTTGCTTTAAAAAAATGTAAAGGAATTTTTTTCTAATTTTTTTTCTAATCAGTGCCACAAACGCTGTTGATTGAATTTAATTAATGCTGAATATTTCTTTAATAAAACAAGAATATGAACGTTTGGACAAAATTACGTCTCTACTCACCATAGACAGAAACACTGAATGTTTTTAATGATTTTTTCGCTCCAGTTATCTCTAGTTGATAAACTCCAGTGTGTTCAGTTGTGGTGTGTGTGATGGTCAGAGATCCAGTTTGATCGTCCAGCTTCAGTCTGTCTCTGAATCTCCCATCAGGAACATCATCATTTGTGGAGAAGATTTGCTTCTTTTTATTCATTTTAGCTATTAGAGATTTTTCAGCTCCAAATTTCCACAGTATATCATCGTCTTTACGTATTTCAGTAATATCAGTGTTTAGAGTAACATAATCTCCCTCCATCACTGACACTGAATCACCAAACACACCTGGAGAAAAAACAGATTTTACACAGATTAAAGATTCTGATATATGAACATGATATTAATGGAGTTTTAAACATCTGCTATCTAGATCACAATAATTGTATGAAGCTATGAGCATTTTTGATAGCATACAATATTTGAAATATATGAAATATATATTTAATTATATATATATATAAGGCGCATTTCTTTATCCTGCCTTGTGGTGTGTGCCTTCACAGTTCTCCCTCTCATCCTCAGCACTTTTTATCATTCTTTACGGTTTGCTTCCGCTCTACATTCATATCGCTTATTTAAACAGTTTTATAAGGCTTTCCGGTCACCTCGTGTCTCATTGCTTCTCAGAATGGCCACTGACTCTCACACGAGCAACTGGCTCAAAATTTAGCTTGAGTCTTGTCAAAGCACCATTGATACATTGATACACTATCAGGACAAACCTATAAAAATATCAGGTATTTTAAACATTGTGGTTTCCAGGCCCCGTCCTATGTCCTGCAAGCTGGGCCTGGCCTGAGATTTGAAAGTGGCATAATGGAGAAAAATCTCCACTGGATGAAGCTACATACATCATAGTAATTTACATTATTTTCCATGACCTTTAACATCTGTGAAGAATGTTACTGATTTTAAGCCAAAAAAAATTAAAACCCGATAACTTACCAATCAGATGCCACCAGCACAAACAGAACAAAACAAACATGTGAATCATTTTGTCCAATTGTTCAGTGAAAAGTCTGATAAAAAGTCTAGTTAATGTCTGCCGTCTCACATTGAGACTCTAGCAGCTCACCGTCTGAGTCAAACTGAAACCTGCTGTGGTTGGTTTTCTTCTGAGATGAAGAGTGGGTACAGTGCACGTGTGTTTATTTTCTAGGTGAAAGAGCTTCTTCCTGTCCTGATTAATGACTCTCACGGTTAATGCCTGCACAACGAATCTCACAGTTAATGCCTTCACAAAACAGCTTTTTATTATCAACCTTGGTTTATCATGGTTGACCAAGTTAAAATCAACCTTGGTTGGCCAAAGTCCTGAATCCATCAAAAACAGTCAAATCAGTGTCAGAGGTTAAACTAGACTCTTAATAATCACGCATCTTTGCTAACATACACATATTGACAGCTAAACAAAACACTAAATAATACACCAGAACATTTTTTTTGGCTGTGAGCTGTTAGCAGTGAATGACAGAGAGAGAGACAGTAGCTGTATTTACATGGGCCATTATAATCTGATTGTAATTGGACTAGTAGCACAGTCGGCTAAAAAATCTGCATGATTGATATTCAAAAACGATAAGCAAGCACTGCTTTGTTTAAGGTTTGTATATCTGCAGACCTAGTTTCAGTTTTCCTTTCTGAGTGATGAATATAGACTATTGATACCTGCTGATATAGATATTTACATACATGCAGGTGCCGAACGCTCGTGCTGGTTGACATTCGCCTTTAAGGTCCCGATACTTCAAGCGAAATCGAAGAACTAACCTATGTGAGGTTATTTTGAACAAAACCAGGCCTAAACTATCTTCGTTTGGAGTTCATTTGGGGATTTCGTAACAGCTTGCCAGAGCGAACTTTCTGGAAAAGTTCCTTTGAACCTTCGTACTGCCATTGGTCCGTGGCGCTTATGTAATAAGTAGGTGTGCTCGGAGACTCCGCCCTCTTTCACGTTTTTCTGGTTCATTTCCTCTGTTGGAGGCCGTGAGTGAAAACAGGAGCACACAGCTGTTTATAGTAGAAAATTAAGTTGTACTTCTGATGAAACAAGACACGGACACTTTTTTTATGTTTAATACGGTAAAGCTGCTTGATTTTAAGTGCTATATAAATTTTAAAAAATGTGACGTGACTTTACTGGTGTGCTGAATTGCAGAGCTAGTGCAAACATACCCACGCTACTATGATGATCAGATGCTTTTCTTATGCTTTAGTAAAATGCTAGCTGTTTTCTCAGTTTGTTGTATGTTTGTTATCTTGTCAGAAAAGTGTACTGCACATATTTGCATATCCACCTAACCATCATGCAGTATTCAATAACAATTCACCTAACCATTCAATAACAGTATTTCACTTCTCGCGTATTTCACCCCTAAACGAAGAACGAAAAAGAGCTTCGCTGAGAGTATATCCGGCCTTCAGGCCTTTTGGTGTGTTCAAGCGCAGCTTTCTGGCCGAGACACAGCCGACGAGAGGCAACAACACAGTCAGCTTTGTGTGTTGGTGTGTCTCGGGCTTTAAACAACAGTATTCATAAACAAGTTGAAAAATAAAGAAATCACTGTTCACTGAAGTACCTCTCTCTGTTTTAGATCCTGTCTTTCTGTTCTTCCTCTTTGCTGCTTCAGTTGGCATCTCAGATACCAGTGATCGAGCAGGTACAGTAGGTCAACATGACTCGTTTACAAGGTGTAGCAGATTTCTGTGCAGAGTTCTTAATGCATCTTTTTCTGGACTGACACAGTTTAGTTGACTTAACACACACTGCACCTCCTCCAACTCAAACATTGCAAAAGTAGGTCTGTCTATACTAGACACGTCAAAGTAAACTATGAACTGGTTCATTTGTCTTTCTGAATGGTATACATGATGATGTTTGTGTCCATTATTGCACATTTCATCATAATGCTGCATTCGCTTTAAGATGTTCATGACCCGTTTAATCTTTGAAGCTCTAAATGCAGCTAATTTTGTCTTGCACGTCTGTAACCACAGTGGCTGACACCGTCTGGCTCCGCCTGTTAAAGTAGGATACACACACCACAAAATCATGCTATCGGTTGACAGATCTCTGCTAACCGCTCTGTGTTTTGATGGTGGTGAGGCTCAATGTTTACACTTTTGAGGGAGATAAACGCGAGTAAGAGAACGTATGTTAACATAAAAAAATCTTCCCATTTAAGAAATAGAAAGGTAAAGGTACAGAATTAAGCCTGTACTGCTGATACTATTATTGTTTCATCTTTATGAAATTTATGAAATTCTTATGATTCAACTTACTATCCTGAAGTTTGACTGATGCTCAGAATATTTTTCCCCCCTTTTCACTAGATTTGCTGTTTTCACTTGCAATTCTGCATGCCTCTTTCATTCGTGCAGTCTTTTTATCAGAATATATTTTTGGAGATCTTTTGGAGTTCAGTGCAAAAGTTTCCAAAGGGCCGGAAATGTCATTGAATATTGCTTCTGTGTTCTTGATTGCTCCTGCTTCTATTCCCATATTTGCATTTTTCAGTTGAGGTGGCTTTTGTTGTGTGTCCTCTCTCTCTCTCTCTCTCTCTCTCTCTCTCTCTCTCTCTCTCTCTCTCTCTCTCTCTCTCTCTGTGGAGTTAAACAGTGGGGGTGGGGGAGTTAGTTATGCTAAAAAACAAGTTAGTTTACTATTAACCTTTAAGGCTGAATGGGCAGTCGAACTAGTGAACCGTGAAATTAAACAAGATGCGTCCCACAGTGAGAGAGTGTGTAGTGAAAACATCAAGTGTATAGTTAAAACATCCAGCAAGTGCGCATGCATGGAACAAAAGGAGACGCAATTTTTTTCCCTCAGGACTCTGTTCGTGGTTTTCCTTCTTCTTCTTCGCCTGAGTTCTGCCTTCTGATAGGAATAAGCAATGGAATACACAGTGAAAGAACTGCGTCTCCAGTGAAGCAGAAGAGCAACGCTTTTATCTGCATTCATTTTCTGAGGGAAAATGAAGTTTCTCTTTAATTTGCTCTCAGTGGTCTTGTTTTTACTCGACAATGGTAAGACATTTATTGTTACAATCTTTCTTCTGGTGTTTGTGTGAATGTAGACGCTGGAGTGACGGAAGGATTCAGGTTATTGTTGGGATTATAGATATGGTTACTGAAAACATTGCCCTATAGTCACAGAATGGGGTGTAACGTAACACCTGTTACCTGATCGCTCACCTGTTTTGCTTAGACATGCTCAGCTCTGTAATATTTTATCAGCATATAGCACTTTGTTTCTCCTAATAGTTGAAGTCATAAGTTACACCTGGCAGAATCTAAAAAAAATATCAATAATTAACTAAATAAATGAATGAGAGATCATAGATTAGCCTATACTGTGTATTGAATGTGACATATAATTCACCTTTTTTAAGCGTAGTTCTATACACTGTTGGTTATAAATGCAGCCCTTTGTTCTTAGCGTGTTTCTTTATGACTGTTCAGGCATCTGAATGGGCGATGACGTGGGACACTTGTCAGCACCATTTGTTTTCTGTGTTTACCTTCTAAAAATAAATGACACACGCATGGTGTGCTTAAAGTGAGAAGTTGTCTCTTGCAAATTACTGCAATTTCCAGAACATGTTTTTTTAGCACTGCAACAAATGTTTTATTATAACATATGTTTACATATAGTTCAAAGTTTTACATGATTCTCAGTTTGTGTCATTACCATGACTGTTTTTGATTTGTTTTTATGATAAATTCCATATTTGTCCTGAGCAGTCCTGTTCTGTCCACAGTTCTTCAGATGAGTTATCCAGCTCCTGAATATTCTTTGGTTTTCCAGCATCTTCTGCATAACTGAGGGACTCATACACAACTTTAGCAAGTGGTGAAAACATATACTGATGCTCCTGAAGGAAACACAATGCATTGAAATTCAGGGGGTGTAAACTTTTCAGGCGAGGGGGTTAAATTGTTCTTATGTCGTCTTCTGCTAAATCTGTAAGTATTTTATGAAACTTCTGCTGGGCAGTGCTAAAAAATAAGATCTTTATATTAAATAAGAACAATTTCTAAACCTCCTATTCAAAGGTTTTCACCCACTGGCTCTTAAAGGGATAGTTTACCCCAAAATGAAAATCAGCCCATGATTTACTCACCCTCAATTCATCCTAGGTGTATATGACATTCTTCTTTCAGAAGAATACAATCAGAGTTATATTAAAAAAAAAATATCCTGCCTCTTCCAAGCTTTATAATGGCAGTGAATGGGTGTCCATCAAAGTGCATCCATCCATGATAAAAGTGCTCCACACGGCTCTGGTGGGTTAATAAGGCCTTCTGAAGCAATGCAATGCGTTTGTGTAAGAAAAATATCCACATTTAAAACTTGATCAACTAAAATAACTAGCTAACGGCAGGCGCCTATGCAAGTCGACTTGTGCCAAAAGAGTAACACTTGACGGTGTATGACGTAGGTTTCACGACGCGCACACAAAAGGTTAGATCCAAGTGCAGTGGTTTTGTTGGGGTAATCCAAAATCGTAATCAGCCAGGCAAAGGGTCAAAATCCATATAACACAGTCCAAAAACAAGAAACAGGTCCATGGAACAAGAACAGAAATGGATGGCTTAACAGGTGACCAGGGTGGAGCAGACAGTCCATCGGGCGGCCAGGGCGGAGACAGCCCCTCGGGCGGCCATGACGGTGAAGGCTCTTGGCTGGACCGGACCAGCGGTGAAGGCTCTGAGAGGGCGCTGGCGAGATCCCATTCTCCTAGGCCGACGGTGACCTGAACGGTCTCTGGATCGGCAGACACCATGTGCTTCTTCCACGCATGCAGGACAGACAATGCATAAAAAGTGAAGACAGCCCTCTTGGCCATGGCAGGACTGATGGTGGCAACGGTTGGTTCAGGAGAGGATGTAGCCAACAGGGAGGCATGTGCAGCCCAGACACACATTACAGCGGCAATGTAGAGGGAGAGGGTAACCTCTTCGACCGCGACCTGATGAGCAGGCCGCTCAGAGATGGTTTCGGGGACGACAGCGGGCTGCTCGGGAACGATCTCCGCGATGACAGCACGCTGTTCAGGAACGGCCTCCGGGACGACAGCGGACTGTTTGGGGACGGCCTCCGAGACGACAGCGGGCTGCTTGGGAACGGCCTACGGGTCTTTAGGGGTGGTGGACGCCAGCCTCCTCCTCTTTCTCCTTCTCTGGTGATGAGGTGGTGAAATTGGGCTTTCCACCTCTCCAACCTGATGGTTGGCTGCCATGGTCTCCTCAGTCCTACGAGCAGCCATGGCAAAATAATAAATTAATGTTTTAGGAGGCCCCGGACTGCTGGATCTATTCATGATCGAATCCTTCTGTCACGACGCGCACACAATAGGTTAGATCCTAGTGCAGTTTTATTGGGGTAATCCAAAATCGTAATCAGCCATGCAAAGACTCAAAATTAGTGATGTGACATTTGAACCGAGGCATCGGAGCTTGTGTCGAGAAAAAATGGGCGTGCCAGATGAAGCCGCGATTCGAGGCTTGTGTTGTTAACGTGAAAATCACGTGACTAATGACAAACGAGGCCTCGGTTTGTGTGGATACGTCATCGGTTCGGCCTGAGTTTCGCTTCTGGATAAAGGGGCTTCGAAACTCGCGCCACCTCGTGGCTGTTGCAGGAGTAGTAGAAGCAGGTGTAGTGTGTCTGAGTCAGAGTTAGAGAAATCTCATTGTCGTTATTGTGTCATATATGTGTTAGGGCTGTATATTATTACACTTTATCAGGTTAGAATAATTATTAATAATAATGAATAATTGTTATTATTAATTATTGTAGCTATATTATAGTCTTGTTATATTAATTAGATACGATTATTTGGATTGCTTTGGATTTTTGGTAGCTTAGATTCTTGTATCTGGACTGGACTGCTTTTTAATTTGGATTGCCCTTTTGGATTTGTTTGCTTTTTATGACATCTTCCTTTTTCATGGTAATGGAGCCAGCAAGAAAGAGGAAATCCTCCCCTGTCTGGGCTCAACAGAAGCATCAGTATCTTCATTTATACCCGCTGGCACTGACATTTTATGTTCCCCTGCATCCTCTGTTCCTTGTGAAAGGATATTTTTCCAAGGCTGGTGAGGTTTTGTCCAAGAAGAGGAATTGTCTAGACCCCAACACTTCAAAAAATTCATTTTCTCAATAAAAATCTATTGCAATCCTTCCTCCATCCACCCCAAACTGCAGTGTTTACTGCAGTGTTTACTGCAGTTTACTTTATTACACTTCCTCGAGTCCCTCCACCATAAGCACTGCACTCAACACAGTCACTTTTGTTGTTCATACTGTCCCTATCCAATATTTTTTGGAATAATTAATTAACTGTGTGTGTGACAGTCTCTGTACAATGCAGACAGAGAAATATACACGTTTTATTTCATACCCAGGCAATGGACAAATGTCTGCACAGATCTCTTTATTATTGCAAATGAAAGGTTACAGAGACATTAACTCATATTTAGAAGAAGATAAATAAATAAAACATTGCGGGAGGGGGGCGGGTCATTGGTTCAGAATGAATTAATTTGCCTGCAATTTCTTTGCACAATAGCTAGGTGTCACTAGTGAGCAATGCTGAATGAAGCTTCGAGTAATGAACCTTTGGTTGAAGCAATGGCCTGCGAGGTCTCAGTGGTTCAGGAAGCCTCATCTTGCCATCACTACTCAAAATCCATATAACACAGTCCAAAAACAAGAAACAAAACATGACAAGAACTCCAAGGTGCGAATGACATTACACAAGGACTCGATGACAATCACAGACACAAACAGGGTATATATACACACAGATACTAACAAGGTGACGGGAAACAGCTGTGCAATATTCAATGAGTGACAAAACAGGATGATGGGAAATGTAGTCTGAGTGAAGGACACCGGGGTGGAAGAGGACCTCTGGTGGATACCCAGGGAAACACAAACCAGACACTGTGACAGTAGGATGTAGGAGTAGCGTAAGCTTTGACGCCTCTCGCGGTTTAAACAAACAGGGCTGGGCAACAAACTCAAGATTCTCCGACATTTCTCAAAAAATTCTCGTTTTAGACTTCTAATTCGTGACCATTGTTTTGTTTTGCTCTATCCTCTGCGCTTCCGCGTTCATCATTACGTTGTGCATCAAGTTCAAGGGTTATTCTTTCGCCATAAATCAATGCGTACGGTCGTGTGGAGCACTTTTATCATGGATGGATGCACTTTGATGGACTTCAAAAAATATACAGCCCGATCACTGCCTTTATAAAGCTTGGAAGAGCCAGGACATTTTTTAATATACGTAACTCTGATTGTATTCGTCTGAAAGAAGAATGTCATATACTGTACACCTAGAATGGCTTGAGGCTGAGTAAATCATGGGCTAATTTTCATTATCCCTTTAACGTGTTTTTTTGCCTAGAGCATCAGTGAACATTTGCAGCTTTCGATCATCCAGGTATCAACACAGACTATTAAGAATCAAGCTTGTGTAAACTTTTGAACTGCATTGATTTTTTTGTGTGTAAATTCAGTTATTTTTATGTCTTGTGGTCTATTATATAAACAAACATCATGTAACTTGGACTGTACATAAAGTTACTCTCAAATTACTTTAGGTGCAATAAACAATGTTTATTTTTCTTGAAAGCAAAGACTATAGACGGAACACTAGGTCGAACAATAGGTTCTTCAATACCCACCAGGTCCGGATTTTTTTTCAAATTAATCGGATGTTTTATTTTGTTTCTGTGCTCGACTTCCTGTCCCGCACAATCTGCCCTGTGCTGAATTGCTGCGGAGCTCTCCGGCATCCGGCAAAAATAGAAGCTCTGCCGTATCTGCTCCGGAGGGCTGCGGATTGCCGGAGCTGGGACGGACCCTCCCCTAACAATAGAGCACATTCGCATCAGTTCGCCGCTCAATCGCGAGTTACTGTCAGTACTATTAGTTACTACAGCCTACAGTATGCTAGCTAGCTATGCCTTCGACACGGAAATGCGTAGGCTACTACCTGGATGCGATCATGTACTAAACAGATCGGTGTCTTTGTTTAAATTTCCTAAAAACGATCACATCAAGGAGAGGTGGATTAATTTTGTGAAGAGCCAACCCCCGACCTGTAGTGATTATTTTACACAGGATAGTTTCATAAACTTTCGTCTGAGACAACTGGGATTCACTGATAATCCACTGTTACTGGTGAATGGGCCGAACCGACTATCTCCCGCCTCGGCCTTCATCTCCCCGTCCCGAAAGCAGTATCAGCTAATAGAGGGAATGCGCGTGACGTCACCGTCGGCCGGAGTGCCTGCAGTTACTATGGTTACTAAACAGTGAGTGGCAAAAAGACTGAGCGGCTGTATATGTTTTCAGCACGAATGCCGCGAAAAACAAACACAACACATATAAAGTGGGAAAGAGCTTTGCGATTGACTGTACAATAGATTTGACAAAACATCGGAGGTATATTTTTACAGACTGCTATAGAAAGAGGAGCAAATGGATCGCTGCAATTCACAGAAACAACTGGACTCCAGTCAGCGAAAGGTGGATTTGCTGTTTTCATTTTGTGTCAATATGCTGAATTTAGGAGTAAAACCATACCCATATATTTTGTACGGTTATATACATTAACAACTCATCAATTAAATATTTATCATTGCATATTCTGCATTATTGGATGTTTTTTTTTTAATAAACACTGACCAAAAAAACTTATAAAGTTTAGGGCTGGACGATATGATATATATATAGGCTATATATAACACTGATATAAGTGATCACCCGGATACCTACCTATATTATATTTATATAAAGCGTTCACAGGCTTGCTTTGTGTTTAGGTCTATATTGCTTTTATTTCCCCGCGGTGAAATCAGGCAAAAATAAATGTCAGGCAACACGATTCCTGGCTGCATGTCAATATCCATGGATCACTCGATCTTTAGTGAGGAACACTTGAGTCCAACATTTAGTTTAAATTGATAAAATTGTTAGATTTATTCGCATTTCCGCAGTTTCCCCAATTAAATCCAGTCACGCAGCAGATCTTTTGCCACTCGGTCAGGCTGAGGGGGTTGTTCCGGCGGGAAAGTGACGTCAATGCATTCCCTCTATATCACTGTCGGCAGCTTTCCCGCGAGTGGGCGTGGTTTCAGCGCAGCCAGCGGACACGCCCCCAGCGTTTGAGAGCAGAGAGAGCTGCTCATTTTTCCAAGATTTTGATAGCTTATTTTATGTACTTGCGGCTTTTTTTATCATTCAAATTTGGCTGGGTGGCTAATAACACATTTTTCTGTTGTGTGACAAACTCAGAACACATACTTAATTTTGACTTTACAGGGACTTCAAAGTATATTCTAACTTTTAGGGATTTGGAGACTGTAATTCACGCTTTTATTTCCACAAGACTTGATTACTGTAATGCATTGTATGCTGGAATTAGTCAGTCATCATCACTCTCACGATTACAGATTGTCCAAAATGCTGCAGCTGTTTCCTGACTGGGACAAAAAAGAGGGAACATATCTCACCTATCCAGGCCTCTCTCCGTTGGCTCCCTGTGAAACAAACAATTGATTTCATTGATTTCTTAACTTACGTGTTTTAAGTGTTTTAAGAACTTTGGAACACACTACTATTAACGATTAGAGCGTCTCCCACATTAAACGTTTTTAAAGCATCAATTAAAACCTTTTTTCACAAGCTTATTAAAAACTCGTTTTAATGTTTGTTTTTTTAAATGCTATGGAGTTGCAGTTTTTGTGATGTTGCCGGTTTGACTTCTTTTATTTATTATAAATGTTCTGTTTTTATTTTTCAGGTCTTTTTGGTTTGAATTTTTGATATGTTCTGTTTTACTGTGTGTGTATTTTTGATTTACTTGTGAAGCACTTTGGTCAACATTCGTGTTGTTAAAAGGTGCTATATAAATAAACTTTGACCTTGACCTTGTATATGTTTGTATGGCTTGTGTTTGTTCTTTAGGTGTGTCTGGTGTTGGATCAAATGAAGTGTCAGTGTCAGTGTCAGTGATGGAGGGAGATTTAGTAACTTTATACACTGGTGTTCAAACAAACCAACAAGAAGTTATTAAATGGTATTTTAATGACACTCGTATAGCTCAAATAAGTGGAGATCTAAGTGATATCTGTACAGATGTTCAGTGTGAAGATGGTCCTGAGAGATTCAGAGACAGACTGAAGCTGGATCATCAGACTGGATCTCTGACCATCACACACACCACAGACTCTGGACTTTATGAACTGAAGATCATCAGCAGCAAAAGCAGCAGTGACAAGATCTTCCGTGTTTCTGTCACGGGTGAGTCATTTAATGAATGTTTAAATACAGTTTATTTATGTTTAAAGGGGTGGTTGATTATGATTTCACTTTTCTAACTTTAGTTAGTGTGTAATGTTGCTGTTGTAGCATAAACAACATCTGCCAAGTTACGATGCTCAAAGTTCAAAACAAAGGGAGATATTTTATTTTAAATAAATCGTTTTTTAAGGACTACAACAAACGGCCGGTAGGGACTACACAACATTCCTCCCGGGTTAGTGACATTACCAACCCCAATATTTACATAAACCCACCCCTGGGAACGTGATGTATAGATTATCATGACAGAATATGCTAATCGATGACTAGAAGTTAACTGCACAAGCTACATAAATTCATCAACTAACCATTCATATGGTGTCATCTTCTTCCATCTTTCTGACTCCGGTTTGAGCTAAAAGGGTTTGAAATGTTCAGTGTGTGTCTACGTAATCGAAGCTGCTAACACACAAGAGCTGTGGGCGGAGGGCAGCAGCTCATTTGCATTTAAAGGGACACACAAAACGAGGCGTTTTTGCTCACCCTCAATGAGTGACAATTTTAACATGCTGTATAAAAACATCTGTGGGGTATTTTGAGCTACAAATTCACTTACTAAGACACTCACAAGTAGCCTGGATGCCAGCCCGAACCCCGCCCACAACATGGTCGGGAAGTTCGGTCTGGACTCGATCCATTGAGGAATAATTATGGTCGGTTCAGAAATCGTCAGGCCAATCAAATTGCCAGGGCGGGCTTTATATGATGATGGACAGATGATCTGCAGTTACGTAATCATCACGTTATCAAAGAGCGCTTGGGTTGAACTGGTTTCCCTCAGAGATGACTGCAGCTGGAGAACTGAGATGTGTAGATTTCGCTATCGCGTCTGTTGTAAAGAAATCGACAGCGCATTCATTTTAAAAGACGAACAGAGAACCGCAATCAAGGCATTTGTCCATCGGAAATATGTGTTTGCCGTCCTTCCTACGGGATTCAGCAAAAGTTTATTTTATCAGCTGGCTCCGATGGTCGCCAAGAAGATGGGACGCAATGAAAACCCTGTGGTCGTTGTGGTTTCTCCTTTGGTCGCACTCATGGAGGACCAGTAAAAGAAGCAACACTCATTATTTTACTGCTTCCAGCGTGCGTGCAGTTGAGTTCTGTTGACAACTATGCGTCGCTCAACATACGTCACTTACTGCGTTGCTCTGATTGGTTGTAGGTCTATCCAATTGAGTGCAGAGGTTTTTTTTCCTGGTTCGGTTAAGACACGCCTCATAATCAAAGCCCTATGGAGCAGTATCAGACTCACATTCTGACTAGAATATGAGTATGACGAAGTCAGGCTAACTCACAAGGGCAGTTTATAGAATTATCATCATTAAATAGCTTTAAATAGCTTAGTTTGATGTAAAATTAAAGGCCCATTCTCACAAGAACAATAACAAACTATGATGATAAATATATTAGTGTTCATTGAAAGCTTCAATTGAGTTCAATGGAGATGCCAGGTATAATCATGCCATCTCTGACCAACTTCTATTATTATCTGTTTAAATGAGGATTTGATATCAAATAAGGATGTAAAATGAGTTTTAAAAGCACAAACTTTCTGATTCAGAGCGGAAATCAAGAAAGAGCTTGAAATCGCATTGATGATCACAGTTCTTTCAGGTTGTGGAGGGTTGTTGTTTTCACCAGTAAAATATCCTCCATTATCTGTTGGTTTGTGTTTCAGATGTTTCTGCTGCTGAACGAGATGAAGTGGAGGAGGGAGAATCTGTTACTTTAAATCCTGGTTTAATAAAAAACCCAAATGATGTGATGACATGGTATTTTAATGACATTGTCATCGCTGAAATCAGTGGAGATCTGAGTAAGATCTGTACAGATGTTCAGTGTAAAGAGAGATTCAGAGACAGACTGAAGCTGGATCATCAGACTGGATCTCTGACCATCACACACACCAGAAACACACACTCGGGAGAATACAAACTACAGATGATCATCAACAACAGCAGCTTCAGCATCACTAGAGTGAAGAGATTCAATCTTACTGTCATTGGTGAGTGTATAATTCAATCGTTCAATGCATTTTCCTTGGAGGAGTTAAAAAAAAAAACAGTTCAGTATTTTTAAGTAAACTTAATAACTGTTTTCTTGTGGACTGTTTAACATCTGTTCCAGATTCAGGTCTGTCTTCAGGAGCTGTAGCAGGAATAGTTGTTGCTGTTCTGCTGGTTTCTGCTGCTGTAACTGCTGCTGCTGTGATTTACTGCTGTTCCAGACAGAGTCACGCAGAAGTACCACAGAATGTAAGTATTACGTTCAGCTGACTTAACAAGACATAAGAGATTAACTGTGCAAAAATGCCTTTAAAAGAACAGTGATGGTGTGAATATTTTTTTATATTATTATAATTCTGCAGGTAGCATAAATGTACACTGAAAATGTATCTTTTTTTCATAGTACAGAAGCAGATATTCACCAGTAAAACACAAAACAATCAAAAACACTAATAACTCCCAAATAAACAGTGCACTTTTTCGGGGCCTTATATATAACACCAATACAACAGTTTAAGCACTTTAAATATGATATTGAAATCATAATACTTCAGCTTTATATTACTGTAGTACAAAAGATGTACTGTATCTCATGACAGTGTTTTGACACAATATTTAAGAAATTTAAACCTCTGTACAAACTAGTGATGCGCGGGTCATCTCACAACCTGCGGACCCCAGAAATTGTCACTTTATTTCCGGGGCGGGTCATTAAAAAAAAAAAAAAAAAAAAAATACATGTATGTTGCGTGCAATTTCCAGCCTATATTAAATATTTGGGAATATCTATTTTCATATTGTATCGGGTTCTTTGATAAGGTTACAATAAGAAGGCCGTAGCAACGTAACCTACGTGATGTCCCTAAACCTTTGGCATCAAGTGACACGTCACGAAAGCGGAGCGCCAAGCAGCTCCCGCCGCCAGCCACAACAACAAAAACGGACAAATAAAAGTGAAGATCGAAGACGAGGTGCGGGAGAAATTGAGGTCGGGAATTTACATAATTAAAAGAAAAAATGTCACGTGTTTGGGACCGGTATCTAAATAGATAGGCCTATAGGCCCGGGTCTTGCATTTTAGCTACAGTGGTCTAATGTATGTTTAAAAGGTTAAATATTGTTATATTTTATTTTTAGTTGACGAAGCCAAGCGAGTCAAAAGAAAAAGAGATGAGTTTAGTAAGTGGGAGGATGATAGTGAAGAAGTTGCTGAGAGAGACGAGGTTTAGCGCTACATTGAGGGCCAGTTCTTCTGGGACGGAGAGGACATTCTAAGGGCCAAATAATTTCATAAAAGCGGGACCCGCGGGTTGGAAAAAAAGCCGACCCGCGCATCACTAGTACAAACAACAGCAAAATTCAGTCTGTAGTATGTTTGTGTGTGTTGTGTATCTGAAACATCAATCCTTCTCATCACTTTAACCTTCTGTGAATCTTTTTTCGTACAGGAGGGGGATGAAGACAATAGCACACAACGTGATCCCAATGGCATTCCTTTGAGGACGAGGACGCATACCTCAGATTCAGACTGAGGCTGCCAATAAAACAGTGCAACATAATGCATCATAATGCATCATTCTAATACTTTCATTGAAAGGGACACTGAAGAAAATTGAGAAAGTTAAAAAAAAAAAAATTCGCAAGGTTTATGAGCAACAAAAGAATACTGATACATGCAACCAGCAAACAACAACAAGAAAAGATACTCAAAATGTCCTCATTTCAAGGGGAAAGGATGAAGGCCCCCATACCGGGGGCAATGGCAAAAGTGAGAGGAGTTATCTCAGGAGTCCCAATGAGTATGCTAATGAAAGACCCGGCCCTCACATATAAGAATCTTGCGGCCAGTGTTACACTCACTTATATACTGACTACAGGCGAGCGTCCGTGCAGCATCACGCAAAAATAAAGTTTTACTATGAGAGTAACGGATGCGACTGTTAATACGCTATTCGTCGTGACCCATGATAGATTTATTTCGTGTCTTTCGAATGGGCAGTTTGTGACTTTGCAAGATAAACAACATAAAGTAGCACTGGTATTACAAAACATTCAGTGCCACATACCAATCAAATACAGACGTGATACAAATAACACGTTTGAAAACATATTACCCATTGATAAGATGAATCATGTTTGGTCAATAACAACACGATTCATTTATTTGCGTTCGTGACTTTCACAGCTAATCCAATTAAATTAATAACATTAATCGTGTAGGTCAATCACAATCCCTATCGGAAAGAGACCACGTCTGTGGTGATATATATACGCAGCGATCTGATATCTCATTGTAACGTTGGAGTATTCTTCAGAACGGCGAGCCAATCACGAATGAGTTCCCTAATGAATTCCCTTCCCCTTCCAGAATTCCCTTCCCCTTCCATCCTGCAAAAAAATATTAATAAATAAATAAACATTCGCGAACCGGTCATAGAGAGTCCCTCCCCTTCCGGTCGACCACCATGGGACCTTATTTCTGAAAAATATTGTATGGTAGTCAATGGCGAGAGACAACAAATATTTTGATCTCGTTTGAATTGTGCCCTGAATTACACATATGATGTTTGTCAATTTAAAAGATACATTTTAATGTCAAGAAAGTCGCAGTTTGATGTAAAACTGTTGATGTATAAGACTGAAAATACGCAATTACAAAGCCTACAAACCCCAAAGGCGCACATTTTCTCTCAATGAATGAAGGTAACTTTACTAAAGCTAACGTCTGTCATTGTTTCTATAGTCTTACGTTATAATCGTAACGTTACGCCGTCATGCCTGAGTGTTTTGTACCAGACTGCACACACACGAGCAGCGGATCGTGCTCGTTGTTTCGCTTCCCGGGAGATGTAGTTCACACTTTATTTATTTTTTTTTTTATTTATTTATTTTTACAGAAGTTGTAGCATAATCCTTTTGTAAAGCTACAGAACTTGTTTGACTCATCAATGTTTTGTAAGTTTGATGTGTTTATTAAGGTCTGAAATAAACAAGATGCACTTTCTGTGATAGGCCTATGCTTGCTTATCATAGAAAGTAATAAGAAATGACTCTTTACATTAAGGTAGGAGCCTAGTGAGAACAGGGTGTTGGGGGAATAACTTTCTTCTCTTTTCCATCAAACCGCAGTTTTTGCAACTTCCCGCAATTTCATCGCATAAAATTGCATAAATATCCCGCATATTCCATCGCATTTTTTAGAAAAAGGGCCGCATAATCAAGGATTTTTGCCCGCAACAATCACAAAAAAACTCCGCGTTTTTCTGGAAAAACTGATTACATATTTATGGTCTTTTTTATGCCAGATGGGTATGTGCCTTGAGTGTAGTTCATGATTTCCTCATACATTTTTGGATCTATTGTTGGAATGTGCCAGCAAGAATAAAATTCAGGAGACAATGTTGTGTGGTCATCTCCCCAATTTAGAACAGCATTTATTAACAATTTATTCATTTAATTAGTGCCCTCTGAAATTGAATGTTAATTAATTACGATTAGAATGTTATGTTGCACCCATATATATTGCATGTGAAAAATAGTAATAAAGGTAGTAATAGCAATATATGGTTTTATTCATATTTATTTAATTATTTTTATTTCATACAGGGAACAAAAGGTGTCAGGGTTTTGGCAGGTTGAAGACGGGGAGAAAGGATTTCAATGCAGTTTATTCACAAACTCAGATTACACGAAAACTCAGGAAAATAAAGACAAGCAACAAAGACCTAGACACTTTCAACGACCAACAAAGACTGAATCAACTGAGGGAACTAAATACAAGCACAAATCAACATAACAAGGGTGAAGACAGGTGACACGGATGGTGATGACAATGAACAGGCTGATAAGTGAGGGAGTGAGTTCAGGTGTGGCGACAAGGAGGATTCTGGGTAGTGTAGTGCAGACGAAGACATATAGGTGCAGACGAGGACTGTGACAGTCACCTGAAAATGTGTTTCCCTTGTGACAATAATGTGAGGACCTCTTTTTCTCATGTGTATTTTGGTGACATTGAACATATTGTTAATACATTTGTATACTGTTTTCAAAGTTGTACATCATAAACCTGTCATCTCTGACGTTTTGCAATCTTTATAAATAATAATAAGACAATAATATGAGGCATTGAGTTTGGACGTCAACATGGACACATAAGGCAATTTGTATGGGCAAAATTCAACTGAATATCTTCAAACATAATACAAAAACTATGAACAAGTGCAAGATTAATTAAATTAATTCACAGAAATATTACTGGAGTGCGAGAGCCATTTTATTATGCTGCAGTGTAGCAAGACATTTAAAGCTGCAGTAGGGAGTTTTGTGAAAACGTTGACTTAGCCTGAAAATTTGAACAAGCACAACTTACAGATCCCACCCCCTTGCTCTCTGCTGCGCTACAGCTCCTCCTCCACAGCTCCTCCTCCACAGCCCTCCCTCCACAGCTCCTCCCCCACAGCTCCTCCCTCCACAGCTCCTCCCTCCACAGCTCCTCACTCCACAGCTCCTCCTCCACAGCTCCTCCCCCACAGCTCCTCCCTCCACAGCTCCTCCCTCCACAGCTCCTCCCTCCACAGCTCCTCCCCCACAGCTCCTCCCTCCACAGCTCCTCCCTCCACAGCTCCTCCCTCCACAGCTCCTCCCCCACAGCTCCTCCCTCCACAGCTCCTCCCCCACAGCTCCTCCCTCCACAGCTCCTCCCCCACAGCTCCTCCCTCCACAGCTCCTCCCTCCACAGCTCCTCCCTCCACAGCTCCTCCCCCACAGCTCCTCCCTCCACAGCTCCTCCCTCCACAGCTCCTCCCCCACAGCTCCTCCCTCCACAGCTCCTCCCCCACAGCTCCTCCCTCCACAGCTCCTCCCCCACAGCTCCTCCCTCCACAGCTCCTCCCTCCACAGCTCCTCCCTCCACAGCTCCTCCCCCACAGCTCCTCCCTCCACAGCTCCTCCCTCCACAGCTCCTCCCTCCACAGCTCCTCCCCCACAGCTCCTCCCTCCACAGCTCCTCCCTCCACAGCTCCTCCCTCCACAGCTCCTCCCCCACAGCTCCTCCCTCCACAGCTCCTCCCCCACAGCTCCTCCCTCCACAGCTCCTCCCTCCACAGCCCTCCCTCCACAGCTCCCCCTCCACAGCTCCTCCCTCCACAGCTCCTCCCTCCACAGCTCCTCGCTCCACAGCTCCTCCCTCCACAGCCCTCCCTCCACAGCTCCTCAGCCCTCCCCCCACAGCTCCTCCCCCACAGCTCCTCCTTCCACAGCTCCTCAGCCCTCCCTCCACAGCTCCTCCCTCCACAGCTCCTCCCCCACAGCTCCTCATCCACAGCTCCTCCCTCCACAGCTCCTCCCTCCACAGCTCCTCCCCCACAGCTCCTCCTCCACAGCTCCTCCCCCACAGCTCCTCCCCCACAGCTCCTCCCTCCACAGCTCCTCCCTCCACAGCTCCTCCCCTACAGCTCCTCCCTCCACAGCTCCTCCCCCACAGCTCCTCCCTCCACAGCCCTCCCTCCACAGCTCCTCCCCCACAGCTCCTCCCTCCACAGCTCCTCCCTCCACAGCTCCTCCCCCACAGCTCCTCCCTCCACAGCTCCTCCCCCACAGCTCCTCCCTCCACAGCTCCTCCCTCCACAGCCCTCCCTCCACAGCTCCCCCTCCACAGCTCCTCCCTCCACAGCTCCTCCCTCCACAGCTCCTCGCTCCACAGCTCCTCCCTCCACAGCCCTCCCTCCACAGCTCCTCAGCCCTCCCCCCACAGCTCCTCCCCCACAGCTCCTCCTTCCACAGCTCCTCAGCCCTCCCTCCACAGCTCCTCCCTCCACAGCTCCTCCCCCACAGCTCCTCATCCACAGCTCCTCCCTCCACAGCTCCTCCCTCCACAGCTCCTCCCCCACAGCTCCTCCTCCACAGCTCCTCCCCCACAGCTCCTCCCCCACAGCTCCTCCCTCCACAGCTCCTCCCTCCACAGCTCCTCCCCTACAGCTCCTCCCTCCACAGCTCCTCCCCCACAGCTCCTCCCTCCACAGCCCTCCCTCCACAGCTCCTCCCCCACAGCTCCTCCCTCCACAGCTCCTCCCTCCACAGCTCCTCCCTCCACAGCTCCTCCCCCACAGCTCCTCCCTCCACAGCTCCTCCCCCACAGCTCCTCCCTCCACAGCTCCTCCCTCCACAGCCCTCCCTCCACAGCTCCTCCCCCACAGCTCCTCCCTCCACAGCTCCTCCCTCCACAGCTCCTCCCTCCACAGCTCCTCCCCCACAGCTCCTCCCTCCACAGCTCCTCCCCCACAGCTCCTCCCTCCACAGCTCCTCCCTCCACAGCCCTCCCTCCACAGCTCCCCCTCCACAGCTCCTCCCTCCACAGCTCCTCGCTCCACAGCTCCTCCCTCCACAGCCCTCCCTCCACAGCTCCTCAGCCCTCCCCCCACAGCTCCTCCCCCACAGCTCCTCCTTCCACAGCTCCTCAGCCCTCCCTCCACAGCTCCTCCCTCCACAGCTCCTCCCTCCACAGCTCCTCCCTCCACAGCTCCTCCCTCCACAGCTCCTCCCCCACAGCTCCTCCCTCCACAGCTCCTCCCCCACAGCTCCTCCTCCACAGCTCCTCCCTCCCTTTACGTTGTAAAATCGCTAGAAGAAGGGGGTTTAAATGTGATTGACTATGAGGCAATGAATGGAGTGATAAAAACTTAAATGGTTACAGAAATTCATACAAAATAGTGAGGGCTTCTGGTTTAATATTCCTTCTAAAATATTTGATAAGTGTGGGGGGATTCATTTTTTATTAAGATGTGATTTCTGTGTGGCTAAACATCCTATTAAGCTGTCTAAATTTCATGAGCAGGTCCTCCTGTATAGGAAAATGATTTATAAACACAACTTCACTCCACATAGTAGTCCCATAGTAGTCCCCATAGTATGGAATAATAGATGTAGTTTGGTTAAAGGAAAATCTTTATGTCACTGTGAGTGGGTGGAGAGGGGTGTCTGGTCTGTTTTACATTTGATGGATTCAGTTCAGTTCAGTTCAGTTCAGTTCATTTTTATTGTCATTCAAACATGTTAAACATGAAGGAACGAAATTTGTTTCCCAGGTCCAGCAGCGTAATAGTACAGAATAAATAACATTTTAAAATCTAAGATAGACCCTATATAAAACGTATAAAAAATACATCTATATAAACATTAAAATAGTCTTAACCATATAAACAAATCAAAAACCATATACCATAATTAACCCATAAACATCAAAAAAGTGCCTTGTGCAGTAGCAGCAATGAGCGAGCAAAGGGCAGGAGGAGCTCTAAACCAAGGAGTTCATAAGCCTCGCTGCCTCTGGAAAGAAGCTGCACGTTAGCCTTGTGGTTCTTGCTTTAAGGCTGCGCAGCCTTCTGCCAGAGGGGAGGGTGGTAAACAGTTTATGCGCCAGGGGAGTGGAATCCTTCATGATATCCGATGCCCTGCTTCTGCACCTGCTGACATAATGTCGTCTAGGGAAGGAAGGCTGTCATTTGTTGTTATTTTGCTAGCAGACTTAACTACTCGCTGCTGCGCCTTCCTGTCAGCTCCAGAGCAGTTTCCATACCAGACAGTGATGGAGAATGTCAGTGTGCTCTCCACCACACACCAGTAAAAACAGGTCAGGATAGCAGGGTTGAGGCCGGCCTGCTTCAACCTCCTTAAAAAGTAAGCGTTGGTGGGCCTTCTTAATAATGCTGGCTGTGTTGGTGTACCATGTGAGGTCGTTGGAGATGTACAGGTCCAGATATTTAAAGTTGGTCACCATCTCCACAGTTACTCCATCAATGTAGAGAGGAGGAGGTAGGGTATGACCTCTCCTCCTAAAGTCCACAACCATCTCCCCCACGTTGATGCAGAGATTGTTTTCTCTGCACCAGACCACGAGTTCCTCCACCTCCTGCCTATACGCTGACTCGTCATTGTTAGATATCAGTCCAATCACAGCCGTGTCATCTGCAAACTTCACTATGTGATTGCTCAGACGTGTTACAGAGCAATCATATGTGAGGAGCGTATACAGCAAAGGGCTCAGGACACATCCTTGTGGGGAGCCCGTGTTGAGTATAAGGGTGGAAGATAAGGTGCCGTGGATCTTAACCGACTGTGGCCTGTTTGTCAAGCAGTCCAGGACCCAATTGCAAAGAGATGGTCTTAGTCCCAGCAGCAGCAGTTTGTTAATTAGTGTCTGCGGAATGATGGTGTTAAAGGCAGATGTAAAGTCTAAAGCAGCCTGACATAGGAATCCCTGCTCTCTAAGTGGGTGAGAGCAGAGTGGACGACAGTTGACACTGCGTCAGACACCGACCGGTTCCTTCTATAGGCATACTGATGAGGGTCCACATTGATGTTAACAGTGCCTTTTATGTGAGCCAGAACCAGTCGCTCTAAGCATTTCATGATCAGTGGAGTGAGGGCCACAGGACGATAGTCATTCATGCTTTCAAGTGGGAATTTTTCTAATTACAATGTATTCACGAATACATTTAATGTGAAGTATACGAAGAAACAATTTTCAATGGTTATTAAGGCAATTCCACAGGCAATGGGGAACTTGGTTAGAGGTATGTTGACTTATGAGGTTGTTGAAGCGCGGATGCCAGCACTTTTGGCGAACTGGACTTTAAGCCCTCTTTAATTCTTTCTCTCAGTTCCACTCTCCCTAATAATACATGGACATCTATTCTCTTCCTAAGCTCTCCTTTGCAATGTTATCCACCGCTCATTCCCCCCTCACCCAAGCGCGCGGGAACCCAGCAAAACCTGATGTCGCAAACAAACCTAGTTCTAAAAAACGGTCTATAGAGCGGCTGCAGAATCAGAGCAGATAATGACTTCTCTAGGTTTTACTTCCTCAATCCACCATAGAGCCCATATCAAATTGTCATTAATTGCCATTAATATAGGCCCATCTATCTATCTATCTATCTATCTATCTATCTATCTATCTATCTATCTATCTATCTATAAAACATATTATTTAGATTTTGTTTTTATTTAAATTACTATTATCATTTAGGCACAAAAACAAAAGAGACGAGCATTATTTCTGCCACCTGTAGCCCAAAAATCATTGCCTGTCCATTGGTTTGTATAATAACTTACAACTAGGCCTACATTTGGATTATTAATCAATGTCGAAATAAAGTAAATCTGCAGAGTTTAGCATTCAAATGCATGTAAAGGGAAACATTGACATAGAGAAGAAAGAGTTAAAACTCTTCACATGTGCTCGCGCTCATGACAGCTGAACACGGCCACTTCATCCAACGCTCATGATGTTCTTAAATCTTCCTGTTATGAGTGTGAAAGCGCTTCAGACGATTCAGTGCGTAAAGGAATCTGAACAAATCATTCAAACTGATTCGCGAACCTATTTAGACAGTTCTGCCAACATGTTTGATTAAGTCTTTGAACAGAATCGACTCAAAAGAGTGATTCATTTTGTGAATTGAGCATCGCTCATGCCCAGAAAAAAAGAAGATACAGCGCGCTTGGAATAAACTACGCATTTAACAACATAGGCTATTACTAAATAACGAGAGGAACGTCGCCAAACGTAACAAGGCAATTTATTTGAAAGGTAGGCCTACTCGAGTTAAACTAAAGTACCCACATTTAAATCTAACGGTACTCTAAAAAAAAAAATAAAAAAAAAACTCCGATCACGGAGTTTGCGCAAGGTTGCCCAGATTGGCCATATGGTACATCCGGCCCTGACTGTAACCCTAACTGAATGCGTCTTAAATAAGGGCATTTCTCCCATTTCAATAGCAGGGCAGGGATTTTAACAGTATAAAGCTCAGTTGTGCTGCATGTTGTTTGACAAAAAAAGTTTAATTTCATATAAGATCAATTAAATTAATAGTTTTATTCATATTTTTTACATTTTTGTCAGGGTTTTTTATTTTATTTTTTTATTAAACAATCAAAATCAGGCATTACAAATTTATATTAACATACCTTTAATATCAAAACAATTTAAGATTTTTGTAAACACAATAAATAAATAAATAAATAAATAGAACATAAAATATCACAGAGGTCTAATCAGTTATCAAATTGTGTATAATGTTGAAAACCTCCAAGGCTTGTCTTGTTTTTATATCTTTCAAAGCTTTCTTATACAGGGTTAACTCCTTCATAAAAAAACAAAAACAAAGGTCTTACCTTCATAAATCTACACTTATGTATAAACTGCTTAGCTAAAATAATTAAACTGTTATACATCAAGTCTCTTTTTGTATCCTTCAATATAACCCCAAATCTAATCTTACAAAACTCTAACACTGGCGCTTTAGAGTCCTTTTCAAGTATCCACTTTTGGACCGAACCCAGAAGGATTTTTATATAATTACAATCAAAAAACAAATGCTCTAAAGTCTCCATCTCCAAATCACAGAAAGTATTCTTATCAATATTAAACCTTTGTTTCAGAAACACCTTACAGGGATAAATATCATTTAATATTTTAAAATGAGTTTCTTTAGCTTTTGGTGGGATAGGAAGAGTGAGGTATCTGGTTATTAATATACTTTAGAATGATCTTTTAGTTTATTTTTTATTTTTAATGGTAAAGGGAAAAGTTCAGAGGTAAGGACGCCCCTTATAATTTTATTTGCACATGTTCTCTCCTTAATAAAAGAATGGCAGAGAGGGTGGGAAAAGGAAATTAGGGGTAGACATACTTTTCTACCTGAAGTTAGGAAAATATGTTCATTTAACTTTTTGTCCCGCATGGACTCAGTCAAAATGTGTAGATTGTGGTTGGGGCAATGTGGGTTAAGGACTTTTAGAGTAAAGTGTTAATTTTCTGGTGTTGAATTTCAAGGGATTAACACTGCTAGTGTAAAGCGCACCCTCTGGCAGGTGAAAATATGTAGAGTTAAATTAATAACACCGAGAAGAGTGTTATTAGTCACATCCGGGACATTTACGAGCTGGGCGGGACAAAACGAGCTGAAACATTTTTCACAGGCGCCATTTTCTTTGACTCGCGAAGCAAGGCATACGAGGGGGGAAAAGGCATATATTGAGTGTTTTATCGCATTTATATATGCATTTTATAATATCATATTGTTTTAGAACAATATGTATGTGCTGTGCACGGTTAAACCGTTCTCAGAGGGGCATTTTCGATGACGCGCGATGCGGAGCAGACCAGGATGGGTTTGATTTTTAACAGGGAAACGACGAAAGTAAGTTAACTTAAGTGCTGTATCTAATTTACAATATGCGTTTTATAATATATTGATTTATAGCGATATTTAAATGCTCTGCGTGGTTAAACGAGCCGAAACTTTTTCAAAGGCGATCTTCTTTGACTCAATACGGAGCTGACGACGACGAGGAGGGAACATTGACGTTAACAGAGAAAACACCGAAAGTAAATTAAGTGTTTTTAACCAAATTTACAACAAGTAACTTATTTCATGCTATATTGTTTTGTAACAATATTTATGTGATGTGCGCGGCTAAACCTCTCACAGACAGACTAGGCCCTGCATCTTCTTTGACTCGAGTCGTGACGCAGTGCAGACACGGAGTTTGCTTTTAACAGTGAAAACACAGAGTAAGTGTTTTAACTCATTTAAAACGCATGTTTTATAATGTTATATTGTTTTATGACAATATTTGTGATCTGCAAATATCTTAAATCCTCAAACTATTTTTCTCTCGTTTGCCAGCACACCTGGCGTAACGTTATAACTGAAGACGAACAACTCCACAAACTGCAACCAACAATGCATGTGAAATTGTCACTTTATTTCCTTATTTGGATGACCAATTTTCTTAGAATGGGTAAGTAATTATTTCAGATTAAATATTTATGCAAAGTGCTTTTATCAGATTAACTTTTGGTTTATGTTTGATATGCTTTCATGATTAAATTTTGCTATTTGTGTTTGCTAATGCTAGGAGCATTTCTAATTGCACCAAGTGGCTAAGGCTAACCAGGCTTGGTTTTTGAAGACTATACAGACTTGAACCTGGTGATGATGGTAAGATTTAACAGATAACATATGAGGCACAAACATAAAAAATAATCATATCTTTGTTGCTATTTGGGATAA
This sequence comes from Tiaroga cobitis, assembly GCA_030578255.1. Classification (NCBI taxonomy): domain Eukaryota; kingdom Metazoa; phylum Chordata; class Actinopteri; order Cypriniformes; family Leuciscidae; genus Tiaroga; species Tiaroga cobitis. The sequence goes on from CM060612.1 coordinate 25,617,936, forward strand.
CTAGATATTATTTGTTTCATAACACTCATTTTGAATTTGTCCAGTCAAATTACTTTACAAAAGTAAATCTTTTTTCTTTTTAACTTAAAATGAGATTTCAAACCAATTGTTTTCATGATTTGACCGGTAGAGGTTTTCTTGCTGTTTAATTTTAGACTCAACTGATGGGAAATCTCTGCCCAGCTGCCCTGAACATCACAAAGCCACAAGAAGGGAACAGATTCTTCCGGCGGCTGACTATTCGCTGAGTTTCGGTTCATTTAATGAGACGAGAGTCCAGTTCACGCGCCGGCGACTCAGTGTCATGATGATCTATTTTCTACTATATTTACTTATTATTTAGGCTATTAAATCCAGGCAATCGGTTGATGAAACATTAATTAAAATTAAGATACAATTAATAAAAACGAAATTTAGGCTGCTTTAAAGGCCGGCTTTGTGCTTTCTGAAGTCTCTGTAAAAGTTTTAAAGTCGCTTTCAGAGCGGTCATGTCCGAAACGGAGAACTGTCACGTCCGTCCGTAACATTGTTTTTTTCCTCATAAATGCGAACACGAAAAATAAAATAAAAAAGAACATTTTATGTTCCGTGGAGGCCGACCCTTCTTCATCCGGTTATTAGCCTACTTTTGTTTTGTGCAGTGTAATTCGTAGAATTATTAAAAAATATTTTGCCACCTAAAAGTTAAAGATTTGTTGTTACGTCACATGTGTATTTCACTCATATTAAATATAAAACGCATGTGTAGACTGATATTTTTCTAATGTCCTGACTCCTTTATTAAGGTGGTATGATCGGGTTGGGATATATAAACAGACGTTTCAGTATTAAATTCATTTTCTGATAATTTATATTTCAAGTTTTGCCTGCAAATGTCACGTCCATAACGCTGGAACTGTCCAATTTTAAAGAATTTATATTCAACTAGTTTTTTGGTAGGTCTGCCTATTTTATTATGTTAACTTCAAATAATACTAATAGTAATTTAAAAATGTGGTAGCCCTACATCTTACACATCACACTCTACTGTTATGGTGGCAATTTCAGTAGATTTACTCACTAACATTGTTGTGGAAACACAATAAGAATGGAAACTAAAATATGGTAGTATCGTGCTACAGCGCACATTATATTAGCTGCAGTTCTGGCGCCTCAGTCCCAATAGAGGGAATGCATTGACGTCACTTTCCCGCCGGAACAAGCCCCCTCAGCGATTATCTATTTAAACTTAATGTTGGACTCAGTATAGTGTTCCTTACAACTTACTAAAGATCCAGTGATCCATGGATATTGACATGTATGTAGCCAGGAATCGTGTTGCCTGACATTTATGTGTGCCTGATTTCAACACCGGGGAAATAAAAGCAATATAAACCTAAACATAAAGCAAATTTGCCTGTGAATGCTTTATATAAATACAATATAGGTATGTCTAAATACGGGTGATCACTTACATCAGTGTTATATATAGCCTATATATATCATATCGTCCAGCCCTAAAACTTGTATAGTTTTTTTGTCAGTGATTATTTAAAAACATCCAATTATGCAGAATGCAATGATACATATTTAATTGATGAGTTGTTAATATAACAATACAATATATAGGGTATGATTTTACACCTAAATTCAGCATATTGACACAAAATGATAACTGCAAATCCACCTTTTGCTGCCTGGAGTCCAGTTGTTTCTGTGAATTGGAGCGATTCATTTGCTCCTCTGTTCTGTAGCTTTCGGCAGTCGGTAAAAATATACCTCCGATTTTTTGTCAAATCTAGTTGTACAGTCAATCGCAAAGCTCTTTCCCGCTTTATATGTGTTGTGTTTGTTTTTCGCGGCATTCATGCTGAAAACTGTCTTTTTTCGCTCAGTCTTTTTGCCACTCACTGCGCGTAACTGCAGGCACTCCGGCCAACGGTGACGTCACGCGCATACCCTATACTGTAAAACTCGACATACATTCATATCACATGTTAATGCAGCGGTAGAGTTGCACTCACAGGACACTGCACTTATTCGCAATCACAAAAGTTAATTATTTGCTCGTGCTTTAAAGCTTTGCCGGGTAAACATTTCATTGGCGTTCTGTTCTAATGCACTTTTTCTGAGCGCGTACTGAAGTGCGCGCGCACTGTCAAACAGCGCCAAACTGGATTTTGTTGGGTCAGACCCATCTGATAGCGATGGGGGGCCGAGACCGAGAGAGCTATAGCTACATGGAAAAAATATGCACCAAACAAGTCACTTTGAAATTTTGCTGTTTTCATGAATACAAAAGTTGGGTGACCCTCCCCCTAGACTAAAAAAAGTTGAATGACCCTCCCCTCAACAAAGAATAAAAAGACGAGACCCTCCCCTATTTTCCTCCGGTGGCCCTTTCCATAAATACAGAAAGTCCCTAAATGATTTAAATAAATATTTATATGATGTGATATGGTAGAAAATCATATCACTGTGGAAAATATATGCTTTCCCCATATGTCCCTTCTGCCTGTCTGCACATCTCAAGTGCGGCTGTAGGTTGAGCTCCCAGGAGGCGGGACTTTGTAGAAATTTAGCCAATATCTGCCTCAAGATATAAACGTATTCAAGATATGACATAAAATTTAGCCAATCAGCGTTCTCTAATATAATCTGAAATGTGCGCTTATTGACAAGCCACTGCTAAAACCCGGACTGATCTGTAGGCGCAATTTTTGTACATGTGTGTAACAGTTTTACAGTTACTTTTGTCCCATTAGCTTTCTGTACGTGCAATATTTAATCCTGTCACTAGGGGCACTCTAGCCAGTGAGATGCCTGGTAGCATAAAAAGGATAAGAGAAGTAATATGAGATAGGAAGGATGTGTTAACCATAGATATTCATAATAAAGGCTAGATGTCTTACGGCGGAGTCTCTATTGTCATCACTAGTGATGTGACATTTGAACTGAGGCGTCGGAGCTTGTGTCGAGAAAAAATGGGCGTGCCAGATGAAGCCGTGATTCGAGGCTTGTGTTGTTAACGTGAAAATCACGTGACTAATGACAAACGAGGCCTCGGTTTGTGTGAAAACGTCATCGGTTCAGTCTGAGTGTCGCTTCCGGATAAAGGGGGTTCGAAAGTCGCGCCACCTTCTGGCTGTTGCAGGAGTAGCAGAAGCAGGTGTAGTAGTTTCAGAGAGTCAGAGAATTAGAGAACTCATTGGCATTGTCGTTATTGTGTCATTTATGTGTTAGGGCTGTATATTATTACATTATATCAGGTACGGTTAGAATACTTATAGTATATTGTTATTAATAATTATAGTAGCTATATTATAGTCTTTTTATATTAATAAGATATACGGACATCATAAGTCTGCTCAGGTCATTGGTTCAAAATGAATTAATTTGTCTGTTACTTCTTTGCACAGTAGCTAGGTGTCACTAGTAAGCAAAGCTGAATGAAGCTTCGAGTAATGAACCTTTGGGTGAAGCAATGGGCTGCGAGCTCTCAGTGGTTCAGGAAGCCTCATTTTGCCATCACTAGTCATCACCATCGGCCATCTTGTCACAGGCAAATACTCTTATGTCGTTGAAATCTTGACGAACTTACAAACGGTTTGGTTTCTTAAAAACGTTATTAATGTGGCTATAATTCTGGATGATTATTTATTTATACACTTAGTATTCATAAGTGTGCAGTGTCATAACTACATCTCTGACGTTTATAACAAACCAAACCGTTTGAAAATCGGTAGAAAATTGAGCAAGTTATGGTTATTTAAAAAGTACATGCACCATTAACACACAATGTTACGAGTGAGCGAGCTGCCTGTGACAAGATGGCCGCCAGGTGTGGACGTCGACCTCTTGGCCAGCAGCGTGGACCAGACATTTAGCCTTTATTATGGATATCTATGGTGTTAACCTCATGGAGAAGCTTTCTCACCAATGCTGTCTTGTGTTTTTGCCTTGATTTGAGGAACCTGAGGTTGCAATATGAGGGGCCGTACAAGCCAAAATTCATTCTTCTACTCTCACACACATACATTCTCCTTTCACATACATACATTTCTACTCTCACACACATACATTCTCCTTTCACATACATTTCTACTCTCACACACACTTACATTCTCTTTTCACATACATACATTTCTTCTCTCACACACGCATACATTCTCCTTACACATATTTCACAAAAATATTTCTTTTTTGTTTGTTTTTGGTATCCATTACTTCCTTTTTAAGCAGCTTTAAACAATCCTGTTTTCTTTTCAAGTACAGTTTTTACTTTTTTTTGGAGTAAGTAGCAATGAACATGAAATCAGACAATGTTTTAAAGGGGTCATGACATGGTTTTTTGTTTTGATTTATTATGTTCCCTTATGTGCAATTATAGTATTACTATAGTTTTTTGTACAAAAAAAAACTTTAAAAAAGTAGTGATTTATGACCTTTTCCCACCCTGTTTCTCCCCCTCTGATTCAAACAGTCTGTTTTGGAGGTGTTTCCCCTTTAAGAGTTCAGTATTAACGCCCATTGTTATGATTGGCTAACGTCAGTGCTGCTTATGCATAAATTATTAACGTTAATCATTTTCTATCACATGTAGGCTACACAATGCTCCGCCACGTGAAACTTCGGTCTTCTGATCTTTTACCATCGTGTCAATTCTCAATTGATTTTGATTCATATGCGCGAGCGAGAGAGAGAGAGAGGCAGAGCAAGACAGTTTGAAGGCGCGCGCGCGGCCGGGGCTCTCTCTCTCTCTCTCTCTCTCTCTCTCTCTCTCTCTGCTCGTTCTTTCAGTAACATGCACCCTGTCACACTCATCTACATCACTCACCAAACAAATAAGGCTTTGGCGGGCTGCATATGCTGCAAATAAACTGCATTTCTGCTTTCCCTGACGTCTGGATCGTTCGGCAGCATTCAAACATGTTGTTTGTCCATAGCCGGGAACAGCACATCTGTGCGGCATCGCAGTCATCTTGTAAACAGACCCACTCGCTGCACGACAGCGCATGCGATTATGCGAAATGAGGCGTAGTTGTCTTGCGCTGGAGGCGGTCATATGCAAACGACTGGTACGTCACTTCGTACCGTGACGTCACTAAGTTCAAAGGATCTAGAACGAGCTGTATTTAGAGCTTGATTAAATAAATGGTTCGTTTATAATGGGGAGGACGTCTTAAGCTATGAAACTTGCAGGAGGTTTTAATGGTACAAAGACCTCTTAAATACCAAAAGATCAAGGCAAATTTGGTTTCTCATGTCATGACCCCTTTAATAATGTGCTGGAATGTATTGAGCAAATGCAAAGAGAAACAGATTTGTTTTGTGCATCGTAGGGGCTGCACTGAGAACTTGATCACATTGAAACCCTATGTGGATTTCTGTCAGTCTCAAGATTTGTTGAGGATTCAGGATTTTGCCTGTTCTGCAACTGAAATTGCCACATTCCCATTCCCACCTATAAAGTTATTCACCAGCCGCTGCATCAAAGCTACACATTTGTGCCATATCTGAACCTAAAGGCCAAGGGTAGGCTACTTGTAGTATGGTACTATGCACAGTTTAGGGGTATAGAATATACAAAGGTGTACCTATGAGGCTATTGCCCCAGTGAGAAGCTATAGGTAAAATTGTAGCACTGTTTTGACAGTAACATTGACCGTAAAAAAAAACATAATGTAATAATTTACAGTTAAGGCTTATTGAATGTAAAAAAAGGCATTCAAGTATAAAGCTAAGTGGGCATAATTGCCCATTTTATTCTTACAAGTAATTTTTAAAGATCAGTTTGCAAGTTCATAGGTATGCAAGTTCTAGTGCATGCTTTTTATCATGAAAAGGATCGGTATCAATACTGACTGCTCCGCGCTATCAGAAACTCACCTTTAATGACACAAAAGCACAAGATGAAATATGAACATTAAGGCTCTGTGGTGAACATGGCGAAAGTGTCATGTGGATGGCGGAGGAACCCAGGCGCAGACAGTATGCAATCACAGAACGTTTATTGTAGACAAAAAACAGGGAAAACAAAAAACCCACGAGGGGGTAAAACAAGGACAACTCTGACAAGGGAAGATGTTGTGGCAAATTCTCGATCTTTGGTTCACTTCTTCAAAGTCTGGTTCAGGTCTCAGAAGAAATCTTTCAGAGTCGAAGTTTCAGGTCTCAGAAGAATAACTTTATTGAGCAGTTCAACAAAGTGAGATGGTAGCTAGTCATCTGATTTCACAAGGGTCAATGCTCAGGTCTTATACTTTCTTCTTGTCTTTTGGTACCCAATTAGCGTTCAACTCGTTATCTTTTCTCTCTTTGCTCCTCCTTATTACTCCGCCTCGATTAAAACACCTGCATCGTTATTTTATTTTTTAATTGGGGTAACCTTCTTTGCGCATGCGTATCTTTTAAAAATGGCTTTATACATGATTTTCAGGTACTTTTCCATGCCCTTTCACCCAGTTTCTTCTCCTGTCCTTACCTAACCTGCCTTTTTCATGTCCTTTCACCCAGTTTCTTCTCCTGTCCTTACTTAACCAGCCTTTTGGCCTAGTTTTCTGTTCATCTCCTCCCCTCAGGCCTAGTTTTCTCCAATATTACAGCATCTTATATTCAGACCCATGTATGAGACAAATGAAATTCCCCAACAAAGACTAAACTAGACTATAAACAAATAACATAAACAGGATCAGTAATACACTAGACAAACCTCTCACAAGGTACTCACAGGTAAGTTAGCAATGACTCACACAACGTATGACAAAGTCAAACAATGAACCAACACAGGACAGCAAACACAAGAGGATTATAAAGGGAACACTAATGACATGGACAGGTGAAACTGACTAGACAATAATGACAAGACGAGGATAACAAGGGGTTACGAGGGGTTACGTAACGAGACAACACAAGCACATGGCCCAAGCAAAAGGCCATGTGCTTGTACACAAAACATGGGTCTGTCATGATTCTGCCACAAGACCAGAGAAATCAAAAGACATGATGGCAGAATCATGACAGAAAGCTTTTGTTGGTTTTGACCCAATGTTACCTTGTGAACCATGCTTTAAGATTTTTCAGGTGGTGTAATGGGTGAACTTACAGAAATGTAATAAGCAAACATTGGCTTCACTGTATAAATTCTAAACGAAATATAGATTAATCCTTATTAAAGCTACAAAAGTGATTCAGTCAAGAGCTGTGAGTGATTTTTAGTTTGTTTTTGTTCTCTGCTGCTCTTCGCGTGTCGGTAAAAAATGACAGATTTTTTGATTTTCTCAATGAAATTAATGTACTATATTTTAGTCCGATAATGTTTTTTATTTTATATTTTGTATTTTTATTTCATGTTACTAAATTATATTTACGCTGTATCTATAATAAATTTACTCACTTTTTGAGCATAGACCAGAAAATGTAATTTCCAACTTAAACTGTCGTAAATCTTGAATGCTTTAGAGCACAGACTAAAGTTTGATCTCTTTTCAAAGACGACACTTAGTTTCATGCCTTTTCAAAGACGATACTTGGCAGATTATTGCTGAAGTGAAAAAAAGTTTTAAAAAGTGAACTTGTAGAAAGTTACAAAATTTAACGTTTATTGATGTGAAAAATGTATGAAAAATATAAATTTTCATATTAAATACTCTAAAACTGTGAGAAAATCAAAGCCATAAATCTAATCATGTTGTGTTCAAAATTTGAGCTTGATTTCTCAAAGAATGAGCTTTCAGTAAGATTTTGCTGGCCGCACTACCAAAAGTCTCCCATTCATTCTCAATGTGGTCATTTTTGACCATGAGGAGCACAAGTGTGACTATCAGAACCATTTAACCTGTTCGAATCATGTCCATTATTTTTTTATAGTGCGTTCACATAGCAAGTGCCAAAACCTTTACCAAGTTTTGTACTATTCCGATGAAGGAAAAAAAAAATCTGTGTAAAATTTTTCAGCCAAAAATGACAGAAGAGCACCAGCTGTATGTAATACTATACTAAAGAATAAAATTACTGTAATATTTTTGCAGATATGTACAGAAAACACGTTGTTCACAGTTTTTCTCTAATAAAAATAATGCAACAGGCATTTATTCTTCTTTGAAATATGCGTTCCGTGTCAGAATGTCTATGTTTTGATCTGTGGGATTCTGCCCGCTGCCAATTTACTCAATAGTATTTCGACAGCTCGGGTTGCCAGTTGGTGGAAAACACAGCATATATCACAGCCATGGAAGTCAGATCCTGTCTGTATCATCACAGATCCTACCCGACCTAAAAAGCCTCACTATCCATAGAGAGCCGCTTCACAGATGCGCCAGTACATGTTTTTTCCTTCTTAGCGCGCTTGAATGGTTTAATAGCACTTAATTGAATTATAGCATCATCATATAATGTAATGCTAGCCAAAGGATGCCAGGACAAAACAGATGCTGCATTAACTGTGTTAACCGAACCAGTAATAAATCGCATACTTTAAAGTGTTGACTAATGTAACTTGAATCTAATATGAGAAAAGCTTCTTCCAAATTAAAATGTAATGTAGCTAAACACTATTGATGTGGGAGATTCAAATTACTATTCAAATTCAGATTAAACTATATTGTAGAAAAACTGTTCATTTCTTCTCCAGGTGTTTTCGGTGTTGGATCAGATGAAGTGTCAGTGATGGAGGGAGATTCAGTCACTCTGAACACTGGTGTTAAAACAAACCAACAAGAAGATGTTAAATGGTATTTTAAAGACACTCGCATCGCTCAAATCAATGGAGATCTCAATAAGTCCTGTACAGATGTTCAGTGTAATGAAGGCACTGAGAGATTCAGAGGCAGACTGAAGCTGGATAATCAGACTGGATCTCTGACCATCAGAAATATCAACACAATAGACTTTGGACTTTATGAACTGAAGATCATCAGCAGGAGCAGCATCAGTGGTAATATCTTCAATGTTTCTGTTCATGGTGAGTTAGTGAATGTTTAAATGCAATTTAAATATTGTTAATTTGCTTGATATTTGGTTATTTTCTTTTGTTTTCCTCAGTTATAATACTTACAGTATTCAGATCTCATTGACAAGTTATTAGTTTTAACAGTTAATTTTTTTAATAAGAACCTGCAGTTGAGCTCAGAGGGAGATGACGGCATATAATCACATCTGATCAGCTTCTGTTATTATCTGTTTAAATGAGGATTAGATGTAAATTATGTAAAATGTGTTTGAGGACAAAACAAATATTTCTTTTCAGATCGAAAGTCAAGAAAGGGCTTATGCAATTGCATTCGTGATCACAGTTCTGATGTTGTGGCGTTCGCTTATTGTCTAATATCACATTAATGTGACATCGCTAGCTTTTATCTAAATCGTTATCGCTAGCACAACACGCTAGTATCTCGCTAGCCTGTAAACCTGCCCTCCGTGCTTGCAGTCTTTTTTTTCCTCTTGCGCCTTTTACGAGTCTATCAAACAACTGTGGTAAGTAGGATCAGTCAACAAACACGGCGAGTAATGTATTCTCCTGTTATTGTCACTTGCACTTCGTGTCACATGTAGACTATAGTATAACCTTCTCTGTCAGCGGTGAGGGCTTCATATGTGACAAAAGCAGGGAGACAGTCAGGCTGACGGAGAAGATTTCAGAACTAGAGACACGCATCCAAACTTTAATCGAGGAAAGTAAGAATGCAAGGGATTTAGATACTGCTTTGGATGCGACTAGCTTAGTGAACTCAGTACATTGTTCTGTTCCGGCTGTAGAGCCTGCGCAGCAGGGCAACTGGGTGACTGAGACGCCAACATATGGCTGTGTCAATCACCCTGTAGCCCAAGACTGGTTGACCACTGAAGCTAAGCAGGGTTGAGCCTGGTTAGTACCTGGATGGGAGACCTTCTGGGAAAACCAGGTTGCTGCTGGAAAAGGTGTTAGTAAGGCCAGCAGGGGGCGCTCACCCTGTGGTCTGTGTGGGTCCTCCTAATGCCCCAGTGTAGTGACGGGGACACTATACTGTCAAAGAGCACCGTCCTTCAGATGAGACGTTAAACCGAGGTCCTGACTCTCTGTGGTCACAAAAAATCCCAGAATGTCTTTCGAAAGAGTAGGGGTGTAACCCCGGCATCCTGGCCAAATTTGCCCAGTGGCCTCTGTCCATCATGGCCTCCTAATCATCCCCATATACTAATTGGCTTCATCACCCTGTCTCCTCTCCACCAATAAGCTGGTGTGTGGTGGGCGTTCTGGTGCAATATGGCTGCCGTCGCATCATCAGGTGGATGCTGCACTTTGGTGGTGGTTGAATAGATTCCCCCTTCTATGTAAAGCGCTTTGAGTGCCGAGAAAAGGGCTATATAAATGTAATGAATTATTATTAAACAGGTTCTCCCCCACTCAGTGAAACACCCACTGAGAATCCTGCTGAATGTGCCCTAGTTATTGGCGATTCTATTACACAGACAAATAGAGCCACCAGCCACCATAGTCACCTGTTTGCCGGGAGCCAGAGCGCCTAAAATCAAAGCAAATTTAAAAGTGTTGGCTAATGCTAATTGTAAATTCTCTAAGATTTTTATTTACGTCGGCACTAATGATGTTCGACTTCGCCAGTCGGAGATCACTAAAATGAATGTTAAAGAGGTGTTTGAACTCGCAAGTATGATGTCAGGCACTGTAATTTGCTCTGGCCCCCTTCCTGTTCACAGGAGTGATGAGATAGTTAGTTGACTGTCCTCACTCAGGGCAAGCCTGACCTGTTGAAAAGAGATGGTATTCATCCCTCCTGGGATGATGCTTCTCTTCTCTCTAGTAATATGGTACATAGTCGTAGAGCTCAAACATGACAATCTGGGGCTCAGGTCAGGAAGCAGACAGACTGGCTAAACCGACCGTCTGCCAGCTGTCTCACATCACTGAGGTCAGATAAATCCCATCACATAGAGACTCTTTCACCTAGATATCATCATATTGAGACTGTGTCTGTTCCCTGAATTAGGAAATACAAAAAACTCCCAAACCCATTTAAGTAGGGCTGAAACGATTAGTCGGCGTTGTCGACAACGTCGACAATAAAAAATTGTCGACAAATATCGTTGTTGTCGAGTAGTCGTTTGATCTAACGTGACCTAATGTAAGGGCGTGCAATATCACGATTTGACCGCTACGGCGCTGTGGCGCTAGAGTGTAATGCAGCCCTTTACAAATGCTACTGCGGTAAAAGAAAAAACAGCGCAAATTATGACGGAGTGCAAACGAATCCGAACTAGCAAGGTTTGGGAAAGTTTCACAAAACTTCAAATCAACAATGCTGTCATGTGCAATACATGCAAGGCGGAACTTGCTTTTCACGGGAGCACAACATGCATGTTGGAGCACTTACAGAGGAAACATCCCGGCAGAAGAGGAGCCGGTGAGAATTGAGTGTTCTCCAGCTGGAGCTAACTAACTAGCGGCAAATCTCTTAATTAGATAATGCAATACTACTAAGAATAGTAAGAATATAATCAATAATAATATAATTACAGTAATGTGATGATTTATTTTGCATAGAATAAAGCTTGATCGAGCTTAGGAGTCAGGGCTGTTTTTATTATTGTAACACTATTAGGTATTATAGTCTTATCACTTGCCTGTATTTTGTTCCATGATCATGAAGACTTACAAAAGGAGATGTTAGGAAGAATATCATGGCAGTTACTTTTTCTTTTTCATACTGTAAATTAAAAGGTGAATGAGAACGTCTTTGTCAGCTCAATTGTCATGTAAAAAAAAGATTGTAATTTTATATTTTTAAAAATGGTTTGCAGATTAATATTTTACCATTCTTTGTGTCCTGAAGTAAATTACCCTTTTTCTGTTTCAGTTCTAAGAAAAGCAGTGGGCCTATTAAACAACGCTTAGAGAGCATTTGTGTGTGATTTGAGTTCTGAAATCTGAAAACTTAGAGAATGACCTGTTTAGTTGGCTCAAAGTTCATTAAAACAACTATTTCAAAAGCTGAACTGATTTTCTTTTTTTATATTATAGTAAGAATATGTATAACTCAAGGTTTTAACTAATTGAAAAAGCTGAATAATCGTTCCAAACTTACTGATTAGCCGGCAAAATAATCGACGATTAGTCGATTAATCGTTCTAATAATCGTTAGATTAATCGATTATCAAAATAATCGTTTGTTGCAGCCCTACATTTAAGGGTAAAAATTTAATTGATGTTCAACTACTAAAAAATAGATATAATACAGATGAACAAATGATAAAGCTTAGGTTGCTGAATATTCAATCCCTTACTACAAAAGCACTTATTGTTAAAGGTTCTCTAAGCGATGTCGGGTGACGTCACTTCTTGTTGACGTTTAAAGTATTGTAAAACAAAACGGAGGCTAGCTAGACCCTCCCTCCTCCTCATCCGCGCACTAACCCCCCAAACCCCGCCCCCAAGTCCTTCTTGTCGGTGATTGGCTGGAACTGTTTGTCATGTTTCGTGGAGCGGGTTAGCCCAGTTTGTTTTAGTTGCTGTTTGTGGAGCCTGGGCTGTCTACAGAGATCGCGTTTATTTACAGTGTGTTCAGGGGACAGGCAGCCAGCGGATAGTGAGGAGATGTTTGCTGTATGTGACAAAAAATGTTTTGGCCTAAAAAACGCGTGACATCGCTTAGAGCACCTTTAATGATATGATTACAGATTATAACCTCAATGTGTTGTTTGACAGAAATCTGGCTAAAACCAGACTATTACATTATTTTAAAGGAGTCCAGCCCCCAAGATTACTTTTCTATTAATAAACATGAGCCTCGTCTGAAAGGAAAAGGGTTGGTGGTGCTGTAATCTATAGTAATATCTTCAGAATTACTGAGAAGTCTAGTTTCAAATATAATTATTTTGAAGTGTTGGTGCTTAATATAACACTATCTAGTGTAAATTATAAATCGCACTTGACATTTGTGCTAGCTACTGTATACAGGTCACCAGGGCACTATACAGACTTTATTTGCAGCCAGTACTAACTCTTCTTTGATAAAGTCCTAGTGATTTTAATATACATGTAGAAAACAAAAAAGCCATAATCATACTTTGAAAAATAAGCAGATTTAGCAGTTTTATAATATTATATCTAAATCTCTTAGAAGAAAACAAACACAACCCTAGGTATTTATTTGATACAGTGGCTAAATTAACAAGAAATAAATCTTCTGCTTCTGAAGTTTCCAAAGAGCATAGCAGTAATGACTTTATGAACTTCTTTACTTACAAGATTGAAAATATTAGAGAGAAAATTAAAACTATGCAACCGTCTACTACCGTATCGCATCAGGCAGTGCATTGTAGTCTCTTTGAAGGAAAAAGTCCAGTCATTCTTTGCAATAGAGGAAGAATTGACTAAACTCGTTAAATCATCTTAATCAACAACCTCTGTAAGGCTGGATTTCCTGCAGGGGTTCAGGCTTTAAGACTGCCGAATGACTAAAGAAACGTTGTCAGCAAGATGGTAGAAAACTGTACATTTCTTGTCTATTACCACTGCTACTTATGACAACAACGGAAATAAGCGCTGTTACAATAGCTTAATATGTGGGAGAGCATTGCTTTATATAGTGACAATACTGTATTGCAATAGGTAGGACTTCAAAGTCAATACCAAATCAAAACTAGTTAGCACATCCTTTGTAATTGAAAAGGTTAAATGACAAAATATGATTATGGTAGAATCCACTCCTGCTTCAATGTATATGTAATGAGTGATTATAATCAAGGCATTAATCAATATTTTTCCTGATGTAGCCCTATGGAAAAAAAAGGTATTTCCATAAGCCAATATTTTATTTTGGTTATTTTCACAATAATAACCGCTCACGACCACAACGCATGATGAAGTCAGCCGGATCCGGGCCATATCCAGATCAGATGGAGGACCTGCGCCTAGACACGACCACAACGCAACGTGTCAATTAGACACTCCCCTGTGAAGGCCTCATCGACACATCGGCACTGATCCTCAACAAACCCGTTTCCATACCAGCGTGATGACTCTGATCTTCAACCAGATTCAGAGGTGTAAAGTCCAGTGGTCAGAAAGTAAAAGTCCTGCCATATGTTTATTCCACCCATGAACTCAGCCAGCTGATTTCACTGCTGAAAAACTGTGCTAATTAGCAAATCCAGGTGATTGGAACAAAATACTTAGGACAGGGCTCCAGACTGCGAACAAATGGTTGCATTTTGTGTCCAAAATTTGAGAGTGTGCGACTGAATTTTACATCCAGTTGCACATGTGCGACCAGTAAATTTGCCCTTTTTTTTTTTTACACGTTAAACGTGGAAGGGGTGCGTCAATGAATCCGGAATGACTGGCAGGCCAATGAGTGTGACAAGAATAGGGAATAGCACACTGTAAGTGGCTAATGTGTGGAGGGGGAGTGTCCTAGAGATAATCGACCGCGTAAACGCCTGTGAGAAGGAGACATATAGACAGTAAAGAAAGGGAGGAGACGGAGACAAATATCACAACCTGCTATGTGCATCTGAGCAATGAGCAAGCGATCTATCGACTCGTTACCGAGCAGCGAATGCAAACAAAATGAAAGCGGAACGAAAATGCGCTACTCATTTATGCTTCACGGACCGTTTATTAGTTCGGACCAATAATAGACAGCGCAACGCCCCGAACTTGCCAGTCTCGGGCCGATCTCGATCACGCGACACTGTTACTAGGAGATCCAGTGAAGAAATCCATTGAATTCGCCTCAGAATTAATAACATCATCGCTACGAGATCCAGTGAGAAACATTCCGATTCGGCACAGAGTTCTCGGTTATAATGGGTTTAGGCTAATGTAGTAACTCCATAAATATGGTATTGTGACAGATAGTATAATAGTCAAACGCTTACAAGTACTAGGCCTACATATCTTTTTCCAGCACTTCAAAACTATATTATCATATATAAATGTTATTTTTAAAGTGATGTCCAACAGATTTTTTGCTTCATCCTTCAAAGATTGTCCTAAAACGAAAAATGTTAAGATGTAAGAAAACTCGTATTTAAACACTTATTTAAAAAACAAAACAAAAAAAAAACAGTAGGATGTTTATTGGCTATTTTCACTCCTTTTGCTTTTTAATAAATACTAAGATTATGAATAATAATAACCTAAAGATAATTTCATCTACACCCTAAATTAAGCTTAGTGCTTTATTGTCAGCCCCAGTGCTACCAGATATGTGTCTGTAGAACTCAGTGTCTCGGTGATGCTGCCCTCCAAATATTAGTCTGGAGCCATGTGAAGTTAAAATAAAATGGCATATTGTAATATCTGTACGTTAAGTCTATTTATTATTAAATAATTTGTCAGTATTAGAGTTATTTTGGGAGAAATTTGAATAATTGCATTACAAGCTGATTTAAGGTGTGCCCCTACATTTTCTGCCCGCGCTCCTAAAATTTTCAGTCAGGGGCTACAGCGCTCCTAGTAAAAAAAAGTTAGTCTGGAGCCCTGGAGGAGGACTTTTACTTTCTGAACCTGGACTTTACTCCTCTGACCAGATGGATCTGGATAATATTCTGATTGCTCCAATCCAATCTGACTTCTTACCTATAATACTGCCTGAATCATACACTGTTTGTTCGTTGGCCAGAGGAGAACTGCACCCCAGACTGAGCCTGGTTTCTACCAAGGTTTTTTTTTTCTCCATTATACCACCTGATGGAGTTTTGGTTCCTTGCCACTGTCGGCTTTTTCGCCTTTGTCACCTTTTTTCACCTTTGTTGCCATTGGCTTTTGGTTTGCTTAGTTGGGGACATTACATTTAACAATTAATTTAATATTCAACAATAATTTTGAAAAATAATATTGATCTGCCTGCATTGACACTTTTATATCAGAGCTGAACTGAGCTGGACGATGACATCACGGTTTTCTCCAGAGCGGCTATATAAATGAACTAAATTAATAACTTTTTTACAACAAAAATGAAACCTCACTGAACTTAAAAGCTGGACTGTGACGCTATTTTCTTCCGGAAACAAACTTTGTTTCATTATTTTCCTGTTATCTCTGTAAAGCTGCTTTGAAACGATCTGTATTGTAAAAAACGCTATATAAATAATTGTTTGTTGTTTTCACCTAAAGAACTTTGATCATCTGTTGGTTTGTGTTTCAGGTGTTTCTGCTGCTAAACAAGATGAAGTGAAGAGAAAGTCAGTGAAGGAGGGAGAATCTGTTACTTTAGATCCTGTTGTAATAAGAAAACCAAGTGATGTGATGTCGTGGTATTTTAATGACATTCTCATCGCTGAAATCACTGGAGATCAGAGTAAGATCTGTACAGATGTTCAGTGTAAAGAGAGATTCAGAGATAGACTGAAGCTGGATCATCAGACTGGATCTCTGACCATCACACACACCACAAACACACACTCTGGAGAATATAAACTACAGATGATCTTCAACAACAGCAGCTTCAGCATCACTAGAGTGAAGAGATTCAATCTTACTGTCATTGGTGAGTGTATAATTCAGCCATTTAAATGCATTTTCTTCAAGAGTTCAATTTTTTGATCAACCTAATAACTTTTGGGTAATAGACTGTTTAAAAAAGCGAACTTTGACTCAATGACCTTTTGACTAATGCTAATAACATGAAAAATGCAGTTTTTCAGTGAATATTGTGCTTTTAACGGCTGTTGTTAAAAACAACAGAAGGTGCCATTTATAAGTTAAATCGATATCATACAACTGATGACCATGGTGCATGTGTGATATAGTGGATTTTATGTATTAGTGTCTCTTTTCAAATGCATTATAATATTGGTTAAATGCTTATTTGTGCTTGTTAAAAAAAGAAGAGTGTTATGTTCATTTATTAAATTAATTATTTTCGCTCGGCATACCAGAGTGATGACGTCCGTGATGTGCTTCATTCAGAGTAAATAGGCTACGACGAAGCCATCACTGCAGCGCTCGTGTTAATTCTTTATCCATCTTTTTATACTTCTTCTTCAGGTAACTAAAACACCTCGGTTTTGAGTATAAACATTGGTTAATCAAATACTGATGAGTTGTGTGTGTTCATAGCACTTTGTTTTTACTAAATGAATAGTGTGTCATGAGTTTGGTATGCCCGAGCACATGGTTAGCATGAGTGTTTCGCGATTAGCGCGTCAGCCCGCTATACACGAGAGAGGACCATTTATGTCAAAAATGCAAATTTGGGAAATTAACTCCATGTCTGTGAATTGAGTTATGCATTGCATTAGTCTTCATCGGTCTTGAATGTGACTTTATGGTAGAAAATATATCAGAGACAATGAGTGATACATGCACTGATAATATAATGTACTGCGTATTTGTTATACATGTAAAGTTATGCTTTAATTTATTCAGAGTAAATACGACGAAGCCATCACTGCAGCGCTCGTTTTAATTCTTTATCAATCTTTTTATACTTCTTCTTCAGGGGTATTACATATGTAGAAGGTAGAAAGGTAAATATGAGTCAAAGATATTGTTAAATACTGGATGAAATATCAGTCAATCTCTAGTAATAATTTCTGTCTGTCTGTGGATGTTGCAGGTTCAGGTCTGTCTTCAGGAGCTGTTGCAGGAATAGAGGGTGTTGTTGTTCTGCTGGTTTCTGCCGTTGTAACTGCTGTTGGTGTGGTTTACTATTGTCGCCACAAGAGCCATGCAGAAGTACCTCAGGATGTAAGTATTACATGTCAGATGATTTAACAAGAAATGAGAATAATTCTGTATACAAACATAAATGTAAACTGTGAATAGTCATCTTTTGTCCTTTCCTTTTGAACACTACAGTTCACCAGTGAGGCAGTCAAGACACCCAAAAACACAAATAACTCACAAATTAACTAAATAACAATTCATATAAAAACATAAAGTGCGACTTTTGTCAAAGAGCAAGTGTCTTGTTAGAAATCGCCAATACAACAGTTTAAGCAATTTTTTTTACGTGATATTGAAATCATAATACTTACAGTTTTGTATTACTGAAGTACAGGAGATGACAGTTAGATGCAGTTTATAGACAGTGTTAAATATTTAAGAACTAAAAAACTCTGTACATAAAACATTAGTATTTTAGTGTTTGTGTAACTGAAACAATTATCCTTCTCATCACTTTAACCTTCTGTGAATCTGTGTTTTCTTACAGGAGGATGATGCTGATGACCCACCACCTGCTCCGGATGCCATTCCTTTGGAGAACATGGAACATCCAGACTATGGCCGAGGCTCCCAGTGAAATAATGTAACATCATTTATAATTTTGATACATTGAAATGGACACTGAAGAGAATTTGGTTTAATTGTTACGATTTCAGTGGTCGGTTAGCCTGGGAAAACCCAGACAACTTCCGGCAAATTTAGATTTGCTCTGAAAGTTAGTCTGGCAAAGAGCTCATTCAAGCCCATTTCCAATCCGTCGAAATTGAGGCACCAATCAGAAACGTTGGGGCGGGCTTTACACGATGACGACAGCGCTGGGATTTTGAAGCAGATTTTGTAGCCTACATTACAAAGATGGATGCCGGCGTCGAACATCACTCGTTCGAATCAGCTATCGCGTCTGTTTTAAGCGATTTGAACGTTTCCTTTTTGTTAAAAACCGAGCAAAGAACAACACTCGGGGATGTTTCTCCACCGCTCTGCATACGTCATCTCCGTCATCGCTCTGATTGGTTTTAGGTCTATCCGCGACGTCCGTTGGTGACGCCCCTCTGGAAATGATTTGTCTATGGCGCTTTGCCAGACCATAACTCAGTTACAACTAAGGATGGTCTGGTTTTAACCAGGCTAGTGGTCAGTACCAATACGAGTGAAATTGGCATTTAGCCTTAAACACTATATGACTGTAGGGCTGAGCGAATATGGGTAGAACTCTTGACCTCCCTACAACTTCAGAAATCCATTTAATGTGAATTAAACGTAGCACAATGACCTTCGTCATCACAGTTTACTAATGCATATCTAGTGAAAGGGTAGGCTTCTGTTTGGGGAGACAGTTGTTTTCATCTCAATGACACATCTGCACCATTTCCTTCACAGGACATGTGCTTTCATCTACATACTGTTTATCTACTAGTGTGTTCTAACATGTAACTGTGTCATGTTTAGTCTCATCTGACAGCTTATAAACTGAACTCAATGGTGCTGAATTTCCTAATGTATCCTAATGTATTTGACATGCATTGAGGAGAATATTAATGTTCTTCTCCCCCTCTTGAACACTAAACATGTGCCAAAATTTGTACTCTCAGCTACAAGAGCATTGAATTTACAGAATGCCTAATTTATTAACTGTAAATGTTTTTTTGTCTATTTATGTGTACAAAATTCTGCATGGTATGTGCATGTTATGCGTGTTGAATGTTGCTCCTGGTACAGTCTGAAAACAAATGTCTCTGAATCTGAATGTTGTTTCATTCTATTGAACTGAATATTAAAACATGCAACTTAATAAACAACATTGCCTGCTTAATGCTTTGAGAATCTCTCCGTTTACACTGATAATGTTGAAAGCTAAAGTGATTGAAACTTTATCTAAGCGTTCAAGTTAAATTATGCTTTCCTATCAGAAAGACTTTTACCTTTAAGAGAATAAAGGTGATTTATTTTCCGTTTAGGGGTAAATGAAGTACGTGAGCAGTGATATACTGTTTTCAAACATCTGACGCCACTCACACTGCTGGCATAGTTAGATATGATTAGATATTATGTAAATATGTGCTGCACGCTTTTCTCTCAATAACAAAATTGAGCAAAATTGAGAAAACAGCAAGCATTTTAATCAAGCATAAGAATTTTTTTTTTTTTGAGTTTCTGGATGCTGTGCTATTTGTGAACCACTACAGTGCTAATACAGAGCAACAAAATATCAGACATCACAATAACAACTTATAAAAATAAAAAAAAACAGATTTGATCAAACAATGTCATAGAAAGATCAAAAGCAAAACAGATTCTGGCAAAGGTTGTGAGTCAGGGCCGGTATGAGCTCTAACATCAGATCCAGTATGCAGTATTTGATCATCAATTTTTAGTGAGATTTTCATACACAACCTCTTTCTTTGATTTCTGCAAGGAAACAAAAACACAATCAGGAACCTGCTGATGCAAAGTGAAAATAAATTGCAGACCAACCTTTAAAAGAAGACCTTATTAAAGTGTCTATAAAATAATGTCTTCGCTAATAATAGCAAGGATATAGAGCAGGGGTGCAAAACCCAATTCCTGGTGGGCCACAGCCTTGCAGAGTTTAGTTCCAGCTCTGCTCCATCACACATGGGATGTGTCCCAATGAGGCCCGACTCCACAGGGGGGCGAGGGTTGGCATGACCCACCCAATCAGGAGCTTGGCCCGCCCTGACCCACACCAAACAAGGACTGATTGCAAAATTGATGTTATGTTTAATTCAGCTCTAGATTTTGAGGGAGATCATGGTTTTCGGTTTTCGCTGTTCGATATCAAAATTCAGCTTGTAATGTGAGTGTAGAAAGCAGTATTGTAAACTGTATTGTATTGTAGTATAGTACTGTATAGTATTGTAAAGCAGTATTTCTTTCAGCAAGACTCGAAAGAAACTCAATTTGGTAACGGCGCGCTGTTTTCAGTGCACATACTCACAGTTCTGTCTTATCGCACGTAAAAGGATGAATACCGGTACACAAAATTACTTCAAAATGCCCGTTTTTGCGTGTATCCAAGTAAATAATTTTAACTGATGTAAAATAAATAGCCTTAATGAACGTAAATCAGATCAATCCATTTGTCCTTAAAGTGAGAGTAGTTTAATACACATGCTGCTGACCTTGACTGAATAGCTTTAATAAGGATTCATATATTTAATATAGTATTTTGTACCTGAATACTGTTAGACATATCTGATGTGATTTCATTTGTTCTGTTGTATTTTTTGTGCTATTTTGTGTATGTATGTATTTATTTATTAACTTATTTAGTGGGGCAAGGAACATTTTTGGAAGGGCAAGTAGGCCTATAAACTCTTTAGCGTTGAGCTCTGTGTTTATATAGAGTCCCTTAAGGCCTGTTGGTTTTGTTATAAAATAAAGTTACAACATTTGTTACAGGGAAAAAATAAAATACTGTTTTATTTACACAAAAATCGCTGTAAAAGATGCTTTCCAACAGGTTTTATCGTAGTCAAGTCAATGGAGTTGGACAAAAACTACGATAAAACCTGTTGGAAAGCATCTTTTGCAGCGATTTTTGTGTGAGCTTATCAGTGAACACCCCAGACCACTCGGTGAGTTTCACGTCTTTGTAAACTAAAGTTTAATGCGTTTTAGGAAGGATTGTTCCAGTGAACCGAAACTTCTCGGGCCAGCAGCATGTGTCCAAATTTCAATCTTAACCGTTCTATTTCATCAGAAACGATCTTGAAACAGGGCTTTAAGTGCAAAATACCGAACTTGTCCTTTAAAACCCCGGCCCACCAGGAATGTCACTTGGCCCATTTTACACCTCAAAGCTGGAGCCGGGCTTGGTTCACCATGGTCCATTTCTGTATAAAGAGTATAAACTATATATATATATATTATATAAGAGTATATATTTATAATTAGCTGGATCAGGTGTGTTTAATTAGGCTGTGGCCCTTCAGAAACTGAGTTTTGCACCCCTGATATAGAGTCAATCTGTATTTTCTTGCAGACGTTCTAAACCTGACGCTGTATCTAAATCAGGCGGATACATGTTTGCAGACCCATACTTTGTGGTTTTGATATTGTACCAACCTAATTGATAATATGCTGACATTTTTAAAAAATGTGCATCTCATATGTTGTGAGATTTTTGTTTAGAGTTTTAAAATGTATACGCTACCGCTTGTGAAAATCTTTATTATTCAAACACTGAGTTCTTTAGCGTTTTGATGACAAATGGTATTGAAGTGTGAGAGTACTCTTAGATAACAAATAGATAACTTAGATAACAAAAATCTTGCACGATCTCATACCAATATAATGTTACGCTCACATGCTGATCTAATCTGATTATAATCAGCGTGTGAGCGTGAGGCAGTAGCGAGGTTAAGCCCAAAAAATATGCCTTTGACTTCAAGTCATGATGCAAAGGTCGCCTTTGGTATGGAAGTACCTTAGGTTCATACAAATAAATGTATCCTAAGACACAAGTGAGATCACACTTTGTATTAGAAATAAACATGTTTTTTTTCAAAATGCACCGCCAATGCACCGAAAACACTCTAGAGCCCATATCTTTGCTTCTGTTATCGCGACAATGACATTTTTGGGTTCAAGGAATCTAATCAAATTGGTTTAAAGTTAATGTTTCAAATTATAAAGTTCCCCATACCATGACAATTGAGGGTAAATATGCACATTTCACATAAAAATTGTGTCATCAGATGACTTGTCTTTTCGTTCAAAAACTTTAATTTTGTATTTAAGCAGTGCAGCTACTTCTGTACATTACATTTGTCCTAAGTAGCATGAGATTTCGACCAGTCAGGTGTACGTAGCCTATAGCAAATCAGTTCCTGCAACAACACGTCCCATCTGCACCAGGAGCTGTGACAGCTGTTGAAGGTCAGAGGTGACAGGTTAACAATTTAAGATTTGTATGACTTTCTCATTAAATAGAAAAAATGTGTTTAATGTTAGATAACTAATAACTAGTTAGCTAATTGAGTTAGCTTCATTAACTAGGTCGCTAGTAACTAGTTAGCTTCATCATACCTAGCTAGTGAGTTAGAATAATTTTTATTTAAGCAAGCACATAGCCTACATGTTGCTAGCTAGTTAGTTAGCTTAATTATTTGATAGATTTTTACTTTTTCGAATACTTTTGCGAATGCTCAGTCTGTTGGCTGTCTGAAGAGAAGTGCTGTTGAATGCTGATGCATGTTCCATGGAGGGCTGATGGTGGTATTGTCGATGATGGGTTGTGGTCAATGTTATCAAAACCGCCAATGGTGAAGACACCCTTGACTGCCTGAGGTGGGACCACGACACCAATCTGCTCCCAGTGACTGATCACTAAATTCGCTATATCTATGCTAAATCATGCTAAATTTTCAAGCGGTCATATGACACACACATTCCTCTTTTATGCATGGCCTCCACCAGATATCTACTACCACTTTGCTGGTGTAGTTTCATTGCCAGATATAGCGAAGCTGGTGTTTCCCTCTCTCTTATGTGACGAGGAACACTGCCATGTTTCTTGGATCTGCATCTTACAGAGTTGAAAATTATTTGCAGCCCAATGGATGTTGCAGCCTGAAACTTCTTAGGTCCAGGAGGTGGCTGATCAATACCTGATCCATCAAGAAGCATGTGTAAGAACGATCTCAACATGGGAGGGATAGAATCAGCTTCACAGGACGTTGAGAAGACACCTGTAAAAGCATGCTTCATGGGGAGATACTCTTGCCGGAGGATTTTGGCTGCTTTGAAGATGATGGAGACATCGGTAGAAGTGTTGTTTTTCATGTCAGCAACAGCTTTGCTCAGGTCATCATCAAATACAAGGGAGCAGACACGATATATTTGTACTGATCTGATGTCAGGAATCAGGCGTTCAATATCCTCCCGAAGGCGTGTGGTGTTGATGTTTGGAAATCCAAGATCAGGCAATGCGCTCGTCATAGAGGGCTCCACGACGCGCACGCGCGAGAATTGCGATCTCCTTCAACTACTTCAGTTCAGTTCTCGCGCGTGCGCGTCGTGGAAATCTCTTGAAGTCTCGTTTCAGGCCTACAAGGAAGAAAAGGAATAGTCGAATAAAGTCGTTATTTTTGTTTGTTTTTTCGCACAAAAAGTATTCTCGTCGCTTGATAAACTTATAGTTGAGCCACTGTTGCGACATGGAATATTTAAACATTTTCTTCATTGACTTTCTGGGCCGTCAGGTTTCGTTCCCTTAGGGAGCCTATGGAGGAGTGATCAACCTCTCAGATTTAATCATAAATATCTTCATTTGTGTTCCGAAGACGAACGAAGGCCTTACGGGGTTGGTACAGCATGGGGGTGAGTAATTAATGACTTAATTTTCATTTTTGGGTGAACTAACCCTTTAAGGAAAGCTTAGCTCACGCCTCTCCTGGGTGAACTGACCAATAATAACACTCGGAAACTTTGCGCGGGAGAGAATTATTTTGTCTTGTCAGGACAACTCATCTGTATAGTTTATGGCATTTGCTACAAAATGTGATCTCACTTGTGTCTCACTTGTGCCCTAAGGTACTTCCATAGGGGACCTTTGCATCATGACTTGAAGTCAAAAGTCACTTAACCTCCATACTTTAATGAAATAAGGCATAGTGTAGTAGTCTGGTCTATTTAAATAACAAGATCCTTTTTTTATTTGATTCTCGTTGTGAAATATAGCTCAACACTTCAACATCACATCGATTAAATTAAATTTGTAATTGAAACTTAAGTCTAGTTTAAGTGCACTTTGAGATGATGAACTCGATGACACCAACATCAAGTATTCAGACAGTTCATTTGTAATGGACATTGTGTTTTCAGACTGCGTATACATTTTTATTTGTGTAAATTAATGTATAGGTCTGCAAAATGGAAATATTGTATGTTAGTGTTTACCTTGATTTGCAAACAATACACATGAGCCTCCCTTACTGAAGATAATAATGACCAAGACTGATCACCCACGTCTGTTCACTGGTCAGTCTGATGCATATTGTTAACAAAACTTCAGTCAGCAAGTTTTAATCAGACTGACTGCAACACAGTCATAAATGATCTTACCGTTTTTGGTGTTGTTGGATCACACAATGCTGAATCGGTTCGGTCTTCCTCCTGGGTCTGGACTTTATAAATATCACAGACATGCATTAATTGCTTGCCCTCCTGGCCTGTTTTTCTACCTTTCTTGCAGATGCAGAAGACTACAGCAACAGTCATCAGAGATCCAGCAGAGATCAACACTATCAGAAACGCTGAGACTGGAGGAGGAGGAGAGAGTCATTAGTGTGAGTGAATCAGTAAACACACACACATATATCATCAGCGCTGCTGTACCTGCACATGTGTGGCAGAGTGTGTTGATGTCCAGATGTGTGGTCTGGTTGCTGATGGGATTGTTCAGCACACAGCTGTAGGGGTTTTTATCCTGATATTCCACCTCCAGAGGTAGAGAGAGACTGATGCTGAGATCACACACACTGATGCTGGACAATACACTCATTCCTGCGTACCAGGAGAGAGTCGCATCACACACACTCAACACTGATGAACACACCAATGAACAATTTGATGATGATGATGAATAGTTTCTACTGATGACAGGAACAGGCAGACGAGCTGCAAAATATAAGAGAATATAGATAATTTTAAACAACAATCTTATTTTTAGTGTAACAAGTTGAAATCAGTGTTTCTGTCATCTCAAACTATCAAATGATTAAATCATTTGATATTTAAATAGTTAACAATGATCTGATGCTCAATCTGCAGTATTTGTGGCATAATGTTAATTACAACAAAAATAATTTATATTCGTGACTACTTTTTTTTTTTTTTTTTTAAAGCAGGGGTTGGAACGACATGAGGATCAAATTTTCATACTAATAAAACAAGAAAATGTGCATAGGACAAATTAGCTTTTTACTCACCATAGACAAAAACACTGAATGTTTTTGTTGTCAGTATATTTCCACTTATTTTCACTTCATAATCTCCAGCATGTTCAGTTGTGGTGTGTGTGATGGTCAGAGATCCAGTTTGATCGTCCAGCTTCAGTCTGTCTCTGAATCTCCCATCAGGAACATCTTCATATGTGGAGAAGATTTGCTTATTTTTTTTAATTTTAGCTATGAGAGACTTTTCAGCTTCAAATGTCCACAGTATGTCGTCGTCTTCATGTATTTCAGTAACATCAGTGTTTAGAGTGACAGATTCTCCCTCCATCACTGACACTGACTTCACTTCATCAACACCAGACACACCTGGAGAACAAACAGATTTTACACAGATTACAGCCTGGTGGTTTACAAAACCTAAAATCAGCTGAAGTTTTTAACTAAATGTGAATTAAAAACGTTTAAAACAGCAGCAAAGACACAAAAGAAAATGAAAGATGAGATACATGAACATACATAGATGTGTGTGAACTAATAATTAGATTGTTATGGTGTTTTTTAAAGTCATCTGGCATAAATGAATGACACAAAGTATTGATATTTTTAACACATTGTGTTTAACACGTTTCTTGCGAATTTTGAACAATTAATTTTATATTGCTTTTGTTGTTTGTCATTGTTATCATTTTTAGAGATGACTGGGGATTATTAAAAACACATAACAAATGTCTATTTAAGTTTTGAAGATTTAAAAGTAGTTCAATATGGAGGAGCTTCCACTGGTTGAAATTACAATAGTATAGGTCTAATGTCCATTATTTTCAATGATTTAACATCTGTGAAGAATGCAACCGTTATTAAGTCAAAAATATATATTTAAAACTTACCAATCAGACGGGAGCAGCACAAACAGAACAAAACAAACACGTGAAACATTTTCTTCAGCTGTTCAGTGAAACGCTTGATCTAGTTACACAATCCGCTGATAACCATCAAACTATTAATCTTGCATGCATGAATCCTCCCACGACAGCGCTTTACCCTCATAGTTCACACACATTAGGTCCTACATACACTCACTGAAAGTGTTATGATTTTATCTATAACATTTACATCTTCTTCTGTCTCTTAAGACTTAAACTATTCCCAACAGTGGAAAACATTCTTTACAATCATTTATTTTTCAAACATCGTTTCCTTACTGTGTTGAATACGTAAAATTAGAGTGGATTATTATATGAATCTTACTAAATTTCATCTTTAGAGAGCCATCTTTTTTTTATTATTCACTTAATAATTTAATTATCAATTATCGTTTATGTTAGGGGAAAAAACTAACAAAATAGATAAAACAATCTGCCATCTCACATTGCCAGTTTTATCAATGTGAGACAGCTCAACTGAGTCAATCTGAAACCAGCAATCTGATTTCTATAATGCGGTGTTATCTTTTGAGCGGACAACTATCTTGGCTATTCAGTGCATGTGTTAGTGTGTAAGCAAAGAGTTTCTTCCTGTCCTGCTGTTTATGAAACTTAAAGTTGATACCATCAAAGAACAGCTTTACAGTCGAATAATGTTTCAAAAACAGTCAAATCAGAGTTACAGGTCAAACTGCACTCTTACCCATCATGCATCTTTGATAACATATATGTTGATAGCTAAACAAAACACTAAATAATACACCCGAAAAAAGAGCAGTAGGCTAAATGTGTGGTTTGTATGTTAGTCCTCTGTGTCGTCTTTTAATAAGACATTGCATTCAAACCCTGATCTCAAGAGGCGCAATGGCAACTGATGCTAGCTGTGGTCTTTAGCGTCCTTGTTGTGCAACTTTTTTGAGAAGTCATATTTCTATAGGCCAGACATCATGATTAGAGATGCTCATTGCAGTGTGTGTGGTTACAACATCTACCAGCAGGTAATGGGATACAAATAATTAAAGGGGGTTGCATTCTGAGCTCTGTCTGGTTAAAGGTCATTAAGTCAGACTCAAGTTCTCAATTACACTGAATATATAACTTGTTTGACAGACAGTAAGTATTAACTAATGTAAATGTAAAGAACTCTCTGTGAAAGCTTAATGTTTAAATTCATCCAGAATGTAATTTTCTTTCTTGTGGCTTCAAAACTTGCATCATGTTTGTGTCACAGTTTGACTCTTTGTTTTCCCCGTTTTCTTCAGTGTTTTGGTTTAGTCCTATTCAGTTTTCCCGCTCCTCGTTTGTCCTCAGTTTAGTCACCTGTGTTTAGTTAATTAGTCTATCTTCTTCATCACCGTCACCTGTCGTACCCCATTATCATCTGTGTATTTAGTTCCTGTTCTTTATTCAGTGTTTGTCGGTCAATGGTTGAGCATACGCTATCTGTGTGGAGCTCTTTGTTGTATTTTGCCTTCTGGATATTAAACCTTTGATTTTGATGTAGTGATTCGTCTGCCTCCTTCATCTCCAAGTCTATACCATAACAGTTTGATGGTTATCTGAAATTCTCAATGTTATGTCTTATTTTATATGCTCTCTTTAAATGTATTTTTTTTTCAAAATCTATCGTGATACGCAGTCTAAAGATATTTTTTTTCTTATGTTTTACCCTTGTATTAATTTATTAATCAATTGCAGATGAACATACAATTTTTTTAGTCGCTGTAGCCTACTTTAAATAGGCTCAATACACGTGTAGGCTACATATCTGAATGGGGACATTGTGAATACTTTTTTATTTATTTAAATAGTACAGTTAGTTAAAAAATACTATAACACACTAGTTCAGGGGATTATTGCAGATTTGATTTTATGATTCTTAAATAAAATAATAATGTAGTGTTGTGTTGTGTTCAAAACTCCCGGTAGTCTACAAATTCTTAAAAATAATACAATCCACGTCTCGAATAAGCTATTTGTACTAATTCAATCAAGTTATACGATGTTTTACAAACACAACACGACGAAACGCCTGCCTGCGTGTTAGAAAACGTCACACCCCCTTCTCCTCGTCATCGCGCGTTCCCTTATGAATGAAAGTTCTAAGTTATTACTTTCATTTTAAACGTCTCAAATAAAGCAGAAGAACAGAACCCTTTTATGGATCGGAATTTGCGGTCATTTTTCCGAGGGAAAAGTGGTGAAAATGAAGCTTTTCATTCATTTGTTCTCAATGATCATGTTTTTTCTCGACCATGGTAAGACTTTACTTCTCTCTTCCGGGTCAACGATAAAACCGATTTATGGCCAATATTCGTTATGAGATATGAATACTTGGTTGCATGAGTGAACACATGTAGCTATAGGGAAAGGGGGCATTGTTGAAATCACACTTTTATATGTTTTTGTTTTACTTATTTAACTGTTTCTTCTCCAGGTGTTTTCGTTGTTAGAACAGCTGATGAAGTATCAGTGTCCGTGATGGAGGGAGATTCAGTCACTTTATACACTGGTGTTGAAACAAACCAACAAGATGATATTAAATGGTATTTTAATGACACTCGCATCGCTCAAATCAGTGGAGATCTCAGTAAGATCTGTACAGATGACCAGTGTAATAAAGGCACTGAGAGATTCAGAGACAGACTGAAGCTGGATCATCAGACTGGATCTCTGACCATCACACACACCAGACACACAGACTCTGGAGAATATAAACTACTGATCATCAGCAGCAGCAGGAACAGTGAAAAGATCTTCAGTGTCACTGTTAACGGTGAGTCATTAATGTTTATTATTTTAAACTGTAGTAGGCGATGTGCTTAAATCACATTGTTAATGTTTATTTATTTTTACAATGATATTAAGAGTTATTTTCTTTACCTGTATATTAATTCACATATAGTATACAGATAATCTCTTTGCAACCTTGCTATTTAATGGCAGTTTAGAATTGTCTCAGTTTACACAATTAAAAAGTTCGTTTTGATTTAAAACAAAATAATTTCCATTTGCAAGCTATTAGTTTTAAGAGTATTTTTTTAAAGGAAGTTGCAGTTGAGCTCAGATGACAGCATCTAATCACTACATCTCTGATCTGCTGATTATTATCCGTTTAAATAAGAATAGAAATATGCTAAATGTGTTTACAAGCACAAACCAGGCATAAATGGTTCTTTTCAGGTCAATAGTTAAGATGGGGCGTGCAATCGCGTTCATGTGCAGTTCTCTTGTTTTGTAGTTTATTTGTTTTCCTCCTTGGTTTGTGTTTCAGGTTTTTCTGCTTCTGAATTATATGAAGTGAATAAAGAAGAGGGAGAATCTGTAACTTTAGATCCTTGTGAAATAAGAAAACCAAGTGATGTGATGACGTGGTATTTTAATGACATTCTCATCGCTGAAATCAGTGGAGATCCAAATAAAACCTGTACAGATGTTCAGTGTGAAGATGGTGATGAGAGATTTAAAGACAGACTGAAGGTGAATGCAACTGGATCTCTGACCATCACAAACGTCACAAACACAGACTCTGGAGAATATAAACTACTGATCATCATCAACAGCATATACAGCATCACTAGAGTGAAGAGATTCAATCTTGCTGTCATTGGTACGAATGTAATTCAGTTTTCAATGTATTTCCATTGAAGAATTAAAACACAGTTCAGTATTTTTAAATCAGCACAATAAATGTTGGGTAGTGGACTGTTTAAAAAAAAAGCAAGCTTTGACCAAATTTGAACACGTTGACTAATGTTAACATGAAAAAAATGCATCATATTAATTTTCCTGTGAACAGTGTTTCTCTTGATCTGTTCCAGGTTCAGGTCTGTCTTCAGGAGCTGTAGCAGGAATAGTTGCTGTTGTTCTGCTGGTTTCTGCTGTAACTGCTGCTGTGATTTACTATTGTCTCCACAAGAGCCATGCACCAGTACCACTGAATGTAAGTATTACACACCGCTTATTCAGCAAGATATATGAGATTTACTATGTGCAAAAATCCTTTAAAAGAACAGTGATATGAATAAATGTTATAGCCTATTATTAAATAATTACAATTCTTTTTTAAACGTAGGGTTGTAAAAGTTATGTTCTGTTTTTTTTGTTGTTGTTGTGTAATTAATCAATTTGTTTTATTGATATCTGTTAAACGTTGATGACTCTCCATGTGTATTTAAGCCCTCAGTTCTTTCAGTTCGTCAATGTCTTACCTGAGCTCCTTTTTTTCACACAGAGATTCCTGAAAATACACTGATAATGTGTCCTGGATTTGTCCTGGTATCGTTTGATTCACACTGCCAGTGATTTTCTGGAATCTGTGCATGCGTTCACACACATCCCGCAAAGACGCGTGACATTAGGCTGTGTCTTGTTTGACAGATTTTTTTCATCATTCCTTAATTCCTTGACGAACACAAACTTTTTCTTTGTTCCTACAAATCCTGTTCATGTGCAACGTGAATGTTGATCTGCATTTAAAAACCCCTGGGCACGTCCCGGGACTGATCGCAGCAATGTGATCGATCCTGGATCTATCTCGAAGTGTTTGTGTTCACACAGAATGCATTCTTTAGCAATTCTATGGCAATTTTCTGGCATCAACACAGTGTGAAAGGGGCTTTGGCTTGTTGAATAAGTCTTTAATTACACAGTTCCTTGAATATAGCAATTACAGACTTAAGCCCTATTCGCACGGGATAAGTATTACCTGGTGACCTCTAGTCATTTGTAATAATTGCGGAGGTTGTCTGAGATCTTAATCCCGTGCGAATGGGCCATGTCTGCAATTTGTAAAAAAAAAAAAAATTCCCCCGTAAATTACCTACTATATTTCGCCGAACACCGAGGTCCTGTGATAATATTAGTCCCGTGCGAATCGGCATCTCTGTGATTTGGCCGGATCGTATATATATTTTTCAAGGTTTTTGTTTCATATGTGCCTTTTTTATCCGTCTTTCGCGAAGAATGGAGGCTGTGTTGGAGTGTTTTGATAGTATTTTGGGTGCTGGGTCATATCGCTATACACAATTTGCAGAAAGTGAAAGCTGAAAATCATCAGAAGAGCAAAAACAAAAAGAATGATTACAGGGAGATGAATGACATCTATAGGCTAGCAGCATGCGGTAAGGAATTTTATTCTGTTTATGTCATGATGTTTCATACAGCTAGATCTATAACGAAAAGAAACTTCCAAGCAATAGCCTATTGACGTCATATCCGGGAAATAAGTCAGTAAAATCACAGGCTTCGTTTTTCCCGTGCGAATGTGCCACATGAAATTCAGACGTCGCCAGATATTAGGCTACTAATCCCATGCAAATAGGGCTTTATTCTAGTAATTCTCCTGCATCGTGCGATTTGTGCAACCAAGGGTGTAATATAAATGTAGCCTACACTGAATAGTCATCTATTTTGTTCTTTAGATTTTAACAGTATTAACAGAAGCAGATTTTAACAGACGAGGCAATGTCAAAACAATCAAAAACACTAATAACTCCCTAATAATCTAAATAGTTAATAGAAAAACAATGCAACTTCCTTCAGATGCGATATTGAAATCATAATACTTCACTTTTTTATTACCGTACTAGCACAAAAGATGAGAGTGCAGTTTAATACAGTGTTAAATATTTCGTAAAAGAAAACCTCTGTACAAACAACTGGAAAAAACACAATTCCAATTCTCTTAATCCTCCTCATTTCTTATAACCTTTTGTGAATCTGTGTTGTCTTGCAGGAGACTGGTGGACAAGATGGGAAAGGGGGCCGATAGGATCCGATTGAGGACAAGGTAAACGATAAAGCAATCCAACGCATTAAAGAGATTTAGAAAATGATGGAGAGAGGAGGATCAACTGAAACTCTCATCGATTCCAGTGGACGATTCCAGGGATGGGTGCCAATACCCATCCTATTTCACTTATTACATATCAATTTAAATATCACATCAAAATCTGATTTCTTATAATTTCTTCTTTTTTTTTTGTGATTTAAATGATAAACTGAGTGTGTTTTTTTACAAATACATCAAGACTGGCATTATGACCAAGATTTCCCTCCGCAACACAAGGACAGTGTGCACTACTGATACTGAAGGTGATTTTACTTGTGTTGCTGTTACTGGAGAAGTATTGTATTTGCAAAAGATTATAGTTTAAACACTAACACTAACCCTTAGTCATTCGCCTTCATCAGAAAACACTGGTTGACCAACTATGAAAAGCATGGATTTGTATACAGTATGTCCAGAAGCTGCTCTGGAACCAAAACCTGAATTCTTTGATTTATTTTAAAGTTGGTGAAACACTTTACTGAGTGTATTTATTATATCCAGTGCCCGTACCTGAATGCATATACAACACAGGCTGTGTTAAACTTTGTTACTCTGGCGTTAAACCTGAGAAATACTTGATGTGACATTTGTCAGGAGGAGTGTTACAGCAAAGTTTACACACAAATGTGTGTGTACTTGATAAAACAATGCAATTAAATTATAGTAAGTCTTCATACATTTAGTAGATATATTTTTATCTTCATCGTTGAAATGTGCAAAAATGAGTCCGTCTTCTTACCTGAAGTTAAGAAACATCTGTGACATTTTATGAGGTACTGATTCATTCTTTCAGTTTATCTGTTGGCATGTTTGTAGATGAAGACCTGTCGTGATTTGCCTGTTTTTTCCATCTCGTGTCTCTTTCAGTTTTATTAATGACGTATGTTCAGCTGTGAATGTTTTGAAACTCATGGCATTATTGTATTTTGCTGCTGTGTTTGAGTGGTAGAATATTATCGCTGTTTGATGATGATTGTCTTCACTTTAATACTCTGTTTGTCCAGTCTAGCCTTCAGCTATTTCTTGATTCTTTCTTTTGGCAGCAATCTTGTTCTCTTCTTCCTATGTTTGGATTTGTCTTTCATCACTATGTGCCTCAATAGAGGTGTCTCATGACGTGTATTTCCTGGATACTGAAACGAGGAAATAACTTACATTTTTTTGAATGTTCATGACACATATTAATAACACGGTTCATTCATGAAGGCTGAAATCTGTGTCTCTAAAATATTTTTTTGTGTGTGTTACCAGAAATAACTAAGCTAATATTGAATCATTGAGTTATAAATTATTTTAACACTGATGCTCTAAACTTTTACCAACAGTTATTAGTGATTGTTACTACAGTACAACTAATATCTGACACTCAGAAAAGAAATTAGAACATTTCTGAAAAACGTCTTGCACTGTTTAAAGAAGATTCCACAGTAAATTATGATTTTATAGTAGGAACGATAACTATAAATTATTAGCATTTTCATTTGCTTTATGTTTTTTCACAATTATTGCATAGTTTTCTTGAACAAGTTATGAACACAATGAATAACTCTTAAGCTTGAAACACATACTACTGACAGCTCACACACTTCCAGTAATACCACATACTCATGCAGAACCTGTTCACCCAACAGATCAAAACACATTTTTGGTACAGATGTAACTGCACTTTCAGAATTAGTTTTGAGGCTTTAAGAGTTAAACTTGGTAAAAGTCTTTGTATTTAGCACAATCTTTAGCTCAGACTGAGGATGTCTGGAGTTTCCTAGTAAATGATCACACAGCTGGATCTGCTAATTTTTAAGATTTAAGTTTATTTATTCCTCTCATGCTGACAGGCACATAATCTACGTGATCCTCCTCTTCAACTTTCTGTATATATATATATATATATATATATATATATATATATATATATATATATATATATATATATATAAATAAAATAAAAACACCACAGACGATAAAAATGAAAATGTGTAAAATTCTTCCTGATTGCTTGAGAAAGTGTTTGATAAAATCCTCATACTGAGATAACATGAGATTGGGTTCTCAGTGGTTTCACTTCTGGTCCCAAATTTTCCAAGTAATGACAAATGTGCAAAAAAAAAAAAAAAGAGTAAAAAAAAAAACAAGTTTATTCAACAATTTCTTCTCTTCCATGTCAGTCTGACGCAGGCACTGAATCAGCTGCACTTGCAGGTGTTGCTGCTGGTACTATTGCTGACATTGATAAAGACCTGTATATTTATGTTATCATTTTAAGATTGACATCATGCTGTTATGTGTTATCACATATTGTGTTTTAAATTGTATTCTCCGGATGCTAATTCTTACATACACCTTGTAAACCAAGTTTTTTAAACTTGTTCTTACAGCACATTTTCTACGCAAATACAACTTAAAAAAAAAAAAAATTATTTGTACTTTTTTAATGTGAATCACAATGGAGTTGTCATGCCTTCCTTTCTGAAAGTGAAATTTTCCTCAGAGTGCAAGTTTTTGATTTACTCCGAGCAGGCAGGTGTATTTTAATGTTTTGCCAAAAACCTTCACAGCTTGAAAGATCTTGTATGTTCATGTGATAAATGGCATTAAAAACATCTAATGAACATTCTTTGAATAGTGAATTCCTAGTTTAGACACTAGATGGTGGTCTAACACAGTATGCATACTGCTTGGAGCAGTAGTAAACCAGCATGTTTACAATTAAGACAATACATTAGCATAATATGGTAAGAAACTTTATAGATGAAGACGAGTGACTTAAAAGAGAAATGACAAAATGTATATATAATTTATTTTACACTCTTTGAATTAAACTCTTATAATCAGAAGAATACATGCAGTAACTATTTTGTGGAGAAATATAATGTTCAATCGCTCTATGGCAATGGCAAAGTGAACATTATTAATAACCTTTATAGAAACAGTAGGCTAGTAATGATGCTTGACAAAGAAAATACCACATTTATTCTGGGTGGGAATATGATTAATCCCTCTAGTGGTCAAGTGTTGATTTTGATCTTTGGGATAGAAATGAGAGGCTGTTTAAAATACAGGAGCATGGGAACACAGGTTTGATGCAGGATATTATTTACGTTTGGATGAACATGACAGCTATTAAGTTATTCATTGTCAACAACCCAAAGTAAGAACTTAGACTGTTTTATGCTCTTTATTTGTTTAAAAATGAATGTTTTTGTGTAGGCTACATTCCTGGATGCCGCGATGGTCACGTGACGTTCTCTTCGCGCCTTACAGTTATAGTAATATCTGCGTCTTTGAGCGGGATCCATTTTACTTATCAGTGTGTAAACGGTTTCAGTCCTGTGTTCCAGACATGAATGAGTCCTAAAATAATGTGTTTTTCACTGACCAGACTTACGATTTTCACCCGAATGAAGATGATGAATCAGGTGAAATTTGAAAAGTCCCTCAGATACACATTGAAGGAGGGAACCGAGACATCAAACCAGAAGATCACAGAGACTGAGAAAAGCACAGAGATGTGGACTCTTTCACTAGTAAACAACCACTCAGAGCACCCTAGGTAGCCTACTCAAATCCAGAACACTGTCACTACATTTGCTAATAAGGCATATTAATTTATCAAATAATATACTTTTATTTAAAAACAAGTGGTTTGTATTGTTAATAGGATTAACACTCCTTCACCCACACTAGTGTGTTGTTCCCTGATTCGTCATCTGCAGGTGCTGCAGAACTGGAACTGGAGCAGGAGTGGATATCTTGAGCTGTCCTCATAACTGCATCTAGACTTTACCACTATTACATTTAAGGTGAGATTTTCTATCTAATTATAATCTTCATCTCATTTTATACATTTCAACCTTTATGTCTTCTGCTGAACACAAAGAAAGATATTTTGAAGAATGTCAGTAAGTAAAGACAGTTGATGAGTCCCATTGACATCAATGGGGTCCATTGTTGTGGCAAAAAAATGTATCCAACCATTATCACTGCGTAAGAGACACTCTGAATCGAACTGTCAGTATTTATTCTTGCACGAAGGACTCAGTCAATACACAGAAGTTACGCTGTGGCATGAGTGAAACACTGACAGGAAGAGCCGGGCAGCCTTTATACTATTCTCAAGGTCTTTACTCAGCGGGTTTCTTTTCCCCCATGCACGTTCAAGATAAGCACATGCTGTTGCATATCCTTCTATATTCATCAATAGTCAACAATTAAGACCACCAAAGGTAAATACTAGGGTAAATACTAGGGTAAATACTAGGGTAAATACTAGGGTAAATACTTGGGTCAAAGGTCCCTTCCCAGCTGTTCCCAACGTGTCTTACTCCTGCATTTCCGTAGGTATACAAACATACATATATCTTGTTCACAAATCACAATAAAAACATGTGACACACTACTTTGTAATACCTACTAAGGATCAATACATTTTAAAAATTTCCACTACACCATCAACTGCTTGATTACCAACATTCTTCAAAATATCTTATTTTGTGTTCAGCAGAAGACAGAAATTCATACAGATTTGAAACAACTTGAGGGTGAATAAATTATGACAGATTTTTCATGTTTGGGGTTAATAAGGCACCTTTTGAAAGCGTACCACCCCAGTGACAGCTTTTGTATTTTTTTTTTTTTCTGGGAGTTTAGTTTCAGTAGTTATTTCCAGCTCTAGCAAGAATGCAGCACTGCTTAACTTCAGGATCACTGCATGAGTATTTAAGACTATCTTGTTTATGCACACAAAGTATGTGATATTTTAATTTCTCAAAGTAGTATCATTGTTTGATTTGAGATCTTTTTTTGTCAGACATCATCATTGATAGTTCAGTTGCACTATTCTTTTTTGAGCAGAAGTTAACGGCTTCATGTGAGCAGGAATGGAAAAAACACCTGCAACGACATGCTTTTCACACAAACGCTATTCACTCAGACTGACACCTCAGACATGCATCCACACAAACACGCTGTTCACACCTCAGAGATGCACTCACAAGCTGCCATCAAACACAAGCCTTCAGCAGGAGACACACACTCATGCAGAAGCTGTTTGTCTACCCAACAGATCAAACCACATATCTGTGCAGATGTGTATAAATGAGACCACATCCAGGGTTCACTTTGACTCCTTTTGACGAGTAGTTTGCATCTACGTTTTACACTTTTAACTTTAAGAGTAACACATAAAAATGCTCCAATGGGCCACAGGATTTATATGTTTTATTTGAAGTCCTTGTATTATAATTAAGGTAAATACTTTTGAGGTTTTTAGGAGAGCATTTATGTAATCCATTGTTAATATCACATTTCCAATCCCTTCAGGATGATCCTGCTGCGTGTCGGCTGTGATTCTCACAATCCCAAAACTCATGGACTCAGTCTGAGGTTGTTCAGGAGGTTCCTAGTGAAATGATCACACAATCTGGGTCTTGTACTCAGATTCGTGCATAAACCACACAAGTAGTATAATCTTCAACTTTCTGTAAAAAATGCAAAACACAAGATATAATAATAAGAATAAATGTGAATTTGTATATGTGTGTGTATGTGTGTGTGTCATGCTCCTGGTAGCACAAGCACACGATGGCCAAGATGAATAAAAAAATCAAGTCTTTTATAGAGATTCTAAAAGGCAAACAAGAGCCACGTTTCCACCGGAGGAACTTTTCTCAGGAACTAGGGACTTTGGGGTTGTAGTCCGTGTGTTTACACCTTAGGAACTAAAAGAAGTTCCGGGTAAATTCCCCCTTCAAAAGTCCCTGCTCGCAAGGTAGTACTTTCTCAAAGTTCAGGAACTTTCAGGGGTGGGACTTGAGCGCTGAACATGCTGATTGGTTGAGTTCATGCTGCATTTTGATTTGTTGACTCCACGTAGCATTTTATTTCAACCACCATTTTTATTTTTTAAATCTGTTGCGGTGCGTGCAGTAACAGTTGTTTATATTCAAATCAACAATGGAGTTTAAAAAATATGCCCGATGGACGACGAGATTCAGGCTTTATTAAGCTTAAATTCAGAGGATGAAGTCCAGCGGGAACTGAAAAGTAGCGCGCAGTCCTACGTCACCGGACTTATTTGCCTAATCTTTGCGGTACTTTAGAAAGCTGTGGAAACGCAGACAGCAACAGGTCTGGAGGAGAAAAAGTTCCTGGGAAAAGAAATCCTGGGACAAATTGGTAATTTCGGTAGAAATACGGCCAAGAATAAAGGCAGGTAAATTGCTATCATACACATAAACGTATTTCATACGTCCCATAGACAAGATCGGACGAACCCAAATGCAAGAGGGAGACTTAAGTACAGGAAAATAGCAAATGGAACGAATGAAGGAACAGCTGAACAGAAAGAGTTATCAAATGAGTAACCATGGAAACGAACCATGGCGATGACTGAGGGTGACAGAGCCGATACTCGTGGAGCCCTAGGCACAGATGGAGAGCAGGTGGACTCAAGCAACCCCGAAGGCTTCGGCTGCAACTCGATCCCCAACGTGATCCCGGAGGGCTGAGGCGAAACTGGAGCAACTGATGGACGAGGCGGAGCCGGAGGAAAGTCGGAGCCAGATGACACTGTGATGGCTCATAGGTCTGTGGCACAGGATGGGTAAGGATCGACTGAGGTGGACCCGCTGGTCCGAGGGAGCACGCTGGAGGCGTAAGCTCAATGGTCTCTTGTAGTAGAGGTCTGCATTCCCATGGCTTTCTGCAGTGGTGGCATTCACACCCCTGCCCTGCCCTGATGTACCTGGCAAGATATGTTCTTTGCATCCCGACCACAAGTGCACTTTCAGAGAGACCATTCGGGCTTTGTGGTCGGATTTTAGAGGAGAGGAGTTTGATTGCCCACTGAAACTCGGTCGTCAGTCAGCAACATTTTGTTCTTGCATGGATGTTAAAATGTTTTTCTGTGACATTTTTACAAGATCATGATAACAAACACAATTATTGTATAGCCAACATTGTATATTTGTTATCCTCAATCAATCTCTCTTTCTTTACGGGAAATTTAAATCTGTGATTCTGGAAACTAGGTCTTAATTTAGCGGGATCGGTCGGGTCCGGAAGAAAATCATTCTAAGCGGATAGCGGGTGAACAGTGAAGGTAGGCATTCAGAGTTGAGCGGTATCAGCGCGGGCATGGAATCATCCTCTTCCCAAAACCATTCTTCCTCAGAGGTCCCTGACTCACCCTCGGTGACGGGATTGTGGGCGAGGCTCCAATTCATCCCCCTGTACTCCACTCTTACTCCTACAGTGGCACATCACACACACGGTCAGACTCATTTTCAGACTCAGTTGTTTCATCTTGCGCTGGCTCTCCATCTGCGGTGGACTCAGACGTCGTGCCCATCCCACGCGGTGGTGTCAGGCTGGACTCTGACTCAGAAGTGGGGCTGGTGATGTCCTCTTCTGGCCCGATAATGAACTCAGATCCATTGTTCACCAGCACCCACTCCACATAGATACAGTATGTCACAGTTATTTTCAGTTTAGAGTTTGTTTTCAGTCATTGCCCTTTTTCCACTTGTCTGAGTTCGTCATTTGTTACCATGTTTACTCATTTGATCAGTCATTCTGTCCAACTGTGTCTAAAGTAGTTCCCTTTGTTTGTTCCTTGTATTTAAGTCCCTGTGTTTCATTTGAGTTTTTTTTATCTCATCAGTAAACGGTTGTTACCTTGCCTGCTTTCTACTGAGGTTCATGTTGTGGATTATCCATTAAAGACTTTTAATGGCTAAAACGGCCGTACGTGACAGAAGACCAGACCAAAGAAAAGATATTTGCGGCGTCGTAACAGTGTGAGGTTTATGTGAGAGATAATTATACTGTGAAAGCCCATTTCCACCACATAAGAAAAAAAAAT
The DNA here is from genome assembly GCA_030578255.1 of Tiaroga cobitis. NCBI lineage: Eukaryota > Metazoa > Chordata > Actinopteri > Cypriniformes > Leuciscidae > Tiaroga > Tiaroga cobitis. The sequence goes on from CM060612.1 coordinate 25,658,125, forward strand.
CATGCTCTGATAAAAAAAAAGTTAAAAATTAATAATTCAAAGTTATGTCATTCTAAGTCAAAATTAGTATGTCATAATTTGAAAATTCAGGTCAGGAACCAGTGTGGTGCAGACGGTGGGAGGAGCCAGGTCGCACCCCAGAGTCCAGCCGGGATGAAAACCTACAGCGGCGGCGATGGAGGGAGGACCATGGCAAAGACTGATGGCAGTCGCACACTGGACGAGAAGCGCTGTGTCGTGCCGTGCCTAGGACAACTCGAGGTAATTTAAATGTGTGATTCTGGAAACGAGATATGAATTTAGAGCAATTGGTCGGGTCAGGAAGAAAATAATTCTAAGCGGATAGCGGATGAACAGCGGAATAGAACCTAGCGGGGAGCGGGACAGGAAAAATAGTCCCGCGCAGACCTGTACCTGGTGGAGCCGAGGGAGTGAGGGAGGAGCAAAGGCGGAGAAGTCAGGGCATTGAGCCGAGGCGGAGCAACAGGATCAGTGGCTGGAGGCGGAGCCAGGGGATCCACTCTTTCCCAGGGGTAGCAGGACCCGTGCTAGGGGTAGAAGGCCCAAGGTGGATTTACGTCACAGAGAAGGAGCAGAGAGGGTGATGGGGGGCAGCGGAGATTGGGCAGAGTAATGAGGCGATTCCAGAAGAGGAGGCAGGAGAGGGAGGCCGGGTGGGACCAGCAAAGTTAAAGGTTGGCATTCAGATTTGGGCGGTGTCAGGGCGTGCATGGATGGAATCATCCTCTTCCTAAATCCATTCCTCAGAGATCCCTGACTCACTCCTCGGTGACGGGACTGTGGGCGAGGCTCCAATTCATCCCCCTGTACTCCACTCTTACTCCCACGGTGACACACGATGGCTGGATCACACACCTGGTCAGACTCATATTCAGACTCCGTCGTTTCATCTTGCGCCGGCTCTCCATCTGCGGTGGACTTAGACGTCGTGCCCATCACACGAGGTGGTGTCAGGCTGGACTCTGACTCAGAAGTGGGGCTGGTGATGTCCTCTTCTGGGCCGATGATGAACTCAGATCCATTGTTCACCAGCACCCACTCCACATAGATACAGTATGTCACAGTTATTTTCGGTTTAGAGTTTGTTTTCAGTCATTGCCCCTTTTCCACTAGTTCGTCATTTGTTACCATGTTTTCTCATTTGATCAGTCATTCTGCCCAACTGTGTCTAAAGTAGTTCCCTTTGTTTGTTACTTGTATATACAGTAAGTCTTCGTGTTTCATTTGAGTTTTTTTCCGATCTCATCAGTAAACGGTTGTTGCCTTGCCTGCTTTCTACTGAGGTTCATGTTGTGGGTTATCCACTAAAGACGTTTAATGGATAATCATCGTCATATCATCTTTGTTGTTTGTTATCAACAACCGTACGTGACAGAAGACCAGACCAAAGAAAAGATATTTGCAGCGTCGTAACAGTGTGAGGTTTATGTGAGAGATCATTATAAAGTGAAAGCCCATTTCCACCACATAAGAACAAAAATCATGCTCTGATAAGTCAAATTATAAGATAAAAATTTCAAAGTTATGACATTCTAAGTCAAAATTGGTATATCATAATTCAAACATTTTAAGTCAGAATTTGACATTGAAATCTCATAATTTCATCTTTGTGAGATTTTTTACTTTTAAGTGATAATTTTGACTTTTTAATCTCATAATTTTGATTTAGTATGTCATAATTGTTTTCCCTTTGTGGAAATGGGCTTCCATATTATACAGACAAAAACACAAGTGCACACTGATCTACATCTGAAATTATACAAATACTCAACAAATTAACAATAAGTTGTCTCACCAATTTCTGTGCATTTCTTTTGTAGAATGTCGTCTCAGCGTAAGTGATCTCATCTGAACAAGTCTCAACTGTTTGAACAATAATAAATGCATTAAAACTCAGAACTCAAACTCAAAATTCAGACTAGATCTGGTTCTTCAAGACATCTATGTCATTATTAGGGCATTTCTAAGTTAACACCGCAGTTTTTAAAAATGGTATTAACAAATTTAATTTGCATTAGACCTATAACTTTTACCACATACAAAAAGTTCCTAAAAGAGTATTTTTCATTCAATTTAGAGAGAGACATATAAATCACACATACATTTACACAAAAATGGGTTGCTTGACAATAGTAGTATTTTACATTCTTTGTATTTATTCAGCTTTTAGGCTCAAAAAGTACAACAAAAGTCATCATTCATATATATTTTAATTTGAGCACCAGCTGCATCTTTGCACATGTAAGACTACAGCTTTTATTAAAAATAAACATTTCTGTTTTTGTATTTCCAGTGTTGATGCTTTTTGAGAAATACAGATTCTGTTTTTTGTACAAGTCAGACGAATAAAGAGTGACATTCTGTCGTTATTGGAAATAGACATGAATTCTGATATGAGTGTGATCAACCGAAATTGTCAAACACAATTTAGTTTGGTTTCAAAGGATGTTAACAACAGCATTATGAGAATAATTTTTATTCAATTATAAAATAGGCCAATCAGTTGGCTAAAATATTTAGAGCATATTTTCAAATGAATGTTTGTTTGTTTAAAAGCTGTATGTTACACTTGCCTTCTTTGTCAGTTTTTCTAGATTTCCTGGAGATCCAGAAGATCCAAAATCCAGCAACAATCATCAGAGATCCAGCAGAGATCAACACTATCAGAGACACTGAGACTGGAGGAAGAGGAGGAGACGGTCCGACTGGTGCTGTAATGATGAAGAAAGAAGTGAATGCATCAGTCTGATCTACAACAGAAGACAGAGATCAGGTCAGTAAACACACACATATATCATCAGTGCTGCTGTACCTGCACATGTGTGGCAGAGTGTGTTGATGTCCAGATGTGTGGTCTGGTTGCTGATGGGATTGTTCAGCACACAGCTGTAGGTGTTTTTATCCTGATATTCCACCTCCAGAGGTAGAGAGAGACTGATGCTGAGATCACACACACTGATGCTGGACAATACACTCATTCCTGCGTACCAGGAGAGAGTCGCATCACACACACTCAACACTGATGAACACACCAATGAACAATTTGATGATGATGAAGAACATTGTGAAGAGTTACTGATGATGACAGGAACAGGCAGACGAGCTGGAAAACATGAGAGAATAAAAGAAATGTAAACACAACAATTGTCCTATTTTATATGTTGTAAATTTAAGTGACATTTTGTGTTGAGTGAGTGTTTAGTGTGTTAACGGTCGTTAAATGTGTTTGTCATCTCAAACTATAAAATGATTAAACATTTGAATATGAAAATAGAATATATGAACGTTTGTACAGATGTCTCGCTACTCACCATAGACAGAAACACTGAATGTTTTTGATGTCAGTTTCTCTCCACTTATATCTAGTCTATAATCTCCAGCATGTTCAGTTGTGGTGTGTGTGATGGTCAGAGATCCAGTTTGATCGTCCAGCTTCAGTCTGTCTCTGAATCTCCCATCAGGAACATCATCATATGTGTAGAAGATTTGCTTATTTTTATTCATTTTAGCTATTACAGAATTTTCAGCTCCAAATGCCCACAGTACATCTCCTTGTTCCTGTATTTCATTAACATCAGTGTTTAGAGTAACAGAATCTCCCTCCATCACTGACACTGAATCACCAAACACACCTGGAGAACACACAGATTTACACAGATTAACACTCCTGATGGTTTACAAAGCCTGAAATCAGCAAAAGTTTCGATTTAATGTTGAGAACATCCAGAGCATCGGCAGAAACACAAAATATAAAATGTCTACTGTCTTTATAAACCGCTACCGTTACAGAGAAACTGTCAGAATCAAGCAGAGCGAGAAAACACAAATGTCAATTTTAAATAGACACATACAAACAAACACAACAAACACACTGTAATACATTTGATTTTCATACTAAATATTCCTGGCTATTTAATACATTAAAAACATAAATGTATAACCCCCAAGATATGAACTCGAAGCAAACAGATTACCGAAAACAGCAACAACCAGACAGCTTCTTGCGGAATTGAATTTAAAGTATATATCTTAAATGTAAAATAAAACCAGGATCAAAAGTTTGGTGGAACAGCATTATTATAGATAAATCTTGATTTAATCTAGTTTGAAGCTTAATCTTAACGGTGAAACACATCCTTAATCTTTAATTTATGTTAAAGTTATCAGTGTTTAAAGTTAAATAATGTATTGAAAATAAATACATGATTGAAAGTACCGTTTTAATTGTGCTGGATATTTTAAATACATATTTATGAGATTTAGATCACTAGATGTCTGCACTATAAGGTTGGGTATTAGTCCTGCTTAGATGAAAATAACCTAATTTGAACAGTAGCAGACCCCCCCCCACCCATAAAAAAAACATAAAAATGTTCTTTATAACTTACCAGTCAGACTCCAGCCGCACACACAGAACACAAACATGCGAGACATTTTCTTCAGTTGTTCAGCATTAGATGTGACAGCAGAACTGATGTGTGAATCCTCCCACAGTTTAACCCTCTCACTCGCTGCGTTTCCATAATGTTAGAGTTCATCTGACCCTTGTTAAGACTTTAATTGCTCTTAATGTATTAATATTTTATATTTTTATCAAAAGTCAATAAAAATCTGTATTTTTACACCTGTGTGCCTTACTTAAACCCTTAAGGGTTCATATTAGTACCTTAAATGTACATATTAGAATCAGAATCAACAAGGTTGGGGACAAGATGATCACTCCATGAAGGAGAAAAACAAAAACAAAACTATCATATTTATCTTTCAAATGTTTAGAATGCCGTTGTTAAAGTGAGGGGGTCGTGATGAAGGATTCAATGCATTTAGTGATTTAAATGTTGCTCTTATTGAAAACACAACAGATGGCGCCACTCAGGCACGTGCACAGGTAGGGCTCAACCTGTGCAGAGCACATGCCCTTTTTGCCGAAGTGCCCTTTTTTTGGTGGTGGTGTTTTTAATTTTTTTTTATATAAATCAATGCTGTTGGTCACCCTTTAAGTCTATCTGTCTGTTTTAAAAACATTTAGCCAATGAAAGATCTTAAAAAGCGCTTGTGTAAATCTTGTTCGATCCTCAAACGGTCAGTAAAGCTGATAACTCCGCCCCTGCAGCGGCCGCACAGCAGACAGCAGCTGAACGAAGTTTTGCAAGGGTAAACAAAGATCTTGTTGTTTGAGTAAGTACTAAACACGTTGTCTATAAAACTCATATTTTATTTATTTGATGTCTGACTAAGATATGTGGGACCTGAGAGAGAGGGCTACACTTAAATAGCCTGTGCATACAGTAGCATTTCATTTTTTATAAAATGCGATTTTTACCAAATGTATTTTACAACAGGAAAAACTGAGCACCTATATATAGCTATAACAATCTAGTTGGTAAGCTGTTGATGAAAATGTAATGAAGCCGACGGGGCCGTTTCCATCTGAAAATCATAAGCACAGGTGCGCCCCCGCGCTGTTCGTACTGGAACTACAAAGTGATCCTCGTCGCCTAGGTAACATATATTTCTAAGAAATGTGATCTTTGATTTATGATTGCTGATACACTTAATTTATTAACATTTAATCATGTTATGGTAATAATATTAAATTAAGGTTAATTCAAGGCTGTTAATATGCATGTATTCGCAATGTAATTTTTAATCTATATAGTAGGCTATTCTATACTCTCCGGTCGTCCTCACATGTATAAATGTAGTAAAACATGGTTTTACTACAGTAATATTGTAGTAGTAACTTAAAAAAAAAACATTACAGAAGATCACTGTTGAATCATATTTTATCATGCAGAATGTAATTCATGATTAGATTCATTCCAAGGCTTAATTTATTTGATCCAAAATAAGCAAAAACAGTAATATTGTGAAATATTTTTACAATTTAAAATAACTGTTTTCTATTTGAATATATTTTAAAATGTAGCCTAATTTATTTCTGTGGTCAAAGCTGAATTTTCAGCATCATTACTCCAGGTCAGTAGCCTACTCTTCAGTGTCACGTGATCCTTCAGAAATGCTTTTCACTGCAACTGTACTTTTCACACTATTTTATCATTTTTTTCATTGCTGGCTTATTTTAATAAGAGACCTTCAAGAGACCAACATTGGTCCTCCACAGTATCAAGTTTTTGCCATCAAATTCTTCTTTGCGATCAGATTCTTTAAAAAAATTAGGCTAATTAAAGAGACTGTTCACGAGGCCTCCGAAGCCTTTGCTCAGAGACTCTCAGACCTTCATGGCCACAGTGAAGTCATAAACATCTTCAAGCATGGCTCACAGAAGGTTGCTGTTGTAATTAGGTTTAAAGAAGCCCTAAAACCTTGTATATCTATATTCTTATCATTATGTTTGTTATTAATAGTGAATAAAATTAAAGCTTTTGAGACTATTCTTTTTTTTTTTTTTTGATTTGTCATGAAGATGTGACCATTTTCTCCTTTTTATGTAGGCTTACTAAATAATCTTGATATAAAAAAAAGGGAGGGGGGGTGCCCTTTTTCAGTTTCAGCACATGCCCCTCAAAAGATCTGTGCACGGCCCTGGCGCCACTCAAAAAAGCAATGACAGCAGAAAGACATTTTATTCTAATAAACCAAAGTAATCTGTGTTTAGTTGAATTTGTTATTAATATATCAGGCATCAGGAGGCAGTGCAGTGATCAGGCTGGTCTGTTTCTTATATAGTTTCTTATATTGTTTCTTCTTTGAGAACAGCAGTAACTATAGCGCACCCTATCAGGTAAAAGTAGCACTATTATTAGAGAGATGTGATTTTCTGCTTTAGACACTAGAGAGCGATGATGTGTGTGATACTGTAAAGCACAATTTTTTTTTTTAATTCTCCTTTGAGTCACAGTAATGCAGTCATGTGTGTGGACGATATTTCATTTTTGGATGAAATATCGCTTTAAATACATCAACATCACATTGCATTTTGGGAGGTCTAAGGATAATAAATCTGGACAAACTGGGGCTGCATTCAGAGGACCAAAGATGGGGACCAAGCAGGGTTCGAATTACAAAGTGGCTTTCGGGGGAACCCTATTTTCCGATCCTCCCTGACCCTGACTGACTTTAACGCTTTTGGTGCATGTTCGGGCATTTAAAACAATAGGTTTACAGTAAACCTATTGTTTACTTAGTGAACCGTTTACTTCAAAACGCAAGCGTCAGTCAGTGTTGTCAGTGTTAGGGCAAACAGCTCTGTCCACGGTTCTGAATCAACCGCGCTTAGGCCTACATCATGCAAATCATGATAAAACAGAATAACTCACATAACAATCATAAAAAAAATACATCAATATTAAATAGGATTAGGGCCAATCCTCACAAACGCACAGATCAAGTAAGTAATTCCATGATTCAACAGAAGTGACCACAGAGGCCTGGGGTAGGGCTGGGCGATAAAACGATAACGATAATTATCGCGATATAATTTTCCTCGATAAAACGATATCAAGAGGTCGATAAATGTTCGATAATGTGTATGCGTCAAAAGCGGAACGAAACTCATTTGAACCGCGCGCCACACGGACCATTTATCCGCTCGGCTCAAAGTCCAAACGGGAGCTCACTAGAGCACATGCGCGTTTACTCTGATTGTCTCGCTCACGACTCGATCCAGTGAGAAGCGCTTGAATTCAGCGAAGAACACAAATGTCAAGTTCAAACCAGTTTAAAGGTAGATGAAACAGCGCTGACAAACAGGAGAAACACTGTGCGCAACGATACAGTCAGAATCTGAATTGATACTGAATTCATTTAGCCTACCATGGATTTACTGTAACGTTAGCCTAGTAATATGAAATGTGAGATATACATATTGAATTGTATTATATTATTAATGTAGACAATGTATTAAATGACTAATGGAATTTAATTACAGTATTTAATAATGTATTTAACTGTTAGGCTACTGTTTTTCATACAAATAACATAGAAACCATAAAGTTACATTTTGCCATGATAGTGAGGTGATAAGTTATAGGCTATGCCTGGTTTTATCTGTGGTTATCATGATCTAAATGCATGATACTGGATGACCAATGGTTAATTTGAATAAAACTCAAACAGTCAGAATATTACATTTTACCAAAATAAAAATGTGGTCGTTACATTTCTTTTTTTAAACAGATGTTACTGTTTTTGTTAATGAACATAAATTTAACATAGTAGTATTAGCTTGAGTTAGGATGCAGATTTACTGTCAACTCGCTGTCAAATAAGCGTTTCGAGACAAAACATGTAATTTGAATATTGCAAACTGTGCTGAAGAAATATTTTTCTATTCAGATGTTTATTTTGTTAAGGAAAAATGACAAATGTTTGCATGTTCTACCTCAGATTTGTGAAATGTTCACCTGTTTGGCAAGTGTTTGTCATGATATGTTCTGACAATAAAGAGTAGTTTAAAACCACAATTAACGCTCTGGTTTCTACAACTTTCACTTATAGGAGCAAAAATCTGCCTTTAAACTTAAAAGAAATAAAGATTTGATATTTATCGTGATAATTATCGATATCGACTGATATAAAAAAAATTATCGTGATAATTTTTTTTGGCCATATCGCCCAGCCCTAGCCTGGGGTTTTCTGTCTTTGCTTTCCGTCCTGTAACCCAGGATGTTGAGGGACGGTGACCGGCTTTAATCCAAGATGATACAAAAGGCAGAGGGTCAAATTGCTCCAAAGGGGGTCCATTCAGATCCACGAAGATAAGCGAGGAGAGGCTTTGTTCACGCAACTTGTTGCGATACTTGCTGTCAGTAGAATTCACGGCAGAAAATCCCCTCTCACACTCAGCTGAGGACGGCAAGTAGGTCAGACTTGCTGTTTGAAGTTTGACAAGCGTTTTCCCTGGTGCTCTGTTTTGCAATTTAAAGTCCCGGAACTCCTCGACAGCCTCTCGGGCCGGTTCTCCCAGTGTTTTTGCCAATGCTCGAACTTCAGTTTCCCCATATAGGATACGGGCGCTATGTTGCTGTGGCCAAAAGTGTTTATCCAGCGGTTTCAGCGTCTAGACAAGGTCCGGTTCGGGCAGTCTCTTCTTTAGGCTGTTGATAATAGACTGATTGAACTGAAGACGGTTTATCTTCGGCCTGCTCTCTGAAAGCTCAACATCTTTGAACAGGCCAGTCGATATGCGTTGTTCGGCTTTTTGTGTGGATTTTCCTCCACTTGCTTTCATGGCGGTCAAGACGTCAATGGTCTGCTGAATGTGGCAACTTGCATCAACTATAGATGTTTGTTTGCGTTGCAGTTTTAGCGACAGATTTTGTAGTTCTCTCAGGACATCCTTCATACATGCCAAATCAGCCAAAAAACCTGTGCTTGTAAGGAGTTTGTGCAGGCCCCTGAATTTCTGCCTCTCTGTGTCGCAGCGAGGTGTCTTCCATGGCTGTTCTGAATTGGCGCGCCAGTGCAGGATAATCGTTCCATACTGCCTTCACAGTGCGAAAACTCAACGAATTGTAAAGATTTGACCTATTTTTAGGATTTGCATGTTCAAACCTGAAGCTGTCTCCTGGAGCAAACGGGCGTTTTTTGATGACTGGTTATACAGGGCGTAAAATTTTGAGATAAAAAACTCAAATTGGTTACATCAAGCTACTTCCTTAAGTGAGTCTTTGACAGCTAACTCAAGTCGGTGAGCTAGACAGTGTATTGACTGAACTTTGATCCCAGTTCTTTTATTTTTGAAACAAATTTAGCTCTCATTCACTGGCGATATGTCCGATTATTTCAGGACAAGCATTGTCTGATTTGTGCACATTTCCCACGTTTTTGAAGAGACATAACAGCAGGGAGCTTTCTGTAGGCCATTTTTTCCTTGGCCACCGTATAAGCAGATCTGAAAGACGCAGCTGTTTCTTGCATTAAATTAGCATTTACTTCAAGCACCTTGTTTGGGAGCACATCCTTTTCCTTCATCTCCGAAATCTCAACCGCTCTTTTGTGTGCCAAACTGTCCCGATGCTTGTAAATCTTTTTCCGCAGGTTATTCTGTGACTCGCTGCTGACCTCACCATTCATCCATTCCTCTGACATATGTACTCCCGTTGCTCTTTCGGCGAGCAACAGGCTTTTTGCCTCCATGCATACTGTACATCCTAACTTTTGATTTTTGGAGTATAGCCATGTATTCCTGATTCTCCACTCACTCCATTGCTTTCTTGTCCAGTTGAAAGGTGTTGCATGATCGCCTGGTCCGCTGCAAGTCGCAGCGGTGGTTTCTGGCGCCCAAGTCTCGCTATTCTCGGTGCTGGTGCTGTCACTAGCAGCAACTTCACAGAAGTTTATTTTGATTAATTAAATTGAACAAGAGACAAAAATTCATTCTCTTTTCAACATAATTATTTTAGTTGCAAAATATTTTATCCACTAATGTAAAACAATGAAAGTGACCCCAATTTTTCTCACTTTCAAGAAGATGTTAAGGTCTATATTAAGTCCTTGTCTACCTCCGTTGACAAAAAGGCTAGTAAAACTTTGTATGTATGCTTGGTTTTTGTAGAATCTTCATTTCATATTATTATGTTATGTTTTGTGGGGAGGATTGTTATATTTACCTACTGGTTTGGTAGTTGGTGGAAAACAGAGCATATATAACAGTCATGGAAGACAGTAAACAAACTGGGTCAGAGATCACAGGTCCTACCCGACCTAAAAAGCCTCACTATCCATCTAAATGCTCTACGACCAGAGGCATGTTAAAATGTAGATATACTAGCTTTATATAATAATTATACACTGGTGTTGAAACAAACCAACAAGAAGATATTAAATGGCATTTTAAAGACATTCGCATCGCTGAAATCAATGGAGATCTCAATAAGACTTGTACAGGTGTTCAGTGTAATGAAGGCACTGAGAGATTCAGAGACAGACTGAAGCTGGATCATCAGACTGGATCTCTGACCATCAGAAATATCAACACAACAGACTCTGGACTTTATGAACTGAAGATCATCAGCAGGAGCAGCATCAGTGGAAATATCTTCAATGTTTCTGTTCATGGTGAGTTAGTAAATGTTTAAATGCAGTTTATATGTTTAAACTTGTTCATTTGCTTGATGTTTTTCCCAATGATATTCGGTTATTTTCTTTTTTTTCCCTCAGTTATAATTCTTACAGTATTCAGATCTCATACAGATTTTCCATTGGCAAGTTGTTAATTTTAACAGTTCATTTTTTTTTCAAAGGAAGCTGCAGTTGAGCTCAGAGGGAGATGACAGCGTATAATCACACCATCTCTGATCAGCTTCTGTTATTATCTGTTTAAATGAGGATTTGATGTAAAATATGTAAAATGGGTTTTAATTAAAAAACAAATTGTTTCTTTTCAGATCGAAAGTTAAGAAAGGGCTTATGCAGTTTCATTCGTTCTCTCGTGTTGTGGCGTTTGTTGTTTTCATCTAAAGAACTTTAATCATCTGTTGGTTTGTGTTTCAGGTGTTTCTGCTGCTGAAAGAGATGAAGTGAAGAAAAACAAGGGAGAATCCGTCACTTTTGATCCTCCTGTAGCAAGAAAACCAAATGATGTGATGATGTGGTATTTTAATGACATTCTCATCGCTGAAATCAGTGGAGATCCAAATAAAACCTGTACAGATGTTCAGTGTGAAGATGGAGATGAGAGATTCAGAGACAGACTGAAGCTGGATCATCAGACTAGATCTCTGACCATCACACACACCAGAAACACAGACTCTGGAGAATATAAACTACAGATGACATCATCAACAGCAGCTTCAGCATCACTAGAGTGAAGAGATTCAGTGTTTCTGTCATTGGTGAGTGTATAGTCATTAAAATGCATTTTCTATAGAGGAAAAAAAAACAGTTAAATATTTTTAAATCAACCCAATAACTGTTGGGTAATGGACTGTTTAAAAAAGTGAACTTTAACTCAATGACACTTTGACTAATGTTATTAACTAGAAAAATGCAGTTTTCTTGTAAATATTGTTTTCTGTTGAGTGTCTTAGTGATTTTAACGGCTGTTGTTAAAAACAAGAGAAGAGGCCATTTATAAGTTAAATTTATGTGCAGTTTGACCTGATCATACAACTGATGACCAGAAAGGTGTATGTATAAGGTAGAAAGGTGTAAATATGAGTCAAAGATATTGTTAAATACTGAGTGTATTTATTGTCTGTCTGTCTTCATCTGTTCCAGATTCAGGTCGGTCTCCAGCTGCTTTAGCAGGAATAGTTGTTGTTGTTCTGCTGGTTTCTGTAACTGCTGCTGTAATTTACTATCGTCACAAGATCTATACACCAGTACAGAAGAACGTAAGTATTACAAATTGCTGATTTAACCAGAAATAACTCCCCCAGAGTTAAACTGTTGAGTTTTACCGTTTTTGAATCCATTCAGTCGATCTCCGGTTCTGGCGGTACCACTTTTAGCATAGCTTAGCATACATCATTGAAGTGGACAAGACCATTTGCATTTCTTAAAAAAATGACCAAAGAGTTTCGATATTTTTCCTATTTAGAACTTGACTCTTCTGTAGTTACATCGTGCACTAAGACCGACGGAAAATGTAAAGTTGCGAATTTCTAGGCTGATATGGCTAGGAACTATACTCTCATTCCTGTGTAATAATCAAGCAACTTTACTGCCGTACCATGAGTGCAGCAGGCGCAGGCACTTAGTCCCGGTCACGTTGGAAGTTACCGAGCTGGGGACTATTTTTAGGCGCTGCGTCATATCATTACGCCTGCTGCACTCAGTGGAGTATCCCTTTAATTCTGTATACAAACATAAATGTAAACTGTGAATGAATAGTATATTTTGTCCTTTATTTTTAACACTACAGTTCACCAGTGAGGCAGTCAAAACAATCAAAAACACAAATAACTCCCAAATTAACTAAAGAAAATGCCATTATAACAGTTTAAACATTTTAGATGTGATATTGAAATCATAATACTTCAATTTTGTATTACCGAAGCACATGAGATGACAGTTTGATGCAGTTTAACAAATTTTAGGAACCATAAACCTCTATATAAAACACTATTCCATGTCTGTAGTATTTGTGTGTTTGTGTAACTGAAATATCAATCCTCCTCATCACTTTGATCTGTAAATCTGTGTTTTCTTACAGGAGGGGGATGATGACCCATCACCTGATCCCAATGACATTCCTTTGGGGCAGATGGGACATCCTTAAATCAGACTCAGGCCGAGGCTCCCAATATAACAATGTAACATCATCATTTTGATGCATTGAAATGGGCACTGAAGAGAATTTGGAAATGATGGAGAGAAGATCAGCTGAAACTGTCTAAATAGCACGATTCCAAGATTTCAGAGGTTGGTACCAGTGAAATGTCAATGGGCTGAGAGACTATAGGTGGAACTCTTTACAGGCCTAGAACTTCAGAAATCCCTTTAAATGTGTACATGTGAATTAATTAAATGTGGCCTTCATCATCACAGTATGGGAATGCTTATCTAGTGCAAGGGATTTCATCTATTTGCTGACTGTTGATATTGTTGTCTTTTGAGCGTATAATCTTTAGTACTTCTATTACTACCTCAATCACACAAAGATGTTCTAAGTCGAATAATGTTTCAAAAACAATCAAATCAGAGTTACAGGTCCAACTCCACTCTTATCCATCATGCTTCTTTGATTAACGTACATTTTCCTGGCTGGTACTTATAGCTGAAGGAATTAAATTACAACAACAAAAAAATCTGTAAATTTGTGGTTTGTAAGTTGGTCCACGTATTGTCTTTTAATAAGACATTGCATTCAAATCCAATACAAAATATGAAAGTATACAATACAAAGTTGAAATAAATATATGTAACGAATGTAGACCAGTAAGAACTGTGCTTGTAAACCTCACTCCCCTGATCTCAAGAGACACTCTAGTGACTGATACTAGTGGCTGTGGTCTTCAGCGTTCTTGTTAGCATGCCTGCGTCCCGCTCAGGGGTGCGTTTCCCGAAAGCATCGTTAGCCAACTATGGTCGGAAGTTCCATCGTTACCAATAGAGTTCAATGGAAATTGCGACCAACTTGCGACCATAGTTGGCTAACGATGCTTTTGGGAAACGCACTCCAGAGCGTGTCAAGTAGGACTGGTTACATTTGGTGCCTTGACCCGGATGGGAGTGAGGTTTAGGTGGGAGAGTGTAGCTGTTATAGGCCATTAAGAGTTGTGTGTATAAACCTCACTCCCTGAACTCAAGAGGCGCTCTAGCGACTCACGCCAGCGACTGCGGTCCTTGTTGTGCAACTTTTTTGAGAAGTCATATTTCTATAGACCTTATCTATTCTGAGGCTTATCTATAGATCATGATTAGAGATGCTCATTGCTGTGTGTGTAGTTACGACATCTACCAGCAGGTGCTAATGAGATAAAAATAATTAAAGAGGATTGTATTCTTAGCTCTGTCTGGTTAAAGGGCATTCGGTCAGACTAAAGTTCTCAATTAACATAAATATATAACTTTGTTTGACAGACAGTATTAACTAATTATAGTAAATGTAAAGTTACAGAACTATATCTGTGAAAGCTTTATGTTTAAATTCACCCAGAATGTAAATATTTTTCTTGCAGCTTCAAAACATGCATCATGTGTTTGGTTATTTGACATTCTCAATATGTTATGTCTTATTCTATATGTTGTGTATGTATTTATTTTTTACAAATCTAACATAAATTTAAAGCAACAATATGTATTTCGCTAACCTCTTACAATAGAAAAGGGGTAGATTGATGACGCAGTGAATAAGTGGAATCATGGGACTTGCTGTCATGCTGATGGATCTAATAATGTTTATGGATGAGTGAAAACATTGATGTTTTTTAACATGACTGTGGTATGAAGCAGGGCGCGATTGCTAATGAGAGACAGACAGATATCAGCGCAACAAATGAGTCCTGCGGATATAAAAGAATTAGGACATTTAATTCTACCGAACTACCCGCAAGTGCTGAATTAATACTCACACAGGTCAGTTTATTTGACGAATGAAGCTTGTGATGTAACGTGTTTCACTTGGTCTAACGTTACAGTATCATAACAGCATTTGAGTGTTGAAAGTTATAATGTTATTCTATGTGTTAGTTTGTTGACTGTTGACTGAGACTAGCAGTAAGCAAGATCAACATTAGAATAACATTCTGATCATATTCTAACATTTCATCATGTTGAACTAAATAACATTGATTTGTTTTATGTACATTTGCTCACCTGTCTAATAAAGTGCAAGCAAGAACGGCGTCTCTGTCAAGTCAAAGTTTGTTACGGACGTGGAGCTCTCGGCATCTGGAAAACGCCACGCTGATATTGATCATCGCTTTATTTCTCCTTTTGTCCCAAAGTCTGCTTGCCATGGGTCATAATATTTGAACGAAGCAACAACAGTGTGAGCGTGCCGCTAAATGTTACTCAGTTGTCCATGTCTGTCGCCATGGTTACTATGGCAGTACAAGCGGAAACCAGGGATAACGCGGATATTGCGTCATTGACAGGCGACAAGTGACGGGCACTATTTAAAATTGTGAATTTCTCTGTATTTATAAATTTAGGATAATGTCAGTACACAATTGAAAGAAATATATATGACACTGTGCAAGGTTTTTTTTTTGTGTGGATATTTTGATACAAGAATCTTACATATTGTACCTTTAATCAAACATTACATGATACATAGTCTAAAGATACACTTTTTTCTTGTGTTTACCCTTGTAAACAGTTTAAAGATCCATCTACGAGCTGGTCGTCTTCTCAACTCTACGTCTCGGCCGCGGACCATGGAGCGGATCGGCTTCGTGGTTCGGTATGTGCCGGTACCCTCATTTCGCTGGCTTACATACATTCAGACTGACTTCCCAGTTCCTCCCGATCCGCTGGCTCAACTTCCAGAGGATTTTTATCAACGGTTGATTATTCGACCTCGCCCGACGGGGGTAAACACTGCTAATCTTCGTCCCCTGAAGAAATCTTCGACTTCATACAGCGCTCTACATTCTCCAAAAATGGCGCTGATAAACGCACATTCCTTGGTTAATAAGACATTTATTTTAAAGGATTTTATTTTATCCCACAACTTGGACTTCATGTTTATTACTGAAACTTGGACGAAGGTAGGAGATCTGAGCCCTTATTCAGAACTGGTTCCTATTGACTATTGTTTTTACAATGCTTCCCGTCCTGCTGGCAGGGGTGGAGGGTTAGCTATTATTACCAAAGAAAGCTTTGGAGCACGCTGTCAAATGCTACCCTCCACTAACCCCACAAGTTTTGAAGTACAGCTATTATTGCTTGACTGGTCTCAACCTATTGTCATAGCTCTAATATATCCACATCTGACGAAAAACTTTATTGAAGAATTCTCTGAGTTTGTGGGGGATCTAATTATTGCACATGATCAGATCCTACTCTTAGGAGACTTTAATGTTCATGTATGCTGTGCTTCGAAACATCAAGCGGCGGACTTCTTAAATATAATTGACTCTTTTAATCTGACACAATGGGTTAAAAAACCTACACACAATCAAGGTCACACATTGGACTTAATATTATCCCTTGGTCTGTCTATTATTGATATGGAAGTGATCGAATCTCTGATTTCTGATCACTTTCCTATCATGTTTAAAATGTCTCTCCCCGCAATCCCTTGCAGAATTGTCTCTGACATTAAACAGGTCCGTGTGTACTCACCTCGTTTTTGCGAGGCTTTTAATGAACGCTACAATGGAAATATTTCCTTCTGGTCTCATGAGTATTTGTTATCTGATTTAGATGTTGAGCAGCATCTTGCATATGTAAATACGATATGGTTGGAAACACTGAATGATGTTGCACCTTACAGGTCAATAAAGCCGAAGCGTAAATCTGAGACTTGGATAGATCATGACATTCGTGCCTTGAGACAATCATGTAGGAAAGCAGAAAGGAAATGGAAGAAAGACAAACTGCAAATATCTTTTAATATACTCAAAAACTGTTTGTTGATATATCAGAATGCTGCTAAGAAAGCCAAGTCTGTCTACTTTTTTAACTTGATTGAAAAACACCATCAAACTCCTAGAATTCTCTTTTCGGTTATAGATTCAGTACTCAATCCTTCTGTATCGATTTTTAACAATGCGACCAATGCTTTATGCGAAGATTTTTTAAATTATTTTGGAACAAAAATTACAAATCTTAGAGCTCAAATACATGTGACCAAGGGTGAAATGACATTGCTAAAGATTCCTTTGGTCTCTTGGACCACTTTTAATTCCATCTCCCTGCAATCTCTTAAAGAAGTAATTACAAAGTTAAAAAGCTCCCCGAGTCCCCATGACATTATACACCCCCGCTACCTAAAGTAAGTAATTGATACTGTAGGTCCAGGGCTTGTGTCTCTACTTAATAACTGTCTGAAAGCAGGGGTCATCCCTGAGAGCTTAAAAATGGCCACTGTCAACCCTGTATTAAAGAAACCTACACTGGATCCTACCATTTTAGCACATTTTCGGCCTGTTTCTGTTCTACTTTTTATCTCTAAGGTGATGGAAAAAATCGTCTTTCTGCAACTTCAATCATTTTTAACTAATAATTACATCTATGAGACCTTCCAATCAGGTTTCAAAACATTCCATAGTACGGAAACGGCCCTTGTTAAAGTCTTAAATGACATTTTAATGGCTACTGACTCGGGATATTCTGTTATGTTAGTTATGCTAGACCTGTCCTCAGCCTTCGACACCGTCGATTATGAAATTCTCATATCTCGGTTGGAGTCCTATGTGGGACTTGGAGGAACGGTCTTAAAGTGGTTCAAATCTTTTTTAACAAATAGAACTTTTTCAGTTAAAATAGGAAATTCAAATTCTTAATCGCGCAAGCTAACCTGTGGTGTACCGTAGGGGTCTGTTCTTGCAACTACTCTTTTCTCTCTCTATCTGCTTCCCTTGGGATCTATCTTTAGGAAACATAACGTTTCTTTTCATTGCTACGCTGATGATATGCAAATCTATCTGCCTATGACCTCTGATAACGAGCATGCTCTTAGTTGCTTATCCGCGTGTCTGGACGACGTAAAATCATGGCTGTCAAATAATTTCCTGTTTTTAAATTCAGATAAAACGGAAACCATTGTTTTTAGCCCCTCCGAAATAAGTAGACAAAACTCACAAAATTTGGAATTCTTACATTTGAGTACCAAGTGCGTAATTTAGGTGTGATGATCGACAATAGTCTAAAATTTGATAGGCAAATTGCCTCTGTAGTGGGCTCTAGCTTCTTCTACTTACGCTCTCTTTCTAAAATGAAATCTTTTCTCTCTAACGCATCATTAGAGGTGGCTGTCCATGCCTTTTTAACATCGAGGCTGGACTACTGCAACTCTCTATATTATGGTGTGGCTAAGACTCAAATTTCACGCCTTCAAGTCGTTCAAAACGCAGCAGCGAGATTCCTGAAGGGATGTAAAAAGTTTGATCATGTTACACGCCTTCTGAGATCCCTACATTGGTTACCGGTTCAGTATAGAATTGAATACAAAATTCTATTGCTCGTCTACAAATCACTAAATAATCTTGCACCACTATACCTGTCGGACCTACTTCACTTATATACCCCTAAGCGAGGGCTTAGATCGGTAAACAAATTCCTCCTTCAGATTCCCAGAACCCGATTGAAAAACAGGGGAAATAGAGCGTGTGAAGTAGCGGGCCGCACATTGTGGAGCAAACTCCCAATCCAAATTATAATGGCCTCCTCCTTATCTGAGTTTAAATCTGCTCTGAAAACTCATCTGTTTGATTCAGCTTTTAATATGTAATTGGATTTTGTACTCACTGATCCTAAGTGATCACTGTTTGTTTTATTGTGTATTTTATTGTAATTTTTGTACAGCACTTCGGTCGGTTGCCTAAATGTGCTCTATAAATAAACGGAACTTGAACTTGTATTAATTTATTATCAATGACAGATGAACATGTGTAGTATAACCCCTGGTTAGGGGAGATATATAGTCAATAAAAGACACAGGACACGGAGCTGCTGCAATATCTTCTGAGTCTCTGTATTGTCTCACATTAATGCACATATTTCTGCATTCTCATGTCAATAAAACATATACAACATATCTCTTTAGAGAAAAACACAATATACAGAAACCCATATAGAATTACTCACGTACAGCTTCTCAACAACCGGTATTGTTCCCACCAATTAAACAAATCATTTCAATAGAAACTTTTAATTACCATGCACATTAATAATACTACGTACTGTATAATGCATACAATATTCACATATGATACTCTACATTTTAAACATATGTGCCGTTTACCATATCTTTAACTCTTTTAAACTTCTTAAATTAGCTCAGGAATTATAGCATGTCAGCAAAACTAATTATCTCTTTATATTACACATACATATTACACTTTCTCTTATGAACCAACAGATTCCTTTTCTTTAAGCACTGTCACCTGTAACTTAACTTTTAAATTAGTTCTCAAAAACACCAATATGGTATTAATTATTCACTCCGTTTTCACATTTTTATGACCGCATGGTCTCTGCCATCAGTTCACCAGTTGTACACGTGATACATACGCGGTTAACTTGAACCGAACTTTTAGAGATACATATACACAACGAATACACATAGAAACAATGACACTTGCCATTTTTCACATCCTTGAATTATATCAAGTATATTCCTGTTACAATTTACTAATATCATACCTGGTTATGGGAGATATATAGTCAATAAAAGACACAGGACACGGAGCTGCTGCAATATCTTCTGAGTCTCTGTATTGTCTGAGCTGCGCGCGCCCCCTCCCCCAGTATGTGAAAATCCCAAGGCAAAAATAATCAAATGATCGATCAGCCATACAAGGCAAGGAATACCAATCGCCATCATCCAAAATCATACACTATGCATGAATGACATTCAGTTTATTTCAATGACAACAACATATTCTGATGACACTAATTATTATTAGTTTTATTTTCTCTTTTCCTTTATATTTGTAACTGCCACACATGCTGCTACAATATTTTTAGTCCCTCCATTTTAAATACACGTCCACACTATATGCACTGTAGCTATCTTAATGGGGACATTGCATAGACTTCTATTTTTTTTAATAGAGTGAGTTAAAAATACCATAACCTAACCCTTTTATACACATTTATAGGTCAATGGATGGATTGCAGATTTGATTTTGTTCAAAAAAAAATTGCAATGTTCAAAACTTTTCATCCAATAGTAGTCTATAGATTCTTTCAAATAAAATCCACGCTGCGAATAAGCAAATTGTACTAATTAAATAAAATTAAACGATGTTTTACAAACAGAACACGACGAAAAGCCTGCGTGCACACGTGCACGTTAGAAAACGTCACAGTCAAACCCCCCTTTCCTCTCGTCATCGCGCGACTTTCTTTCACTTTAAACCTTTTCTGTCTATGCTTTAAACAACTCCGACGTCATTAAAGCAGAAGAACAAAAATGGCAACAAAGGTACGTGGGACCAAGAATTAAAAGGAAGACATTTATTCTCAATTAAAAAAAGAGCTGGCACTGTGGAAGATACGAGAGGAAACAGGAGAGAAGATTAAGAATAGGAAATTGAATAGCACTTCATATAATGGGGAAACATCTAACTGGGTTTTGTGATCAGTGCCAAATATCTGAGACTGTAGAACATGTGCTTATTAATTGCTCACAATATGAATTACAGAGGATAGATATGATACAAGACATGGGGGAAAAAACAGGACTAATAGTACATGTAAAGAGTATAATGGACTGCAGTAGGAGTGAACAAGGAATTAAATATTTGATTTGTTTTCTGACTAAAACGGGACTAATTACAAGAAAATGATGACTAAAGTATGGGAAATAACTAGAACCAGAAGATGGCAGCAATGCAACGACAAGGATGCAAGCTGCGTTCAAAACCCAAAGAAGAAGAAGAAAGCAGAAGAACCAGTCTATGAGAAAAACGGAACACTTTCATGGATCAGAATGTGTCATTTTTTTAGTGAAAAGTGGTGAAAATGAAGCTTTTCATTTGTTTGTTCTTAATGATCTTGTTTTTCCTCGACCATGGTAAGACTTTGGTTACAACATTTGTTACAATTTGGTTACAGTCTCTCTTCCGGGTCAACAATAACAACGATGTATTGTCAATAATATTCGTTTTGAGTCCATATAAATACTTGTTTGTATGAGTGAACAAAATAGCAATGTATAGAAAAGGGGGGCAATATTTGAATCAAAAAACTTTTGTATGTTTTTGTTTGGCTTATGTTGACTGTTTCTTAGGTGTGTCAGGTGTTTATGACATCGTGTCAGTGTCAGTGACGGAGGGAGATTCAGTCACTCTACACACTGGTGTTCAAACAAACCGACAAGACATTAAATGGTATTTTAATGACATTCTTGTCGCTCAAATCATTGGAGATCAGAGTAAGATCTGTACAGATGTTCAGTGTAATGAGAGATTCAGAGACAGACTGAAGCTGGATCATCAGACTGGATCTCTGACCATCACAAACATCAGAAACACAGACTCTGGTCTTTATAAATTACAGAGCAACATCAACGGCAGCAGTGGAAAGATCTTCAATGTTTCTGTCTGTGGTGAGTCATTAAACTATACTATAACCTAAAATTTAGTTTGTGTATATATATATATATATATATATATATATATATATATATATATATATATATATATATGTGTGTGTGTGTGTGCGTGTTTAAATCACATTTTTAATGTGTTTGATTTTTTTTACAATGATATTAAGAGTTATTTTCTTTACCTGTAGGCTATATTAATCCACATATAGTTTACAGATAATCTCTTTACAAACTTGCTATTTAAGTGCAGTTTATAGAATTGTCTCATTTTACAAAATTAAGTTATAAAATAATTTCCGTTTGCAGTTGTTTATTTTATTTTTTATATATAACTAAAGTGCCCCATCATGTTATTTTAAAGTTTACTATTGTTGTTTTGGAGTCTTTTACAACAGGTTTACATGCATAAAAAAGGTCAAAAAACGGTTTCATTTTTTCATAATTATACATTTGCACATCACCACATTTTTCTTGATCTCTCAGTGCTAATGCTGTTTTTAACTGCTAAAGACAACAGTTGGTGCCATTTATTCGTTAAATCAGTACCATACAACTGAAATCAATGTAAAAAGGTGTATCAGTCAAATATATTGTTAAAGCTGCAGTCCGTAGCTTTTTTTGGGTTAAAAAATTATTAAAATAAATGTATTTTTGAGCAAGTACATAACCAGCCAGTGTTCAAAACTCTCTGCTTGCCTTAGCTCGATTCAAAGCAGTAAGCTTGTGATAATGTTTTTAACTCCAGTGGTACTGGTGGATTTCCGCGGAAAAATCGAGCATGTCTTTGCGTCATTACGTCACATCTGTACACATAAAGAAGCGTCTCGGCTAGTAGGCTATATTGAGTCATTACGTCACATCTGTACACATAAAGAAGAGTCTCGGCTAGTAGACTATATTGAGTCATTACGTCACATCTGTACACATAAAGAAGAGTCTCGGCTAGTAGACTATATTGAGTCATTACGTCACATCTGTACACATAAAGAAGAGTCTCGGCTAGTAGGGTATATTGAGTCATTACGTCACATCTGTACACATAAAGAAGAGTCTCGGCTAGTAGACTATATTGAGTCATTACGTCACATCTGTACACATAAAGAAGAGTCTCGGCTAGTAGACTATATTGAGTCATTACGTCACATCTGTACACATAAAGAAGAGTCTCGGCTAGTAGACTATATTGAGTCATTACATCACATCTGTACACAAAGAAGAGTCTCGGCTAGTAGACTATATTGAGTCATTACGTCACATCTGTACACATAAAGAAGAGTCTCGGCTAGTAGGCTATATTGAGTCATTACGTCACATCTGTACACATAAAGAAGAGTCTCGGCTAGTAGGCTATATTGAGTCATTACGTCACATCTGTACACATAAAGAAGAGTCTCGGCTAGTAGACTATATTGAGTCATTACTTCACATCCGTACACATAGAGAAGAGTCTCGGCTAGTAGACTATATTGCGTCATTACGTCACATCCGTACATATAAAGAAGAGTCTCGGCTAGTATAAGCTATATTGTGTGTGAGGATGCTGGAGGTGGAGATTTATAGGCTTTTCTCACAGCACTTGATATAATAAACTTATCAATTTGATCCAGAAAGGTTCAAACGACAATCACCAGTGACAACTGGAGATTCACCCGTTGTAAAATGTAAAAGACTTCGTTCGGACTTCGGAGTGGCTACAGAAAAAAAAGAGACTGCAACCGGCCCATGCGAAAGCAAGGATAATATCGGAAGGGCATTAAATGTAGTCACGCAATGCTGACGTTGTTAAAGGACAACTCCGGCGCAAAATGAACCTTTGGTCTAATAACACATTGGTACCGAGTCGACCGTTCTCTGGGATTTGTTTACATGATAATCGAACTGGACGCGCAAAACGGCTCATTTGCGCCGCAGGACCTCTAGACGTGCGTAAACGCATCTTTACATTGACTTAACATTGAAGTCATTCGTGCCAGATGCTCTATTCGCGTTTGGTGTGAACGCACCATCAGATGTATTGAAATACGTCCACACCGCAGACATGTTGCTTCAGACAAGCACGTGCAGGTCGCGGTTTCTGTTTGCATCAAAATTTTCGGTGTCCGAATATTCGGTGCATCCCTAATCTGCGCTCTGCCGTGCCGAGGCACAACTCACGCAAAGTTGGTTATTCCGCGAATAACTGCAGATTTCAAACAGAGATGGCGACAAAGAGCAAAAACTGCAGCTTTAAGTACTGGATGCATTATCATTTGCTCTGGTAATGAGGACTGTTTCTCTTTATCTATTCCAGATTCAGGTCTGTCTCTAACTGCTGTAGCAGGAATATGTGCTGCTGCTGCTGCGGTCCTGGTGGCTGTATCTGTAGCTGGTGTGGTGTGGTACAGGAAAGATATTAACAACTGCTTAAAAAATAAGAAAGCAGAAGATAATGTAAGTATTACATACAGCTGATTTAACAAATATGAGGTTTACTGTGTAAAAATTCCTTAAAATTCCTTAAATTCCTTAAAAGAACAGTTATATATTTTTTAACGTGGGGTTGTAAAAGTTATGTTCGGTTATGTTGTTTTATTATCGACCATTCTCTGTGCCGTGTTTTCAAACGTGAAATCCGGGAAATCCGTTTCAGTCCGACTGCTCTGATCGGATTTCGCGTGTTTCATGTGACTTTCTCACGCCACATACAACAAAGTCGCTGCCGAAACAACGCTGTGTTGTTGCAAAGTGCCGGAGGAGCAGAAAATGACAATATAAAGGAGACATATTATGAAACCGGCAGAGACAACAGCGCATAAAATAGCTGTGCCTTCCAGCCTCCGGTTCTGGCGGATCGGATCTGAAGATTTGCGGTACACAATGTGGTCAGCAATAATTTTAGATCAGATTCCAATCGGATACACAAATAATCGGATTTGGACTGACAGTGTGAACGTAGCTTTAGTTACCATAGCTCCTAATTTACGCACCTGTTCTGTTTTATGTTGATCTCTCTCTCTCTCTCTCTCTGTATTTAAGCCCTCAGTTCTTTCAGTTCATTGTCTCGTGTCGTCAATGTGTTACTTGAGCCTCTTTCACACAGAGATTCCGGAAAATACACTGATATTGTGTTCCAAGATCATTTGATTTTGGTTTATTCACACTGCCAGTGTTTTCCTGAATCTGTCCGTGCGTTCACACATCCCGTAAAGATCCTATAAAGACACGTGACATCAGGATGTGTCGTGTTTGCAGATGTTTTTCGTCCTTCCTTTGTTCCTTTATGAACACACATCATGTTAATGTGCAACGTGAATGTTGATCTGCATTTAAAACCCCCGGTCAAAGAGTCGCATGTTAACCACGTCATTGCAACAACAATGTGGCATCACTACGACACACACTTTACGGTATTGGTCCTGCCTTTTGTTCACATAGGACGCGTCCCGGGACTGATCCTAGCAATGTTACTAGGTCCCCATCCTGAGATCAATCCCGGTACATGTTTGCGTTCACACAGAAGGCACTCTATCAATCAACACTCTGTGTGAAACGGGCTTTGGCTTGTTGAATAAGTCTTTAAGTCTTCACAGTTCCTAGAATATAGCAATTAAAGACTTATTCTAGTAATTCTCCTGCATCTTGCAACCACGGGGTTTAACATAAATGTACACTGAGAATAGTTATAGGTTAGACTTTATTTTAAGGTGTCATTGTTACAGTGTAATTATATATTTAAGTACTGAGTAATATTAAGCAACTACATGTACTTACTATAGAGTTAGTGCAGGATTAGGATTTGTTTATCTTTTTTGTCCTTATCCTATTTTATTTAAATCATAATACTTCACTTTTTTATTACTGTACTACATATGATCACAGTGCAGTTGAAGACATAGTGTTAAATATTTAATAAAAGAAAACCTCTGCACAAACAACAGGAGAAAAAACTGTTCCAGTTCTCTATCAATCCTTCTCATTACTTTTAACCTTTTGTGAATCTGTGTTTTCTTACAGGAGATCACGATTACAAATGAACAGAACAAACTCATGAATCAGCAGGAAGAGACAAACAGTACAACAGTGTAACAACATTTATAATGTATTTGCTTACATTGAAGAGAATCAGGAAATGATGGAGAGACGATCCGCTGAAACTCTCATCGCTCATAGAGTAATTGTGTCTGATTTCAGTGGTCGGCACCTTTTAGCATTAAACAGTAAATGCAATAACATAATCTCGCATAATATCAATATAATATTGAACTATAACGTAAGAAACAGAGCAACAGTTTCCAGCTGTAGATCAGCGAGAGCTTGATGTTTCTTAGTATATAGAGGTTTATTAAATCTGATACAGTGATACATACACAAACAGTGAGACTGTATCTCTGTTTCTTGTCATTTGCACTCTAATGCTGATCTGGTTTGACATATCAATTATTTTGTCACATCTGTTTACATCCTCTGAATGGATTAAGGATTTTTGTCCTTCGGCTGCACTGGATCCAAACCCTGCCTTAATAAGCTTGGAAATATCACTGTTTTATTTTAAAGTTGGTAACACTTTGCAGAGCGTATTTATTCTGTTCAGTGCCTGTAACTGGACACATACATACAGTCTGTGGTAAACGTTGTCACTCTTAAACCTGAAACATACTTGATAGAGGAATGTTACCGCAAAATTAACACAAATGTGTGTATACTGGTGCTTGATAAAACAATGCTTTACCTTTTTGTAAGTCTTCATACATTAATTTGATATATTTTTGTCTTCATCGTTTAAATGTGCAAAATGAGTCAGTCTTTCTAACCTGAAGTTGAGAAGAAACATGTGAGACATTTGATGAGATTCTGATTCATTCTTTCATTTTATATGTTGGCATGTTTGTAGATGAAGATCTGTCGTGTTTTTTGGGGGGGGGGGGTCAATCTTGTGTCTCTTTCAGTTTTATTAATGATGTATGTTCAGCTGTAATTGTTGAGTTTGATTGTTTTTGTATTTTGCTGGTATGCATGTTAGAATATTGTCACTGTTTTATGGGGATCACTCTCTTCACTTTAATACTCTATTTGTTCAGTTTAGCCTTCAGCTTAAACTTCAGCTCCAGTTTTTCTTGGTTGTTTTTTGGCATCAATCTTGTTTTCTGAACACTTAAGGTTTTTCAATAAGCTGTTTAGTAAGACATATATATTGTTTGGACTCTGGACAGAATATTTCCTTTTATGTTTTTCTTATCTTTACATCAGCCAAGGGAAAAGTGTCTTGAGGAGAAACCCACATAAAGTCTGTTTTCTTGACTGAAACAATGAATTCAACTTGAAAAAAATCTTTGAATGTTAATGATGAATATTAAACACATCCATTCATAAAGGCTGGAATTTGTGTGTCTTTAAAATATTTTTGTGGGTTATCAGAAAACAATACATTTAATCATTGAGTTATAAATCATTTTAACACTGATAGACTAAACTTTCACCAACAGTTATTATAGTGTTTGTTACTACAGTAAAACTGGTCATGTGATATCACACAACACAGAAAATAAATTTAAATATTTCCGAAAAACATCTTACACTGTTTAAAGAAGATTCCACTGTAAATTATAATCATATAGTAAAAACAATAATTGTAGTATCGGGGGAAAATTATTAGCATTGTCATTTGCTTTATGTTTTTTCACAATCAATGCATAATGTTTTATAACAAGTAATGGACACAATTAAAAAAAACTAATTAGAGATGCTTGACTAAGCAAATATCACATTACAAGTATGATTTATTCTGAGTGAATATATAACTCAATCCTTCTAGTGGTCAAATGATGTTTCATTCATAAAGCTAGCATTAATGTTGCGGGTGTTTGACAGAGATGACAATGTTTTATTATAATGTAGTGTAGTGTTGTCTTAATTTACTCACTATACCCTCAATATGTTTCAAACCTGTATGAATTTATTTCTTCTTTCTGTTTACAGCGTATGTGTCATGTTGTCATGCTAAACGTTATAACCGGTTATAACAATGCCAACACTGTAAATCAGAAATATACCAAATTTAAGCTAAGCCCATATCTCTCAGGACAGATCATAGAAAATATGTAGTTAGAAAATCTGCAATTACTGTTTTTCCTTAAAAAAAAAGCTAAATACTGAAATTCATCAGAAATTCATCTACGTTTGACAAAAGCATAACAGTGCTGCTGATTTCTTTTCTTCCATGTCAGTCTGGCGCAGGTACTATATTGCCGACATTGATAGAGACTGCTATATTTATGTTATCATTGTAATATTGACATCTTGCTTTTATCACATATTGGGTTTTAAATTGTATTCTTAGCTATAGCTTTTAATCCAATTTTTTAATCTTAATCTTAGAGCACATTTTCCACACAAATGAAATCTTTTTAATATAATTATTAGTACTTTTTTAAATGTGAATCACAATGGAGTTGTCATGTTTTCCTTTCTGAAATAGTGATATTTTCCACCAAGTGCAAGTTTTTGTTTTACTCCGAGCAGGCAGGTGTGTTTTGATGTTAATATTTCATGTGTTATTAGGTGAGATTGTCTGACTTCAGTTTTCTTTTGACTCATGACCTTATTCCCCTTTGGATTTGTCTTTTGTTTCGTGCTCATTTAGAAGTGTATCATGATGCCTGTTTCTGATATATACATGTTTTGTCATGTCAGAGCCAAAATATTGTCATTTACCAAACTCCTACAGCTTGAAAGATGGGCCTATATATGTTGATGTGATAAATGGCATTAAAAACATGAATGAACATTCTTTGAATAGTGAAATCCTAGTTTGGACACTAGATGGTGGTCTAGCGCAGTATGCATTCTGCTTGTAGTAAACACTTTATGTATCAATAAAATATTTACACATTTTTCCTCCTTATTGTTTAACATGGAATAAATGTGTTTTCTGTGAATGTGCGAGACTTTATTAGCCACGGTTTCTTAGCAGCTACCGTGAAGAATATCAAAGTAAACCAGCATGTTATTAATTAAGACAATACATTAAAATAAAACATTAAAATAATAATAGTTTTCAATATCAAGCATCATAACATGCTGTTTTGTACAGCTAAAAATAACTAGAAGTCAGACACATTCAAATGATAAATGGCTGTGCCCGCTCTTATCTTAAAAATAAGGTGATCAAACTTTAAGTGTGGGATTTTGTTTTTACAAATAGTAATAATAAATAGCATGGAAAACAGCAACAGTTATTATAGATTAAGAGTGACTTACAAAATAAATGACCACATTTATTTATAATTTATTTTACACTCTGAAAATCTCAAATTATAATTTTATAATCAGAACAATATCTGCTGTAACTATTTTGTGGAGAAATATAATTACCATGTTAATCGCTCTATGCAGAGACTGCTCTGTGGCAATAGATTTGTTTTTCTTTCAAGAAGTGAACACTATTAATCAGAAACAGTAGGCTAGTATGATGCTTGACAAAGCAAATACCACATTCTGGGTGGGAATGTGATGAATCCCTCTAGTGGTCAAGTGTTGTTATATTTGTATTTCTGAAGATATTTGGGAAAGAAATGCAGTTAGGGAGGATGTTTACAGAAGCATTAGCTAGGGAACGCACAGGTTTGATGCAGGATATGGTTTACGTTTGGAAGAATATGGCAGATATGAAGTTATTAATGGTCAACGACCCAAAGTAAGAAATTACAGTTTTATGCTCTTTATTTGATTAAAACAAATGTTTTTGTGCAGGCTACAACTTCCTGGATGCCGCGATGGACGGTCACGTGACGTTATCTTAGCGCCATCAGAGTTAATATCTGCGTCTTTGAGCGGGGTCCATTTCTTAACAGTATCTAAACAATTTTAGTCCTGTGCTCCAGACATGAATGATTCCTAAAATAATGTGTTGTGAGGAGAAGTGGTATTATTTTAAGTGACCAGACTTATTTCACCTGAATGAAGATGATGAATCAGGCGAAAAGTCCCTCAGAGACACATTGAAGGAGGGAACCGAGACATCAAACCAGAAGATCACAGAGACTGAGAAAAGCACAGAGATGTGGACTCTTTCACTAAACAACCACTCAGAGCACCCTAGGTACTCAAATCATCCAGAACACTATTCACTACATATTTGCTAATAAGGCATATTATCAAATATATATTTCTAATAGATAAAAAAAAGCGGTTTGTATTGTTAATAGGATTATCACTCCTTCACCCACACTATTTTGTTCCCTGATTCGTCATCTGCAGGTGCTGGTTACATACCTGGAACTGGAGCAGGAGTGGATATCTTGAGCTGTCCTCATAACTGCGTCTGGACTTTACCACTAGACATGTAAGGTGAGATTTTCCACCTGATTATGACCCTGATCTCTTTCTATAATTAAATTTCGACCTTTATGTCTTACCTATGGACAGGACCTACTTTTTCAGGCCTACTGAAAAAAAAAAAAATCAAGATTGTTAGCAGCATTAAATTAGTTTCTTGTCACAACTGATGAAAACACAATCAATCATTAACACCCATCAAATATAAATTATGCATTGTTAGTCATACATTGCATTTATTCTATAAAATGACCCAGCACTGGCAGAAAAAACAGGATATGACATCTAAAAGGGAAATAAAGTGATCAAGAGTCTGCTTAGAGAGAACTGTTGCTAGATCTAGAAATAACTACTGAAACTACTCTCGGAAATAAAGGTACAAGTGGTCAATGGGGCGGTAAATTTTCAACCATTTAGGTACTAATATGTACCCTTAAAGGAACAGTTCACTTAAAAATGAAAATTCTGTCATAATTTATTTGTTTCAAATCTGTATGAATTTCTGTCTTCTGCTGAACACATAGGGAGATATTTTGAAGAATGTCACTAAGACAGTTGATGAGCCCCATTGACTTCCATAGTAGGGTAAAAATACTATGGAATTCAATGGGTTACCAACATTCTTCAAAATATCTTCTTTTGTGTTCAGCAGAAGACAGAAATTCATACAGGTTTGAAACAACTTGAGGGTGAACGACTTAAAACAATTTTTAAGTGAACTGTTCCTTTATTTTATTATTTTCATTTTATTTTGGGGGTTAGATGGTATCTTTTTAAAGCGTACCACCCCAGTGAAGATTTTGTACTTTTTTTTTTCTGAGAGTTTAGTTTCAGTTATTTACGGCTCTAGCAAGAGGATCAGTTAAGAGGATCTTAACTGCAGGATCACTGCATACAAGACCATCTTGTTTATGTAAACAAAGTAGGCCTATGTGATATTTTCATTTAGTATCATTGTTTGATTTGAGACCTTTTTGTCAGACATCATTCTCTGTAGAGCAGAAGTCAACGGCTTCATGTGAGCAGGAATGGAAAAAAGACACCTGCAACGACATGCTTTTCACACAAACGCTATTCACACACTGACACCTCAGACATGCATCCAAACACACACACGCTATTCACACCTCAGAGATGCACTCACAAACTGCCATCAAACAGAAGCCTCCAGCAGGAGACACACACTCATGCAGAAGCTGTTTGTCTACCCAACAGATCAAACCACATATCTGTGCAGATGTGTATAAATGAGACCACATCCAGGGTTCACTTTGACTCCTTTTGACGAGTAGTTTGCATCTACGTTTTACACTTTTGACTTTAAGAGTAACACATAAAAATGCTCCAATGGGCCACAGGATTTACATCATTTGTTTAAAGTCCTTGTATTATAATAAAGGTAAATTCTTTTGAGGTTTTTAGGAGAGCATTTAATAAATCCTTTGTTAATATCACACTTTAAACCCCTTCAGGATGATCCTGCTGCATGTCTGCTGTGATTCTCACAATCCCAAAACTCAACCATTGACTCAGAGTCTGAAGTCGTTGCAGGATGTTCTTGTGAAATGATCACACAGTCTGGGTCTTGTACTCAGAAAAAGACTGAAAAGATGAAAAAGTTTGATCATCTTCTCATTGCGATTGGGGCATAAACCACACGATCCTCCTTTTCAACTTTCTGTAAAAAAAAAAAAAGACCGTTCCAAGAAGGGTGAAGTGCTGAGGTGGAGGACAGGAACCCTTTTAATTTTTATCAAGTCTTTTTAGAAAGACTTCTAATAGAGAATCATATCATCTCGGTTGTTTGTTATCAACGACCGTACGTGACAGAAGACCAGACCAAAGACAAGATATTTGCGACATCGCAACAGAGTGAGGTTTATGTGAGAGATCATTATACTGTGAAAGCCCTTTGACATTCTAAGTCAAAATGAGCATTTAATGATTAAACATTTTAAGTCAGAACTTCGACTTTGCAATCTCACAATCTTAATCTCATAATCAATTTTGTGATATTTTCGAAATTTTTAAGTGATAATTTTGACTTTTTTTAATCTCATAATTTGGATTTAGTATGTAATAATAGGTTTGTCATAATTATGATTTACCAGAGCATGATTTTTTTTCTGTATAATGGTGGTGGAAATGGGATTTCATATTATACAGATAAAAACATAAGCACACACCGTCTACATTGGATTCACTGCTGAAATTATACAAATACTCAACAAATTAACAATAAATTGTCTTACCGATTCTTTCTGTGCGTTTCTTTTGTAGAGTGTTGCCTCAGCGTACATGATCTCTTCTTCGCGAGTCTCAACTGAACAATAATAGATGCATTAAAACAGCAAGATTCAAACTAGATCTGGTTCTTCACAACAGGTCCATATGTATTTGGACACAGGCACACATTTAGATTTTTCTTTAGTTTTTTACCAAAACTTATTCAAGCTATAGTTATATAATGGATATGGCCTGAAAGTGCACACTCTCAGGTTTAATTTGAGGGTAATATAAAGGGTATCCCCTTTTTCAAGGGACCAAAGGTAATTGGACAATTGAATCAAAAGCTGTTTCATGGACAGGTGTGGGCTATTTCTTCGTTATTTCTTTATCAATTAAACAGGTAAAAGGTCTGGAGTTGATTCTAAGTGCTGTATTTGTATTTTGAATCTATTGCTGTGAACCTTCATCATGCGTTCAAAGGAGCTCTCCATGCAAGTCGCCATCATTAGGACAAAAACAACACAAATCCATCTGAGAGATAGCAGGAACATTAGGAGTGGCCAAATCAACAGTTTGATACATTCTAAGAAAAAAAGAATGCACTGGTGAGCTCAGCAACATAAAAAGGCTTGGACGTCCACGGAAGACAACAGTGGTAGATGATTGTTGGATCCTCTCCATGGAAAAGAAAAACCCATTCACAACATCCAGCCAAGTGAAGGAGACTCTCCAGGAGGTAGGAGTGTCATTGTCAAAGTCCTCAATCAAGAGAAGACTTCACGAGAGCAAATACAGAGGGTTCACCACAAGAAACCATTCATAAGCATCAAGAATAGAAAGGCCAGATTAGACTTTGCCAAAAAAAAAAACATCTAAAAAAGCCTGACCAGTTCTGGAAAAGCATTCTTTGGACGGATGAAACTAAGATCAACCTGTTCCAAAATGACGGGAAGAAAAAAGTACTCTGAGGTGTATAGGCATATACTGTCTGCCCAGATTAAGCCGAATGCAGCAAAGTTGATTGGACGGCGCTTCACGGTACAGATGGACAATGATCCAAAACACAATGCAAAAGCAACCCAAGAGTTTTTTAAGGAAAAGAAGTGGAATATTCTGCAATGGCCGAGTCAATCACCTGATCTCAAGCCGATCGAGCATGCATTTCACTTGCTGAAGGCAAAACTAAAGGCAGAAAGACCTACAAACAAACAACAACTGAAGACAGCTGCAGTTAAGGCCTGGCAAAGCACCACAAAGCAGGAAACCCAGTGTTTGGTGATGTCCATGGGTTCCAGAATTCAGGCAGTCATTGCCTGCAAAGGATTCTCAACAAAATATTAAAAATTAACATTTTATTTATGATTATATTAATTTGTCCAATTACATTTGAGCCCCTGACAATGTGTATAAAAATGGTTGCAGTTCCTAAAATGTTTACTTGATATTTGTGTTCAACCCCTTGAATTAAAGCTGAAAGTCTGCACTTCAAATTCATCTCGATTGTTTCATTTTAATTTTATTGTGGTGGCTTACAGAACCCGAAGTATGAAAATTGTGCCTGCGTCCAAATATATATGGACCTAACTATGTCATTATTAGGGCTTTCTAAGTTAACACAGCAGTTTTTAAAAATGGCATTAACAAATTTCCATTAGACCTACAACTTTTTCCAAAGTTCCCAAAAAAAGTTCCCAAGAGTGTTTATCATTACATTTAGAGAGACATATAAATCACACATACATTTACACATAAATGGGATGTTTGACAAAAGTAAAGTCTTTTACATTATTTGTATTTATCCAGCTTGTAGGCTTAACAAGCACAACAAAAGTCATCATTCATACAGATTTTAATTTGAGCTCCAGCTGCATCTTAGCAAATGTAAAATTACAGTATGTTCATAAAATGGAGACAGCTTTTTTAAAACTTTCCAATTAAAAATAAACATTTCTGTTTTTGTATTTCCAGTGTTGATGCTGTTGCTGTTTGCAAGTGAGACGAGTAAAGAGCGACATTCTGTCATTACATAGAAATAGACATGTTTTCTAATATGAGTGTGATCTACAGAAATGGACAAAACACAATGACTACATATATTAGTTTGGTTTCAAAGGACGTTAACTACAAAATTATGAGAATCATTTTAATTAAATGATAAAATAGGGCTATCAGTTGACTAAAATATTTATTGAATTATATTCAAATTATTATTTGTTATATTACTTGTTTGAATTACTTGTTTTGAATTTGTTATATTACTTGTTTATATTACTTGTTTGGTAATACTTGCCTTCTTTGTCAATTTTTCTACATTTCCTGCAGACGCAGAAGATCCAAAATACTACAACAGTCATCAGAGATCCAGCAGAGATCAACACTATCAGAGACACTGAGACTGGAGGAGGAGAGAGTGTGTCTGTGTAATGATGAAGAAAGAAGTGAATGCATCAGTCTGATCTACAACAGTAGACAGGGATCAGGTCAGTAAACACACACACATATATCATCAGTGCTGCTGTACCTGCACATGTGTGGCAGAGTGTGTTGATGTCCAGATGTGTGGTCTGGTTGCTGATGGGATTGTTCAGCACACAGCTGTAGGTGTTTTTATCCTGATATTCCACCTCCAGAGGTAGAGAGAGACTGATGCTGAGATCACACACACTGATGCTGGACAATACACTCATTCCTGCGTACCAGGAGAGAGTCGCATCACACACACTCAACACTGAACACACCAATGAACAGTTTGATGATGATGAAGAACATTGTGAAGAGTTACGGATGATGACAGGAACAGACAGATGAGCTGAAAAGTAAATAGAAATGAGGATAAATTTAATCAAGACACAGAATTTAGTATGTTCAAGTGAATGTTTAAGGTGATGAAAGTGAGTGTGTCTGTGATCTCAAATAAAAAAACGATTACGGGATGCTCAAACTAGTTCCTGGAAGTCCACTGTCCTGCAGAGTTCGGCTCCAACCCTATTAAACACTCCTGAACAGCTGATCGAGGCCTTCAGACTGATTCCAAGCAAGGGTTTTGGAGCTACCCTTTGCATGACAGTGAACAGGATTGGAAACCCATGGATTAAACCTTTCAATATGTTAATAATAAAATAAGAATATCCACCTTTTTTCAATGCCCCATGAAGCTTTGAATAAATTGTTGTAGTAATTTCCATTAAACTGTAAACAAATCAGCAAAAGGTTCGCTCTATGAATTCAAAAACGGAATACACTGAGATGTTATGGTACTCACCCTTAAAACATTGAACATTAAAAGTGCAAAAGCATTACAACAGACCATTAAATATCACTGTAGTTATAAGTCTGTATTATGGAACATACGTTGCCCAAATCAAAATGTTTATTAACTGGAACTTTGGTTGATAATATTTCAATGTGATTTCTGTCAATATGTTGACACAAAAACAAAACATGTATTAACCTGCTTTAGAATCATTCCAGTAACTGTTAATATGGATTAAATTTGAAAAGGGGAGACAATTACATTTTAAAGCATTCTTGTAAAAACCAACCTGGAAAAGTGAGGATTTGGGGAGAAAATTATTCATGAATTATTCATGGAATAGCTTATATCGTAAATTAAAATGGGAGAACAGACCACAAATGCTTAGTACTGTATAGTATGTTGCCTTTTTATATTGTTACAGTGGAATACAAAGGAATAAGGAAAATATTCACAAACTGACGGATAAGGATTATTGGTAGCACAACCTTATGATTTTAAATGATTTGTTTTAGTCTTTTGAGTGGAATTTCCCCAAACATTAAGTATCTCCAATAATTCAAAACACATAAGATCTCTACTCACCATAGACAGAAACACTGAATGTTTTTGATGTCAGTTTCACTCCACTTATCTCTAGTTTATAAACTCCAGTATGTTCAGTTGTGGTGTGTGTGATGGTCAGAGATCCAGTTTGATCGTCCAGCTTCAGTCTGTCTCTGAATCTCCCATCAGGAACATCATCATATGTGGAGAAGATTTTTTTCTCTCTGTTGATTTTAGCTATAAGAGACTTTTCAGCTCCATATATCCACACTATGTCGTCAACTTCATGTATTTCAGTAACATCAGTGTTTAGAGTAACAGAATCTCCCTCCATCCCTAACACTGAATCACCAAACACACCTGAGAACATGAAGAGGTTTTGTCACAGATTAAGGCTTCCGATGGTTTGCAAAGCCTGTAATACATTTTAGTTTGTAATGTTTCAATGTGAATCACGTGCAGAGTAAATAAAAAGTGTGAAGTTACTTGTCAAGTTTAATTCTACTGGATGTTTTCAAGACATTTTTTAAATGTACTTGAGCTACAAAAAATGCTCACTGCATCTGAATCCTTTAAAATGTACTCAGGATTCCTTTGTTGCTGGGTTAATCATAGATGGAGGATTTCCATTTGTATGTCAACTTTTGAAACTGTGATTAAAAAAATTGTCTGCGATTTAAGCAGATGAATGTTAGATTCACTTTCTGAGCCTCCATTACTTTAGTTTATATTAACCACAGAAATTTCTATTGGTTTCCATTTTTCAGGACCCTATACACTCAAATAAACACCAGAAACAGAGACCTGAATCTAATAATACGCAATATAAATGTGTATAACTTACCACCACACAAACAGAACAAGACAAGCATATGAAACATTTTCTTCAATAGCTCAGTGAAAGGTCTGACCTAATAATGCTCTCCAAAAACAATTTAAACTGATGTGAATGATACTGGTGTTTGAATCCTCCCACAAACAGAGTTTGACGACCCTTTATTTCACACACACACACACACACACACACACACACACACGCACACACACACACACACGCACACACACACACACACACACACACACACACGCACACGCACACGCGCACGCGCGTGCGCACACACCCATATATATGTATATAAAAATATATATGCTCTTCTGTCTCTTATTAAGACTTTAACCCTTTATAGGGCGAGGAACCATATTTGGTAACTTAATCGCGCATTCAAACTGACTCTCCCCTGCCTGTTTGCGTTGTCGTATGAGCGCATATATTTCTCCTAGCCAATCAGCGAAGATCAGGCTACATCACTGATAGTCACACCATGGCATCTGACCAATCAGAAGTTGCGCGGAGCATTTCAAACTTCATTGTCGTTCCGGATATTGGAAAGTGAGGTTATGCGCTAATACATACTCCCACATCAGCGCTAATAACTTCAAAACAAAAAATGGTAAGTTGATGAAACTCACACATTCTATGGTTGAATAGTTGTGCAACATGTTGAGATAGGTGTTGTTTGCATAGATTTCTTGAAAGTAGTGACATTTGTGGCATGAAAAATGGTGTGACCATATTTGTTCACGTAAGATTAGCGCAAGTGATAGGATGTCCATATTTAGACATACGCCCTATGCGTATAGAAAAGTAGTACTAGGGTATTTTTTCTACAAATAATGCATTATAACCACAGTCTATGATTATAATGTAGGACAATAGTATTTACTAGTGCATTGGATGTTATCACAGGTTTGAATAACATTATAAAGTGATCCAGTGGGAAACGTAACACATTTATAGACATTTTCAAGCCTTATTAGATATTGAAATATGTGTGGTTTTGGTCAGTTTTATGACCTTAATAACAGTTTTTAATACTTATAATGATATTTTGCACTTATTATATATTTACATATATTATGACAGACCAGTCTAATGTTACTCACTTATTTTTCTTATTATTTATATTTCAGTAGATCTGCACTTCACTGTTACTCAACAAATAACTCAAACTGGGCTTGATATTGACTCAAAAATGTACTCTCTGTTCTTTGCAGCTATCTACGCAAATCTTTTACGGCAAGAGGGAGACAGTTGTGCCAGCCCACCCTAGCATCAGTGATGATGAGGGCTCTGAGGAGGAAGATGATGATGTGGCAGACCCTGACTTCCTCCCACCCACCCACAACCTAGACACTCCAGGCCAGAGTGATATAGGTCCCTCTGCCAAGAGGTGTAATTTAATTTAAAATGTTCCTAATAATAATTTAAAATGTTCCTAAATAAATATTTTTATGTTTGTAACAAGTTTATGTGTTTTTATTATATTTTTATATATACACTTTTTAAGGGGAAAAAAATTACCCTAGACTGGCGAGGAACCATATATGGTAACTTCATTGCCCTTTATTTCCAACCTTAAAAAAAAATATTTGTTTAAAAACTCACAAATGTTTAGAAGTCTTATAATATCCTCCAATAACACTCTATGGTTGAAATTTAGAATTTCCAAGTATTTCAATGAGTGCCCTATAAAGGGTTAAATGTTCTTAATATCTAATACATTCATTTTTTTATCATTTAACATTGCCAGTTTTTAAAGGTTAGTTCTGAATGTGCTAAGCAGGTGGAATACTGTGTAAATCTTCCAAAATGTCATGTTAAAATAAAACAAATTAGTTTTAAAATAGTTGTATACTCAATTGTTGGGTATGAAAAAAAACCCTCTTTTTAAAACAGTCTATCTCACATTAACTTTTTACTGAAGTGATAGTACACTAGTTCATCTTCTGAGTCAAACTGAAACTGTGGCCTGTTTTCTCCAGAAGAGATGTGGTTTGACCTGTTGGAACGTCATTATGAGAGGGTGTAGGTGTATGTGTGTTTAGTTTGTGAAGGGCTTTTTTTCCTGTCCTGTTTTTATGAACCTGATCCCATACACAGAACAGCTTTAAAGTCAAAATAAAAACTTTGTTTGACAGAGGTAATATTACTGCCTAACTAATGGAGTTTAGCTTAAAAATAACAGTCCGTCTTAACACTAATGTCTGTGCCAGTAAATGCTTAATAATGTTTCAATTAATCCAAGTAACTATTAGACAATACTATTAGTTAGCCTATCTGGATTAATTTAAACATTATTAAGTTCTCTTGCAGTTTATTTCCATATATTTTTCGGGAACCAAAAACAGGTTTTTACTGCCGAATTTTTACATAAATATGCTCTTACCCATCGTTACTCGTTCCGCAAGGGATTTAAAT
The DNA here is from genome assembly GCA_030578255.1 of Tiaroga cobitis. NCBI lineage: Eukaryota > Metazoa > Chordata > Actinopteri > Cypriniformes > Leuciscidae > Tiaroga > Tiaroga cobitis. Next base: position 25,697,377 of record CM060612.1, read on the forward strand.
TATTCTAAAAATGAGCTAACCTACTTTGGCATAAAACATGCCCAGTCATTTGCCCTTGTGATTCCGATTTGGACACCAGGACACTACCAGTTGTGTGCATGTACTCGCACGGCATTTAGTCAATATAGAAAATATATATTTAAAAAAATCCTTGCATGGCCGTAGTGCTTTGATTTCAGTGTATGTATAACTGCAGAAAGTACCAAATAGATGTAAATGTACACATTTAAAAAAACAAACAAAAAAAAACATTTTTTGTAGAATATAAAAAAACAAAAACAAAAAATATTTGTGCTGTTAATAATGTTATTTAAGGAATAAATTTACTGTACTTTTCTTTAGGTTTTGAAGCCAGCCCAGAAAGTAATTTTCTTTTTAGACTCTAAATGTTCCGAGGCGCCACTCGGATTTGGTAACCAGAGATACAAAGCTCTGTTGAGGTCTTTGGAGAAATTCACTTACAATGCGCGGTTGCGCTTTTGTTCAGAGAAGGTCACGCTCATATGACCTGTCTCTACGCTGCAATATAATCTTATTTCAGGGGTTGTTCATTTGGAGCTGTTTTTCAACTGTCTGAATTCGTACTTGTTCTAATGTACTTCAGGTTTCTCAGACCTTTTTTGCATTAGTGATGATTTCAGATTTAAACATCTTCGTTTCATTGTGACAGCTTATGGTCTGAGAAATCTGTGTGATCTGACAATGCTTGGATGTTCATTTGTTCACTAATAGTCACAGTTCTGTGACTTATTTAATGAAGTTGATAGTATTGTATGTATTGTTCAGATGTTGTTTTCCTATATTTGCATGAAGGTTTGTTCTTGAATGGGTTTCTCAGAGGTTACTGAGAGTACTAGGGGATCCTTATCTGATTCAAGCTCATTTTATAATCAATATCATGCTAATGTTATCTACAGTTCATTCTACATAGTTGTAGGCCATATTTAAAAATGTATGGAACCCCTAGCTCTTTCACTGAACCCAGTTTGAGAAACTGTTCTACAGATTTAAATGTGCATGAAGGTTATTAAGAAAAAGCTGCTAATGTTAATAAGAACACAATCTGTAATCACCAGGGATATTGCGAACAGGATAATGCCTGGGAAATGGGCTGAAAAGACGGGCCTTGATTTAGAGGTAAATTTGATCAAGTTCCAAAGTGTTACTTGTTGAAATTTTAGTCACTAATGTATTTTGCTATACTAAAGGTGTTTCCAGGGCAACCAAATGGCAATGACTGCGGTGTCTTCATGTTAAGATTATTTTTGTTTGTTCATCATCTGGCTATTTTTAATTCTCTTCTACCTACCTTGTATTTGTCTATTTTGCTCGTTGTCTAACTGTACAATTGACATTTACAATAAAAAGAAAAAAAATTGCATCTTGATGTTTTTTTTTTGTTAGTATGTTTTTAATTTGTATAAACCTGATTGTGCCTTTGTATCATTGATGGCCATTAGCTCTGTTGTTATTAAAACCGTATTTGCCTACTTGAATGAGAAATAAATATGACAATATTTTGAACGTAAGCTGCAAAATATAACTTTTGGGGGGAAATTTCGGTGGCGTTATAGCACGTAAGTACATTAACAGCGTCAAATACAATGCGAATGAACTGCTGGAAACATTTCGGCAAATATTTGTGTCGATTGCAAGTGACGTCACAGGCAACGGAGAGCAGGTGACTTGCAGAGGAAGCGCTCGTGTCTGAGAGTGCAAGTGACGTCACTTGCAGAGGAAGCGCTCGTGTCTGAGAGTGCAAGTCCGAGAGTGCAAGTGACGTCACTTGTCTGCAGCCAGACGCTATTGGATTTAACAGCGTTTATGCCAAGAGCAAAGAGAAAGAAATCGAAGAGAAGAGTAGGCTATAGGCATGCGCAAACGCACGGGACAGTCTAAGCACATACACGCTTAGGCCTACTTTAAGCGAAGAGGAGAGATTCGCGATTGCATTGAACACGTTTTAAGTGCAGGCATTTTCTCTGAGAGAGCCCAGAGACAATTCTTACAAGAGCAGCGTGTATCTGAGAGCGCGCGCCCAGTTCCCGCGCGCGAGCAGAGAGATTAGCGCTCGGCACACATTATGTTCTGTATTATGAGCAGAATCTCTCTGCTCGCGCATTATATTAACGTAGGCTACTTTCGCGCTACAATAATGCGCTCTCGACATTTGACAGGAAAATTACGCCATACCTCTAAAGAAGGACATCAAGATCCGCATCCTGTGACCCCGAAACCTATCAAAGTTAGACATCTTAAAGGACATCTTAAATCTCTAACAGGATCACCAGTGAGGAAGCTTGCTGAGGAGTCATGCGTGAGGAAGCACAGGTGTTTCCAATGCGGAAGCCTGTCATGTTGAAAAGGCACGTAGCCTAAATTCTCATCCCCCTTCACATCTGTCACAAATTAATAGTTACTTGTGTTCTACCTCTGCAGTTAAAAAAAACCCCCGCACATCTTCATTTCAACAGGGCATCTTGCTTTATTAGTATTATGAATTTCTTAAATAACCAAACTTTAACAACATGGGCAGATCCCGCAGGTGATGACGCAGTGAAGTGACGCTCGGCTCGAGTGATCAAGTAGCTATTCCAAGTAAGATGTCCTTCTATTCCTCCATCTTCATTTTCTTTCCTTGCATTCTTCCCTCGCATCATACGGGAGTGCAGCTGACACGCGAGGAAAGGAAGCGAGGCTGCACAAATAAGAAATGAGACTAAGAAAGCGCTTTGAAAAAGACCCAGACAAAGCTCCCATGTCCCATTAGTTGTACATACTATCTACATCATTATACACATGATCCTCGTTTAGCTCGAGAAAGTATAATAGTCTAATAATCTTATATCCGAAAAATGATTCAAACTGATTTGAAACAAGCACTTTTAATCTGTTAACCGTGTGAATCCTACCACAACAGAGGATAGGATACTCTTTCACATGAGCACACTTGCATGTTGCGTGCGTGTGTTTTTAATCTCTTGCATATTTTAGATTACAATATGTTAAATGATAAAAATTTGTAGATGCCGTGATTCGATCTTAAGGACTGCCCATGAAGAACAGAGACCCGCTCTATCGTGATTTTCGTTTCATTTTCACGACGCCTGCAGGAGAACAACTTGTATTTAATCTAATCTTTTCTTGAGTAAACGTGGCGTGGGGGAAATGCATTTTATTTTTATTTTCATCTCAGCGAGTATTTTCCTCGACCGTGGTAAGATATGTATTTGTTATAGGCCTTTATCTATTTTCTCTACAATTTAAAATTAAAAAATAAATAAATAATAATAATCAATTTATTTTAATTAATTTGAGTTTCATTACTAATTTAATTCGACATTAATGTATTTTTTGTTACTATTTTGCATTTATAAGAATATATTTATTTATACAAAAAAAATAAAAATAAATAAAAAAAATATATATATATATTCATCATATACCTTGAATGTGTTAATTCACTGTGGATAAAAGCATATGTGAATGCATAAAAATGTGAACATGTTATTTACATGGGATATTTAAACTGTAAACTGAAAATAAATTTATATTAGTAATATGCATCAGAGGTCTATGAAAATATGCTATGATCACATACTTGATTGTATGAATGATGGGTTTTATATAAGTGAGAATGGGGTATTTAAACATGGATGTGGGTTATATGTTCAAGATAATTAATGAGACTCATGTATGTTTGTCTGATGAATGAATGTATAAATTAATAATGTTCTTCTGCTATATTTTCATGTTACATCATGAATCCAGATTCCAGACATATTTCTTTGCACACAATCTTTGTGATCTGTATAGAATAAAACATCTTCACAGCACTATTGTTTAGTCTTGTTTGGCCATTTTTAAAACTGGTCAATTCTTCTCCAGGTGTTTTCGGTGTTGGATCAGATGAAGTGTCAGTGTCAGTGATGATGGGAGATTCAGTCACTTTATACACTGGTGTTCAAACAAACCAACAAGAGAAGATTAAATGGTATTTTAATGATGTTCGCATCGCTCAAATCAATGGAGATCTCAGTTGTATCTGTACAGATGTTCAGTGTAATGAAGGGACCGACAGATTCAGAGACAGACTGAAGCTGGATCATCAGACTGGATCTCTGACCATCAGAAATATCAACACAACAGACTCTGGACGTTATGAACTGAAGATTATCAACAACATTAACAATGATTGGACCTTTAATGTTTCTGTCCATGGTGAGTTGTTTACTGAATGTTTAAAACCAGATTATATATGTTCAGATCATTGTGTTTATTAGCTGAAATTCTTTTTTCTTTACAATTACCTTCATCATTAATCAGTTCAGTTTGAATTAGAAATGAATTAAATGAATGATTATCTTTCTTATCATCTGTTTAAATGTATCTTATTTCATACTCATTGTTCCCTTTTGAGGGAACTCGGCTCTGTCATTTGAAAATGGGGATGCGTCCTCACAGAACCGGTGTCTGAAGCATGTGTAACTTCACACCAATATCATTGGCCGTCGCATGTGATGAAGAGCCCGAACATATAAAAAGGGCGCCTGCAAAATGTCATCAGCTCAGGAAGCTTTCTTCAAGTCTTCAGGAAGCTGCTTGTGTGCTATGTAAAGAACTGTGTGATTGTGTGGAAAAATATTGTGTTTGACAGGAGTTAGTTCAGCACAGGCAGAAAAACGGCGACCAAACCATTTAAAAGATGTGTCCCTCGTTGCCAGCTTTGGTAGATGGACACGAGTCGTGAGCTTGCGTGCTGGATGCGCTCACTGTTATACATTCTCTGTGAGAAAGCTCCGCTCCCGCTTGGCTCTCTTCACAAGTGATGCGAGTCAAGCTTAGCCTTTTGGAAAAAGTGTCCAAAATAAATAGGGGATCTGGTGTCCTTGTTGTGCTGGGGCACATGCAGGACAGATAGTGCTCAGATGGGTTGGTCCAGGTAAAGTTGGTGGGGTCCTGGTGGCTCCAGCGGCTCATCTTCTCATCTTCCCATCTTCCCAAGGGAAAGATGGGAAAGAAATGCCATTCTTTGTCACGTGCATCCCTGCATGGACATACGGGTCCGGCAACTCATGACTCATGACTGGAATCTCTCTCCGCTCCCCTCCTGGACCTGCAAGGACACCAGCATACATGCACAGGGAAAAGAAACCGGTCTCCCGAGGAAAGGCGCACTTGGCATTTAACAGTGGCGGTGACAAGGCTCCATTCAATTTAGATGTGCCTCATTGCGCGCCACCAGTCCTGGTAGTTACAACGCCCCTCTTCTCTCTTACACCACCTCCACCTGACGAAGAGCGGCAATTTAAGTGTCAGGGTGGTGATGATAATAAGGGGGAGGCAGCCAATCCGAAACACATGCAGGTCATAAGTCCCCAGCTCCGGTGAGCCGTTCCTTTCTTCCGGACCTGTACACTCAGATCGTGGGTTAGTGGAAGCACCATTACTTTGCTCGCATAGTTCCTTTAAATTCATGTAACGCGATTATTGTCTGCGCAGGGTTATGGACATATGCCTCGGGTTGAAAAGAATTAAGCAAGCAATCTGTCCCTGGGGACATTTTTATCACTGAAGGCTCCCCTTCTGCCATTCAAGCCATGGAAAGGCATTTGTGGCTTAACCCGTCGGGCATTAAGGAGAGTGAAACGACCTTCCTCCTTGATGCCCCAGTCTTGCCTTTCAGAGTTTTTGACACTGCCGTTGAGACAGTGGTGGAGAAGTTCAGAGAATGTATCTCCCCCATCAAATTCCGGTTCTGAAATTGGGTTGAAATTATCACCAAAAAAAAAAAGAAAGAAAAAAAGACAAATGTCCATAAGGATGCACAAGGGTTAACTCCTATAATAATGTGTTTTCACATTATTTTGTCAACCCCTTTATATTACAGTACATTTGTGGTTCAGTAATTAATGCCTTATAGAGCAGAGTTATAGTTCTAAATGAGTAAAGATAAATGCACGTTTATTTAACCACAGTTAACTTTTTTTTAGCAATTGAAGGAATGTTTCGAATGAATTTAGCAAATTCCAGAATATTAATATGCAAATTCATTTTCACAGTTCTTTTTTTGTTAGTTCTTGAGTTTTCCCCAAGAAGATCCTTCAGTCCGATGTTTATTTGTGTTTCGTGTGTTCCAGATACAGTGATGGATATCATAAAGACAAAGTCAGTGAAGGAGGGAGAATCTGTGACTTTCGATAGTGAAATAAGAAAACCAAATGATGTGATGACGTGGTATTTTAACGACATTCTCATCACTGAAATCACTGGAGATCTGAGTAAGATCTGTACAGATGTTCAGTGTGATGAGAGATTCAGAGACAGACTGAAGCTGGATCATCAGACTGGATCTCTGACCATCACAAACACCAGAAACACAGACTCTGGAGAATATAAACTACAGATGATCAGCAACAGATGCAGAATCACAAAGAGCTTTGATGTTGATCTTATTGGTTAGTAATTTATTCATTAATGGCTCACTGCTAGACCCATCAGGTCAGTACTTCAGTCATTTAAGAACTATGATTTGTAGCAACAAATTTTTGTGTTTGGGAGAAAAAGGTAGATATATTTATTTTTCATTAACCTAAAATACAGAACCGGTCAAAAGTTTGGAAACATACACTCACTTAAAGGATTATTAGGAACACCTGTTCAATTTCTCATTAATGCAATTATCTAATCAACCAATCACATGGCAGTTGCTTCAATGCATTTAGGGGTGTGGTCCTGGTCAAGACAATCTCCTGAACTCCAAACTGAATGTCAGAATGGGAAAGAAAGGAGATTTAAGCAATTTTGAGCGTGGCATGGTTGTTGGTCCCAGACGGGCCGGTCTGAGTATTTCACAATCTGCTCAGTTACTGGGATTTTCACGCACAACCATTTCTAGGGTTTACAAAGAATGGTATGAAAAGGGAAAAACATCCAGTATGCGGCAGTCCTGTGGGCGAAAATACCTTGTTGATGCTAGAGGTCAGAGGAGAATGGGCCGACTGATTCAAGCTGATAGAAGAGCAACTTTGACTGAAATAACCACTCGTTACAACCGAGGTATGCAGCAAAGCATTTGTGAAGCCACAACACGCACAACCTTGAGGCGGATGGGCTACAACAGCAGAAGACCCCACCGGGTACCACTCATCTCCACTACAAAATAGGAAAAAGAGGCTACAATTTGCAAGAGCTCACCAAAATTGGACAGTTGAAGACTGGAAAAATGTTGCCTGGTCTGATGAGTCCCGATTTCTGTTGAGACATTCAGATGGCAGAGTCAGAATTTGGCGTAAACAGAATGAGAACATGGATCCATCATGCCTTGTTACCACTGTGCAGGCTGGTGGTGGTGGTGTAATGGTGTGGGGGATGTTTTCTTGGCACACTTTAGGCCCCTTAGTGCCAATTGGGCATCGTTTAAATGTCACGGCCTACCTGAGCATTGTTTCTGACCATGTCCATGCCTTTATGGCCACCATGTACCCATCCTCTAAAGGGGTACTTCCTTGAACATGACAATGAGTTCACTGTACTAAAATGCCCCCCACAGTCACCAGATCTCAACCCAATAGAGCATCTTTGGGATGTGGTGGAACGGGAGCTTCGTGCCCTGGATGTGCATCCCACAAATCTCCATCAACTGCAAGATGCTATCCTATCAATATGGGCCAACATTTCTAAAGAATGCTTTCAGCACCTTGTTGAATCAATGCCACGTAGAATTAAGGCAGTTCTGAAGGCGAAAGGGGGTCAAACACAGTATTAGTATGGTGTTCCTAATAATCCTTTAGGTGAGTGTATTTGGAAACATATATTTTTTTTTAAATATTTTTTTTAATATAGTTATTATCGATGTTGAAACCGTTGTGCTGCTTCATATTTTTTGAAATACATTTTCTTATAAATCTTTACTATCACATTTTATCAATTTAACATACTCGCTGCATAAAAGTATTTATTACACAAAAAAAAAAGATTTCTATTTTAAATAAACTGTTCTTTTTTCATCAAAGAATCCTGAAAAAAATTATAATAAAAAAATATATTAAGCAGCAAACCTGTTTCCAACATCGATATTTACGGAGCCCCTAAAGGGACGTGGTGGTGGAAAAAAAAATAGGATGGGAGAATTTTTTTTTTCAAATCTTTTGCGTTCCCTCGCAAAACCTTTGCGTTCCCCCGAGAAACTTTGCGTTCCCTCGCAAAACTTTTGCGTTCCCTCGCAAAGATATTTGCGTTCCCATGCAAAACCTGTTGTGAGCTCGGACAGACACTTCCTGTTTAATGTCCCGCTGGCAGTGTTTCAGAGCTCCGTACGTTAATGGAGCGTTTCATAGTGTTTAAACTTGGACTCAAATATAAAGAAATGCGGGTCAGTGCTTAACTCAAGAAGTTCAGTGAAGTTGGCAATATAGCCTATAGGCTACACATAGGCTATTCGAACTTCCCGGATCAATATTCTTGAGCTAAACGTTGTTAAAACACACACGACACCTATTTACAATCACAGTAACCTAGACAACGAGCTACAACCCAATTCTCCACAAAACGAGCTTTATAATATAAATTTGTCTTTAACCGGCCGATTGAGAGACAAGTCCGAAGAAGGGACCGTCTGCAAAGTGCAAATCCCAAAACTCTTCTGTACATTTTATATTATTTAACATATTCAATAGCTTCACTGTGATACACTGTAGGCTACTGTCACCAAATTCAGTACCAATAATACCATTTTTAGAAAAAATATCAAGTAACTTCGTTATACAGTGTAATGCCATCAAATTCAGTAAGCAAATATAATGCAAAAGCTATGGTTGTAACTATGTTAGCTGCGCACAGTACCAATATAATTTGTGTAAAGAATGGGCCTACTTATTTTTTATGTGCAATTACTTCCCAAACTAAGTGTTGTATAACCAACATTAGAGCAGTGATGTGTGAACTACTGTTCCTGTTCCTGAAGTTACTGTTCCCTGTTGGTGGACTGATCTGCCTAACTCAACCAGAGCTTCTGAGTCAGTAGCCACTTTCAAGAAACTGCTGAAGACATATCTTTTTCGGCAGCACTTGATTCAGTAGAATTAACACTTTCTCTTCTCTTCTATTCTATAAAAAAAAAAAAAAAAAAACTGCACTAAAATTAAACTGAGAGGGGTTATAGCACTTACGTATTGTCGTCCTACTGTTAGTTTAACTGCTTCTATTGTTCTCATTTGTAAGTCGCTTTGGATAAAAGCGTCTGCTAAATGAATAAATGTAATGTAAATGTAAATGTAACTAAATTTGGTGTGTTACAGTGAAGTTATTAAATATATTTTTTTATAATATAAAATGTGCAAAAGCAGTGCAGTATGACCAGTGGGTTTACCATTGATGTGTAAACTGAATTGGGTGGTTTGTAACATTGAAGTTAATGACTATTTTTATATTTTTGACTGAGTTGATGCTGTAGGCCTAGTCGTGGGAACGCAAATATCTTTGCGAGGGAACACAAAAGTTTTGCGAGGGAACGCAAAGTTTCTCGGGGGAACGCAAAAGTTTTGCGAGGGAACGCAAAAGATTTGAAAAAAAAAATGTCTCCCATCCTAAATTTTTTTCCACCACCACGTCCCTTTAGGGGCTCCGTAGATATTAACTGAGTATCAAATCAGAATGATATTCAAATGATTTCTAAAGAATCATGTGACACTGAAGACTGGAGTATTGATGCTGAAAATTGAGCTTTGCATCACAGAAATAAATTATATTTTAAAGTATAAAACCATTATTTTAAATTGTAATAATATTACTGTTATGAACTGCTCCGAGACACGAAGTTTGAGGATCCAAATGCAGTTTATTAAAGTAAATAAAAATTGTAATTAGAATCAAGGCAAAGGTCATACACAGGCAGGCAATCTAAACAAACAGACAAATCCAGAGGGTGAGGCAGGAACGGGAAAACCAGGACACGGGCAGAGATCAACCAGGAGCAAAGACAACATAGGAAACACTCAGAAATGCAGTGGAATAACGTACAAGACTTTGCAGGGAATGATGAGGTGAACCAGGCTTATATGGGGTGAACTAAACAATATACTGAGACACAGGTGAATGTGATAATCAGGGATGATGAATACGGGCAGTGAATTATGGGAAATGTAGTTGTGAGTGAATAATGATAGTCTTATGTGGAGTGCCCTCCGGTGGCTCTCAAGGGCACTCCAGCTGATGACCGTTACAATTACTGTTTTTCTGGTATTTCTGATTAAATAAATGCAGGCTTCATGAGCATAAAACATTTCTTTCAAAAACATTAAAAATAATAATGTTTCCAAACCTTTGATCAGTATCTCCATGATGACATGAATTTGTCATAAAATGTACGTTATGTAGTAAATACACATTTTTCTAGTTATGTCCATTTCTTATTTAACTGATTAAAATCATACTAAGTTGTTTGTGGTTTATATAAAATCATTTTGAAAATCCTTTCATCACAAACAAAAGATTTGAATCACTGAACAATCACATGATGAATGAGTGTTTCTTTGGAGACCATGCAAAATAGCTCTTTAACTGAACATGATTCATTCATGGACAGTGGTTCCACGTGATTAAAATAAGTAATCTTAACAAAACAGGAACAAATAAAACCCAGTAAAATCAACCATGTAAAACCAACTACAACCAATCATTTAACTTGAAAGAATGATTTTAGTTTAACTTGAATGAATGGTTTTAGTTTGACTTGAATGAATGGTTTTGGTTCAACTTGAATTAATGGTTTTCAGTTTACTTGAATTATTTAAGTTATCCTAAATTTAATGCTTCTTGTTTAGTCTATATGTCTACAACACATTGGACGAAATCCATTTGGTCAGTTTAATACAATGCATTCATGTATCTATGTATTTTCAGATTGAGCGCTGTGCAGCATATTACTGATTGCACTCTATCACTTTATTTTTGTTTAATTATTATTTTTTATTTTAATACATTTTAATTTTGAAGTTATTTTTCATTGCTTATCTTTTTTAAGTATTACTTAAAAAAACATTATTAAGTATTGTGTATAAAATGTGCAACATAAATAACTTGCCTTTCCTTGATCTTTAAAATTGTTGTTTATACGTGAGAGTTATGACTAGGCCTATGCCTCTATTCATTGCAGATTCAAAAACTCCAGTACTGAATCAACCTTCAGGTGTCACAATGAAAATCTGTGTTTTTATATGCGTGTCGCTACTGGCCGTGGTTGTGGCTGCAGGGATTTACTGTCTCAGGAAGTATGAACGAAAAAGACTGAAGTGTAAGTAGCAATTTCCTTTACATAATCACTTTTCAAAGTTGCATGCTTTGCAGCATTTTTGTGTTAGTGACCGTCTGTGATGTAAACACATATTCCATACAAAGTTGGGAATTCAGCCTAACTTATGCGGGGATTTGGAATATCGCATAACATTTGCGAATTAAGCCGTTTCCATCCTACGAGTCGAGGAAAAGAAAACCGTAACTTCCTTATGAACTAGCGGCAAATATCACTAAGAAAATGGAAGTTGGTGGAAGCCACTAAATGACAGACGAAGCACAACAAACACGATCATGTTATCTTGCATTCGAAAGCCAATACCTTTGACTTAGACTCAGGCATTTCAGAATGACCAAACCAAGATTGCAGATGCTGTGCAAAGAGATCGGCCCATTGGTTAGTTCTCTTTCATCATCTCGTTTCGAGATCCACCTATGGGAAGGGCATCCGTACCTGACCTCTGCAGAAGCATCCAATTGCACCAAGTCTGGCTAACAGATAGAAGCGCGCACCCAATGCCAGGTGAGGCCACACCCCTTTACCTACGGCCACATCACAGCTGGGCGCGCTGCTATTCCTCAGTTGACATTCGCTTCTCGCGATCTCTGCATTGACACAGTTCGGTTGGATTAACGTTACGCTGCTCACTTTCGAGTCTTCAGGAGGACATATCGCCAGATCAGCCTCCGCCAGACGTGAGTGACAGTCGTTTCTTCAGCCTATCCGCTGTGTTTTTTGCATCCGGAGCCGCCCGAGCTCTCGCTGTCCTTTACCTGCTCCTCCTTTACATGGCTGCCCGCCACGGATTTTTCCGAGTTCTTCACCGCTGGCCCACCCATGGCTATGTGATCGCCTAAACAGCCGCTTCCCCCAGGGAACAGCCTATCACGACGAGCCTGCCCGGCCGCGTGTGGTACTCTCATCGCCGCTAAAGACCCTCTCGTTCTGCGCGGTCTGCTTGGGCTTAACACGCTCAAGCTTTGGAGAACCAGGAGGATTGCGGTCATTGTAATTGCTGCCCATGTAGCTTTTACAAAGCCGGCTTTTAGTTGCATGACACAGCGCGCCGTGCTCGGCCTTTCTGACTCGGAGGGGAGACACGGTGATGATGACGCGCTACCGGGGGACTCCCGGAGCGCCACCTCTCTAAAATATTTGAGCTGACATCAGCCCAATCCGCATTCCCTGAAGAGGACATCTTCGCGGGAAAACCTCACTCTCGTTGACGAACCGGTCGGTTCCGTCGACGGGGATGACGCGGTCCTTTAAGCGTTCCCTAGGCTAGCGCTCACGCGGCTTTGCCTCAGTCCATCCTCCTGGAAGTTTGTGAGCAAGCGGCCGTTCGTCTCAACATTGTGTGGCCAGCTCCACAGAGCGCCACCGACCAGGATAGGAATATTTACGACGTGTAAACGCTGGGACCACCGCCCAGTCGGAGGAAACAACTCTTAAGAACGTTTTTTCCCAAAAAAAAAAAAAAAAAAAAGGCGTTCGCGAAGCTCATAAGCACGGCTGGAGCGTCCCGCTAGACTGTTAACACGGTCTCTCGGGCCTTGATGTGTTACGATTACGCGTTGAGGTTTTCAATTTATGCCTTCCTAGGAAGGCGGTCCCGGACGCAAGCGGCCTGCCTGTTGTTCGACCATTGGGATTAACGTTAACTCAGGGTCTCCCACCTACGGTCAGTTAATCCCGTCTCGTGGCTGCCCAGCCCGTGTGTTAGTGGACGTTGTGTGTGTGTGTCCCCCTCCCCCCACAACAACAAGTTACGGGGGGGGGCTGTCGTGAGGAAAAGTACATAGCAGTGTTACCACACCGCACGCACTTGGTTCCACTCACCCAGTTATTAAAGGCTTCGGCCCCAGTGTTTCCCAACACAAACACACACATTACTAAACAACACATTTAATAAACGAATCAAATGAATTCGTTCAGATTTATATATCTGCCAACATAAAGAGCAAATCTCTCTTGATCCCATGCATGTCGCCCTGAGTCCGTCCACAAGAGGGCGCCATTGCCTCACAAATCAACCAACTGGGCTCATACAGCTCAGTTGCGGCTGTCCAGCCGATGTGTTTTTAGTGGACGTTGTGTGTGGAAGGCCCCTGTGTTCCCCAACACAAAACACACACATAACTAAATAACACTTTAAAAACAACAACAACAAAAAAACAACGAATTAAATAAATCCGTTACAGAGAGAGCATCTCTCTCCGCGGATATTATTTTTCTGCCTGCACTTGAGACTGCCCAGTTCATGTGTTCAGGAGATATGTGTTTTTCCCCACTTTTGGGGGCACCTTGTGAGGGAAAGTTCAGCACAGTGGACACCACACTATGTTCCCCTCACTCTGTCAATAAAGGCTTCGGCCCAAGTGTTTGCCCAACACAAAACTCACAAAGCTACAAATCAAATGAATTCGTTTTGGAGAGAAGACCTCTCTCCACAGAGAAAAGAGAGGAAATCCCTCCGAACCCCTGCATGTCGCCTCTAGTGTGCCCACTAGATGGCGCCTTTGCATCACAAATGAACCAGCTGGGCCCATACAGCTCCACTCCGGCCCGAGCGGGGGCGCTCGCGAGTCACAAAGCGGCTTGGTAAGCCGTTTCAGCGCCCGAGTGGGTTTTTGCGTACCGTAACCCAGGGTTACAAGCTGCAGTTTGCAATTAAACCTCCGCTTTTCAACGGCGTTCTCTCTTCTCACACAGAAGAAAACGCCTCACACATTCTGAAAGAGGAAATTTCCTCCCTCCTAACAAGGGAGCGATTCAGATGGTGCCACCCAATCTGATAAACCATGGTTTTTATTCCTGGTATTTTCGTGTTCCAAAAGGCGTGGCGCCCCCCGCCCTATATTGGACCTTCGAGTGTTGAACAAACATTTGAGGAAATACAATTTCAGAATGTGACACAAGGCTCTCTCGCCTGTGCCATAAAGCAGAACGACTGGTTCACATCAGTCGATCTGAAAAATGCTTTCTTTCACATAAGCATCTATCCTCCACACAGGAAATATCTTCGTTTCGCCTACCAAGGCATTTGTTACGAATTCACAGTTCTTCCGTTCGGGCGCAGTTTGAGTCCCCAAACTTTTTGTCTGTGTGCGGAGGTGGGCGTGGCGCCCCTGAGACTATCAGGGCTGAGAATTCTGACTTACTGGCTCATCATAGCCAAATCAAAGGAGAAGGTGTCGCTGGACACCGGCCGGGTGCTCGCGCACATTACATCCCTCGGGTTCAAGGTGAATGCGAGCAAAAACAATCTGACTCCCAGTCAGAATGTCATTTTCCTGGGCTTGGAATTTAACTCAGTCTCCATGCGAGCGCGTCTCTCTCAAGAGCGCGTTCGCTCGCTGATGGACTGTCTGTCTCAGTTCAGAGAAGGGGCGAGAGTACAATATCGCACATGCCTCAGGCTGCAGGATGTCATGGCTTCATCTATCCAAGTTGTGCCATTGGTCTCCTGAAAATGAGAGCGTTCACGAAATGGGTTTTGTCACTACATTTCAGCCCGATTCGCGATCTCTGCCGCTCGGTAACGATGATGCGCGCCTGCTCGGCGGCCATGCGCCATTGGGAGAGCGAGAACTTTTACGCACAGGGAACCCCCCTCGGGACGGTACGATGCGAAAAGTTTTGACGACAGATGCGTCCTTAACAGGCTGGGGAACCACCCAGGAAGGCAGAACAGTAAACGGTCTGTGGCTGAGCAGACTACGTTCAGCGCACATTAACTATTTAGAGCTTTTACTATTTGGAAAGCTCTGAATCATTTTCTGCCTTGCCTGCAGGGACATCCCGTTTCTAGTACGGTGCGATAATACCACGGCAGTGGCTTATATCAACCGTCAGGGCGGCATGCGCTTGTCGAAACTCCACGCTCTAGCTTACAGGCTTTTGGTGTGGAGCAGACAGGTTTTTCTGTCATTACGCGTGACTCATGTCCCGGGCATTCGGAACAGAGGCGCGGATCTGCTATCGAGGGGAAACCCAATCTACGGGGATTGGCGTCTTCACCCGCAGATAGTGGAGAGGTTATGGATGAGATTCGGACAGGCAGCCGTAGATCTTTTCGCCTCGCGCGAAAATCACCATTGTCCTATGTTCTTATCGCTAAAGGACGTGGACGCGCCCCTCGGGGCAGACGCACTGGCCCACCCATGGCCCAAAGTGCTGCTGTATGCTTTTCCTCCCCTGTGCCTGATAATTTTCCCACTGGCCAGGGTGAGAGAGCACAGCCTGTCTCTCATTCTGATAGCACCCAGGTGGCCCAAAGCCCCGTGGCTGGCAGAGATAATCCCTCTGTTATACACCGAGCCATGGCGCCTCCCCCTCGCACGGACACACTGTCCCAAGCCAACGGGGAGATTTACCACCCCCACCCGGACAGGGTGGCTCTCTGGGCCTGGCCTGTGAGAGGACGAACCTAAATGCACTGGGGCTCCCGCCGCGTGTAATCGCCACTACTCAGAATGCCAGGGCCGTTTTCACGCGATTCCTATATGGCTGTAAGTGGCAAGTGTTCAAAGGGTGGCATGATGGGCGTGGTTTCACATCTTATCAGTGCTTGGTTCCTGATATTCTGTGTTTCCTGCAAGACCTCATGGAAAGAGGCAGGTCCTTTTCCACTATTAAGGTCTACCTGGCTGTGTTTTCACCGGGGCTCCACCGTCAGGCAGCACCCTCTAACCCGCAAGATTTATGGAGGGTGCACGCCGCTCTTTGCCGGTCATCAGGAGATCTGTTCCAGAGTGGGACCTCTCCATGGTGCTGGAAGCACGGTCTCTGTATCCTTTTGAGCCTCTGGGGAGTATTTCCCTTAAGCTGCTGTCCCTCAAGACAGCTTTGCTCTCAGCCTCGGCATCTGCTAAACGGGTCAGTGAGCTACATACACTCTCGGTTCACCCCTCGTGCGCCAAAATTCTCCCTAAGTGGAGATAAGGTTTTCCTTAAGCCTAACCCGGCCTTCATGCCGAAATGCTTCCCTGCGTTCACTTCGGAGGTTTTGGAGCTATCCGCTTTTCACCCTCCACCCTTTGCCTCCCCGGAGGATCAGGGGCTGAATGCTCTGTGTCCCGTCCGTGCTCTGTAAGCATATATGACCAGGACCAGTGCTTTCCGCAAGAGCGACCAGCTCTTTGTTTCGAGGGCTCCTCTGCACAAGGGGAGTCCCATTTTAAAGCAATGCCTCTCACATTGGCTCGTGGACGCTATACTATG
This sequence comes from Tiaroga cobitis, assembly GCA_030578255.1. Taxonomy (NCBI): domain Eukaryota; kingdom Metazoa; phylum Chordata; class Actinopteri; order Cypriniformes; family Leuciscidae; genus Tiaroga; species Tiaroga cobitis. Next base: position 25,713,893 of record CM060612.1, read on the forward strand.
GCTTATGAAGCAAAGGGAGTGCAGCCCCCAAGGGGCATCAGAGCTCATTCCACAAGGGGCTTAGCCGCCTCTTGGGCTTTGTTCAGGGGAGTGCCACTGCAGGACATCTACTCCGCGGCCAGCTGGGCCTCTCCTCATACCTTTGAGCGTTACTACCGGTTGGATGTCACCAGAACTTCGGTGGCACACTTGGTCCTAGGGGTAGGGTCCTCTTAGCCCTTTCCCACAGCCCCTTTTGGTTAACCAACGAGGAGTGAATGGGCCGGCTGGCCATGTTCATTCCTGTCACCAAGCATTCGCATTCCTTCTTTGGGTTTAGCTATGTGCATTGGTGGTGCGGGGGCCATTATCATGTATGTGTCTCATGCATGTTTCATGCCCTGCTTGTCCACAGCAGTTAGCGTGGCGGAAAACTTGCAGGGTCATGTTTGTGGGACGTGTCAGGCACCGCCTCTCTGAGGTGACCGTCCTTCTCTGGCCTTCAGAACCTCACTGTGAGTGTATTGGGCAATCGGGGAGCTGTCCATGTCTCTCCCATAGGTGGATCTCGAAACGAGATGATGAAAGAGAACAATAGGTTACTGTCGTAACCCCGGTTCTCTGAAACATCGAGTGGAGAGATCCACCAGCTATGCCCCGCTTGCCGCACGAGAAGCGAATATACTTACTGAGGAATAGCAGCGCGCCCAGCTGTGATATGCCCGTAGGTAAAGGGGTGTGGCCTCACCTGGCATTGGGTGCGCGCTTCTGTCTGTTAGCCAGACTTGGTGCAATTGGATGCTTCTGCAGAGGTCAGGTACGGATGCCCTTCCCATAGGTGGATCTCTCCACTCGATGTTTCAGAGAACCGGGGTTACGACAGTAACCTATTGTTTAGTTATGCCATGCAATCGTGTAGTATTTATTTTTTATTTTTATTTTTTATAAGCATTGTTGTTTCCATCCAGCGTTTTTTATGCAATATCCCAAAAATGTGCATGAAATTATGTGGATGGAAATATACAGGTAGGCTATATAGTGATGTACAAAGAAATGTTATACACAAGATGGCACTTTAGGCAAGTTATGCCACATGTATGTTGTGTTGCTTTAGAATCATGGATTAGGCTATAAATACATTTCTTTATTACATGGCTCTCTGAAATGCTTGATTCTGACCCATACAGCAACATACACCAACTTTGGGTCAAATATGGACAAACCCAAATGTTGGGTTAAAAATTTAATTTCAAAATGTAACCCAACGGCTGGGTTTGTTGACCCAAAGTTGGTTGAAACAACACAGCATTTTTTAGAGTGTAGTGTTGGCCCGGATCCGGCCCACATCAGATACATGTGGAATGTGAGTCGGATCTGGGTCAATACTATGTTGCTCTCTGGGGATTGGCCAGTCACAACATTCCCAGGTCAGCTTTTATCTGTTAATGACCATCATCAGACCATCGCTGTGCAGACTGATTGGCATATGACATCAAAGATCAGCGAAAGTGATTCGAAAGCACATGTCTCCGTCTGCTCCCTCGCTCTCGCGCTCAAAGCGGTGCTGTGATGTCATACACTGATAGGTCTGCGCAGCGCCGCTTGAAGCCAAATACGCCTAATAGCAACGCTGTATAATGAATCTGGGTATTTGAGGCCGACACATCTGTCATGTGTCTCAAATCACACACACTCTCTCGTTTCATTCAAACACAGCTGGTGCCATCTTGCACCTCAGTTATCGACTGTGTTTACTTAAAATAAAACCGGAAGATTTCAGTATTTAAGTCGGCACGGAACAGAAGCTGTGACAGTCTTTTCTTCACGATTGTATATACAAGTGAAACAGCTTCTAGAACAAGAACAAATGTTGGGCTAGTCTGATTTTGTCCACAGGGAATCGATTGGACGGTTGTTGTTTGCTATTGGTGGATCTCATGTGATTGGCAGGTTGCCCCGCCCTCGCGCCAGTAAACATGCAATCAGAGAAAATATGTTATTTTGATAAAAGATTGAGGCACATCAACACATTTTAAACAAAAATGTTGTGCACAGATAAATAATTTATAACAGGCCTACTTTACATAAAAAATGTGGATTTTTTTGTTTTTTGATTTCATGGAGACATCATCTATTCATGGAGACTGTAGTAATATTGTTGAAGTGGTAGTCTTGTTGCTTGAAGGATTGTAAAGGATTATAAGATAATTCATGAAACATCAGATAATGTGTTTGTTCATGTTCCCTTGTGGTGTGAGTGTGAATGTGATTCAGTGTAAAGGGTTTAGATATAAATCAGAGAGCAGGGGACATATTTGGAGCAAATGATCAGTGTTGATTTAGTAGTATTCTTCTAATTTATCTTTTTTCTTGGTACTGGTGTGGCAGTTGACGGAGAATCTTACAATCTTAAAACTGACACTGAAATACAGAGAGACGATCAAAAACATCTGGAGATAATACCCGAGGACTACAGTTTCTGGAAATCATCAGAATCAACAGAAATGGAAGAAACCTAATTGGAGTTATTCAGTGTTTCTGTCTCTGGTGACTAAATCTTTCAGCACAACAGATTCTTAGATCAACACTGTGTCTGTCACAAACTGGTTGAGGATCCAAATGCAGCATTTATTAAAGTGTAATCCAAAGAAGTAGTGTCAATACTATAAGTTTATACAAGTAGCAGATTAATCATGTGACTGTAGATGTGTGTGTCAAAAAAAGAACATCCTGATTTCTGCTAATCAGACAATGTCATAGTGTATATGATTGTAAATAGATGATTGTGTTGCATCTGTCTTCAGAATGTGTTATTTCTGATTTAATGTCTACATCCACACAGACGTCTTTGACTGTAGTGTCACTTCTTGTTTTAGTTTCTCTTAGCATAAAACACAGAATTAAAAGCAATATTTTGCAGTACGAAAAACATAAGAACTTTAAATCATCTGTTCATTTCCAATAATCTTTAATAGCAATTATCTGAAAAAAAGAAAAAAAGAAACGCATTGAATTCAGATGTTTTTTTTTAAATATATATTTATGTTGTATTAACTCCTCATATGTAAATTTGTTTGTCTTTACTCCATTAATGTACATGCAAAAACACTGGTCCTTTTCTTATGTCTTTTTTATTTTACTGTCTTGTGTGTTTTCTTTTAGGTTACACTGCAATATTCAGATGAGACACACATTCGTTTACCGAATAGCCTTTCATCAGCTTCAGCATAAAGAGACATAAACATAGTAAAAAACATATTTGACCATCCAGGGTCAAATTCAACATTTCTCCATTTACTGCAGAAGTTATCTGCAAGTTTACATTATTTTAGTGTATTTATTTTGCTTTTGGGTTTATTTATATGTTGATATATTTGACTTTTTTTACAGAAAGTGTAATAACATTTGATAGTTTAGTTTTGTAAAGGACTTCTGTTACTTAACAGTATTGGAAATATTTCTGTTTTAAACCATAAAGCCGAGCCAGTGGATATTACACAAGCAGTGTGTGTGATCTGCGCTAGAGTTACGCCGGTGAAGAAGTCTTTAATCTCAGTCAATTCACTACAGAAAGGGAAAGTTTACTTCCGGTGGCCATTGCCGATCAATCGACTGATCTATAATAATGATGACTGGATTGCTCATGACGTTATAGAAAGGGAAGTCACCACACCGCCATATTGGTATTCCAGGGGCGTCAGTTTGTGTCTATATGGGGAGGCTGCCAAGGGGGTAATCCATCGACCGGAAGTTGAAGTCGGCCGGGTGCCGCCATCTTGTAGCAGAACTTCACTTGCGTTAGCATTTCCATTGACTCCCATTCATTTTGGCGTAAGTTACTTAATTTTAACTGTTTATTGAACTGTTGTAGGAAATCAATGTCACATTTCCAATCGTGATGGTATTCAGGAAAAATAATTGAGGTTGCTTAACATATGTTAAAATTATAAAAACTCATTTGTGTAGATTTCTCCTTGAGAGGTCAACAGCGCAACCTTACCGTCAGTACATTATCCACAATCGATCGCAACTTACAATAAATGAAATAAAATCAGAATCATTCTCTCGGTTTAGTGATTCCCTGGTTATTTTTGTTATTGATGTTCTAATCAGGCTTGTCCGGTCGGACAAGTAAAATTCTCTTTTACTTCTCTTTTAATTCTCTTTTTCCCTTCAAAAAATCCACTTGTTCCGGACAAGCGTTAATGTCGAGTCCTGTAGTCTACAGTATGGTGCTTTGGCACTGTTCGGTTGGGCTGGTGTTGCAGGGACTGTTACATGTGCAGTCGACATTGTTGAGGGTTTTATGCTGAGTATTTTCGTGTTGTTGACTGGCCTACCCTATGCCCACTTTTGATGCGCCGTTATTCAATATTTTTCCCGTCCTGCTGTAATGTTTTTTTCATCTGATATTTTGTCCCCACCACTTTTCAACACAAACTGACGCCCCTGGTAACAGGACTGAGAAAACATGCGTCCATATTCTGCTTAGAAACCTTGTAAAAATAAATAAAGTTGCCTGAGATTGACCAATGCACATTTTGAATAGTTAAATATGTGTAGTAATAGATTCAATGTTGAAAAAAATTTAAATTAAAGTTTAATTTTGAAGAGTTACAACAAGCAAATGTCACCCATTCGGTGGAATGGCTCTCATATGTATATATATATATATATATATATATATATATATATATTTTTTTTTTATTTTTTTTTTTTTATTTTTTTTACTTAAACAGGTGTTATTATGTCGATCTATAGCAAATATTATGTTGTTCAATAGCATATTTAAGCAATAGGCCTACATGTTCATATCACTTCTTACTGGGTATTTTATTTATTTTATTATATTATTAATACCTGTTTGCCTGAACTTTAACTTTGAATTTTTTTAACTGATGCCCCGCCTCTTACTTCTCAAACCTATTACTTTGATAAATAGCATTGTGCTTTGCGAATTACCCATCGCTTGTTGGTAAATGGCGTGTACCACAGCTTGCTTTGCCGATTGCTAGACGTGATTGGCAAACGGTTTGCCAGAATATACCCTGACCCTGGATCCGCCATCAAATTGATTAATTATATCAAATGCTGTGAGAAAAGGCTATAAATCTCCACCTCCAACATCCTCACACTCATAGCCTACTAGCCGAGACTCGAGACTTTTTATGTGTACAGAACAGATGTGACGTAATGACGCAAAGACATGCTCGAATTTCCTGTGGAAATCCACCAGTACCACTGGAATTAAAAACATTATTACAAGCTTACCGCTTTAAATCGAGCTAAGGCAAGCAGAGAGTTTTGAACACTGACTGGTTATGTATTTTCTCAAATTTATTTTGGATAATTTTTAACCCAAAAAAGCTACGGACTGCAGCTTTAATAACCCTCTATATACTGAGAAACATCAAGGACTCACTGATCTACTGCTGTAAACTGTTGCTCTGTTTCTTACTTTATTGCTCATATACAGTTTAAGGCTAAATGTGTTAATATATCATTTTATATATTCTAAGAGTATATATAGCATATAGTATATATGTATATATAGCTCTGTTCATTGACAGTTTATCAGCATCCCTCCACCACCCCTTCTCCACACTTAGTTATACCACTAGTTATAACTATTTCTATCACCGGGGGAGTACTCTGTCTACGGGCCAAATCTCGAGCTCGATGCCTCTCCCCCGGACAGCACGCCAAATACACAAAAACTTTTACTCTTATCTCATTATAGGTGAACTCGTTAAATTGGTATGTAAAAGGTGAAATGTTTACTGTTATTGGTGCCGACTGCTGAAATCTTGGAGTCGTGACACAATTACTCTGAGCGATGAGAGTTTCAGCTGATCCTCGTCTCTCCATCATTTCCTAATTCTCTTCAGTGTCCATTGTTTTTTTGGGAGCCTCGGCCTGAGTCTGATTTAATGATGTCCCATGTCCACCAAAGGAATGCCATTGGGATCTGGTGGTGGGTCAGCATCACCCCCCTGTAAGAAAACACAGATTAACAGAAGGTTACTGTTACGTTTGGTTGAAGCAGAGGAGGAAGCAGGATCAAAGTGCAGCAGTCTTTTATTAAAAAAACTCAAAATTTCACAAATACAAACTTAGACTCAGGACCAGGCCTGTCCTCCTCATATTTATGCGACAGGAAACAATTCGTACAGATTAAGACGGCTCGTTCAGAGCCTATCTTAGTCACTCACGGTGTTCCGCAGAGGTCAGTGTTGGGTCCCCTTTTATTTATTCTTTATATTCTACCCCTTGGTCATATTTTTCATTCTTATGGTATTCGTTTTCATTTTTATGCTGACGACACACAAGTATATATATCCACAAAACCTACTGCTTCTCATCTCCCATCTAACCTTACTAAATGTTTGCAGGATGTTAACATATGGATGACTAATAATTTTCTAAAGTTAAATTCTAATAAAACCGAAGCCCTTCTTGTTGGGTCTAGGTCTGTTCTATCTAAAGCTCAACCCTTTACTTTGCTTATTGATAATTGCTCAGTTAATTTCTCCACTCAGGTGAAAAGTCTTGGGGTCATATTTGATGGTTTGCTTTCTTTTAGTTCTCATATTAATACAATTTCACGTGCTGCATCTTTTCATTTACGTAATATTGCTAGACTTCGTTCTTCACTTTCTCAACACTGTACCGAAGTACTTATTCATGCCTTGGTAACATCTCGGATCGATTACTGCAATTCTCTTTTATTTGGTATCCCTGAAAAACAACTACATAGACTACAGTTAATCCAGAACTCAGCAGCCAGGATTGTTACTCACTCACGTATTTTTGAGCATATAACTCCAACTCTTTACCAATTGCACTGGCTCCCTGTTCGTCACCGTATACATTACAAACTATTGCTCCTTACATATAAAGCTCTTCATAATTCGGCACCTCAATATTTGTTAGATCTTCTTCATTTGTATAGAACTTCACGTTCTCTGAGATCCTCTTCTGCTGAATTATTGTCTGTTCCAAACTTCAAACTGAGTTCCTATGGTGGTAGATCTTTTAGTTGTGTGGCGCCTAAACTGTGGAATGCCTTACCACTGCACATTCGTCAAATGGATTCAATTTCCCATTTTAAAGCTCAGATAAAAACGTATTTGTTTAGATTAGCTTTTAATGATATGATTGTTTGATGCGTAGTTGTAATGTAGTGCTTTGTCTGTTCTGTATTTGTTGCTCTGTTTTATATTGTACGGTGTCCTTGAGTGCCCTGAAAGGCGCCTTTTAAATAAAAGGTATTATTATTATTATTATTCAGTGTCTATTGTTTTTTTGGGAGCCTCGGCCTGAGTCTGATTTAATGATGTCCCATGTCCACCAAAGGAATGCCATTGGGATCTGGTGGTGGGTCAGCATCACCCCCCTGTAAGAAAACACAGATTAACAGAAGGTTACTGTTACGTTTGGTTGAAGCAGAGGAGGAAGCAGGATCCAAGTGCAGCAGTCTTTTATTAAAAAAACTCAAAATTTCACAAATACAAACTTAGACTCAGGAACAGGAACAAGACTCGGGAACGGAACAACCACCATATAGTGCAATGATAAGAACTGACCAAAAACACATGGCAGGATCACATGACAAACCACATTAACAAGACACAGAAACATGACAATGACAAGAACAAGAAACAAAACCCAAAACGTGACAGTTACAGTGATGAGAAGGACTGATGTTCCAGTTACACAAACACAAACTATACAAAATGTTTATTTGGAAGTTATTGGGTTTTTTTTAATTGTTTTGACTGTTTCACCGGAGAATATCTGCTTCTGTACTATTAAAAATAAAAAATAAAAGTAAAGAGCAAAAAAGATCCAGAAAAAAATCTTCTTAAATCAGCTGATATGTAATACTTACATCCTGAGGTACTTCTGCATGGCTCTTGTGGTGACGACAGTAAACCACACCAACAGCAGTTACAACTGCAAACCCCAGCAGAACAACAACAACTATTCCTGCAACAGCTCCTGAAGACAGACCTGAACCTGGAACATATACAGAGAAATAGACACTATTGTAAATGATAATCCATCATCCAGTACTTATTATTGTTGTTGTTTTTTTTTAACTTTAGACCCTTCTATATTGATCATCAGCTGTATCAACAGGAAACAGCAGCGTTCACTGGAAAACTAATATTATGCATTTTTCAAGTTAATAACATTAGTCAAAGTGTTATTGGGCATAGCGCAAAAAAAGTCGACTCAACATTGAGTTGATTTAAAAAATATTGAACTGCTTTTTTTTTTATTCCTCAAAGGTAAATGCATTGAATGATTAAATTATATACTCACCAATGACAGTAAGATTGAATCTCTTCATTCTAGTGATGCTGAAGCTGCTGTTGCTGCTGATGATGATCTGTAGTTTATAGAGTCCAGAGTCTGTGTTTGTGACGATAAGAGATCCAGTCTGATGATCCACCTTCAGTCTGTCTCTGAATCTCTCAGTGCCTTCAATACACTTAACATCTGTACAGGTCTTATTAATATCTCCATTGATTTGAGCGATGCGAATGTCATTATAATACCATCTAATATCTTCTTGTCGGTTTGTTTGAACACCAGAGTTTAGAGTGACTGAATCTCCCTCCATCACTGACACTGACACTTCATCTGAACCAACACCAGAGGCACCTGGAGAAGAAACAGTTAACATAAGAAAAACAAAACTATGCAACTATTATTTTCTAACGGATCATACAGATTGTGGACAGAGAAATATGTCTGGATTCCTAATGTAACACATGGAAACAAACAGCAGAAGAACACCAATGATTCACACTTTCAATCAGACAAACATGAATGAGTCTCATGGATGATCTTATACACCAATACACATTTTCATAGACTCATAATGTATAGCCTATTACATATATGAATAGTACCCATAAAAATATTTCAGAAAATGATGCTATTTTCCACAGCATCAAGAATCATAATACAGAGTCTTTCTTCAAAATAGTTTTAGTTCTTCCTGTAAATAACATGTTTAGGCTATTACCTTTTATTCATTTGGCAGAAGCTCACTCACATTACATTCAAGCTACCTTTGATCAGATAATGCACTGATGTTAAAGAATAATTAGGCTACTAACAGTATCATACCATGTTTGTCACGGGTCACTTCGGTCGTTTGTAGTCTACTTGGTTTTGTGACAGAGCCGACACTCCTATTTTCTTATCTCATGTCTGTGTATCTGCCTGGTTTTTATACGAAGTCATTTGCAAAGTTCCCATTTTTACGCCACTGTAACTGATTTGGGCTGATTTGTTGAACCCGATAATAATAATCCTACCATTAATACATTATCACTATTGTTGTGTTCTCTATTGCATTGCTATAATGTTCATGTCCACTAGGTGGCACTGAGATGTTGACATGTTAAACTGATGAAAGAGGAGAAGGAGAAAAGTAAAAGAAATGCTAAGCTACTACTCGCGTCTGTCTGTTTTATATTCATTAATCCTTCAATATAACAAGTGGCGATGAGGATGTTAAGATGGCCCTGCTCTCTCTACAACCCCCAGTAGCATTCCTAGAATGCCCAGGTGAACCGAAACTGTCCTTTGATGCGTGGGAGAAGTTATTTCAGAATTACCTGCTCGCGATCGGCGGAGAAGAGTTTTCTGCCGAGAGAAAGAGAGCACTGTTGATACACTGTTTAGGAAGAGAAGGGCAACGAATCTACAATACATTGCCTCTTACCGCTGATACCTACGATGGATCGTTACAAGCACTGAAACAGTTTTTTTCTCCTAAACTGAATGTGGTTTCAGAGAGATATCGCTTCAGACAACGCGCTCAAGCCGTGGGTGAGTCCACTGATCATTACGTTGCAGCACTTCGTGAACTAGTGAAAACATGTGCTTTTGGTAATATTGAGCATGAAATGATCCGTGATCAGATTGTGGAAAAAACGTCCATGCCTCGAATTCGTGAAAGACTGTTACTAGAGCCAGAGTTAACCCTTGACAAGGCGATAGCTATTGCAAGACGAATTGAAGCGGCAGTAGCAGACGCCAAAGTCATAGCTGAAGGGGAATCAAAACAAGTTGCAGCGATTCAGAGGCAAGAAAAGACGCGAATGCACAAAAATAAAACGAGGATTAAGTCGAAGGAGGATAAGCGTGTGAAGGGACAGCAGCAGTGTTACCGCTGTGGTTCTGCTAACCATCTTGCAAATGATAAGTCCTGTCCTGCTAAAGACTGCAAATGTAGAACATGTGGAAAATTCGGACATTTCTCAAAGGTGTGCAAGACAGCATCAAAGTCAGTTAATGAAGTATGTTTGCCTGAAGTGACAGTGATGTGTGTGAATGATTGCCATACAGATGATGGAGCTCCAGTGGGTACTTTTACCATAGTTACGCCCACATCTCCTACACAGACCTGTACCATTAGGATGATGGTGGATACATGGTCTGGTGCATCAATTCTACCGCAACATATATTCAAAGAATACTTCAGCTCATGTGTTCTGACACCACCGAAAGTGCAGCTTTTGACGTATTCAAAGGAAAACATACCGGTGTGTGGTTCCCTGAGACTGAATGTGACATATTACGGAAAGACTGTTGCTGGTGAGTTTAACATTGTCAAAGCAGGAACTCCTCTCATTGGACGTGACTTATGTAAAGCACTGGACATTGAGATTAAGGGTGGTACCTTGATTGAACCTGCTACTCACTGTGCAATGCTTCAACCATCCAACATTTCACTTGTTTCTGCTGATAGTCCTGTTTCCATACCAACTGTCGCTGGATTTGGATGTGCTAAAAATTTCACACACAAAGTGAAGATCCGCTCTGGAGTTAAACCTGTACAACAAAAACTCCGTCACTTACCTTTATCTGTGCGAGCAGGAGTGTCAGACGAACTCAAGATGCTGGAGGAGAATAGCATAATTGAGAAGATTGATTCATCTGAGTGGGTTTCTTCTATCGTGGTAACAAAACGAAAGAACAACACAATTCACATGTGTGTTGATTTACGAGAACCTAACAAGGCTGTGGTACAAGACAGTCATCCTCTACCACTGATCGAAGACATACTGTCGGAATTGCATGGATCAGTGATGTTCTCTTCTCTTGACCTCAAAAATGCATACCACCAAGTACAATTACACGAGGAGAGTAGAGGACTCACTGCTTTCATTACCCATGAAGGCCTATATCAGTTTTGTAGAGTACCATATGGACTGTGTTCGGCACCATCTGCTTTTCAACGAATGATGACCATTATCTTAACAGGCCTTGACGGTGTACAGTGTTACTTGGACGATGTGATTGTCCATGGTGCATCCGAAGTCATTCATAATGCGAATCTCAAAGCTGTTCTGCACAGGATTAGTGAAGCTGGGTTGAAACTGAATACAGAAAAGTGTAAGTTCAACTTGACGACACTTAGCTTTCTTGGATACAGACTCTCAGCTGATGGCCTGCACGCAGATGATACTCATGTTACTGCAATAACAAATGCACCCCCTCCTACTGATGCAGCTAAACTACTGTTGTTTCTGGGCCTTAGTGCCTGGTACAGAAAGTTCGTGCCTGCCTATGCTACTCTGGTTGACCCAATGAGAGCATTACTTTGTAAAGACTGTGAATTCCACTGGACTACTGCAGCACAAGAAAGTTTTGATCGAGTTAAACAGGCAATAGTGGAAAGTCCTGCTCTTTCCTTATTCAACCCCAATCGCAGCACAATCCTCTCATGTGACGCCTCAGACTATGGTGTGGGTGCTGTCTTGACTCAGCTGGATGACACTGGAATAGAAAGAACCATTGCTTTTGCCTCACGTTCCTTGTCTGAGGCTGAACGAAAATATTCCATCGTCGAGAAGGAAGCACTGTCATGTGTCTGGGCCGCAGAGAAATGGCGTACATGGCTGTGGGGAAGAAAGTTCCTACTACGCACAGACCATCAAGCTCTTACTACTCTTCTCACGAGTAAAGGGAATAGTCGAGCTGGGTTACGTGTTGCTAGATGGTCTGCACGGTTAATGGAGTTTGACTACAATGTTAAATACAGGCCTGGTCCATTGAACAGTGTTGCTGATTGCTTATCAAGATTGCGGCTCACTAACAATGAACATGACTTTGCGGAAACCATTGAGTCTGTAGCTCTGATTTCATTTGCTTCCAGCACAATCACCAAGGAAGATTTCCAGTTTGCATGCGACAACTGCCCAGTGTTCTCTAAACTGTGTACATATCTACAGACACGTTGGCCAAAGAACATGAAGAATGTTGATCCGTACGTACAGGGAAACTTTCCTGTCCGACATGAGATCGCTGTCGTGGATGGATGTATTGTCAGAGGAACATACCGTCTCTTGGTACCCGAGTCACTACAGAAGAAACTTATAGAAATGGCACATGAATCACATCAAGGCATGGTCCGTACAAAGCAAAGACTTAGGCAATTGTACTGGTGGCCAAAGATGGACAGCCAGACGGAAGCCCTGATACGAAACTGTCAGACGTGCAAACAAAATGACAAGTCTGCTGTGACTCATGATGCTCCTCTCAACCCTGTTGAATTGCCTTCTGCTGCATGGGAAAAGGTCGGTATTGACATTGTCGGACCATTCGAAACTGCACCGTTAGACTGCAGATATGCAATTACGCTTGTGGATTACTTCAGCAAATGGCCAGAAGTCGCTTTTGCGTCTAGAGTTGACACGTCTACTGTTAAACAGTTCTTGATTACTGTTTTTACTAGAGAAGGAAATCCAAAGGAGTTGGTCTCAGACAATGGGCCTCAGTTTATCTCGGCTGAGTTTTCTGAGTTTCTGAGAGAGAGAAACATACATCATTTCAGATCTCCTGTTTATTATCCACGTGTGAATGGAGAAGTCGAGAGGTTCAACAGAGTTCTGAAAGATTGCCTAAAAACTGCTTCAATCCAACGAGAACCTTGGAAGATGTTCACTCAAACATTTTTGATGGACTATCGAAGTACTCCTCATGCTACTACAGGGGTTACACCATCTGAGTTACTCCATGTTAGATGTATGAGAACCAGGTTACAAATCATGGACTTTCCGGTAAGAGAAACTGACAGAAACGCGATACGAGAACATGTGAAAATGAAACAAAGCAAGGTTAAGCTTTACACTGATGCCAGGAGAAATGCAAAAACTTCAAGATTCCGACCTGGTGATCTAGTTCGAGTTAAGAAACCTTGGATGGTAAAGAAGGGTGACCGGAAGTTCACACAACCAAAAGCTTTGGTACAGAAGAAAAGTGAAGATTCTTATCTGCTTGATGATGGTAAGGTATGGAATGGCTCACGTCTTGCTGAAATGCCGAAATCTAGCGAAAGTGTTACTCCTACTGAGGCGCAACATGGAACAACAACAAGTCCGTTGAATAGGTCTGTTAGAGTTCGACAACAACCCGTCTGGACCAAGGACTATGTTTTAGATATGTAAGGAAATGAAGAACTTGAGATAGCAGAGGTGATATTTGAATGAAAAAGACACGAAAAGTTAAAACCAGTTATTTTGTTATTTTAAAATATTTGTTTATTCTTGATTTTGTTTATTTCTGTTGTGATATACAGCTGGATTCTTTCTAAAAAGGGGAAGATGTTGTGTTCTCTATTGCATTGCTATAATGTTCATGTCCACTGGGTGGCACTGAGATGTTGACATGTTAAACTGATGAAAGAGGAGAAGGAGAAAAGTAAAAGAAATGCTAAACTACTACTCGCGTCTGTCTGTTTTATATTCATTCATCCTTCAATATAACAACTTTAATTAAAAAATTATCATTAGTATTGTAAGAAAACACTTATTTTACCTGGTCAAAAACAGCTCTGTTTTCAGAACGCCATTGCAGTGCATATGACTTTAAATGATAATGAACTTCGCTCACCCCGCCCCTCTGTTCTGTGCGTACACCGTTTGTAACACAATAACACAATAACCATAGCGCGTTGTTCATTATAAAAGTGGGATTATGAATTATATTGAGAATGTCGTACATAGAAAACATGCCGTAATGTACCCTTAGTGTAAACCTTAGACGCATTCATCGTGAAGCGAGCAAGCGAGTTACAAAGATTAAAAAATATTAATATAAAGGTTAGGCTAATAAAACGTTACACTCACTTCAGTTCTTCTGGAGGTTCAGCAGGAACACGAATAGTTGGTACCGATCCTTTATTCATGAGCAGCTTCTTAGCAAAACCAGCTTTATACTGATCCTCCTTTATAAAGCAGTTTGGTGAGAAATGATTCGCGCAAACATGAGAGCATTGACGTTGCTCGTAGGGAATATTCCCTTCGAAAACAAAACTCAGCCACTGCGTCTTCAGCGGTTCGGATTTAGGAACATTAAAATGAGCGCTGTGTTCGTTATTACACCCAAGAAGAGAACACCACAATCGCTTAGATGCCATTCTGCTCATAGACAGTGCTCCAGCATATCAAGTATTTGGACTTCAGCCTCTTCATCTGCCCGCACCACACCCGTGACAGAAGAACCGACCATATCATGAGCTGGGAGCTAGTGATGGCAAAATGAGGCTCCCTGAACCACTGAGAGCTCGCAGTCCATTGCTTCACCCAAAGGTTCATTACTCAGGCTTCATTCAGCATTGCTCACTAGTGACACCTAGCTATTGTGCAAAGAAGTAAAAGACAAATGAATTAATTCTGAACCAATGACCTGAGCAGACTGATGATGTCCGTATACCCCCCTTCTTCTCATTGTTAATGTCTGTAACCTTTCATTTGCAATAATAAAAAGACCTGAAAAGACATTTGTCCATTGCCTGGGTAAAATATGTATCTTTCTCTGTCTGAATTTACTTGTGCAGAGACAACTGTCACACACACAGATAATTAATTATTCCTACATTAGTGACAGTGGCAGTATGACACTGTGTTGAGTGCAGAGTTGTGCTTATGGGACTGGGGATATAGAGGAGTGAACTGAAACACTGCAGTTTGGGGTAGGAGAGGGAAGGATAACAATAGATTTTTATTGAGTGTTTTTAAAATTTTTTTTTTTTTAATTAAATTTTTTTTCAAGTGTGCTGGTTTAGACGATTCCTCTTTTTGGACAAAACCTCTCAAGCCTTGGAAAAGATCCTTTCACAGGGAACAGAGGATGCAGGGGAACATAAAAAATGCCAGTGCCAGTTGGTATAAATGAGGATACTGATGCTTCTGTTGAGCCCAGACGGGGGAGGATCTCCTCTTTCTTGCTGGCTCCATTACCAGGAAAAAGGAAGAGTCGCAAAACGCAAACAAATCGAAAAGGGCTATCCAAAACAAAATTCAGTCCAGTCCAGATCCAAAAATCCAAAGCAATCCAAACAATGTCATCTAACTAATATAACAAGACTATAATATAGCTACTATAATTATTAATAACAATATACTATTAGTATTCTAACCTGATTTACTGGGAACTCGCTGGACAGATCGTGGCTTTGGCTCTGGATAGCCGCGATCTGTTCCACTACACCTGGAGGTTTGTTTCTCTCGCTGCCTCTTGCTCTCTAAGCGATGAAACGATGAAGGCGTGTTACCGGCGGGGGCTAAGACCGTTGATCCGAGGGAACTCCAGATGTCTGGAGAGCTTCCTCCCGTGGCACGCCATAACACCTCTGCACATCGTCTCTCCTGAAATCACTCCCGGTCCTGAGTCTCGTCCCACCGAGACTGTCCTGCCTGAGTATCGTTTTGCTCACATTTTTGGGGCAAACTGCTGTAACTTCTCACAGCTCCCCGTCAATGATGCTGTTGGCCCACAAGCATCTGCTCAACTCTCATACTCATCTCACAGTATAGTGACCCCTGCCTTTGTCCTCTCACCCATCATTGAGAAATCACCTCATACACATCAGATCTTACCCATTACAAAGTTCTTGTGAGGTGTTTTCTGGAGCTTAGTATTATTAACTCCAGGGGCAACACTAAAAGTTTCCAAATTGCAGTATCAAATGTATCAAAAGCAGAAGCCGGCACAATACTATTTTGGGTATTAGCTCTGAATAAAGTTTAGTGAAGCCCAAATTAGTCCCGATAGTGTATTCTTTACATATCGTCACTAATCTAAGAGCATGGCTATGTTTTTTAGCAAAAGAAAAAAAGGTACAGATTTTTCTTCAGGACATACAGCCATTAAATATTGAAATAGTTGAAAGAGTATAAGGAAGAAATGTAGTCTGCTTACTTCAGTTCTGTTTAATTTAACTTCATTTAACATGAAAATATCTTTAAACAAATAATTGAATAGGCGGTGCAAAAACAAGCCAAACACTACATATTAATATTGAAAATATTTATTTTTATAGTCTACTTAATTTTTTTTATTTTTTATTTAGAGAAATAGGGACAGCGTACAATAAACATTAACCTCAAAGGGAGAGATGCATATACCAGGTTTTAGCTCAAGAGCTAATTTTCACCTCTAGTCCCCAGGCAGGCTGATGTTATAATAAAATACATAATACATCATACATACATGAATAATGACATTTACATTGACCAAATAAATAATAATAAAAAATCAAGTCTTCACATGCACAACATCGGTCACATGTGGGTGCAAATTTGATTTGACGAGCCATTTTTTTGCCAGACGTGAGAATGTGTAAGAGTTTGTGCTTCTTATCAGCTCTATAGGCAACATATTCCACAGACGAGCAGCCACACAAGAAAAAGCATAGTTTCCAAATGCTGTCCTGGATTTAGGGATCCTGCATTCGCCTCGCACTGTAGATCTAGTGGCTCGAGCTGTTATTTCAGAGCCCAAAGATATGAACTATTTTAGTGGAGGAGCAGCGTTGGGATGAAGGATCTTATACATCAAACACAGGTTTGTGTGGATTATTAGGTTTTCAAAACTGAGAAATTTGTATTTTACAAGGATATGACAGTGATTAAATCGTCTGGCTTTCTTATCGTGAATCTTTAGAGAACTTTTATATAATGACTCAAGTGGCCTGAGGGCAGATTTACAAGCCTGTGACCAACTTGTCATACAATAAAGAAAGTGTGGAACAATCATTGCATTTAGATAGGCTCCTGAGGCCTCGATTGTAAGGGAATTTCGAATGTGTCTAAACTGTGCCATATTAAATTTTATTGTATTTGATAACTTTTTTATGTGCTTTTTAAATCCTAAATGTGGTTCCAATATGACACCTAAATATTTTACCTGATCTGAATTTGAAATGATTTGTCCATCAATTAAGATCTTAGGGCAATTTTGTATTTTATAACGATTTGTAAAAAACGTAGAAACAGTCTTATCTAGATTTAAGGTGAGGAATGAGTTTTTCAGCCACAAAGAAACTTTCTTCATCTCTTTGGTCAGTTTTTGAGCGACTTCTTCCGCAGTTTTACTATGTGCATATAGCACCGTATCATCAGCATACATAGTAATTTTACTCTTACACACAGTTGGCAGGTCATTTATGTATAATGTAAACAGCAGGGGGCCCAGAATGGAACCTTGTGGCACCCCCATGCTGCAAGGTCTTAA
Source organism: Tiaroga cobitis (assembly GCA_030578255.1). Classification (NCBI taxonomy): domain Eukaryota; kingdom Metazoa; phylum Chordata; class Actinopteri; order Cypriniformes; family Leuciscidae; genus Tiaroga; species Tiaroga cobitis. Next base: position 25,731,413 of record CM060612.1, read on the forward strand.
GGATGATTTTGTATTATCGACCACAACACATTGTTGTCTGTCATTAAGGTACGATTGAATCCATGCTATTGTGTTTGTGTCAAGAGAAAAATCAGATAGTTTGCTGATGAGAAGCTGGTGATTTACTGTATCGAAGGCCTTTCTCAAGTCCAGAAAGGGGCAGTCTTACCACACCTCCACCATCAAGACTGGATTTGATGTCTTCTAGTAAGTAGCAGCACACAGATTCTGTGGAGTATCTTTTCCTAAACCCAAACTGGCAGGGATGTAATGCATCAATGTGGTCGAGATGCTCTACTAGCTGCTTTGCCACCACCTTTTCAAAAATCTTGGAGATGGCTGGAAGGATACTAATAGGTCGGTAGTTTGACAGACAGAGCTTGTCTCCTGACTTGAAAATCGGCTTGACTACTGCTCGGTTTTTCAATGCCAATGGAAAATTGTTTTCATTTATAGATTGATTCACAGCTATTGTTAATACAGGATTTAGAGTAATTTTGTGTTCTTTTAGAAGGGATGTATCAAGTCCAAATATATCCTTTGCTTTACTATTTTTTAAATTTGCTATTATTTAGGAAATTTTGTCTTCATCTATATTCTGCAACCTACAGTAAGACGCATTGCCATCCCCATGATCATCTCGGCAGCCGTTTACTTCAGGGAAAGTCTCCGCCAGGTCTAAGATAGAATCCAAGAAATAATCATTGTAATATTTAGCCAGAATAGAGCCCTCATTTTGAACCATACCATTCATTTTGAGCTGTAAATGCTCCTGATATATTTTTTCCCTTCCCAATAATTTATCCATGATCCTCCACAAATTTTTACAATTACCTTTTGCCTCTTTGATTAGGTCTAGGAAAAAAATTAGAGAATACACATATGACCCGAGGGATGCATATGGGGAATCACTGGGGTGTCCAGCCGCATGTGGAATATTTCAACCCCAGGGGTGGCAAGGTGGCTTGCCAAGGGAAAGACACACGCTCAAAAGAGGCTTACAGTGGAAATACACATGTGGGGGTAGCTCGGAGGAGGTACCATGCACACGGGAGGCACCTAGCCGACGCGCAGGCAAAAGACACTGGCGCCAGCATCAGGAGTGCTGGAGGAACTCAGGGCTTTCGGGAAGCTCACCTGAGGAGAATATCGCACGTATCCAATCCGTGGAGTGGAATGGTGAGCAAGCGAAGACACCTGAGCGGGTCCAGTACTAGCTGGTTGAAGCGAGTACATGAGGACACTGGCTCCACTCGGAGATTGTAAAATCTGGCGAATGTGTTGGGTGTCCTCCAGCCTACAGCTCTGCAGATGTCTGTTAGCGAGGCGCCATGCGCTAGAGCCCAAGAGGACGCCACACTCCGGGTGGAGTGGGCAGTCACACTAAGGGGGCACGGTCAACCTTGCTGTTGGTAAGCCAAAGCAATGACGTCCACTATCCAGTGAGACAACCTTTGCTTGGAGAGAGCCTTTCCCTTCAGTCTCCCACCATAACAGACAAAGAGCTGGTCTGAGGTCCTGAAACACTGCGTTCTGTCTACATAGATGCGGAGAGCACGTACTGGACAGAGCAGTGCCAAGGCTGGGTCTGCCTCCTCCGGGGGCAGCGCTTACAGGTTCACCACCTGGTCCCGGAAGGGAGTGGTAGGAACCTTGGGCACATATCCAGGCCGGGGTCTCAGGATCACGTGAGAGTAAGCCGGCCCGAATTCCAGGCACGCTTCGTCAACGGAGAATGCGTGCAGGTCCCCTACCCTCTTAATGGAGGCCAATGCAGTCAGAAGCGCTGTCTTCATTGACAGGAAGTTAAGCTCGACCGACTGCAAAGGCTCGAAGGGAGCACTCCGCAGGGCAGTTAGCACCACTGCGAGGTCCCAAGAGGGTACGAGAGGAGGGCGAGGAGGATTCAGTCTCCTTGCTCCTCTCAGGAACCTGACGATCAGGTCGTGCTTCCCTACGGACTTACCTTCTATAAGGTCGTGCTGTGCGGCAATAGCGGCGACATAGACCTTGAGGGTGGATGGAGACAGCCTCGCTCCAACCCATCTTGAAGGAAAGCACAACACCGATCGAACATCTTCGGGGGTCTTCTCGGTGAGAAGAACACCAGCTGACGAAGAGGTTCCACTTCAACGCGTAGAGGTGTCTCGTGGACGAAGCTCTAGCGGAAGTGATGGTAGCCACCACCGCTGGTGGTAGGGTACTCAAACCTGCCTCGTCCCATCCAGGAGCCACACGTGGAGGTTCCAAAGATCGGGACGAGGGTGCCATAGGGTGCCCCGTTCCTGAGAAAGGAGGTCCTTCCTCAGAGGAATCGGCCAAGGAGGTGCTGTCGCGAGGAGTACAAGTTCGGGGAACCAGGTCCTGGCGGGCCAGTAAGGCGCGACCAAAATGACCTGCTCCTCGTCCTCCCTGACCTTGCGCAGGGTCTGGGAGGGAGAACTGCGTACTGATATGCCTGCCCCTCGAAAGCAAACCGAAGAAACGGTCTGTGTCGAGGGAGAATGGAGACATGAAAGTAGGCGTCCTTCAGGTCGATCGCTGCAAACCAATCCTGGTGCCGCACACATTCGAAAATGCGTTTGGCGGTGAGCATCTTGAACGGCAGCCTGTGAAGGGAGCGGTTGACCGGGCCCAGGTGAAGAGTGCTGCTTGGGCCGGGCGGGAGGGGCGGGAGCCGCAGGAGGGCGCCCTCGGCGGCGAACAGACTGAGTATTCTGCCCGGTCGGCTGGGTGGAGGCAGGAGCGGTCCGTCGGGGCAGAATGTGCTTGATCACCTCAGTCTGTTTCTGTGCAGGCGAGAACTGTTGGGCGAAGTCCTCGACTCCTCCGCCGAAGAGGCCGTCTTGTGATATGGGGGTGTCGAGCAGCCGAGACCGCTCGGCATCCCGCATATCAGCAAGATTCAGCCACAGGTGTCTCTCCTGGACCACGGCTGTGGACATCACCAAACCCAGGGAGCGTGCGGTCACCTTCGTCGCTCAGAGAGCAAGGTCGGTGGCGGCGCGCAGCTCATTGAAGAGCCCTGGGTCTGTCCTACCCTCGTGCATGTCCCTGAGCATCTGGGCCTGGTAGACCTGCAGAATGGCCATGGCATGCAAAGAGGTGGCTGCCTGTCCCGCCGCTCTGTAGGACTTCGCCACAAGCGTAGACGAGTACCTACAGGCTTTGGATGGGTGCTTAGGCTCACCACGAGAAGAAGCGCTCTGAGGACACAGTTGCATCGCAACAGAGCGTTCAACCGGGGGGAGCCCAGTGTACCCACGGGCAGCCGCCTCATCGAGGGGAGGAAAGGCGGATGAGACCAACGAGCGGTCACGGGAAGAGCTGGGGGTCTTCCAGGACTTCGAGATCTCATCATGCACATCCGGGAAGAAAGGTATTGGGGTTTGACGCGGACGGGGGTCCGCGGCCTTACCCAAGTACCAATCATCCAACCGCGAGCGCTCGGGACAGGGTGGAGGGGACCACTCTAACCCGATGCTCGCGGCGGCCCGGGCAAGCATGGCCGTCATCTCCGGATCCGACTCAGGCACAACCGTATGCACACCGGCAGGTGGCAGCTGCGCTGAGTCTTCACTTCCAGAAGATTCAGACCCACCTTGTGATGCTGCAATAGACATCGCGTCCTCCTCTGGAGCGCCAAAGGAAACCCGCGGGGCATCCGAAGATGGTCCCGCGGAAATCCCCTGAACACTCACGGGTTCCAACACTGGAGAGGGTGCGGCTGGGCACGGACTGATAGTCGGCGCTTTGTTCCAAACCGTCACCCTCAGATCACCCTGGCCACCAGCCGAAGTACCAGCTCTATTTCTAGAACCAGTAGAACGGGGGGTGGATGAGGGGACTCTCACTCTTGCGAGATCACTGAGTCTCGACCGTAATGTTGCGATGGTCATGTTCCCGCAGAGAGAACATGAGTCATCCACGAGCGCTGCTCTAGCGTGATCAATGCCCAAACACACTATGCAACTCTCGTGCCCATCAGAGATGTCAACGAGTCTACCGCAACCAGAAGTGCACGGGCGATGCATCTTTAAAAAGACGTGCCACGTGCAAGCTCTTTTGTGAGAGAAAAGAAACTCTGACTGTGTTGAAGCGCCCGGGGAGACACACACTCGCTGTCGAATCACAGACAGATAGGCAGGAAGCGCGCGCTCGCCGGAGATCGCCGTCACACCAACACCAGAGAATCTCGCTCGTCTGTAGAACTGACAATATCAGGAATGGCTTGTGGAACGAAGGATGAACTTGGCTCCGAAGCGAAAACATACTGCTTTGCTGGAATTTCCGCCCTTTATACCCACGAGGTGGGGCGGAGCTGCTCCATGCAAATTCTGCAGACCCATGGCATTTCTTTGCCATTGGCTCGTTTTGTATTACTCGAAGCGGATAGGCTTTCTAAGCGAAACCCCATTCGTCGTCATCCGACGGAACTCGGAGTGACAACGAAGGGGAACTGTTTTCTTTGTGAATATATTGTAAAATGTTACTTATTCCTGGAACAAAGATTCATTTTCAACATCATTCCAGTCTTCAGTGTCACATGATCCTTCAGAAATCATTCATTAATAATAATAATAAATCACACTTGTATAGCGCTTTGGACACTCAAAGACGCTTCACATGGAGAATAAAACCAAACAAAAACAAAACCAAAAAGGGGATTTTAAAGGGTTAGTTCCCCCATTTAAGACATGAAGTTGCATGCAATCCTTACCAGCACTAGCCTGACTTCGTCATACTCATATTCTAGAAAGAATGTGAGTCTGATACTGCTCCATTGGGCTGTGATTATGGGGCGTGTTTCAACCGAACCAGGAAAGAAAATGCCTCTGCATTCAATTGGATAGACCTACAACCAATCAGAGCAACGGAGTAAATGACGCATGTTCTTCATTCATCTTTCCGACCGACAAATGCCTTGATCACGGTTCTCTGTTCCTCTTTTAAAAGCAATGCGCTGTCAATATCTTCTATAACAGATGCGATGGTGGAATGAATCTACACATGATTATTGTTATTTCATAAACAAAGTTCGGAAGGAGCACGTTCAAATAATCAATCCAATCAACTTATCATCAAACAATACCATGTCTAACGTTACCCTATCCGCATGAGAGGAAGCATATTCACTCTAACTCACCTAACACTCCTAGACAGTTTTTCAGCATCCCTCCACCACTCCGAATCCTCACTCTTGGCTTGTTCTTTCACAGCCAGGAATACGGGGGAGTACTCTGGGTTCGGGCTGAATACCGATCACGGAGCCCTCTCCTCGGACAGCACGTCATATACGCATTTATTCTATCTGACTTATTTGTAAGTGTGAACTCGTGAAATCTCAATTCTCCAGCGGCAGAACTTTGTTGTAAACGAATTCAACCCAAGCGCTCTTTGGTGACGTGAGGATTACGTAACTGCACCTCATCTGTCAATCATCGTATAAAGCCCACCCTGGCAATTTGATTGGTCCGACCATTTTTTGACTGATCATAATTTCTCCTCAATGGATCGAGTCCAGACCGAACTTCCCGACCAAAAATTGTTGTGGGTGGGGTTCGGGCTGGCAGCCAGGCTATACCAGCAGCACTATAGTGCATACACACTGACCCACTCTGTTGTCACCTCCCTGGTCAGAGTTCTGGCCGCTGGAAGTTTTTCAATAAAGTACTCCCGGTTATTTTCCGGGGCTCCAAAACTGTGCGTTTTTACGTGAAAAAAAGATTTGCGTTTCAAAGCTTGATTAATTTACCACACAAAAAATACGCCGGTCAAAATTCATACCTCAGTTTTAATCGGCACTATTTTCTATCAATCCGCGTTGCTGTCAACGTCAACAGTGCGCACGTTCCGATCAGCTGTTGATAGCGCGACTCGCTGACAATATGTCTGACTGCGAAACTTCTGATGATGAAACCAATTTTAGCACAATGTCAGACGGATCAGATGAGGGAAAGTAACTTTAGCACAACGACTAAATTTTTAATTTTATTGCAAACCTCACGTGACCTTTAAACACTAGAAAGTGTTTGGTATAGGCCTTAATACCGTTTGACTAGTAACCAAAAATCCAAATCACAGTCTCTACTGCACCAATTTAATTGATATTAATACTAGTGTAGAACATTGCATAGAAACTGTGTCTATTCCTCGTTTACTGAGATCAAATAATAAATCTACCGCGGATCTTCTAATCTACCGCTGGATTTAATAAAATAAAAATTTCTTTTATTAAATCCAGACAAGACAGAGGTAATACTTATCGGTTCTAAAAACCATCCACAAAACCTTCCACAGCACGACTTTAACATATCGTGTTACGAACTGCTCCGAGACTTGGAGGTGAAGATCCAAATGCAGCTTTATTCAAGAATAGTCGTATAGGCAGGGTCAAGAATCAGCAAACAGGGCAACGGAGACAAGGCAGAGACAAACCAGATACAAGCAAAGGGTCGAGGCAGGCAGAGAGAATCAGAGTCCAGTGAAACAGTCCAGGGTCAGGGCAGGCAGAGAAGGGTCAGCAACGATAAACAATCCACAGGTCAAACGCAGGAATCAAACTCGGGAGGATAATGCTCAGAAATGCAGTGTAACACTTAAACAAGACTTCGCGGTGAGTGAATGAATGAACATGGTATAAATAGACTGAGACTAGCAGGATGACAAGACACAGGTGAATGCAATCAGTGAATGAGGTACAGGTGAATGTGATCAGTGATAAGGGATGGTGAGTCCGGGCAGTGAGTATGGGAAATGTAGTTTGTGAGGAAGAGATCATAGTCTATTGTGGAGCGCCCTCTGGTGGCTCTCGAGGGCACTCCAGCTGGTGATCGTTACAATTAGGATGCCCTGTTACTTTATCCGCTACAGTAAAAGACCTGGGTGTTACATTAGACTGCAACCTGTCTTTTGAAAAGCATATTTCATATGTTACAAAAACAGCCTTTTTCCACCTTAGAAACATTGCTAAGCTACGTAATATGCTATCAGTCTCTGATGCAGAAAAGTTAGTTCATGCATTCATGACCTCGAGACTAGATTACTGTAATGCTTTATTAGCTGGTTGTCCTGCATCTTCAATAAACAAGCTACAGTTAGTCCAAAATGCAGCCGCTAGAGTTCTTACTAGATCAAGAAAATATGATCATATAACACCGATTTTATCATCACTTCATTGGTTACCTATAAAGTTCCGTATTAATTACAAGGTATTGCTTTTGACTTATAAAGCTCTAAATGGTTTAGCTCCAGTCTATTTAACGGATCTTCTATCGCCCTACAATCCATCGCGCTCTTTAAGATCACTAAATTCGAGGCTTCTGGTCATTCCTAGGATATCCAGATCCACCAAAGGAGGCAGAGCATTTTCACATTTAGCTCCGAAGCTCTGGAATAGCCTTCCTGATATTGTTCGTTGCTCAGACTCGCTCTCCCAGTTTAAAACTAGACTATAGACGCATCTATTTAGCCAGGCATTCATATACAATTTTTAATCTTAAAGTTACTGTAAATTCGGCCTCTAATTCATAAACGCCAGAGGAGAACTGGCCCCCGACTGAGCCTGGGTTCTCCCAAGGTTTTTTTTTTCTCCATTGGGTCATCTGATGGTGTGTTAGGACACCTTTAGGTCACTGGATGGAGTTTTTCGGTTCCTTGCCACTGTTGCCTTTGGCTTGCTTAGTTGGGGATATTCAAATTAAATGACCCATCATACCACTGATCAGCTCTACCAAACTTAGTGTTTGTTTATTACTGGAAAAGACATCCGTTAAGTTGTTTTGATTGATACTGTGAAGCAGCTTTGATACAATCTGTATTGTGAAAAGCGCTATATAAATATATTTGACTTGACTTGACTTGACTATAGCAGATTTGCCAATATTCAAAAAGGAAAACATTAATGATGTTTCAAAGTCCAGTTTATATACATCAGAGCTTCTTTATCTAGATTTGTAAACTATTGTTGTGATTCACACTGTTGATTTGATTGTTTTACTCTAAATTGGTGGTGGTCAGATGAAGTAACACACGATCAAATTGAAGTGTCACTGACATGTGAATCATCTATTCTTGCCGTTCACAGTAATGTAAGAGTGTTGGCAATGCCTTACGGGTCTAATGATTAGACACACAAATCTATGCTAAAATTGCAGATCAGAAATAAAATGTAGAATATGGTAAAATAAAAAAAGCACATTTCAATTGTTTTTATTCACTGTGGTGTGATTGTGATATAGATCCTATAGATAACAGATACCTGTTGATAGCAATGTCTATGAACTAATTGTATGAAGTTTACAGACAAGTGGAAAAACGTATTTGTAACATTATGCTCTTTTAAAGGACAAGTTCGGTATTTTACACTTAAAGATTGAAATTTGGACAGATGGTGCTGGTCCGAGAAATTTCGGTTTCTGTGGTAACATAATTTTCGGTTCACAATGGTTGCCTATGTACACTGGAAAAATCCTTCTTAAAAAGCATTAAACTTTAATTTACAAAGACGTGAAACTCACCGAGTGCTCTGGGGTGTTCACTGATATGGAAAGCACCTGTTGGAAAGCATCTTTTGCAGCGATTTTTGTGTGAGCATATCAGTGAACACCCCAGACCACTCAGTGAGTTTCACGTCTTCGTAAATTCTGTTACCACAGAAACCGAAATTTCTCGGACCAGCACCATCTGTTCTATTTCATCAGAAACGATCTTAAAACAGGGCTTTAAGTGCAAAATACCGCATTTGTCCTTTAAGGTAAATGATGAGAGACAGTGAAGATATTCTTGTTCATATCAGAGTCTCATAAAGACCTTTTCTTTTAACTTAAGTTGAACTTGTATGCTGTTTTTCGAAAGGAAATAAAAAGCGAAAGAAACAAAAAAATACAAAGAAATACAGAAAATGAGAAGTGAACAAATATTGTAAAGCTGATGCTCGATTCAGCCGGTCATCTGTCCATTACTTAAAGGTTTTCATAATGTACAGGCCAGCCGCCTACACACCCCAACACGATATATCGAGTGGACGACCTCCCTCTACGATATGTACAGTTTGGGGGTCTCTTCCCAGTTTGAAATCTACACGTGACCACAGGAAAAGGCTGGCCGCTCTTAAACAGGTTTCTGTCTTTGTTCAGTTGATTCTTTTTATCACAAACTGCTTTAAGCTGGTTTTCATTTGCTTGTATGACGGTGTTGACAGGTTTCCAGCCATTGTCAGTTCCAGTGATGTTTCTCTTTCTCATTTCACTGGTACATTTCTGCACATTCATACCAGGTGAACTAGTCCTGTTCTGGATGGTTGCTATGGTGTTGCTAGGCAGTTGCTAGGCGGTTGCTAAGGTATTCTGGGTAGTTCCTATGCAGTTGCTAGGGTATTCTGGGTGGTTGCTAGGGTGTTCCTATGCAGTTGCTAGGGTATTATGGGTGCTTGCTAGGATGTTCTGGGGCTTTGCTAGATGGTTGATAGGGTGTTGCTAGGTTGTTTTGGGTGGTTGCTAGGGCATTGTTAGGGTGTTCTGGGTGGTCGCTAGGGTGTTCTGGATGGTTGATATGCGGTTGATAGGTGGTTGCTAGGGCATTGCTAGGCCGTTGCTAGGGTGTTCTGGGTGGTTGCTAAGGTATTTTGGGTTGTTGCTATGGCATTACTATGTGGTTGGTAGTTGTCACAGATGGTTACTATTGGAGTTCTTAGCATTTTATTGGCATGATTTAGCACTTACCTAATCGCTATTAGCATGTAGCTATTCACAGCTAGCATGTGTAGCATGTTGGAAGTCCTCTTTGCTAGCATGAGACAAAAGAGCCAACCCCCATGTCTCTACGATGTTCTGATGCAGAGATATAGGTCTTGCTAAACAGTTGCTAGGGTACTCTGTTTAGTTGCTAGGGAGTGGCTTGGCAGCTGCCAATCATGAAACTCCAAAGGCTGCTTGTCAGTATAAATTATATATACCAACTCACATGCCTCTGTGAGCTTCAGAATGGAAGATTTCCCTCTTTGGATTTTGGTTGCTAAGGTGCTCGACAATGGTTGCTAGGGCGGGGATAGGAAGTGTTGAGGTGGTTCATGATTGGCTGTTTGCTGCCCTGAGTTAAATGAGAGCACCCTCGTGTTTCTATGACAATTCAGTCCGGAGATATCCCTTTGATCTCTTTCAATGGAAGTCTATGGAACTTGTTGCTAAGGTGCTCTAAATGGTTGCTAGGGCGTGGCTTGATAGCTTCACAATGATCCTGAGAGACTGATTGGTTGTTTGAGTAAACTGAGCCCGCCCGCTTGTCTCTATGACACTTACTGTGATCCAGATTTATGTTCAATACAAAATCCCTACGCAATGTGTAGGACGGACCTTTTCATTTCACCATAGTAAGTCAATGGGGCAACTTTGGGCAGCTCCTGCCCCCCAGGGGTGCAACTTTTACCCCATTGTGAGGTATGTTCTTACAGAGCCTGCCAGCCTCTTCAAATGTGGTAAATCACGCGTCTCTGCGAAATCCTCACTCTGAGCTAGACTCGTCAAAGTTTCTCGTAATGTTTTTTGGCCGCTTTTTTGCCCCTGGGGCGACCATTTGTGTTGTGTTTTGAGCTATTTGTTATTTGTTTCGGTATTTAGTTGTGTTGTGAACTTTTGCAGCGTGTTTCTGTATCTGGTTGTGTTGTGAGTATTTGGAGCACATGTGTTGTGAAACTGATGAAGATGTTTTCTTTATTTGTGGGTGTTTTTCTATTTGCATGTGTTCCCTTTCGAGAGGTCTCTCCTATTGCGTAAGTAGCTTACGCTATGGGAAAACTCCTTTTCTCTAGAAATATTGAAGTCTTTATGTAAAACGCATTGCAGCTGCACAGCATACAGCAGTGAGAGAGGCAGCTCGGTCATTGGCTGTGCTGCGGCAACTGCACGAACCTATGACGGGGCGACTCTGAACACGCTTCCAATGAGCGTGCTTCGCGCCCGCGCGCGTCAGAGCCCGCCAAGATAGTCGTGGCTAAGGGCTATATATTGGGCGCCCCGTCGTCTGAGTTCTTTAGATTTAATCTCCTTCAGCAAAGACCATTCTCTTCGCTGGATCCTCCGGATTTTTGGAGTCTTTTCGCCGCCGCCGTCGACAAGCCTACAGCAGGACTGCTACGAGGACGCCGGCGCCTTCAGCCGCCTTCGAACGCCTTCTGCTAAGCCATCCGGCGCGCGCATCACCTCATATCCTTTGACAAAGCTATTATTCTAAGTGTTCGCCCCCGCGACACTTTTTCTAAAAGAGCAAATTAAAATGCCTTCCTGCGCCTCGTGTCGAGGCCTTCTTCCTGACGGGGATCGTCACATTATCTGCTCCCGCTGCCTGGGCCCGGACCACGCAGAGGCTGCCCTTACCCGAGGCGGATGCCCCGAGTGTGACACCCTGGGCCTCACCAAGCTGCGCGCTCGCTTCGCCGCTTTCGCCGCGAGAGAGCCTGCCACCACCGTGCTACCGTCCCCTCTAGTTGAGCCGCGCAAGAAGAAGCGCCGCTCACAGAGGCCGCCAGAGCACGCGGACTGTAGTGACGTCACGCCGGGCCAATCCCCGCGTGCTTCACCGCCACCCGAGGATTCCCCGCCGCCAGTTCAGTTCACGCAGGTGGACCAGCACCCCTCCAGCAGAGCGATGGGTCTCGTCTCGTTTGGCGCGTCAGGGGATGACGAAAAGGATGACAGCCTTTCCCTTGATGCTGCATCCAACGACTGGCCGGGCTCGTCCTTCGACCCCGCGCCATCGACGCTAGCAGACACGAGTGTGGGCTCCAACATGGACTCGGAGATCATCCGCATCCTGTCCAAGGCCGTGGAAGACCTCGGGCTCGATTGGTCTTCCCCGGAAGAGCCCGCCCGCAGCCGACTGGACGAGTGGTTCCTGCAGGGGCGCCGGCAGGCCCCTCGACAAAGGCCCTCCCCTTCCTTCCCGGAGGTTCACGACGAACTCACTAAGTCGTGGAAAGCCCCTCACTCCGCTCGCCTGAAGCCTTCTTTCTCTTCATCGCTCTCCTCTGTGGACGGCGCGAAAGAAAGAGGCTACGAGGGAACCCCGCCCCTCGAGGAGGCTGTGGCCAACCACCTGTGTCCACCCTCCAACGCTGGATGGAAAGCCAAAGCTTCTCACCCCTCGAAGCCCTGCCGGTCTACCTCAGCTCTCGCCGGTCGCGCATACGCCGCCGCCGGCCAAGCTGCGTCAGCGCTTCACTCCATGGCTGTCCTCCAAGTCTATCAGGCCAAACTTCTCCGCACCATGGACGAGTCTGGACCTGATCCTGAGGCGTTCAAGGACCTGCGCAGCGCCACCGACATAGCCCTGCGAGCCACGAAAGCCACCGCCCAATCCATCGGCCGTGCTATGGCTAACTTGACTGTCCTTGAGCGCGATCTGTGGCTGACGCTAACAGAAATGAAGGATGCAGATAAGGCGGCGTTCCTTGACGCGCCTATCTCCCAAAGCGGCCTGTTCGGACCAGCGGTAAGAGAGTTCGCTGAGCGCTCCACCGAAGCCCGGAAGGATTCGCAGGCTATGCGTCACTTCCTGCCCAAGCGCTCCAGCTCGTCGCAGAGCCGCCAAAAGCCGCCTCAGCAGCAACGAGTCAGGACGGCACCTCCCATCTCTCAGCCCAGACCTGAATCTGACTTCCGACGCCGCTCCTGTCCGCCAACAGGAAGCAACCGCCCGAGCGACGGGGACCTCGGCCCAAGATTGTGCTGAACCCGGAGCCTCGTAAGTCTTCCTAGCTATAGGGAGAAAAAGAGAGAGCGCGTGTCTCGCAAAAGCCGGACCACTCTCTCCAAAACGCTTAAAGCATTACCCAGTCCCCTTACAGGCGGCTGGAAATGTCGGTACAGCAGTCAATGGGCCAGCCACACAGCTTGCTCACCTGCAAACAAACGCCGTTTTAACGGCGACACACAGAAATCACATAAAGAGTCATTTTCTGCCTGTGTCATTAAGGGGTCACGTGTCCACACTAAAGTGCGCATTCCCACATATCAAAACTGTCAAAGCAGTGCCAAATGCTTCCCCAGCTCAGGCTGGACGCCCCATAAATGTAGATCGTGTGCCCACTGTCATGTATGCACCACTACACATAAGCACTGTTCCCATGCACAGTTATAAACACTTCCCCAGTAAAAGCGGGAAATTCTATCAAGGTAGCGCGTGTGCCCGCTGTCATGCACGCACCCCTACTCACAAACACTGTTTACATGGCCAAAAACCTCCCGCCACGAGCGGGAAGTTTTATGAAAGTGGCGCGCGTGCCTACCACAGTTTATGCACCCCCACCCATAAGCACTGTCCATACAGTCTTAAACATTTCTCCAGCCCACGCTGTGAGCATTACAGATGTGGCGAGCGTGCCTGTAATCTCACACGCACCCCAGCACTCGGCACTCAACAAAGCTGCTCAGCGCGCGCCCGCGCCTCTGAGAGCTGTAAGCTCAGTGTTAGCACAGAGCGATTCGCCGGCGGGAGCCATACGTCACTGCGACACGCCCCCAGCCAGAATTCAGCCCATATCTGTGCGAGCGAAAGCTTGGGAAAATATCCCCGACATGCCGAAATGGGTTTTGAACATAATAAAACACGGTTACTCGCTTCAATTCTCTCGCAGACCCCCCCACTTCTCAGCGGTGGTCGAGACGAAAGTGAGAAAAGATGTTTCACATGTTCTACGCACCGAGGTGCTCAAACTGATAGAGAAGGGCGCTATAGAAACTGTTCCTCCCTCTATGAGCGAGGCGGGGTTTTACAGCCGCTATTTTCTTGTCCCAAAGAAGGATGGTGGTCTCCGCCCCATCCTAGATCTCAGACATCTGAACAAAGCTTTAATGATTCGCTCGTTCAGAATGTTAACAACCAAAAATATCCTCGTGCAAGTTCGCCCGGGGGATTGGTTTCTATCAGTGGATCTGAAAGACGCTTACTTTCACATTCCGATAGCGCCTCATCATAGGCCATTTCTGAGATTCGCTTTCGAGGGACAGTCATACCAGTACACAGTACTACCATTCGGCCTGTCACTGGCACCCCGTACATTCACGAAATGTATGGATGCAGCACTTTCCCCCCTGAGACAGCGGGGAGTGCAAATACTGAATTATCTCGACGATTGGCTAGTCCTAGCACAATCAGAGAGTCAGCTAATGACACACAGGTCTTGGATTACCAGCCATCTAGAATGCCTGGGTCTAAGAATCAATTTTCCAAAGAGCATGCTATCTCCCAGCCAGAATATTTCTTTTCTGGAAATAGTGCTAGACTCAGTGCAGATGACGGCGCGCCTCTCATCAGAGCGCGCGCTCACTATTCGGCGCCTTGCAACATCGTTCAGAGCGGGCGCGCGCCCCCGTCAAGCGTTTTCAAAGGATGCTCGGTCTCATGGCCTCGGCATCAGCTGTACTCCAGCTAGGATTGTTGCACATGCGTCCTCTCCAACGCTGGCTCAAAAGCCGTGTCCCCACTCACGCGTGGCGCTCGGGCCACTTTTTAATCAGAGCGAATCACAGCTGCATAAAAGCCCTGACGCCCTGGAAAGCTGTCGACTGGTATCAGTCCGGTGTGAGTTTGGGCATGAACACAAGGAGAAAAATGATCATGACAGATGCCTCCAAAATAGGTTGGGGGGCCCTTTACGAGGGCAGGCCTGTCTCTGGCTTGTGGTCAAACCCGGAGAAGCGCCTACATATAAACTGTCTGGAATTGAAAGCGGTCGCTTTGGCTCTCAGAGCCCTGCTTCCGTACCTGAAAGACGAGCACGTCCTGGTCCGAACGGACAACATGACGGTAGTCTCATATATAAATCGCCAAGGTGGACTCAGGTCGAGCTCCCTGCACTCGATGGCCAGGGAACTCATCCTATGGTCCCAGTGCAACCTGCGCTCGCTGAGAGCAGCGCATGTGCCAGGTGTCCTGAACCAGGGAGCGGATATGCTGTCCAGAGACAAAGTTCTCCCAGGAGAATGGTCTCTCCACCCCCTGACGATTTAGTGGTTATGGCAAACCTTTGGCAGAGCAGAGGTCGACCTCTTTGCCTCCAAGGAAAATGCGCACTGCCCTCTCTTCTTTTCAAAGAGCACAGACGCGCTCGCCCAAGTCTGGCCGAGCCGCCCATTGTATGCCTTCCCCCCGATCGCGATGCTACCTCAGGTCATCAGTCGGGTCAAGGAGGAGAAATGTGCAGTGCTCCTGGTAGCCCCACCCTGGAAGAACCAGACGTGGTTTCCAGAACTGATGCAGATGATGCAATCTGCCCCATGGCTGATTCCGCTGAGGCTAGACCTCCTTAGGCAGGCCAACGGGATGATCCTCCATCCCCGCCCCGATCTGTGGGCCCTCCATGCATGGCCCCTCAACGGGTTCCCGGGAACCTCCCCAGTGGAGTGTTGAGAACCATCACTGAGGCGCGAGCGCCCTCTACGAGGCGCTTATGTGCCCAGAAATGGAAGGTGTTTAGTGACTGGTGTAAAACCAGGAACCTGAATCCTGAGACATGCGAGGTACCGAGCGTGCTCGCTTTCTTACAAGAGCTGTTGGAGGCAGGCCGCACCCCCTCCACGCTCAAAGTATATGTGGCTGCCATAGCGGCGTCACACGATCCTGTGGAAGGATGCACACTAGGGAAAAACTACCTAGTTGTTCGTTTCCTGAGAGGCGCCAGGAGGATAAATCCCCCCACGCCCCCCCCCCCCCCCCCCCCCCCTCAGTGCCGATCTGGGTCCTGGATGCACTCAAGAGTGCCCCGTTCGAACCTCTACGAACTGTGCACCTTAAACAGCTCTCGCTCAAAACTGCTCTCTTGCTGGCTCTCGCCTCAGTCAAGAGAGTGGGCGACCTGCACGCGCTGTCATCAAGCGCTGCCTGCCTGGAATTTGGACCTAACGACAGCAGAGTTGTCCTTAGGCCAAAACACGGGTATATTCCTAAGGTGCTCTCTACACCCTTCAGAGCACAGGTGATATTTCTGGCCGCGATATCGTCTCCAGCAGACGAAAGCGACGCTAATTTACTCTGCCCAGTCAGGGCGCTCAGAGTATATTTGGAACGTTCTGCCCTGTTCAGACAGACAGAGCAATTATTTGTATGCTTTGGCGGCCGCACCAAAGGTCTCGCTGTTTCAAAGCAGAGAATATCGCGCTGGATAGTTGATGCCATAGCGCTGGCTTATGAAGCCAAGGGCCTTCAGTGCCCCTTGGGCATCAGAGCTCACTCTACGAGAGGCATGGCCTCCTCGTGGGCGTGGTCGAGTGGGATACCCATTCAAGATTTTTGTGCGGCAGCAGGCTGGACCTCACCGTCAACATTTATCAGGTTTTATAACCTACAGGTCCCCTCATTGCATTCCAACATACTGTCGGTCTAACTATGTATAGGCTGGAGTGTGTATATGCTGAGCATTATCTCCTCCCTTATAGGGTCCGTCTCTGACTGACTTAGAGGGTTTTTTTATGCATATCAGTACATAAAATGTGCTTGTGTGTTTTTCCACTGGACGCCCATTGGGCCGTTCTACATTGTCCCTTATAAAGCCCGCCTTCGGCCGGCTCGTTGGATAATTACTTTGCTTAAAGGCTCAGGCATCTGCCTCTGGCTATAATAGAGCGAAGTCAGCACGCACGGCGTTTTACATGGTGTTCCCATAGCGTAAGCTACTTACGCAATAGGAGAGACCTCTCGAAAGGGAACGACTCGGTTACTTACGTAACCTCGGTTCCCTGAGAGGAGGGAACGAGTATTGCGTAAGCTGCCGTGCTTGTGCTTGGTCAGTTCGCTTCAGTCGATTGAACCTAAAGAACTCAGACGACGGGGCGCCCAATATATAACCCTTGGCCACGCCCATCTTGGCGGGCTCTGACGCGCGCGGGCGCGTGGCACGCTCATTGGAAGCGTGTTCAGAGTCGCCCCGTCATAGGTTTCGTGCAGTTGCCGCAGCACAGCCAATGACCGAGCTGCCTCTCTCACTGCTGTATGCTGTGCAGCTGCAATGCGTTTTACATAAAGACTTCAATATTTCTAGAGAAAAGGAGTTTTCCCATAGAGTAAGCTACTTACGCAATACTCGTTCCCTCCTCTCAGGGAACCGAGGTTACGTTAGTAACCGAGTCGGTGTGTCGGCTATCGCAATATGTTGTGGCGTGCTTTCTATAGTGTTAGTCGAGTTTAATGGGGATTATTGTGTGTTTTATCAGAACATCCGCGAATGTATCCTGACAACGCGATGTGCGTGTAATTCTTGTGTGGTATGTATGATTTAGGGAAGGTTTTGTATATTTTTTTGGAACAAATCATTGCCTGATTGTTTTATTTTGCAGTCTCTGCGTACCACGTGGTGGTCAACTCAGGTCGTGCTGCTGTTTTTCATGATTTGGTTATTCGTGTTTTGTGTGATGGGATATTGTTATTCTTAAGTTTAACTTTAGTAGCCTGTTTTTTTTTTTGTTGTTTTGGTTGGTTTCATTTATTTTTGGTTTGGGTTAGTTTATTTCAACATCAAGGTTGGTTGACTAGTGTGATTGGGCCGTTGGCCGTGCGGTGTAAATATCACAGTGTGTATTTTCCGTCTAAACCACCGCCTGTCTTTGTATTTGGGGACCGCAACGCTAACGAGATAGGCGGATTATTTGCGCACCAACTAATTCTGTCAACCACCTTATATTTGTGTCTAAATGGATGTTGTGGTGACTTTGTAATAGTACTGTTCCCACTAATTTTTCTTTGTTTCTTTTTGGTTCCAGTCAAGGCTGAGTGCGCCGAGGGGGAGGCACTTGGGTGAACACATTTGTCGTGAGTGTGGAGCACCAGGGTGGAGCACGTCTTCCCATTTTTGTTTGCTGTGTGCACACTTAAGTGGTTGAGGGCACATTTGTTTTTTTGCTAGGCTGCCACCCCCAATGTAACGTACGCCTTGTAATGTTTGTTATTTTTGGTAATTAATTATTTTCTTTGTTTGCTTTTGTGGGAACCGTATATTTCTTTATTGTGAATTTGATGTGATTCTGTGTTTGGATCCAGTGTGTCAGGAGGAATGCCTTGTTCTTAACATGATGCTAATTTTACTGTTTAAATAAACGTGCCATTATTTATATTGTGCTTAAAAGTCAAGTCGAATGGATTTCTTAACCAAATAAAACCACTAATTTGCTTATTGTACGAAGCGACTCTGCCTTTTCACTGCACCACCGAACCTGAGTTCCTTTCTTTACTTCCTTGGGTGAAACTCCCAAGGTGGCGTAGTCAGTATTATTTGAATTAAAATATATTGAACGTATTGGCCAGGTTACACTATCAATTTGGGCCAACATTTCTAAAGAATGCTTTCAGCAACTTGTTGAATCAATGCCACGTAGAATTAAGGCAGTTCTGAAGGCGAAAGAGGGTCAAACACAGTATTAGTATGGTGTTCCTAATAATCCTTTAGGTGAGTGTATTTTATTTCCATCAAGAGGTGCATACATTTTTGGTCAATATCTTTTATATACCTATTAAACAATATACTTATGAAAATAATTTCTGTTGCTATTTGGTAGTTACATTTTATTTAGCTTTTGATCCTCGTTAATTTCTCATAGCAGGCCCAGCTCGTGCGTGTCACATAAGTGAAGCTGACACAGTCAGAGTCGAAATAAATGTATTTTTATTTATATTTAGGGAGATCGAATAGTCCATTATATTTTTAGTCATTTCAGTAGTGACCATGTGTTATTCCTGTTATGATATGTATATGGCTACAGTGATTTAATTCAGCCGATTCATTCAAATATTGATTCATTCAGTAAGAAAACACCACATGTTGCTTAGAGGTGCAGCGGTTCTGTGGAGTTTGAAGCTTTTTTTTTCTTTTCTTTTTTCAGATAAACACTCTTCTTGTGTGATAACTATATCATATTATACTATTGAAGGGTGTGGATTTTGGAATCACTGCTGCTTCCAATGTATATGTATATGAGTGATTATAATCAAGGTATTAATCAATATTTTTCCTTCTAAAAATCACATGAGTTGAATAACTTCTCTGGGCTTGTGAGATTTTACTCTGTTATAGAAGTTACCAGTGTGATTACTGAAATGTTCTTTTCATGTATTCTCGAATAAAGTAACAATGCTTGCTCATTCAGCCCTGCTCTCAGAAATTAAATATGGAAAGATGTTTTGTTTTGTTAAGAAATGTCTTCAACATGTGCCAATTCATTACATCTGTTTTCTTAGGGTACCCTGACGAGTATAAGTCATTAAAGCCAATAGTTTAAGGGACCATTTCTTTTTTAAATCCTTACTTTCCAGTCAGACTAAAGTGTAGTTCTTCTTGAGAGAAAGAACGCATTATCTTGATGTTTTGAGACGACTCTCCTGTTTATAGTTAGAGCCTGGCCAAATCCAACCTGTGTGTGTGTGTGTGTGTGTGTGTTAGTCTTCTTGGTCACAGGTTAAGGAACCACTGGCATTATTGGAGATTGACTGAGTTGTTCGGGACATGTTGGCGCCCGGCAACCCAAATCTGAGACCTGGAAGGTCACGACGTGCCTAACTTCAGGGTCCGAGTGTCAGCTCCATAATCCATGGAGATATGCTTCAGTCTATCTGTATATGTGTGGAAAATGTATGTGCCATCCAGAAACTTGCGCTCTGCTAGTGAATGTCGTCTAGTGGTACCATCTCAAAGAGGCACAAAATCTCTTTCTCGGACCTTTACCATGACTGTTCCCTGAATGATCTGCCTAACTCAACCAGAGCTTCTGAGTCAGTAGCCACTTTCAAGAAACTGCTGAAGACGTATCTTTTTCGGCAGCACTTGATTCAGTAGTACTAACACTTTCTCTTCTCTTCTATTCTATATAAAAAAAAAAAACGGCACTAAAATTAAATTGAGAGGGGTTATAGCACTTACGGATTGTTGTCCTACTGTTAGTTTAACTGCTTCTATTGTTCTCATTTGTAAGTCGCTTTGGATAAAAGCGTCTGCTAAATGAATAAATGTAAAATTACTATGTTTATCTATTTCTTAGCCAATCAGAATCAGTGAACCTGTAAGCAATGACGTAGCTTAGCCTTGGTGTATAACTGCTGTGATCTTTGTATCTGTAAGCGGGGCGGCCTACAAACTCCTGTGTGAATCTTGAAGCTGATGAAACTGCAAACTATCTTCATTAAATCTTTTCTTTAATTTATTCTAATTCTGACTCCAGGTCTCATCGTATCTGGTCCTGGGTCTCTGACGGGGTGACTTTTTACCGCTCCCCTTCACTATAAATGATCAGATACATGTTTTTTATTTTTTTTATTTGATGTTTGCGAGGTGGCAAAAGAAAGTATAAGGCCTATAAATTGGCTGACGACAGACGTCAGCGAGTGTTGGCTGTTTTTATGGGGCACAACTTGTAGTAAGTCACAGTCGGGGATACACGTGGATTATGGCGGTGTACAGACAAGAGATACAGTTGGGTTAAATGGGCCTACTTTTTTCCACCACCTCAAAAACATCCACATGTAGGCATAAATACATATACATAAATAAATGTGAAAATAAATAAATGCATAAATAAGTAAATGAAAATATAAATATATTAGGAAAAAATACAATTATACATAAATAAGGAAATAAAAGTATAAAATGCTCATTTTTTTTGTACGTTTCTTAACATATTTATTTGAGTATTTATTAATATATTTTTTTATTTATCCGTATATTTATTTATTTATTATTATGTCCGCTTTGGCATTCAGTTGGGTACACTCCAGACAGTGCACTTTACGGTTAGGCCAACGTAACTACATGAAAATACAATAAGATACACGGTACAAAATAGGCAACAGAATGTAACACAATAATAATAATAAAATAAAAAAAGATTAATATTATTGACAAAAAATGTATCCAAAAAATACTGTATTTAGAAATAGAACTTTTAGTTTTTTTTGGCAATTCTATTCGTGAACCACTAAATTATACTAACACAGAAAACACAATTTCAGACATTACAATAACAACACACAAGAGTGTAAAAAGTATGAAACTAAAGTTAAATGTGAAAAAAAAAAAAAAAAAATTAATGTGAACTATGAGGTGTGAGTCAAGGCCCGTATGAGCCCTAACATTTATTCCAGTATCCACGGTATTTGGTCATCGTTTTTTAGGGACGTTTTCATACACAGCCTCCTTCTTTGATTTCTGCAAGGAAAAATGCATTCATATTAAAAAAAAAAAACAAACAAAAGTAACTCTCTCTCTCTCTCTCTCTCTCTCTCTGCTGGGAGTGTTTAAGTGTGTGTGCAGAAAGAGCGGAGGCAGTGCAGAAGCGGTGTGTATGGTGAGCAGAAGCAGCACATGTTTTGCTTTCACACTGGCAGCATTTTTCACGCGCAGCTGAACCCAGGCTTTTGAGGTTGTGGTCAAACAAGTACTTGACAGATCTTGTAGCCTATATATTTTAAAATAAATAAATATTGATAGGTAGCTAATTGATACCTGAATTATATGTACTATATAGCTATTATCTGCATATTTATTACAAGACACATTGTGTGTGAGCGTTACTTTTTTGCGATAAGTTTTTGCGAGAGTTTTTGCGAAATTGACGTGTTTTCATTGTGCGTAGGCTATTTTCAATTGGCAGGAGGGTGAAGCTGACTGTGGGCTGCTGCTGCTGCACTCGGGGTCTTCCACGGGCATGGATCAAAGTGAACCAAAGTAGTTAATTAGTTTAGGAATTTTTGCATCCCTTTTCTGCCTTTCGAGTTTGTTTTTCCTTTTTTGTGCACCATCACTTTTTTTCATCATCCAGCGAGCGATTTATTCCCATGTTCTACATGAAAGCATAACGAAAAGAGGCGTTTCCCAACGTCATGGTGCAAATTGTATAGTTAATTTGATTGGGGGTGAATTATAGCCTATCAGTCAGGCACATTTTCCAATAACTTCTTGTTATTTTATTATACACAAATCAACCACCTATGACTTGACAATCCCATTTCAATCCCGCGGGCTCTGGGGTTTCAGCTCCACCCAGCCCTTAATCCGGCCCTGTGTCGCCTTCTTTATTTTTGTAATTTGTTTGAGCTCTGTTTCTTTAGCAGGGAGTTAGGTAAGCTAAATATATTTTCTGTTGTTATTGGATTAGGTTATTAATTATCTCCTCTTTTCTTTTTATATTTGTTTTGTTTGCTATTTTGGCCTTTGGGACACCCTGAAGAGATGCTCTTTATTTAACTTGTTATTTCTTAATACTGTGTAAATGTATTACCTTTTCTGCCTCATTTTGTGTAATTTGTTTGATTATCGACCGGAGTGATGCGTTACTGGCATTCCCCAACCACAACCCAACTCATTTATTATGCCTCTTAAGAGTTTTCCGATTTCCCCTAGATGCGGGGCGTTATAGCGCACAAAAAGTATTCTCGACGCTTGATAAACTGAAGATTGAGCCACTGTAGTCCGCCACTTGGACTATTTTAACAATGTCTTTACAAACTTTCAGGGCCGGCAGATGCAATTACATAGCAGCCTATGGAGGAGTGAGCCAGCTCAGATTTCATCAAAAATATCTTAATTTCTGTTCCGAAGATGACCGAAAGTCTTACAGGGTTGAAACAACATGAGGGAGAGTAATTACTGACAGAACTTTCATTTTTGGGTGAACTATCCCTTTAAGGCATAATATTAAAAGCTTGAATCAGACTGGCTGCAACAACTTCTTGCAACAGTCATAATGATCTCACCATTTTTTGTGTTTTTTGTTGACAGGATGCTAAATTATTTCTGTCTTCCTCCCGGGTCTGAGCTGCATTAACAATAATCACAGATACAGTATGTTAAAACAACAACGTTTTTTAATCCTGTGTTAAAATTTGTACCTTTAAAAAAGAGAAATATTTTGCCTTATGCATTCATTGGTTACTCTCCTGACCTGTTTTTCTGCATTTCCAGCAGATGCAGAAGATCCCAGTGACTGCAACAACAATCATCAGAGATCCAGCAGAGATCAACACTATCAGATACACTGAGATTGGAGGAGAAGGAGAGAGTGTGTCCAGCTCTGTAATAAAGAAAGAAGTGAATGTGTCAGTCTGATCTACAACAGAAGAGATCAGGTCAGTAAACACACACACATATATCATCAGTGCTGCTGTACCTGCACATGTGTGGCAGAGTGTGTTGATGTCCAGATGTGTGGTCTGGTTGCTGATGGGATTGTTCAGCACACAGCTGTAGGGGTTTTTATCCTGATATTCCACCTCCAGAGGTAGAGAGAGACTGATGCTGAGATCACACACACTGATGCTGGACAATACACTCATTCCTGCGTACCAGGAGAGAGTCGCATCACACACACTCAACACTGATGAACACACCAATGAACATGATGATGATGATGAACAGTTTGAAGAGTTACTGATGATGACAGGAACAGGCAGACGAGCTGGAAAATATGAGATGATAAAATCTGGATAGATCTAGTCAACAAAATCGTATTTTCGGCTCAATGTGTTGAATGAGTGTTTAGTGTGATGATAGTGTTTTTATCATCTCAAACTACAACATCATTAAACATTTCAATAAGTAAATGGGAACCAGTAATCTGGTTTCAGTGCCAGTTAATCTCGCATTTGTGGAATAATGTAGATTACCACAAAAAATATTTTTCATTTGTCCCTATTCATCAAGTAGCTACCTTGGATGAATGGGGATATTTGTAATTTAAGGAGAGAGTGCAGAAAGTTAGAAAGTGCATGGAAATCAATATTACATAATGTTCATTTTGAGCAGTTGAAAGGGCTTTTAATTTTATATGTAACAACATTATTTTCCTGTTATCTCTGTAAAGCTGCTTTGAAACAATCTGTATTGTAAAAAGCGCTATACAAATAAAGGTGACTTGACTTTTAGTTCATTAGCAAAGGCTGCAAGCTCTGCTAATATCTCAAAATTAATAACTTCTAACTGCCACAATGCAGGGTTATTAAATTAAATCCATGAATAGGCAAGTTTAGCCCCTGTCGTTCAAACTGCCCGGCTCTAGGCGGGACTCAAAACTGGGCCTATCCGCACAGAAGGCGGGCGATCTAACAAGTAGGATAAAATATCTAATGTCAGTTGCTAGAGCACCTCTTGAGATCTGGGGAATGAGGTTTACTCATCCAGTTGGAGATAATTAATCCTCCTCTTCTACAATCAACTGTGGTGTTCCACAGGGCTCAATGCTGGGACCAAATTTGTTTTCAATTTAGATGTTCCCTCTTGGGTCTGTAATCTGGAAAATCATAAATACCATATTATAAAATATTTATATTTTACATAATATAGTTATTTTTATCACTGCACTCAAATTATCGACAAGCTTAGATGTCCTCCAAGCATAAGCAGATATAAGTAACTGGATGGCTTGTAATTATCTGCAATTACATACTAAGATAACTGAAGTCATGATTATCGTTGAGGGCTTTAATAAAGTCAGATTGAGTTAGCTCTTAATAAGGTGTTCCCCAATATTCAGCAAAAATGTGGGTTTTTATTTTCACACTATTTTGAATTTTGAATATCACGTTAAGAATTAGGTTGAGTCGTATTTTTATCATTTTATCGTCTTATTATTTAGCAACTTTTTAAGTTTTAAAGAGATAGAGAAGCTTATTGCTTTTATTTAATCTAGTCTGGATTATTGCAACGCCCGGGGCGGTTTTCTATTTTAAATTAACACACTTGATAACGGCTTCAATTCATACAAAATGCTGCTGCCAGATTACTGACACAAACTACATCATATCTAGTTTTAGCTTCACTACTTTGGTTACCAATTCATTGTAGGATTGTTTTCAAAATATTAATATTGACATTATGCTTACAATGAAAAGTCAATGGGGTCCATCTGTAAATGTTCAAAATCTGTTACAAAAATAAAGACAAAATATATAAGTCAAGAGTGATAAGTTAAAGGTTATCAGCGATTGTGGGTGACGTCACTTCTGTTTGTGTTTGAAGCGAGATCCCAAACAAACCAAGTTGGCTCGCCCCTCCCTCCCGTTTCGTGCACCAAGAAAAACTCACACTAAATCCCTACAATCCGATATTTGCTAGAGCTATCCAAGTTTAGTCGAGCTTCACTCATATTTTTAAAGAATTATATTTTCATACAAGGTTCACATACAAAAAAGTCAGCACTAGAAGCACCTGTCCAGAAGAAACAGTGCAACCTGGCGTCCGATTTAAAATGTTCAATTCTTTGAGTTCTCTCCACCGTTCAAAAGCCTTCCCGATTATTATTCGTTTCTTTGACGAAAAACGACGGTATTGCCTCGCCCTAATCCTCCTCTTCTTGGGGATTGCCTTTTCCATGTTAAATATATCTGGTCCGTTGATAGATGCTGGCTTATTCTAAGTTCCGACTTCGCGTGCAGGCGCCGTGCACAAGCGCGAAAACAAACAACCCCCCCTCTGTCGGTGATTGGTTATAACACTGTTTATTTTTATTTTGAGTGGTGGTTGTACCCCTTTTTTTTAGTGTGCAGATCTCAGAGCCTAGGCTGCCTACAGAGATGCGTTTTTTTGACAGCCTGTTTATGGGTTGGGAAGCTAGCCGATCGTTAGGGAAGATTAGATGAATGTGATCATTTTTGTTTGGCCCTGAAATCGCTGATACAACCTTTAACTAGTTAAGAGTAAAAATATAATTACATAATAGGATCTAATTGTATAACTTTATTTCCATTACAATGTAACTCCTTAAACCCTTTATTACTTTAAAAATGATTTAAATTAAGCAATTGCATTGACGCAAGCGCTTCACCTTGAGTTTTGCTTAATAAAATAAATCATTTTTATGATAATATTTTTGGTAATCAACATTACACGACAAATGCTGTTGATTGAACATAATTTGTACTGAATATTCCTTTAGAAAACGATCATAATTGAAGGGCTGGACAAATGATCTCTACTCACCATTTACAGAAACATTGAATGTGTTTGATGTCATTTTCTGTCCAATTATTTTTAGTTTATAAACTCCAGTATGTTCAGTTGTGGTGTTTGTGATGGTCAGAGATCCCGTTTGATTGTCCAGCTTCAGTCTGTCTCTGAATCTCCCATCAGGAACATCATCATATGTTGAGAAGATTTGCTTCTTTTTATTAAGTTTAGCTATGAGAGCCTTTTCGGCTCCAAATGTCCACATTATGTAGGCGTCTTCACGTATTTGAGTATGATAGTTTAGAGTAACAGAATCTCCCACCATCACT
The DNA here is from genome assembly GCA_030578255.1 of Tiaroga cobitis. NCBI lineage: Eukaryota > Metazoa > Chordata > Actinopteri > Cypriniformes > Leuciscidae > Tiaroga > Tiaroga cobitis. The sequence continues at coordinate 25,757,657 of CM060612.1, forward strand.
GACACTGAATCACCAAACACACCTGATGAACACACAGATTGTACACAGATTAAGGCTCCTGATGATTTACAAAGCCTGAAATCTTAAATCCTGAAACTTACTAAAGCAAGGTGAAATATATGAGCATTATCAATGGTGTAATTACAGCATGGAAAGTTGAGTTTTTTTTGGAATTTAAGATCATTTTAAACCCACGAAATGTGGCTGTGAAGAATGTTACTGATATTTAGCTAAACATATAAACATTTTATAACTTACCTGTCAGAAGGCACCAGCAAAAACAGAACAAAGCAAGCGTGTGAAACATTCTCGCATTGTGACACTAGCAGCTGCTCTTAGTTAAACTGAAACTTCTGTGGTCGGTTTTCTACAGAAATGTGGTTTGATCTGCTGGGCAAACATCTTTTAGTTGAGAGGGGGCATTTACTGTCTTTGTGTTTAGTTTGTAAAGTGCTTCTTCCTGTCCTGCATTTAATGAACTTAAGAGTTGATTCCCTCACAAAATAGCTTTAAAGTAAAAAAAAAAAAAAAAACTGAATACATAAAAAACATAACATACACGGATTGACAGCTAAGCAAAGGGAGTATTTTGCAAGCAGAACAGGTGGGACATGTCTCCTCCTCTTTTTGAAACGTCTTGTGGTACAGATGTATATAAAACAAACTAAACCTCTAGTTGAGTTGCAGACTCTCTTTTCATTCTGGTGAAATTACAAAACAAAATGCCACAAACTTGTCCCTATCTTGATAAACAATCACTGATGAACATCTTTGGTTTTAAAGGTACACTATGTAACTTAATAATAATAATATTATATTTAAAATATAAACATATAGGCTATATATTTGACCTAGCATACACATAACACATGATAGACCTCTATAATTCAATGTTAGGCTGCATAGTTTAGATCAGCCAGAACTGGGAACACTTCCCATTAATCCTGATGTACTTGGTACATCATAAGAAGGATGGCGTCTACGCTAATATTAGTCTCTCTGTTTATCCCGATGTTTACCGCAGTCCGCCGGATCCTGGCCGTATCCGGATCTGATGAAGGACCTGCGCCTGGACACAACGACAACGCAGTCCTGAAGTGTCAGCTACTCTCTCCACTGAAGGCCTCCTTCCCTTTACCTCTGTACTGATAAAATTGTCGGGATAATTCGGTTTGCGTGGCTATGCAGACGTGATAAATAATTCTGTATTATAAATTTTCAAGGCCAGACAAGTAGTTTGTTGAGGGTTGATTTATAAAGAAGGACTACACGTCTGCGCACATATATATTCAAACACGCATACCTATGGACTGAACACGTGATGCGCATGTTGGCTGAGATAACTGATAATCGTTTGCACCTTGGAAACTATTTAGAAGTGTAATAGGGTATGCAAACACGTCAGTGTACGTCACACGTATAGGCTCAATATTTGCCGACGCTGGTCGTGTGTGTGATGCCTGTGATGTATAACAACAGAAGCTTACGCTGTTACACTACGACGTGAACTCACTCGAGGCCCACAGAAATGAATAGGTGAATAAAGGTGAAATTTATTTTTTCGCTATTGCGAATTTGGCCCTTTTCTTTCATTTTCTACCCATATTTATATATTTGTACTTCATATCCCACAATTCCAAGCAAACTACACTTCTAAATTTAATGCACTACATTACCCATAAACCCCTTGGTCAAGGTCTATAAGACCTCACTTCCTTCCTTTGTTTCTTTTGCATTGGTGAGGTGTGGTTGTTTGAATGGACACCAAACCATGTACTTTGAGTGCTTTCCTTAAGATGCGTTAAGTAAGTTTGTTTTGCCAATTGTGCTTTTTGAATTTGTTTATTTGAATTGTTTGGATTGAGTATATATATATATATATATATATGTTGTTGATATGTGTATTGATGAATTATATGAGTTTGATTTCCTTTATTGTATTGTTTGTAGTGATTTAAGACTATATTGTGCATCCTGTTCATCCTGTCCATCTGTCTGAATTACCCAGGGCTTAATCATGAACTTAAAATAAAAGAGAGCAAAGGACTGGTTTGCTCTCTATTCTCGTCGCTTGATAAACTTAAGATTGAGACTATTTTAACGATTTCTTTAATAACTTTCCTGGGCCGGCAAGTTTCAATCCCTTAGAAGCCTATGGAGGAGTGATCCAGCTCTCAGATTTAATCACAAATATCTTAATTTGTGTTTCGAAGATGAACAAAAGTCTTGAAACAACATGAGGGTGAGTAATTGCTGACAGAATTTTCATTTTTGGGGAAACTATCCAAGAGTGTTTCTGTTACAACGGTGTCATGTTAACGACCCATAAGTTAATAACCAATGATCTTCACAATGGAAGTGAAGCAATCAATCAAAACTCACTTTAGCTGCAATAACTGCTAAAGCTGCTTTGAAACAATCCATATTGTTAAAAGCGTTATATAAATGAAGTTGACTTGACTATATGGGGATGATTAGGAGGAGGATGAAGGAGGCCAATGGGCAAATTTGGCAAGGATGCCCGGGTTACACCCCTACTCTTTGTTTCGAAGGACATCCTGGGATTTTTAATGACCACAAAGAGTCAGGACCTCGGTTTAACGTCTCATCTGAAGGGCGGTGCTTGTTACAGTATAGTGTCCCCATCACTGATACTGGGGCATTAGGACCCACACAGACCACAGGGTGAGACCTTCTGGCCTCACTAACACCTCTTCCAGCAGCAACCTGGTTTTCCCAGGAGGTTTCCCATCCTGGTACTGACCAGGCCCAACCCTGCTTAGCTTCAGTGGGCAACAGGGTGATATGGCTGCTTTGGACCCTTTATTAAATAGCAAAACTCCATGCATTTTGTAGGAAAAAATTGTTTTGGTTGTGCTTGGGCTCTGCATGACTGTGAAACTGTACAAACATTTAGACCACTTAACTTATTTATTGCTATCAGGATGTGAAGAGAGTTTCGTCCAGCATAACAAACAAACAAAAAAGTTCTGGAACAAGGGATATAAAGGGCAATGAAATCGAAAAGTTGAGTTTTATTGTACATTCTTTGCTTTTTTTCCAGTAAATTAGAGATTTAATTTTTTTTTTTTTTTGCTTAAGTTGCTTATTGAAAAAAAAACCTTTAAAAATATTTTTTGTTCACTGATGATTGTTTTCCCTTATTGCTAGACTATTTGTTGCCTTCACTTGCAATTCCTTATTCTTCTTTCATTCTTGCAGCACATTTATCAGCATATCTCATCAGATCTGTTTCTTCAGTGCAAAAGTATCCAAAGCATGGAAGTCAATCATTGAATATTGTTTCTATTGTTATTGTTCTTATTTGCATATGCTTGAGCACACCTGGTAAAGTTGTCAGTGACAACCAGTATGTGTTAAAATCCTGACTAGCTTCTGTTTCCTCGTTTGTTTTCCTGTTACCCAGGGGCATTTGTCTTGTTTTTGTGCGTTCTCTCTTTGTGTGTTTGCAGGGTTATGCGAGTCAGGCTGTGGTTGATGTGGGCGATGAATCGACTGATAAAAAGTTCCTTCTTCCCCAGTGTGGTTGTCCATTGAAGCCTTTCCAACAGCAGGAGTTGTTGAGAAGCCTATTCATTTGTTATTTTGTCCTTTTTGTTCTGTTTTGATGTTGTTTGCTTGATTTAATTTATTTATATACCTTAATAAATTTACTTTATGATTAATTTAATTTGCGTGTTGCCTCCCCGTGTGTTATATTCTATGAGTTAGGTGGTTTTGTAAAGGTACTCAATACTCAGTCATCTTTATTCCTCTCCAAGTGAAGACAGAAATGAGTTAGAATAGAAATGCATAGATAGAAAAGTAGTTTTAATGCTTCTCATTGAAGTATCATGGGATACATGCTTTTATCTTTGGTTAACAGGACCATTTGACCATCAACAACCTCAGTCTAATTTACATTTACATTTTTATTCATTTGAAATTTTATGTAGGTAGTGTGTTTTCATCATGGAGTAAAAATAATAAAGGTAAGTCACCTCACAAGTCTTATATATATTTATATATGCATTTTATTTCACACAATTCTGACTTTATACCTCGCAATTGATATGTTTAAGCAAGCAATTGTGAGGAAATAAAACTGAATTGTAAGATATAGAGTAAAAAAAAAAGATTCATCGTGGAAACAAGCTTCCATTGATATTTCTATAGCCATGACATTCAAGCAATTGCAGTCAGTTATTATGGTTATTGTGTAGTTTCATGTTCTACCAGCAGGTGCTTATGGGACAAAAGTATTTTTTTGTCCGAACTCATATGTATTTTATTTATTAAGTCTCTCACATTAGGCTGCTCGTGTTACATGACAGCCTTGTTTTGTACATAAAAATAAAAAAATAAAAAAATAAAATATCATTTAAAATTGACATGGTCTTTAAATTATTTTTACATAAGTAATTGGCTATACTAATGCCTTAAAAGTAGAGGACATTTAGTCTATACAATATTTGACAAACTGTTGACTGAAAAGCCGTTTTGCATATGCAAATTTAAACGTTCGTCGCAGGGAATATTTCTAGCAGAGCCGTTTTTCAACGGCTCTGATTTCTAGTAGTTTTACAAGTAAGTTAGACCACGCCCTTAAAAGCAACACACTTTTATGAATCAGGATACTAGTCATTCAATTTCTGTGGGGAAAATGTCGCTTCTAGTTAATTTGCTCTTGGTGATCTTCATCTTGATTTCAGCCGAGCACGGTAAGACACGATTTGTTACAATATCTTTTCCGATTTATTTGAACGAATATGTATCGTAGAGATGTATTGATAGGATTATTAGTCTATCGGATGACAAGAATTCATACAATCAGCCCCAAATCAGTTACAGTGGCGTTAAAATGGGAACTTTGTAAATGACTTCGTATAAAAACCAGGCAAACAGACATAAGATAAAATACAGGAGTATCAGAGGGCTCTGTCACAACCAAGAACAAACTAGACCGAAGTGACAGGACCGTGACAAACATGGTATAATACTGTTAAGTATTATTTTACATCAGTGCATTAACTGATCAAATGTAGCTTGAATGTAATGTGAGTGGGCTTCTGCCAAATTAATAAAATGTACCCTAAACATGTTATTTACGGGGAGAACTAAAAATATTTCGAAGAAAGGCTCTGTATTGTGAGTCTTGATGCTGTGGAAAATAGCATAATTTTCTGAAATTTTTGTAAGGGTACCATTTATCTAATATACATTATGAGTCTATGAAAATGTGAATTGGGTGTGTGTATATAAGATCATCCACGAGACTCGTATGTTTGTCTGATGAGTGAAAGTGTGAATCGGATGTTTTTCTGCTGTTTGTTTCCATGTGTTACATTACAAATCCAGACATTTCTCTGCTCATAATCTGTATGATACGTTAAAAAATACTTGTTGCATAGTTTTGTTTTTCTCATGTTAACTGTTTTTTCTTCAGGTGCGTCTGGTGTTGATAGAGTCAGTGTGTCAGTGATGGAGGGAGATTCAGTCACTCTAAACACTGGTGTTCAAACAAACCAACAAGACAGAATTGGATGGTATTTTAATAACACTCGCATCGCTCAAATCAATGGAGATATTAATAAGACTTGTACAGATGTTCAGTGTGAAGATGGAGATGAGAGATTCAGAGACAGACTGAAGCTGGATCATCAGACTGGATCTCTGACCATCATGAACATCACAAACACACACTCTGGAGAATATACACTACAGATCTTCAGCAGCAGCGACAGTGAAACGATCTTCAATGTTAATGTCCAAGGCGAGTCATTTAATAACGTTTAAATGCAGATTATATATTTTTAAAGCACATTGTTAATGTGTGTTTACAGGCACAGACCAAAATGTTTTTTTTCAGATTGAGAGTTAAGAAAGGGCTCATGCAAAGTCATGTTCACAGTTCTCTCATGTTGTGCAGTTTTTGTTTGTTTTCAGCAAAAGATCCTCCAGCATCTGTTGGTTTGTGTTTCAGGTGTTTCTGCTGCTGAAACAGACGAAGTGAAGAGAAACGAGGGAGAATCTGTTACTTTTGATCCTCCTGTACCAAGAAAACCAAATGATGTGATGATGTGGTATTTTAATGACACTCACATCACTGAAATCACTGGAAATCTCAGTGATATCTGTACAGATGTTCAGTGTAATGAAGATAATGAGAGATTCAGAGACAGACTGAAGCTGGATCATCAGACTGGATCTCTGACCATCACAAACACCAGAAACACAGACTCTGGAGAATATACACTACAGATGATCATCAACAACAGCAGCTTCAGCATCACTAGAGTGAAGAGATTCAATCTTACTGTCATTGGTGAGTAGATCACTTAATCATTCAATGCATTTCCTTTTTGAGTAATACAAAAAACAGTTCAATATTTTTTAAATCAACTGTTGAGTTGATGTTTTTTTTTTTAGTTTTGCCCAAAAACAGTTTGACTAATGTTATTAACTTGATAACTTAAAAAAAATGCATAATATTAGTTTTTCAGTGAACGCTGCTGTTTCCTGTTGATCCAGCTGATGATCAATATAGAAGGGTCTCTAAAGTAAAAAAAAAAAAAAATAAAAAAAAAAAATTCCTGGATGCATTATCATTCACAATAATGTCTGTTTCTCTGTAGATGTTCCAGATTCAGGTCGGTCTTCAGGAGCTGGAGCAGGAATAGTTGCTGTTGTTCTGCTGGTGTTTGTTGTTGCTGCTGGTGTGATTTACTACCGTTCCCACAAGAGCCATGCAGCAGTGCCACCGAGTGTAAGTATTACATACAGCTGATTATTTAACAAGATATATGAGATTTAATGTGCAAAAACAAAGTTTTTTTTTCTGGATGTTCTCTTTTTTTGCTCTTTACTTTTATTTTTAACAGTATAGAAGCGATTTATTCACCAGTGAAAGTCAAAACAATCAAAAACACTAATAACTCCCAAATAAACAGTTTGTACAGTTTGTGTTTGTGTAACTGAAACACCAATCCTTCTCATCACTGTAACTGTCACGTTTTGGGTTTTGTTTCTTGTCATTGTCATGTTTTGTGTCTTGCTAACGTGATTTCTTGGTTGTCATGTGATCCTGGTCAGTCATGTGTCTTGGTCAGTTCTTATCGTTGCACTATTGTGGTTCTTCCGTTCCCGAGTCTTGTTCCTGCTGTAACCGCTAAGCTTAAAGCAGCTGAGGGACGCTTTGTCTGGGTTTGTGAGGCACGCTTTGTCAGGGTCACAAATAATGTAACAGGAGTTTAAGTTCTGATTTATTTTCTGTCGTGAGATATATGATTTATTGTTACACAAGGTCTTCATTATCCATAACGGAACAATATTCCATCTTCATCGACACAATATCAAACACAGCCACAGCCTCGGTGGTGGTCAAAAACTAGTTGGCCTTTTCAGCTCTGGCAACACCTGTGTCTCATTACGGTGAACGTGATTTTACCAAGTACCACATGTTCCTGGATCAACATTCTTGTTGATCCTGGATCAACTCTCCAATCAACCAATCAGATTTGAGGGACAAGTTTACAGTTTATGTCAAGTTTAGGCTTAGAACCAGGGTGAAGTACTTACACATCAGTGTCATTCACCTTTCATTACCCTCTGATTTTAGGGAAAAGTTATGGGTAGGGTTAGGTTTGGGGGTAGGGATTGGGTAAGGACTACATTTTGGGACAGGAATGTTGATCCAGGATCAACAAAGTATGTTGATCCAGGACCATGTCTTATTCTGGTTACACCTGCCCTCCTAAGTAGATGAGCCCTAATAGCTATGCCTTGATGACCCTATAGACCCTAGTACCAGTCTTAGTCTGAGTTTGTATTTGTGAAGTTTTGAGTTTCTTTAATAAAAGACTGCTTCAACCAAACATAACAGTAACCTTCTGTGATTCTGTATTCACAGGATACTTAGGAAATGACGGAGAGACGAGGATCAGCTGAAACTCTCATCAGTGACAGTAATTGCATCACGATTCCACGATTTCAGGAGGCCCTGATTTGGCCCGTACGCAGAGTATTCCCCCAGTGGCTGTAATAGTTAGAGCTAGAAGTGTAGAGAAGGGGTGGTGGAGGGATTCTGATAATGAACATGTATGTATGTATATATACACCTACACCTATCGTTGATTAACTGAATGCTCTCCTCTCGTATAAATTATCTGAACATGCTCCTCCTGAACTTTGTTAAATGTCATTTAAATATGACATCCAAAACTGTTAGAATATATATTAAATTATTTCAATGATAAATGAACACATTTAGCCTTGAACAGCATATGAGCAATAAAGTAAGAAAAAGAGCAACAGTTTCCAGCAGTAGATGTTTCATATAGAGGTTTATTAAAGCTGTTACTGTGATTCTGACAGAAACATTGAGTGATTATCTCGGTTTCTTAACATTTGCACTATAATGCTGATCTGGTTTGACATCTCAGTTATTTTGTCCCGTCTATTTACATCCTCTTAAAACTGATAGAACTGTTGTATTATAATTACCTCAAGATGGGCATTATGACTAAGAATTTCCTCCTCAACACAAAGACCGTCTGCACTTTGATACTGCCAGTGGTTTTACTGGTATTGTTGCTGTTACTGGAAATGTCTGGTATTCTTATGCTGCTATTATTTATGGTTTAAACCAGGGTTCACCAATCTCGGTCCTGGAGGGCCGCTGTCCTGCAGAGTTTAGCTACAACCAGCTCCAACACGCCTGTTTGAAAGTTTCTAGTATGCCTAATGAGACCTTGATTAGCTGGTTCAGGTGTGTTTAATTGGGGTTGGAGCTAAACTCTGCAGGACAGCGGCCCTCCAGGACCGAGATTGGTGAACCCTGGTTTAAACAGTTACATTAACCCTTATTTATCTACCTTTATCAGAAAACACATTCCAGCAGCGACTGAAACCAAAACCAGCTTTCATACACTTGGAATATCATTTATTTATTTTAAAGTTGGTGAAACATTCAGGTATTTATTGTTCAATCCCTGTAACTGGATTCATATGATACAGACTGTGTTAAATGTTGCTGCGTTAAACCTGAGAAATACTTATGGAGGAGTGTTACAGCCATAATAACATACACCCAGAGCCGGATTAACGCAAAGGCAAACTAGGCACGTCCCTAGGGCCCGATTGGCGGGATGGGGCCCAGACAGAGGGACAAAAATAAAAAAATGTACAAATGTTCTATCTCGTTCAGGCGGCGATAATAAACTCGCGTTTCGGAGTCGGGATAGACGGAATTGTCATTTGCATGGGCCAGCATTGCATCATGAGTAACTACAGGTTACCATTTGCACGTCTTAAGTCTTACCAGTTTAAACATTATTTCAGACTGAAATTATTTTTCTTTAACATTATTTTTCGTAGATTATATCGCTTTAACAGTCAAAAACATGTGAAAATTATGTCAATTTCGGTCTTGGTGAGTATCCTCTAAACACAGTCGGTTATGTCTTCAATAAGCATACATCGCACGTGACCGTATAATGTTAGTGGCTACAGGATCTGTGCACGAGCTCTTACAGTGACACCAGCCGTGGTCTGTCATTAATTTGGTTGTCAAAACAACAAAACATAGCTTTCATTTTAAGGAATCAGGATTAATATCCTATGTATTTAATTTAGTTTTCAGGACTAAAACACTACCCAGTGTTATTTTGCATTTGATTAGGCCTACTTTATTCAGTCTCTGTAGTAGGCTACTATTTCTGAATACTGGTGTCAGACCTAAGCAAAATCTTTTCTCTTTATAGGTATCTTTATTCTATTGTACTTTTGTGCTACTTTTTTCAATTTAATTCAAAGATTGAAATCAAGCTTCCTTGTGTTGCGTAAATTCTTGAGAACAAAATTACCCCATTGTAAAAAATGCAATTAATGAGCAATGAGCATACATTTTAGGAGATAAATGTAATTAAAAAAAAAAATCTAAACTCCCCCCTTAAATTAAAGAATCACCTAATCCCCCCATTTTCCAAAACGAAATGCAGGCCCTACAAACAGTTTATGACATCCTTCCAGAACTTCTGTATATCAGAACATTCCCATAGACAGTGAATTAGAGTTCCTTTATAATTTTGGCATTTTGTACATATCAGGAATATTGCTAGACATATGATTGAGTTTTTCAGGTGTTATATAAACCCTTGTCAACCATTTATACTGTAATAATTTAAGCTGCGTGTTTATGATTTGTTTTTGCGCCTTTAAACATGCTTCAGTCCATTCAAATTCCTCTATTTCTTCTTGAATGTCTTTCCTCCATGCGTTTAATTTGTCTACAGCAGACTCTTTAGAGTTAGACATTATTAAATTATAATATTTTGACAATTGGCCCTTTTCACCTCTTTTTCCAATTTTTAAATGTTGTAAGCTATTGCATTTTGCAGAAAATCTTAATTAAATGTGTTGATTAAATGTAAACAGAGCAAATAAGATAAACTTATTTGCTCTGTTTACATAGTTTACCTATTGGTTATTTACTGGTACTACTGCTTTAACAATGACACTCCCAATGGATAAGATGAGGATAATTTAATAGCATTTAATAGAGCCGTGTAATGACGTATAAATAATGAATATAAAAAAATAGTCTGATAGACTGTTTAATTTACAACACATGACCTATTTTGGCATACAAACAACCAATTTGTAACCAAAGACTAGGCTATGTCAAATGTGAATTAACTTTTATTAGTAACTTTGGTAAGTTTCAGATTTCAATTCATAAATAAGGTGGAGGGGGGCCCAAAAAATGCAGCCTGCCTAATGTAGTCCATTTATTTAATCCGGCTCTGCACACACCTGTGTATACTTGATACAACAATGCAATTAAACTTGTAAATCTTTATGCATTAGGTTTTTAGATCTTTATATTCATGGTGGAAATGCACAAAAATTAAGTTTACATGAAGTTGTGATCAAACATCTGTGACTTTTTTTATGAGGTGCTGATTCATTGTTTCATTTTATTTGTTGGCATGAGGAGATGAAGACCTTTCATGTTATTGAACTTTTTCTCCATCTCGTGTCTTTTTAGTTCTATTGAGCTGTGATTGTCAAGAAGATTGTTGAAAATTATCAGTGTTTGATGGAGACGATTGCCTTCACTACTGTTTTTCCAGTCTAGCCTTCAGCTTTAGACTTGCGGTATCCCTTTGTTCTTTGGCAGTAATCTTGATTTTCTATTCTGAAACAAGGAAATGAACGTGAAAAATCTTTGTATGTTTATGTGATAAATGATTAAAAACATATGATTCATTCATAATATCTGGAATCTGTGTGTCTTCAAAATATGTTTGTTTTCAGAAATATCGAAGCTAATATTGAATCATAAGTTATAGGAATTTCATCACTGATGCACTACTTTCACTAGCAACTTTATTATGGTAGTTACGTCTTGTAATGTCATAACCGATGGACTGAGTTTGTTTTTCTCTGTTCTCTCTCTACTGTTCAGTTTTTCTTTGTGTTGCTGCTCTAGATATTGATCACATAAAACCAGTTAAAGAAGCTCAGCAAACAGAGACATGTGGACTCATTGTCTTCTGTCCCAAACAGTTTGCAGACTGTTGCTTTTTATGAACTAAAAGTACAGGAATGTTCAACAAACCAAAATCTGTTTAGGTATAACTACCATTTGCCGACGGTTTAATTTGTTTTTTGAATGGTTTGGAAACCTCTAGGGAAGATGGTGCCTTTGTAATCTTCCTTTATCTTCTGTTATTCTGGGCGAGACCAATAAATTACTGACAAGACTAACTAGGTGTTCGAGGTGGAAGCATTAGCGATTAGCATATAAGTTAACCAGGCTAATTCAATGTAATTCACCGTGACCTAAGCCTAGAACGCCCTCTGCTGACGTTTTTTTTTTGTAGGCTACACAGACATGCTTTTCTTACATTCAAAACTACCAAAACGTAGGGTATACCAATAACAAAGGATCCGTGTGTCAAACTTTACTATCTTGAGGCTACGAGTTATTCAATTCAATTCAAATTTATTTGTATAGCGCTTTTCACAATACATATTGTTTCAAAGCAGCTTTACGGAAAGTGCATTTCAGAAATATACATAGAAAAATACAGTTAGTTAATCATCATGTATTAATTTAGGGCATAACATATCGCCGGCGTTGAGTCTCCGTGAGAGGCTGGATACAAACTGGAGCTGACGAACGCTATTTACCTCGACTAGCATCCAGAGATAACAGCAGAAAAGCAGATGGGAAATAATTAGCGTAGCTGCGGTTCATAATATTAATGCATTCGATCTGATTCATCTGTAGTACAAAAGGTAAGCATTATGTGAATGCTTGGCTGAAGAGATGCGTCTTTAATCTAGTTTTGAACTAGGAGAGTGAGTCTGAGCAACGAACAGTATCAGGAAGGCTATTCCAGAGTTTAGGAGCTGTGAGAACGCCCTCCCTCCTTTAGTGGACTTAGACATCCTAGGAATGACCAGAAGCCTCGAATGTAGGGATCTTAAAGAAGGCGATGGATTGTAGGGCGATAAAAGGTCCATTAAATACACAGGAGCTAAACCATTTAGGGCTTTATAGGTCAGTAGAAGTACTTTGTAATTGATACGGAACTTGATAGGTAACCAGTGTAGAGATGATAAAATTGGTGTTATATGATCATATTTTCTTGACCTAGTAAGAACTCTAGCAGCTGCATTTTGCACTAACTGTAGCTTGTTTATTGAGGATGAAGGACAACCAGCTAATAAAGCATTACAGTAATCTAGTCTCGAGGTCATGAATGCATGAACTAACTTTTCTGCATCAGAAACAGATAGCATGTTATGTAATTTAGCAATGTTTCTAAGGTGGAAAAAGGCAGTTCTTGTAACATATGAAATATGATTTTCGAAAGACAAGTTGCGGTCTAGTATAACACCCAGGTCTTTTACTGTAGTGGATAAAGTAACAGGACATCCTTCTATATTAAAGTTGTTTTGTAAGAGATTTTGAGGGTAGTTTTTTGGACCAATAAGTAATACATCCGTTTTATCTGGATTTAATAGCAGGAAATTACACGTCATCCAGCATTTTATATCTTTAAGACACTCTGTCAATTTAGATAAGTTAGTGTTTTCATCTGGTCGTGATGAAATATATAATTGAGTGTCATCAGCATAACAGTGGAAATTAATTCCATGTTTTCTTATAATATTACCAAGTGGCAGCATATATATTGAGAATAGCAGAGGGCCTAACACCGATCCTTGCGCGCGGTCTGTGCATGCGCATGATACTGGCGCGCGTCTTTCAGTCAGGACATTCACAGGCAGCGCGCTCTCTTTTGACTGGCTGAATGGTTTAAACTAAAGCATTCGCGTGAATAAGAGCGGGATCATGTAACACTAGCCAAAGGATGACAAAAAATAACAGATGCTGCGTTAACAGCCCTAATTTGTTTATTTCATATAAAATCGCAGTATTTTGCGTCATATAATCGCATAGGCTTGACATCGCGATTGCGATAGGATTAATCGTGCAGCACTAGTTTAGATGCAATGATAAGTTTATTTAGCTCTTCCTGTCCTACAGTTGTAAAGCGGTGTAGTTGTTCTTGAGGGGCGATAATTGAGGCTGAATCATAAGACACCATAGAGGATTGTACATTTACAATTGTGTTTCGGGTGCTTTCAATTTTCTCATTGAAGTAATTCATAAAATCATTACAACTATACTGTAACGGAATATTTTGCTCGGGTGATGTCTGTTTATTTGTTAGTCTAGCCACGGTGTTAAATAAAAACCTTGGATTATTTTGGTTATTTTCTATTAGTTTGCGGAGATGCTCAGCCCTGGCTGCTTTTAGAGCCTTTTTATAACGTGACACACTGTCTTTCCACGCGATTCTAAAGACCTCTAAATGAGTTTGTTTCCATTTACGCTCTAGGTTACGAGTTTCTCTCTTGATAACATGTGTAGTACTATTGTACCATGGTGCTTTAGTTTTCTCTCTAACCTTTTTTAATCTAATTGGTGCAACAATATCTAATGTACTAGAGAAAATGGTGCTCAAACTGCTGGTCATTTCCTCTAGTTCATCTGTTTGTTTGGGTTCACTGAGCAGCTGAGATAGATCAGGTAAGCTATTTGAGAATCTATCTATAGTGGTTGGAAGGATTGTCCTGCCTGGTCTATAACGTGGCGCAACATGACAAATTTCAGCAGTACGTATTATGCAAGTTACCATGTAGTGATCAGTGAGATCGCCACTTTGCGGTATAATATCTATATCGGTTGGATTGGTTCCGTATGATATAATTAAATCTAGTGTATGATTTAGACGATGAGTGGATTTAGACCACTGACGTTTTGCTTGACCCCAAAGGAGTTTAATAAATCTGTAAACGCAGTCCCTAACGCATCATTTGTGTTATCTGTGAAATCTCCAACAATTATTGCTTTATCGGCATTGACCAATAGATCTGAGAGAAAGTCTGCAAACTCTTTTAGGAAATCAACATATGGCCCTGGAGGTCTATATACGGTCGCAAAGGCTAGAGATAATAGGGATTTTTTTCTTATATCTAAAAGCGTAACATTTAGCACAAGTACTTCAAACGAATTAAACCTGTGACCTGTTTTCTGAGTAACATTTAGAATATCTCTATAGATTGTTGCAACACCGCCGCCACGACCGATCAGACGGGGCTCATGCTTATAACAGTATCCTGGCGGACTAGACTCATTTAGACCGAAATACTCATTTGGTTTAAGCCAGGTTTCAGTAAGGCAAAGTACATCGAAGCATGTTATCACTGTGAAGCGCTTTGATACAATCTGTATTGTAAAAAGCGCTGTATAAATAAAGGTGACTTGACTTGACTTGACTTGACTATTATCTGTGACCATTTAATTTACAATAACCGCCTTAGGTGTGAGCGATCTAATGTTTAGAAGACCTAGTTTTAGAAATTGTTTTTGTTCACTGATATTTAGATTTTCTGGTTTAATTACAATAAGATTTTTCCAAGATCCTACACTAGATTTATTGTTTGGCCTCACTAGACGAGGAATAGACACAGTTTCTATATAATGTTCTACACTACTTATATCAATTAAGTTGGGACAGCAAAGACTGTGATTTGAACTTTGATTTTCTAGTCAGTTGTAACGTCTTGGAGATGTTGTCCGACAGAACAGCCGCTCCGAATCTGCTGGGGTGCAGGCCATCAGCACGGTAGAGCCAAGGTCGCTCCCAAAACAGATTCCAATTATTTACAAAGAGCTGTTTCTGTTCATTACACAATGACATTAACCATTCATTTAGTGCAAATAATCTACTGAACCTTTCCTGTCCTTGTCGGTACGTGGGAAGTAGTCCAGACACGATGATCGTTGCCTCAGGCGCTGTGCTGCGTACCGTCTCGATCAGGCTCCTGTAGTCCTTCTTCAGAACCTCGTCTGCCGCAGCCTGATGTCGTTCACTCCCACGTGCAGCACAACAGCTCCGACGCGCTCGTCACCGTTCAGGATCTCGGGAACCTGTGCGGCGACATCATGAACACGAGCACCAGGAAAGCAGTGAGTGCGCACCTTACCCTTACCTGAGGTAGCACGGACATGACGGACCATGGAAGTGCCGATGATCACGGCGTCGCCGCGTTCCGACTCGCGAAGAGTGGAGAAGCGGTTCCGGGTGGAGATCTCGAAGACCGGGAGGGGCGGAGAGGTTCTTGCTCTGGTCCTGGCTCTGGTCCTGGCTCGTGTCTTCCGCTGTGGGATCACCCAGGGTCCGTGGTGTTGTGTCGGTGCCGGAGTGAATGATGCCAGAGATGATCGCGTCCTCCTGGGCAGAGAAACGCACGGAGTAGACGAAGTCGGAGTCAAAAAGTGACTAACCAATGACTTGTGAGCATCGGCGCGTGACGTTTCAAGCGCTGATCGCCGATCCCGCAGCTCGGCTTGTTTCTCCAGCAGACCACGGATCTGTTTCTCCACCGATTCCAGCTCCAATCGTACCGAAATCAGCTCTAATGTGTCCTCACCTGCACTCAGAGGTAACGTTAGACACACATCCGATATGTTCGCCATTATAACAGATGAACAGTAAATTAGTAGTGATACTACCAATATCACAACTAATTTAGGACTGAAAAGCTGGATATAACCTGTATCCTTACAGTGAAACGGGTGTAAAATAAGACGGTCGGTAGGCGCGAGGCCACGCGTGAAATGCTAGCGGACTAAAGGCTAACTTAGTAGCCGAGATTCGCAAAGTTGGATCTAAGTAGCGATATCAAAGTAATCAGATTGTTTTTTATAAGGAATAGTATCGAGGATAAGTTCACATGATATAAAAATAGAAAGTGCTTGTTTATAAATGAGTGGTAAATAAAGAAAATCAAGGATTAATGAATCAATTCGACGGAGCTCCAAACACAAACACAGACCGCACGCGCATGCGCACACACTCAAACAACTTAGGGGCTGCTAACACAACATCGTTCTAACAGAAAACCTTTAATGCGATCCGGACGCTCATTTTCATAAAATTTGCACAATAAGTGGATGCTGCACATTGGTGGTGGTTTAGGAGATTCCCCCTTCCATGTGAAGCACTTTGAGTGCCTAGAAAAGCGCTATATAAATGCAATAAATTATTATTATTATTATTATTAATAATTTGTATCGCTTCCACGTAGCCACGTGAATCGAAACTATCACGACAACGTTTTATCAGTACAGAGGTAAAGGGAAGGAGGCCTTCAGTGGAGAGAGTAGTTGACAGTTCAGGGCTGCGTTGTCGTCGTGTCGAGGCGCTGGTCCTTCATCAGATCCGGATACGGCCTGGATCCGGCGGACTGCGGTACACCTCGGGATGAACAGAGAGACTAATATTAGCGTAGATGCCATCCTTCTGATGTACCAAGTACATCAGGATTTATGGGAAGTGTTCCCGATTCCGGCTGATCTAAACTATGCAGCCTAACATTGAAATATAGAAGTCTATAATGTGATATGCTACGCCAAACAGATGTGTTTTTAGTCTATATTTGACAGACTGTGTCTGCTTCCCGGACAATGTTAGGAAGATTGTTCCAAAGTTTTGGTGCTAAATAGGAAAAGGATCTACCGCCTGCAGTCAATTTTGATAGGTATTCTCAACTGGCCAGAATATCGAGATCGCAATAGACACGAAGGACTATAATGCGTTAAGAGATCGCTCAAGTAGTGGGGAGCTAAACCATTTAGTGCTTTGTAAGTAATCAGCAATATTTTATAATTGATACGATGTTTAATAGGCAGCCAATGCAGTGTTGACAGAACCGGGCTAATATGGTCATACTTCCTGGTTCTGGTAAGAACTCGAGCTGCTGAGTTTTGGACCAGCTGTAGTTCATGTATTAAACGTGCAGGGCAACCACCCAGTAGAGTACCCATTACAATAATACATCCTTGATGTCATGAACGCATAAACCAATTGTTCTGCATTTTTCATTGAGATAATATGACTTAGATATATTTTTAAGATGAAAAAAATGCAGTTTTACAGATACTAGACAGACACGTGACTTTCAAATGTAAGATTGGTATCCAAGAGCACACCCAGGTTCCCGACGGCGACGAGACGGAAACAATCATATCAACAACACTATGTACAGAATCTATCTTGTCTAAATGACTAAGTCCTTTCTGCTGTTCTCAAGTGCACGAAAGTCTTGTGATGAAGTGGCCTGAATCAGGCCGATCTAATCATTCAAATCATGCACGTAACCAGACTTTTCTCCTTGTACATCGACCCAGAGGATAACAAGGAGGGTAGAAGTAAGGTGTCCTGGGGTTAAACACAGTTGTTGATGATTAATCCTCCTGGATATTATCAGGAAGGAAAAAGAGTCCACAAGCAAACAAAAACCAACATCATACCATACGTGAATCAACGCAGGCCACGAATAAAACATAAGCATCTTACATTGACTGAGCAGAAAATCCCATAGATTCCCAGTCTGGACTCCAGGCACCATCCACCATGCTGTTAGCCTCAAACAAATCTTCATCACCTTTCTAATATCCAAATCTAACATTACCTTACATCCTAGAGCAATAAGCACACTACCTCCCCCTTGTGTCAGGTAGTAGCTTTACATACCAAAGGGGAACTTGTGACAGGTCAAGACTGTTACAAGTTGAAAGGGCTTTTGTTTCATCAGCAAAGGCTAAAATGTTTTGCTAATATCTTAAAATTAATAACTACTAACTGTCATAATGCTTTAATCAAGTTTTAATCACAACCATGACTAGGCACTGTTCCACTGTCAGGCCAGTGAAAGTTTAGCCCCTGTCGTTCAAACTGCCCCGCTCTAAGAAGGACTCAAAACTGGGCCTATCCGCACGGGAGGCGGGCGATCTAACAAGTAGGCTAAAGTCTGCAGTCTAAAGTTTGTGTTGACGCAAGCGCTTAACCTCGAGTCTTGCTTATAAAATATTTACTTACTTTTTTTATTATGTTAATATTTTTGGTAATCAACATTACCGCACAAATGCTGTTGATTGAACATAATTTGTATTGAATATTCCTTTTAAAAAACAAGAATATTTAAAGGGTCTGGACAAATGATCTCTACGCACTATTTATAGAAACATTGAATATTTTTTATGTCATTTTCAGTCCATTTATTTCTAGTGTATAAACTCCAGAATGATCAGTTGTGATGTTTGTGATGGTCAGAGATCAAGTTTGATCATCCAGCTTCAGTCTGTCTCTGAATCTCCCATCAGGAACATCATCATATGTAGGAAAAGATTTGATTTTTTTTTCTTCGTTTTAGCTATGAGAGCCTTTTCAGCTCCAAATGTCCACATTATGTAGGCGTCTTCACGTATTTGAGTATGATAGTTTAGAATCCCCCCCCCATCACTGACACTGAATCACCAAACACACCTGATGAACACACAGATTTTACACAGATTAAGGCTCCTGATGGTTTACAAAGCATGAAATCAGCTGCACTTGGTATCTAACTTACTAAAGAAAGGTGAGATATATGAATGCTATATTAATGGTGTAAGTACAACATGGAAAGTTGAGTTTTTCTGGATATTAACATAATTTAAAACCCACAAAAATGTGGCGCATTTGAAGATTTGCTTTGAGTCTCCATTGGCTGAAGTCACTGTAGCAATCTACCTGTAGCAAGTAGCAAGAATTTTATCATCTGTGAGTGTAACGGAGGCCAGCTAGTGTCACTGCATGTACGAGTAAACCTCCTTGTTAGAGCACCTGACTTTCACGCTGGAGACCCAGGTTCGAGGCCCGCACGAAGCGGTGCCAGTAGGACCTGGGTGGAGGGGTTACATGAAGAATGTCACTGCATATTTAGCAAAAAATATAAACATTTATAACTCACCTGTCAGATGGCACCAGCACAAAAAGAACAAAGCAAGCATGTAAAACATTCTCGCAATGTGACACTAGCAGCTGCTCTTAGTTAAACTGAAACCTGAATAGATGTGGTTTGGTCTGCTTGAATGTGGGCATTCATTCACAGAAGAGTGGAATATGGTGTACATCTTCCTGTATTTCATGCTGAATTAGAGCTTTTACAGGGGTGGTGATGGCGCAGTGGATAAGACACATGCCTTTGGTGTGAGAGACCGGGTTTCGAATCCACTGTGAGAGACAATGTGTCCCTGAGCAAGACACTTAACCCCTAGTTGCTCCAGAGGCGTGGGACCTCTGACATAATAGCAATTGTAAGTCGCTTTGGATAAAAGTGTCAGATAAATGTGCATGTGGGATTTAAATGGTTTTTATAATTAAACTGAATTCAAATCAATCAAAATTAAATACATTTTTTAATTTTGAAACGTCTTGTGATACAGATGTATCTAATACAAAGTAAACCTCTAGTTGAGTAGCAGACGCTCTTTTCATTCTGGTGAAATTACAAAACAAAATGCCACAAACTTGTCCCTACTCTTGTTATACACTGATCACTGTTGAACATCTTTGGTTTTAAAGGTACACTATGTAACTTTTAATAACAATAATAATTTTTTTTTTTTTACTTTTATATGGAGCTTTCCTAAGTACTCAAATCGCTCTACATGTGTAAGGGGACATCTCCTCAACCGCCACTAATGTGCAGCATCACCAGCCATACTACGCCAGAACGCCCACCACACACCAGCTTACTGGTGGACAGGAGACAGAGTGATATAGCCAATCAGTACATGTGGATGATTAGGAGGAGGATGACCGAGCTAAAGTTTTTTTTTTTTCAAAGGACATCCTGTGATTTTTATTGACCAGAGAGTCAGGACCGTAGTTTAACATCTCATCCGAAGGACAGTGCTTGTTACAGTATAGTGTCCCCGTCACTAATACTGGGGCATTAGGACCCAAATAGACCACAGGGTGAGCCGTACCCCCTTCCGGCCTCACTAACACCTCTTCCAGCAGCAACCTAGTTTTCCCAGGAGGTTTCCCAAATGCTGGTACTGACCAGGCTCAACCCTGTTTAGCTTCAGTGGGCAACAGGGTGACATGGCTGCTTTGGCCCTTTGTTAAAAAAAGTCAAAACTCCATGCATTTTGCAGAAAAACATTGTTTTGGATTTGCTTGGGCTCTGCGCATTCCGGGGGACTCTGTGATATGACCGAAAAGTGTGTTATAGCATAGCATGAAACACGCTGATGATGTGTGATATCTGCGCGAGCAGGTTCATGGAGGTATGGAAATACATACGCTGACAGGTAGGTGGAACCATTCTGTCATTGAAGCTGGACCGAATGGAATGATTAGACGAACATTTGTGCTCCTACGCCTTCCGCAGATGATGTATATACACTCACCTAGAGGATTATTAGGAACACCATACTAATACTGTGTTTGACCCCCTTTCGCCTTCAGAACTGCCTTAATTCTACGTGGCATTGATTCAACAAGGTGCTGAAAGCATTCTTTAGAAATGTTGGCCCATATTGATAGGATAGCATCTTGCAGTTGATGGAGATTTGTGGGATGCACATCCAGGGCACGAAGCTCCTGTTCCACTACATCCCAAAGATGCTCTATTGGGTTGAGATCTGGTGACTGTGGGGGGCCATTTTAGTACAGTGAACTCATTGTCATGTTTAAGGAAGTACCCATCAGAGGATGGGTACATGGTGGCCATAAAGGCATGGACATGGTCAGAAACAATGCTCAGGTAGGCCGTGACATTTAAACGATGCCCAATTGGCACTAAGGGGCCTAAAGTGTGCCAAGAAAACATCACCCACACCATTACACCACCACCACCAGCCTGCACAGTGGAAACAAGGCATGATGGATCCATGTTCTCATTCTGTTTACGCCAAATTCTGACTCTACCATCTGAATGTCTCAACAGAAATCGAGACTCATCAGACCAGGCAACATTTTTCCAGTCTTCAACTGTCCAATTTTGGAGAGCTCTTATGAATTGTAGCCTCTTTTTCCTATTTGTAGTGGAGGTGAGTGGTACCTGGTGGGGTCTTCTGCTGTTGTAGGCCACCCGCCTCAAGGTTGTGCGTGTTGTGGCTTCACAAATGCTTTGCTGCATACCTCGGTTGTAACGAGTGGTTATTTCAATCAAAGTTGCTCTTCTATCAGCTTGAATCAGTCGGCCCATTCTCCTCTGACCTCTAGCATCAACAAGGTATTTTCGCCCACAGGACTGCCGCATACTGGATGTTTTTCCCTTTTCACACCATTCTTTGTAAACCCTAGAAATGGTTGTGCGTTAAAATATCAGTAACTGAGCAGATTGTGAAATACTCAGACCGGCCCGTCTGGCACCAACAACCATGCCACGCTCAAAATTGCTTAAATCACCTTTCTTTCCCATTCTGACATTCAGTTTGGAGTTCAGGAGATTGTCTTGACCAGGACCACACCCCTAAATGCATTGAAGCAACTACCATGTGATTGGTTGATTAGATAATTGCATTAATGAGAAATTGAACAGGTGTTTCTAATAATCCTTTAGGGTAGTGTATATACACAGCTCTGGAAAAAATTAAGAGACAACTGCAAAATGATCAGCTAGGTCAATCAAGGTGTGGATGGAGGACCACCAGATCAAGACCCTGTCATGGTCAGGGCAATATCCAGACCTGAACCACATTGAAAACCTCTGGAACATGATCAAGAGGAAGGTGGATGGTCACAAGCCATCAAACAAAGCCGAGCTGCTTGAATGTTTGCACCAGGAGTGGCACAAAGTCGCCCAACATCAATGTGAAAGACTGGTGGAGAGCATGCCAAGACGCATGAAAGTTGAAACATTTTGTTGTTTAAAAATGAACATGAACTTATTTACTTTCTATTATTCGAGGTCTGACAGCACTATATATTTTTTGTTCTTTTGACCAGTAGTTGTTTTCCGCAAAAAAAATGATCTAAATGACAATATTTTTATTTGGAATTTGGAATAAAGTTGTCAGTAGTTTATAGAATAAAAGAAAAATATTAATTTTACCCAAACACATATCAATAAATAATAAAACCAGAGAAACTGATAATTTTGCTATTGTCTCTTACTTTTTTCCAGAGCTGTATACATACATTACATATAAGAACATTTAGATCACCTAACTTTGTGATTGCTATCAGGATGTGAAGAGAGTTTCAACCAGCATAACAAAAAAAACAACAAAAAAAAAAACAAAGGGATATAGATGCCGTTTATTTCCAATATTCCTCTTTTTCATGCTGTTTTGATTTAAGGAGAGGGAAGTTGAATTTTATTTTTCTTTACTTTTTTTCCAGTAAATTAGAGATTAAAACCTTTTTATTATTATTATTATTATTATTATTTATTATTATTATTTTTTATTTTTTTTATTTTATTTGATTGAATTATTTTATTGTACTGGAAAGCACTTTGGATCAACTACGGTTGTGTTAAACGTGTGCTCTATAAATAAAGTTTGACTTGACTTGACTTGTTTTGCTTAAGTTGCTTATTGAAAAATAACCTTAACCTTAATAAACCTTAAAAAAGATTTTTCTATCGATGATTACATTTGTTTTCTCTTTGCTAGACTTTTTTGTTGCCTTCACTTGCAATTCCTTATGCTTCTTTCATTCTTGCAGCACATTTATCAGCATATCTACCAGAAAGACTCAGGAGAGAAGATACTGTACAATTATGCATTTTAATAACAGCCCAGCAAGCAATATATGCAATAAAGTTATTTGGCGTGGCCCCGTCCGTAACTCGCGATCCGAGGGTACGGGTTCTGCATTTCCTGCCTGAAGATGAAGGCAGGGGCGCAGCCGACCCCCCTTGGGGTATTGGGAGGGACCATCCCGCTGGTGGTAGGAAGGATGGAGGGAAGACCGTCTTGGTGGAGGTGGGGAGGATGGTGGTAAGTGTCAGGATCTGCGAACTCAGACGAGTGTAAGTATGGATCTTTTATACTTCACGCATTAGAACGCGATTGGATAGATGAGAAGGTAATAAATGACGTAACAATTGAGTCTTCCTGTCAGAACTTACGCTAAGCTTACACATCTCATCAGATCTGTTTCTTCTGAGTTCAGTGCAAAAGTATCCAAAGCATGGAATTAAATAATTGAATATTGTTTCTATTGTTATTGTTCTTGTTTGCATATGCTTGAGCACAGCCAAAGTTGTCAGTGACAACCAGTATGTATTGTTACAATCCCCTTCTGTTTCCACATATGTGTTTTCCTGTTGCCCAGGGGAATGTGTGTTGTTTTTGTGTGTTCTCTCTTTGTGTGTTTGCAGAGTCGAGTCAACCTGTGGTTGATGTGGGCGATGATTCGACTGATAAAAAGTTCCTCCTTCCCCATTGTGGTTGTCCATTGAGGCCTTTCCAACAGCAGGAGTTTTTGAGTATTCATTTGTTATGTTGTCCTTTTTGTTCTGTTTTGATGTTGTTTGCTTGATTAATTTATTCATTACCTTAATAAATTTACTTTTTAATTAATTTAATTTGCATGTGGCCTCCCCCGTGTGTTATATTCCATGAGTTAGGTGGTTTTGTAAAGGTACTCAATAGTCATCTTTATTCCTCTCCAAGTGAAGACAGAAACGAGTTAGAATAGAAATGTATAGATAGAAAAGTAGTTTTAATGCTTCTCATTAGAATATCATGGGATACATGCTTTTATCTTTGGTTAACAGGACCATCTGACCATCAACAACCTGTCTCATTTACATTTTTACGTATTGTTAATTTTATTTAGTTAGTAAGTGTGTGGACTCAGAGTGATATTTATGGAAGCTTGTTTCCATCATGGAATAAAAATAATAATAAAGGTAAGTCACCTCAGAAGTCTGATATTTTCTTGCATTGCGAGTTTATTTCACGCAATCATGACTTTATAACTCGCAACTGATATTTTTAAGCTAGCAATTGCGAGAAAAAAAAATGAATTGTGAGGTTAATAGTCACAGTTAACTCTCTCTTTTTTTTTGTGGCGGAAACAAACTTCCATAGATACTTTTATAGCCATGATATTAATACAGAAGCATATTGCAGTCAGTTATAATGCTTATTGTGTAGTTCTACCAGCAGGTGCAGGTCCACCAGGTTTTATGTATCGTATTATTCATGTTACATGATTTGCATATATGCAGATTAGAACGTTCACTGCGTCATCGCTCTTCCTTCCATTCAGGCTGTCAGGATTCACTAACTAGTTTTACAAGTATACGCCGTTAAAGCAGCACACTTTTATGAATAGCCATTACATTTTTGTGGGCAAAATGTTGCTTCTCTTTAATTTGCTCTCGGTGATCTTCATTTTACTCCTCCACGGTAAGACTAAGATTTGTTATAATCTATTTTCTGGTGTTTCATGGATTTCTGTGACCATACCTATATTAGGCGCTGTAGTTCTAGCAGGATTATTATAGAGTTGAGAATTGAGATTATGTCATGGTAACAAGTTGTATGACATAATTACTTACAACAGCCTAACACTGTCACAGAATTCACAAAGGAATCATCCAAGATCATATTAAGTGCCGTAAAAAAGGGGTCCTTGTAAACTTGTTTATAACTTGGTATAGGTAAATACATAACATATGGCATCAAACCGTCAGTAAATGTTGGTATTCTCTATGCATCAGTGCATAAACTGATTAAATGTAGCTAGAATGTAATGTAGCCTAATTAATGAAATATAATACTGCCCTACAAAGCAAAAAGGCAGTAACTGCATTTTTTGTCAAAAATGAGTTATTATCATTTTCATGACATTCAAGGCATCCTTGTTATGTGACAAAACATCTTATCTCAAATGTGTGTCGTTTTGGAGAAAAATGGTGGTCGTTTGTACAGTAACCATAGGCGTAATTCTATGGGGGGACAGGGGGACACGTCCCCCCCAATATTCAAAGAAGGACATTTTGTCCCCCCCAATATTTGATCATACTGTATGATTATGCGGGCAATATCGATGTGATTGCAAATACGTCTTTCTTTCCAGCTCCGCAAATATAAAATCCCGGCCGGGCCATTTCCCAAATCCATTCGACTTGCCTTACACTATACATTAACAAAACCTTTTTCTCCTGAAATCCATGTCATGTTTTCCCTATACCTTTAGTAGCTCGTGCACCGTCAGCCGCGTTTCCATTACAGATTTGCGCAAAACTTTTGCGATTTTTTCTAAATATCGATAAAAAACTATTGCGAAATGACGGCGTTTCCATTAACCGATGTTATGCACTTTGGACGTTTGTAGGTTTATAGCACATGTGAATAGACGTGCAGCCACCGCACAAGTCAAGACATTATTATTATTAATGGAAGGAGACGTGGTGTGTTATCCAAGCATTAATGGTAAGGAAAGACCCTAATACTGAACGGCACATGAGGTGTTTCTCCCTCATTTCTGCTCCAAGGTCTTGATTGTGGCATTTCTTTGAGGTTTAGAATCCAGTATTCCTGCAATTCTTTTTTCTTTTATGAATTTAATAAAGAACTTTGTCTCGTATTCTGTCCAAACGGTCCGTGTACTTTTGCGTCCATTTATTTTTCCTTTTTTAACCCGTAGCCTAATTGAAAAACGAAAAATGAACGGTTGTTGTATTTTTAAAGCGCAAAGTTGAACAACAAATTTTCAATTTGAACTGTAGCCTACACACCAAATGCTGCACAAAAAATAAATATAGACGAATTTTCAGATTTTTGTTTATGACTTTTTGCCCCTTTATTAAACATTTAAAATATTCACAAATTAATATGAAAAAAATGTTGATTTTACTGGTTTTCTAAGGCCAAATTAGAACCCGATGATATTTTTCCCGCAGTGCTGAATAAGAAGAGCCAAGTCTCTGGAACCATAGCCTACAGAGAGGTGATTTATAGGTGATTATAGGCTAATGATAAGAAATGTGTCTGAAAAAATAACGAGGCATTTTAATTGTTTATTAATAAACTAGTGTTAGTGCCGACTGCAAACATATTTTCATCTCCACTGTAAAGCGGATGCGCCTTTAGAGAGAAATGCACCTTTCATATGGATTACATAATCAGAAGGTATTTGCTTTCGATTTGAATTTGTTCGTTTAAAAGTGGACATTTCAAGCTTTAGCCTACATAAGCTATATTTTGTTTCAGTTCATTTCTAAGACATGTTCCAGTTCACGGAGATCATGAAAGCGCGCCTGATTGTTTTCTTTTATTTTGCAAAAGAAGAACGTTTTCTTGTTATTTTGAGTTTACACAAATAAAAGTAGTTGCGGATTATGTATTATTATTTTCTGTATGACCATAAATGATAGAGTATTTTAAGTTGTTTCCACTGTTGACAGGAAAATGCAAGTGTTCGCGCCCGCGCCTCCGTCATGCAGTGCGCGCTCCACACTTCGCACAAACCCTTGGATATACGTCAAAATCTCGTGTTTATTTGTGATAATCTTAGCCCTGTATTATTATTGTCTAACCTGTATTATGAATGACATTTGACGAATTGCTTTGTTCCTTTTTTGGATAAAAGCGCCTTCTATATGTAGCCTAATAAATCTAGCCTAATAAATGTAATAGGCTATAATAATTATTATTATTATTATTTGCGTTTATAACAATAAATGACTTCACTTAAGACAGTAATATGTTTATCATAAAATAATTGATGAATGTATTATTTTTATATAACCTTTTACAGTTTTGGAAAATGAGTTTGTGTTATATTTCTTTTTTTGTATGAGAAGACTTTTTTTGCTATTCTATTATAGCCTACTGAGCTTTTTTCTCCCCCCAGTCTAAAAACTAATAAAGAAGAAAGCATGTTTTTCGTTTTTCATACGAGTAAAAGGAAAAAGGAATGGACGCAATAGCCTACACGGACCCCAAACACACGCGTCTTCTAAGTCAGGTGACTGTAATTGCGCAAAAACTGTTTCCATTGCAGTTTTGCGAAATATTCCTTTTTCGAATTGCCTGAAAAACCTCCTCATGCGAGCGTAAAAACTTTTTTGCGATAAATGGGAGTTTTTGCGAAATGGACGTGTTTCCATTGAGCGTATTTTCAATTCGCAATTTCAATTTGCGCAATTTGAAGGGTAATGGAAACGCGGCTAATGAGTAGGAAAAACCAAACAGAAGAAGAGTTAGGAGCGCGAAATCTGACAGACTTGGCACATATCTATGAATGGTAAATATCTTGTATTTGGCTGACATAATCCTTTAGATAATGACCAGGTGTATTTCACTATAATTTCGAATTGTAGAATTTGTGAATTTCGATTGTAATACTATACAGCTTGTATGAATGGGAGGGACTATTGACAAGCTAGCCGACAGCTAGCTAACGTTACTACCGTAAAACTTCAAATAGTAGCCCGGGCTTTTATTTTCCCAAACCGTCGAATTGCACCGGCTTGTATTTGAGACAGGCGTCTATATGAGTCAGGCCTTTATAATTTAGTGTTGAGATGTTGGTCATTGAGTGTATGTCTCTAATCTATAAAAATCTCCAAATGCTCCACGTTAAACTGCGGTCTTCCAACCTTTTACTGTCGCGTCGTCAATTGATTTTGATTAATATGCGCGAGGGAGAGAGAGCAAGACAGCGCTCGTGTTGTTTGAAGATGTGAGAGTGCGCGCGCGCGGCCGGGGCGCTCTCTCTCTCTCTCTCTCTCTCTCTCTCTCTGCTCGTAACGCGCCCTGTCAAGCGCAGCAGTCATTCTATTCTACATCACTCATCGATCAAAAAAAGCTTTGGAGGGACAAAAAATTGCTTTGGCGGCCGCGAAAAAGCGGACGATCTGACGGTTTTAGAGGATTAAATACAACCCGAAACTAAAAAACAGACCCGGCCTCTATTTGAGACCGGCCTTTATTTACCCAAACCTGCAGCCACACCAGGCGTGTAAAAGAGACAGGCGTCTATTTGGGACTCGGCTATTATTTGAAGTTTTACGGTATACACGCTACTGCATTCAAAACAAAGATATAGCTCTACATAAAATATGCGCCCCCATTGGACCGTCACCAAAGGGCCTCTCTCGATAGGCTGCTGCAGTTGCCGCAGGACAGCCAATAGGCACGCAAGCCACCTTTGCCTATGTCTGTATGCTGCCGCAACGCGTTTTACATTAAAGGTATTGTAGGTAGGAATTTTATAAACACTTTTTTCCAAATTTGTTTAAACTTTCTGTATATATCAATGCATAATTAAAATGTAAGTACTCTGATAAAAAGAGTATAAAAATCGAGTGACTCTAGACCGTTTAATCTGCACTAAACACAGCTCATTATTTACATTCGGGACGAAACACAGAATTGGCTTAGGCGACTGTCACTCTCTCGCAACCATGGCAACCACCCTTTTGCCACACAGGACCTGCCCACTTGCGCGCGCATCCGTTTGATTTGAGGAATTCAAGAGGCTCGAAACCTAGGAATAGCAAAACAATGGCAGAGAAAGACCAACCAAAATTCACATATGCAGTTCGCGAAGGCAAACCAGGCAAAAAAAGGAAGACAGTAACGTTACTAGAAAAGGTAATGAACAAAAAGTCTTTGGATAAACAACAAAATAAAACGCATGCCAATATCGGCGTGGCTTTCCAGCGATGGCGAGAACTGAGAGACCTCAAGGGGCTGGAAAGTGACGCCTGGATGGCTATATTTCTGCTGGACAGGTAAATCTTTCTTTTTGTATTTTGATCATACATATTTTTTCTTTATGTTTTCATGAAGCATGTGTCATTAGCACACGTAGCTGCCTAATATAGCTAACATAACATTACTTAGCGAGCCGTAGTAGAAATGATAAATAATATATATGCCTAGCTCAAGATGATAGCTATAGTGTTGAATTGTGCATAATTTTGCTTTAGATAACTAAATACATGTTTAACAGATAGTAGGCCGATCCGCATCCAGGAACTTTTCTTAGAATTATATTTACCCTCTGTCTAACTCTTTTACCATGTTCACCTGGAAGTTTACCTGCACGGTTTTTCGCCTTTGTTTTGTTTTTAAACAAAAAATCCCTCGACCCCGGATCTGTCCTCGAGCTGACGATGCGGTACTTGTCTCCGGAGTGTAGTCCTCATCAGAGTCAACAATGCTTTCATCATGGAAACTCTTACATGCAGAACACCATATATGTTATGAATGTTACACGAAATTCATCTTCATCACAGTGTAAATGATGGCAATGGAAAAACGTGTATCATGCAACCTGTTTTTAGCTTTGCCTTATAGATAACTAGCTCGTTAGCGAATCAATAAATATATATTTTAAACTTTACCAATATCAATATGCTGATAGTGAGTACTAAAATACATCTTATTTGTTTATCTTCATAATGATAAAGTTAGATTTTTTTATTACATGTGATTCTGACATGATGTCACTACATGCACTGCGCTCCTTCCTCTCCGCTCGTCTCCGGTAAATAATGCGTCTTCAGCTCAGCGGTCGGAGTCGCGCGTTCATGTGTTTTGGAGGCGTGGCTTTGGAAGGAGCCCAGAAGGGAGGGGGTAGAGTGAATGGAAATAATGAGCTGTCTTTAAAACAGTCGTGGGAGGTCTACAGACACTCGATTTTTATACTTTCTTTTTCAGAGTACTTACATTTTAATTATGCATTGATAAATACAGAAAGTTTAAACAAATTTGGAAAAGGTTTTTTTTATACAATTCCTACCTACAATTCCTTTAATTCAAAATTAAGGATAATTTTTTGGCTTCATGCAATATCTCGTGGAAAAGAGGTTTTCCCCTATAAAAAAATAAACAGCATTTTCCCTGATTAGTACATAACTGTTTTACTATCATTGCTCAAGACTAGATATTAGAATATTGTTATCCTGTAACAGTAATTTAATCAAAATGTTTATAGCCACTATGTTTATAGAAGAATATAAGAGAGAGATCACTGGTCGCTTTGTTGTCAATTCAGGCCTGTAATTGATGCCGATGCTGTAATCATTACAGGGTGAGTATACGTTGGTTTGACGATCAGATGTAATAAAATTCCTTGTTGTGTTATACAATTACAAACATTTATTTTATTTTGATTAAAAAAATGTGTGCATGCGCCAACACAAAAAGTCCCACAGCTGTCCCCCCCAATGTGTGATTGACAATTTCGCCCTTGACAGTAACTGCAAAAAAACCCTAGTGAAACAAAGCAAGAGTACAGTAACATCCATTACTGTGTTCTTATGTTTTACCTAACAAAAAATAACCGTGTTTCTGCGCAGTGTATAGTTACTGTTGCCATGGTAAACACACAGCTGATTTTCGGGCATCCTCACGGGACGATTTTAACATTTGCGATTTCACCCTTCTAACTTCCCCAAATTCTTCCCCTACCAAACTACCCCCCCCCCCCCCCCCCTGAAAGAATGAAAAAAATATTCCCGAAAGATAAAAAAAAAGGTGCAAGATCTCCATGTAGCGGTTATATATGATTTTCGCGATATAGCAGTTCAGTACACTTGAAATTAAATCGTGATAGACTACTGTGTGAATATTAAACCGCAATAATAGTACAATTTAAATACAAATCCTACATGTTCTGTGAATAAATGGGGCAGTCGACGCGCGGTTTCATTTAACACACACACACACGCGCGCACGCTGAAGCACGTGTGACGCTCGAGCTGTTTTTTGCATATGAGGACACGACTGCATGAACTTACTCTCTCCAGACACTAGATCCGCTCTTAAAGTCACCTTGTGAGCATTTAACCGCTTCATTTGAGAAAAACTATCGTCATGTCATAAGCACAGAAACAAAGGTCTTCACGGCAACCCGTCAAAATAAAAGTTAGGCCTATTACTGTTGTACAGTAGAATTTAGAAACGTCTCAATGTAATAATAATACTAACACTAATACAAATAAATTAAGATTAAAACTAAATTTTTATTCAATGTTTTAATTTTAACAGTAAAGCTCATTGTGCAGCATGTTGTTTGACAAAAAATGTTTTTTTTTATTTCATATGATTAAAAGAAATGTAGGCTAATTAATAATATGTTAGAATTTTAATATATTTTATTTGTAATATTCATAGAATATTTTTTAAATATTGTATTAGTTTAATAATAGTTTATCATAAAAGTTTCATGATTTCAATTAATTAGACATGATTTTTGATTACTAAAAAATTACACCACGTATCCGTAACACACCCGCTCCGCAACACTAGTTTCACAACACAAAAATGTTGAAAAAAAATGTTGTCCAAATGGTTCCAATTATTTCAAATACAGTGTATCCAACACACCCAGAGCCCAAGTTGTGGCAAAATAGTCTTTGGAGAATCTGTAGTTACTGCCTTTTTCCTTGGTTTGGTGTCACGTTTTTGGTAAGTAATACAAAGCAAAAATACAGTAACTGCAAAATAGGGGTAAAATATCAAATTAAATATGAGGATTGATATGTACAAAGAATAAGCTAATATAAAGTCACAAAACAGCCACATGTCCAATAATCTACCTTTAACTACTTAGCAGGGCCGGCCCGAGGCATAAGCGAACTAAGCGGCTGCTTGGGGCCCCTTGGCCACCAGGGGGCCCCCCAATCGAGTCGAAAACTCGAAAAAAAATGTTTTAGATGACTTAAACAAGTGACATAAATGAATGAATTCATATGAATGAATGAATGAATGAATAATTGCAAACAAGAAAATTCTGATTTCATGATCAATATACCTGCCTACAACTGCTGCTGTGTCTGCCAGCGTTTAAGTCATGCGCATAATCTAGACACCTCGCGCGTGCATAGACAATTCGTGCGCAACTGCGCATAGTCACGGTAATGTTAAGCCATGTCACAAAAAAAGGACGTATCCCTCTGGTGCCGAAAATAGAAATAAGAAAATGACAGAGGAGGAGAAAAAAAAGAGCAAGATAAATGTATGTTTGCATAATTATTTACGGTATGTTTTGTGCAGCAATTGACCCGTTCCTATCTACGGCAACCCCCGAGGGGAAAAATACATTGCATACACACATATACAACGAGCGCCAGTACATCATTACCGGTATTATAGTAACAGACTTTGTTGGATTCTGTCATGTACAATCCAAGAAAGTCTGTTACAATAATAATAATAAAAATAAAAAAAAAGATTTTGTGGACAGTTACACTGTATTGAGACAGTTGAGAAATAATAATATTTTTACAGTTTTCAACAATAATTGTCATTGTTGAACCCTTGCTCTTATTATGTTTCTGATTTCTCCGTTTTGTCATTATTTTAGCAAATAAATTATTTGATATGTTTTGAGACAGTTTGTTTTAAGAAGTTTCAGAGAGTTAGTAAAAGAGTAAAGTAAAAGTTAAAACTTTTTTATTTAAGTAGGCTATCTATTTTTGATTATTTATTTTGTATTAATACATAACCTCACTGTATTAATTTATAATGTATCATTATTGCATGATATTTGTGTCAATAATCGTCAAGCACATGGCTCCACGTAGTAAGAGGGGGCCCCCAAATCAAATTCTGCTTAGGGCCCCCAAAAGGCTCGGGCCGGCTCTGCTACTTATGACAGGATAACTTTAAAGTCATTTTTCTCTGTTCTGCACTCTGCGTAGTTACTGCCTTTTTGCTTTGTAGGGCAGCATAGCCTAAACACGTTTACGTCGGAGATTCAAACAGTAATTTAGTAGATCATCACGGCACATAGGTCTATTATCCGTTTCCTAATGCGGTGAGGGGCATCTGAAGTATTTGTAATATTAATCTGTAACATTTATAATGAGTCTATAAAAAAAAAATATTATATAAATGCGTAAATATATGAAAAGACTGAAAAAAAAACCTAAATTATGCGGTGCAGGATCATGTTTACAGTTGTGATCAAAAGTTTACATACCCCTTGTGGAATCTGCAAAATGTTATTTTAACAAAATAAGATGTATCATAAAATGCATGCTATTTTTTTTATTTGTAGCCTACTGTCCTGAATAAGATAGTATACATAAATTATGTATACATATAGCCCACAAGACAAAAAAAAAAGTGGTTCAACCTGGATGATCCACAACTGTTTTGTTCTTGTTTTGTAATGGTTGTTCTGGAGTCCCTTGTTTGTTCTGAACAGCTAAACTGCCTAATATTATTCTGATTTTCTTTTGCATATTTAAACCCTTTCCAGCAGTGACTGTATGATAATGAGATCCATCTTTTCACACTCAGGACACCCGACGGACTCAAACACAACTATTACAAAAGCTGCAAACCTTCACTGATACTCCAGAAGTAAACATGATGCATTAAGATCCAGGCGGATAAACCTTTCAACAGGATGAAGATGTACCAAATTGTTCTCATTTTGTTTGAATATTACTATTTTTTTCATTTAGTTCTGCCCTTCGGAAGCAACAGAAGATAAACACATGTCTCCCAGAAGACAAATTAAGTACAAAATACCTTCATCTGCACATCAAGACGTTTACAGCCCTGTCTCCTAATGTATGTTTACTTCTGTATCAGTGAATGTGTGAAGCTTTTGTAATAGTTGTTCAAATACCTCAGCATCCAAAAATATTTGTCGACTTAAAATCTTAATGATCTGTAGAAAAACGTTTTCACAGCCCTAATGTATAATTGCATTTAGCTTATGTTTCTTCTCCAGGAGCTTCTGGTGTTGAGCCAGTCAGTGTGTCAGTGATGGAGGGAGATTCAGTCACTCTAAACACTGGTGTTCAAACAAACCAACAAGAAGATATTAAATGGTATTATAATGACACTCTCATTGCTCACATCAGGGGAAATCTCAGCGTTATCTGTACAGGTGTTCAGTGTAATGAAGATACTGAGAGATTCAGAGACAGACTGAAGCTGGATTATCAGACTGGATCTCTGACCATCACACACACCACAAACACACACTCTGGAGAATATACACTGAAGATCTTCAGCAACAGCAGCAGTGAAACAATCTTCAATGTTTCTGTTCAAGGCGAGTTATTTAATAACGTTTAAATGCAGATTATATATTTTTAAAACACATTGCTAATGTGTGTTTACAGGCATAGACCAAAATGTTCCTTTTCAGATTGAGAGTTAAGAAAGGGCTTATGCAAAGTCATGTTCACAGTTCTCTCATGTTGTGCAGTTTTTGTTTGTTTTCAGCGAAAGATCCTCCAGCATCTGTTGGTTTGTGTTTCAGGTGTTTCTGCTGCTGAAAGAGACGAAGTGAAGAGAAACAAAGGAGAATCTGTTAGTTTAGATCCTCCTGTAGCAAGAAAACCAAATGATGTG
The DNA here is from genome assembly GCA_030578255.1 of Tiaroga cobitis. Lineage (NCBI taxonomy): Eukaryota > Metazoa > Chordata > Actinopteri > Cypriniformes > Leuciscidae > Tiaroga > Tiaroga cobitis. The sequence continues at coordinate 25,792,368 of CM060612.1, forward strand.
ATGACGTGGTATTTTAATGATATTCTCATCGCTGAAATCACTGGAAATCCAAATAAAACCTGTACAGATGTTCAGTGTAAAGAGAGATTCAGAGACAGACTGAAGCTGGATCATCAGACTGGATCTCTGACCATCACACACACCAGAAACACAGACTCAGGAGAATATACACTACAGATGATCATCAACAACAGCAGCTTCAGCATCACTAGAGTGAAGAGATTCAATCTTACTGTCATTAGTGAGAATATCATTTAATTCAGTTATTCAATGCATTTTCCTTTGAGGAATGAAAAAAAAAAACAATTCAATATTTTTAAATCAATTCGGTAAATGTTGAGTTTTTGACTTTTTTTGAGCTTTGCCCAATAACACTTTGACTTAACTAAATACCTTGACTAATGCATAATATTAGTTTTCCAGTGAACGCTGCTGTTTCCTTTTGATACAGCTGATGATCAATATAGAAGGGTCTAACGGAAAAAAAATAGTAAGTACTGGATGGATTATCATTCACAATAATGTCTGTTTCTCTGTAGATGTTCCATATTCAGGTCTGTCATCAGGAGCTGTAGCAGGAATAGTTGTTGGTGGTGTTTTTGTTGGTGTTCTGCTGGTTTATATTGTTGCTGCTGCGGCGATTTACTACCGTCGCAAACAGAGACATACAGCAGTCCCACTGAATGTAAGTATTACATACAGCCGATTTAACAAGAAATAAGAGATTTACAGTGCATAAAAGAACAGTGGTATGATTACATTTGATTTTAATATATAATAATAAGTTTATTTTTAAATCATCAAAAAAACAAATAACTCCCAAACAATACAAAACAAAAAGTACTAATTTTTCAGAGGGCTAGTGTCTTAATGGTCAGTTCAAGAATTTTAGATGCGATATTGAAATCATAATACAATTTTGTATTACTGTATTACAAAAGGTTTGATGCAATTTAAGATATTGGGCTTCATTTATAAAACATGTGTAGCCACAGATTTGATCTTTGAGCATGTGTACGCTAAAATCCACACAGACGTTCATATTTATAAAAACGGTCTTTAAAGTGGAAAAGTGCTCAGCGCCACGTCAGGGTCTGAGCACACGTGTGTACTCTTTCTTCTGGCAGAGAGGCAGAAAACTGCAGGTATTTGGAAATATAATAAATCTTGCTGCTCACCGTTCTCAAATAAAAGTTTTTGATGTTGACTGGTGCTATTTTATATTTTAAGGACATTATTACAAGAGCCATTCAAATTCAAATTAGTTTCAAAGCCATTAAACTGTGCACAATTTTATTTATTTATTTTTTTCACATCTGGAAGAAACACCTACTTATTTTTGGCATATTCACATATTCACATTTGATAAACGCTAGTAAGATCAAATGTACAACGGTTTCTACGCAGCATTTTATAAATGAAGCCCATTTAATATTTAGGTAAAGAAAACCTCTGTACATTTCACAAACAACAGGAAAAAAGTAAATTCAAGTCTATATAGTATCAATTGTATTACTTTAAAAGTGACATATTATGCCACTTTTCACAAGATGTAATATAAATCTATGGTGTCCCCATAATGTGTCTGTGAAATTTCAGCTCAAAATATCCCACAGATCATTTATTATAGCTGGTCAAATTTGCACTTTTTGGGGTGTGAGCAAAAACGCCCCATTTTTGTGTGTCTCTTTAAATGCAAATTGCTCCCCGCCTCCGTGACTCAGGAAGAGGTTGCAACTTTTAGATGAACCTGGATGTTTCTGAATGGTTAGTGGAGACATTTGTGTAGTTGTGGTGGAGTTACATCGAATCATCTGGGGGATTTCCGTTGAAAATAAAATGAATCCACTGCTTGTCTCATCTGAGGCTGGGACTCTAGTGTTGTGTGCTCGTCTGTGCACTCAAACACAGAGCAGTTTACATGCTTTGCTCGAATTGCCATTACGTTAGAACTGGTTACACTGTTGTCACTTGCGAAAACCAAATGCTGGCGCTGTGGGTGGAAACGTGCAGATTAAGGGGAAGTAATATTATAATAAGATCCCCTTCCTACTTCAGAAGGGGTGCAGAATTTGATAGGCTTATTTTTGTACATGCTTGCAGAGAAAGGTTTACTGAGAGAAAAGTTTTTCACGGTTTCTGGGTTGGTAGATGCTCCGGAGACCCGATTATAGCACTTAAACACGGAAAAAGTCAGATTATCATGATATGTCACTTTTAACCGTCTGTGAATCTCTGTTTTCCTAGGATGATGGCTTGTGATAACTCACCGCGTGACCCGACTGACATTACTTTAAACAGGAGGATTCCTACAATCAGACTCAGACTGAGGCAGCCAATAAAACAATGTAACGTCATTTACAATTTTGATACTTTCATTGAAAGAGACACTGAAGAGAATTAGAAAATGATGGAGAGAAGATCAGCTGAAACTCTCATCGCTCACAGAGTAATTGTGTCTCGATTCCAGGATTTGAATAGTCAGTACCAATACCAGCCAAATTTCACTTATTACATACCAAATTTAAATATGACATCAAAAACGTATTTGATGTATTGTATTTTAGTGATTTAAATGATAAATTAAGAGAAACATACATTTCTGTGAAATACTATTGATATTTGAAATCAATACTAGAACCAAAACCTGCCTTGATTATCTTGGTGCAGCTTATTCATATTCATTTATTTTATTTTAAAGTTGGTGCATTAGAGTAGTTATGAAAATACTTGCTGTGATAATGTCAGGAGTAATAGTACAAACTTAACACAAATGTGTGTTTAAAACAATGCAATTTTTATAGCAATTAAATCATAGTATGTCTTCATATGTTTGGTCGATATCTTTATCTTCATTGTTAAAATGTGCAAAAATGAGTCACAATGAAATGGTCAAATTCAGATATTTTATGAGGTGCTGACTAGTTCTTTATTGTAATTTGTTGTCATGTGACTAGGAAGATGAAGAGACATGTTATTTGTTGTTATGTTTTTTTTAATCAGTTTTGGTCATGAATTATATTCAGTTGTGTTTGTCAAGCATCTTGTGTCTCTTTCAGTTCTATTGTGTTCAGCTGGGTTTTATGTGTGTGATTGTTTTTTAAACTCATGGCATTATTGTATTTGGCTGATATGAATATTATAACTGTTTGATGGAAATGATTTGGCCAGTGCCTTCAGCAAGCTGACTTTGGTTCTTTCTTTTGGCAATACGCTTGTTATTTTGTTCCTTTTTTGGATGGTGGATGGTGTCTTTTGTGCTCATTTAAATATGTAAATAGGCTCAATAGAGACTAATTTATTTTAAGTGTCAAACCAAATAAATGCTAAACTCCTCAAGCCTGTACCTCAGTTTTAACCATCAAGTAATAAGTGGAACCAAATGCTTTAGTATTATAACACTAAAGGTTTTTTAGTAAGAATAGGCAATATTTATAGACTATTTCTTTCGGTTTTCATTAACTTTACATCAGCCAAGGGGAAAAAGTGCCTTTAAACCCACAATGTTTTTTTAATTTCTGAAACAAGGAAATTAACTTGAAAAATCTTTGTGTTTATGTGATAAATATTATAAAAAAAGATATGATTTCATCATAACAACTGGAATTTATGTCTCCAAAATATTTTTGCCTGCAGTCAGAAATAATCGTGGACATTGAAAGTGAAATAATTTATAACCTGATGATTCACTGACAGTTATAGTGATTGTTACTTCATATGGTATCACACCACCAAACATTTCTGAAAAACTCATCTTACACTGTTTTAAAAAAGGTGTCTATAGTGGCCGTGTTGATTAATCCATGGTAAGGGAAACTATATTATCCAATTTCCTCTGTTAAAGATTGAGGTAGACAAAATTGAAGTTGCGATGTGATATTACTTTGGTCAGTGAGCCAATTGAGATGAGGTGTATGGAGATGTTAAAGCCTCTTGTACTTTAAGAGAGAATCAAAAGAGACCAGACAAAAGGCAACTGAGCAATATAAAAATATACCCACAAAATATATAGCCTATAGGCTACATCATTGAATGTTCTAGTAGATGTTAGCCAGCAAGCTTGCTAGTTAGTCTTGGCCTGTTCACACCAATAACAATAACTATGATACAGTCTAAAAAATAAAAATAATAGCATGCGTAATACGCTTGCTATTAGCTTACGCTAATAATAGCGTAAGCACGACTATAAATAAAGATGAATATATAGAGGGACAATGTCGTTGGGATCACTTTTTTTTTCCGAGCTGTTGAACGATAACACACTGACAGCCAATCAGAATCCATTCGAATTTAAGGGCTCGTGCATTTAAAATGACGGCGACATTGCGGAGAAGATAAATGGATCCATCACCATTTGACAAGTCAATAAGGATACCTTAAAGTAACACCAGGTAACTTTTGCTCTCGGGGTCCCCCTACAGTTGGGAAACAGTATTGTCCTCTACTACTGTCGTAAACTCTGTCATCCTACATGCACGTGCATTTGTTGATAACCATGATAGCCCTGAACACTGTAGAAGGAGGTCACATGCAGGTGTTCTGCTTGCGTCGCGTGTGAAATGTCTTCATCCCAGGCACAGTGGCATATATTTCAGCATGTCATATGAATATAATTTCATGGGTTTTATTTTTTTTTCTAACGACAAATGATCGCGATGATCACCTTTACAAGCCAGCGTCATTATAGTAGCCTAGTCTATTGGTTACCGTTTTACAGAATCTATATGATACTTCAATGCAATGTTTGAGTGGTAGATAATAACCATATATCGTCAATATTATAATATCAAGCTACCATAAATGAATCTGCAAATTTTACAAATCGATTTTGCATTATAGCTTGAGGCAAGACAAATAAACAAATATCACAGTTCGCTACTCTACTATCATTACTTGATTCATGAAGATAAACGGAGGATAAGATAGCTTCCGTAACATAGTCAGGCAGACAAAAAAAACAAAGAGATAGTATGCAAGCAATATACTTACTAGTCCAAAAGCATGACAGCGAAGTCCGCATCGGTCGGACACCCCTCCTCCTCCTTCAGCTCACGCCAGCGAGAAAACCCTGGCCCAATGTTGATCCTCGTTCTCCCTTTAACGCGATCATTTTCTCTTTTTCCTTTGCTCCGATAAAACCTTTGCTTTCTTGTTTTTCTGTGCTGCTTCGGCCATGACTATAACATTTGGCTCGCACGTCCGATTTTAAGGAAGTGGGGGTGGTGGTGGAAGTGACGTATATGCCGTAAAGTAGGGCTGTCGCGATAACCGCAATATTGTAGTACCGCGCTTCTGACAAGTCAACCGCAGAGGATTGCACGTAACCGCAACAACCGCGATATTCACAAGGCTATACCCTTCTTGTTTTGAACTTCATGCATGTGTATTGAATGTTGAACAAGTTCATAATGATAAAAAGACTGTTTATCTTGGTGATGTGTATCCTAGAGGCTTCACACAGACAGTGAATGAGAGAGATCGGCAGAGCGCGTGCGATTACCTGCGTCTGTCTTTGAAGTCGTGAAAATGTTGCCGTGTCAAAGGAAAACGAAATATTTGTCGTATCATCCTTTTAACGTTCACGTCACGGGTATTTCCAGAGCCGGATTAAATAAATGGACTACACTAGCCAGGCTGCATTTTTTGGGCCCCCTCCACCTTATTTATGAATTGAAATCTGAAACTTACCAAAGTTACTAATAAAAGTTAATTCACATTTAACATAGCCTAGTCTTTGGTTACAAATTGGTTGTTTGTATGCCAAAATAAGTCATGTGTTGTAAATTAAACAGTCTATCAAACTAATTTTTGATATTCATTATTTTTACGTCATTACACGGCTCTATTAAATGCTATTAAATTATCCTCATCTTATCCATTGGGAGTGTCATTGTTAAGGCAGTAGTACCAGTAAATAACCAATAGGTAAACTATGTAAACAGAGCAAATAAGTTTAACTTATTTGCTCTGTTTACATTTAATCAATACATTCAATTAAGATTTTCTGCAAAATGCAATAGCTTACAACATTTATAAATGTTGTAATTAAGAACAAGACAAACATGACCCCTTCACATTCATCAAAACCATTTAGAATCTGTCTAACAATAAATAATAATAAATATAAGGATGGAGGATTTAAACTATGGAAATCTAAAGGTATTCAGACTATTAAAGACTTGTATGGAATACTTCAAGAATTGTGTGATAAACACCAGATTCCCTCAAAACATTTTTAAAAAAATATTCACAGCTTAAAAGTTTTATGTCTTCCAGGCCTACAGATATTATGTACATTCCCAAACTGTCATTTATAGAGGAAATAATTGGAAAAAGAGGTGAAAAGGGCCAATTGTCAAAATGTTATAATTTAATAATGTTTAACTCTAAAGAGTCTGCTGTAGACAAATTAAACGCATGGAGGAAAGACATTCAAGATGAAATAGAGGAATTTGAATAGACTGAAGCATGTTTAAAGGCGCAAAAACAAATCATAAACACGCAGCTTAAATTATTACAGTATAAATGGTTGACAAGGGTTTATATAACACCTGAAAAACTCAATCATATGTCTAGCAATATTCCTGATATGTACAAAATGCCAAAATTATAAAGGAACTCTAATTCACTGTCTATGGGAATGTTCTGATATACAGAAGTTCTGGAAGGATGTCATAAACTGTTTGTCAGCAGGGCCTGCATTTCGTTTTGGAAAATGGAGGGGAAATCCCCCCTTAGGTGATTCTTTAATTTGAGGGGGGAGTTTAGACTTTTTTTTAATTAGGCCTACATTTATCTCCTAATGGGGTAATTTTGTTCTTAAGAATTTACGCAACACAAGGAAGCTTGATTTCAATCTTTGAATTAAATTGAAAAAAGTAGCACAAAAGTACAATAGAATAAAGATACCTATAAAGAGAAAAGATTTTGCTTAGGTCTGACACCAGTATGAAATAGTACTACAGAGACTGAATAAAGTAGGCCTAATCAAATGCAAAATAACACTGGGTAGTGTTTTAGTCCTGAGAACTAAATTAAATACATAGGATATTAATCCTGATTCCTTAAAATGAAAGCTATGTTTTGTTGTTTTGACAACCAAATTAACGACAGACCACGGCTGCTGTCACTGTAAGAGCTCGTGCACAGATCCTGTAGACACTAACATTATACGGTCACGTGCGATGTATGCTTATTGAAGACATAACCGACTGTGTTTAGAGGATACTCACCAAGACCGAAATTGACATAATTTTTGCATGTTTTTTACTGTTAGCGATATAATCCACGAAAAATAACTGTTGTCACCCGCAAGCTTGTGAGGCGGCTTGTATGTGTGCAGAAAAAAACATCTCTCAGACAGCGCGCAAAAACATCTCTCAGACAGCGCGCAAAAACATCTCTCAGACAGAGCGCAAGTATAGCCTACCGAATAGTTCAAGATCGCGTGAATGTTTAAACTGGTAAGACTTAAGACGTGAAAATGCCTGTAGTTACTCATGATGCAATGCTGGCCCATGCAAATTACAATTCCGTCTATCCCGACTCCGAAACGCGAGTGTATTATCGCCGCCTGAACGAGATAGGACATTTGTACATTTTTTTATTTTTGTCCCTCTGTCTGGGCCCCATCCCGCCAATCGGGCCCTAGGGACGTGCCTAGTTTGCCTTTGCCTTAATCCGGCTCTGGGTATTTCCCATAAATGCGCGTCAGCAGCAGCGCGAGGAAACCGCGGGGAAATAAAATCTCAAAGTTAAAAATAATTAACACTTTGTTTCATTACATCTCTTTTAATGAATCAGCTTTTTTGAAGGTGTTCGTTGAATGAAAGTCCGTTGTCATAACAATATGCGCGCTGAGTGAAAGCCTCTCAATGCGCATATTGACGCTGTTTAGTTTCGGTTACATTGGTTACTGAAAATGTCCTCGTTTTTGTCCACATCGTAAACTTTATTTATATAGCAACAAATACATATAAATGAAATAAATAAATGGCGGTAATACCGCATATCGCGCTATTGAGCCACTCAACATTACCGCAAGGGAAATTCCATAACCGCGACAGCCCTACCGTAAAGCAGTCGAATTTTGTAGTTCTCTTTGTTCGCTGGTTACTACCCGAAACCCGAAGTTTAAAAGTACGTTTAAAAACGCTACAGACCCCGTCAGGCTATGGCAGACGTGCCATTTAACCTAGGCTATTGTAAGTCGATGTACCATCACAAGAGACTTGGAAATATATTATGAATGTTGAAAAGTTACCTAGTGCTGCTTTAAAGAAAATATATGGAAAACAATCGGTCAACATTAATTCCAATCGATCATTGGAAATAATGTTGAGAACTATTAACGGAGATGAGATCATTATACCTGCTAGCAAACAATGTAACATTTTACATAGACCTGCCGCCTGGGCTATTATTCGAGCGATGGATCGATTAACATGGTCTTACTTCCTTTGAATTTTTAGTTGTGTTGTTTTTATTCCACTCCACTAGACACCCTAAATTCACTGTTCGATAACACAAGCTACATTCACTGGAAACATAGCATACTGAGGAAGCTGGTTACAACCGTGTAAAAGCAAAAAGAACAGCAAAGCCATGTGATGTACACACTTTGAAACCGTAGCGCGAGCTTAAACAGGTGATGTATCATGATGCAGGCAGTCTTTAGTCCAGCATAACATCTTCAACTATTACGTTTATTTTTCGTTGATCAACTTTGTTTTTCGTAAACATAGGGCTATTTTAATCTAAAGTGCTAAAAGTATTAGCTAGGGATGGGCGGATCGATCCTGTGGTATCGATAGATCGATATGCTCACGCTACTCAATTGGCATCGATTTCCTTAAAAAAAATATCGATATAAACTAAAAAAATATATATAATTGGGGGTGTATATCACTTCCAGCTGTTTTAGATTACTTCCTTAAAGGGATAATTCGGCCAAAAATGATATTTAACCCATGCATTACTCACCCTCAAGCCGTTCGAGATGCATATGTCAATCTTGTTTCAGACGAACACATTTTCAGTTATTTTAGAAAATGTCTTTTGAATTGCTTCACATTATATCCACTGAAGGGTCTGGGGTCCACCTCCTTCAAGTCCCAAAATGTGAATACATCCTTCACAAAAGTAATCCATCCGGCTCCAGGGGGATAAACGAAGGCCTTCTGAGGGTAATCCGTGCGGTTTTGTCCTAAAAATATACATATTTAAAACTTTATAAATGAAAATATCTGACTTCCGGCAACGATCGACGCGCGTTCACGGGTGACGGAAGTCGGCGTACGAGGTAAGACGTAGCGTAGGAACTGTTGTGACGTAGAACGAACGCGCCAGCGCAGCCAGAGAGCAGAGCAAAACAAAACACGAAAGCGCGTGAACGCACGCGCGTCGATCGTTGCCGGAAGTCAGATATTTTCATTTATAAAGTTTTAAATATGTATATTTTTAGGACAAAACCGCACGGATTACCCTCAGAAGGCCTTCGTTTATCCCCCTGGAGCCGGATGGATTACTTTTGTGAAGGATGTATGCACATTTTGGGACTTGAAGGAGGTGGACCCCATTGCCTCACATTATATCCACCGAAGGGTCTAAGACATTTTCTAAAATAACTGAAAATGTGTTCGTCTGAAACAAGACTGACATATGCATCTCGAACGGCTTGAAGGTGAGTAATGCATGGGTTAAATATCATTTTTGGCCGAACTATCCCTTTAAATTACTATGTGCCGCGACACCCCTGGCGGCATATTGAGCTGGCCCATGTCACGTGACAGGAGACGAGCGAATGAGTGATAGTGATGTTACGTATGACACTGAAGCTTCGATGTGCGTATCGCAAATGCGACGCAATTTCTATTGAAGCCCCGGATCGGGGTGTGTATTGGTTTCCCAGAGTCACGTGATCGATGACAAATGAAGCCTCACTTTCTGTCCAATCACGTGCGCGTTTCGCTTTGGGTGTCAGAAGGCTCGAACCCCAGATCTTACTTACGAGTCTTTGTTGGCTTAGTCTGGTTGATGGATTTGTGAGGAGAGTGCTGTACTTTGAAAGTTAATCAATACATTACATTTAAAGAATCAAAACTACTTATTCTTTTTTGTTGTTGTTGTGTTTTTTTGTTTTTTTTTTGTAAAATCTTTACACTTTTGGTGTTTTTTAGGTATTATTATTGTTATTTGTGGATAGGGTGGGCTTAGGGGAGAGGGGATAGGGTGTTGGTGTTTGGTGAAGGGTTTGTTTGGCAACAGACAAAAAAAGGAAGACTTCCCCATCTGGGAATATTTTGAGCTGATAGCTTCCAATGTATATAGTCTATGCATTTCTAAAAAAGAAGAAAAAACATTTATTTATTTATTATTAAAAATTTTACTTAGGCCTATTTTATTGTTGTATTTTATAATTGTTGACCGTTGGTGTGTCTTATGTTCAGTCAATGTACATGTACAGTCACTCCCAATCATTTTTTTTTGTTCTCCTCACACTTCTGAGGTGGAAGTGCTGTAGACCAGCACAAACAAAGCTCAAATGCCACTTCTGATGCGATCATAGAAGTGGATAAATACCTTACAGAGACAAACATACAAAGAGCTGAAGATCCACTTGATTAAATACCGGAAAATGCAGAAACTGTCTACCCCCATCTATATACAGTACATTGGCATTACAGTTTCCTTGTACCCCGGCCTCCTCTGTGAAAGAGTGTTCTCTAAGGCTGGGGAAGTACTGTCTAAGAGGAGAAATAGACTCCAACCACTGATCTATATAGAATGACTGGATAGCTCATGACGTCATAAACAGTGAAGCCACCGCGCCGCCATATTGTGATTCCCTAGTGAGCTCACGCGTTCTATTGAATCAATAGGAAATTGTATGATTTGACTAAGAAAACATTGCATAACGAGACACCGTCTTTAAATCTAAAGTCTCCCTGAACAGTCTTACAACGCAAACATCCTAAGCATTTATAAATGGGTATTTGTTTAAAGTCGGAAATTATTCCTGCTTACTAAAAATTAAGTATATGTGAATTGTGAACTTAAAATTTAGCTCTTTCTGATTGTGTTTTACAGATAGATCAGTAGTCTGTTCAAGTATTTGATTAGTTAGCAAGAACATGTCCAGGAAATGCATAATACAAATTGTTTGGGTTATTGTATTCCTGTTTCACCTCTTATTTACCCCTTATTTACACTGCACACGTCTGCGGCGCCACACGGCTAGCTACCGGAGCTGATCGCGCCCACAAATCGGCAAATCACGTGGAAATGCTCCTGGTGTGAGTTGACACCGCGTGAAGGTAGGAATAAAACATTGTCGGAGCCGTAATGCGCCGCAGATGTGTGCAGTGTAAATAAGGGGTTTACACATAGCATAGGCCTACTCTGTTTGCAGTGCATGTTTTTTTTACCATACCCATGTCAACCAGCGGCGGCGCCAGGGGGGGTCTTGGGGGGTCTCAAGACCCTCCCAAAAAATGCTTTGACCCCCCATTTGACCCCCCCACCCCCTACCTGATTAAAAAATATATATCCGGGATAAATATTTAAAAATGTCTTCAAACTACGCAGAACAATAATAATTGATAATTTATTCGACATACAAAATATATAAACATAAGAATCACGTTCCCTCTAAGCTGCGCGCGTGCGCGGTCGTGCACTTCTGATGCCGCGGCCGCGCAGAAAAGAATAATATGCCACGCAGAGGACTGACGCGAAATGTGTGGGGAAATCCATTTGTAACAAGTGCCCTCAATGTGGGTTGGAGCAATGGACCAGTTTCTAGGTTAGTAGAGAACAGAATAAATTCCTGGTAGTAAATAAATCACACCACAAGTAAGGAAGATTTCTCAAGAAAATTATATTGTGATTGGACAGACCTATAAACAACATAAATCAGATCTTAAAAATAAAACAATAAAATATATACCAAAAGAAATAATTCTCAGTGTTGTCTCTGGTTTTTGTCTCTTATTCTCTTTAAGTTGTATTTCTTTTTTTTCCTTTTACAATTTAATCTATATTATTTTCTTTATCTCTGTTCAGACATAGATTATAGCACAATTCTTATTTGATTTCACCTTACTTTGGAAACTTCTAGATTTACGTATCTTTAATTTAGAATTAAAGGGTTTCACTCTATTTAAATCTAGTATTTAACCTTCTATATTGTTTTGACAAACCAAATAATTTCTCAAACAAAACAATACAATATCAGATAACCACAATTCAATTTCAATTTAAACTCAGATCACATGAAATGATAAAAGGAAAAACAAACGAAACCAAAATTCACATCTGTCTCACATTCAATAGTATTCAATGAACAATACCCGTATTAGAACTATTTGTATAAATTGTCTTCTGAATATTATCCAGAAAGTGCTTTAATAAAGTCCCGTGGGTGAGTGAAATCAGTTCAATCCTACCAGTTCAGGGTGGAAAAAGAATGTCTTCCCGCTTGGCAAAAAGGTGATGTCGATAATGCAACGAAAAGGTCCTCGTATACAACAAAAAGTCTCGTCCCAGGCTCAGATATCAGCATTCAACGATATGGGTGGCTCGCCATCTCAAATCCATGAGAGAAATTTCCATCTCAAACAATAAACCTGACCAAATCCTGAGTTTTCACAGTTTGTTAAACACTTCAGATTTCCGAGAAGATTCACAATCGTCTAACATCCACGATTAAATCAGCAATCATCACTCTTTTTAATCCCGTCTGCATCAATCTCATCTCGTGTTCGGCGCGTCTCTCACACTTCCGCAAATCATCAGCTTACGTCATACACAAACGTGCGTGACTTACGTGTAATACGTCACATGTTCTGTGCTCAATTATTATACTTATTATTTTTATTTAGGAATAGTTAATTCAAAATGTTTATTAATAGATCGTTTCAACTTTTTAATGAAAACTATAATTATTAGAATATACAATTATATTGTTTATTTATTTATTTATTTTGCACCACATTTAACATGGGTTACACCAGGGGCGTCACTAGGCCCTTTTTAGGGGGGCTTCAGCCCCCCTAAATTTATGCCTAGCCCCCCTAAAAATTTGTGATGAATATGCTACACAAATTCGTGTTCGCTTCAGTCTAGTTTTAATCAGATTCAGCGCGTTCTTCATCTTAAATCCAAAGTGGCGCCGAGCAGAGAGCGCGTCAAAAAGAGAGAAAAGTGTGTGTGTGTGTTCATCTGAACCCATTGGTCTATCACTGCTCGTCAATGTCAGAATATTTGAGATGACCAATCAAATCAAAGTAGGCGGGCTTTACATTCACAGACGCTGAGCGCGAATTTTAGCAGCACAACTCGACGCTTCAGTGCACGGGCAAGTGCGAGATAAAATGTAAGTAGCTTAACTTATAACGTTATATATTTGACAGTTTTTTGAGGTCATTAAAGTTAAACGAATGACAAAAAATAATCAGGAAAACTAATATAGTTTTGTCTAAATTCGCCCTTTTGAACTGAAATTAGGCAGCCTAATGTAATCATTCGTTTACTGTCATTGTGAGTGGACAAAAAACATTAACAAAGCCGTTTTCATCCTGTCAGGATTAATAATGAATGTGTACATATTGAAAATATACCTAATACAAATAGCCTTTAGTAAATTTTAAAAAAAAAGCTCAGCTTTAGGAGGAGAAGAGAACGGGCAAGATGAGGAGACTGAAAAAAAAGAAAGGAAGATGGAGATGAGGAGAGAGCAGGTATTGACAAATAGTCTACTGACATAGTTTTAAAGCTATTTCTTATCCTTTTTTGGTCTTCAAACGTCTTGAAATGCACATTTCAGAGATTAAAAAATGTAACCCCCAAACCTCCACCTCAAATGCAGGACCTCTTTGATTATAAAGCCCTGTCTACAGCCCTGTATTAGGCATCAGAATCAGAAAGAGCTTTATCCCAAGTGTGCTTGCACACACAAGAAATTGGTTTTGGTGCTGATGCTTCCAGTGCACATATACAAATATGTGATAAGGCATAAGATCAATAATGAATGTGTAGCCTTTAATGTGAATTAATTTTATAAACTTAGTTACCTTTCCTAGTTTTCAGTAAATAAACACGTCTGAGAAAATGATTCATAGGCAAAATTAACCAGTTGACCCCCAAAGAGAAAAAGAGTGTGATGCTGATGAGGAGAGAAAAATAATCAGCTGCCAACTGAAATGGTTTTATCCCAAAAAAAATTGCCTTCAAAACATCTTAAAATGCACATAATAGTTCAGAGAATTAAAAATTTTCTCGGGGAAACCCCGAACCCCCCGTAACTAGCACAACTCGAAGTCAGGACTACCGTACAGTGATTATAAAACCCTGCAATTGCATGGTAATGAAAGTGAGCATTAGACCCTAAATTAAACTTTTACCTTTTTTTTTTTTTTTTTTTTTAATCATACCCTCATTGGGGCCTTAGCCCCCCTAAAAGGAAAATCCTAGAATCGCCCCTGGGTTACACATTTGATTGTATGTGAGAAATAATTCCATTGCTCAAACTGGTGAGTGCAGTTTACAGGTCTCATAGAAAGAGAACGATGTGAGCGCGTGTGATTGGCAGTGAGTCGTGTGTGCGGACCAAATATCTCAATACGAGAGGCGACGAGAAACGCAAAGACATGTGAAATAAAATCATAATATCATGTTTTAAATTAGAGTGGTTTGATTAAAGTGGTGGAAATAACGGATGATGGACACAGAACGGTAACAATTACACACACCCGCGTGCAAGCTCAAAATACATCATTAGTTTACATAGATTTAAATAGTTTCAGGCATGGTTAGATTAGGCTACTATAAAAGAGTTCACATATTCACTTTTCTTGAAAATATTTAGCTATTAGATCTAGCTATTTACAGCAAATGCTTCAGTTTTGTTTTCATATTATAATAATATAATATGAAAACAAATTGAAGCATTTCATTTTAAACTGATATATTATATCACTTCAAATAATTCAATTCATTTTTTTATATTATATTAGGCCCTTTATTTTATTATATTATAAGCCTAAATAAAGAATCTCACAAGGGTATTGTTTAGGGCTCATTGCCATTAAAAAGTTTGAAACCCCCTGCTAAAGAAAATATAGGCTAGGAAATTCATAAGCTATAAACAATCATTTAACTTTGATGGTTTAATGCTGCCTGTACAATTAATTGACTGTACAAAAACACTTTATGGTTTTCCTAAACCATCTCAGTGTAACAGCTTAATTTTCTTTCATAATATATTATATTATTGTAAAGAATTGAACTGTCCTGCAGAAGATTTTGTAAATAATTTTTCATAGGATTTCTTAGTAAAGACTGGAAACAGAGGACACCGAGGAATTGGAGGATGAGGAGGATACTATTTTGTAAATATGTTTTCTGTCATGGGTGTGGCTATGGCAATTAAAGTTCGAGCATATTGTTTGCAAACTGCAATTGATTAAATAATTAAAAACAAAGTAGTTGATATGCTTTGTTGTTTTTGTTGTTAAGTAGCAGAAATATGCAGTTATTAGCCGTGTCCACTGTATTTTTTGTTGGTTTTCATGAGACCCCCCTTGAAATAACCAGGACCCCCCATTGCCCCCCCAATCAAAATTGTCTGGAGCCGCCACTGATGTCAACAGGTTGGAGCTTTCACTGCACGCGGATGCCCGTCCAAGTGCGGTGCGGTGCGTGCAGAGATCGTTTGTGCTGCAGGCGCTGAATTAAAGTGACAGCGCATGATTCGTGGTCAAAATGAACACGGATTGACATGAAAATATGAAATAAATGCATTTAATAAAATTTGTGAGAAGTAATGCATTGAATAATACGTTTATTGGGTTTAAACTTGAATACGTCTGTGAAAGAATGTAGGAAAGAACATAGCAGGCTATACATTTTATTTAAACAACACGGAAATAGCGACAATTGTGCATATAAATTACTATATATGGGCTTAAAGTACAACCTGTGAGCAGTTTTTCAAGATCCTTTTGTGATCTTCGTTTTACACTTATTGATGCACAGCGAGTCAGTCATCTTAAAAGTGCCGTCGGAGCTACCGATCTCTGCATAACGGCCGTTGGAGCCCTCTGCTGGTAGGGAATCGTAAGATGGCCGCTCGAACACTTCCGGTGGCTTCACTGCCTGGTGGCAGTTTAGAACGTCATGAGCTATCCAGTCATTATATAGATCAGTGACTCCAACACTGTGAAACAGCTTTTATTTCTTTATAAAAATAATTAAAAACTTTATCACCTTTCTGTCATTCCTACAGTTACATAAGCACTTTCACTGCCAAGAGTCATAAGCACATGTGTGTGTGCACACAATGTCAATGTCCTTATTCACTGTGTGTATGTGTAGAGAGAGAGATAGGCCTACTTTAGATCTTATTGAATCATATAAGCCCATTTTATATTTTATTGTCACACTTTAATGGGTAAAGGAATTTATTTAATGGACAAATCAAACAGAAACGTGTAAGGCTTTTATTTGATCACATAACATTGAAACTATGGAGTGTGTTGTGGATGCTTCATCTGCTTCTTACACAGGCTTCTGGCTGCTTTATTTTAAATAAGCACCAGGTGGCGCTGTTCTCGACACTCGCGAAGCTTTGAATCTTTTCCCGGAACAGTCAGGGGAAAGCCTCATTGCTTCATGAGGCTTCATTTCCCCATCCCTAATGAGTGACACAGCCGACGATTACCACACACACACACACACACACACACACACACACACACACACACACACACATATAATATTATGGCAGACAAAAAACTAAGCGTGGTGTTGATGTATTAGTTGTTGTTGTTTTTTTACCATTTTTTCCCCCTTTTAGCTTTTTCTACCAAGATTGG
Source organism: Tiaroga cobitis (assembly GCA_030578255.1). Lineage (NCBI taxonomy): Eukaryota > Metazoa > Chordata > Actinopteri > Cypriniformes > Leuciscidae > Tiaroga > Tiaroga cobitis. The sequence continues at coordinate 25,809,242 of CM060612.1, forward strand.
TCTTTTTTCTTTATTTTTTGAGAAATAAGAAAAGTGGAAATGTTGCAAATTTAATGAAAAATACATTCCAAGTGCATTAATGCACACAGTATATATTATAGACTAAACACATTTAAAATACATGAACAAATAATTTTTGGACAAGTTACTTGAGTTGAAATTAAAGTGAATTACTTTCCATGTTTTCCATTAAAATTATTATTTTATTTAGTATATTAGTCAATACATCAAAATAAATTTCATTTAATAACTTATAACTTTAATAACTTTAAAACACTATAAAATCATAATTATTTAAAATGTATGTTTAAGTAAAACTTAAGTAGACATGCACTTAAGTGTGTTTAGAAATATTGTGAGGAAAGTGTACTTACTTTAAGTTAAGCTTAATTAGATATTATTACAAAGTGCATTTGTAAAAAGTGCACCTAAGTGTGTTTAGAAATATGATCATGAAAGTGTACTTTCTTTAAGTAAAACTTAATTAGACATTATTACAAAGTGCATTTTTAAAAAGTACACTTAAGTGTGTTTAGAAATATTGTCATGAAAGTGTACTTACTTTAAGTTAAACTTAATTACATATTATTACAAAGTGCATTTTTAAAAGTGCACTTAAGTGTGTTTATAAATATTGTGATGAAAGTGTACTTACTTTAAGTTAAACTTAATTAGATATTATTACAAAGTGCATTTGTAAAACGTGCACTTAAGTGAGTTAATAAATATTGTCATTAAAGTGTATTCCCTTTAAGTACACTTAAGTGGTCTTTAATTTTAATTATATTATATTATCTGCAAGTACACTTTTCAAAAAGTATACTTTTATGAGTTTAAGCACACAAAAAGTACGCTTTCAATACAATTAAGCACACTTCTTTTTCACAAGGGCTTTCATCAGAAAACACATTCCAGTAGCTAGACTGAAACCAAAACCAGCTAAACCTCTAAAGTTGGGGAAACATTCAGGTTTTATTCTGTTCAGTGCCTGTAACTGGACTCATATGATACAGTCTGTGTTAAATGTTGCTGCGTTAAACCTGTGAAATACTTGTGGAGGAGTGTTACAGCCATAATAACACACAAATGTGTGTATACTTCATAAAACAATGCAATTAAACTTGTAAATCATACATTAGGTATATAGATATTTATCTTCATGGTTGAAATGTGCAAAAATGAAGTTCACCTGAAGTTGTGAACAAACATCTGTGACATTTTATGAGGTGCTGATTCATGCTTTCATTTTGTCTGTTGTCATGTGAGATGAAGACCTGTCGTGTTATTTAACTTTTTCTCCATCTCATGTCTCTTTCAGTTCTATAGAGCTGTGATTGTCAAGTTTTTTGTTTTTGTTTTGTTTTAATTTTAAACTCATGGAATTATTGTATTTTGCTGATGTGTTTGTTAGAATATTTTTATATTAATTTAATACTGTTTTTCCAGTCTAGCCTTCAGCTTTAATCTTGCAGTAGGCCTTCTTTCTTTGGCAGCTATCTTAATCCCTTGTTCCTATTTTTGGCTTTTTCTTTTTGTCTGGTGCTCAATGTAAATATATAACCCGACCCAGGGCCGGCTCTAGCCCTTTGGTTGCCCTAGGCGAGATTGATTTTTAGATTTTTTTTGCACTGAAAAATACAGGAAACTTTCATAAGTTTTGTACTAATTTCTATACTAATAGAAAGAGTATTTTTCTAAACTTCAAATTAAAGATGTGATTGGGCCAGCCCAGTGTCAATCAAGAAAACAACCAATGGGCCGCTGATCTACGCGTTTCATGCGGTGTCAGAAAAAAAGCTAACGCTGACTTTTTTTGACCAATGCATTACACCAGCACTAACCCAGCGCCGCCGATTAAGCAAAACAAAACAAAACAAAACGAATGGGCTATTTCTATTTTAGCCCCCGGGCGCTTTTTTTGCTTTATCCATCTTTTTGAGGGCGCCTCCTCCTCATAAATCTTATGAGGGTGCCTACTCCGCTACACATACCGGTATACCCACTTTTTGCGCCACTGGCAGGCTTATGTGCCGGCACGGGGCTCAGCCCCGGAGAGCCCCGGCCCAATTTAACTGGCATATAAAAAAAAATAAAAAATAAAAAAAAATAAAAAAAAAATATAAAAAAAATATGCATGCTATTTTTGTTGCTTGTATATATATATATATATATATATATTTTTTTTTTATTGTGATCAATAGATTCGTTGCTGAGAACCATGTGAGAGATGTGCCCTAGCAATATATGCATGAATATATATACATGCTATTTGGTGCCTGTGTCTTTTGTTTTTGTTCTTTACTGTGATTTATAGTTTTAGTACTGGGAACCGTGTGAGAGGCGTGTCTTAGTAATTACCTGTGTAGACCTTCAACACCTGTATGATTACTTGCACCTGTGTTTGTTTCTACTAGTGTGTCTTTGTTATTATAAGATCAGTTTTCTATCTGCTTCACTATGCCCTGAAGAAGGCTCCATGCCGCTACGCGTGGTTGTTTTAAAATTGTCCGTTTAGGACATGTCAGTTTTCCAATAAAGACATTTTAATTAAGGAGTGCCTTGGTCATCAGAGATTTCTTTTCTCTACACTGTTTCTAAAAATATATGATTTACTCATAACAACTGGAATTTATGTCTCCAAAATATGTTTGCATTTAGTCAGCAATAATCGTGGACATTGAATCATCAGGTTATACATTATTTCACTTTCACCAACAGTTATAGGGATTGCTTCTGTAAAACTGATCATATATCACACCAACAAACATTCCTGAAAAAAAAAAACATATCTTGACTTACACTGTTTTAAAAAAAAAGGTGTCTGTAGTGGCAGTGTTGATTAAACCATGGTAAGGGAAACTAAATGATCCAATTTCCTCTGCTAAAGATTGACAAAAATGTAAGTTGCAATGTGAGATTACTTTGGTCAGTGAGATAATTGAGATGAGGTGTATAGAGATGTTAAAGCCTCTTGTACTTCAAGAGAGAATCTGTTAGAATGATAAAAGAGACCAGAAAAAAGGCAACTGAGCAATATAAAAATATACCCACAAAATATAGGCTACATAATTGAATGTTCTAGTAGATGTTAGCCAGCAAGCTTAGTTAGTCTTAGCCTCTTAAGGCTTGTTCACGCCAATAACTATAATTCTATAGTTTTCAAAATAAATAAAAAGCAGAGTCAGCACGACTACAAATAAAGATGAAGATATAGAGGAACAATATTGTTGGGATCACTTTCAGATTGTTTTCCCTACCTGTTGAACGATAACATGCTGACAGACAATCAGAATCCATTCGAATGTAAGGGCTCGTGCATTTAAAATGACGGCGACATTGCGGATAATTTAAATGGATCCACCATCATTTGACTAGTCTAACCCCCTTTCAAGGATAGCTCAAAGAAAATATATGGAAAACAGCGGTCATAGCTACCATTGGAATTAATGTTGAGAATTTTTTAACAGAGATGAGATCATTATACCAGCTAGCAAACAATGTAACATTTTACATAGGCCTGTGTTATTACAGCGGTTGATCGATTAACATGGTCTTACTTCCTTTGAATTTTCATTTGTGTTGTTAATTCCACTCCACTCAACTAGACTAGACAACCTAAATTCACTGTTAGATCAGATCGATAATAGATTAACTGGAATCATAGCATACGGAGGAGATATGCTGGTTACAGCCGTGCAAATGCAACAAGAACAGCAAAACATGTCGTGTTGTAGCCTACACACTTTGAAACCGTAGCGCGAGCTTAAACAGGTGTATCATGCAGGCATAGTCCAACATAAAATCTTCAACTATTACGTTTAATTTTCGTTGATCAACGTTGAGTTCGTAAACATAGGGCTATTTTAATCTAAAGTGCTTAAATAAATGTTAATTGGCATAAATAACATTTCTCGGGCTAAGTGGAGAGGCGCACACTGGTCACCAGAGGGCGCACTTGCTATGAAAAACCCTCTCGTTCGGCTGCTTCCTAGTGATGCTGTCAATCATACAGCCTAATTTTTCCTCCCATCTCCTATTTCTTTCCCCATTAACATCCGTATACCATAAAAAAATAAAAAAAATAGAACAAAATATCTTCTAAGTTTGTATAGGTTCCCACTAGGGTGAATGACTTTCTACAGGTCAGATGTGCCCAAAACCTTTAAAATGTGCATGTTGGATATGCACTGATATATTTCACATTATTGTGGGAAAATCAAACCATAAATATTAAATAAAAACATGAAATTGTGATATTTGAGTCGTAATCACGCAGTAGGCCTACACAGAACACGAGGCACAGAATTACAAATATTGCACACTTCTGATTTTATAAAATTTAAATATATTTTATCATCTGTGAAAGAAGCCTTCAAAACAAATTATAAATACACATATTTTATTCGTATTAACTGTAAGCGTTTCGCCCCCGTCACTGAGAGGAAAGAGAAGGGAATCTGAATCTCATCTTGTGCTTCATTCAGTTTGTCTCAGAGGATTCAAAATAATTTGTGCACCAAAATCATAATTCGCAATTGCTTTTAAACAGTCGGTCAAATCAAACGAGCGGTCGCACTTTAACTGAGCGTCAGAATGTCTTGTGAAATGGAATAAAGCAGGCCTTGCTTGAAAGTGCAGATTGAAGATACAGCTGGGAGATGTTATAATGAATCATCTCTGACTTCTATAATCTCTCCAATCTTCACGTGAGAGGGAGAAATGTGTTCCTATTTCTCAAGATAACTCCATTGAGCAGAGCTCCTATCAAACTTTTCAATCTGTAAATATAATACATTTAGTGGGACATCTCATTTACATTAATTTCTGTCCCTGAAACTTCTCCAGTGGCAAAACCTTCCGATGAAAAGCTTAAGTGTGTGATTTAAGGAGGTGATCTCTATGATTCACCCCAACATGAGTGAAACTGTAATAAACATGACATCACATTAACAGATCAGGTTTCCCTGGTTGACATTCACGTGAATCAGATATTGAGAGGAATTTTTATCTTCTTATCTCTGTTTTGGCAATTTGGAATCTAAGTAAGCTGTCATACAAAGGTACAGCTCCATATAAATACAAATACTGTATGATACATTTTTGACAGCTTACAGTTTCTTTCTAATGCATTTCTGCATGCCATGTTTAGATTATTTCCATTAAAGTAGGATCAAAATAAATGTGCACGTTCACTGTCTAGGTGTGTTTAACAGATAAGGTAATCTACCAACAACAAACAAGCAAGCTCACTGTTCAGTTCTCAAATATTCCCTTTGGCTCCATTCCACTGCAGTCTGACGCAACGATAGTGAACCAAGTGAACCAAGGATACATATAGTACCTCGATATTTAGTTTATTTTTCATGTCCACACATTGAGATCAACAAATCACTGATAAACCAACATTTATGAACATAATTGTTTTATGGCTTAGAGTCAGATTTCTGTGTATGAAGTGCGAGTGGTTTTCAAACTGTGGTAAATCACACCACTGTAGAAAAAAAAACATTTGATATGTGCATTTTATTTTACCATGTTCTACATCTCATTTCAGGACTACAATTGCTTTGCTTGTCTAATCATTAGACCTCGAACCCTTTAACCCATACCTCAGGCCTTTAGTGACCCGGGACGTTATTCACTACCCTCCACCTCATTCATTTTTTGTAAAAGTCAGAAATCAACCTTTTTAGTATTCATCAATTAATTATGAAATGATAAAAGACTGCCCCATTATTTTTGTGTACCCGAGGTGTATAAGTATATATTTTTATGCACAACAATAATTTAATCTTTGATGACTGAATAAGTGCAATTCGCCTTTATGTCACAAGGTGGCAATGTTTGAAACACAATGATGAAGTGACGTTTCACTCATAGTTTCCGCAGGCAGAAAACAAAAGAATAGGAAGTATCATCAGCAAAACTTTAAATGGCTCTCAACGATTTACAGTGCAAGTACTGAACGCAGTCAAATACTGTCACTGTCACTTGATGGTGGATCTGGTGAAGCTGTCAGCGATCCAAATATTAATTTTAAAGACGTTGAAAGTGATAGTTTTGAGAATATGTTTGAGATGGCGAATATGAGCTAGATGTTGAATGTACTGGGAAATGAGCTCTGATGAGGGCAGTGATGATGGTATAAAACATTTGTTCAAATCAAACCCTTCCAAGCTCCAAAAGGCAACAAAATATGCTTTATTTTATTCTTCTGTAAATGTTACTCGAATATCTGGAGAGTTTTTTTTTTTTTATTATTGTGACCGGTAGAGATCCAGAGATATAGATCCGGGTTGCTAATGAGCAGTATATGTAATAATGATTGGTGAAATATTCATGCATTTACAGGTTAAGGCATTGCCCACTACCTTACATTGACTGTGCACAGCAAGAATACACGATGTGATAACGTGTGTCACAGAACAGAAGGATGCAGACAGGTAAGAGTTCAAACACAGATAACAGGAATGCAGACTGGTGGTATGATGGATGAAGAACAGATAAAGTAAGACTTAGGGTTCCACAGCACAGGTAAGTACAGGTAATCGGTCTTTCAGGGATACTTCAGGATTTAGCATTAAGCTTTGTATTAGTAGAAAACCTGTATTATTTTCAAATTACCGTGCTTTCCACCCTCATATCCCCCTGAGACGAGAGATCTATGTGTTTTTTGTCTGGAAAAAATCCTCCGATGACACAAAAATCGTCATTTTGTGGAGGATTTTTTGGCCAAAAGACTACAGCCAGTAGTAGGGGCTGTCCCGCATGTTCTCAACCCGCCCTTAGAGGGTGGGATCTCATGGATCTCACTCACACAGAATGTACACACAGTGTCGGCCATCTTTTTTGGAAGCTAAGCTAGCAGGCTCTTGTTCTGTTCTGCTCGCCACAGTAAACATGACTCGTGCCGTTCTCCCGCGGCCCTCAGTCTCGTCCTGCTCGCCACAGTAAACATGACTCGCGCCGTTCTCCCGCGGCCCTCAGTCTCGTCCTGCTCGCCACAGTAAACATGACTCGTGCCGTTCTCCCGCGGCCCTCAGTCTCGTCCTGCTCGCCACAGTAAACATGACTCGTGCCGTTCTCCCGCGGCCCTCAGTCTCGTCCTGCTCGCCACAGTAAACATGACTCGTGCCGTTCTCCCGCGGCCCTCACTCGTCCTGCTCGCCACAGTAAACATGACTCGCGCCGTTCTCCCGCGGCCCTCACTCGTCCTGCTCGCCACAGTAAACATGACTCGTGCCGTTCTCCCGCGGCCCTCAGTCTCGTCCTGCTCGCCACAGTAAACATGACTCGCGCCGTTCTCCCGCGGCCCTCAGTCTCGTCCTGCTCGCCACAGTAAACATGACTCGCGCCGTTCTCCCGCGGCCCTCAGTCCCGTCCTGCTCGCCACAGTAAACATGACTCGCGCCGTTCTCCCGCGGCCCTCACTCGTCCTGCTCGCCACAGTAAACATGACTCGCGCCGTTCTCCCGCGGCCCTCAGTCTCGTCCTGCTCGCCACAGTAAACATGACTCGTGCCGTTCTCCCGCGGCCCTCAGTCTCGTCCTGCTCGCCACAGTAAACATGACTCGCGCCGTTCTCCCGCGGCCCTCAGTCTCGTCCTGCTCGCCACAGTAAACATGACTCGCGCCGTTCTCCCGCGGCCCTCAGTCTCGTCCTGCTCGCCACAGTAAACATGACTCGCGCCGTTCTCCCGCGGCCCTCACTCGTCCTGCTCGCCACAGTAAACATGACTCGCGCCGTTCTCCCACGGCCCTCAGTCTCGTCCTGCTCGCCACAGTAAACATGACTCGTGCCGTTCTCCCGCGGCCCTCAGTCTCGTCCTGCTCGCCACAGTAAACATGACTCGCGCCGTTCTCCCGCGGCCCTCAGTCTCGTCCTGCTCGCCACAGTAAACATGACTCGCGCCGTTCTCCCGCGGCCCTCACTCGTCCTGCTCGCCACAGTAAACATGACTCGCGCCGTTCTCCCGCGGCCCTCAGTCTCGTCCTGCTCGCCACAGTAAACATGACTCGTGCCGTTCTCCCGCGGCCCTCAGTCTCGTCCTGCTCGCCACAGTAAACATGACTCGCGCCGTTCTCCCGCGGCCCTCAGTCTCGTCCTGCTCGCCACAGTAAACATGACTCGCGCCGTTCTCCCGCGGCCCTCAGTCTCGTCCTGCTCGCCACAGTAAACATGACTCGCGCCGTTCTCCCGCGGCCCTCACTCGTCCTGCTCGCCACAGTAAACATGACTCGCGCCGTTCTCCCGCGGCCCTCAGTCTCGTCCTGCTCGCCACAGTAAACATGACTCGCGCCGTTCTCCCGCGGCCCTCACTCGTCCTGCTCGCCACAGTAAACATGACTCGCGCCGTTCTCCCACGGCCCTCAGTCTCGTCCTGCTCGCCACAGTAAACATGACTCGTGCCGTTCTCCCGCGGCCCTCAGTCTCGTCCTGCTCGCCACAGTAAACATGACTCGCGCCGTTCTCCCGCGGCCCTCAGTCTCGTCCTGCTCGCCACAGTAAACATGACTCGCGCCGTTCTCCCGCGGCCCTCAGTCTCGTCCTGCTCGCCACAGTAAACATGACTCGCGCCGTTCTCCCGCGGCCCTCACTCGTCCTGCTCGCCACAGTAAACATGACTCGCGCCGTTCTCCCGCGGCCCTCAGTCTCGTCCTGCTCGCCACAGTAAACATAATGAATGGCGACTGTAGGAAAAAAAGCCGAATCCCGGACATTTTGGGCGATCTCGAAACACATTTTCTCATCATGGAGACTGGTAGCCTAGACTTGTTGTTTAACTACTGCGCTCTGTTACCGGTAGGCGTGGCCTCCTAGGGCAGCGAAGCAAGTGCATTCTGGGAGTTGTTGTCTTTCATCCACATAAGCCAAAAATAAATTTTCTGGCTTTTCTCAGTCTAGAAAGCTCCAAATTCTAAAATAATTTCACATTTCTTCTACATAAATGACCCATTTTAAATACACATTCCTCTTTCCAGTGGTGAAGTATCCCTTTAATAAATAAGAAGCAAATATAGCAGACAATATAATCATGACATGGAGGCGCCGGCGTGGTCACGCATTGCACGTAAACTGATGCGCATCTCAATATAAATTAACCGAAACTAAGCTTTTGCCTCACAGACATGAGAAATATATAGGGTGCTTGAAATGTCTTTAACGAAACAATTCAAAACGAAAAGAAATAGGCACCTCTCTGATTATATAATATATTATGTGTGTTTCTCTCTAGGCGCCTTCACTGGAGATGGCGATCGTCACGATCACATCGAGAAGAGGTGGATTAATTGTGTGAAGAGCCCCCTTGATGGAGAGCCAGGGCTGGACTGGGACAAAAAAAATCAGCCCTGGCATTTTGGCCCAGACTGGTCCACTATATGATCATAAACACCACCCATCTTTGCACGTCCTTAAATATATGCATACCAACTCCTATTCCTTAAAACCACTAATGCCATGTTATGAGTGAGTATAGGAACGAGTGAGAGTCAACAGATGAAATAAGTAAAACTATAAGTGAACTAGTCCACAGTGATGAAAACAAGCTATAAGCTGCATTGTCATAGCAATACCAGTGTTTCATACAGGATTTTTGGTACAACTGTGATGGGTGGAACTCGGTCCTTCTAAATTCATCAATGGTGCACTTTGAGAGTTCAAAATTAAAAGCTCCAACGCATATTCAGTGTGCAAACTAAACAAAGAAAATTTCAAACCTCTTTTGGTTACAGTGTCCGTCAACATTACACTACTACATAATAGTTATAATATTAATCCAATGACAGTAATAGCCATATTTTGTAAAACAAATGCACTAAAAAATAAAGGAAACTTTCATAATTAGTTTTGTACCAATTTCTATACTTAAAAAAGATAAGAACATGATCTTTTATTTTGACGGAAACTGCATCAAGCTTTTATATCCAGGAGAGGTGATGATCACTGCCAAAACCTGCCTCTGTAGTGATCATTTTACACAGGATAGTTTTATAAACTTTTATAAATCGAAGACAACTGGGATTCACTGATAAACCACTGTTACTTGTGAAAGGCTTATAAATTAAAACAATAAATGTATTAATGGGGCCGAACCGACTATAAGTGCGTGCCCACCAATGAGTGTAAGTTGCCTTGTGTGCTTATGTTATAATTATAGTAGGTAGTCCGGGCTCGGACATGTATGGCTGTGTAAAACCAATTAAGCTGCTAGCATCCAGCTTTTTTCAAATATTGCCAGTGGGTGGAGTCAGGCTCTGACCAGGGGTTTACTTACACTTTAATATGCCATAAATGGTAACGATTGTTCTTTGCAGGACACCGTTTGTTACTTCCTGATATTATGTGTATAAATATTACCCCTCCACACTTGATAGATATCAGAATATAACTGTATTGCACAGGCTCTGGCTCTTCACAAAATCTGCTAAAGGCAACTGTTTGAAAACCAAGGTGAGTTTTTGGAACAGAAACCTTCTGAATAAATGTTCTACCTGATGTATTTTTGTGCTTTGTCTTTAAATGCATTGAGAATCGCAATGTTCAGCTGAGTGCATGCAGACATTTAACTTTTCCTGCTTATTAATTTCAGGTTCACCATGGCAATGCTGAAAAGTTGTCTGCTTCTTTTCATTATCTTCTCCATGGGGAATGCAGAAGGTAACCAAGACATTTATTTTGTAAAAACCTAAACATTTTGGAAATATGAAATATTCTATTGATCAATAATTCCATGATTATTAAGGAGTTTACAGTGTATAAAGTACACATATTTTCAGCACATAATCACACAAACATAAAATAAGCTACATAAATTTTAAAAAAATTATTTGCAGTGACTTTTACAAGAGATGTTAATGGACTGGATGGACTGGATGGACTGGATGCAGTTGGTTTAGCCAGAAAATGCCCCGTTACATGGATAAAACGTGGACTCCGATGCTACAAGTTCTTTTCTCATCCAGCTAGATGGATCACAGCACAGGTAATGTGTTACAAGAAGATTTGGTCAAACTTAATATTAGGTGTCTTTAACTACATCTTAAAAGACAGATGTAAAGATATGCATGTACACAATAAGTGCATTGTATCAAATTATTAATTTAAACTGATACAAATTATTCTCTTGTGAAGTAAATACTACTGAAAAAAACAGATGTAATTACAACATGGAAAAGCTAGTTCAGCCAAGAATTAAAAAAACAAATTAAAGTCTATCTAAGAACTTAATTCAAGCATGTGCAAATTAAACCGATGATATCAATGATATAAAATTAAGTAAAACCTACTCAACTTTTATAACACTGGTGTTCCCATCATGCACTGGGGCATGAATAATTAGGTTTATTTTTCACTGTTTTCCAGCTGCATTTTCTCCATTTTATCATTGCTTTTGTTGTTAGGTTTAGTAACTTGCCGTTTTGTGACATCTGGATAAATTTTCCACGCAAAATAACACAGTCATACTCAAAAACGATCTATCGAATGTTACCGTCATTGTGTACCAAGTATCGAGGTATCTGTGTTCATGTAGTTTGTTATTTACTTAGACAAAGTATTGAATTTATACAATATTTATTGTATTATTTATTTAGATATTTCTAAGTAAAGCATACACTTTAAATGTGTGGTTTAATTCAGTGTTATTTTGTTGAGTAAAAAGTTAATTTTGTTAAATTTACTGAAGTTAGTTAAGTAGATTTTTATTTATTCTATATATGAAATTAAATAAATTAAATATTATTAAGTAATATTTACTTAATTACTTCAATTAAATGTCAAATGCATGTGAAGTTCAACACTAAGTAGATTTTACTTGATAACAGGCAAGTTGTACAGAGCAGTAGCAGTACAATTTAATTAACTTCACTTGTGCAAATTGTTAAGAGGATTTTAACAATAGATCAATTAGAACAGACTTTGTTTGCAAATGTCTAAAATGTTGTCAGTTTTGCTGCTACATAACATTTGATTTTGTATACTGACAATAAAAAAAATGGTCTCTGTTTAGAGAAACTGTCAAAGTCTTGGAGCGAACCTCGCATCGGTCCATAAAAAACGGGAAAATGATTTCCTGCTGAGTCTGTCGCCTTCCACTCCTACTTGGATTGGTGCTAATGATGCTGTACAAGTAAGTTCAAATGTGTGTCCTACACTCTAAGTAGGCAATCAGGTACTGACTTCAACGAGGGCGGTGATAATTTGGCAGGGGGTCGAAATTTGTGTCATGTTCAGTAGCCGAAATATGCTTTGACTGACTACATAACGTCCATAAACAATCAGTGCACAGTTCTGAGAACATATTTTAATATCATACGTTTATGTTCTGTATATTTTTGAATAAAATTTTATGCAAGGCATCAGTTTCCATCAGATGAGAAGACCGACGTGAGCCATGTGACACTAGTGTAAAAGGTGACTCACATCGCGCCCCTGTATGTTGCTTTGCATAAAATGTAAACAATATACAGCACATTAACAAATTTAAAGATCAAATTAAATGTACACAAACCTGTATTTTACAGAAGACATAGGCCTACACCATTTTGACGGTGATGCGCTCTCCTGAAGAGACCTGTGGCGAAAGCCTGCGATAAATAACACTCCCTGGTTTGTTACGTCTGACCCAAGCTCTGGGTAGCACAAGAAAACTACCCAAATACTGAAAAAATAACCCAACATTTTTTGTAAAGAGACCTATTTGTTCGTCTAAAAAAATACAAATTCAGCTTTAAACAGTAAAGGCAAACTTTCTAATAAAGATGGTTTTACTTCAAATCTGATCTTAATTCGCTTCTTCCTGAAGTCTGACAACAGTAGTGCACTCTTTTATTCCCTCTCTTCACTCTTTAGGATGGACATTGGATGTGGAGTGACGGAACTGTGTTTTTGTATTCCCACTGGTGCGCTGGAGAACCTAACAATGCTAATGGTGTCGAGAACTGTTTGGAGATCAACTTTTCCTGTAAGAATACAGGCTGATTTTTTAATACTTTCAGTTATAATTTACAATCCTACAATTTTACATCATAAAGTAACATGAAATCACTATATTTAGATTTCACAAAGTGCCTTAAATTAAATATTCCATTTCATTTTGATTCTAACACCACTATAATGATCAGAATAACTTATTTCATTATTTCACCTTACAGCTAAACATTGCTGGAACGACGTTGGCTGTTTTCACTCAAGGCCCTATATTTGTGCTAAGGACCTGTGAGACCGTCATGCTTCTCCAGTTACTTTGATGTAACCAGATTTACTCAATATTTCCGACATTATATTGTCAAAAATGTTATTCTGAAATCAAATCTGTTCTAAACTTTAATCTCTTGTCAGTATCTTCTCTGAAACACTCCTCAAATTAATAAAAGCATTTAAAAAGCCATTTGTGCATTGTGGATAATAATGTATGTAAAAATATAAGTATATATGGCATTAAATGATGTCATCATCAGGGGCGGGGGTTTATGCATGCTGTAATGCACACATGCTTCATCATCGGCAAAGATGGCATTTGCATGTTATAAGCAAATATAGAACTCATCCAGGGCCCCTTTTTGTTTTCTGTCTCATAAAATATCGCATTATTTTGGTGTGTAAGGCCACTCAATCGAACCAATGGCGGCAGTCGATCAGCGGTGAAGGTCTCACGCGTGTTCCATCTTTTCTCAAAGGGATTTTTGATTAAATGCAATACATTCTCATATGTATTTTCTCATTATTTCATCTGACTCCATGTCAAATGTTAATTTCCAGCAAGACCATTTGTTTCAATAGACCAGTGGTCAGGTCTATCTCTTCAAACAGTTTTTCCAGTCTTACAGTGTGACACCTCTGCAAACCAATCAGAGAACTGTTTGAACGAATCAAACTGAATCAAAAACCATTTCAGAACATTTTCCAAACCTGTTTAATTAGATCAATAGTGATTCGCTCACTATTCTGGCATTGCTAGTTCTGATTCTGAACAGCTGATAGTAATCGAAAGTAATCTACAATATCAGAAAATGATTTATCAGCAATATTTTACTGGGGCACAGTGTGTATTTTAAAAAGGGTCCAGCGACGCCCTCAGATCTATATGGTGCAAGACTAAAAATACTGGTAGGCATGCATGAGACAAAAGGGCCCTGCTGTCTATTTAACATTGTAGCGACAACGAGAATGAACCAAACACAATTGAAGCTTTTAGGTGACTGTTCATACATAAACCCACAAAGAGTCTTCACATTCCAGAATCAAATCACCAGACCCAGCGCCGTAGGCTCAAGAGAATCTGCAACCGGAAGGACCTTTTATTGTTTAACTAAAGGAAGAACGTTGTCAATGTTTTATAATTTGGCAAGAACAGATCTGTTCAGAAATGGTGAAACAAGAGGCCCTAACAAGAGGTCACCTGACCCCTGCGACTAACAGACTATACGTCTTTCTTAACCCTTTGATGCGCAAGCTATGGATACCCCCTCTAATGCACAACATGGGTCTAAAAAGACCCGTATTCATTTCCTATGTTATTTCATGCATGGCTCTGCATTTTTTTTGTTTCACCTTTTGAAATCACTTTATTTGAGCATTTTATATTTCATGATCTATAAATTTCATGATTTATGAATATTCAAAATATCTTGTTTTCAATTATCACAAATTCATATTTTAATATTTCCTAGGTTTTGTGTAAATACATCAAGTTTACACACATGGGTCTAAAATGACCCATCTATGCAAGCGTGATAAAACAAAAGAATAAAGAAAACTTTTTGTTAAAATAACCATTGTCACAGTTGTTTAGAATCAACACATTTACTGTAGCACTTGAAATATGTTTATTGGCCACTTTGTCACGCATAACACACATATAACCGATAACACTGAAATTGAACTGTAGTGTAGTGCAACTGTAGGGGGACCAATGATCTCCCCACCACCAATGTGCAGCATCCACCCGGATGATGCGACAGCAGCCATAGTGCACCACACGACGGATTATGTGACCGATAGCATTGATTTATGACCATTTATAAAAATTAATATGGAGGTACTGCCCAGGTAAGGTTTCTGCCCAACAGTGCCAATATATACTTGTATATATAACTTTCTATTGCAACTTTTATTTTGTTGACCTAGCTAACATTAGATAAAATAAAATATGTCGACCGCAAGCTAGCTAATAGTATTGGACATGTTTCTCTTTTGCACTAGTAATGGATTTCAAGGTCAAGGTAACCTTAGCCTAAACGTTCAAATTTTAGGCTATATCTAGATGTCTTTCACAAAATATCAAATATTTTCTGTGACAAAAAATTTATTAAATAAAACTTACATGCATGAAATATACACAAGTAGCCGTGTTGAATTGTGAAATGTTTGGCAGGTGAATAGTTTTCTGCAGTAAATATATTTATACTATTTATAAATATCAAAGGTTCCTATATGGGTCATTTTTGACCCATGTGTGTAAAATTGATGTAGAAATACAAAAAACCGTGTTTGTTTATAAAGTAAGAAAGGAAAAATAAAAATAATGATTTGTGGAAATCAAAAACAAGATATTTAATGAATACCTGGATTAATAAATTATAAAATACATTTCTTTCAAATATAAAGCAAAGAAACATGAATGCGGGTCTTTTTAGACCCATGTTGCGCATTAGAAGGGTAGTGAAACAAAAACCATTTTTATTCGAAAAGTAAGAAAGGAAAAATTTAAATAAGGATTTGTAATGATCTAAAACGAGTTAATTGAGGAATACCTGGAATACTGAATGATGAAATTAATTTCTTGCAAAGATATAGAAAATGAAAACTCAGTCGGGTCTATTTAGACCCATGTTGTGCATCAAAGGGTTAAAACAGACTTTTCTGCATTAATCATAGACTAACGTATCTATAAATGAACATGCTTCATAACATTGGGTAAATGATTTACTGTCTTGTGTACTATTATGTATATATTATGGTATGTACCTATTCAACCAACTAACGGTCAATGTAACCTCACCTGTATCATGCCTCCTACCTAACTAATCCTTATTTAATGACACACACTTTGATGAACATCACCTTCTTTTAGAATGCAGTGTGGATGTGTTATATCTATCTGAGCATTAATGAAGGTATAATCACGCTCGGGACAAAGACTCAAAGACTCGTAAATTATTTGAAAGTAACCTTCCCCTCTCAGACCTGTCACCTTACTCATTGGTCCATTCAAACCTTAGGGGTTGGTTCTTTTCTAAGACTATATCAGGCAGGCAACAGTGACCGCCTTGCTTCTTGATAGTTTTCATCCTTGCAAACACTATGCCAGCAGCCATATCACCCTGTAGCCCAAGACTAGTTGCCCACTGAAGCTAAGCAGGGTTGAGCCTGGTTAGTACCTGGATGGGAGACCTTCTGAGAAAACCAGGTTGCTGCTGGAAGAGGTGTTAGTGAGGCCAGCAGGGGGCGCTCACCCTGTGGTCTGTGTGGGTCCTAACGCCCCAGTATAGTGACGGGGACACTATACTGTCAAAGAGCACCGTCCTTCGGATGAGACGTTAAAACCGAGGTCCTGACTCTCTGTGGTCATTAAAAATCCCAGGATGTCTTTCGAAAGAGTAGGGGTGTAACCCCGGCATCCTGGCCAAATTTGCCCAGTGGCCACTGTCCATCATGGTCTCCTAATAATCCCCATATATATATATATACACTGATTGGCTCCATCACTCTGTCTCCTCTCCACCAGTAAGCTGGTGTGTGGTGGGCGTTCTGGCGCAATATGGCTGCCGTCGCATCATCCAAGTGGATGCTGCACATTGGTGGTGGTGGAGGAGATTCCCCCTTCCATGTGAAGCGCTTTGAGTGCCTAGAAAAGCGCTATATAAATGTAATGAATTATTATTATTATTATTATTATTATCTCGGGTGATCCGGGGGAACCCCCTCCCCCCTCCATGGGGCCCAGAGGCCTCCCAGCAGGCCTGGATCCCAACCAGATCCGGCCTCATGGAAGAGAGAGGACACTCTCTCACAAAGAACCAAGGACAATCTCAGGAGTTTGTAAAAAGGGCTCTAACCCACCATGCAAGTTCATCATATCTTCTTCATCCAACAAAGAAGAAAATGATTGAGACTTCAAAATCTGACACTCGCAGAATCCTCAACAACTTCAGTTTTCAACAACTTTGATAATAGTGTACGCTACCCAGGCATGCAAGTATACTTTTGATTTGATGCTTTGAAAATGAAATGCTGATGTTCTTCTCATATAGTTACATGGCACTTCTCAATAGTTCCGTTTTCGGTTTCGTTCTACCACTCACCTATTTATGTATTCATGTGTGTATGTTGTTTTGTTTATTTATATTCATACAAATATCTATTTTTAGTTAATAAAACTTGTACACAGTATGTATTTGGTTCTGTTTTGTTTGCAATACAAAGTCACTTTTACGATCGCGGTTTTGCTACTTGCTCAAAGTGCTGTACATGCTAAGAAATAATTCTTCTTCTTTGGCCATGGAAGATACCCTTTTCTTAGAATAAATTAATAATCAAAAGAGTTCGTTGGACGAACTGATTAATTGATTGTAATATTAATTCAGCCACATCAAGTTAATCCAATTAACTGACCCAAATATTAATCATTAATAATAATAAGTATAAGTTATTATTGATTATTAATATTTCCAAAAAGCTGAGTTCCTTACAAAGTCAATTCAGGATTTAAGCTTAAGATAACCTAACAAATGCCATAAGCATCATTTATAGATTGTTTTAAAGTTCTTATTTAAGATTTACACTTGTATGGACAAATTTGATTTTCATTGGTCTTCAACAGATATTACAAAGGAATGTGAGTCACATGTTTGTATTGTTTGTAGTGTGGTATGTGAACGGGAAATATGTTTGTAGACCTGTATCCATGCAGAGTGAGACAGGATGGGGAGAGCTGAAGAGGGACCTTCTGACTCAGAGGTCAGGATACATCTAAATTAGTTGGTTCCAGTGTCAGAAGTATGAATAGGAGCATGTTCAAAAGTGTGCCCAAGTTAGTGGAAAACTACTAGTAAAAGCAACAGCTGAAGGAGACCTTGATAAAGAATATAAAAGGTGTCCTACAGCTCCTCGTCCTGGTCTTACGCTCTGCAGACACGCAGCCTCTGGATGTCTGTATGACTGTCTGGCCTTCTCTTGCAAGAGAATAAATACAATTTGACTCAGTGTCTCTTACGCAGTAATGATGTTCAAGAAGTGTTTGCCACGACACACTGAAGTGGGTGGATTCTGGAATCCACTGCTGCTTCAATGTACGAATGAGTAGTGTTGTGCTAGTTACTAAGAAATAGTAACTAGTTACAGTTACTACTTCATTCAAAAAGTAACTCAATTACTTTGTTGATTACTTACACCAAAAAGTAATGCGTTACTGTTAAAAGTAACTTTTTAGTTACTTTTTTAAAGAAAGTTCTTAAATGTTCCCATTAATGCCCTTTAATGCGTTATGGTCTATACAAACACAAAACTGTCTTAAACAGAAAGTAATTTTTAAACACTATTTTATTTAAGTCAGACTAGCACAAACTGAATAAATCAAGGATTTCTGAAATAAATAACAAAACAAGCATTTTTAAAGCTAGTGACTTGTTTGCTTTCTCAACATTGATATGTTCATGCAGCTGACAGTATACGTTTTTACCACTGTGGTTTTTACTGCATGAATTAATATTTGAGCAATACAATTGTACCTTGATCATTCTTGTTAGTTCATAGTAGGCCTACATTAACTAAGGAGATACAAATACATCTAACAATGAATGATACTTCTACAACATGTATTAACCATATTTAATGCTAAAATTGTAATCTTATTGTAAAGTGTTACCATTTATATGATTCAAGCTTAAAGAAGATGGCCATATTTAAATACCTGCAAAGGCCAGAGCATTAAAATTACATAAATGTAGACCTATATTACATGTAAAGTCTTTCACTTTATTTGCTTAAATTTTAGAACACTTGATTAGACTTGATGTCGGCTGCATGAACATATCAATGTAAGCAATCAATCACGTCACTAGTTTTAAAAATACAACTTCGCCGGCTAATGAATGCATAAAAGTGACCAGCTGGATATAAACTAATGCAAATAGATGGTAACAATTGCGACATAAAACGTGTGGGTCAGGTCTGCGTGTGTTTTTGTCACATTGCTTTAATCGCTTGAGGTAAGTTAGCCGTTACTGTTATTCCTCTCAGACTCGACGGCAAGCTTCTGTTCTTTCTCTGCTGATGCAGCATCTAGTAAAAAAAATAATTACTTTATAATGATATGGCAATGTGTACTTAAGTGTTCTGTATTCATACCGTTTCGCTGTCTGTGTTTTAAATGCGCATCAAGTGCTTAGCGCTCTCCGTGCAGCTTGTAATCTCTGTGCTCGCGCTGCCTCACGTGTACGTAAACAACTCAGCCAGTGAGTTTGTTATGTGTCCTCAGGTGTCCTCTCGCTCTGTATAATGCTAGCAGTCTCTTCAGTGCTCTCGTACTGTGTAATGACAGCGCACACTTCTCAGCCGCCCCAGCAACTAATTAATTTAAAAAAGTAACGGACAACGCGCCATATGGTAACGGTAACGGAGTTAATTTATTTAAAAAGTAATGCGTTACAGTATTAGTTACTGTCGAAAGCAACTGAGTTACAGTAACGCGTTACTAGTAACGCGTTACTGCCCAACACTGCTAATGAGTGATTATAATCAAGGTAATCAATATGTTTCCTTCTAAATGTCACATTTGTTGAATAACTTCTCTAGGCTTGTGAGATTTTACTTTGTTATAAGTTACCAGTGTGATTACTAAAATGTTCTTTTTATGTAGGCTATATTCTCTATCTGTACATGGATAATTTATCTAGGGAGCTAAAGGGCTGTAGAACTGGCTGCTTGGTGGGGGATAGTCTCATTAATCATATGCTTTATGCTGATGATTTGGTGGTACTGTCTCCCTCCAGTGCTGGCCTGCAGCAACTTCTTAGAATATGCTCTCAATATGGACTAAAGTTTGATATCAAATTTAACTCAATGAAGAGTGTGGTACTGATCGCTAGAACCAAGGAGGATATGAAGTGTGTCTATCCTTCTTTCTTATTGGCAGGTGAACCACTAGAGGTTGTAAAGAGAGTTAAATATCTGGGACATGTGATAAGAGATGACCTTTGTGATGATGATGATGTACAGCGTCAGTGTGGAAAACTGTATGGGCAGGCAAACATGTTGGCACGCAAATTCCACATGTGCACTCCTGATGTTAAAATCTCACTCTTCAAAACCTATTGCACTCCACTGTATACTGCCCACCTGTGGTGTAATTTTAGTCAGTCGAAAATGAAAAAACTTCAAGTGGCTTATAATGATGCACTGAGAATTGTGCTTAAAATTCCTAGGTGGAGTAGTGCCAGTGAAATGTTTGTGTCTAACAATGTGCCCACTTTTAACGCTGTTTTGAGAAATTTTATGTATAGATTCATGTGCAGACTGACAGGGTCTAAGAATATGATCATTGTGGCCATTACTGATGTTTCTAAGAGTGACACAAGGTATACATCTTGCTTTTGGAAACATTGGACCCGAAGCCTGTATATGTTTTATAAATGATGCCTCATCCGCATCATTTTTAATTGTTTTGTATTGTTTTTTACATCTGTACTGTGTTGTCTCTATGGACCTCTGTGTCTTGAATAAAAGCTTATATATATATATATATCTGTATTTGATATCTGAGAGGTGACTGAGGGTCTGGCCAATGCCAGGAATACAGTAACAGTGTTTGCTCATTTAGCCCGGCTTCCAGAGATGAGATATGGACTCATTTTGTTTAAGAAAGCTTTTCAACAAGTGTTAAAACGTAAATCTGTTCTTCTAGCTCACCATGATGACTATAGGGGTGATTGGAACCAATAGTTTAAAGCAGCGCCCAGTAAGACGGCAATTTTTTTGCTGTTTTCTCGCAGGTTTCTCTCTCGAGCTCCCCCTACAG
Organism: Tiaroga cobitis; assembly: GCA_030578255.1. Taxonomy (NCBI): domain Eukaryota; kingdom Metazoa; phylum Chordata; class Actinopteri; order Cypriniformes; family Leuciscidae; genus Tiaroga; species Tiaroga cobitis. The sequence continues at coordinate 25,830,261 of CM060612.1, forward strand.
TTTCGGAGTATATATATATGAGAAAACTGACGTAAACTCTTTGTCAACTCTCCCCCCTCCCATCTCGCTCAGGCCATGTGCATTTGTTTGATACTGCATGGATGGGGGCGTGTACGCGTGCAGTGCCGTAAAGCAATTCGTTACCTCGTGAGACCTGATATCACACGATACTTCCTAACACTGAGCCGCCGGCGGCCCAAAGTTGCAAGGGTGGTTTTGCGGCTCACAGGCACCAGGCACGACCACCATTCAACACGAAATCAGTAATATAAACATTACAATGACTTCAAAGCTGTTCGGTTAAGGTAAAAAAGTTACTTAGTTCACCTTTAAGTGACCATTTCTTAGCTAAAGTCTTTCATTTACTGTTAAAGTGTCCTCTCATTGAGAGAAAGAACATGTTATCTTAGAGCCCGACCAAATCCAACCTTGAAGAAGCTGTGTGTGTGTGTGTGTGTGTGTGTATTCCTGGTTACAGGTTAAGTAACAAGTGGCATTATTGGAGACTGACTGACTAGTTTTCATCGACGTGGGCGACTAGAAACGCAGATCTGGGACTTGGAAGGTCACAATGTGCCTAACTTCAGGGTCCGAGTGTCAGCTGCATAATACGATGGAAATATCCGACTGCCGATCTGTCCATGTGTGGAAAATGTGTGTTTATCTATTTTTTAGCCAATGAGAATCATTCAACCTGAAGCAAGGACATAGCTTAGACCTTAGTGAATGGTAAAACTGCTGTGATCTTTGTAACTGTAAGCGGGGCGGCCTACGAACTCCTGTGTGAGTCTTGAAGATGACTTCTGCTGATTCTGTTAAAATGTTCTTTAATTTATTATAATTCTGACTCTTGTCTTAAATTGCCTGCACTTCTAATTCCTGATCTTAATTAATCATATCTGGTCTTTGGGTCTTAAACTGTAAATTCCCTAATAACACATTTGCATATATATTTTACTTTTATGAAGGGTTGTGTATTGTAATGAATGTAATATTACAGTTAAGTTACAGTCTGGTAAAGAGGTTGAACAGATATTTTGCATGGAAGAGAGAGAGAGAGAGATTGGGAGGAGGCAGGGAAACTCAGCCACTCTTATTAGCCTTATAAGCAAACTTAAACAAAACCTAAACAATCCAGCTGACTTTTAAACAAATCAATAAAATAATAATTAAAATAATAACGAACAGACATGCTTGGTAAACTGGATTATACCAGGTAAAAAGTAGGTAAAAACCAGCCCTGTCTGCTACTGGTGTCAGAGAGAGACACATAATCATATCATAATCATATTTAGTTAAAAGAGGGTATTTCAAAGTTAGATTTGGTTTAGTTTTGTTTTGTTTTTTTGTCTTTGGCACCATTGCGTCCCTTCTTCCTCCGTTTAGTTGTATGGTTCGCTTTGTGAAAAACTGAATGTGTGTGTATATAGTCACTCACAGAAGGGAACAGACAGATGGTAATGTGAAATGGTTTATTAAGTAAAAGCAGAGTGATGGGACAACAGCGGGAACCAGGCAATGGTGAGAGGATGGTGACTTGACGGATGATGATGGAGACTTAGCTGGCGATGACTGAAGTGGATTCTCTGTGCAGGTGAAGGATGAACACGATGACCGGAGATCTGGATCAGGATGACAGGAGACTTGACAGGTCGATCTCAGGTGAGTGCTCTGTTCAGGTAAGGAGTCTGACTGTTTACGTGGCAGTAATGCTGACGACCCAGACCCTGACGTGAGGGGATTCAGGCTGATAGAGACCCAGACCCTGACGTGAGGGGATTCAGGCTGATAGAGACCCAGACCCTGACGTGAGGGGATTCAGGCTGATAGAGACCCAGACCCTGACGTGAGGGGATTCAGGCTGATAGAGACCCAGACCCTGACGTGAGGAGATTCAGGCTGATAGAGACCCAGACCCTGACGTGAGGAGATTCAGGCTGATAGAGACCCAGACCCTGACGTGAGGAGATTCAGGCTGATAGAGACCCAGACCCTGACGTGAGGAGATTCAGGCTGATAGAGACCCAGACCCTGACGTGAGGGGATTCAGGCTGATAGAGACCCAGACCCTGACGTGAGGAGATTCAGGCTGATAGAGACCCAGACCCTGACGTGAGGAGATTCAGGCTGATAGAGACCCAGACCCTGACGTGAGGAGATTCAGGCTGATAGAGACCCAGACCCTGACGTGAGGAGATTCAGGCTGATAGAGACCCAGACCCTGACGTGAGGAGATTCAGGCTGATAGAGACCCAGACCCTGACGTGAGGAGATTCAGGCTGATAGAGACCCAGACCCTGACGTGAGGAGATTCAGGCTGATAGAGACCCAGACCCTGACGTGAGGAGATTCAGGCTGATAGAGACCCAGACCCTGACGTGAGGAGATTCAGGCTGATAGAGACCCAGACCCTGACGTGAGGAGATTCAGGCTGATAGAGACCCAGACCCTGACGTGAGGGGATTCAGGCTGATAGAGACCCAGACCCTGACGTGAGGGGATTCAGGCTGATAGAGACCCAGACCCTGACGTGAGGAGATTCAGGCTGATAGAGACCCAGACAGGGCCTGATTCAGCCAGCCCCACTAGGGGGTGCAGGTAGAATATCAGGGGGGGGCAAGTCATTTAACGGAACATTTAAATTTGACAAATATAGTGATTTGATTTATATTGTGATATATATCGATATGGCCAGAAATGAACAAATATATTGTGAAATGAAAAAATTCTATATCGCCCAGCTCTAATCTATCAGCTCCTTTGATCCATTTGATTTGTCTTTAAGGTTTTATGTTGGATGCCCTTCCTGACACTACCCTATGCATTTACCCGGGCTTGGGACCGGCACAAATAGGACACTGGCTTGTGCCGTTGAGGCTGCATTCATCTTCTTTTTTTTTTTCCATTTCTTTAGCTCTGTACACAGCATGGCTTATATCAGTCATTATAGCATCAGTCGTCTGCTTTTCTGTACAAAAGTCCTAACAAATGCATCCATATCTAGACCTGTTGTTATGGTTGCTTTGGGTTGTGACGGTGCTTCAGTGTTTACAGGGTTAGTTCGCCCATTTAAGACATGAAGTTGTATGGAATCCTTACCAGCACTATAGTGCATACACACTGACCCACTCTGTAGTCGCCTCCCTGGTCAGAGTTCTGGCCGTTGGAAGTTTTTCAAGAAAGTACTCCCGGTTAGTTTCCGGGGCCTCAAAACTGTGCGTTTTTACGTGAAAAATATTTGCGTTTCAAAGCTTGATTAATTTAACGCAAAAAAAAACACGCCGGTCAAAATTCATACCTCAGTTTTAATCGGCACTATTTTCTTTCCATTTCTATCAATCCGCTGTTGTCAACGTCAACAGTGCGCACGTTCCGATCAGCTGTTGATAGCGCGACTCACTTACAACATGTCTGACTGCGAAACTTCTGATGATGAAACCAATTTTAGCACAATGTCAGACGGAACAGATGAGGATGAAAGTAATTTTAGCACAACGCCAAAGGGATACCTTTATGAACCGGAGTATACCGATGCCGAACTTCAATTGTGTGTGTGTTCAATCAAATAGTTTTCTCAGCAAATTGTACCTATATCCCTATATACTGTTTTTATATTAGACATCTTTTCACGTGTTTTTCACTGGAGTCTAAACATCAGCTTGTTTACCGTACAGTTTAGACATGGGATCATAAAGTTAGTAAATAGAGCTTACCCGTGGTAGCCTACTGGTACAGCAAAACTCTGTTTAAAATCAGTTTTTTTTCTTTTTCCTCCTTGGTTGGGGATGTAATCGTCTTCGCTGAAGTGAGCACTGCACACACAATAATCCTTGATTCTGGATATTTTAGCTCCCGCAGAGTAGCCGATGGCTACCAGCCAAAGCTGTCTCGTAGCTATATCCGAAACAGGAAAACGATGGAATCTGAACGGTGATCCCGGCACATTCTTGTGGTCACAGCCTGGAAATTTACAAGTTCGTACCATCGTTCATTTTTTACTTTTTACGTCGTTTCGTAATCGATTGTGTAAACACTATGGAACAGCTGGAACAGCTGATCGGAACGTGCGCACTGTTGGCGTTGACAGCAGCGCGGATTAATAGAAATGGAAAGAAAATAGTGCCGATTAAAACTGAGGTATGAATTTTGACCGGCGTGTTTTTTGTGTGTTAAATTAATCAAGCTTTGAAACGCAAATACTTTTTTCACGTAAAAACGCACAGTTTTGAGGCCCCGGAAACTAACCGGGAGTACTTTCTTGAAAAACTTCCAGCGGCCAGAACTCTGACCAGGGAGGCGACTACAGAGTGGGTCAGTGTGTATGCACCATAGTGCTGGTAAGGATTCCATACAACTTCATGTCTTAAATGGGCGAACTAACCCCTTAAGCCTATATTGTATTCATCCGCAACAGCCACGGATGGGCTGGGAACGACGGGGGATTCGGTCTCTGCTGCAGCTAATGCCCTAGCAGCCTCGTTGCTGCTGCCAGTGCTAGCTTTAGCAACCAGAAATCGGCGCATACTCGACTCATCACTCGGTGCAAATTACAAGAGAAAGCGATAGAGAGATATGGAGGGAATGAGAACACGCTTACAGAAAGAGTAACCAAATAATTTCAGTGACTGACGGCGAAGGAAACTCAAAACAGGGGCTGAGCTCAGCTGACGACAGTGTGTCTGCGTGCTCCGCTCTGCAGTGACTGACTGAGACGTGAAGCTCAGCAGGTTCACCACAAGCCGGTGAAGCTGCCACGTCCTCCCTATGCATCTACCAATCAGTAGCTACTTCGAATGTCGGATAGAGAGCAGAGAGCGCTCACTCTGACCATTTTTCTTGAAATATTTTTTAAATTTGGGATCTTTGCATGCCATCACGTTTGGGGGGGCAGTCGCGGCATTTGGGGGGGGGCATTGCCCCTCCTTGCCCATGCCTATATCCGGCCCCGGACCCAGACCCTGACGTGAGGGGATTCAGGCTGATAGAGACCCAGACCCTGACGTGAGGGGATTCAGGCTGATAGAGACCCAGACCCTGACGTGAGGGGATTCAGGCTGATAAGAGGCTGTGTTCATGAGGGAGTGCAGGAGCAGGGAATCAGGATCTGGTGATGATCAGCTCCAGGTGTGCTGATGGCTGACTGAGTGCAGGTGGGGACCAGGAGGGATGCTGGGAAGTGTAGTGCTGACAGGTTACTGAGTTGGTGACTGTGACATATTATCTATAATCTTGTTTTTGCTTCACCATTATTACACATTACTTATATTGCCTTTGCATTCAATAAATGCATCCGTTTGTCGCACGACAGTCATCTGGATGTGTGGTTCTTTGTACAGCACACTTGTATGTATTTCTTTTTGATCTCTTAGCTAGCACCGGCCCGCGGGCGGGCCGTGGGGGCGTGTCTATAATTTTATTAACTTTGTTTTATAACAAATATTCAATAAACTATCATAAACTATGCATCATTTGTAAGCTAAAACACTCAAGAATCACGTTCTGAACTCGTTTTTGCAATCAATACACCAGAGAGGAAAGGGTTAAATTAAATGCTGACTGACAGACCCTGTAAATATGAACAAAATGAACGACAATACTTATCTTTCATCTCCTATGGTTCATATCAGTTCGGACGAATCCAAGAAACACCAGCATACATTTCAATGTAAGGGTTTACTCTTCAAAATGCATCCCACTTTTTAATCCAAAACAACGAAAAAATAGGGGGAAAAAAGAAATATCCTCCTTTGTTTTCATGAGCGCTCCCAGTTAGAGTAATCCGTCATGTTCAATTTCAATGAAATATCGATTCTAATTTGTATTCCAATGTTCAAAAATGATCTCTCCCCCGGTAGTTTGGACTGTTCTTGATAAAATAAGTCATTCCATATTTCTCTCCTTCAATCACAGGCTTTGTAAATGACCAAAATATCAAGGGAGCGTATCGACTGGCTGCGCGGCCTGTCACTCTCGCACCTCGGTTTTTGACTGGATAAAATCAAACCAATGTCTGGTCAGCAAGGTTTTGATGGATGGGAATATTAACCAACTAAAACACGATTTCAGTGATTGACAGTTTTCTTAGATTACGTAGGCAGATTTGTCTAATACAAGTGCGTTCCCTCGCTTTCGTCATTTTACGCACAGCGCGCACAGATTCGCCATTGTATCCAACACGGAGCTTGTTTCAACCCACGGATTTTCTTCCAACGTCATATTTTATCACCCACATCATGGATCGTCGACAAAAGAAGAGTTTTTGTGGTGTTGAGAGCGTTTTGGAGGAGTTGATGAGGAGCAGCGACGAAGAGCAACAGAAAGAAGCTGAGAAATGCATCTCAGACATAGAGAGCACGGTGTCTGTATATCACACACTTTATGTTTATGAAGTATTGGCAGGTTTTCTGTTTATGTCATGTTTTTGATTATAAAATGCCAGTGGAGATGACTAGCAAAGGACACGAGGCTACACGAGTAGCTAGGTGATAGGGCTGTATATTTTACATAAAGTCATAATATGTATATCACACACACATTATGTTTATGATGCATTGAATTTAACAATAATGAAAGGAAATGATTACAAGATGTCAAGTGAAGACATGTGGAAAAATATATAATTATTACAAAGCATTTAGCTATAATGCTGAGCATTATAAGCATAAGGTATTTGACAAATATGCATTTGTAATTGTAATATGAGTAATATTGATGCTCCTAATAGTAGTATGTCTCTAATATTTGACTCAAACTGAAATTCCTTGTGTGTATGTGTGTGTGTGTGTGTGTATGTGTGTGTGTGTGTGTGTGTGTGTGTGTTTTCCTGTGCTGTAAAATAGGCCTTGAACTGAAACGGATGAGGACTGGAATCCGGAGTCCAGTCCTGAGCAACGAAAGAGACCACGGCAGTCTTCTTCATCTTCTGCATCTCCAACTGAATCTGCTTCAGCTACCAGAGGTACAGGTAAAGGTACAGGTAAAGGGAATGGAAGGGGGAGAGGAAGGGGGAGCATTCGATTCTAATAGTTGTTCCAGAAATGTTTCCAAGTTTAGGTGGATTTGCAGTTCCGAAGAGAGAGATGAAGCAAGAGAAGCCATCGCTGGTGTGAGACATAAGTGGTCAGGGGTACACACACACTTACATTTGTACACTTAAATACACACTTTTTCTTCTTGTTTTTGCTCTGCTCGTTTTCTCTCTCTTTCTCTCTCTTGCAGCAGGTGTCTTCTGATTCGGCGCAATTGGAGCAAACGTGACATATAGTTCTAGGTAATACTCACACATGCATTCACAGTGTTGCAATTTTGTTACAAAACAAATGTTCTGCTTACACACTTTATCTTTCCTGTCTTTCAGTGGCTTTGGTTTCCAGTTGGTTAGAGAACAAACCTTGGTACTAGTGACTTCCTTGATCAGCATGTCTTCCTAGACTGTGTAAATACTGTAATTGCTTTTTTTTTTTTTTTACTAATTGGATATTCATTATAATTATCAGTTTATTGTAATTTATTTGAGTAAAAAACTGTTGCAATTGCAAATGTCCTTTTTTTCTTTTTATATAATTTATTAATTAGTAGTAAAACAATCACTTTTGGAATGTATATTGGTTTTACTGTTTTTGATATTAGAATTAGTCATTGGGTTGAGATCTGGTGACTGTGGGGGCCATTTTAGTACAGTGAACTCATTGTCATATTCAAGGAAGTACCCATCAGAGGATGGGTACATGGTGACCATAAAGGCATGGACATGGTCAGAAACAATGCTCAGGTAGGCCGTGGCATTTAAACGATGCCTAATTGGCACTAAGGGGCCTAAAGTGTGCCAAGAAAACATCCCCCACACCCTTACACCACCACCACCAGCCTGCACAGTGGTAACAAGGCATGATGGATCCATGTTCTCATTCTGTTTACGCCAAATTCTGACTCTGCCATCTGAATGTCTCAACAGAAATCGAGACTCATCAGACCAGGCAACATTTTTCCAGTCTTCAACTGTCCAATTTTGGTGAGCTCTTGCAAATTGTAGCCTCTTTTTCCTATTTGTAGTGGAGATGAGTGGTACCCGGTGGGGTCTTCTGCTGTTGTAGCCCATCCGCCTCAAGGTTGTGCGTGGTGTGGCTTCACAAATGCTTTGCTGCATACCTCGGTTGTAACGAGTGGTTATTTCAGTCAAAGTTGCTCTTCTATCAGCTTGAATCAGTCGGCCCATTCTCCTCTGACCTCTAGCATCAACAAGGCATTTTCGCCCACAGGACTGCCTCATACTGGATGTTTTTCCCTTTTTACACCATTCTTTGTAAACCCTAGAAATGGTTGTGCGTTAAAATATCAGTAACTTGAGCAGATTGTGAAATACTCAGACCGGCCCGTCTGGCACCAACAACCATGCCACGCTCAAAATTGCTTAAATCACCTTTCTTTCCCATTCTGACATTCAGTTTGGAGTTCAGGAGATTGTCTTGACCAGGACCACACCCCTAAATGCATTGAAGCAACTGCCATGTGATTGGTTGATTAGATAATTGCATTAATGAGAAATTAAACAGGTGTTTCTAATAATCCTTTAGGGTAGTGTATAAACATGTATCTATCTATATATATTGACAGATAGATAGATAGATACAGATAGATAGATAGATAGATAGATAGATAGATAGATAGATAGATAGATAGATAGATAGATAGATAGATAGATAGATAGATTAAAAAATGGAGGCTCCACAGAAGAGATGCCGTAGATAGATAGATAGATAGATAGATAGATAGATAGATAGATAGATAGATAGATAGATAGATAGATAGATAGATAGATAGATAGATAGATAGATAGATAGATAGATTAAAAAATGGAGGCTCCACAGAAGAGATGCCGTACATCTGTGGTGTGGGAGCATTTCCCTTTGGAAACCCCCAAAAAAGTGAGATGTATGTATTGTGATCGGCAGCCACAAATGTCAACATCAGGCCCATCATCATCATCATCATCATCATCATCATCATCATCAACAACACCAGTAGAAACATAGGACAGTTTATGGGAACATTTTGATAATCGTATCCGTGAAACCCGGATGATACTACACAATGCTAGCTGATGCCACAGTGGAAGTGAAAAAATACCTAAACGATGCGTTTTTGCCCAGAACTCATGATCCTCTAACTTACTAGAAAGAGAGAGCAGTAATCTTTCCTCATTTGTATGTCCTTGCTAAAAAATATCTTTGCATGCCAGCAACAAGTGTCCCTTGTTAGAGGATTTTTTCAAAGGCTGGAGGAATTATCTGTAAAACAAAAGAAGTAGGCTAAGTCCTTCGACAGCAGAGAAATTAATATTTTTTAATAAAAATCTATAAGAAAGTGTGACATTGTGGCTTGATTTATTTTATTAAAGGGTTAGTTCACCCAAAAATGAAAATTAAGTCATTAATTACTCACCCCCATGCTGTACCAACCCCGTAAGGCCTTCGTTCGTCTTCGGAACACAAATGAAGATATTTTTGATTAAATGTGACAGCTGGATCACTCCTCCATAGGCTCCCTAAGGGAATGAATCCTGACGTCCCAGAAAGTCAATGAAGAAAATGTTTAAATATTCCATGTCACAACAGTGGCTCAACTATAAGTTTATCAAGCGACGAGAATACTTTTTGTGCGAAAAAACAAACAAAAATAGACTTTATTCGACTATTCCTTTTCTTCCTTGTAGGCCTGAAACGAGACTTCAAGAGATTTCCACGACGCATGCGCGAGAATTGCGATCTCCTTCAACTACTTCAGTTCAGTTCTCGCGCATGCGTCGTGGAAATCTCTTGAAGTCTCGTTTCAGGCCTACAAGGAAGAAAAGGAATAGTCGAATAAAGTCGTTATTTTTGTTTGTTTTTTCGCACGAAAAGTATTCTCGTCGCTTGATAAACTTATAGTTGAGCCACTGTTGCGACATGGAATATTTAAACATTTTCTTTAATGACTTTCTGGGCCGTCCGGTGTCATTCCCTTAGGGAGCCTATGTAGCAGTCATAAACCTCTCAGATTTAATCATAAATATCTTCATTTGTGTTCCGAAGACGAACGAAGGTCTTACGGGGTTGGTACAGCATGGGGGTGAGTAATTAATGACTTAATTTTCATTTTTGGGTGAACTAACCCTTTAAGCTTTCACTGCAGCAATAGTGTTGTTGCTGATATAATGTGTTTCAATTATTTCTGCCATTTGATTATTATCTTAATTCTTATGTAAGAATGCTCTTGTGTAACTTCTTTTCGTTATGTTATGTGTACATCATGGACACACAAAACAAGAACTTGGTCTAGACACACTTATACATTCACACGCAAACGGAAACTCAAGACACGCACATACATTTAAACATTTAACCGCTGTTGTTATATTTCTTAATTTGCTATATATGGTAGGGTTGATCTATAAGTGCTATGATTGGATGGCCTGGACATCATTGATGATTCTGCTTTATCTTGTAAATATGGCCCGTCTCTGCGTCTGCTTGATCATCTCCCGAGATCTCACGACGCAGCTGAAACACATCTGATCTGCAGATCCTCTACCTGAAGATTCATCTAACCCCAAGATTAAGCCTGACTGCATTCGCTTGGACTTTGTGGAAGTGCATCGTAATACAGTCACGTATAGATTACAATCTGGGTTGAGACCCCCAAATTGTACATATACAGGGAGGTTGTCCACTCCTTATAGTGTTGGGGTGTATACATGGCTGGCCTGTACATTATGAACGTTCAATTAATGTACAGATGACTGGCTGAATAGAGCATCACAGAGCTTTATTTGCTAATCATTTGTTCACTTCTCCTTTCCCACCTTTCTTTGTTTTTCAAGTGCAAAAAGAGAAAAAATTGAGTCAATCAAGAAGCCAAAAATAAAATAGATGAATAAATACAAAATACAAAAAAAATGTACCCTCTGTCATTGTCACGATGTGGTTGAAACAAGGAAGTAGCAAGATCCACTTGCAGCACACTTTATTAAACAAACTTCAAACTTAACAAGGACTCAGACAGGGAACAGAACAACCAGCATCAACGTTACAACAACAAAACAACATCAAGAACTCACAAGGACCTGACTGAAACACAGGGCTTAAATACAAGGGCAAACAAGCTAAACAAGATGACAAGGGGGCGTGGTTAATCAGGGACACCTGGGAAGACTAATAGAGATAACGGGGAGCGGGAAAACAGGGAACAGGACTGAACCAAGTGCACAAAGACAGGGGAAACACAGACAGACATCACAACATAGCCCCCCCCCCCTCTATGGGCGGCTCCCGACGCCCAACAAAACAGGACACAAGACAATTCGGAGGGCAGTGGAGCGGAGGCGGTCCTGGGGGAGGGACGGAGGGCCAGGTCCGCGCAGGGAACGGGACCAGGGCCTTGCAATGATGGGCATGGGCCATGGAACGTGGGCGGACATGGGCGGGGCAGGCTGTGGACCCCTCGGGCGGCCACGGCGGTGAGGACCCCTCGGGCGGCCACGGCGGTGAGGACCCCTCGGGCGGCCACGGCGGTGAGGACCCCTCGGGCGGCCACGGCGGTGAGGACCCCTCGGGCGGCCACGGCGGTGAGGACCCCTCGGGCGGCCACGGCGGTGAGGACCCCTCGGGCGGCCACGGCGGGGAGGACCCCTCGGGCGGCCACGGCGGGGAGGACCCCTCGGGCGGCCACGGCGGAGAGGACCCCTCGGGCGGCCATGGCGGTGGCCTACTGCCCCCCCCCCCCCAAAAAATTCTTGGGGGTAGCTACGGGGTCGTAGCTTGGAGAAGGCACTGGCTCAGGATCGAACCCCGGCTCAAGAGAAAAAGGCAGAACCAGCGGTGAAGAGGGCTTTAGGCTGGGCAGGACCAGCGGTGAAGAGGGGTTTAGGCTGGGCAGGACCAGCGGTGAAGGAAACTCTGGGCTGAACAGGACTGGCGCAGGATCAGCGGGCTCTGGCGCAGGATCAGCGGGCTCTGGCGCAGGATCAGCGGGCTCTGGCGCAGGATCAGCGGGCTCTGGCGCAGGATCAGCGGGCTCTGGCGCAGGATCAGCGGGCTCTGGCGCAGGATCAGCGGGCTCTGGCGCAGGATCAGCGGGCTCTGGCGCAGGATCAGCGGATACCGGCTCAAGTGTGTGCGTAGCCCACACACACCACATGGCTGTGGCCATAATGGCCAGTGTTGCGGTCACTGAGGGCTCAGGCGGCGCATGCGTGGCGTGATCAGTCTCTGGCTGGGCAGACGTGACGTGGACGGTCTCTGGCTGGGCAGACGTGACGTTGACGGTCTCTGGCTGGACGTGGCTGACGTGAAGCTCTGGCTGGACGTGGCTGACGTGAAGCTCTGGCTGGACGTGGCTGACGTGAAGCTCTGGCTGGACGTGGCTGACGTGAAGCTCTGGCTGGACGTGGCTGACGTGAAGCTCTGGCTGGACGTGGCTGACGTGAAGCTCTGGCTGGACGTGGCTGACGTGAAGCTCTGGCTGGACGTGGCTGGACGGAACCAGCAGTGAAGGCTCGGCTGGGCTGGATGGAACCAGTGGTGAAAGCTCTGGACTGGAGGTCTCGGCGGGACGAGACTTTGGGACTATGGCCTTCCTGGCAGCACGTGCCGATATCAGCGGGGGATCGGCCGCGCTGGAAACTAGTCCCGGGCGGCTATAGACCGATCTGGAGGCTGGCTTGATGACTGGCGTGATGTGAAGAACAGACTGAAGGGATACTGCGGGTTCAGGGTGCTTCTCCTCCTCGCCCACAGTAAACGGGGAACCACTCCACAACAGAGCCAGGTCAACGTACCATTCCAAAGACCCGTGCGGACCAGGTTCGGGCATCCGGGACCGGAGTGGTTCAGACAAACCCCCGCGGAAGAAGATCTTCAAGCCCTGGGTGTTCATTTGCACGAGATATGCCAGCTCGAGGAATTCTGCGACATAATCCTCGATGGCGCGATTCTCCTGGCGAAGACGGAAGATCTGGACATCAGGACTCCAGGTCGACATGGCTGCTGGATCACGATGCGGTGAGTTCTTCTGTTATGATGAGGTGGAAGCAAGGAGGAAGCAGGATCCAATTGCAGCACACTTTATTCAATAAACTCAAACTACATAAAGATTCAGGCTAGGGCACAAGACTCAGGAACAGAACCACCAACATCAGTGTTCCAACATCAGTGTTCCAACATCAGTGTTCCAACATCAGTGTTCCAACATCAGTGTTCCAACATCAGTGTTCCAACATCAGTGTTCCAACATCAGTGTTCCAACATCAGTGTTCCAACATCAGTGTTCCAACATCAGTGTTCCAACATCAGTGTTCCAACATCAGTGTTCCAACATCAGTGTTCCAACATCAGTGTTCCAACATCAGTGTTCCAACATCAGTGTTCCAACATCAGTGTTCCAACATCAGTGTTCCAACATCAGTGTTCCAACATCAGTGTTCCAACATCAGTGTTCCAACATCAGTGTTCCAACATCAGTGTTCCAACATCAGTGTTCCAACATCAGTGTTCCAACATCAGTGTTCCAACATCAATGTTCCAACATCAATGTTCCAACATCAATGTTCCAACATCAATGTTCCAACATCAATGTTCCAACATCAATGTTCCAACATCAATGTTCCAACATCAAGAACTCACAAGGACTGGACTGAAACACAGGGCTTAAATACAAGGGCAAACAAGCTAAACAAGATGACAAGGGGGCGTGGTTAATCAGGGACACCTGGGAAGACTAATAGAGATAACGGGGAGCGGGAAAACAGGGAACAGGACTGAACCAAGTGCACAAAGACAGGGGAAACACAGACAGACATCACAACAGTCTTTATGAGACTCTGATATGAACCATAATATCTTCACTGTCTCTCATCACTTACCTTAAATGAGCATGATTTTAAAAATATCTTTAGAATATTTCTGTTGATTTTCTGCTTTTCTTCATGCATGTCTCTGTGTGTAATTCTGCTTTTCATGTGCAGATTCAGCGAGTCTACTGAATTTAAGCACTCTGTTAACACTTTTTGAGCATTAAAAAACTTTTTAATGGGAGTAGTGAATGAGCAAAAACAGACGAGTGAAGAAAGACACAGATGTTTTTACACCTGTCTGTAATCCTCAATAAAACTTCTCTACCCTTAAAATCGTCTGCTGGATTGTCTTGCATCTCAACGTCACAATATATTGCAGCATTGCTGTCATATTCGTCACTGTGCAACATTTTGGGTCCAACGATACTTTAACTGTCTTTCAAAAGGTTCAGCCATTTTACTTGTCTGCCATTTCTTATTTTATTGCAGTCTAAACTCTTGTTTGGCGCAAGTTTGATAATTACTTCTGGGTTTTGTTCATTACCATAGTGTTGATTACTGTAAAGCCTTCAGACAAAATAAATGTGTTAGAACAAAATATTAATTTACCCAAAACAACAAGGTAAGACCTTTAGAGGCGGACAGAGTACACAGCTTCATTACTTGAGTAAAAGTACAGATACCCCTTGCTAAATTTTACTCAAGTACAAGTAAAAGTACTACAGTCAGATGTCTACTTAAGTAAAAGTACTGAAATACTTGTTTTTAAAAGTACTTGAGTATCAAGAGTACAAGAGTACATTTTCTAAATATTGCATTACTACTGCCACAGTGCTTACATTTATGTACAGAAACGTCCTACATGGAGTTATGTTAATACCTTGGAGAATGTAAAATTAATTGAAATTAAAATCAAGTCATTTTCATCTTTTTACCATGTTGCTTTATTTAACATTTAAGAAAATTTCAGAAAACTCAGAAAATTTAAATAGTCTGGCGAGGTGGGCCACGGGTTGGCACATTCCCGGGATGGACCTGCTGCGTCTTCATCCATTGTTTCGTCCATGGTTTCGTCTCTTATCTAAATCTGACCAATGTCCATGGAGTTGAGTTTGGCGGAAAGCTGAAGGTGATTGCTGATAGGCTGTCCCAATCTGTGGCGCCTGCACAATCCAATCACGTTTGAGAGGGAAACAACAAATTTCGGTTTCCGAGATTTTTCTTTTTTCCATTTTTTTTTTTTTAGAAGTAGTAACGGGTACTCACGGTTATGGATAGAAATATAGTGGAGTAAAGAGTACAATATTTGCCTCTCAAATGTACTTGAGTAAAGTCATGAGTACTCCCCAAAAATGATACTCGAGTAAAGTACAGATCCCTCAAAATTGTACTTAAGTACTGTACTCAAGTAAATGTACTCCGTTACTGTCCGGCTCTGCCTTTAATTTAATGTCTTTAACACAAATACAGAAAAACAAAGGAACTGGAACAAAAACATGCACAGCTGGGTGAACAAAGTAACTTTCGATTATAATCGAGACCACGTCAAGTGACTGACAGATAGAGAACATCTCGATTACATTTGTAACCTCTGTTCCCTGATGGAGGGAATGAGACGTGGTGTCCCTCCGGCTACAATGTTCAACGTTGCTGAAATACCCGTAGCGCGCAAATTCCACTCGCCAATTCTCATTGGCCTTTTCTGAAGTCTCAAGTGTTTAGGACTCCAAAGTGTGACCCATCACGTCTCGTTCCCTCCATCAGTTAACAGAGGTTACAATAGTAACCGAGACGCTCACCTAGTGTAAACAGAGACAGAATGTTAAGAAAGAATATTTATTTTTCTCTGTTGTAACCGAGTATATCTTTGTTTGTTAATTGTAATTTTACGTTTTTCGTAATAATAATTTCTCCCAGTGCTGTGCTCTTTTCTGTGCAAGTCTACTGTATTTTCATGCAAGTTGTGCTTTAGTGTCTTAAATTCTTTAAAGAAATGCTTTTTCGCATATTCCTTCATCTCAAATTTCATGAACATACATTTTCAGATAAATGTCCACAAACCAGCAACATGAAGCGTAACTGAGAACTTCACCAGGTTTCCTATATCTACTATCAGAGAGAAATTAAGTATCATTCAACAAAGTTCAAGTTGTGTGTGTCAGCGTGATCAACTCACAGTCTCCATCTCAGATTTTTCTCCTGAGGAAAAGACTGGAATCTCACAACTGTGCAAATGTTTCCTGTGTGCTGGACTGAGAAAGTGTTTGATATCATCTTGTTTGAGTATCTTTGTTTGATATCATCTTGTTTGAGTATCTTTGTTTGATATCATCTTGTTTGAGTATCTTCTGTTAGCAATGCAACATTGTCTTTATCAAACTGTGACATCATGAACGATGTGTTCAGGCTGACTCATTCAAATCACACAAAACCTCAAATGATGAAATTATGATACTGATATATGATTAGTTACCCGTTGTGTGAAGTGTGTCTTTATCTGTAAGGGAATGTACACAGTTTAGTGCCTCCTGCTTTTCTACTGAGTCATTTCTACTAAACTATAATTTTTTTTTAATATATATATTAATATGTAGTGTTTGGCTTGTTTTTTTTACCACCTATTCAATATATTTTTTTAAAGATAGTTTCATGTTAAATTAAACAGAACTGAAGTAAGCAGAATAAATTTCTTCCTTATACCCTATTTCAACATTTAATTGCTGAAGAAAAATCTGTATCTTTTTTTTTTTTTTGTGCTATAAAACACAGCCATAATCTTAGATTAGTGACGATATGTAAAGAATACACTATCGGGACTAAGTTGGGCTTCACTAAACTTTATTCAGAGCTAATAGCCAAAATAGTATTGTGCCGGCTTCTTCTTTTGATTTATTTGATTCTGCAATTTGGAAACTTTTAGTTTTGCCCCTTGAGTTAATAAAACTAAGCTCCAGAAAATACCTGACTCTGTTGAAGAAAACTGTCAAGGATTTTGTAATGAGAAAGATCTGATATTACGTGATTTCTCAATGATGAGGACAACCCTAAGGCAGGGGGTCACTATATGTGAGATGGGTACATTTACATTGTACAATTAGCTGACGCTTTTATCCAAAGCGACTTACAATTGCTATATATGTCAGAGGCCGCACGCCTCTGGAGCAACTAGGAGTTAAGTGTCTTGCTCAAGGTGTCTTGCTCACAATGGATCCGAACCCGGGTCTCTCACACCGGGTCTCTTTTAATGTCAATTTTAGACCCTTGTACCCCTAAATTATTTGGGGGGTCATAACATTAAACTGTACTTTCTTCATGTTGTATGGGGAAAGTCAAAATAAATGAGAAAATACAGGGCCAATATTAAATCACTTTGATAATGACACATTGTTATTTTCTAGCTTTTTTTGCAGTTCTCTTAACCTGTAGCAAAAGTGTTGTTGCTGATATAATGTGTTTAAATTATTTCTACCATGGTTATTATCTCGTAATCTTCATCAGAGAAGTATATCACTATGAAACTCTTCATGTGTCACACGATTAGCTGCTCACGGCAAACTTTGCAAGCGCTCTAGAGTTTATAGCTTGAGGATCAAAGCCTGTGTGGACCGGAACATTTTAAAGCCAGTGTCGTGATATCAAGTGTTAGTATTTATTTCTTAGGCTCCACTTTTGATAATTCTTGTGTAAGACTGCCCTTGTGTAACTTCTTTTCGTTATGTTATGTTATGTTATGTGTACATAATGGACACACCTAGACAAAACAAGAACTATGTCTAGACACACTTATACATTCACACGCAAACGGAAACTCAAGTCACCCACATACATTTGACTGCTCGTTATTATATGTCTTAATATGCTATATATGGTAGGGTTGATCTATAAGTGCTATGATTGGATGGCCTGGACATCATGGATGATTCTGCTTTATCTTGTGTATAAATATGGCCCCTCTCTGCGTCTGCTTGATCATCTCCCGAGATCTGATACACATCACAGTTGTTGAAGAGCCTGTTTCCAACTGATGACTGACAGCTTTGAGATCTACAGATAATCCTGAAGATTCATCTAACATCAAGATTAAGCCTGACTGCATTACCTTGGCCACAGGCTAACTACCCCAGACTATAGAGTGCAACCTTCGTGAGTATCAGTTCACACAAGCTCATTTAATATTTTTGTAACATGTAAAAAAAAAAATATATATATATATATATATATATTGGAAAAAGGTGGTCTATCAATAATCTGCAAAGCATTGTAATAAGTAGCTATAAAAAGCAACATACTTTGAGAAAATGTTTTTCTGGGGTAAGATTATTATTATTATGGGGTTTGTGATTTACCTTGACTTGAAATGTTATGAACTTTAGAACTGGCAACTATCAGATACAATAAATTTGTCTTGACTCAATAGAATGGAATGAAATTGACTTTTACACAGATACAGACAAAACAAAGGGATTGAAATCATCTACGTAGAAACATGTGCACAGCAAAATATGTGCAAGTAAAAACTAAAGAAGGGTATCATAGTATTTTCTTAATCACCAAACTGCTTTATAAGTCAAATGTCAGTAAATGTGTGTTGATGTGTGTGTGTGTGTTGTTCAGCAGGTCATGGAGATTCATCAGTCTGCTGTGATTCTGCTGCTGGTCGTGTGTGTGTCGTTCTTCACTCATGCTCAACCACCACAGATAAAGCCCCGGTATCAAAAATTCCTCAATCAGCATTTGGGTCCAAAAATGAATGTCCAGAAGTGTACCAGTGAAATCAAAAAGAGAGGCATCACTGCAATTACTGGTGGCTGCAAAGATGTCAATACCTTCATACAAGCAAATAAAAATCAGATTAACACAGTTTGTGGCAGAGGAGGAACTCCACAGGGCGGTAACCTGTTTAAGAGCAACCAGCCTTTTCCTGTGATTACGTGCAAAATACAAAGTGGGGAGAGACCCCCAAAATGTGAATATCGTAAAGGGAGGAAGTCCACTCTTTACATTGTGTTGGGGTGTGAGCAAGGCTGGCCTGTACATTATGAAGGCGGCACAATTAATCCATAGAACAACTGAAAAGTGCCTCTCAGAGCTTTACAAAATTTTCACAATCATTTGTTCAATTCTCCTTTTCTGTCTTTCTTTGTTTTTCAAGTGCAAAAAAATCAGTGAATCAATCAAACCAATATATATATGTGGATTCAGGTACATGCAGTAGTTTTTAACCAGTTATTGTGCTGTAAACATGACACAGTTTGAGAGCAAAGTCTATAATGAAGCACAGCTGAAACATGAACACAGTATACTGTGCATACTTAAATATATTTGAGCAAAATCAGGAAAAAAAAGTTTATTTTCTTTTGAAGAGCAGCACGAGAATATCTGCACTCTCTCATAATTTAGCTTAAATGAGCAATGTTAAAATAACTGTTATTTCTTTAAGTTAATGTTATATTCTGCACTTCTTCATGCATGTCTCTGTGTGTAATTCTGCTTATCATGTGCAGATTCAGCTGAATTTTTAAGCACTCTGTTAACACTTTTTGAGCATTAAAAATTTTTTTAATGGGAGTAGTGAATGAGCAAAAACAGACGAGGGAAGAAAGACAACCTTTTTACACCTGTCTGTAATCCTCAATAAAACTTCTCTACCCTTAAACTCGTCTGCTGGATTGTCTTGCATCTCAACAACACTCAGGAAAAATATCCATTAACTTAATTTCTTTGTCTTTGCTTTTATTCAAAGTGTAAATGACAAGTTACCAACCACTTAATTTTCAGTTTCTTTTTTTATATCCACACATTAAAATCAATGCATTATAATGAATCATTTATGAACGGAATTGTATTATGGCCAACATTTTTGTATTTTGAGGAGCAAGACAAGCCCCTCCAATAATTAAAAATGGCCAAATTGTTAAGATGGCCAATCAAATCAAAGTAGGTGGGGTTTACTTTTCACAGAAGCAGAGAGTGAATTACAGCGCAAAGGCTTGTTGGACTTCATGCAGCTCTGCGCAGACTGATCTGTGGCTGACTTGAAGCAGTGCATGCCGGTTAGAAATTGTGTCCGACTTGAGACACCGCCGACGCCACGTGACTGACGTGTGCCATAAAAGTACCGCGAGAGCGATTCGAGAGCAGCCGGAGGACTCTATTCTGATGACGACACAGCTTTTTCACGATTAGCCGAATCAACCACATGAATAATAATAATATTTTTTTTTTTTTTATTGTTTATTCTCACACCTTCGGTTGCACTACAGCTCAAACATCTGTTTTTATAACAGTAAAAATATCTTTACATGTAATCGCAATGTTATATTGTGTCATGTTTATAAAAAAAAAAACACGTAGACCCCACTTCATTGATAGTATAATAGGCTTATGTTGAACTTTATTTTTGTTCAAACAGACGCTGTATGAAGCAGAACATAAAGCATTGAATGAAAATGTCTCTAAAACGTCTGTGTATTCAGAAAATATTGCATTTATTTTACTTCAGCTGTGGCATGGGAGGATCTCTCTGAGAGGTGCCCAGTAGTGGTGTCTGAGTGTGCTGTGCAATGCTTACCTGGTTCCACACGGGAGGAGGCTTTGTTGCGTTCTCGAACTGCGTTCTGCTGCCCACTGGCGATAGAAGAGGTGGATTGGAATGGTGAGGATTCTCCCAGGCCCTCTTGGGACCCAGAGATAGAGAAACTGCTTTCTTTTTTTGAGAATTTGGGTACCACTGTGACTCCAGTGGCAGAACATAATTTCTCCGGGTCGCCTGTCTCAGGGGTGATGTTTCACAAACAGCTTAAACAGTGGCTGAGACAGGCGGTGTCATCCTCCAACACGTCCTCCATCGGCGGACACAGTAGAGCAGGCTGTGCCGGAATTTTTTTGTTGTTGCAGGGGACGACACCCTAGGTGACGATGTTAGGGGGGTAACAGTATCAGACCCAGGACCAGAGATGATGAAAGAAGACCAGGAGTCGTGAGGTTCAATCAAAGAGTAAAATTTACTGAAGAATAGTTTGCAGTTTAATTGGCAGAGTCACCGTCAAAGTCTCACGAGGAGGTCGCAAGCTAACTCTACCTTACATGAAAATCGTACACCAGTTATACTGTTTTCAAGGGCATACATTACATAAACATTCACTTCTGATTGGCTCAGAAGACATAAAGCCTAAACAATTACACATAGATAGACGGCTACGTCGACATCGATCAAGATAGCTGTCATCCAAGTCACGAAAGCTCCAGTAATGACCTCGGAGGGGCCATCGAAAAGCGTCATGAGACCAGCCACCCTGCGTCTTGAGACCTGCAACATACTGATAAAACCTTCCATCCTCAGAGAGAAGAAATAACAATTACTTTACTTCTTGAGAGATATATGTATGAAAGAAGTACAATTTTGGAAACAAATCATAGAACCATATAAAAATTTCCCTCTTTCCGTTAATGGGGTCAGAAGAGAAACCTAATCATATGATGAAGTTCTCTTTAGGCTCAACACACAGTTCTGGCTCAGGGCCACAGAAGATTAGTCACAGACATCCTAAGACCTTCATGAAAGATATGCATTCAACCAACATTCATGAAAGAGATGCATGAATAAAAACCCATATGTGAAATCACTTTATGGCATATAGGAATGATTATATAATTTGATTAGTACTTATTATAGTAATAATGTAATCATAAAAAGGATATACATATAGTTAAATTGAAGAGGCAAGGGATTCCGACCCCAACCCTTCAGTCCCCCGTTTTAGACCGATGTGTGGTCCAATACCGCCACGTCTGGTCTATCAAGTGAGGCCACTACGGAGAGGGGGAGTGGTGACTCATGCTTCCCTGACGGGTCACACTTGTCTCTTCACCTCGTCACGGACATGCTGGATACTAAAAAGTCCAGTCCCCATTAAGAGGCTCTCCCACCTTCCACTCACATCAGGGCTTCAATGTTGTTTTGATCCAATTTGTCCCTCAGGTGGGTCGTGAGCATCAGCAGTCTCTTTTCCTCCTCAGCAGGATTCAGATTTCTGCATGCAGTCCTGCACAGATAGGAGAAACAAAAACGAACACACAACCAAATACACAAACAGAGGAACATCACCCCCACAAGGGCTCCAACAGCATACAGCGCGTAGTGCACAAATCCCATGACTAGATCCTCCGATGCTGTCACCAAATCCTCCCAAGCTTCTTCCACATATTCTTCTACAGTTTCTGCCATATCTGTGAATATAGCACCAACCGAAAAAGCCAAAACAAAAGCCACCGCAATAGCAGATGGTGCTTCAGAGTCCGACATAAGAGAAGTTCCCTTGGACTTAAACCAGGCAGAATTCAAATACTCATAACCTGCAAATGGATCAGTCGTCTTTACTTGCTCAAGGAAAGCTGTAATGTATTTCTGCTGAGCTTCCTGGGCCTTTACCTGGGGAAAATATTCAGTTTCTTGCTTCAATTCAGTAACACAAAGAGAACCCTCCGCTCCATTACCATCTTGACTCTGATCCACTGGACGCCACGTGGGACCCAAGGGATGCGTCCACCTATGTCTAGCACAGTTCTTAGGAGAAATGTTATACTCGTCATGCAACTGGATCGGACCCAAAAACTGCCGAAATTGTTTCTCCCTATCAAACCACTCATCCCCTATGGCTACATCCTTTAACTGAGGCCACATCCTCACCTGGAATGGTTGATAATTATCCCACAATAACTCCTCATATTTCACCGGTACCAGACGAGACTTTATTCTAGTATACATCAATTCAATCGTCAATTTAAGCACATGAAGGTGCATCCAGGCAGTCATTATAAGCCATGGAGGTAGGGCTGTAACATTTCCCTTCTAAATAATCATGCAATTGATCCATTTTAAGAGCCGTTTTATTAGCAATGCTCCTGACGAGCTCGTACTGATGCAACACGTCATACAAACTAGTCCAAGTGTATCCTGTCTTAACAAAAGAGGAATTACATACTTCCATAGGCACTTCCATCACCTTTACACCTGTGAGTTTTTTTCCGACATCGTTTTACATTTCTTAACATCACCTGGAGGAAAGGTTTTAACAAACCATTGTTGAATGTTTTCACCTAAACAACGTTCCACCTGTACTGTCCCCTTCCACGGATCATCAAACCTAGTATACTTGGGCCAAGAGAGAGAAAAAGCATTGACAAAAGGCAAACCATTTTTACTGCCATTAAGGTCGAAATTCTTTTTATCAGTCTTATCGATTCGTCCGAATCGATCACAAACAGCACCATAAGACCTGTCTACGTCCCATCGGACCATGTGAACCCTCGTGGGAACTAAAACTTTCCATCTCATCGAATCCTTATCCTTCAGGATCTGTTGATACAAGTCCGAACCTGGTTCTTCTCTCACAACAATGTTGCTATGTATGTAACTTTGGACCACATCTTTGACCACCTGATTGGAACCTAATTCAGCTTTAGCTTTGGGCAGGTAATATGACATTATGTGTCGAGGGTCAGGTGCACTAGGATAAAGGGGAAGTCTCACTGGTTTCCCTCCTAGAATCATGTGGGAATCCCCTAATGCTACGGTCTGACGCTTCTTCCGTCCTGCTCTATTCTCATTCTTCATGGGTTTCAACAGATAACTATTAGCCATATTCATCCGTTTGGAGCAGGCAGTGTGGTTTTCATGGGCTATGCTGTCTGGAATCCAACTCATGGCGCTAAAATGCGGTTCATAAACATAAACACCTCCATCTCTCACCCAACGACCTTTTTGCATAATGAGGGTATTACCGGGATAATTTGGGGAGTGACCAAGCCAATAGGTCACTGACTCATTTCCGTCCAACCGATAGCATCTATCGTTTACCTTCTGATACATAGTCGAAATCAAATTTAGACCCTCAGTTGAATTTAGGCATGGGTATTGTACCCAGGATGGACGGTTGTCAGTTTCTTCACAATCCCAATTAGTCGCAAAAGCATGGAATCGACCGGTCCAAATGGAAATCTGTATCCACAGTAGAAATGACAAAGCGATTAGGATTAAACATACAAAAGAGAGCGGGAGTACTAATCTAACAAAAGCCCGTCTCATTTTCCGTCGCTTCTCATTACGCACTTCTTCTTGCAGAATTAGCAGCTTCAATAAGTCGTCTGGCTCAGCCATCTGTAAATGATAAAACAGTAATGCCAGAATTTAGAAAAATCACATACGACAGATATTGAAGAGGTACGATTTATCATGTTATTATGTGGTGGTATTCTGGTTGCAACACCTCTCAAGTGGTTTCACCTGTGACCAATGTCTCCATACTGTACCCAACACACCTCTGTCGAGTAACACAGATGTATTAGTAGTCAACAGAACTTGGTAAGGTCCATCAAATTTCGGACCCAGAGGAGAGATTATCTCCCTTTGCAACATTACACTGTCACCTATCTCAGGCAACGCAGGCATGTCTTTTTGCTCAGTGTTATCTTTCTCTGCTTGTCGGATACTGACACTAACCCTGGTGTCTTTTAAACATTTATCCAAAGCCTTCAGATAATTTTGCAGAGCATCTTTCAAAGGCCCTGACGGTCCCTCATGTTGCAGAGGAGCGTCCCAGGGCAGTCGCATGTAGCGACCTGTCATTATCTCAAAGGGACTGATCTGAGTAGTTTTGTTCGGGCTGGCTCTCATACTTAAAAGAATGGTTGGGATAGCAGAGTGCCATCCCTTCCCCCATTCCAACAATCTCTTTCTCAATGAAGTTTTAATCGTCCGATTAGAACGCTCGACAGAACCACTAGACTGAGGACGAAACGGTATGTGGAAGTGTTGTTTCACTCCCATCAATTTCATCACATTCTTCATTACCTTCCCCGTGAAGTGTGTGCCCTGATCTGAGTCAATATGCAATGGTAACCCCCATCTGGGGAAAACTTCATTCAACAGAATTTTTGCAGTTGCGTCTGCTGTGCAGTTTTTCAGAGGAAACGCCTCCACCCATCTGGAAAACAAATCAACAATCATCAGAATGTATGAAAAGCCTCCACTAGGGGGCAGGGGACCTATGAAATCAATTTGAAGATGGGTCCATGGCCCCTGAGGTCGAGGGGCATGTCCTAAAGGAATCTTTAGCTTTGCTGGGGAATTCACTTTAAGACATACTAAGCATCTTTTACAAAAGTCATTGCAAGAAGCTCTCAGCTTTGGCCACCACCAGGTTTTTGACATCATTGCATGTAAATTCTCAGGACCAGCATGTGCCAAACCATGATACAGAGACATTAGTTCAGTTCGAGCAGAAACAGGACAAACAAAACGGTCATTGAATTTCCATAACCCTTCTGTATTTTTCTTTGCACCTAATTTTGTCCATTGCTCTATCTCTTCAGGGTCATCCTCTGAATAAAGCTCAAAAATGTCTCTAGAGGGTTCACTCTCCTGGGGAGCAAAAGCCAGCACACTCACGCATGTCTCAGTCAATTTTGCAGCCTCAGTTTCAAAATCTGGTGTCTGGTGTGCAGAATCACCTTTTGATGTGTCACAATGTTCTCTGTGGTTTTCACTGCCCACTCGGCACAATCACATATCAGCAGACATGGATGTTGTCCTGCCATGGAAACAGGAATAGGAGTAGAATAGTAGCCTACCATTCCATACGAACTTCTTCCTGGAACCTTTTGACCCAGGGCAGCAGAGTAGGATCTGTTTCCCACCCAGGTCCACAGATGGAACGGTCTGGTTGCATCAGCATGTCGCAGTGCTGGGGAGGAAGCAAGAGTTTCTTTGATACTCACAAAAGCCTCCTCCATCTCCTCGGTCCATTCGATCAGATCTGCTCCAGGTTTTCCTCCTTTCAGTGCCTCTGTGAGTGGTTTAGAAAGTTCAGTATATTCACAGACATACTGGCGGCAGTAATTCAAAAGACCCATTACTTGCCTTAGACCAGTGACAGCATGTGGCTTTGGAAGTTCAATGATAGCTTTAACTCGTTCAGGGGTGATGCGTCTGCCATGCACCCCAACAATCTGTCCAAGATAAGTCACTTCAGGCAAAGCTAGCTGTGCTTTCTTCAAATTCACTTTGAATCCCCCGTTTTGGAGGGCATTCAAAACAGTTTGGACAGCAGTCAAATGTTTGAACTTAGTTGGACTAGCAATCAGTATGTCATCCACATATTGCAGGACAACCGATCCGTCATGTTCAATTTGTTTTCTTACCGGATCGATGAAGGATGCTAGTACCTGATGAAACAAGGTGGGGCTGTTGCAGAAGCCTTGTGGAAGCCGAGTCCAGGTCCATTGGCGACCCCTGCTGGTAAAAGCAAATTTCCCTTGGTCCTCCTTGTCTAAGGGACAAGTCCAAAAACCGTTAGAAATATCAAGAGCAGTAAAATAACAATGTTCAGCTCCTATTTCATGAAGGATAGTTGCGGGGTTGGCCACCAGAGGGTGTACTTTCTCAGAAATAGAATTCAAAGAAGTATAGTCAATCGTCAAACGCCAAGATCCGTCCGCTTTTCTGACAGGCCACATTGGAGAATTAGTGGGAGAGGAACATGGAATAATTATTCCCCGCTCACTTAACTCATCTACCACAATGTCCGCTCCTTCTCTAGCTTCATTTTTCAAAGGATATTGTCGTTTGGCTACATGCATAGGACCTGGGATGCTCAGTGGCTGGATCTGTGCAAGACCACAATCATATTTGTCTTTGGCCCATACCTTTGGGAATTTTGAAATTATGAACTTCCACTCAGGACGAGTTTCAGTTAAACCAACAGGTTCAGCCACTGCACATCTCTCATGGTGGGGGCCAGAGTGAGATAAGCGAATTGTTTCATTGCAGCCAAGCACGAGCTTATCCTTTGAAAGCAAAACATCAGCTTCGAGTTCTTTTAGAATGTCAACACCGATAATAGTCCCCACAGTATTCTTCCCCACCCAAAACTCAGTCCAAAACACTTTGTCAGAATCAGAAAGGGTTAGAGGAACAGAAACAGATTTGTGAAACACCTTTTTGCCATTTAGGCCTTCTATATACAAAGTTTCAGAAGTGATCTCAAGATCGAGATCAGTAATCGATACTGTAGCACCCGTGTCAATTAAAGCAATGCATTGCCGGCCTCCTAACAACGCGTTTATGAATGGACGGGTGTCAGCATAATTACTATTACCGGAGGCCGCTGACCCCTAGTCCCCACCTATCAGCTGTTTCAACTTTGCAAGATCAGCTTGAGACAGAGTGACAGATGGGGAAGCTTCTTGTTTATCATTCGAAGCATTATTTTTGTTACCTCCCTTTTTCCCGTTTCCTTTATTCTTGGGTCTACGGCAATGTTTCGCAATGTGACCTTCCCTTCCACAATTTCTACATTTAGCAACTGACTTGGGACAGGTTCGGGAAGTGTGGCCTAACTCATCACAGTTATAGCATGTCACATCATTGCGAGGAGGGGCTTCCCCTTCAACTGAAACAGCAGCCGCCTTCACAGTGCTCACATTATCAGCATCGCATGCTTGCATACGGCTCCAGCTCACAGAGCACCAACGAAGCAAATCTGCCCATATTTGGATATCAACAGCACTGTTCATCAACATATCTTTGTATTGCTTATCCAGACCGCCTGTGGCTGATTCGATTACTATAGCAGAATCAAAATCTTCATCATTGTTATTAGCAGCACAGTAGGTCTCATATGCAATACGGAACCGGTCCACATATTCTATCGGGCTTTCACCGGTTCTCTGTTTGATCTGGGTCACACTACTCCACGGAAAAGAACCCCGACCCAGCAATTCCTTCACAGCTGTTTTATAATCAGAATAAGCCACACAAAACTCACCCCAATTTGCAGGGACCCGAGGGAAAAAGGTCACACCCTGGACAGCCCTTAATTTGGAGGAAGGAACTAACCCTTCGACCAGCGACTGGATATCAGCAATGCCTAGATTTTGTTGCCTAGCAACAGCCTCTAGCTTGTCCCATAGACTTTTGTTTGGGTTATACAACTTAAAAGGTTCCAACCCTGCAAGCAAACTGTTTTTCTCAGTGGGTGTGAGTCTGACCCATTGACCATCCTCACATCCGGCACCCATTTCAATATTCAACCCGGCCCAGTTCGTGTGTCGAATCGGGGCGGCGGATGCAGTAACATTAGGTTTAAATGCCTCCATGGGAGTCAGATTAAGATTTTTGACCCCAGAGTTATATTCAGTTTGTTTTGCTTGCACAGAAGGAATCTCTGAACTGTAGGGAGGGGGAGTTGCAACAGCCACATTCAACAGCCCGCGTACCTCAGCGTAGGGCCCGCTATTTTGGTTATCAGTCTGTCTGGCAGAGCCTGAAGCGGCAGCCGCCTGAACAGAGTGAGAAGGGAAAGAGGGGGCGGAGGGAGTAGGAACTTCCTCCTTTTTTACAGCCTTTTCTGCCATTTCACACAATGCCTCAAGCCCTTTGCTCAAACTACACAGATCACTGCCTATTTCATTCCCAAGGAGTTTAGCCATCCTGTCACGTTGGGCAATTAAACTCTTCCAACCATTAATCATGTTCGGGATTGCCTTTTCAGGGGTTAAGGGAATTCCACCCATTTTACAAATCCATGAATAGGCAAACACGGACAAAAACTTCACTCTGTCAGCCTCTTTCTTTTTTTGCAGCTAGTCAATCTGTTCTGTGACTCCCCAATTAGCATCAAAGCCCTGGCTGACCATTTTCTTAATCAGTTCTGCGTATTTTTTTGATTTGAGCGCATCAGAGAAGAGCTGTTTACAGCATGCACTCTCTTCAGCCTCATCACTTTGGTCAGAACAAATTGAGATAACCTTTTTATCTGTCATTGTTGGTCACAGGTGAAACTCACCACAGAGAATGTTCTTAGCAGCAAAAATGTTTTAGCAGCGAATTGAAAAATACGTTTTAAACGACAAGTCTGGACTTCTACACAAAGAAACCACAAAGTATTTTTCACTCACGACTCCCGATCATATATTCTGATCCATGCCAATTTGGGTCATAATTTATTTAAGGGGATCGTTCTTGATGCATCCCTGGCAAACAACCCTGTCTCTGTTACTATATATATATATTTTTTTTTTTTCTAACTAATTTCTCAGTCCCTAACTGCCTAATCCACTAAATTCGGGGATCCCCTCTCTGAGATGGAAGAGATATAGTAGGATCACGGCGTCCTGGACCTTCAATCCAGGGACGTACTCTGCTGGGGTGTTGCTATATCAACAATGCCCAGTGGGGCCCCCACAGAGCACGCTTCGCTTGCGCTGTCTGCTCTTGTTAAATTTTAAAACAATGCTATCAGCGACTTCCTTTTATACTTTAACCTTTAGTATAATTAATCTTCACTCTCCTCATCGGAGTGAAGCTCTTCCGTTCCCCTTCAAATCTCTTCCATTCAGACAGACCTATAGCCTATAATATAATAAATCTTCCTACCTTGTTTGTTGGTTTGCCAGGGGTGTCACCTCAGAATGATTGCCCGCATCCTCCACCAAACTGTTAGGGGGGTAACAGTATCAGACCCAGGACCAGAGATGATGAAAGAAGACCAGGAGTCGTGAGGTTCAATCAAAGAGTAAAATTTACTGAAGAATAGTTTGCAGTTTAATTGGCAGAGTCACCGTCAAAGTCTCACGAGGAGGTCGCAAGCTAACTCTACCTTACATGAAAATCGTACACCAGTTATACTGTTTTCAAGGGCATACATTACATAAACATTCACTTCTGATTGGCTCAGAAGACATAAAGCCTAAACAATTACACATAGATAGACGGCTACGTCGACATCGATCAAGATAGCTGTCATCCAAGTCACGAAAGCTCCAGTAATGACCTCGGAGGGGCCATCGAAAAGCGTCATGAGACCAGCCACCCTGCGTCTTGAGACCTGCAACATACTGATAAAACCTTCCATCCTCAGAGAGAAGAAATAACAATTACTTTACTTCTTGAGAGATATATGTATGAAAGAAGTACAATTTTGGAAACAAATCATAGAACCATATAAAAATTTCCCTCTTTCCGTTAATGGGGTCAGAAGAGAAACCTAATCATATGATGAAGTTCTCTTTAGGCTCAACACACAGTTCTGGCTCAGGGCCACAGAAGATTAGTCACAGACATCCTAAGACCTTCATGAAAGATATGCATTCAACCAACATTCATGAAAGAGATGCATGAATAAAAACCCATATGTGAAATCACTTTATGGCATATAGGAATGATTATATAATTTGATTAGTACTTATTATAGTAATAATGTAATCATAAAAAGGATATACATATAGTTAAATTGAAGAGGCAAGGGATTCCGACCCCAACCCTTCAACGAGTAGACTGACGGGTGGCCCCCAAGGGACTCAGATGGCACCTCAGTCTGCTACTGACTGTGGAGAACTGCTGGGCTCGCAGGGACCTTGATCACGGTTCTTCAACATGCCTAGCTCAACCCCGGCTCAGAACTACCCTTGTGGATTAAGAATGCTTTGGCATGAAAAATGCTTTGCCATCAAATGATTTAACAGATTTTGGCACTTTTGGCGTTCAATATTTTTGGCAAGATTGAACATAAATATATATATTTTTTGGCTCAATGAAATGCAAACAATAATTAAAAAAGAGGAAATTGACCCCGCTGCCATGCCATGACACCAAATCGAGAGGTTCTTCTTGAAGAGCTTGCTCGTTCAGAAGACACTGCTTGCAGACAAGAGCATGCATGAAACGCTCGGCTCTGAAGCAAAAAGTTGAAGATGCAATCGCACCTGCTTCTCTTTATTTACCTGCACTGCGAGGCAGAGCAGCTGCTGCAAATGATTGCATGCCAAAGGTCATTGGTTCGCTAAGTTACACTCAAAGTAGATTGAGATTGATCTCTCTGGCAAGATTCCTATTCGTTGGTCACGATGTAGCCTCCCCCGAGAGTGACCGACTAATAGGGAACTGAACTTTGAAACATCATTAATATTATCCGTTACGAATATTTGCAAATCTACCTATACAACCAGTAACAAATAAGGGCAATGAAATTGCCATCAAACAGTTCAATTGGCAAAGGTCATGTTTGCGCTGTCCAGTGTTTAAAGGTCCCGTGAGGTTTGCAATAAAAACTCCAGTGATACTGACGGACAACTCTGAATGAAGGAGCCAAATGTAATGATTACTCAACCACTGGATGACGCTGTGCACTGGGGTTTATTGTACTCTTGTAAGTCACCTGTTACTTTGATACCTTAACTAGTGAATGGACAGGTGGCAGGAATATATAGTTCTTAGGTTCACAAGCTTTTAAATTGTAATAGTTATTTTCCAGGTGAAAAGAAAATGTATTTAAACTCTTCTGTTTCTTTGGTTCAGCCATTTGCAGTCTTACATTTGTAAATAATGCACTAATCACTTCTGCACTTTGGCTCAAAGTAACTTTTTTTTTTTTTTTTTTTTAATTGCATTGTCATGCTTATTTATTCAGTGATGTGATCAAGTGTAGGCCTACTTTTTCAGTAGTACAAGTATAACAGAAAGTTTTTTGCAAATGGATAAAAATAGCTCTGCCATAGCATTTCACTTATTTTTTATAATGTATTTGGGTAAAGAGCTTATATTTATTTTGTTATGCACACAATGATTTAGTACATTAAAGTTTTCTAGATTTCAATGTGTATATGTGGCTGTCCTAATATTTATATTTAAGGATTTCTGCATTAAAACAGCTTTGTAATAAACTAGTAGTGTAATGCTAATACATTTCTCATGAGCTGAAATGCTATTGAAATAATCTTGAAGCAAATTAAAATGAAGCTTCAGATATATTCTATAATTCAAGAAGTATAAAAGTGTATTTTAAATTAAATGTAAAGGCACACATTTGAATTGCACTATATGTATGAGAAGCTGTTCCATTTTGAAACAATTTAATGTATATGCAAATCAATTTCAAGCACATTTTGAAATACACTTAACATATTTAAAGTTGTTTCAAATTAATAAATTGAATATGCACTCAGTATAGTATAATTTAAATGGTCACATCTTCATCAAGTGGACGGTCATTTTGAGTACGACTCGCTGTAACAAGGTTAGATGTTGTGGGAAGAAGGAGGCGGGAACCGGCGAACAATCAAATAATTGAAGAACAAAATAAAACAAATAGGCCTACAAAAACGAAAGTAAACATGGCAGTCCCTCAAGGTCGACTGCCGCCACCCATTGCAAAACAAAACATCCAATACAATTCATGTCTGTCCTCTCTCGCTCTTCACTGTCGTCGCTCCTCCTTTTATGCTTCCGCACCTCCCTCTGTGAGAGATACGAGACCGGTGCGTCGCGCAGGTGTCCGTGATCTCGTGCTGCTCTCTCACGGCCCTCGCCCTCGTCCTGCCCATCCTCATCAAGCGTGACATTTATTTATCCTCTTGTTTGTCATCATTATACAGCACTCTATGAGTTACATTGAACATAAGATTAGAAGAAGCCTAACAGTGAGCAGAGTTCAATCACAAAGTCACTTTAAAGCAATAAAGCAACCTGTGTGTATTACAGGACATTTAGTATATGTTGTATGTTGATCATTGTGGTTAATTTTTAACCCAGTGCATTTCCCATTAATGCGTCTACTGTGTTCATGCTAACATGCACTCTTCGCCAGTGACCTGCAGCTTTACCAAAAAAAAAAAAAAACTAATAAAAAAAGTTAATAAAATAAACAGATTTGAACATGAATGACTCAAAAGAAGCATAAATGAAGTACCTGGACATGTTGCTAAGGAGGTGAATGAAAGCTTCAGCATCCGTGAACTCAGACATGTGTCTAAGTACTGATCTTTTATACCACGAGCATTAGAACACGATTGGATAGATGAGGAGGTTATAAGTGACGTAGCAGTTGAGTCTTCCTAATCATTAGATGCCTAAGGCATTGCCCACGCTCTTACATTGACTGTGAACAGTAAGAATAGACGATTCACATGTTTGTGACACTTCAATTTGATCATATGTGTTACATTATCTGACAACCACTAATTTAGAGTAAAACAATCAAATCAACATTGTAAATCACGACAATAGTTTAAAAATCTAGATAAAGGAGCTCTGATGTATAAACTGGAGTTTGAAACATCATTAATGTTTGCCTTTTTGAACATTGGCAAATCTACTATAGGCCTATACCAAACACTGTCCAGTGTTTAAAGGTCCCGTGAGGTTTGCAATAAAAACTCCAGTGATACTGACAGACAACAGTGAATGAAGGAGCCAAATGTAATGATTACTCAACCACTGGATGGCGCTGTGCACTAGGGTGTAGTTTTACTGTAGGTCACCTGTTCATGTCACATTGATATTTAAACATACAAATATGAAGCAGAACATCTGTTTTCAACATTGATAATAATAAGAAATGTTTTTTAGCAACAAATCAGCATATTGCATGATTTCTGAAGGATCATGTGACACTGAAGACTGGAATGATGCTGAA
The DNA here is from genome assembly GCA_030578255.1 of Tiaroga cobitis. Lineage (NCBI taxonomy): Eukaryota > Metazoa > Chordata > Actinopteri > Cypriniformes > Leuciscidae > Tiaroga > Tiaroga cobitis. The sequence goes on from CM060612.1 coordinate 25,863,561, forward strand.
AATTAATCTTCGATCCAGGAATAAGTAACATTTTACAATATATTCACAAAGAAAACAGCTATTAACCCTTACAAGTTATTCTGCATTCCTTGGACGGCTTGTTTTTCATTGTGAAAAGTGTCCACAACCTGATGCAACTATACCAGGGTACGACACCCTGAGGAAAATGACATTATTTATAAAGAGCTAATGGGAATGGGCTTTCAAGAACCAGCTGAGACCATGAGGAGATTCCCGTAATTCCTGTGGAGACCATAATAAAACACATTAGTATAATCAGGAACATGACGTTTGTTGCCTTAACGGTACAAACTGTGTTGGATTCAGTTTTACTCTGAAGCCGTGAGGCTGTGCTGATGTTGAACTAATATACTGTATGTCATAGTTCTCTTACGAGAGTATCTCTCGTACTGCGTAATAGCTTACGCTATGGGGAAAAACTCTTTTCCGCGAGATATTGAAGCCAAAAATTATCCTTAATTTTTTATTAATGCAAAACGCTTTGCAGCAGCAAGCAAACATAGGCGAAACAGCTCGCGCGCCTATTGGTTGCTCTGCAGCAAATGCAGCAGCCTATCGAGATAGACTCTGCGTGACGTAATGACCAATGGGGGCAATTCGCGCCCATATCGTCACGTCCCGCCAGAAGGGGCGTGGTCTCGCCCTATAAATATGCTCGTTAGGCTGATACAAGCTGATTTTTACCTCTTCAGCGAAGCACATGCATCGCTGGATCCGGAGTGAGAAGCCGCGCCGTCGAAGCAAGCCTTTCCGCGGGATGAGCTCTGGAGTCGCTGGCCTCGCCGCCTTCAACTGCCGTACCTGCTGCGCTTTCCGGCGTTCTATATCCTTTCATACTCTGTGTGTATTTACTCTGTTGAGAGTGTGTGTTCGCTTACTTGACGCGACTCACACTTCTCTCATAAAAGAGCAGCGTCTTTTTAAAGATGCCTTCCTGTGGCTCGTGCCGCGCCCCGCTCAGCGATGGAGACCGGCACGTCATCTGTGTTTCCTGCCTGGGTGAGGATCACACGGCTCTCGCGCTCGCTGACGGCGGATGCCCTCATTGCGAGCTTTTGCCCATGGTGACTCTGAGGACGCGCCTGGCATCATTCTCCGAGCCTTCACCGCAGCCCGCCGTGGTGCCGCGCCGCAAGAAGCGCCGCGCCCAGCGCGCTCCCGAGCTTTCTCCAGCCCGCCAAAGCTCGCCGGTTCGCCCGCCAGCTTCGCCGGCTTCGCTCGAGTCGCTCACTGACGGACAACGGCCGCCGCCTGCCGCCGCGTCCATCCACGAGTTTGACGAACCCACCGAGGCGTGTTCTCTTCTGGCATCCGATAGTGAGGATTGGGCGAGCTTCGTGGATCTCCCCTCCGCTAGCGTTTCCCGCCAGACCACTGGTAAGAGAGCCGGCATTGAGACTGAGCTGATGCGTCTGCTCTCTCAGGCCGTGGAAAGCATCGGCCTCGATTGGGAGGCGCGCCCCGCAACAGGCGAGCTCTTCCGCCGCGGCCAGACTTCCACCAAAAACTTTTCGCTCGTTCAGTTCCAGAAAATGCGACTGTTCCAGTGTATTTTGCAGTAAACAAGCTGGTGCCACGGCCCGCTTGCCTGCACATAAAGGCCGTTTCCACGGCGACCCAGAAAAATCATGTAATCATTGTATTTCTGGTTTTCCGGCCACAGCCGATGGTGTTATAAGTGTAATAAAATGCTCACAGCCCAGTGTTCATTTCTACACACAAACACAGCCCGCCACGGTACAGGGCTCGCACAAATGAAATCGACGCATGTCAATTGTGCATTAAATGTAGTAAATGTGCCCACAACCCAGTGCCCACAAACACTACCACGGTTTCTGTAAAACGAAACCAACACAAGTCTTCCTAGCCTCCTAGGAAATCGACGGTGTTTCAGTCTCGCCGTGGCCAGACTTCCACTGAAATTTTCGCTCGTTCAGTTCCAGAAAATGTGACTGTTCCAGTGTATTTTGCAGTAAGCAAGCCAGTACCATGCCCGCTTGCCTGCACACAAATGCTGTTCCCACGGCGACCCAGATAAATCACATAAATGGTGTATTTTCTGGTATTCCGGCCACAGCCGATGGTGTTATGAGTGTATTGAAAATGCCTACAACCCAGGGCTCATTTCTACACACAAACACAGCCCGCAAAAATGCAGGGCTCGCACAAACAAAATCGCCTCATGTCGATTGTGCACTAAATGTGGTGAATGTGCTTACGTCTCAGTACCCACAAACACTACACACCACATGTCCCACGGGTTCTGTGAAAACAAAACCAACACACATTCAGTCAGCTCAGGCCGACGGTGTTTTTCAGTGCAGTAAATGTGCCCGCTGTCCTGCGCCCACATTCACTCACAGACATGTTAAGCCCCACGGGGCTCGCCCCGCTCTCTCTCCCTCAGCAGACTGCTATAAGGGTTTTGAGCCCGGCCAGGCTGCCCGCCGCGATCGGCGCGCCCCCCGCCTCACACACTGTAAACACAGTGTCTGCGTTACAGCACGCCGGAGCTCTCTTGCCGTCACTATGTCTTGGCCGTTATACGGCGCGCGTCGAGACGACGGTGGAAAACGAAGTATCTCATCTACTTCGAGCCGAGATAGCGAAACTACTGAGCAAAGGTGCTATAGAACCTTTATCTCAAGCTCAGAGCAAAGGGGGCCTACACAGCAGATATTTTCTGGTACCGAAAAAAGATGGAGGTCACAGACCCATTTTAGATCTGCGACAGCTGAACAGAGCGCTTGTGAAGCGCCAGTTCAGAATGCTTACGACCAGGAAAATCCTCGCGCAAGTGCGCCACGGGGACTGGTTTATGTCAATAGATCTGAAAGACGCCTATTTCCGAATACAAATGGCGTCCCATCACAGGCGATTCTTGAGATTCGCTTTCGAGGGCCAGGCATATCAATACGCAGTCCTGCCGTTCGGCCTGTCCCTAGCACCTCGTACATTTACGAAGTGCATGGGCGCGGCGCTCGCACCCCTGAGACTTCAGGGCATGCGAATCCTGAACTACTTGGACGATTGGCTGATTCTAGCTCGATCACGATCGGAGCTCATAGAACACAGGGCCGCATTACTCGAGCACCTCGAGGAGCTGGGCCTCACAGTCAATTGGGCGAAGAGCTCACTGTCTCCCAGTCAGAAAATTTCCTTTCTGGGAACCGTGTTGGACTCGCTGTCCATGACAGCACGCCTGTCACCAGAGCGCGGGCTAAATATTCAGCGCGGCGCGAAATCCTTCCGCCACGGCGCGATAGTTCCGCTCAAAAGGTTTCAGAAAATGCTGGGGCTGATGGCCTCAGCAGCCTCTGTACTCCAGTTGGGCCTGCTCCGCATGCGCCCACTGCAGATGTGGCTGAAGACGCGGGTTCCACCCAGGGCATGGACAGCGGGTCTGTTTCGCCTCAGGGTCGACCTTCAGTGTGTTTCAGCTCTGAAACCTTGGAAAGAGACCGACTGGTATCAGTCAGGTGTAAGTCTGGGGACCGCTTCGAGCGTGAAGGTGGTGTCTACGGACGCCTCCACCTCGGGGTGGGGAGCACTGCTCGAGGGCAGACCGCTAGCTGGCCTGTGGTCAGAACGGGAAAAGCTCCTTCACATAAACTGCTTGGAGATGATGGCAGTCGACAAAGCGCTACGGCGTTTTTGTCCCCAGATAACAGGCCACCACGTCTTGGTCCGGTCGGACAACATGTCGGTGGTGGCATACATAAATCACCAGGGCGGCGTCAGGTCACGAAACCTTTACAGGTTGACGGAAAGCCTCCTGGTCTGGGCTCAGCACAACCTGCTCTCACTAAGAGCAGCGCACGTGCCTGGTCTCCTGAACGTGGGACCAGACAGACTGTCCAGAAACAATGTTCCAGCAGGGGAATGGTCGCTGCACCCGCAGACGGTCCAGTTGCTGTGGAAGACGTTCGGCAGAGCTCAGGTGGACCTATTCGCGTCCCACGAAAACGCTCATTGCCCGGAGTTTTTCTCGAAAAGCAAGGACGCGCTGGCTCATGTTTGGCCCCGCTGCCCCCTATATGCTTTTCCCCCTGTCTCGCTCCTGCCTCAGGTGTTGGAACGAATCAGGAAAAACGGATGCCCAGTGCTGCTTGTAGCCCCGCTCTGGACGAACCAGACGTGGTTCCCTGCCCTGATGCAGCTGACCAGCACTGCCCCATGGCCTGTACCATTGAGGAGAGACCTCCTCTCTCAGGCGGAGGGCTCGATCTGGCACCCTCGCCCGGAGTTATGGTCCCTGCACGCATGGGCCATCAACGGGTACCCGCTAGCCTCCCAGAGGGAGTGTTAAACACGATCGCGCAGGCTAGAGCTCCGTCTACCAGGCGGCTCTACTCCTCGAAATGGTCTGTTTTCTCTGCATGGTGTCAGGCCCAGAGCCTTTCACCTGTGGAGTGCGGGGTTTCGGAAGTGCTTTCCTTCCTTCAAGAGCTACTGGATAAGGGCAGGACCCCATCCACGCTCAAAGTATATGTGGCGGCCATAGCAACGTTTGCAAAACCGGTGTCTGGCCAGTCGCTTGGGAAAAACGACTTAGTCGTGCGTTTCCTTAGGGGAGCTCGGAGGCTGAACCCTCCAAGGCCCCCTTCAGTCCCGACGTGGGACCTTTCCACGGTCCTGGAGGCCATGAAAGGCGCCCCGTTCGAGCCGATCCAGCTGGTGGACATGAAACACCTGTCGTTCAAGACAGTGTTTCTCATGGCTCTCGCTTCAGTGAAGCGCATAGGGGACCTACAGGCGCTTTCAGTAAGCGCGTCGTGTATGGAGTTTGGGCCTAATGACTCAAAGGTCATTCTCAAACCGAAGCACGGGTACGTCCCGAAATCCCTCAATATGCCGTTCAGGGCCCAGGTCATTTCCCTGTCTGCCCTTCCGGTTCTCAGTGAGGAGGAGGATGCAAGTCTCCTTTGCCCCGTCAGGGCATTGAGAGCTTATGTGGCACGCTCGTCTGTTTTCAGACAGACGGAGCAGCTTTTTGTTTTGTTCGGCGGGCGTTCCAAGGGACTCGCCGCCTCAAAACAGAGCCGCGCTCGCTTACTCTGCGAAGGGCTTACAGTGCCCCTTGGGTGTCAGGGCGCATTCCACGAGAGGCGTGGCCTCTTCGTGGGCATGGTCTAGCGGGGTTTCCCTGCAAGATATCTGTACGGCCGCGGGCTGGGCCTCGCCGTCTACATTTATAAAATACTATAACCTGGAGGTACCCGCCTTACAAGCTAAGCTTTTGGCGGTCTAAATTCAGTGCTATCTGCCCCGCTGTGCGGCCCAGATGCTGAGTTTACTGCAGCCCCATGAGTATTGACTCACGTATGGCCGCCCAGATCAGGCTGAATGCTTTCACCCTGGCTGCGCGTTTGATTGTCATATAATAGCCCCGCTGGGTGCTTTTTTATAGGGAATGACGCTTCCAGCCTCTCTTCCTTTACTCTATGTGAGTTTATGGTGATTATGCACTACATGAGCCCTGGGCTTCGGCCCCTAGGACTTTGGTGTTGGATCCCTGTACGCACGGCGTGTTGCATTGTGTTCCCCATAGCGTAAGCTATTACGCAGTACGAGAGATACTCTCGTAAGAGAACGTACTCGGTTACTAACGTAACCTCGGTTCTCTCTAGAGAGGGAACGAGTACTGCGTATCTTGCCGTGCGTGGAATACGCTCTGGTTCGCTTCAGCGGTAAAAACCAGCTTGTATCAGCCTAACGAGCATATTTATAGGGCGAGACCACGCTCTGGCGGGACGTGACGATATGGGCGCGAATTGCCCCCATTGGTCATTACGTCACGCAGAGTCTATCTCGATAGGCTGCTGGATTTGCTGCAGAGCAACCAATAGGCGCGCGAGCTGTTTCGCCTATGTTTGCTTGCTGCTGCAAAGCGTTTTGCATTAATAAAAAATTAAGGATAATTTTTGGCTTCAATATCTCGCGGAAAAGAGTTTTTCCCCATAGCGTAAGCTATTACGCAGTACTCGTTCCCTCTCTAGAGAGAACCGAGGTTACGTTAGTAACCGAGTACGTTTTCACTCATGCAGGTCCTCAGACATGGCATAGGATAATTTCAAACCATGGTGTTGGCTAAAGATGAAGACCACTTTTGCTAATTTAAGAGAAGGTCTGGGTAATACAGGCTAGGTCAATACAGCCTTTAAGCTAAAGATACCTCACAGATGCGTCTCCCAATGCAGTCCTTTGCAAAGCATGCTGGGAACTACAGATCCACTGCCCAGGGCTGCGTTTCCCAAAAGTAGATCGTAGAGCTTTTTTTTTTTTTTTTTTTTTGCCACCAATGGTCTGTACGATCAACTGTAGCCTACTGTTAAAAGTCTTGGTGTAATCTTTGACTCCTCTCTATCTTTCCATTCTCACATTAATTCTATCACTAAATCAGCATTCTTTCATCTACGCTGCATCGCTCAGCTCCGTCCCTTCATCAGTATCTCAGACGCTGAAACTGTCATCCATGCATTTATCACATCACGTCTCGATTATTGCAATGCACTTTTTATCGGCCTTCCTGCTAGCTCCATTTCCAAATTGCAATACATTCGAAACTCTGCTGCCAGATTACTCACCCACACCAAGCGTTCTGCACATATCACCCCAATTTTGCATGATCTTCACTGGCTTCCTGTGGCTTACCGTATTAAATTCAAAATTCTCCTTCTCACTTTTAAATCTCTGCACGGCTTGGCTCCCCCCTATCTCTGTAATCTGCTTCACCCCTACGCACCGACTCGCTCTCTACGATCCTCCGACTCTAGCCTTCTCGTCGTCCCTCGGCATCGCCTTGCTGCCTACCTAACCTTCTCATTTTCTGTACCTACACTCTACGTACCTGCTGTTGTTTTGTCTGCTGTCTTTGTCCTCTGCCTTTATCGTTGCTTGTCTATTGTAAAGCGTCCTTGAGCTCTGGAAAGGCGCTATATAAATAAAACGTATTATTATTATTATTATTATCAACTTAGCTCACAATGCTTTTGGGAAACGCAGCCCTGGGCAGTGGATCTGTAGTTCCCAGCATGCATTGCATGGGATTGCATTAGGAGAGTAAAGTTTTATTTTATGTGTTTTTCATCTTTGTTTATAATAAGCCCAAATCATTTGTCATAGAAACTAAATTCTCAGATCAGCAAGGAGCAGGTGTGCATGTGTCGAATGTGTCCATCCTGAGCTTTAACAGAAATTGTCAATGTTACTCAACTAAGTTAAAACAACAATCCCTTGTTTTGTTACATAAACCTGATTGAATTAGTTTACAACAACAAAACTAGAATGTATAGGTAGAATCAGCTAGAAATACCCCCTTAAAGCAACAACTGCACATGTTCACTTTTTACAGTGTAAGAAAATGCTATTTTCCCATTTAGTTTAAATAGCATCTATTTGTACTTAGTGCAAATATAGCCACTGCCTTATTATATAGTTTAAATGAATCCAGTTTGTTATTTTTTACCCTTGTTGGGCCAATTCACTTTAAAGACACATTTAGTTATTTTCCTCCAGCAGTTCTCTGAATCTATCACTTTAGCAATAGTGTGGCCTGTTGATCTAATCTTTGGTTATTATCTCTTAATCTTCATCAGAGAAGTACATCACTATGAAACTCTTCACGTGTCACACGATCAGAGATGTATAAAGTACTAGAGACCCAGACTTGAGTAAAAGTACAAGTGCTCTCTCAAAAAAGTGACTTGAGTTAACCCTTAACCCTAAAACCTAACCTAAAACACTTAAGTGGAAGTACAAAAGTATTAAAAAAAAATTGTACTTAAGTATTGTTTATTTTAAAATTTACTACTCAAGTACTGAAAGTAATGGCGCTTTTCCATTACCAGTACCAGCTCGACTCGACTCGACTCGACTCGACTCGCCTTGCCTCGCCTCGACTCGACTCGGCTCGCTTTTCGCTCCGTTTTCCATTGCAGAAAGTACCGCCACAAATAGTACCCGGTCGTCATAGCGACGCCTTTCGTTCCTCGTTGCCCCATCAAGCTCTCGCTGGATCCTCTCTTCGGCAACCAAACAAAGGAAAGTCTGCACCTCCTCGTTTGACCACGGCGTATTCTTCCGAGTTGCCATAATAATAGTAGTAAGTTTAGTAACTATCTCTGGCCAAACTATTTAAAAATGGCGGGGTTATTTATTCTGGATACTCCATCTGGCGCGTGCAATGATGACGCAGATTCTCTGTGACCAATCAGCAGTCGGCATTGTTTTCACGTCACATTTTAGTATCGCCTTAGCTCGCTTAGAACCTCGCCGGAGGTGGTACGAAAAAAAGTACCCCAAAGCAGGTACAGGTACAACTTTTACACAGTGGAAAAGCAAACAAAGGCGAGTCGAGTCGAGTCGAGCCGAGGCGTTGGGTATAAATTCAATAAATATTATTCCTCTCTATAGAAATCTGAGGGAAACCTATGGAAATCTATCAATGGGCCTATTTGTCCAAATCTGCACAAGCTAAAAGCCATGAGGGACGTTGTTTTGTCATGACGATCTCACAGGAGTTTTTTTTTTTTTTTTTTTTATGGGAACGGCTGACGCTCATAATTCATATTAAAGGTATCGACTCATTTTTTGATTACATAACTCCTGACACAAATTAAGACATGATTGTCACTATAAGTTTCTGAGAATAAAATATTGGTCAAATACTGAAACTTGAGTCTTATATCTTTTTAATGATGTATAGTTTGTCAAGGTAATAACATTAAATCTAATAGTAACTTTGAACTATTTAAACAAAGAACGATTCAGCGCGCCGGCGTCCTCGCACATTCTATATGAATTGTCTTTCACTCCGACAAATGAAAACATGGACTCTAAGTAGGGCCAGGGATCTCCTTCCTCGCCGCCACGATCACTCGAAGTTGAATGGTGTTTCTGGTTCTTCCATCTCGAAACAAACTAACAAATCTCAAGTGTTCTCAATGGAGGCAGGCAGCAGAGCGAGAGGAAGAACAGGAGCACGCGCGGTCTTCTTGATCGCTTGATTCCCTCAATGATGAGCAAGCTTCAACAAACCTGGTGACAGAGCCATCTACCGCTCTGGCAGTGATTATGTGGGTTTGGAATGATTCGTAACATTTTTATAATTGTAACAAGTAACGATGTAGCACATAAAAAATGTATCGGAGTAAAAGTATTAAACTCATCGCAAAAGATGTACTGAAGTAAAAGTGGAAGTAGGAGAAAAAAATAATACTCTACTAGAGTACAGATACAGCCTTTTAGTACTTAAGTACAGCAGTGAAGTAGTTCTACTTCGTTACATCTCTGCACACGATTGAATGCTCATTCAAATCATGAGTGGGCCGGGACATTTTAAAGCCAGTGTTGTGACACCAAGTGTTAATACTTTCTTATTTCTTAGGCTCCACTTTTGACAATTCTTGTGTAAGGCTGTCCTTGTGTAACTTCTTTTCGTTATGTTATGTGTACATCATGGACTAGGGCTTGGACACACTTATACACTCGCACACAAACGGGAACTCAAGACACGCACATACATTTAAACATTTAACCGTTGTTATTATATTTCTTAATATGCTATATATGGTAGGGTTGAACTTTGAGTGCTATGATTGGATGGACTGGACATCATGGATGATTCTGCTTTATCTTGTGTATAAATATGCCCCCTCTTCCTTAATATACTTGAGAATGTTATGGTGTTACACCGTCTCTGTGTCTGCTTGATAATTCTCCTGAGATCTGATACACATCACAGATGTTGAAGAGCCTGTTTCCAACTGATGACTGATAGCTTTGAGATCTGTAGATAATCCTGAAGATTCATCTAACATCAAGATTAAGCCTGACTGGATTCGCTTGGACTTTGTGAAGGTGCATCGTATCCCAGACTATAGACTGCAACCTGTGTGAGTATCAGTTATACTATTTTTTTGTTATAATTTTTTTTTGAAAAAGATGTTCAATCAATAATTTTTAAAGCATTGAGAAATACGTATAAAAAAAAAGCATTGAGAATGTGTTTATCTGGGGGCACATTTATTTTCTGGGGTTTGTAAAACTTTAAAACTTTTCTGGGCAAGTATAAGATATACAAGAAATGTGTCTTGGTTCAGATGGACAAAGTACAGTCAAAAGCGCCAAACTGCTTTATAAGTCAAATGTCAGTAAAGGTGTGTTGATGTGTGTGTTGTTCAGCAGGTCATGGAGATTCATCAGTTTGCTGTGATTCTGCTGCTGGTCGTGTGTGTGTCGTTCTTCACTCATGCTCAACCAGACCATATAAAGCCCCGGTATCAAAAGTTCCTCAATCAGCATTTCGGTCCTGATATGAGTGAGCAGAAGTGTACCAGTGAAATGAGAAAGAGAGGCATTACTGGAGCTGACGATGGCTGCAAACCTGTCAACACCTTCATACAAGCTAATTCAAATAATATTAAAGCAGTTTGTGGCAGAGGAGGAACTCCACAGGGCGGTAACCTGTTTAAGAGCAACCAGCCTTTTCCTGTGATCACCTGCAAATTACAAAGTGGGGAAAGACCCCCAAGATGTGAATATCGTACAGGGAAGAAGTCCACTCGTTACGTTGTGTTGGGCTGTGCAGAAGGCTGGCCTGTACATTATGAAGAAGGCATAACTGATGCAAAGAAGATAGGCTGAAAGAAACCTTACAGAGCTTTATTTGCTAAACATTTGTTCACTTTCCTTTTCCATCCTTTTTGTTAGAACTTCACTGTCTCTCATTTCACAAGTCTGTTTTTACCCTAAATAAGCATAATGCTAAAAATAAATTTGTTGTTTCTTTACGTTGGTGTTATACGGTATTGTGCACTTCTTCGTGCATGTTTCTGTGTGTAAGATCATGTGCAAGATTCAGCTAGTCTAATGAAATGTTAAAGGGATACTCCACCCAAAAATGAAAATTCTGTCATCATTTACTCACCCTCAAGTTGTTGCAAACCTGTATGAGTTTCTTTCTTCTGCTGAACACAAAGGAAGATATTTTGAAGAACGATTGGAACTTTGGCACCATTGACTTCCATAGTATTTTTTTTTTCTACTATGGAAGTCAATGGTGCCAAACTGTTTGGTTCCAATCGTTCTTCAAAATATCTTCCTTTGTGTTCAGCAGAAGAAAGAAACTCATACAGGTTTGCAACAACTTGAGGGTGAGTAAATGATGACAGAATTTTCATTTTTGGGTGGAGTATCCCTTTAAGCACTTTGTTTTAGCATTGAAAGAACAATTCGTACGCATTTGTATGAGTGATTCAAAGCTGGCTAATTCGTAAGAATTCCTACGACCTCACTCGTACGAATTTGTACGATTTGTCTAAACCCACGTGATGGGTAGATTTAGCGGCGGGGTCAGGGGTAGGTCCTTCGTACGAATTCATATGAATTGGGCAACTCGTAAAATACGTACGATTTAGCAAAAATCTTACTAATTCGTACGAGTGAGGTCGTACGCATTGTTACGAATTAGCCACCTCATAAAATTCGTACGAATTGCCGTGAGATCGGGTTGGAAAGAACTACTGAATGAGCAAAATGAGGGAAGAAAGACGTAGATTTGTGTTTTTCCACCTGTCTGTAATCCTCAATAAAACGTATCTATTACCCTTAAACTCGTCTGTTTGATTGACGTGCATCTCAACAGCACCGTTTTAAAGATGTATCAATTAACTCTTTTTCTCTGTATAGGCTACTTCATAACATTGGTTCACAGATGTTGCTATTTGCACAAGTCTGTTCCATCAAAACGTCCTCTTCCACAACCTCCTTCATTCCTGTTCCTGACACCACAATTTTGTGCAGCATTGCTTTCGTAGTCGTCACTGCAACACTTTTGGGTCCAACGTATGGATCAATACACCAATACATCATAATGAAACATTTACCAATATATAACTGTTACAATTAAGGGGGATGAAATTCCCATCAACCAGTTAAATTGGCCAAGGTCATGTTTGCACAGTCCAGTGTTTAAAGATCACGTGAGGTTTGCAATTAAAACTCCAGTGATACTGATGGACAACAGTGAATGAAGGAGGCAAATGTAATGATTGGATAGCGGTGTGCACTGGGGTGTTGGTGTAAATCACCTGTTCATGTCAAGTGATATTTAAACTACCTGTGGGTTGTATTAGTGAAGGAACAGGCGGCAGGAACTATGGCTCTTACAATAGATCCACATGCTTTTTAATTGTAAGCGTTTAAAATATTTTTTACTTATACAGAAACCTGTTTATAAGTAACAAGCCGTTCCCTATGGTCATTTGTAAATTAAATGTGGGGAGAGACACCCAAGATGTGAGGAATCAGGGACTTTAAATATTGTCTCTCATATAGCTACTTTGCTATTGTTTCGATTCGATTTGTTGTCTTTCTTATCTTATGCAGTTGTTTAAACTCTAATGTTGTTTCAAGTGCAAAACATTATTTATTAAAAAATAATAAAAAAATAATTTGTTTAAGTTTAACAATGTTATGTTAATGATAGAACGATGTATAATGATATCTTTCAGTGGTGTGCTCTTCTTCGTGCAAGTCTCTGTTAGTGTGCTCACTGCAATTTATGAAAGTCGTGCTTCAATGCCTTGAAACCATGAGAGCAGATTCAGCCAGACTGGTAAACTATTCATTTGTAGTATAGTTGCCGTACAATTGAAAAAAACATAGTTGTAAACTAGTTGTGTAATCAAAAATGCCTACACTTAAAGTAACTGTTTGTTTTTACAATACTTACTACAAAAGTATACTTAAAAATATACTTGAACTTTACTTAAGGATATTTAATAAAGTGATTTTTTTCACTTTAGGGGAGAGTGTGAGGGAGAAATGATTAAACACTTGTTTTTGGCACATAAAATACCAACCCGTTCTCATCTCAGAGTGTCATATAAGGCCGTTTTGTCACGTCGTCCTTCTGCGTTTTCTGCCCACGCATATAGCACCCTTTTACATATAGATGACACGCACATGGCTTTCAACCAACTTCAATGTAAAACCATCCGTGATGTTATTATATGCTCAGGGCTTCGCCAGTCATCAATTCACCTCAACATTGACCGACTGCACAGACTAAAGACGTTTTCAGCAACAACAACTTAAGTTTGCTCTATGATTAGGATTGCCTACACCTAACCTGTTTTCCATTATTTATCTTTCAAGAGGAGTCTATTTGCCATTGTCAACACCAGTGGCGGTTCTAGGATTTTTCTGTAACAGGGGCCATTAAGGGGCCTGTTGTGGCAAAACTTCTGTTAAACATAATCACTGCGTAAGAGACACTCAGAGTCAAATTAATAAAAAGAGAAGTATTTTATTCTTGCAAGAATAGGCCCAGTCGCCAACACAGCAGTTACCCTGTGAAGTGAGTGACGCCCACCAGGAAGAAATGGGACAGCCTTTATACTCTTTTCAAGGTTCCTCCTCACCCGCTGTACCTTTCACCCGCTCAGATAAGGTCCCCACTGCTGTTCAGTTTCTACTCACGGACACAAACTGGCACTGAAATAAACTGGCCAAAACTGACCGTCCCTAAGGTCATTTGTCCTGTCCCATATGTTCCTGAAACGTCAAGCACGTACACATATACCTCTTTACTCATTGAATAGATTCAGCAGAAATGCAATAGAGACATGTGACTCAAACTCTGTTATAATATCTGTTAAGGATCAATGATTATTAAAATTTCTACAACAGGCCACATGTTACATTCAGGGGCCAAGTACAGGGTACATTCAAGCACACAAAATAATTTATTCAGTACGGTGCAAATACATTTCGGCAGTCATTCCTTTTTCAAACGCTCTAATAAAAAATTATGAGGCAGTAAAGTTCTTAATGATTTTTTTCATCTATTTATACTGTGCATGAAGAACACAATGCATGAATCACTCACACACACACACACACACGCACACACACACACACACACACACACACTCACACACACACACACACACACACACACACTAAAGTACAGCACAGCAATTCATTAATCAAATACAATACAATTTACAGTGTGTGGATATATTTATATTAAACATCTCATACAGCACACTCTAATAAGGTATATATATATATATATATATATTTTTTTTTTTTTTTTTTTTTTTTTTACTTTCAGAATTCCACCTTTTAAGTTTCATAATCATGTTGTCGCTTATAAACAGTAAATTATTGTTTAATGTTTAATGTTTAATTGTTTAAATTATGTGTTATGACCGTGTAAACAGGATTAAAACGCATGCATTCGGATATTTCGAGATCAGTTTCAGGCCTTGTTTGTATGTGGAAATAAATCAGATGTGCCAATGTGACTGTCATGTAAACAGGCAGATTGGATTTGCTGAGGCATTAGGCTATGTCTCCACGGTTTAAATACGAGAGAAACCCAGACGTGCATCTGCGAAACGACGTGTCGTCGTAGGAGAGGAATGTGAACACACTTTGACACAACATATCAAAGGTTGGCTAGCTCATCCTAAAATTTCAGACCCCATTGCTCCTCATTAAAGCCGGCCACGATCTCATGAAAGTGCCTAATCTATAGCACAAATTTGATTTCTCGTGCCATTTACACCAAAAATAGTTTTTGCGTGCATATGATATGCACTTTATGGCATGTAGCCTAATACGCACGCACTCCACACCCCTAATCTTACCCAAGGGCTTTATCATGCACGCAAAATACGTTTTTGGCGTATAAATGGCACGAGAAATAAAATGAGTGGTATAGGTACACACTTTAATGAGATTGTTGTATGTTCTCACCAGTCCTGAGATCTCTCTCGCACACAATAACTGAAGCACATGCGCAGCTGCAATGATGGCCGTTTTCGTCCGCATCAAAATCATGGTGATGTTTGGCATTTTTCGCATTTGTCCATCTGTGCAAGAACCCCCTTTAAGCATGCGTGATGTTTCAGATAGTATGTCAAGTGTAAAGACATGAATCGAAAATGGGTCACAATTGAAAGAACGTGTAAACGGACGGTCACAAAAATCAGACATAGGCAACAAATCAAAATTGGGCATCAAGGCCTGCAGTGTAAATGAGGCCAAAGATCAACAGCCTCCAGAAAGACTCGGTCTCGATGGCGTGGCCTGAAACAAGTCAAGTCAAGTATATTTATATAGCGCTTTTCACAATATAGATTGTATCAAAGCAGCTTCACAGTATCAATCAAAATAACATAACAATGTATTATTTTTTTTTTTTTTTTTGTGGAAAAAAAAACATCCACGTTAGGTAGGGCTGATCAATGGTATTAATAATTGGTTACTTAATTTGAATATCCCCAATTGAGCAAGCCAAAGGCAACAGTGGCAAGGAACCGAAAAACTCCATCAAGTGACCCAATGGAGAAAAAAAAAACCTTGGGAGAACCCAGGCTCAGTCGGGGGCCAGTTCTCCTCTGGCGTTTATGAACTAATCTGTCAATTTGGATAATTTAGCGTATTCATCCGGCCGTGATGAAATATATATTTGAGTATCATCAGCATAACAATGGAAACTAATTCCATGTTTCCTTATACTATTTCCAAGTGGCAGCATATATATTGAGAATAATAGAGGGCCTAACACAGATCCCTGCGGCACTCCATAGTTTACTGAAGTTATGATAGATTTTTCTCCATTTAAATAGACAAAATGATAGCGGTCAGATAAGTATGACCTGAACCAGCTTAATGCTTGTCGTTGAACACCAGTATAATTTTGTAGTCGATCTAAGAGTATTGTGTGATATAGTATCGTACGCAGCACTATTTTCACAACAATGGCAAAGGTCTGACATGCCCCCCTCGTCTCGTCCCTGAGGCACAGAAAGTGCAGCAATGATCCAGTCCTCTCATTGTGTAAATATTCAACCATTTGTCCAGACCTGATTACACACAATCACTTAGAGTTTTGCAATATAACTGACATGCAAGTTAAGCTTTTTTTTGTGGAAGTACAAAACAATTATTGCAAACATTACCAAATATAAAATAATGTGAAAAACAAACAAAATGTCTATTTACATTCAGTATTTGCCAACGGAATTATAGTACCGTAATAAGAGAATTAGAGATATGTCTATGACGAGACTCCCAGTACTGTGCTACTCCGCCAGTCTAAAATAGTCTGAATATAAACACTTATTATAGGTGTACTGTTAGTGATTCAGGATAAGACAAAAAAAAAAAAAAAAAAAAAAACATTTGGAAAATGGATTCGTGATTTACTCGCTCATTATATACATTTTGCAAAACGTATACCCTTGCAAAACGTATACAAAACCTATATACATATGCAAACGTATACCCTTATTAAAGTAGAAGTAGGCCTACACAAAAAAACAACAAAAAAAACCCAACAACTCAATTACAGTAAGTAAATGTAATTTGTTACTTTCCACCTCTGCATGTAACTACTATTTCTGCATGCCATGGTCAGATTATTTCCTGAACATAGGATCAAAATGAATGTGTACATTCCCTGTCTCTGTGTTTAACAGGTACGGTAAACTACCGACAACAAACAAGCATGCTCAGACTAAAGTGTTTCTCAAATATTCCCCTTGGCTCCATTCCATTGCATTCTGACGCAAAGATAAAGTGAACCGAGGTAAGCACGACATCCACACTGAAAAACATCTTCTGTAGTTTTCAGTGTCCACACATTGAGATGAATAAATCATTGATAAACCAACATTTATGAACAGAATTGTTTTATGACTGAGAGTCACATCTATGTGTATTTAGAGCGAGTGGTTCTCAAAATGTTGTAAATCATACCACCACGGAAAATATTTGAAATGTGCTTTTTATTTGCCCATATTAAAGGCTACATCTCATTTCTGATATACAATTTTATTATAGCTTTGTGTGTCTATTCATTATACCCTTAAGGCATTGCCCACGCTCTTAGATTTACTGTTGTTGTGAACTATTTTCTTCTAAAGTGTTTGAAAACTCAGAAGCAAAGACCAGGGGCCTCATTTATTAAACTTTGCTTAGGATTTGCGTCAGAAGTGGCGTACGGATGAAACATAGGACGTGCGTACGCACAGAAATATTCAGATTTATAAAACCGTGAGCACGCACACGCAGTTTTCCCTTAATAAATCACAATCAATTCTAAATGTATCGCAGCTTTTGCGGCTTCATGTCACGCCCATATTTGCCCAAAAATAGTCCGTGAAACGCCCACAAGTTAATATTCATCGATTGCGAAATCATGACAAACACAGAGAGGAAAACCAAGAAACGTAACTTCACTCAATGTGAAGTAGAAATTATCATTGGCGAGGTGGAAAAGAGGAGTAAAATGTTGTTTGGAGGGCACAGTGTGGGCATTAATGCCAAAAAAGGCACTTGAGTGGCAAAAGGTTGCATTACGCATTACGTCATTACGCATTGTGATGGCATGGCATTTTATTACCATCCATTTGATTGCATCTGACAAGCTACATATGTGTTATGAGGATGAATTGCATAACATGCAATAATTATTGTTGCAGAACACATTTGACTTTTATTTTTGCAAATATGTGTTAATTTGCATTTCTGTTGTTATCTTCGTTTGATTTTGTTTGTTTTACACTGCAGATCGATCAAACGGGTGTTCATGTAGGCTGTTAACTTGCTTTGTGAAGTCTTCATGTTATTTATGAGAGCCATTGCCATTTCTTTTACACAACGGTCTACAGTTTCACACACTTTCACGTTTCTTCCTTCTGCCGACGGTGTCGCCATTTCTCATTACACCCGTTTTTGTGCGTACGCCTGGGTCAGAGCTTGCGTGAAGGACCGCACATTTTCCCGTCAAGTTTGCTTTTTATAAATACCAAAAATGTATAATTTTGACTCATACAATGTATTGTTGACTATTGCCACATATATACCCATGCGACTGGTTTGTGATCCAGGGTCACATATGTGTTACTTGATCTGACAACCACCGATTTAGAGTAAAACAGTCAAATCAACAGTGTTACTCACAACAGGATATTTTAGATATTTCATTTAGCTCTGGGTTGCGTTTCCCGAAAGCATCGTTAGCCAACTATGGTCGCAATTCCCATTGAACTCTATTGGTAACGACGGATCTTGCGACCGTAGTTGGCTAACGATGCTTTCGGGAAACGCACCCCTGGTTTGTTAGAAACTGGACTTTGAAACACCATTAATGTTTTTCTTGTTGAATATTTGCAAATAAGGGCCATGCAATTCCCGTCAACTGAATAAGGTCATGTTTGCACTTTCCAGTGTTTAAAGGTCACTTTAGTAATAAATACCCCAGTGGTACTGATGGACAACAGGGTTTGGATCAAGATTCATCAATACTTTCTAAGGTTTGTACATTACCGTGCTGTTGATTACTGTACAACCTTCAGGCAAAAGAAAACAAAATATTCATTTACCCAGAACAAGGTAAGCATTTTGGAACTTTACTCCGCAAGTACAAGATATATAATAGAGAAAAACAAAGCCAAACAGTGTATGCACAAAAAAGTGCATAGCTGAGTTAACATAACATGTGCAAGTAAAAACAAAGGAAGGGTCTCAACAGTATTTTGTTAATCACTTAATGTCAGTAAAGGTGTGTTGATGTGTGTGTTGTTCAGCAGGTCATGGAGATTCATCAGTCTGCTGTGATTCTGCTGCTGGTCGTGTGTGTGTCGTTCTCCACTCATGCTCAACCACCACATATAATGCCCCGGTATGAAAAATTCCTCAATCAGCATTTCGGTCCTTTTGTGAACCGGGAAATGTGTACCAGTGAGATCAGAGACAGAAACATCACTGGAACTGAAGGAGGCTGCAAACCTGTCAACACCTTCATTCAAGCAAATGAAAACCAGCTTAAAGCAGTTTGTGATAAAAAGAATCAACTGAACAAAGACAGAAACCTGTTTAAGAGCGGCCAGCCTTTTCCTGTGGTCACGTGTAGATTTCAAACTGGGAAGAGCCCCCCAAACTGTACATATCGTAGAGGGAGGTCGTCCACTCAAAATATAGTGTTGGCGTGTGTAGGCGGCTGGCCTGTACATTATGAAAACCTTTAAGTAATGTACAGATGACAGGCTGAATAGAGCATCACAGAGCTTTACTATATTATTCTAATCATTTGTTCACTTCTCATTTTCTGTATTTCTTTGTTTGTCAAGTGCATAAAACAGCAACAACAAACAAATGATCAGAATCAATCGCGAAGCAAATAAAAAAGATGAATTTGACTTCAGTTAGGTTAGCGTGTTGTAGTTTTTAACCAGTTCTTGTGCTGTAAACATGACACAGTTTGAGAGCAAAGTCTATAATGAAGCACAGCTGTGAACATGAACACACCAGATTTATACTGTACATAATTATATTTGAGAAAAATCAGGAAAATTTTGTTTTTTTATTTCCTTTCGAAGAACAGCACACAAGTTCAACTTAAGTTAAAAGAAAATGTACCCCTCTCACAGTCTTTATGACACTCTGATATGAACAAGAATATTTTCACTGTCTCTCATCATTTACCTTAAACAATAAAGCTACTAAGTTTTTCCACTTGTCTGTAAACTGTTCATAGACATTGTTATCAACAGGTATCTGATCTATATCACAATCACACCACAGTGAATAAAAACATTTGAAATGTGCTTTTTATTTTTCCATATTCTACATCTTATTTCTGATCTGCAATTTTAGCATAGATTTGTGTGTCTAATCATTAGATGCCTAAGGCATTGCCCACGCTCTTACATTGACTGTGAACAGTAAGAATAGACGATTCACATGTTTGTGACACTTCAATTTGATCATATGTGTTACATTATCTGACAACCACTAATTTAGAGTAAAACAATCAAATCAACAGTGTGAATCACGACAATAGTTTAAAAATCTAGATAAAGGAGCTCTGATGTATATAAACTGGACTTTGAAACATCATTAATGTTTTCCTTTTTGAATATTGGCAAATCTGCTATAGGCCTATACCAAACACTGTCCAGTGTTTAAAGGTCCCGTGAGGTTTGCAATAAAAACTCCAGTGATACTGACAGACAACAGTGAATGAAGGAGCCAAATGTAATGATTACTCAACCACTGGATGGCGCTGTGCACTAGGGTGTAGTTTTACTGTAGGTCACCTGTTCATGTCACATTGATATTTAAACATACAAATATGAAGCAGAACATCTGTTTTCAACATTGATAATAATAAGAAATGTTTTTTTAGCAACAAATCAGCATATTGCATGATTTCTGAAGGATCATGTGACACTAAAGACTGGAATGATGCTGAAAATTTATCTTCGATCCAGGAATAAGTAACATTTTACAATATATTCACAAAGAAAACAGCTATTAACCTTTACAAGTTATTCTGCATTCCTTGGACGGCTTGTTTTTCATTGTGAAAAGTGTCCACAACCTGATGCAACTATACCAGGGTACGACACCCTGAGGAAAATGACATTATTTATAAAGAGCTAACGGGAATGGGCTTTCAAGAACCAGCTGAGACCATGAGGAGATTCCCGTAATTCCTGTGGAGACCATAATAAAACACATTAATATAATCAGGAACATGACGTTTGTTGCCTTAACGGTATACAAACTGTGTTGGATTCAGTTTTACTCTGAAGCCGTGAGGCTGTGCTGATGTTGAACTAATATACTGTATGTCATAGTTTTCACTCATGCAGGTCCTCAGACATGGCATAGGATAATTTCAAACCATGGTGTTGGCTAAAGATGAAGACCCCTTTTGCTAATTTAAGAGAAGGTCTGGGTAATACAGGCTAGGTCAATACAGCCTTTAAGCTAAAGATACCTCACAGATGCGTCTCCCAATGCAGTCCTTTGCAAAGCATGCTGGGAACTACAGATCCACTGCCCAGGGCTGTGTTTCCCAAAAGTAGATCGTAGAGCTTTTTTTTTTTTTTTTTTTGCCACCAATGGTCTGTATGATCAACTGTAGCCTACTGTTAAAAGTCTTGGTGTAATCTTTGACTCCTCTCTATCTTTCCATTCTCACATTAATTCTATCACTAAATCAGCATTCTTTCATCTACGCCGCATCGCTCAGCTCCGTCCCTTCATCAGTATCTCAGACGCTGAAACTGTCATCCATGCATTTATCACATCACGTCTCGATTATGGCAATGCACTTTTTATCGGCCTTCCTGCTAGCTCCATTTCCAAATTGCAATACATTCGAAACTCTGCTGCCAGATTACTCACCCACACCAAGCGTTCTGCACATATCACCCCAATTTTGCATGATCTTCACTGGCTTCCTGTGGCTTACCGTATTAAATTCAAAATTCTCCTTCTCACTTTTAAATCTCTGCACGGCTTGGCTCCCCCCTATCTCTGTAATCTGCTTCACCCCTACGCACCGACTCGCTCTCTACGATCCTCCGACTCTAGCCTTCTCGTCGTCCCTCGGCATCGCCTTGCTGCCTACCTAACCTTCTCATTTTCTGTACCTACACTCTACGTACCTGCTGTTGTTTTGTCTGCTGTCTTTGTCCTCTGCCTTTATCGTTGCTTGTCTATTGTAAAGCGTCCTTGAGCTCTGGAAAGGCGCTATATAAATAAAACGTATTATTATTATTATTATTATCAACTTAGCTCACAATGCTTTTGGGAAACGCAGCCCTGGGCAGTGGATCTGTAGTTCCCAGCATGCATTGCATGGGATTGCATTAGGAGAGTAAAGTTTTATTTTATGTGTTTTTCATCTTTGTTTATAATAAGCCCAAATCATTTGTCATAGAAACTAAATTCTCAGATCAGCAAGGAGCAGGTGTGCATGTGTCGAATGTGTCCATCCTGAGCTTTAACAGAAATTGTCAATGTTACTCAACTAAGTTAAAACAACAATCCCTTGTTTTGTTACATAAACCTGATTGAATTAGTTTACAACAACAAAACTAGAATGTATAGGTAGAATCAGCTAGAAATACCCCCTTAAAGCAACAACTGCACATGTTCACTTTTTACAGTGTAAGAAAATGCTATTTTCCCATTTAGTTTAAATAGCATCTATTTGTACTTAGTGCAAATTTAGCCACTGCCTTATTATATAGTTTAAATTAATCCAGTTTGTTCTTTTTTACCCTTGTTGGGCCAATTCACTCTACAGACACATTTAGTTATTTTCCTCCAGCAGTTCTCTGAATCTATCACTTTAGCAATAGTGTGGCCTGTTGATCTAATCTTTGGTTATTATCTCTTAATCTTCATCAGAGAAGTACATCACTATGAAACTCTTCACGTGTCACACGATCAGAGATGTATAAAGTACTAGAGACCCAGACTTGAGTAAAAGTACAAGTGCTCTCTCAAAAAAGTGACTTGAGTTAACCCTTAACCCTAAAACCTAACCTAAAACACTTAAGTGGAAGTACAAAAGTATTAAAAAAAAATTGTACTTAAGTATTGTTTATTTTAAAATTTACTACTCAAGTACTGAAAGTAATGGCGCTTTTCCATTACCAGTACCAGCTCGACTCGACTCGACTCGACTCGCCTTGCCTCGACTCGGCTCGCTTTTCGCTCCGTTTTCCATTGCAGAAAGTACCGCCACAAATAGTACCCGGTCGTCATAGCGACGCCTTTCGTTCCTCGTTGCCCCATCAAGCTCTCACTGGATGCTCTCTTCGGCAACTAAACAAAGGAAAGTCTGCACCTCCTCGTTTGACCACGGCGTATTCTTCCGAGTTGCCATAATAATAGTAGTAAGTTTAGTAACTATCTCTGGCCAAACTATTTAAAAATGGCGGGGTTATTTATTCTGGATACTCCATCTGGCGCGTGCAATGATGACGCAGATTCTCTGTGACCAATCAGCAGTCGGCATTGTTTTCACGTCACATTTTAGTATCGCCTTAGCTCGCCTCAGCTCGCCGGAGGTGGTACGAAAAAAAGTACCCCAAAGCAGGTACAGGTACAACTTTTACACAGTGGAAAAGCAAACAAAGGCGAGTCGAGTCGAGTCGAGTCGAGCCGAGCCGAGGCGTTGGGTATAAATTCAATAAATATTATTCCTCTCTATAGAAATCTGAGGGAAACCTATGGAAATCTATCAATGGGCCTATTTGTCCAAATCTGCACAAGCTAAAAGCCATGAGGGACGTTGTTTTGTCATGACGATCTCACAGGAGTTTTTTTTTTTATTTTTTTTATGGGAACGGCTGACGCTCATAATTCATATTAAAGGTATCGACTCATTTTTTGATTACATAACTCCTGACACAAATTAAGACATGATTGTCACTATAAGTTTCTGAGAATAAAATATTGGTCAAATACTGAAACTTGAGTCTTATATCTTTTTAATGATGTATAGTTTGTCAAGGTAATAACATGAAATCTAATAGTAACTTTGAACTATTTAAACAAAGAACGATTCAGCGCGCCGGCGTCCTCGCACATTCTATATGAATTGTCTTTCACTCCGACAAATGAAAACATGGACTCTAAGTAGGGCCAGGGATCTCCTTCCTCGCCGCCACGATCACTCGAAGTTGAATGGTGTTTCTGGTTCTTCCATCTCGAAACAAACTAACAAATCTCAAGTGTTCTCAATGGAGGCAGGCAGCAGAGCGAGAGGAAGAACAGGAGCACACACGGTCTTCTTGATCGCTTGATTCCCTCAATGATGAGCAAGCTTCAACAAACCTGGTGACAGAGCCATCTACCGCTCTGGCAGTGATTATGTGGGTTTGGAATGATTCGTAACATTTTTATAATTGTAACAAGTAGGGGTGGGAATCTCTAGGCACCCCACGATTCGATTCGATTACGATTCAGAGGGCTGCGATTCGATGCTAAATCGATTATCTGAATCTTTTTGTGTGACTATAAATACTTTGCTTTAAAAGTAAGTAATGTCCCATAAAGAATTAACGTACAATAGATTTTATTAACATTGCAAAGAACCAACAGGAAAATAAATGTATGCCTGAACTAGCAGCATAAGTTACTTGTAGTAAATTAATAGTATAACAACGACCGGTACAGCCGAGTGTTTTTCCTCCTCTGGGTGGAAACGCGTCATATGGCTTCTCATATTTGTATTGTTTCCGAAATATTTTAGTTTTATTCTACAAAGCTTACAACTAGTGTGACTCTTGACTGTCCAGCTCCTTTCCCCCTTCAACTTCAGAAGCCAAAATATTTCCACACGTCAGCTTTTAACGAGTGTGTTTGGATCTCGCGCGCCATCGCGTCTCTGTTATGTGCACGCCACAGACGGTCCGGGCGGGCACTGCACTTCCGCGCTTCAGAGTTCCGTCTTTTGCGTTCCGTCAATATTAAGTTATTATAAATATATATCTTAAAAAATTTTTTTTTTTTTTGAAAATCGATTTTTGATATTTGTGAATCGATTCAGAATCGTCCACGTCCGCATCGCGATGCATCTAAGAATCGATTTTTTCCCCCACCCCTAGTAACAAGTAACGATGTAGCACATAAAAAATGTATCGGAGTAAAAGTATTAAACTCATCGCAAAAGATGTACTGAAGTAAAAGTGGAAGTAGGAGAAAAAAATTAATACTCTACTAGAGTACAGATACAGCCTTTTAGTACTTAAGTACAGCAGTGAAGTAGTTCTACTTCGTTACATCTCTGCACACGATTGAATGCTCATTCAAATCATGAGTGGGCCGGGACATTTTAAAGCCAGTGTTGTGACACCAAGTGTTAATACTTTCTTATTTCTTAGGCTCCACTTTTGACAATTCTTGTGTAAGGCTGTCCTTGTGTAACTTCTTTTCGTTATGTTATGTGTACATCATGGACTAGGGCTTGGACACACTTATACACTCGCACACAAACGGGAACTCAAGACACGCACATACATTTAAACATTTAACCGTTGTTATTATATTTCTTAATATGCTATATATGGTAGGGTTGATCTTTGAGTGCTATGATTGGATGGACTGGACATCATGGATGATTCTGCTTTATCTTGTGTATAAATATGGCCCCTCTTCCTTAATAAACTTGAGAATGTTATGGTGTTACACCGTCTCTGTGTCTGCTTGATAATTCTCCTGAGATCTGATACACATCACAGATGTTGAAGAGCCTGTTTCCAACTGATGACTGATAGCTTTGAGATCTGTAGATAATCCTGAAGATTCATCTAACATCAAGATTAAGCCTGACTGGATTCGCTTGGACTTTGTGAAGGTGCATCGTATCCCAGACTATAGACTGCAACCGTGAGTATCAGTTACCATGAGCTAATTTAATATTTTTGTTACATGTAATTTATTTTTTTTAATTTTTTTTTGAAAAAGATGTTCAATCAATAATCTTTAAAGCATTGAGAAATACGTATAAAAAAAAAAAAGCATGCAACATACATTGAGAATGTATTTTTCTGGGGGCACATTTATTTTCTGGGGTTTGTAAAACTTTAAAACTTTTCTGGGCAAGTATAAGATATACAAGAAATGTGTCTTGGTTCAGATGGACAAAGTACAGTCAAAAGCGCCAAACTGCTTTATAAGTGAAATGTCAGTAAAGGTGTTCTGATGTGTGTGTTGTGATGCAGGACGTAAAAATGAAAATTGCGTCGGCTGAAACTAGCAAAAAACACTTGCATCGCGCCTGGAGCTGCATTGCGCTGAGTGTAGCCTATGATAGGGCCTAAAATCTTCAAGTTTAAACATGTAAATTTAATGTTGAATTAACTGGAGGGTTGTGTGAGTTGGCATCATGAGGTAGTGGTGGTTAAACAAAGCTTTGTGTATTGTGAAAGGATTTATCACTCAAAGCTTTTCAAAGCTTTTTTGGGCGGCAGTGGCTCAGTGGTTCACGTAGGTTGTCTACAAACCGGAAGGTTGGTGGTTCAATCCCCGGTTCCACCTGACCAAGTGTCGAGGTGTCCATGAGCAAGACAACCCAGCTGCTCCCGACGAGCTGGATGGCGCCTTGCACGGCTGACACCGGCCGCCGTCGGTGTATGAGTGAGTGAGTGAATGGGTGAATGTGAGGCAAATTGTAAAGCGCTTTGGTGGCCATTGGGTCTGTGAAAGCGCTATATAAATGCAGTCCATTTACCATTTCAACACTGTGTTTGTTGTAGCCATCTAGTGGTCACAAAAATGATTAGCCCAAAACTCCAGCATTATTCAGACACACACAGGCATCAACAATCAGCATTTGATCCTCAGTACAATCTAATCTAATGTACAATCTAATGAAAAGCTTCATACTGCAATGCATGCTCAGTACCAGCATAGTACAAAACTGTCTCCCAGCATGCATTGCAACATGAATAAATTATGCAGCTAAAATGTCTTAAACTGTTTTCTTTATTTGCATTTAATTTCGGTATTGTTTTTTTGTGTGGCTTTTTAATATCTTGGTTTGTGGTATTGAGAACCAATCTGTATATTTATTCTGTTGATTGTCACCATTGGTGAGATTAATTTGCTGATAAAATCCTAGATATGGCTCTGAATGAGATCAGTGATTCAGACCACCATGATGATTATGTCGAAATATAACCACAGACAACACCAGATTATTTACAGCAGCCAGAGAAAAAAATAGATATGTTAAAAAGTCAAGAGCCTAACTAAAGCAAACACTCATCACCCCATAAAGGTGACTTCCTACTTTTTCACTTTTTCAACTTTAGTTAGTGTGTAATGTTGCTGTTTGAGCATAAAAAAGGTCTGCAAGGTTACAAAGCTCAAAGTCCACTCCAAAGGGAGATATTTTATTTAACAGAATCCACTTTCCAAGAACTACATCGAGTTCACTGTGTGTGCACTTGGATGGGTGAAATGCAACACAAATTCCCATTCTTGGCTACAGATCACTTTCACTTTCAGACCGCAGGATGAACAGCACCCCCTGCTGGCCTCACTGACACCTCTTCCAGCACCAACCTGGTTTCCCCATGAGGTTTCAGAACCAGGCTCAACCCTGCTTGGATTCAGTGGGTGTACAGACGAAAGCTTCTGTCGTCCCATATAGGCTACTGTACGTCTGGACCAGAACTTACATACATAGATCAGCATGATTGTCTTTTACATGTTGTTTATTGCCATTTAGTTGCTAATCTCAAACTACTGTATTTTGTGATCAATAAGGAATAGGAACTGACGACGGGTCATCGAATTGATACAAAAATAATGCATGGTTTGCACACGCGATGGTAATGCGCGGCCACGGCGTGAGTTTAGGTTCTAATAACAATAAACCCCGCCTCCTTCGATTTGATTGGCTAAACATGTTGACATTGACGCTGTTCGATCGCTGCACTGAGATTCAGCGCGCTAAATAGATTAGATATAAAGAGTTTGATTTGTTCAGCAGAGCTGAAGGATATCCTGTACATTTAATATCATTTATTTTATATATTCACGTAGCAACTCACAATGTAGCCTACAGCAGAGAATAACCTGCCCTCCCCATAGCCCATGATGCTTGCAAATGATCCTGTAAACACCCCTCAGAGCTACGATGCTGTTTTATAAACACCAGATGGCGCCTTTTATATAATCAATATCATAAAATTGATTAAGGAAGTTGTAAGTATCGGTCAAAAATATCAGTAAACCCTATAGGCCTACCAGCCTAGTAATGCTGATGATATTGATAGATTCAGGTCTGTCTTCAGGTTCTAGTATTGTTCAGCTGGTCTAGGCTATTGGTCTGATTACTATCACCGTAAAACCTACTAGACCAGGACAGAATAGAAAGCATTACACATAAGAAATAATTGACGACGGGCCGAATTAGGCTATTAGAAAAAAATTATGCACGCGGAGTGGCCGTGATACTTGCACCAACCAATCAGAATCAAGCATTCAACAGCCCCTTAGTAAAAAGCTGATATAGCTATGCTTAACTGTATTATTATACAAACAGGCAATAGGAGGAAGTGCAATGATCAGGTAATGTGTGTTATTATTAGTCCTTCAGCAGCTCCTCTATGAGAACTGAACAGCATGACAACATGTTATAGCGCACCCTATCGGTGAAAAGAGCGCTGTTCTTAGAGAGACTTCCGATGATGTGATGTGCTTGTGTAACATTTGCCAGCATTGTTTGTGTGTGTGAAAGGTAGGTTTAGGGGTAGAGTTAGTGCAAGGAGAGAGAATATACAGTTTGTACAGTATAAAAACATCACATCTATGAAGAGTCCACAGAGATAGTAAACCATACATGTGTGGACCAATGTTTAATAATTAAAGTTAGATACATTTACATAATGATAAGAAGACTAAAATATAACATTTAACCTTTTCTGGATGATATTCAACTAATATAGAGCAACAACATTTTAAACAATACAATAACAACATTTGTGCAAAAACAAATATAGACATCCTGTACAAGAATAAATGTAACTAAAAACAAAAATGTGAGCAATTGTCCCGTATGAGCCCTAACAAAAGTTCAAGTAGATATGGTATTTGATCATCGTTTTTTTGGGACATTTTCATACACAGACTCCGTCTTCGATTTCTGAAAGGAAACAAACTCAGTCAGGAAACTGCTGATGCAAAAGGCAATAAGAACACAAACTTGTGTTTCTCTGTGCAAAGCTTAATCTACAAATACTGACGATTTTGTTTTGAAAAACTACTACAACAGAACAGATGCTAACATGGAGCAGCAAGAGGAAATGACATCAATCATGACTTTTCAAACAGTTAAATCATCAAACAGATTCAGTTCTGCAGGATTGTCATGACCGCCTGTGCTGAGAATAACTTTCACGTCTTTCACACAACAGCAAAGACACTTGTTGCAGAACGTCTACAAAGAAACCAATGTCTGCTAAAGTTGCATCAGATAATGATAAACCGCAGAGACGCTGCAGCTCGAGGACACACTTCAGCAGAGGTGACATGAGGAATAATTCTGTGACCTACTTTCTCTACAATGAAAATATAATGGTATAAAACCTGCTTTTGTATGGGTTAGGCTATTTAAAAATCACACACCACATAGCCTACAACAAGTGATTTTAAAGACGCGTCATGATGCAACTCCATTAAATCAAGAGGAATGATCTACTTCAGTCAAACGATCATTACACTTAAATCACACTTACTGACTGCAACAACTTCTTGCAACCTCTTACCTGTTGTTGTGTTGTTGGTTTACTCAATCCTGAATCAGTTTTGTCTTTCTCCTGGGTCTCGACTGCATTAACAATAATAACAGATATGTTAAAACGACAGTTTCAAAATGAGATATTTATACAGAATAATTGCTTGCTCTCCTGACCTGTTTTTCTACATTTCTTACAGATGCAGAAGATCACGACTACAGCAACAATCATCAGAGATCCAGCAGATCCAGCAGAGATCAACACTATGAACAATAAAGGTAGACCTTGATCTGTGATAGACATAATGAGCCATTAGTGTGAGTGAATCTATCAGTCTGACCTACAGCTAACAGAAGTTTACAGTTTATTTTCATAGACCCTTCCGTCGAAGAAATCAGGACAGAAGTGGTCAAAGGTGGACAAAAGAGACAGAAAAAAACTACAGGTTTAAACGGGAATGTGTCTTCCTAATAGCTTGTCATATTTTGCATAAGCCATAAGCAGAATTATATTATATTATACATGATGTAGAAGTAGAGTAGTTTGCCATTGCAAGAGTTAAAGGTCCCCTGACATGAAATTTTCACTTTCTGTTTTTTTTTTTAACATTAATATTAGTTCCCCTAGCCTGTATTTGGTCCCCTCGTGTCTAGAAATTTCAGTCGGTGTAAACCGAGTTTTGGCTATCTTTCTCTGCCTGTGAGAAAATGAGATCTCAGACGGGCTGATCTTGAATCTCCCCTATATGACGTCATATAGGGGAAAGGTTACCTCCCCCTTCTCTGCTTTGCCCGCCCAGAGAATTTGGCTCACCCATGAGAAAACGAGCTAGGAACAGGAAGTACGAACGCGCCGGCGCGATTTGAGTTTTTCCCTAGAGAAATAGCTTTGAGATTTGAGTTTTTCCTCGAGAGATATCATGGCTTGCAAACGAGCGAAGCATGGCAGTTGATCAGTGTTCGGATGTACAAATGAACACAAAAGTATTTTTTAGTTCCTTCATCCGAGCCACTGAAGAAACAATGGGTTAATTTTATTTTCTCTGGAAATGCGCCGACAAGTTGTGTATGGTCCAAACATTTCACCGAGGACTGTTTCCTCAACTCGATGAACGTCTGAAAATAAATCGATCGAGCTACCAAGCAACAATTTCTGATGTGTGGCCTAATTGTTCAAGTTCAGACAGGTAAGTTAATCTTTCTCGCAAAATCGTTCAATACTGTTTATGCATCAGTAAGTCAAGCCAGTGACTAAAATATCAACTTCACATCGTTTCTTTTAGTAGGATGAAAATAATCTTATTTAAATTCTGAACAAATTATACAGAAAGCAATCAAAGAACAATCTTTCCACACAGCGTGAGTTTATCTGGACAACTCGTTATGAAATCAAGGACGCACGTTACACTGCACAACGAAGCTCTTACTGTATTAGGTATTTACATCATCGTGTTTGCATTGGGGAAAGCATTAGAGAGAGCAGAAACTGAGTTGCACTGATAAGATCTTCATTCTCGCGATCAACAGACTGTCATCTGCTTGCTCAATGCTCATCACGGCAACATTTTATGTGATGGGAATAGAATCTAAATAAATACATTAAATAAATATCTAAATACATTAAAAACTTCTCACGATTCGTTAATCTCGATAGCTGTAATAGTAAAAACGTATAATAGCTGTAGCAAAAGTATTCGAGAAAGTTTTGCATGTAATACATAGCTATTTCATATGCAAGCATGTCAGCCAATCACAGCAGTGGCTGGCTACACTGAATCAGCAGACACGCCCCTTCAAACAGAGCGTTCAAATCAGAGGCTAAAATCAGACTAGGAAAATTGCCCTTTATTTCTAAATTATGACTATTTTTGATCTAAAAAACATACTAACATTATAAGGGCAACCCAGGAAACATTATAAAATAATAAAATAACCCCATGTCAGGGGACCTTTAAAGGTGCTCTAAGCGATGTCACGCGTTTTTTAGGCCAAAACATTTTTTGTCACATACAGCAAACATCTCCTCACTATCCGCTGGCTGCCTGTCCCCTGAACACACTGTAAAGAAACGCAATCTCTGTAGACGGCCCAGGCTCCACAGACGGCAACAAACACAAACTGGGCTAACCCGCTCCACGAAACATGACAAACAGTGTTCCAGCCAATCACCGACAAGAAGGACTTGGGGGCGGGGTTTGGGGGGTTAGTGCGCGGATGAGGAGGAGGGAGGGTCTAGCTAGCCTCCGTTTTGTTTTACAATACTTTAAACGTCAACAAGAAGTTTCGTCACCCGACATTGCTTAGAGAACCTTTAAGGGAAATTGGTCTCCAGTCAGATTTTTCATTCGGACTGGTAACCATTGTAACTGGGCATATATTGCACTGTGTCTACACCAGATGCGACAGTTGTCACGGCACACATCAGAAACAGAAGATGACATCAGTTTACTGTCGGGAAATGTCTTGTCGCGCTGCATCCACTGTAGACAGCATCACTGATTATAATGGGTTATATTTACTTTTGCCGTGTTGCTTCGCTCACGTCTGGTGTAGACCATGGTGGTAGCCACTTTCCTCTTGTTGGTAAAGTGTCTGCTTGATAGGAGGTGTTGATCAAATGTGTTTTAAAGTCTCATATATATATATATATATATATATCATCAGGGCCACTTGCTTTCTGTGTGTCTAATCTCAGAAGGGCTTGTTTTATCTGTCCTATACTTAAGTTCATGCACTTTTGTTGGTTTGGCCAAAGAACAAATTGCACACATGGATCAAAACATCATCAATGTAACTTGATAGATCAGCTTAATTAATCAATGTCAATATCACCACCAGCATACCTGCACATGTGTGGCAGAGTGTGTTGATGTCCAGATGTGTGGTCTGGTTGCTGATGGGATTGTTCAGCACACAGCTGTAGGTGTTTTTATCCTGATATTCCACCTCCAGAGGTAGAGAGAGACTGATGCTGAGATCACACACACTGATGCTGGACAATACACTCATTCCTGCGTACCAGGAGAGAGTCACATCACTCACATTCACAGCTGAACACACCAGTGAACAATTTGATGATGATGATGATGATGAACAATCTCTGGTAATGTTAGGAGTGACAAGAGGAGCTGGAAAACGTGACAGAATAATTAGAAATATGGATAAATCTAAACATATTGAGTGTAGTGTGTTGATGATCTGAGTGTACACTATATTGCCAAAAGTATTAGGATACCCCTCCAAATCATTGAATTCAGGTGTTCCAGTCACTTCCATGGTCAAATCCTATACTCCAGCGCGTCTACACATCTACGTCGGCCGAGTCTAATCCTATACTCCAGCGCGTCTACACATCTACGTCGGTCGAGTCTAACCCTATACTCCAGCGCGTCTACACATCTACGCCGAGTCTAATCCTATACTCCAGCGCGTCTACACATCTACGTCGGCCGAGTCTAACCCTATACTCCAGCGCGTCTACACATCTACGTCGGCCGAGTCTAACCCTATACTCCAGCGCGTCTACACATCTACGTCGGCCGAGTCTAACCCTATACTCCAGCGCGTCTACACATCTACGGCGGCTGAGCCTAATAACCCTAACTTTCTGTGCAGCTAACCAACAGACTTCAGACAATGCCTTTGAATATGCTTTAATCACGGCAGGAGGATCTCAGACAAATTTCAGAGAGTATCCCACCATAAAACACGGATACAACAGTTTTTATAGAATGGGGTATGGCAACAATGCCATGATGCATTACATAATTTCCTACCAATTTGATTGGTTTTTATAGACAAACCCTTCTGTTACCAGGTAGAACCAAACTCTGTTTTTGGTTTCAAGTTTAGACATCTGTCTAGTTCCATTTCCTAGTTAGTTTAATATTCAGTAATCATCACAATTGCAATGAAAATGTAATTTCTATTTGCCCCTCAGAAAAGCAAAAATCTGGTTAGAGTGAGTGAATGGTATGAAAGCTTGTTTCCGCCACAATATGAATGTTTGTTCTTTCAATTATGACTTTCCCCCCGCAATTGCGAGTCCAATTCTGCAGGGGTAAAAAGACTGACTTTTTTTAGTCAGAATTGCGAGGTCATATCTTGCAATTCTGAGGAAAAAAAAAGTCTGAATTGTGAGATAAATAGTCGCAATTACCTTTTTTATCTTTTATCAAGTGGCGGAAACAAGGTTCCATAAAATGGGGCCAATCTGTAAACCTTAAAATACAACTTCTGAAGTTTCATTTATTTGCTCCAAATTATAATCCATCCATTATAAGTGTGTCACCATATCCTCCAAATGAGGGATGAGTATAAAAATGTTTTTGGTGTTTAACAACACAATGCTAAAAATCCTGTCGGTTGAGCTTAACTTATGAACTTATTTGAACTATGCGAAGGACAAGACAAAGGATATTTCTACTCACCATAGACAGAAACACTGAATGTGTTTGATGTCAGTTTTGCTCCATTTATCTCTAGTTTATAATCTCCAGTATGTTCAGTTGTGGTGTGTGTGATGGTCAGAGATCCAGTTTGATCGTCCAGCTTCAGTCTGTCTCTGAATCTCCCATCAGGAACATCATCAAATGTGGTGAAGATTCGGTTCCCAATGCTGATTTTAGCTATAAGAGAGTTTTTAGCTCCAAATTTCCACAGGATGTCGTCGCCTTCATGTATTTTAGTAAGATCAGAGTTGAGAGTGACGGATTCTCCCTCCATCACTGACACTGATTCACTAAACACACCTAATGAACAAACAAGAACAGATTAAGATTTGTGTTTACAAAGCCTCAAGTCAGCTGTAGTTAATTTCTTTTTGACAAATTTTAGGCTACTAAAGGGGATTTTTAGAGTTTGCTTAATATGTCCAGTAACAAGCCTTAAAATCAATTGAAACCACCAAAAAGTGACACTTTTTGAGCCTGCAATGAGTTTATTCAGTATAGATGTATTCAGTATTTCCATTATTTCCTGACTTTATGTTTAAAAACACTTTTAAAGGCCAGCAAATCACAATTTTAAAATGTTGTGGCAGAGATTGACTGCAAATCAGATCACACGCAATCTCTGTTCTGAAATGTTAAGCAATAATAACTTACGGATCAGATGGCACCAGCACAAACAGAACAAAACAAGAACGTGAAACATTTTCTTCAGTAGTTCAGTGTCTGATGTAAAGTAAGACTATCTGCTGGAAACACTCAAGCTGGTGTGAATCCTCCCATGACTCCTCCCATGAGTGTAGCCCACCCTAGTTCACACATTCTGAACGCCCCTCATATGACATTATAAATACTCTTCTGGCTCATAATAGTGGAAAATATATATTTTTTATCATTCATATAGTTGTCTATTGTGTGAATCGTCTTGAATTGTATGGGTAGAAGGAGCTTAATGACCTTAAAATGGTCTTATAATTCAATTGAATTATGGGGCGATCAATTAAATCAGTGTATGTGGAAAAACAACTGAAAATATAAAACTGTTTGCTATTTCACGCTGCCAGTTTTACAGAGGCGTGACATTAGCAGTTTAACTTCTGAGTAAAACTGAAACTTGCTGTGGTCTAATTTCTATAGGAACATGCTTTTATCTAAAAAAGTCTCAGATCTAAAATCAGTCAGAGAGTCACAGTTCAGAGGTCAAACTGATTCTAACCCATAATGCATCATTGACAAACAAGGTTTATATATATATATATATATATATATATAATTTAATATACCGGTACATAAATAAGGATTTTTGCTGCCTGTCAATATTTTGTTAAAAAATTCACACATTAAAAAACTCACACATTAATTTGATTGTTCAATTCACTTAAATGTGTAAAATGTTAGGTTAACTTTATATTTAGTTGGGACTACAGTATGAGTCATTTTTAATTGCATAACTAACTAGATAGTGAATCTAGTTTCCAGCATGCTTTACTGCATTAGGCGAGTACACGTTAAAATCAA
Source organism: Tiaroga cobitis (assembly GCA_030578255.1). Lineage (NCBI taxonomy): Eukaryota > Metazoa > Chordata > Actinopteri > Cypriniformes > Leuciscidae > Tiaroga > Tiaroga cobitis. The sequence goes on from CM060612.1 coordinate 25,898,619, forward strand.
ATGTTATTTTATGTGTTTAACTATATGTGTCAGGGTTCTGAAGCTTCTGTCTAGTGTATTTCTTGGTTTTGTGACAGAGCCCTGACACTCCTGTTTTGTCTTGTCTGTGTGTCTTATTTCATTTGCTTTCATGCATATTTTGCCTTGTGCTGTGTTGCATGCAGCTTGTGTTTGCACTGTGTGTGCTTTCAAGTTGTCATGTTTTGTGTGAATACATGGCTTATTAGTGTTCTCATTGGCTGTGTGTACAAATATCGTTTTCCTGTCATTGTCTAGTCCCTCCCATCTTGTTACCTGATTATTGATTAATTTGCCCCACCTGTCCTCCCTTGTTACCTGCATTGTTTGCTCTTTGTTTGCTATTTATTCTCCATTTTTTCAGTCTTGTGCTGGTTCTTCGTTTTATGTTCAATGTCCGAGTCCGAGTCCATGTCCATTACAATGAATACATTTGCTAATTGTATTTAGTGATGGGCAGATCGAGGCTTCGTGAAGCAATGAAACAGTCGAAGCAAATGTGCCATTTTGTTTCGAGGCTTCGAATCAATCCGAAACCCGTCTCCACGGTGACACCTAGTGGTCACTTGCAGGTGTTGATCTGAAACAACCTTTACAAAGAGCTAATAAAAAAATGTGTTTTTTTTTTTTATTATTATTGTATTTTTGTTATATATGAAGGTTGTAACCTGTAGTCTCTGCACCCTGCAGAATGAATGCTCCTCAAATGGCGCATCATGGATGATGTATTGTTGCAGTAGGCGAGCTGCCGATCACAATACACACATCTCACTTTATTTGGGGTTTCCAAATGCAAATGCTCCCACACCACAGATGTACGGCATCTCTTCTGTGGAGCCTCCATTTCTATCTATCTATCTATCTATCTATCTATCTATCTATCTATCTATCTATCTATCTATCTATCTATCTATCTATCTATCTATCTATCTATCTATCTATCTATCTATCTATCTATCTATCTATCTATTTTATATGTAGCCTATCTATCTAATAATCTATATGTATCTGTAATATATGTATCTATCTATTAATCTATATATATATATATATATATATAAATATATATATTTCTATCGATGCATCTATTAATGTGTCACTATATGTACTCTGTGTGTCTCTAAGTCAATGTGTAAATGTAAATTAAATCCTAAATATAACTAAACAAATCGCACTATAAATGTCACTATATCACCAAAAATCCGCTATCTCAAAACCAAACTCCTCTCACAAAAACCCACGATATGAAAACGCGTTGACAAAACTTTTATACTGTGTGATTGTGTGATTTGTTCCCGAACCGACCAATCAATGAAACCCTGATTCGGCGGAGCACTCCACCTGATGAAACACTTAGACGCTTCATTTAGCCGTTGTCACGTGACGTGGGTGTTTTGAATCACGCTTCGGATCAGTTTTTCGAATCATCTTTGCTTCGGGATCTCGCAAAGCTTCGGAACGTCTGTTTCGCGCAAGGGGGTAATCCATCAGCCGGAAGTTGAAGCCTCGCGGGAGCCGCCATTGTAGCAGAACTTCACCTGCTGTTAGCATCCCATTGACTCCCATTCATTTTGGGGTCACTTTTACAGCGAATAACTTTACATCTGAGGCGTCCAAAGGCTTAATTTGTCGAATATTTATTTATAAAGAAACACGACAGGGTATAAAATGCTCCATTACTTTGTATCTTACGTTACGACCCCGTAGAAGCCGTTTTTGTAAAAATAGGCTAAAGATTGCGTCATAACCACGGGACTTTCTGTCGCACAATAGAGACATTACCGTATAGACAGGAGGAGAAGCTCGCGGCAATCTTTTACTGTCTATGAGGCAATCGGGGGGACATGAAGGCACAAAGTCAAGGTAGAAGCCCATAAATAGAGAGTCCATAAAAGCAACGGGACAAAATATTTCAACAACGTTTTTGAGGAATTAGGTGATTCAGATTTGTCTTGGCACAGCTACTAGAAGATTTACAACAATCAGACTGTCGTCACGCTCAGTTTGAGCCTGCGCACTCGCTCAGACATCAGACAGGAAGTGCAATAATCGGGCTTCAAGTCTTCTCCGTTGAAATCAATGGGGTCGCTGTGTCCATTTCTTTTACTGTCTATGGTTTCGCGCCAGCCATCCTTAATTGTATTCAGAGTGTGTCGTTACATCATCTACCAGCAGGTGATAGTTGGAGTGAGATTATAGACATATGGTGCGTTCACGTGCTATGGAAAATATGATATTTTCAACTTGTGAACTGGTATTTTACCAGTGTGTTGCGCTCAAGTGCTTTTGTTGTCGTAATGTGGTAAAAAGATGGAGTTCCAGACCTGTTATTTAGCTAAAACTATTTTAGATTCCTTAAATCATCTTTTACAGCAAGAAAATGATTTATCAAAACTCAAACAGTAAATAATATATTTTCAAGATCATGAACGGTACATATTTTTCCCATTCACGACTCTCGCGTTGCTCTCCGCCATTTTGAAAAGGTCAAAGGTTATCTCATCTCGGCAACTCGTGCATCAAAATATTCTTCGGGCTGCCCAGTGGAAAATACCACATGAATACCACATGAATGGTAAATACCACATGAATGTTCATGTGCATTTTCCACGTCGGCTTTTGGTATTTACCATAATTACCACTTGAACGCACCAAAATACCATCATCTGTTGTCTCTTTTATACAAGTTGGGATGCTCCTCTTCCCCTTTGTCTTCCTGGACAACTGGGATAAAGCTTTAAGCTAAAATCAAGTCCTCAATTACACAATAAGTGTTACAGCGAATACATAACTTTGCAGTGGTCTCTCACTTTCTTGTTCATGTCTCTGAAAGCTAATGTTTAAATTCCAGATATTAATGTCTATAACCTAAAAATAAAAAATATTAAATGCTAAATTATATACAGTTATAAATGTAATAATTATAGTTTCTAATAATTTTAGTAAACATTAAAAAAAATAGTAAACTACAACATTCATAAGAAGCACCTATGTCAGGAATATTACAATAGCATTCAAATATTTACAGATGGATCAACTAATTCAGTCTCTGGACATACACTAGCAGAGGTTTATATTCCTTATTTTAAATATTTGAAAAGAGAATCACAGATCGTGTTTCAGTATATTATATATAGCAGAAATAATTGGAATTTTAATGACACTTAAATGGGTCGAAGAAGTTCATCATTGATTTGCTCAGATTCACATGTAGCGTGACATTTGTTTAAACATTAGTTTAAATAGTGGAAAGTCAACATCCAGGCAGGATATCTTGTAAGAAATACTACAATATAAGGTAACACTTTATTTTAAGGTGCTTGTAATAAGCAGTAATTAACAGTTAATAAGACACTTATAAGACCTTATAAGATGCATATAAGATGCATATAAGCATTAACTAATGATAATAAAAAAATTAAATTAAATAATACATTTCTCAAGTATCAATACATTAAACTTTTACAACAGCCGAACAAACATAAATGGTAACACAAACTCCCAGTCACTTAAAAATTGACCTTCCCAAGAGGGAGTAGTTTCCCTGATCTCTTCAGGGCTTGGACTTTTAATTAACCCTTATATGCAGTAGTTAATGCTTATATGCATCTTATATGGATCTTATAAGGTCTTATAAGTGTCTTATTAACTGTTAATTACTGCTTATTACAAGCACCTTAAAATAAAGTGTTACCGAGGAGGAAGATAAATTAGCAAAGACATAAAATAGGATCAAGTTGGGGTTGAGAGAAATACATATGGACGCAGAAAGGAAGATTCCATAATATCTAGGGTTCGATTAGGGCACACATCCCTTAATAACTCACAAGTAATCTCTTTCTCATAAGGAAACAATGTAGCTTGGCAGAAACAGTTGAGCATGTGTTTTTCAATGGTTTATAGTGCTGTAGCCTGACTGAGGTATGGGTTGGAGCTATCTAAGGGAAACAGGACGATTAAACAGAATATAGCCTAGAATCATTTATTTACTATTTTATTTGCATGATTATATTTATTATTATTACTTTACTCTGTCAATGCTTCACACTCCTCTCCAGTTGGTGTCGGTAAATGCAGTGTAATTGTGAAACCACACATAATCAAAGTTGCTTTCACTTTCGCAAGTGAGCGGAAATAGACGGAAGGTGGAGCTCAGAGAAACAAACACTTCTATCTTTCAAAATTTGCATTCATTTCTTGGACAAAAAGATGAAAATGAAACCTTTCTTTATTTTGCTTTGCATTTGGTTCGACCATGGTAAGATACGCCTATGTTTCTTCCGGTGTTCTGTAGCCGCTATTTGCAGTAGGCTATCCGCATGAAACAGTTATGTTTGCCGTTGTAAAAGTTTTGTTTTTAGTCAGAACAGTCCCAGAAACGGGTGGCATGCTTCGTGTGACACTAAGCGTGAAATGTGTTTTGACTGTGTCGAATATTTGTTGTTACAGCTATTACGTGTGTTGTGATAAGGCCTGAGGGTTTTACTAAACTGTAAACTGGGGGTGGACGACGCCATTCTCTATCTGCTCCATCAGTCTTTTTCGTACCTGGATAGGGGTGGCAACGCTGTGAGAATCATGTTTTTTGATTTCCCAGTGCATTTAATACCATCATCCAGCCCCCTCTACTGAAGGACAAACTGAAGGGGATGGGTGTGGACTTAAAACTAATAACGTGGGTTACGGACTATCTTTCTGAGAGATCACAGTACGTTCGGCTGAGAGACTGCACCTCTGAGAGCGTGGTCAGCAGCACAGGAGCACCACAGGGGACAGTGCTCTCCCCGGTCTTGTTCACACTGTACACCTCCGATTTTAAGTACAAGTCGGAACTGTGTCACATGCAGAAGTGTTCTGATGACACTGCAATCGTGGGGTGTATTAAGAATGGAGATGAGGGGGAGTATCGGACCCTGATTGATGAATTTGTGAGGTGGTGTAGCTTTAACCAACTACAGCTCAGCACTACAAAAACGAAGGAGATGGTGGTCGACTTTCGGAGACAGAGGCCCCAACTGCAGCCTGTGTTTATTGAAGGTGACTGTGTGGAGGTGGTCTACCTAGGTCTGGAGCTGGACAACAGACTGGACTGGTCCAAAACATTGATGCCCTATACAGGAAGGGACAGAGTAGACTATATTTTCTGAGAAGGTTGGGTTCCTTCAGTATCTGTCAGAAGTTACTGCAGATGTTTTATCAGACGGTCATCGCTAGCGTCCTCTTCTATGTTGGGGAAGCGGCATTAAAAAAAGGGATACCATGCGGCTGGATAAGTTGGTGAAGAAGGCTGGTTCTGTGGTGGGGTGAAGCTCGACTCTTTAACATCTGTGGCAGAGAGGAGGACCCTTAGCAAGTTTTCTTCTATCTTGGACAATGCCTTTCACCCACTGCACAATATCATTGTCAGACAGAAGAGCTCCTTCAGCAACAGAATGCTCTCTTTGTCCTGATCCACAGACTGACTGAGGAAGTCTTTTGTCCCTCAGGCGATACGGCTTTTTAACTCATCCCTTTGAGGAAGGCTTAATTTAATTTAATTATGTCTTATCTTGTCTGTTTTTAATTAATTGCTGCTACTGGAAACTTGAATTTCCTTAACGGATGAATAAAGCATCCATCCATCCATCCATTCATCCAAACAAACACCGAAGTCTATCATATGAAACCATGCAAATATAGGCGATAAGTCAGAACACCGGACAGTAGTGTACGTGACGCATTTCATTATCAACGCTTTATTTAGCCTACTACATATTTATAATTTGTATTTCATAGTGTTTTTTTGTGTGTGTGTGTTTGTTTTGATCGTCCATGAAAATGCATAACTATAAAAACTCGCTGTCAAGGCCAATGAAGCTATAACGTCGAACAATATTGTACGAGTATTGTTCAAATAAGTCCACGTAAATGCTCAGTTTGGTAACTTATCTAGAAATATGGCATTAGTGTGAACAAATGGTGCATACACTGAACGATTGTAAATGTTGAATGTCATTCGAGTTGCTTTTGGATAAAAACGTTTTCCACAAGATTTAGATAAAAACATGTTACAGTATGTGGCAGACTGAAAATAATATTTGGTATGGCATGTCAGAAAATATTTTATGGGTAAAATTCAGTTAACAATTGTTGGTTTTGTGAATGCACAGCTAGCTCATAGTTTACATAGCTCTTTGCAGATTATGCAAAATATAAATAATCTTAACAAAATAAAAGGAATGATAATGTCACTATGATTTTGATATCCATTTTTTTTTATCATATCCTTCAGAAGCTACGTAATAGATTTAAATGTTTTCAAAGAGACAAAATAAGGACAATTTACCCCAATTATCAAATTTTAAAAAGCCAAAAATTAAATAATTCACTGCGGTTTCACTTTTTTTTTTTTTTTTTTGGCTCATATTTATCTGTTCATTTCTTCTCCAGGTGTGTCTGGTGTTGATACAGATGAAGTGTCAGTATCAGTGTTGGAGGGAGATTCAGTCACTCTAAACACCGGCGTTGAAACAAACCAACAAGAAAATATTAGATGGTATTATAATGACATTCGCATCGCTCAAATCAGTGGAGATCTCAGTAAGATCTGTACAGATGTTCAGTGTAATGAAGATACTGAGAGATTCAGAGACAGACTGAAGCTGGATAATCAGACTGGATCTCTGACCATCACACACACCACAAACACACACTCTGGAGTTTACAAACTAAAGATAATCAGCAGCAGCAGCGACAGAGAGAAGATCTACAATGTTTCTGTTCATGGTGAGTCATTATGTTTAAAATCAAGTCTTGTCCATTTAAATCACATCATTATTGTATTCAGTGATTTTTTTATTGACATTCAGAGTTTAAAAATATATATGTCACATTAAATAGTATGTATTTTACATGCTGTGGATAGATTTTGTACAAAAAAACCCCACTACAGTTATAAAAAATTATTCCGGTCCTTGACCATGATTGTCTGAGCCACGTTCAAAGCTTTTGTAAATGCTCTATAAACATGCATGTGACCATGGTGCTTAAAAAAAAAAAAAGATTGTTTCTCCTTAAGTAATATTCAATTGATTTTGTGACAGCAGAGCAGCAGCGAGTATGTGAAGTTCACATGACAACCAGACACATTGTATGCTGATTTCCTAAAGGCTGCTCTGAAAAAGTAACTAAGCAAGAAATATGTAAACATACGCTTAATTTGTACTAATATTTGGAGCAGCATCAGCATCAGATCTCAGCCTTTTTTTTACCCCTGGTGATAAGCGGAGACATAGTCAACGTGAAGCTCTTAGCGATTGGAATGTACAATATATACAGTATCCAACGACACCAACAACAGCACATGCGTTTGTACAGTAAGAATACGATGTACACAATGTATAGTGTCATTGCATCGGTTTGAACCGGCCAAACGAGTGAGTCGTCTATAGTTCATCATTTCAAATAAAACTCTCTGTTCTTCTGCTGTTTGTTTGCACATTACATTATGAATCTAGACATATTGCTTGGCTCACAATGATGATCTGTAGAAAAACATGTTGTTGTATTATTTTGTTTGGCTGATAATTAATTGTTCATCTCTTCTTTATGTGTAGTTTAGTTCAATATGATTTAAGACAATTCATTTTTCCGTTGGTGAGATTTGTCAGTTTTGTTCTGATGATGTTTTCTCTCATCTCAGATCACCCTTCTATTGTTATCTGTTTAAAAGAAAAAAAAAATTAGTTTATTAACAATCCAAAACTTAAAGGACATGTAAAATGTTTCATGTAAAATGTTTTCATAATCACAAATGTGGATAAATGTACCTTTTCAGACTGAAAGTCAGAGCCTGTTTTATAGCTTTCATATCCACAGTTCTCTCATGTTGTGTGTCTTTTCCCCCAAAAAAGATCCTCCAGCATCTGTTGGTTTGTGTTTCAGGTGTTTCTGCTGCTGAACGAGATGAAATTAAAAGAAAGACAGTGAAGGAAAGAGAATCGGTCACTTTATACACTGGTGTAATAAGAAATCTGAATGATTCAATAACGTGGTATTTTAATAAGATTCTCATCGCTGAAATCTGTGATGAACCCAGTAAAACCTGTACAGATGTTCAGTGTAATGAGAGATTCAGAGACAGACTGAAGCTGGATCATCAGACTGGATCTCTGATCATCACACACACCGGAAACACAGACTCTGGAGAATATAAACTACAGATCAACAACACCAGATTCAGCATCACTAAGATCTTCAGTGTTTCTGTCACTGGTGAGTCTCATTTAATTATTAAATTCATTTTACCTTGAGCAATTTCAAAATAAAGTTTACTATATTTAAATCCAAACTGTAAATGTTGTCATTGTGGCCTGTTTAAAAAGTGAGTTTGGACTCCATATGTACAGGTGTAAATGTCAGTCAAAATTATCCCCCTTATTTTTCAGGTAAGAACGAGAACCATTTGTCTTAAAGGGGTCATGACATGTTTTTTTGTTTTGTTTTATTATGTTCCCTTATGTGCAATTATAGTATTACTATAGTTTTTTGTACAAAAAAACTTTTTAAAAAGTAGTGATTTATGACCTTTTCCCACCCTGTTTCTCCCCCTCTGATTCAAACAGTCTGTTTTGGAGGTGTTTCCCCTTTAAGAGTTCAGTGTTAACGCCCACTGTTATGATTGGCTAACATCAGTGCTGCTTATGCATAAATTATTAACGTTAATCATTTTGTATCACATGTAGGCTACACAATTCTCCGCCACGTTAAACTTCGGTCTTCCGATCTTTTACCATCGTGTCAATTCTCAATTGATTTTGATTCATATGCGCGAGGGAGAGAGAGAGGCAGAGCAAGACAGTTTGAAGGCGCGCGCGCGGCCGGGGCTCTCTCTCTCTATCTATCTCTCTCTCTATCTATCTCTCTCTCTCTCTCTCTCTCTCTCTCTCTCTCTCTCTCTCTCTCTGCTCGTTCTTTCAGTAACATGCGCCCTGTCACACTCATCTACATCACTCACCGAACAAATAAGGCTTTGGCGGGCTGCATATGCTGCAAATAAACTGCATTTCTGCTTTCCCTGACGTCTGGATCGTTCGGCAGCATTCAAACATGTTGCTTGTCCACAGCCGGGAACAGCACATCTGTGCGGCATCGCAGTCATCTTGTAAACAGACCCACTCGCTGCACTTCAACGCATGCGATGATGTCAAATGAGGCGTAGTTGTCTTGCGCTGGAGGCGGTCATATGCAAACGACTGGTACGTCACTTCGTACCGTGACGTCACTAAGTTCAAAGGATCTAGAACGAGCTGTATTTAGAGCTTGATTAAATAAATGGTTCGTTTATAATGGGGAGGACGTCTTAAGCTATGAAACTTGCAGGATGTTTTAATGGTACAAAGACCTCTTAAATACCAAAAGATCAAGGCAAATTTGGTTTCTCATGTCATGACTCCTTTAATGTGTCTGGCTTCCGGTGTCATTCTTCCAGTTATTTTTAGCTGTATAAAACAGCTCATTATGCTGCTTGATATTTAAAACTGGTGTTTCTAACCATTTTATTTGAATGTACTGATTTAAATAGAAACACGTTGGTTTGTAGCGCAAACAGTTTTACAGTTACTTTTACTGCACTTTGATATTTTATTCTCTTTATTTCCCTATAGCGGGTAATACATCAGAAGTCTCACACAGTCACAGAAAACACATTACTTCTGCGTTGAAAAATAAGGTGCATTGGTAGAGTTGATTATGAGTTGATCTCTTGTAATAATAATATGGAATAATATGTGTCTGTCTTTAGCTGTTCCAGATTCAGGATTATCTTCATCTGCTGTAGGAGGAATATGTGCTGCTGCTGGTGTTATTCTGCTCATGGCTGCGGCTGCTGGGGTTTACTGTGTCCACAGATCAAAACGAAAAAGCAAGTATTACATACAGCTGATCTTTCATAATGTAAATGAGATGTATTTTACAAAAAGAATATTTCAAAATATTAAAGTGTGTATTTTTATTTTTACTGACCAAAGTAAGAGTATGTTGTTGTTGTTGTTTAAACAGGAGACTGGACACCGTGCCATGATCATCATCAGGTGAGATACTGAGCTCTGAATCTCTAACACTGACTTTATAACAGATAGAGATCTGTAAGTGGTGTTTATCTGTTTGAAGTTTTCTGTCTGAAACCATGATTGGTTTCATTCAGAAATCAACACAGAGAAAAAACAATAATTATTGAGTTATTTAAAGGTGTAATTCATTGCTGGCAAAATGGGCTTTCAATAAAACCTTGTTGCCTATACAGTAGAAAGGCGATTTTGGGGTGCCACCTGGTAGAAACACTTAATTGACTGTTAAAAAAAAACGGTTATGGATATGCTTACCGGAGTCAAATACCACCTTGCTTTAGTTGGAAATACTTCTTACCAAACTTAGTAGTCATAATGATATAGGGCTGCACGATTATTTGCAATTTACATGAAATCGCACTTAAATCAATTCGGCTTATCGCGATTATGAAATCACAAAGGTTGTGATTATTTGTTATGCGTAGCTTGTCATTGATGTACGGCTCTGTAAATGCTGCTCCATCTGAAAGCACTGTGAGTTTGAGTCACTTATAACATGCATTTGAAAAAGCAACATGCGTCAAACATCTTTCCAAACATGAGAAGCATTTATGAACTTCTTGTCCAACAAAAGACAACATTTAATAACATGTTTTTACTCCAAACTCACTTCATAACGACAGTTGAGCTCCTCCTTCTGTGAGATGATGTGCTTCTTACACAGAATAAGGCAGTCGTGTGTTTATTAGTCATGTTTAATCAAAGCGTTTCAATCTTCTGTTTATTCAACTACAGGGATAGAATGATGTCCATAGGGATTTCCTTGAATGATGTGTGTAATCTACTTCTTTGGCGGGGTATATTTGGCGTGTGTGTGTGAGAGAGCACCCTGTGGTGTTCAGATGGAGCAGCATTTACTAATGATCAGCCGCTAAACTGACAAACTGTGTATAAAATAATTGCAGCCTTTGCCAAATCGAGTGCGGTTTCATTGCGATTAATCGTGCATCCTTATAATGGTGTCGACTTGTATCGTTCACGGGTGCAAGAATTCAAAGAGTAAACGTTTAGCGGTAATTATTGCTGTTTTCCAGTGACAGATCCAGCCCGTTGTTGGAAGTGGCTAAAGCAGGGAACGGGAATGTTGTTCCTGGAGAGCAGGGATGGGAAACATCAGTCCTTAAATTAAGTTTAGTTGTAGCTACACTCTGCAGGACAGCGGCCCTTCAGGACCGATATTCTCCATCCCTGGACTAAAGAATTGTAAATATGATCGACCACAAACACTGTGTTTAAGGCCAAACAGAGGGGACTCCCCTGGGGTCTGAGGTGTTTTTGGAGTCCTTGAGATGTTCTGACATGCTGTGACATTTGTGTTTTTTTCAGTTGCTTATAAACATATTAATGGCACAGGTGAAATTACACTATATTTAGCACAAATATGGCTATGATAATGTGATATAATATGTATGTACATGTTTGTATATTTGAGAGAATATTGTTTATGCGTGGTTATTGAAAAAACTAAAAATGAAAGTTTCTGAAATAAGGCTACAAAACACATAATAAATATGTGTCCACAAGACTTTTGACTAATGGATGTTGTTGCCTAGTGTTTTTTCTTCAAAATGATCTGAAAAACATCCTCCCTAATCATTCACATAAAACTGTGAATTGGGTTTTATTGTGAAAAACTTTTTTTTGTTTGCCAAGGCAATATGCGAATGGCCTTGAACAGTCCAAGCCCCATCATGAATAATTAGGTGATTCTCACCTGACCCGCATAATAATGAGCCTTTCATAGGTGTTACACAAGGAAAAATTGAAAGGACAACATACATACTGTAGCGACTCTGACAGGGTATCCGGACAGATGTATCTAAATTAGCGAATCCCGATTTGCAAACAAAGGTCAGTTCTTCGTGAGTAAACAAAGGGGCATTCTGTATACGACCCCCTTCGGGCATGTTGACCAGATTGGTGCCACTATGGCTAGCACATGACACATTTGGAACAAGCCAGCGTTGTCTTCAACAAATGGTCAACCATTCAAACCTCGCCGTCTCACGGGACACGCATCCTGACCCTTACTTACAGTAAGTTACATGAATCTTTGTATTCGCTATATTTAGAGGAAGTATGTAAAATGCAGTATATACAATATATTTTCCTGATTTTTTCATATTAATGACTGGCAGCTGAATTTTAAATGTTAATTATTTATCAACTGCATAAGCTTTAAACAATTGTTTTTAAATACATTAAGTGTTGTATAACGCACAACTTAATTCCCCTATTACTTCACAAAACAAACAAATTATTCAACATCCTAATCTTGAAAAACAGGTCAACATTTATTTAATTTATAACTTTAAAATATGCATGAAAAAAAGTCATAAAACAGTGTATTTTGTATCATTTTGATTTCATTTTGATTTACAAACTTTTTTTTTTTAAATGGACATGAAATTAAATATTTTTTTAATTACTTGAAACAAATTAGCCGTCATGGCCCGGCCTTCACACAAAGAAGAAATACGCAAATGACATTTAAAACCACAAGTTGACCAAAATGATCATTATAAAATGATTCTGAAAAACAGACACGAATTAATTTTCATCACTTCATTACCAGACTAACATGTCCAAACAACAAGGCCCCAAGTGAGTCCAAAAAACTTATGATCAAAAATGGAAAATAATTCAGCTCCAGATGCGGTTCCATCACAGGATGCAAAGGCTGGCTAGAAATATTGAAAAGGACAATACATTAGATATATTACAAAACATAATGATACAGTCAGAGACAGACAGAGGAATGACAGATACAGTTAGAGTCAGATAAAGAACATTAAAAGGTTAAAATTAAAGGAAAAATAGATATTTGTGTGTGTGTACTACTTACATTTCAGAAATTCCACTGATAACACACCACTTTGCAGGGAAGAGTGGCAACATGTGGGTTCACTGCAACCTGTTTCTTCTGTACCATATGCCCTGTCGTTTTAGATGGCAATTTTCTTCTTTGTTCCTCTCTTTCAAAGCACCTAACGGGTCAGGAAACAGACAATATGTAATTAGGATTGGTTTTACGTTTTGATGCTTGTAATCATGTTTTTAAATCTGTTAGAGCAGTGTTTCTCAACTCCAGTCATGAGGACCTCTCAGGAAGACCTCCCCAACCCTAACCCTATGTCCACTAATTAAAACACCTGATTTAACTAATTAAGTCAACAGATAAAATATCTAAAGGCAAGTTCTGGTATTGAATACATGTGTCAAATGTACTGAGGTTGTTAAGAATTCAATCATTACCTTTAAATGAACTCCAAGGTGCAGGCTGCCTCCTCCTGATTGAATATGTAATATGCAGTGAACAGTATAGCAAGGCCAGACAGAAAGCTGGGCTGAATGCTCTCCTCACACACAACTTGGCCTTCCAGTGTCCACTTGTCAAAGTGTCTCCTAAAACAATACCACATGTGACAATAGTTTATTTTTTACTATACCATTTTTATTTTTCAGCTTTTTAAATTTAAACTATATTTTAGTATTCAGAGTGCAGGAACTCTTTCTTTTAAATAAAATTAACAAAGGAATTATGAAAACAATAAGCAAATTACACACAGAGAGGCTATAGCTAAAATATATAGGATATAGGCTAGCCTATATTCGTACTGAAATGTAAGGGATTTTTACACCGGCATATTAAACATGCAACACAGCAACATTCAGATTCTGACGCAAGGTTTTAGCAACGGCGTTTTCATTTCGGCGCCCATTTTAACAGATGACTTGATTTGATTTGATTTACACCATAAAATAATCACGACGAAGTGTGCAGATCAACACGAACCTCGTGTGAATACCGACTGTTGACATTAAAGCATGTAACTCTTCTTAACATAGGAGCCCATAGATCCCGAGGAATGTGTGAAATACTACCGCGTCCGCGCTGCTGAAGCCCCGCGCAAGTCTCCCTCGCGCCCCGTACGGAGGATGCGTGATCCTCGGTTACCACCGCGAATATAACGTTACCTTCAAAGTCTACGAGTAACACAACATAAAAAATAAGAAACTGAAATAATAAGTCACTTACCACAGAGTTGAGAATCACTCCTCTTGCCGCTACCCGAAAGTCGACGACACGACCGTTGAAGATCACAATGCCTCTGTAGATTTGAAATTTACAGCAATATTCTGTATTTTGAATCAAACCGCCACGCGACCCCAGAATGCATTGCAGTTTACAGCAATATGCTGTATTATTAGAAAACAGCCAGCTGCTGTAAAATATTGCTGTAATTTTTACAGCAATTCATTACAGTGTAAGCAAACTTTAAAGATGCTTATAATTCTGCATATGAATGTAACTCTATATTCCGATAATCTTCATGTGACGTGTTTGATATGTCTGTAATTCGCTCAATCTAACGGAGCCGAATTCCGATATCAGAATGAAGTAAGGTGCATTATTTTACACATTTCATATTTCAGGAGCCGAACGCTCAAATACCATCTCCTCATGACTCAAGCGGGCATTCCCCCACAAGACAAAGAAGAACTTTTCCCGCTCGAGACACTCTAAGATAATTGGTTCACGTACGTGAAGCAGAGTGAACCCCTCCTCTCCATAAAAGACTGACACAGAGCCCTTACGTTGCGAGAGAGTTTTTCCCTGTGAGAGGTTTCCGGTTCCATGGCTCCTTAGGGAGCTTTCTCCGTTTTCTTTATTTTCGTCTTCGGACCTTTTCTTACGTTTAGTTTCAGTGAAATGAACGTAATCGGCAACTTCAACTTTAAAGAGACTCTTTGAACCTTCAGCGACCACAAGAGCTGACAAAGCACGCACCCGCTCTTAAGGACACACACGCAAGACGCGGTTCTCCTCAGGAACACAAAGAGAACCATTGTGCAACTCTCACTCTCCTATCCCTGCATTGGTCCCTGGCCATTTCTGCTCGCGAGGAAAATGGACACAGCCCGATCTCAGCTGGCAAGCTTCACCTCCAAGGACATTCAAACATGCCGCGCTCACGCGCGCTGGACGAACCCGAACGCTCGGAATCCACATGACCGAGAGAGACACACGCCGGTTTCTCATCACCCATCCAAAAGAGTTTTACCGGTGCAAGTACCTGTTTTACTATGCTTTCAAGGGTTAAGATCTGTTGATTTTTGTCGTCTCAATGGTTCTGTGTCTGTGATGAATTTTGCAAAACTCATGATCTTTCCAGGTCTGCTTTATTTCTCCCTCTCTGTCTAGCTCACATGATCTTTCGATCAGACCACTCTCTCTCTCTCAATCTCTCTCTCTCTGTCTCTCTCTCTCTCTCTCTCTCTCTCTCGTTGTTATTTGTTTGTTTCGTTAGTTTTACTGTTAATGTACATATATGTATCCCGGGGTTTTTAATGTAGAATTCTGTATCCGTAGTTTCAATTATTAAACCCATATTCTTGATTGCTTTCTGTCTAGCTTATATTACAAGTCAATGAAATTCTGATCTCATAGCTACAAGCTTTACAAGTTGTTACTATTTCAGTAACCTAAATTTTATAAACACAAGAAAATTAATGTTCACGGCCGGAACATTGAGATTTCTTGGAGTTTATAAAAAGGGATAACTTTGTTGAGAAGTTGGTAAGTTAATCTTACGGCTGTTTGCTGGACAAACCGAGTGTTTGATAACTAAATTAATTCCCTTAAAGTTATCTCATATAATCGATCTGTAATGAGACCATTGATGTATGAATGAGGAATTATAATTCGTTATGATGTATCATTCATATATTCGATCGCTCTATTTTCAATTTCGATAATTTGACTGCAACATGCAAGATAATAATCATATCCATGATTAATTATGAAAATTCCCTATGAATAATTTGAGCTAATTAAGGCAAAAAGTCGATGTTGCTACAATACATACATACATACATACACACACACACATATATATATATATATATATATATATGAAGAGTTCAGATGCAAAAGCCTCTAAGTGCCATTTTCTTCTAGAATAATAATTTTTATCAAGCTTGTATATTTAAGTTCAGTAATTTCACTTAAATGGCATGAAGATTACCTAATAATTGTAATTTAAGTGAAATTACTGAACTTAAAATGTACAAGCTTGATAAAAATTATCATTCTAGAAGAAAATTTCAAATGGCACTAGAGGCTTTTGCATCTGAACTCTTCATATAATCAAAATATAAATGAAAGTCAAAAACCCATTTTTAGTCATACCTGGAAACAAATCCTGGTCAAATAGGTTATATGGGTCATTGTATAGAATTGGTTCAAAGTTAGAGTTGGAAACATCTTCAAAAGAATTTTTTTCCATATAAAGTAGGCTATTATAAGCTTGCATTGGATAACAGTTGATTAGTTTATTTTTTACAAAACATAGGCTACTATATATGTAACATATGAGCAGAAACTGTCTAACTAAAGCTTATTTGATGTCTATTTTATAGTAAAAACTTTCTAATCTATTTCGTCTGTAACAGTAGGCTATGCATCTGTGCGTTCGTTTGTTCACACACCCAGACTGTCACGGTAGACACATTCTCTGTTCCTTCTTGTCTCGTGTTTATGTTGTGGTATGAATGCACGTGTGCAGTGGGCGTGAGTGTATGACATCACCTGATCCACTCCAGCTGATTCTCATCCATTTCACCAGCTGCAATCACTTTCACCACTCTACTTATACCTACCGCTGTTCTATCATCCTTGTCAGATCGTTGTTTGATGTCGTCGCGTTGGTGTTCCAGTGTCCAGTTCCTGCCATTATGTTCCTGTTCTTCGTCTTCGTCACTGGGTTTCATCCATCGTCATCGTCATCGCACTTCTTCACTTCATCACGGATCCTGACCACCGAAGTCCCTGTGTCACCTGGTTTATATCTACCTGTACTGTCTTCACAAACCATCATTAAATACTGTTTGTTCACTTGCAATTGCTTCCTACCGTTCTTCTCATACCATGACACAGGCCAGACACCCGATTCATATTTAAACAGTCTTTTGGGTTTTACAGATACTACTCTATATTGCGATTAGAACAAATCTCAGTAGTCTTACTAATGTAGGAGCGAGAGTGAATGAACGCACAGCGCGCGCGCGTCTGTGAATTCGTCCATTCATTCGCACACAGACACGCATTTAAAATTTAAACAGTCTTTGTGCAGTTTACAGACACTATTCAATAACACGATTAGAACGAAGCACTTAAGAATAAATGACTTACTACATCAGCTGAATCCGTGCTCCTCGAATGAAACAGGTAACTGAGTTAACTTTTCCAGGAATTATTCCTCACTGCGCAGCAAGACGAGATAAAGGTTAGCGCGTTCTGATGTGGGCGTTTTCATGGCTTGCCTCAACATTAACGTTTGAATAGCGCGCGCTCTCAGTGGGTGTGGTCACATTAATACGTCATTCACTATAATTAGGTGAAAGGAAAAAGACCGACTCTCTCTCTTTTCATACAGATTACATCAACTGAGAATAGTTGCTTTTTTTATATAAGTTACTTCATTTAAAAGAAGAGAATTTCAGCTTCATAAAGAGAAATCTTTCGTGTCTCTGTGACAAGTATTTATTGAGTTACAGTTAATTTTTCGGACGCGTTTCAGAAAGATTTTTGCGGAGACAGTGTGAGCTGAAAGCGCACCCTGTTTATTTTATTTATTTTACAAAAACACAAGGTTTTGATGTTAATAAGAGTGTACACAAAAAAAAGAAGACATTTAGCAGTATTGAATGATGTGTAACACTTATATGTAAGATCAAAATCAACTAAGTATTTTGAGTTTGTTTTGCACTAATAAGAAAAAAAGTGAGCAGATCACGCCGGCGTGATTGCCGACCCCAGAGGGTTAAGGCCAAACGTTGGGGAAAAACTAGTCTCGGGTATTCAGATCTTCAGGCTGACGGCAGAAGGTCTGGACTCTATTGTAGCTTTTCTTGGCCAAGGATCGTCAAATAGGATGTTTGACTGACATGTAACGCAACCAATCACAGTTCGTTTTGATTCTGTGTCATGTTTAGGGGCGTGACAATATAATGTCGATGCTCCTACAATAACAGACCGGCATGCATCTAATAAATTATTCTTTTAAGAATAATGGTGCTGCGACGTCTGAGCCTGAAACTAAAAACTTTAAGCCCGAAGTGATACGGTATCACGTACAAGTAAGCTGTTGCCATAGTGTTAAATTATACCATAATGCTGTTTAAAGAGTAGACAAAACTGTTTCCAGTGATAAACCTACCCTTACAACAACTGTTCTGTTAATAACCCTCTGGCAATCTAACTGTCGATGGACAACCATGCGGAAGAACAATCTGTAGTTTTCAAGGCCTGGAGCGGTCAAAAGCGACTTTTGCTGACAAATAAACATTAATTTCTCGGTCCAGGTAACATGGAGAACAAGTAAACTTTGTTCATTTACATGCATTACCGTCATTATAACAATACAAAACAGGTTACACTTCTCTTCTCTGGTGTTTGACTTCAGAATGAAGAACAGGGTCTTTACATTCAGCAAACATCAGAGAGAAAAACACTTTTTGGTGTTTGTGAAAATGAATCATCAATCCTGATCATCTGCTTTACCTTCTGTGAATCTGTTTCTATCTTTCAGGAGAATAATGCCAGTGTGCCCCTTCAACTGATTGGCAATACACAGGCGGTTGCTGCTAACGGGACGTCCACTGGGCAGACTGGGAGCTGATAAGGAGATTCCACAGTAACATTATTATTTTAATAGTGTCACTGAAAAGCAACATTAAGAGAGATGAGAAATTTAAGAAAAAGGAAATGGAAGATTATCTGACTTTCACCAAAATCAAGTCATGATACTATATTAGTTTACTCTTTTAGAAAGTCTTCGGAACGTTATCGTGGAGAACAATGGAAATGGGAAAAGGGTCCATTAATTTTGTTCAGAACAAAACTTCTGCACATGTGCATTCAAAAGGAGAAAGTGGCCATGATAATCGCCGAAACCTCAAGTATAATTGCCATGTTTGCCTTGATAACAAACTCTACAAAAAGAAGGCTGACAGACATTTTAGAAGAGCTTAAGAAGAGCATGGGTTTACTAAATATGTATTCTCACCCATCACCAGTTCATAAGATGCAAGACATATGTAATTTGTTATTAATAGTATGTTTTTTTTATTGTTTTCCTATTGATACAAGCGTTTCAGATCTACACTACCCTTTTCAGTCTGATGAAAACAGGATTGATTGGGGTGTTTACATGAAGGCTTGTCAATCCATCTGAGCGATCAGTCCGATTTCTAACAGATCGTGTGGGTAGGCCTACATATAAACATGATCTTGACATATCATCAGTTTTGTTTACATGAATATATAACTGGTTAGGAAACTTAAGATGCAAGTGCTCTTCATAGACTATACGTATATTAATGCAATTCAGTCTCTATACTATTGACACTGTAGAATGCCTGATTATGTTACAATTTGTACAATTTTAGCAATGTCATCTAGGCTACACTATCAGGGAATGTTAACATCGGCTAATGTTCTTAAAAGGTTCTCTCTGGGTTATTCCATTAATGATATCAGAATGATTGTTCTTCAAATGTTCAAATACATCTTCTGTGGAACAGCTCATTTAACCACATCTCTTGTTCAACCAGCTTTGTTAACTCTAAACTGGGTTTTTTATCAGGAATACTTGAAAAAATCTATATTTCACACTCCACCCTGATACTTGAATGTCTGGTTAAAGTTTTGTGGTTAAAGGCAGTTTACAGCAAGAGTTGATCCATGAAATATTAGCATTGTGTCCTTGATCAAACTCTGAATCTCAGGAACTGAACCTGTAGAAACTGCACTGATAGACTTGAAATGTGAGCTGTAGCAGCTACAAAAATGGCAAATATGTGTTTATGTATTGTCTATCGAATTGTTATATATACTCCATAAGTGTTACTGGTTGCTGCACAAGCATTTATTGGTGTTAAGCATCTGAATGATGTTCTTGGTAAAATAATATTGTTATTATAGATTTCTGATATTCATACATGTTGAAATGTGTAAAAGTTAATGTTTTTCGTTGTTACAAAAATTGTAAAGTGTATCATTCTGCCTTTTGTAAGCATTGCTGATTAGTTTTTTTACAGTGAAGTTCTTGTATCTGATGTGAGGAAGACGGAGACCTGTGGGGCGTTCAAGGTAAAGACTATACTGTGACATTATCCCTTTATTTACCTCCATTTTGTCTGTTTCAATTCTAAACTGTTTTTCAGTTTGATTTGATCATGTAATTTTGTTTCCTTGGTGTGTTTGTATTGTAGAACATATCACTGTGTGATGGAAATGATCATCTGCACTTGACTGGTCAGTTCGGTCTCGATCACCACATTCCCTGAAGAGATGCTGTGAGAAGTTAGAACAGGTAAAGTATGTTTGACTTGCGTTAACATAATCCGTTTGTCTGAACTATGGAAAATTGTTCTAATTGTGCAAATTTCTCTCTTTCACAGGTTTATATGTGTGTGTGTGTGTATATATATATATATATATATTATGTGTTCTTTACTTTAACATCCTTACTAACATTGTACTAGCCAAGTAAAAGGTGCCTTAAACTTGAGTCTGTAAACACATTTTCTAAAATTGGAAATAAACTTGAAATATCTTTTGATGAGATAGATGGTTTTATGTGATGGATTTTTAACAGAATCCACTGTGTGTGTGTGTGTGTGTGTACTATTTACTGCTGTGTGTGTGTGTGCACTTGGATGGGTGAAATCAAATGCAGCACAAATTCCCATTCTTGGCTACAGGTTACTTTCACTTTCACTTTCATACCGCTGATCAGCACCCCCTGCTGGCCTAACTGACACCTCTCGAGCAACCTGGTTTTCCCATGAGGTTTCTGAACCAGGCTCAACCCTGCTTAGATTCAGTGGGTGTGCAGACGAAAGCTTCTGTCGTCCCATATATATATACCTGGACCAGAACTTTACAGACATAGATCAGACTGTCTTTTACATGTTGTTCATTACCATTTAGTTGCTAATCTCAAACTATGTTGTGAACAATAAGGAGTAACTGACGACGGGCCATAGAATTGTGAGAAAAAAATAATGCTCAGTTTTGCACACGTGATGGTAAAGTGCGGCCAGTTTCTGTTAGCAGTAAACCCCGCCTCCTTCAAAATGATTGGCTAAACATTTTGACATTGACGAGCGCTGTTAGACGGCTGCGTCTGTCTTCAGGTTCTATTAGCAGGAATATGTTGTTGTTCTGCTGGTCTGATAATCACCGGGTAAACTACACAAGCAGGACAGATAGAAAGCATTAGCTATATAAGGAATCATTGACGACTGGCCGATGCAGTGCCGTAAAATTGCACCAACCAATCAGAATCAAGCCCTGTAGTATAGAGCTGATATAATCTATTCTTAATTGTTCTCAAAACAAGCAATATGAGCACGTGCAATGATCAGGTAATGTGTCCTTCAGCAGCTCTTCTATGAGAACTGAACAATATGATAATGTTATAGCGCACCCTATCGGTGAAAAGAGCGATATTCTTAGAGAGACTGCAGATGATGTGATGTGCTTGTGTATTTGCCAGCATTGTTTGAGTGTGTGAGTGTAAAAATTGTTAGGGGATAGAATATACAGTTTGTACAGTATAAAAACTTATGAAAAGTCACAAACATAGTAAACCAGACATGGCCAAATGTTTTATAATTATTGGGAAAAATGTCCATATGATAAGATGAAATAGAACCTTTTATGGTAACACTTTAGAATACGTGTCAGGGTAGGAATCACAGGATCCAATAGCAAGTAAAAAGTGTTTAATGATAATAAATGCAGTGTGAACAGTGAAGACAGGAAGACTGGTGACGATCTATCTCAGACAGCAGGGCTCTGGCAGCGCAGATGACAGCAGTGGGGGAAGCGTGGTTCCGTCACTCGAAAGTCCAACCCGAACCAGATAATCCACTGCAGCAGAGTGAAACAACACGGACCAGATAATCCACTGTAGCAGAGTGAAGCGATACGGACCAGATAATCCACTGTAGCAGAGTGAAACGATACGGACCAGATAATCCACTGTAGCAGAGTGAAACAACACGGACCAGATAATCCACTGTAGCAGAGTGAAACAACACGGACCAGATAATCCACTGTAGCAGAGTGAAACGATACGGACCAGATAATCCACTGTAGCAGAGTGAAACGATACGGACCAGATAATCCACTGTAGCAGAGTGAAACGATACGGACCAGATAATCCACTGTAGCAGAGTGAAACAACACGGACCAGATAATCCACTGTAGCAGAGTGAAACGATACGGACCAGATAATCCACTGTAGCAGAGTGAAACAACACGGACCAGATAATCCACTGTAGCAGAGTGAAACGATACGGACCAGATAATCCACTGTAGCAGAGTGAAACGGCACTGGCAGGGAGCTGCAGGAATCCGTGAACGGGAACTGAGAACGAGACTGACACCAACATGAGAACCGAACAGGACCAAGGAAAACAACGATCTGACACTGAACATGACAAACACAGCACTACATATAGGACTCACAAACGAGGTACACCTGCGACTGATCTGATTGCTCGTCAGCACAGCTGACGCTCGAGGGCAATCAGATCAGAGCAGTAACACACAGAATGGGAAGGTGAACCTGTGAACCGTGACAATACGGTTCCTTCGTTAATGAATAACTACACAAGAACCAATGAGTAACACAATATTAACGATCTAGTAACTATTATTAACTAACAAGAAACTCTGATTAACGAACTAGTAAGTAATAGCGCACAGATGAAAGTGGTAGTTCACTATTAACTAATCAATAACTACTATTTTTTTAATGATTCCCAGAGAACTACTGAAAAAGTTTATTAACAATCTAGTAACTACTATTAACTAAAAAGAAACTCTGATTAACGAATTAGTAAGTAATAGCGCACAGATGAAAGTGGTACTTCACTATTAACTTATCAATAACTACTATTTTTTTAATGCTTACCAGAGAACTACTGAAAAAGTTTCATAATTCATGCAAAACTAATCAATAACCAATGCAGGACAAATGACTAGCACTAAATTAACATTTTAACTGCTACTGTAAACGAATACACAAGGTTGTTTACATGATCAATATGTAATAGCATAGCAGACTTATGATTTGGGAAAGCTGTTAATAATTGGCCTATGCTGTCTATTTATCAACTGAATAATTTTAAAGAAATGGATTTTTAAATGCAGTTTTCCGGCATTCTTCTGGACTGGCATTGAATCACTAGAGTCATAGCGAGTACTGGAGCATATTGAGTCATCAGCCACCCAAATACCATATACAGTTATTTTATTATTTAGCCTACCTCCCAAAAAAACTCCTAGCTCATATATATATATATATATATATATATATATATATACACACACACATATATATACACACACATATATATATATATATATATATATATATATATATATATATATATATATATACATATATGTGTGTGTGTGTGTGTGTGTGTGTGTGTGTCTGTGTGTGTGCATATCTTGTGAGTGATTAGAAGATTCTATTGGCTTTTCATTAGTAACTACTGTAAGAATCATGGTAACAAACTTGTAATGACTCAAGTGTTACTACATACTTCTATGGGAATTACTAATTATTTGGATCCGTATTCTAAAGTGAAGATCATGGGAACTAACTAGTAATGACTATGTTACTACATACTTCTAAAGAAATTTTCTAAAAGTATATTTAAAAGTTCACCAAATATCTCAAACGCTTGAAATGACTTTTGTGTTTGGTTGCACAAATCATGACTAGATCATGTAACACTTGAGTCATTACTAGTTAGTTCCCATGATCTTCACTTTAGAATACGGATCCAAATAATTAGTAATTCCCATAGAAGTATGAAGTACCACTTTCATCTGTGCGCTATTACTTACTAATTCGTTAATCAGAGTTTCTTTTTAGTTAATAGTAGTTACTAGATTGTTAATAAACTTTTTCAGTAGTTCTCTGGGAAGCATTAAAAAAAATAGTAGTTATTGATTAGTTAATAGTGAACTACCACTTTCATCTGTGCGCTATTACTTACTAGTTCGTTAATCAGAGTTTCTTGTTAGTTAATAATAGTTACTAGATTGTTAATATTGTGTTACTCATTGGTTCTTGTGTAGTTATTCATTAACGAAGGAACCGTATATTCTAAAGTGTTACCCATTTTATTTGAGTTTCTGTATGCTACTCAACTAATACAGAGCAACAACTTTTTAATTTAAACAATACAATAGTAAAATGTGCAAAAACAAATATAGACATCCGTTCAGAGAATAAATGTAGCAAAATAAAAACAAAAAAGTGAGCTAAATAGCATTGTCACAGTGGGTTGCAGGCAGACGAAGGAGGTGATCATTTTAAATACAAAGTTTTAGTTACAATCTTCTAGAAGACAGGCAAACAGGTTGAGCAACACACACTTACACATAACGGTGACCGGACAATGAGTGAGAGCAAAGGCACAACTTAAGTAGCGAACACCACGGTAATCGACTAAACTAGCTAACTATCGTAACCATGGGAACAGCTGAGTGGCGGCTAACAGCTAAATGCATGTGACTGATGAAAACAAACTAAAAGTCCACGAACTAAACAGATCACAATGGTGACACCCATTGAGCTCTAACAAAAGTTCAAGTAGATATGGTGTTTGATCATCGTTTTTTGGGGACATTTTCATACACAGACTCCGTCTTCGATTTCTGAAAGGAAACACAAACTCAGTCAGGAAATTGCTGATGCGACTGGCAATGGGCTATATATGCACGCATAAGTTCCGCATTTGACGCAAGGATGCTCTTCGGTTTCCGGTTGGGGAGATTAAAGCGGAGTAAAACCGAGGAAAACGGGATTATGGCAGAGTCTTTAAAATTTACTGTCCTCCCGTCTTTAAAACGAAACTTTCAAATTTTTAGATGTCATTTTATAGTTATGTTTATTTATTATAATTTTAAAAAGAAGCATATAAACACAACGAGGGCTGTCTGTTTTATCTGTTTTTGTGACTAACGTTTCTTTAGGATAACCATGGAGTATAAAATTCAAATTCTCGGTATTGCATTGGACTCAACGATCGGCGGAAGTTATCGAGCATCCTTAGACCTTCACCGGAATTACCGCCGTGCATAGAGCCCATAAGAACACAAACTTTTGTTTCTCTGTGCGAAACTTAATATACAAATACTGACGATTTTGTTTTGAAAAACTACTACAGATCAGATGCTAACATGGAGCAGCAAGAGGAAATTACATCAATCTTGACTTTTTAAACAATTAAATCATCAAACAGTTTAACTTCTGAAGGTTTTTAATGCAGCTTCTGCTCTGAGAATGATTGTCCTTCACACAAAAGCAACAGCAGAGACACTTGTTGCAGCACGTCACAAAACCAATGGCTGTTAAAGCTGCATCTCAGCTAATGATAAACCGCAGAGACGCTGCAGCTCGAGGACACACTTCAGCAGAGGTGACATGAGTAACATCTCTTTGTCCTACTTTCACAATTCTAATGTATAAAAGCTGATTTTGTATGGGTTAGGCACTTTAACTACGCCCAACGACACCGTAGAAAGATTCGTGGACGCTCTGATGCTATGAAGTGATGCTATGAAGTGATGCTATGAAGTGATGAAGGCCGCAAAGCAAACAAGCATGTTGATCGTTATTTGTGCAGACTGCCCAAATAGGGTATAAGTTAACCTCAAGGAGTATTTTAAATGTGAAAGTAAGAAACTGATCGAATTATAATTATAGTGACGTTTGCTAACGAAATAAACCAATTAAAAGCCATTTGTGTGGTGTGCCTTTGTGTTCATGGTTAAGTGCTATTCTAATTTGCATTCCTGCTGAAAAACAAGCGTTCTAGCGTGAAAATGTTGCCTATAAATAGTGTTTCGCACCTTCTTATCAAATGATCAACCTCTCCTCTATTTTGCTTGGGAACTAATGTGGTCGAAACCTAAGTTTATTTGACTGTGTTCTCTGGAATCCTCTCAAGCGGAGCAATTCTACTTTCCGATTGGTCGCCGCTGGACCGCGTCATAGCTCATTAACATAAAATTGACCTGACTTCCACTCTCTTTGCCGCACTCGTCATCCGAGACGCGCCGCTTTAGTGGCGGAGTTTTAAATTACATCTGGCCACTTTGACGCTCTAGCCCAGTGTTGCCAACTTAGCGCCATTGTGGCTATTTTTAGCGACTTTTCAGACCCCTGTAGCGACATTTTTTCAAAAAAGCGACTAGCGACAAATTTAGCGACTTTTTTGAACAAACCTCAGTAACCTCCAAATGTTGCCAGTACTGTGTCCTACAAGCGAGGTCTCGCTTTCTCCCTGCCGTCACTCTCGCTGCGTCTCCCCTGTTCAGTGAATGGCTGAGAGGAGCGCACGGCTGCTGACAGACGCAAATGAGCAGTGTTTTTCCACTGACTTATCACTTATCTGCTTTTCTTTTGTTTTATATTTAAAGAATTTAGTTTGACCATTTCAATTTCCTTTATTTTCTTGTGCTTATTACTTGTGATACTCACTATCACAGAGCTTTAGTTCATCAACTCTCTCAATTCAGATAATGTTCCGCATAGGCCTATAAAAATTTAGTCATTCACTATATCAAAGCTACTTGTTCTGTTGTCTGACAAAAAAAATAGGGAAATGAGAATGCTTTATTTGACATTCGGCTATATTATATTAAATAAAGCATTAATTTAAAGAGAAAACAACTGAGGCAGACATAACGCAAGTACGACGCGATGAAGTCATTGATATGCTAATTGAAGTATGACGTCAACTAGCGACATTTAGCGACTATAGTTAGCGACTAGGCAAGGTGTTAGCTACTTTCCTTTGAAAATAGTTGGCAACAGTGCTCTAGCCGGTGGCGGTGTAAGAGGAGCGACGACAAAGCAAGAGGAGAGAGGATCAGGCCTGGACTTTATATGTTGAGTTTTTGTTTAAGTTTAAGCAGAGCTTCTCCGTGAGACTCGCTCCATTCCCACGGCCCTTGGCCCCACTTTTTTTTTAGATCTGCAAAATGGAAAATCTTACACAGAGGTGCAAATAGTGGCCTTCATAGGCTTAGTGTAAAAAAAACTCTCCTTTTGATCTGCTCTCTGCTGAAGTTAATAATGACAGTTGAGTCTAAAGGCCACAAACGTCTGTTCACTGGCCGTCTGATGCTGCAAACTTCAATCATCAAACTTCAATCACACTAACTGACTGCAACAACTTCTTACCTTTTGTCGTGTTGTTGGTTTACACAATGCTGAATCAGTCCTGTCTTCCTCCTCGGTCTCGACTGCATTTATAATAATCACAGATATGTTAAAACGACAGTTTCACAATTATATTGAAATTTCTGTCTTAAAAAGGATAGATATGTATACAGAATAATTGCTTGCTCTTCCAACCCAATCTCACGGCAATTCGTATGAATTCTACTAGGTGGCTTATTCGTACGAATTCATACGACCTCACTCGTACGAATTAGTACGATTTGGGATAAATCGTACATATTTTACGAGTTGGCCAATTCGTATGAATTCGTACGAATGACCTACCCCTGACCCCGCCCCTAAACCTACCCATCACATGGGTTTAGACAAATCGTACTAATTAGTACGACCTCACTCGTACGAATTCGCCACTTTTTAATCACTCGTACGAATTGGTCGTGAGATAGCGTTGGCTCTCCTGACCTGTTTTTCTTGATTTCTTGCAGATGCAGCAAATCACGACTACAGCAACAATCATCAGAGATCCAGCCGATCCAGCAGAGATCAACACTGTGTACAATAAAGGTAGACCTTGATCTGTAATAGACATAATGAGCCATTAGTGTGAGTGAATCTGTCCGTCTGACCTAACACTATGTTAGAAGTTTAGGACATTAACATAAACAGAACTATGCAAATACTAAAAGAAGTATAAAAACAGATAGATACAAATATACAAAACATGCAGAGGTGTCAAAAGTATTCACATTCGTTACTCAAGTAGAAGTATAGATACTAGGGTTCAAAAAGACTTCTGTAGAAGTTGAAGTATCAACTCAAGCTTTTTACTCAAGTAAAAGTGTAAAAGTAACTGGTTTCAAAACTACTTAAAGTACAAAAGTAAAAGTAATGCAAGGAAAAAAATGCCATTAAGGACAAAAGCTTAGGCCGCGCCACAGGGGCCGATGGTGCACTACCACCTCCTTAAAAAACATGTTTTCTCAAGGCCATCACTATAACGTTGTATTAAAATGTTAATGTTGAAAAATTTGGGATGCACTACCCGTTTCAAATGCAAATACATTAAAGAACCATATGTGTGTACAACTGAGCATTAACATGTTTCATGGAGCGGAAGATATGATGACTAGCTGCCTATAAGTATTGTAATGGTGCAAAAAGTCAAACTTCAGAGACATGTTATCTCGGAATATGTTTATACTTCTCTTTAAAGGCGTAGGTTTGATTTTGAGATTGGTGGGGACTGGGGACATTCACAGAAGCGGAGGAATCAGGAAATTAATAGGATAATGTATTAAGGTTTTTAGTCTATATTGACCTTAACAATACGTTAATTCATTAATTCTGTAATGTTACAGGTAACTAATAAAGACAAGGAGGCAGTTTAACAGAGACTTAACCTTACCCCGTTCATAGTGCAATGCAATAGTGCAATACTGTCTTGCTCCTTACTTTTTGAAGAAGCCAAAACCGTCTGCATCTTTCATTGAAAGGATATAGTTCACCCAAAAACGAAAATCATTTAGGCTACTCACTCTCAAGTTGTTTCAAACCAGTTTCTTTCTTCTGCTGAACACAAAAGATTATATTTTGAAGAATGTCGATAACCAAACAGCTGATTGTAGCCATTGACTTCCATTGTAGGAAAAAAAAAAAATACTATGGATGTCAATGGCTACCATCAACTATTTGGTTATCGACATTCTTCAAAATATCTTCATTTGTGTTCAGCAGAAGAAAGAATCTGGTTTGAAACAACTTGAGAGTTTTAAATAAGTGTACTATCCCTTTAACAGAAATGAACTGTTGGCATATATGTTTTGCATCAATACTGTCAAGTTTGTCCTGTTGGACACGACACACAGCAATACTGTAAAGTGTCACTTGTGACCATTGCATTGAGACATGTTTTCAGGGTCCTAAGTGCTGAAACTTCTTTCAGTCCCGCTGATGAGACTGGGATGACAAGGTTTCAACTTGATCAAACAGGCCTCTCATTTCAACAGACCAAGCAATGTTATTTTTTCATGTTTTATGGGGACTTTCCATAGACATTGATTTTTATACTGTACAAACTGTGTATTCTACCCCCCTACACTAACCCTATCACAGATAACTCTCTGCATTTTCAAAAAACATCACTTAGTCTGATACTGTTTTCAAAAGAAAAAAAATCCAGACAAGGATTTCGGATATTGCCATCTTTATGGGGATATTTTGATCCTATAATGTATGGGTTACACACACACACACACACACACTGCTGTGTTTTTGTGATATATGAGGACATTCCATAGGCGTAATGACTTTTATACTGGACAAACTGTATATTCTATCCCCCTACACTGCCCCTATCCCTAAACCTACCCATCACAGGAGACATGCTGCATTTGTACATAAAAAAAAAAAAACACATTGTTTTTTATGTTTTTTAAGCTATTTGAAATATGAGGACTCATGCAATGTCCTCATATATCACGTGTAAGTTGTAATACCAGTGTAATATGCATGTCATTATACACATTTGTGTCCTCATATATCACAAAAACAAAAGCACACACTCTCTCTCTCTCACACACACACACACACACACGCTCATACACATTTACACACACACACACACACACACACACACACACACACTCTCTCTCTCTCTCTCTATCTCTCTCTCTCTCTCTCTCTCTCTCTCTCTCTCTCTCTCTCACACACACACACACACACACACACTCTCTCGATTATGTTTGCCACTTATCCCGCGATTGTCTTGCACTATATTGTAAAAACGGCTGTCCCCAAATCAATATTTGACGCGATTTGCCCCGTATTCTTGAGCAGAAAACTGTTGATTTCTCCCTCACTTACCGCATCTAGGTTTCCTAATTCCTTCGGATGAGTTTTGCCGCTTCGCACAACCAAATGTAACAGCCTCTCACAAGTTAGAAAGAAAACACAAATCAGTTTAGGATGTTCAGGAGGCAGGACTCGGATCTATTAAACGTTTGTCTAATTGGTCATTTTTTTAACGATGACAAGCCGAAATGAAAACAAGCCGAAAAGAAATAGGAGTAACGAGGCTATTTTTAAAATGTAAGGAGTAGAAAGTACAGATAATTGCGTGAAAATGTAAGGAGTAGAAGTAAAAAGTCGGCTGAAAAATAATTACTCAAGTAAAGTATAGATACCCAAAATTTCTACTTAAGTAAGGTACTTGACACCTCTGAAAACATGGTCAGGAGTACAATACAAAATAAAGATCATACATATATACACATGCACATATATATATAAAAAATAAATGTAAATAAAGATAGAAATGTATAAAACATGCTCAGGGGTACACTACAAAAAAAATGTAATTGAACAATCTAATACCAGTAGGAATGGTAGACCTAGCATTAGTGTTGTCATTAGCATTAGCATTACGTGTTGTCCTTGTTGTGATTTCTTTAGGCCCTGTTTACACCAGGTATTATGTGTTTTGGTCACTTGAATCACAAGTAGTCGGCGATAAATACAGGTGTAAACTGGGTATAAAACTTAGACGAAAAAGTTTGTCTAAGTTTTATCCAGAGGTAGACGAAAACGACCAGATTGCTTTCATAGGGTGTTTCTCAAAACCAAGAATGCAAAGAACGGACTTGTGTTTTTGGGGAGAACGCTCTTGCTAGTTGTTCTTAGAAGAATGAACTCACAAGGTGACGAGCACACAGAATACTGCTGACAGTTTGAGACGCTGTGTTCTTGCTGGTATTGCGCAATAATACCCCCGCACAGACACCGTCTGCAGTACCCAAACATAACGAGAATTATTGACGATAACAGCCAGGCTGCAATGGTCTCTTGACTGTGGGGTAAAACGAGTCTGTGAGCAGACTGGCCGGTTGTCTCGCTAGCTAACTTAACACCCGCAGGCGCTTATGGAGATTCTCACTTCCGAAAACGTTTGAGCACATTTTCGATTCGCCATAAATTTTTGTAAAAATGCCAATATTTGAAATCTACACAGTTGATTTCTCGCATCAAATGTTCTTAGAAGTGAATTTAGTGATAAAATAACGTACTTAATTGTCTCGAATGCTTAATTGAATGCTGGGAAATTTCTGCCGACAAATTCACACAGGCGTGTCAAGAACACATACGGGATTTTTAACCATTCCTGCCAAAATGCAAACTTGTGTATTGGGACAGTACTTGGGCCACAAAAGATGAAGTTTCACAAGATCACAAGGACACAAGTACAGACAAGAACACAGATTGAGAAAGGCCCATAGTGTAAACGTTCATGTGATCGAATGCGTTCGAAAAGCCACTAAACACCACCTAGCATGAGCTTTTCTTGTCCATTAATTGAAAGATCTGAAAAGCACATACATTTACCCGCTCATAGGCCCTCCCCTCAAAGAAATCAGGAGAGAAGTGGTTGAAAGTGGACAAAAGAGACAGATTAAAACACTAGGTGTAAATGGGAATGTCTTTCTCATCTACTTGTGATCCGATCGACCAAAACGCCCAGGTGGAAACAGAGCATTAGAAGGCTATCAGTTTTTTCAGCCTAGTTGGTGGAAAAGATTGTGAAAGGAATTAACTTTCTGAGATGTTCATATATTAATTTGATGGCGGTTAGCTCTCTCCGAGCTTCCAGATCATAGATGATGTATTAGTTCATCCACTAGTCTGTTGTGCTCTTTTCTGTATCCTTTACAATTGAGCCGCTTATTTCTGTGCAAATATCCTAATTTAAATAAAATGCAAAACAACTTTTACAGAAATTTTCATTAAACTTTCTACAGACAAACACAGCTGCTGCCTGTCATTTGACCATTCCAATTGTTTTTACAACAAAGGTGTTTGATCTTAATAATTCAGGAAATACCTGTAAAATAAGTGTTTTTTGGTTTATATAAATTGAGAGGTTTTACTTTAATTTTAACGGTTTTGGGGGGCTGACAGTTATTTTACCGTTTTATCCTTTTATCAAAAAATAAGTTAGTTTAATTACAGATCATTTTTGTAATGTTAAAAACATTTGTATGTGATTTACATTTAAGGAAACTTAGATTTAACAAAAAAGTAATTTTTCTGTATAAAGAGTGATTACAGTGATTTACTGTAATTTGTCATTAATGTCATAATACTTAAAATTGTCACAGTATACTGATCCAATGTTTCCTTCTCGTCTCGTGTTTATGTTGTGGTATGAAAGCACGTGTGTAGTGGGCGTAATTGTGTTGTCATTCCTTGATCCGCTCCAGCTGATCATCATCATCATTCATCACCAGCTGCAGTCAATCTCCCTCACTGCTTAAATACTCACCGTTATCTCATTCCCTTTGTCAGATCGTTGTTTGATGTCCTGGGTGTTGGTGTTGAGTTTTGTTTCCTGGTTTCCCGTCTTCCCGTCTTCCCGTCTTCCCGTCTTCCCGTCTTCCCGTCTTCCCGTCTTCCCGTCTTCCCGTCTTCCCGTCTTCCCGTCTTCCCGTCTTCCCGTCATCGTGTTCCTGTGGATTTGTCGTCTTGGTGTTGGATTGTTTCGTCTCGTCTTGGCACTGCACTTCACGAGGATTCACCGCACTCTGACCATCGAAGTCCCTGCGTTACCTGTCCACACCCGTGTCTTATCCTGAGCTTTGTTTCTGTTCTAATAAATTCTGAGTACTGCAATTGCTTCCTGTTCTCTTTGCCGATCATGACAGAACGATCTGACCGTTCCAGGGAAGCAGCAGGAGAGACACCTACCTCGCTGGATGAGTTCATCCACCACAGCGTCAGAAGAATGGACTCTCACGAAAGGAACATCAATGACACGGGTCGTGCGATTCAAGCTTTGGTAACGCAGGTGTCTGAGCTCACCCAGCAGATCCAACTTCTTCGTGCTCCCACTGCGCCGCCCACACCAGCCGTTCCCCCCACACCACCGGACTTCCCCGCACCATCTGAGACACGCCTACCGGCTCCGGAGCCCTATGCGGGTGAGTCTGCTTACTGTCGTGCATTTTTGACATGATGTTCCATGCATTTCGCCCTACAGCCCAGAACGTTCCAGAGTGAACAAGCCAAGGTGACTTTTGTCATCACGTTACTGACCGGAAAGGCGGCACTATGGGGAACGGCGGTGTGGGAGAATCAAGACCCTTGCTGCGCCTCGTTCCAAACTCTCTCCGCAGAGATGAGACGAGTTTTTGACAGAGCCGTCGCGGGGAGAGAAGCCGCCAGGGTGCTGGCCGGCCTTCGTCAGGGGGAGAGGTAGGTCTCGGACTTTTCCATCGAGTTCCGAACCCTGGCGGCCGAATGTCATTGGAACGAGGAGGCGCAGTGGGACATGTTCCTGCATGGGTTGGCTGACCGCGTCCAACGAGAGATCTACGCCCTGGACCTACCCACATCATTGAACGGACTCATAGAGCTGGCCCTACGGGTAGATGCGCGACTTTCCCGAGTCGGAGGCAGAGTGGCATCTAACCGTCCTCCTGGAGGGATTGAGGGGCAACGGCCCAGCGGCAGGGACGTGGTCAGCCCCGTCTTCGATCACGAACCCATGCAGGTGGGTCGAGCTCGGCTTTCCCGGGAGGAGAGGGAGAGGCGGAGGTCCCAGGGCCTTTGCCTATATTGTGGAGGTTCGGGACATTTCGCGTACAACTGCCCGGTAAAAGGCCAAGCCCGATAGTAAGTATGAGGCTACTATCGGGTGGGATCTCCGCCGAGAAGACCTCATCCACATCTACACTTCTCCCGGTAAGACTGAGATGGTCAACTCTCCAGCACGATTGTCAAGCACTTCTGGACTCTGGGGCTGAAGGTAATTTCATGGACAGTACGTTTGCACACAAGTTTCAAATTCCACTCAGACCACTCACTCAGAGGATTGCTGTACACGCACTAAATGCCCAAGAACTTCCCACCATCTCATTCACCACTGAAGATATTACCCTCATCACTAGGGATGTTCCGATCACGCGATCGGAAATCGGGCCCGATCACGTGGTTTCAGACTCGATCGGAATCGGACGTTACCTCCCGATCAGGACTCGGATATATATAAATTAGGGGTGTAACGGTACATGTATTCGTAATTATTGAACCGTTTCTGTTCGAGGCTTCCGGTTCGGTCCGCATACAAACCGAACGATTCCTTGGACCATTTCTCCTGCAGACAAAATCCGCGCTGGCGCGATCACCACAACGTTGCACAACATCAAATGGCAAACGTATTGAAAGCGGAACGAATCTGCGCTACATTATATTGTGCTTAACGGACCGTTTATCAGTTCGAACCAGCAACATCTGTGCAGCGCGAGATCAAGCGACACTGTGCTAAGAGATCCAGTGAAGAAAACATTTGAATTCGCCACTGAAGTAATAACATCGCTGCGAGATCTAGTACAAGCATTCAAATTTCTCCGTTATTAACCGTAGATCTCTATTAGATCAAACAGCGCTGACGTGGAAACCAGGAGAAACATTGTGCCGTGAATGAACATGGATTTAATGTTGCACTTCAAAACTCAAATATTATATAAATATATATTTAAATGTTATTTTTAATGTGATTACCAAAACATTATTTGTTCATCCTTCAAAGATTACCCCCATTTATAAACCTGAAAGTTTCAAGATGTAGGAAAACTCAAACTTATTTAAAAATAGTTTTTCTTTATAGGAAATTTCTCTGGCATTCTTTTCTTTTTGCTGTATCGTATCGAACCGCAAATTTTGTGAACTGTTACACCCCTAATGTGTATATATATATATATTCTCATTATTTTTTTATACACTTTTAAAACATTTTTATTTTTTGTTTACATGCCTGCCGGGTATTTTAAGTTGAGGTGCTATTTGTTTTTATATTATGTTATTTATTACTTGATTGTTCAAGCTACCTCACAGAAGTGCTTTGTTTGTTAACAGAGTTGTTGAATGTTAAAATAAGGTGAATTAAATAAAAAATAAGGAACATCCTGGATCTGTTTTTTTCTCTCTTTATTCTTTTTTTATGTATTATATAAGTATCGGATCGGGACTCGGTATCGGTAGATACTCAAAATCAAAGGACTCGGACTCGAGGGCAAAACCTGATCGGGACATCCCTACTCATCACTTCTGGCAATCACACTGAGACTATTTTTTTTTTTTCATATCCTGGATTCACCGTTGGCACCCGTCGTTCTTGGTCACCCCTGGCTCATCCGTCACAACCCCCGAGTGGACTGGCAGCACAAGGCTATACTGGAGTGGAGCAAGGAATGTCATCAGTCTTGTCTTGTGTCTGCTTGTCCGTCTGTGCCTGTTTGTGTTTCAGGAGGAAGCAGGGGATTTGTCTAACGTGCCTGAGGAGTACCATGACCTGAAGGAAGTGTTCAGTAAGTCTAGGGCTGCTTCTCTCCCTCCTCATCGTCCCTATGACTGTGCCATAGAGTTAATGCCAGGTAAGTCTCCGCCTAAAGGCAAGTTATACTCGCTTTCTATTCCAGAAAGGGAGGCTATGGAGAAATATATTTCTGATTCTCTGGCAACCAAATTCATCCGGCCTTCCTCTTCACCAGCGGGGGCGGGGTTCTTTTTTGTGGGGAAGAGGGTTGAATAACATCACGGTAAAGAATACTTATCCTTTGCCGTTGATGTCTTCAGCCTTCGAGAGGTTGCAGGGAGCATCCATCTTCACGAAATTGGACTTGCGTAATGCTTATCATTTTGTCCGCATCAGGGAGGGGGATGAATGGAAGACTGCGTTTAATACCCCCAGGGGACACTTTGAATATTTGGTCATGGCTTTCGGGCTGTCCAACTCCCCAGCAGTCTTCCAGGCACTTCTCAACGACGTGTTGCGAGACATGATAGATCAATTCATATATGTTTACCTGGATGACATATTGATATTTTCCTCGTCTCTCCAGGAACATGTGCAACACGTACGACAAGTGCTTCAGAGATTGTTAGAGAATGGGCTTTTTGTCAAGGCGGAGAAATGCGAATTTCATGCACAGTCTGTTCCTTTTCTAGAACACATCATCTCGTCTGAGGGAATGCGTGTGGACCCTGACAAGGTTAAGGCTGTGGTAGAATGGCCAAGTCCAGATTCCCGTAAGGCCCTACAGAGGTTTCTGGGATTCGCCAATTTCTATCGGCGGTTCATTCGCAACTTCAGCCAGCTAGCCGCGCCTCTGACTGCCTTGACCTCCCCCGGAACTCCGTTCAGGTGGTCAGATACAGCCGAGGCTGTGTTTGCTAACCTCAAGAGCCGCTTTGTTTCAGCTCCCATCCTCGTTGCCCCTGACTATTCACGGCAGTTCGTGGTGGAGGTCGACGCGTCAGAGGTGGGGGTAGGAGCAGTGCTGTCCCAGCGCTCTCCCACAGACGATAAGGTCTATAAGATGCATCCTTGCGCGTTTTTTTCTCATCGTTTATCCCCAGCCGAACGCAATTACGACATTGGTAACAGGGAGTTGTTGGCAGTCAAGTTAGCGTTGGAAGAATGGCGACATTGGTTAGAGGGTTCGGGGGTACCTTTTATCGTCTGGACCGACCACAAGAACTTAGAGTACATCAGAACCGCCAAAAGATTGAACTCCAGGCAGGCTCGGTGGGCACTTTTTTTCGGTCGTTTTGATTTTTCTCTCTCGTACCGCCCGGGTTCTAAAAACATCAAACCCGATTCTTTGTCTCGTATTTTTGATCGCTCTGAACGCCCGTCTACTCCCGAGTGCATTTTACAGGAGACCCTATTTGTTTCCACACTCGTGTGGGAGATCGAATTGAAGGTCAAGAAGGCCTTAGAGGGGGTAACGCCTCCGCCCGAATGTCCACTGAGTCGTTTATTTGTGCCGGAGAGATTAAGGTCAGACGTTATCCGGTGGGGCCATTGTTCCAACATAGCTTGTCATCCAGGAGTTAATCGTACTAAGTTTTTAGTTAAGCAACGATTTTGGTGGCCACTTATGGCTCGTGACATTCACAGTTTTGTTTTGGCTTGCTCGGTTTGTGCCACTGGTAAGACTTCCAATCGACCCCCAGATGGGCTCCTCCAACCGCTGCCAGTCCCTTCGAGACCCTGGTCCCATATCGCTCTAGATTTTATCACCGCCCTCCCACCCTCCCAGGGTAACACTGTCGTTTTGACAGTGGTGGACCGGTTCTCGAAGGCGGCTCACTTTATTCCCTTACCCAAATTACCCTCAGCTAAGGAGACAGCGTTGACAGTCGTTGACCACGTCTTTCGCTTACATGGCCTCCCGATGCACGTGGTCTCCGACAGAGGACCCCAATTTGTGTCCAAATTTTGGCAAGAATTTTGTAAATTACTGGGGGCGATGGTTAGTCTGTCTTCAGGGTTTCACCCTCAGAGCAATGGTCAGACCGAGAGAGCCAACCAAGATCTGGAAAGAGTGTTACGATGTTTGGTATCCAAGAATCCTTCCTCATGGAGCCAACAGCTGTCCATGGTGGAGTACGCCCACAATACCTTACCAGTGTCGGCCACGGGCCTCTCTCCGTTTGAGTGTAGTGTAGGTTACCAGCCACCAATTTTTCCCAGTCTGGAATCCGAGGTCGCGGTCCCCTCTGCTCACGGCCTTTATCCAGAGGTGTCACCGCACTTGGACTAGAGCCCGTGAGACTTTACTCCAAGTGGGGGCGCGCACCAAGGCTAAGGCCGATCGCCACCGGTCGAAGCCTCCCGTATACGTCGTCGGTCAAAAAGTGTGGCTTTCTACTAAGAACATTCCTCTCCGTTCCGTCTCTAATAAGCTTGCTCCCAAATTTATTGGCCCGTTCACTGTCACCAAGATCATTAGTCCGGTGGCAGTCCGCCTTAGTTTACCTCCTGCGTACAGGAGAATTCACCCCGTATTTCACGTTTCCAAGATTAAGCCGTGTTTCATGCTCACGTTAATCCGCCTGTCCCGGTTCCCCCCCCCCGCCGCGTCTCGTAGATGGGGAGACCACCTATTCGGTAAATCGTATTCTGGATTCTAGGCGGAGGGGGCGCGGATTCCAGTACTTGGTGGACTGGGAAGGTTACGGTCCGGAGGAGAGAAGTTGGGTACCTGCCAGAGACATTCTGGATCACTCCTTGATTGATGATTACAATCGACAGGTAAGGAGGTCTGAGAATGCCAGGAGGCGTTCTTAGGAGAGGGGTACTGTCACGGTATACTGATCCAATGTTTCCTTCTCGTCTCGTGTTTATGTTGTGGTATGAAAGCACGTGTGTAGTGGGCATGATTGTGTTGTCATTCCTTGATCCGCTCCAGCTGATCATCATCATCATTCATCACCAGCTGCAGTCAATCTCCCTCACTGCTTAAATACTCACCGTTATCTCATTCCCTTTGTCAGATCGTTGTTTGATGTCCTGGGTGTCGGTGTTGAGTTTTGTTTCCTGGTTTCCCGTCATCGTGTTCCTGTGGATTTGTCGTCTTGGTGTTGGATTGTTTCGTCTCGTCTTGGCACTGCACTTCACGAGGATTCACCGCACTCTGACCATCGAAGTCCCTGCGATACCTGTCCACACCCATGTCTTATCCTGAGCTTTGTTTTGTTCTAATAAATTCTGAGTACTGCAATTGCTTCCTGTTCTCTTTGCCGATCATGACAGAAATAACAGCTGAGTTAATATACAGTTTGTATTTTTACTGAGTTTTAAGTAAAATTTAAAATTTTTGGGGGATCAATTGTTTTCTGTAAAATAAAATATATGATTTTTATAAATATAGTGTTTGATCATTTCTATTCAGTTGTCTGACTCTCTAGGTGTGAAATTCTAGGTATTTTGACCGTAATACCACATGCCTCCCAATATGCGTGTTGCTGGCTGTGTTGGAAATTTTACAAAGCATATCATCATTTCTACAGAATTTGTCTCTAAAGACAAAGCAATTACTTCACGGGTTGACATATGGAGTCTTTTACCAATGCAAGAAGTTAAGGAAATTGGTCTCTAGTCAGATTTTCCATTCGGATGGGCAACTGGGCATACAGTATTACACCATGTCTACACCAGATGCGACAATTATCGCGCCGTTCCGTGTGTCTAATTTCAGAAGGGCTTGTTTTATCTGTCCTATACTACAAAGTTCATGCATTTTGGTTGGTTTGGCCAAAGGACAAATTGCACACATGCATCAAATCATCAGCACTACTTGATAGATCAGCTTATGTTAACATTAACACCAACATACCTTCACGTGTGTGGCAGAGTGTGTTGATGTCCAGATGTGTGGTCTGGTTGCTGATGGGATTGTTCAGCACACAGCTGTAGGGGTTTTTATCCTGATATTCCACCTCCAGAGGTAGAGAGAGACTGATGCTGAGATCACACACACTGATGCTGGACAATACACTCATTCCTGCGTACCAGGAGAGAGTCGCATCACACACACTCAACACTGATGAACACACCAGTGAACATGATGATGATGATGAACTATGTCTGGTAATGTTAGGAGTGGGCAGATGAGCTGGAAAACAAGAGAATAAACAGAAATATGGATAAATTTTGAGTTTAGTAAGTGTATCGCACACTATGAAATAATGAAACATTTGAGTGTATAAATATTTAAATGAATATTAAGGGTTAATTTCAAGTTAAGCTCAATCTGCATTTTTGACATATTGATTGCCACAAAAATGTATTTCCATTTTTCCACGAGAAAAGCAAAAATCGGGGTTACAGTGAAACGCTTAGTGGTAAGGAATCTTGATTCCACCTTGGAATAAAAACATAAAATATAATTGCAAATTTTTATTTCATAATTCTCATTTTTTCTTGCAATTCTGACGTTAAAAAGCCCAATTCTGAGGAGAAACTTTGTTTCCATAGAATTGCGAGTTTATAAGATGCTAACAAAATGCGTGTTAACATGGTTTTAGGATGAAAAATCACTTGCCAACCTTTTCTGTGTAAAGTTATAGCCAATTTTACAACTTTTTTCCCACAACAATATGCCATCAAACGTAAAATGACACTAAAAATGCTGAAGTGCTTCTGAAGTTTCCTTTAAATCCTTCAAATATTGGCCTCATTGCAACCATTATAAATGTCTCGCCGTAACCTCCAAATGAGGGATGAGCCTAAATGATCTTTTTGTGGTAATCGACTCAATGCTACAAATGTTGTGGATTTAGTTTAACTTGAAGGACAGGAAAAATGATCTACTCACCATAGACAGAAACATTGAATGTTGTTGTTGATAGTTTTGCTCCATTTAACTCTAGTCTATAAACTCCAGCATGTTCAGGTGTGGTGTGTGTGATGGTCAGAGATCCAGTTTGATGATCCAGCTTCAGTCTGTCTCTGAATCTCCCATCAGGAACATCATCATATGTGGTGAAGATTCGGTTCTCTTTGCTGATTTTAGCTATCAGAGAGTTTTCAGCTCCATATTTCCACAGTATGTCTTCGTCTTCATGTATTATAATGGAAGTGTGTAAAGTGATAGAATCTCCCTCCATCACTGACTGTATTTTATTTGTTTCAGAGCCAAACACACCTATAGTAAACAGGAACAGATTAAGTCTTCTTTTTGTTTTGTTTTTTACAAAGCCTGATGTCAGCTAGTTTTAAATTATACATTAATTGCTAGAAACTGTCTATTACTCTGTTCTGGAAAATTAAGTCATGCAAATGCCTATAACTTACCATTTAGATGGCACCAGCACAAACAGAACAAAATAAACATGTGAAACATTTTCTTCAGTTGTTCAGTGAAAAGTTTGACCTAAATAGACTATCTGCTTGATCATCAAGCTGGTGTGAATCCTCCCACAATAAGTTTTACCCTCCTAGTTCACACAACCTGAACGCATGTCATATAGTCTATAGTTCCTTCAAAATAATCCTCTGCCTCTTATTAAGACTAACTTTTTTAATAGTGGATTTTAAAAATCATTTAACATTGATAATGTTGTATGATGTTGTGTATTAAATACTGTGCTTAAAAGACCATTGTATAAATCTCTTTGAATTACATGGGTAAAAAAAAAAAGATCTACTTGATTTCAAAATTATTTTATAATTAAAATTAAGTTATTTAAGTTTTTTTTATGGGGAAAAAAGCAAAGCGAAAAGTTAAAACTGTCTGCTTCTCACATTGCCACTGTTGAGGTGTGAATCTTTTTCAGTGCAACATAAGTCAAACTGAAACCTGTGGTCTGATTTCTACAGAAACATGGTTTGATCTGTTGATGGACAAACATCTTGTCTGTGGCCATTGGTTTGATACGTTTAGGTGAAGGGCCTCTTCCTGTCCTCCTGTTATGAACCTCACAGTGTGATTTCCTTTTTAGATAAACCTGCTTTACAGAGTAATAAACTACTGAATCAATCCATCAAAACTTAAAAACAGTCAAAGAGTCACAGTCCAGAGGTCAAACTGGATTATTACCCATCATGCATCATTGATTAACAACACTGATTGGCAGCTAAACACAACATTTAATTTACATGTACATTTAATTATTTAGCAGATGCTTTTATCCAAAGCGACTTACAAATGAGGAGAGCAATAGAAGCAATCAAATCAACAAAAGGGCAACAATAAGTGCTGTTAGCAGTGGCAAGTTTTTTGTTGTTGTTGTTGTTGATAAATAATAAATAGATAGTTAGAATAGAATGTGTTATAAAGTGTTAGTGTTAAAGGTTGTGTAGGTAAGAAGTTTATTAAAAAAAAATCCAAATTTGTTTAAACTTTCTATATATATATCAATGCATAATTAAAATCTAAGTACTCTGAAAAAGAAAGTATAAAAATCGAGTGTCTGTAGACCTCTCACGACTGTTTTAAAGACAGCTCATTATTTCCATTCACTTCACCCCCTCCCTTCTGGTCTCCTTCCAAAGCCACACCCCCAAAACACATGAACGCGCAACTCTGACAGCTGAGCTGAAGACGCATTATTTACCTGAGACGAGCGAAGAGTAGAGGAACGAGTGCATGTAGTGACATCATGTCAGACACGCATGTAAATAAAAAAATCTAACTTTATCATTATGAAGTTAAACAAATAAGTTGTATTTTATTACTCACTATCAAACTAGCATATTGATATTGGTAAACTTTACAATATATATTTATTGATTCGCTAACGAGCTAGTTATCTATAAGGCAAAGCTAAACACAGGTTGCGTGATACACGTTGTTCCATTGCCATCATTTACACTGTGATGAAGATGAATTTCGTGTAAGATTTCTAACATATATATGATGTTCTACATGTAAGAGTTTGCTTGATGAAAGCATAGTTGATTCTGATGAGGACTACACTCCCGAGACAAGTACCACATCGTCAGCTCGAGGACAGAACCGTGGTCGAGGTCGTGCAAGAGGTCGTGCTACTAGGGTCAGAGGAAGTAGAGGCCGAGGACGGGCTGGTCGAAGTGCAGGACAAGGTGCACTTCTTGGACAAGAGGACCTGAGTCGAGTTTTGCATCTTCAAGCACAAACAAGGGCATGTGAACAGGTAGGCTATATATGATGTGGAGTGTAATGTACACAAGTCATCTCAGAGAACAATAAAGCTATATATAAATAAAATAAAAAATTGAATCATTTTGACATATGTTTTGTGTAATTTCATGAATATTTTATTTTTTATATATATATATTATGATTATATATTCCATTGCAGGCCAGAATTCGAGGACTGAGCCTGGAACAAGCACACCAAGTCCTGGAGCTCTGCCTGACGCGTGACCCAAGTCTTATGTTTGATGTTCTGGAAAGGATGTCTGAAAATGCTCCTCCACCAGGCCCTCTTGTGTCAGGGCAACCCCCTTGGTGTGTCTGCCAGCGGTGCAGAGGAATGGCCACATTTGTCGAACAAAAGTGCTGTGGACAACATCCTGATTATTGTATTTCCATACTGCCACACATGGAAGCCTACATTTTGGAAGAGGGTGTTCTGCGCCTTGCCAGACGTATCTGGAATGACATTCGTGCATTGACTGATAATCCTGAACCAGGACAAAGTAATAGACAGTTCCGTCACACAGCATACAGGCAATTTGTAGTGTGGCAGTATGGAGCATTGGGACAGGGTCACAGAGTCGTGATACCAAGTTGCTGCGTCTGGAAGATACGTGACCGTTATCCTGATCCACTGCAACAGTACAGAGGTTTTATTCCCAGTAGAGTCTAAGAGTCTAGAGTGCTTTTGAAAACTGTCCATCTATTGTTTTGTCGAATACATGTACATAGTTTTTGTTTTGTACGTTTTATATTATAAAAATATTGTTATGTTTTAGTTTGGTTGACTATTTTCTTTTCTTTTTAAATAAATTTTATTATTGAAAATTACACTTGCAATAGAAAACGTTTTATTACAAAACTACATTTATGTATTTCTTTCTGCAATAACGACAACCAAATGTAGAATGTCACTTTTTGATTTCTGTATTACAAAACGCATAAACTCTATCACAAATATAAAAAACATTAGCACAATCAAAAACAACTATATAAAATGAAAGAAGACAATGAAGTGTTTCCAGAAGGAATCTTGATTGGAAGACGGG
Source organism: Tiaroga cobitis (assembly GCA_030578255.1). Taxonomy (NCBI): domain Eukaryota; kingdom Metazoa; phylum Chordata; class Actinopteri; order Cypriniformes; family Leuciscidae; genus Tiaroga; species Tiaroga cobitis. The sequence continues at coordinate 25,942,535 of CM060612.1, forward strand.
TCAGACTTAGGATGTAGCATCACACCAGCTATTGTCCTGTGGCGATTATTCATTTTTCCGGCAGCGATTGACCTATACAAAGAACATAATAATTATCGATCTGGCATGATTACCCCATTTCAAAATCAAACACATTAGTAAAGTTAAATATCTAATATATTATGGGAGAATAGTTTTATTTGATTTGAAGTTTTTGGACCCATGCCAGACGTCCAGAGTGTGGTGAACTCCGCTGTCTCTGTATTTCCCTTTGTCTGGAGGACAAATGCTAAGAATTAATTGCATACTCAAAACAATATCATGTCATTACCAGATTGATGAATTTTGTCTGCAATGAGTGCAGACATTTTTAATGATTTACAAAAACCATAAAGACAATAATAAAGAATTTTACTGAAGAGAGCTGATATTTGGGAATGAGCATCGGTGCAAATTTCAGCCAGATTTATTTCTTGACGGAGTGCCTCGAAGGTCTGTTGAAAGCCCTCTTTCTCCATTACAACAGAGTTCCTCTGTGTCTCCCTCTTGTCGATGTTGACCATACTGATGATCTGTTTTGTTTCATTATCCATTGTAGAATATGTGCAATACTGTGCACAGAATCCAGGACTGTCCATCCGAGCATCACCTTTTATACGGAAAAGTAAAAGAGCTCAATCTATTTTGTTCAACAATGACATAATCATTTTATACATACTGTAAATAACTGCATAAAATCACTGGGCAACCATTGATGAGATTTGCTCTTTATAATGCCTGTATCTTTTACTAATTTACTACAGATTTTGTGAAACAAACAACATGGAAAAAAACAACACAAAAAACATCAAAGTGTCTCTTTCCATTTTGCAAAATGTTGTTTAGTTAAAGTTATTTCCAATATAGTGTTTTTTCCACCTTTACAGTGTTGCCAATTGTCATTGGCTCACACTGCCATCCTTTGAGTCAATAGGGTCACATGAGGCAAGGTGTAAAAATTGGGTTATACATACAAATCTGAGGATCTCATTCTACACGGTTTAGCCATCATTCACACATTGCCTCTTGTAATTGCATTGTAGATCAAGGACCGTCCAGTGAAATATTCAGTACTCCGTTTTAATAGATATCCTGTTTATTTTTAGTGTGTATATGAATTTACCTAAAGCCACAATAGGCCCTTTGGACTGTAGCTGGGCAATGATTTCAGTTCTCTTCTCCTTCCAAAATTCCTTTATGATGTCCACACAGTAGGAGTCTTGTATTCGGAAAAAAGACGACTTCTCCACCATCCCCATATCCATAAATTTAAAGAGAAGTGAAATCTTGGAATAGTTGTTGCCAGACAGCAGTATGTTACACGCCAACATAAAGTCCACTCCCCAGCAAGCATAGCATATTTGAAATTGGGCTGTGAAGACCATTTCCAAACAGTGTGCCCGTTACAACATATCTGAAAAAGGAAAAAAATTAAAAAATAAATTTAGAGTATATTACAAATCTGAAACACTTTGAATTGTTCAAAACATGTTATCTATACAAACACACAAAGTTCAGACTCACCCATTCCACAATTGCAGCTGTACCCCTGGAATGGATGTTGACCTCAAATGGTTTATGTGCCCCACATTCGTCATTTGTGTTTGTGTCCTTAGCAGTACACATGTTCACAGGTAGAACAAGATATTCGGCAAGCAGCTTCAGACAACTGTGGTATGATATAGATGCTTGCTGGCCAATTAGATCATCCTCAACCAGGATTTTAACAGTCTCTGGGATTGGATGTATGTCTGCAATAGTAGGGTCTTGGGAGTTGTCTTCTGCATCGTGCACAGTGTCCTCCATACTAATTGTCCAGACAAATCGGAGTCTTCAGAGCACCGCCTGTCCTGTTATAACATAAATATGAACAAAATGTGAAGCAAACATATTAATAACTTCAGTATAAAATGTATACAGTATTGAACCTACCGCACACAAATATGTGGCATATAGTCTTCATCATCACTGTCATCATAGTCTGTATCAATTTCCTTTGTTTCGTCTTCTTCAAATGATGAAACAGACTCTGTCTCCATATCAGGACACCAGGTGTCATCTTCCGAATCGATACTAGTAAAAAATTTAAAATATATCGAATCTAACAACATAATGTAAAAAATCTATTCAGTCAACACAACCACTTACGTTGAGTTTTTAATATTGTTAAATTCATCTTCACTGATGACATCCAGATCCAGTGATGACATACTAAAGAGAGATAACAAACAAGATTTTATGTCACCATCACTGGTTGAGGTAATGATGGAGACAACTATAAAGTGAAGTTTAATAAATAATGTAAATAAATGTCTAAAAAATCAATACCTTGCATCTAATTCATGAATGTTTTTCTCCTGTATGCTGCTACTATCCAACTCTTCAACTCCATGTACTGAGAAGTCATCATCTCTAAGAAAATGACAATAAAAACAGTTAAAAATGTGGACTGTTATAAAAACTGTCACTCGTTCACTGAACGACACAACATTCAAGTCTCACCGGTCAGAAAGCGACTCCGAGACAATAGTGGATACAGGTGGTGGTGGCCGTGTAAATCCACTTTTGGACGGACTGGATGTTGATATGTCTTTCTCATAACTGTAGGAGAAAAAAATACAAATCAACACAACCATCACATTTATAAAATGTCTTGATTATAGATAAACAGAGTAACATACACTCAAATAACTCACAAATGCATTGCAGACACAAAATATTAACACACACATACAACATAGTGTGTACGACAAACAAAGATACACGATAAAGACATCAGTAAACATCGGTCTAGAATATAAAAACAAAACAAAGATGAAAAAAATGATAAATCATGGTAAACATGTTAAAAGAGTTAGACAGAGGGTAAATATAATACTAAGAAAAATACCAGGATGCGGAGTAACGTTAGACCTACTATCTGTTAAACCTACATTTAGTTATCTAAACAAAATTATGCACAATTCAACACAGCTATCATCTTGAGCTAAGTCTATTATTTACCGTCTCTACTACGGCTCGCTGAGTAATGCTATGTTAGCTATATTAGGCAGCTACGTGTGCTAATGACGCATGCTTCTTGAAAAGATAAAAAAAAATCTGTATGATCTAAATACAAAAAGAAAGATTTACCTGTCCAGCAGAAATGAAGCCATCAAGGCGTCACTTTTCAGCCCCTTGAGGTCCCTCAGTTCTCGCCAACGCTGGAAAGCCACGCCGATATTCACCCGAGTTTTATTTCTTTGTTTATCCAACAACTTTTTGTTCATTACCTTTTCTTGTAATGTAAATGACTTCCTTTTTTTGACTGGGTTGCCTTCGTGAACTGCAAATGTGGACTTAGATTGGTCTTTCTCTGCCATTGTTTTGGTAATCCTAGGTTCCGTGGCTCTTGAATTACACAAACCAAACGAGTGCGCGCAAAAGGGCAGGTCCTGTGTGGCGAAGGGGTGGTTGCCATGGTTGCGAGAGAGTGACAGTCGCCTAGGCCAATCCGTTGTTTAGTCCCGGTTCGAAATAATGAGCTGTGTTTAATGCAGATTAAACGGTCTAGAGTCAATCGATTTTTATACTCTTTTTTTCAGAGTACTTAGATTTTAATTATGCATTGATATATATAGAAAGTTTAAACACATTTGGAAAAAGTTTTTTATAAATTTCTTACCTACACAACCTTTAATGGGTCAAGTGTTGCCGAAACAGATGCGTCTTAAGTTGTTTCTTGTAAATGGCTAAAGACTCAGTAGATCAGTTTGAGTTAGGCAGGTCATTCCACCAGCTGGGAACAGTCCAGGTACAGGTCAATGAAAGTGATTTTGTGCCTCTTTGGGATGATGGCACCACAAGGCGCTGTTCACTTGCAGAACACAAGTAGATGCGATCATATTTAAAAACAACTAAATTTACGTTTAAGAAACAGATTAGGCAAACGCGAGGGAGTACTATACATCTAACCAATCAAAAACTAATTCTAACGTCACGTGACTAAAGTCTGCCAACAGTATTCGTTCAAAATATAGTGCCATTCGCCATATTCACCTCGAACGTTCCACCGAGCCTGAGGGGTACACTTACCACTTCCGGTAGTTCTCACAACGCGATTTCTCTCAGTGCAATGGCGTCTCACTGCTGTGTTCACCGCTGCACCTCATCACACAGGAAAAAATCCAACAGAGGACAAACGTTTCACCGTTTCCCCAAAGATCAGTAGTATGTTAGTTATTAAAATCTACCACCACAGATTTACTAGTATAAGCATATTCTGAGTAGGGTGAAACGGTACATGTATTCGTATTGAACCAAAACGGTACGGGCGTCACGGTTCGGTGCACGAATTTACACGGACAATAACGTTACACGGTATAAAAAGGGAGGCGCGGGCGCGATCGAACTCTGTGTGTGTGTGTGTGTGTGTGTGTGTGTGTGTGTGTGTGTGAGGGAGGGAGAGAGAGAGAGAGGCGTGGGCGTGATCGTGATCGGTGTGTGGTATTTAGCTTCTAGTCACAAGCTAACCTAGGGGATACATCACATCAGTTTTCCTAGCTAGGAGGAGGACGTACAGGAGTCAGATTGAGTCTGATCAATACAATTATACATGAAAAGATTGGTGGTCCACACTGGGGTTTCCATTGCTGATGCTGCTGCGTCGGAGTCAAACTTCCGGGTTTGTGTACCCCTCAACGGCGTTCGAGTTTTCAAAATGGCCGCCAGGTGAATAAGGCGAATTACCACGAATGTAGCGTAGCACATTGCGTTCTCCGTGAGTTCACACCATAAAATCTTCTCTAACGAAATCTACACAATCAAACTTTTTCCAGCAGGAATCCTATCCGAAGTCGAGAAACATTTACAGCGGCATCCAAGATTCCAGGTGTAATGGCTCAGGTAAATACTGCTGTTTTATACCCGTCTTATAACGTTAGCTAATAGCTTAGTGCATAAACTCTGTAAACTGTTATAATACGTTATTCCGGATTATGTTTGTATTTACAGGTAACGTTACACTTGTTCGGAATGACACACAGATCACAGAGAAGAAAACGTAAACAGAGTTATTCTATCAGGCTTTAGCGCCTAACTGTTATATGAAAGACGATTAACTTACTAGACAGAGTAATCTCTCTAATCAAAGACTCTCCTTATTACACACACACTCTGCTTATTACACACACACTGCTTATTACACACACACACTCTGCTTATAACACACACACTCTGCTTATTACACACACTCTGCTTATTACACACACTCTGCTTATTACACACACTCTGCTTATTACACACACTCTGCTTATTACACACACTCTGCTTATTACACACACTCTGCTTATTACACACACACTGCTTATTACACACACACTGCTTATTACACACACACTGCTTATTACACACACACACTCTGCTTATTACACACACACACTCTGCTTATAACACACACACACACTGCTTATTACACACACTCTGCTTATTACACACACACACTGCTTATTACACACACAGTTTGTTTATTACACACACACTCTGCTTATTACACACACTCTCTGCTTATTACACACACAGGGACATGCACAAACATGCCCAATATTGAAAATAAAAGGATTACAATGTAAAAGATTATTGTGTACATAAAGATATGGTGGAATCCGGTCTATCTATAGTAACGTTAGGTTGTGTGTAGTTGATGTAATCGTATGTAGCTAGCTAATAACGTGACATGTTATCTCTTCCATGACTAGCTATTAGGTGATGTAGCTAGTAGATGTAAACTTATATGATAAATGGTATCTTTTCCACTTTAATCTCTGTCTAGAAAAGATCAGGGAAAACAGAAAAATGTGATGACTGCATGGATTTTAGTAGTAATGATTCCAAGTTGTTAGTAGACAACACTTGAGATTCAAATTCCTTAAATTGTCAAATAAAACAAACGACATATAATTGTTTGCTATAAATAAAACTTTTTTCCCTTTTGTTTAGTGTATTAATTACTCATGTCATGACATAAATTTTCTAAAAAATGTCAACCTTATTTTTAGTTTCAGCAACTACAAGCTGATACCAAGTTGGATAACCACTTCAAGTTACTGCTGAGCCCTAATGGTATGCTTGTATTATTCATATTGACACGAGGTGTGATTACTGTATGCATTTTAATCTGGGCTCATCTAGTTACACTTTTTTTTTTTTTTTTAGTGCCTCATTTTTTAAAATCCTCATTTATTAGACCGTGAACCAATAATTTTACTACACTGTTTACAACTCTGCTAATCTGTTTCCCCAGGTAATCCTAGATCCTCAGCCCTGCTGTAAAACATCTTCTTGACCAGGGCTGCGTTCAGCCCCGACAAAACGTTGCACAACGTTTAAACAGAAACGGTGATGCGTTGAACACACTGTTATGATGACGCAAGAGTTGCAACTATTGGCGCTTTTCCACTACACAGTACCAGCTCGACTCGACTCGGCTCGGCTCGGCTTGGCTCGCCTTTGTTTGGTTTTCCACTTTGTAATGGCGCTTTTCCATTACCAGTACCAGCTAGACTCGACCCGGCTCGCCTTGGCTCGCCTCGACTCGGCTCGCTTTTCGCTCCGTTTTCCATTGCAGACAGTACCGCCACAAATAGTACCCGGTCGTCATAGCGACGCCTTTCGTTCCTCGTTGCCCCATCAAGCTCTCGCTGGATGCTCTCTTCGGCAACCAAACAAAGGAAAGTCTGCACCTCCTCGTTTGACCACGGCGTATTCTTCCGAGTTGCCATAATAATAGTAGTAAGTTTAGTAACTATCTCTGGCCAAACTATTTAAAAATGGCGGGGTTATTCTGGATACTCCATCTGGCGCGTGTAATGATGACGCAGTGAATGGTGACGATTCACTCTGACCAATCAGCAGTCAGCATTGTTTTCACGTGACATTTTAGTATCACCTTAGCTCGCTCAGAACTTTCCTTGAACCCATTGTGCGAGTTCACTTTAAAGGGTTAGTTCACCCAAAAATGAAAATTAAGTCATTAATTACTCACCCCCATGCTGTACCAACCCCGTAAGACCTTCGTTCGTCTTCGGAACACAAATGAAGATATTTTTGATTAAATGTGACAGCTGGATCACTCCTCCATAGGCTCCCTAAGGGATTGAAACCTGACGGCCCAGAAAGTCAATGAAGAAAATGTTTAAATATTCCATGTCACAACAGTGGCTCAACTATAAGTTTATCAAGCGACGAGAATACTTTTTGTGCGAAAAAACAAACAAAAATAACGACTTTATTCGACTATTCCTTTTCTTCCTTGTAGGCCTGAAACGAGACTTCAAGAGATTTCCACGACGCATGCGCGAGAATTGCGATCTCCTTCAACTACTTCAGTTCAGTTCTCGCGCGTGCGTCGTGGAAATCTCTTGAAGTCAAACATACTACTCTCACATACTGTATTTGACCATATGGGGAAGTTGAACCATCCCTTATTTCTACGCAACCATAAACAAAATTGGTCATGTGACCACAAATATTGGTCATCCTACTCCTGTTCTTCTTGTCATGGAATATATTTTTAGTTCGGATTTGTTAAATTGTTGTTGTGGCATTTCGTGTTGCATTATCATGAAAAGAGAATACATAAATAAATGAAAATGAAATGAAAATCCAAGATAAAGTGTCTTATATATGTTAGGCCTACAATATAACATTGCTGCTATGTCACGCCCGCCCATTTCGAGGTCCTAGTTAGGCCGTCTGCGATTGGTTAGTATTTTTAATGACGTTAAAAACTACAATCCGATTGGTTGGCTACTAGAGCTGTCCCGCTAATTGCCTAAGAAGATTGACAATCAAAACATACGTTTGTGAAAATATATGATCAAACCAGAATTCCCAACAAATTTTATTTGACTACATATAATGACTTAATATCGTACATAAAAGAAGCGTATACTCTATCGATGGAGATCGATCAACAACACGAAAAACGCGCTCGGCCCACCGTCTAAAGCTTCTGGAGGACACATAGGTCTGACGTAGTGAGTTTATAGGGGAGCAGAGCCAGTGGAGCGTTCTGGGTCAGTTGCAGAAGCCTGCCAAGAGAGCATTACATGATCCTGGTTTTGTGTCTTGTATTTTGAGACTTTTATGTTAAAATGTATTCTCAGTTTCCATTCTCTCTCTCTCTCTCTCTCTCTCTCTCTCTCTCTCTCTCTCTCTCTCTCTCTCTCTCTCTCTCTCTCTCTCTCTCTCTCTCTCTCTCTCTCTCTCTCCACATGTTACAAGACCAATCTGGATAGAACACACTGAATCACTAAATAATACACTGAAAATAAGGATTTTTTTCTGTTTAATTTATTTATTTTGTTAAATAATATATATTATTTTGACACAAATTAGTTTCAAAATGTTTAATCCACTTTAAGGTAGGGTAGGCAATTTCAGCACTTAGATATTAGCTTTGAAAGCATAAGAACCCACCCTCCCTAAGAACATCTACAAAGCCACGCCTCCTTCAAAACACATAAACACAAACAGCTGATTCTGCGATAGGCTAATTCACGATACCAGAGAAGGTGTTAAACAACCTCATGTCTCAAAGCACATAACATTACAATAATAATCAGCGTAAACAACTTACAGAGCTCTAGTTTATAAACTGACTGCTGTAGATTAATTTCGGCATCAATAGTGTTGACATAGAAATGCATAAATCCGAGTCTGACGACGTGAACTGCTCCGGGTAGACATGGTTCGGGAGAAACTGTAAGAGGCAGCTGCTGTTTGTTTGTGGTGCTTGGTGACTGACGTCTGTCTACAACTCTGCATAGCCTATATAGTAGTGTATAGTGACCATCACATTCACACTTCTCGCTGGAAGTAGTATCTGTATCAGCAGGCACTTTTCGCCTACTGTTTTATGAATACTTCAAACATACTACTCTCACATACTGTATTTGACCATATGGGGAAGTTGAACCATCCCTTATTTCTACGGAACCATAAACAAAATTGGTCATGTGACCACAAATATTTGGAGAGTCATCCATTTTACTTACCCTGTGATGCAGAGAGGCATACATTTAAGTGTTTTTTTAATGCTCAAGGACTTTTCTTGTATCTGAACAATACAGACAAGTTAAAAAAAAATCACGTTATAATATGAGGCTATACGGTTAGCATGATGTTAGCTCTAAACTGCTGGATGATACATGTTTGTTAAAATGGTAGGAGTAGGGTAATTTGAGCCAGAGGCCCGACTTGCCTCTTCTTATGATTACTTATAAAGTATTATTTTACTTTAATTCTGCATTGCATTTCATGAATTTTAGACCACATATTTTTACTTTTGTTCTTTTTTTTTTAAACTTGTTTTTGTTCTGAAATTTTTAAATAGGATTTGTTGAAGAAACACCATTCCCTGCGTGGAAGGTTGTTTATTAGCCCGGTTTTGTAAGGTTAATTGCAGTCAATTTTGTTTTCTTTCAATTCAAACTTTATTTTGTTCTGAAAATGTTAAACAAGCCAGTAAGCATAAAAGATCCTTTAAAGTTTTAGACTTAATCTTTATAATACTTTTAAGAAGTCACCCATCCATCCATCCATCCATCCACTATCCAAACCAATTTATCCTTATTAGGGTTGAGCTTGAGCCTCACCCATTGAGTCACAGGTGGGGAAACACCCTGGATAGCCAGTTCATCACAAGGCTTATTTTGTTGTTGAATTTCTCTTGCTTTGATAAAGCAAGAGGTGAAGGTTCAGTTTTACTTTAGCATAATCAATGGCACAATCTACCCCATGTGGGTCAACTTATCCTCTCCCTAGGCTCAATTTACCCTTAACTAGGGGCAAGTTGAGCCAATAGACCACTTTTTCCTAAAGTGATATTTGGAAAACAGTTTATTTTAGATTCAAAATGCTTATTCCCAAGGATGCACCACATCCTGAAATGTATGTGTATATTTTAGTTGGACACAGTTCTTTCATGTGCTCATTTTAATGATGCTACAAGTAAAACCTGACCCAGCTCTCCCCTATATAGTATATGGAAGTAGTATATAATATGTATGTATATAAAATCTTTATACCAATATATATATATATATATATTTTTTTTTTTTTTTTTTTTTTTTGGTATAAAGATTTTAAAAAAAATAATAATAAAAAAAGTGACTATGATGTGGGTACACCAGACAACTTAAACATGTTCCTGGCCAGTATATAAATCTAGAAGTGCTATTGTGCCCATTTAACCCTTGTGCACTGTTCGATTTCTGTGCACACCCTGTATGGAGCGGGTCAAATTGACCCTAATTGGATTCAATACAATTCCTCAAAAATCACACTATAAAAAACAACAAAGATTTAGATACAAACTGTAAACTTTTAATATCAACATTTGTCAAACATTACAAAACAACATATCTGAAAATATGATTCATTGATTCATATATATATATATGCCATATGATTTTTTTAACCATTTTTAAAACAGTTTTATTTTGACAAATTTTGAAAATAAACAGTATACTGACTTTTATGCATATATTTTACGTTATATATTTTTTTTTTACATTTTATGCTTTGAACATCATAACTGAACATTTAAATTTAGATGTATAATGAAAATGTTTAATTTTCCTAAGTTAACTTTCCCTAGTTTCCTAAGACCTAGTTCCCAATAGTTTCCCTAGTTTCATTCATTTTCTGTATCAGTTTTTTGCACAGTCAAAAACCTGTGAAATTACTTATTTTACTGTCAAACTTTGGGAGCTAATTTTTTCTGCTTTCTATGTTGAAGTCTCGTGCTACACTAAGCAAAATTGTGGGAAAGCTCATTATTCACTCACAGGGGAGTGAGAAACCAAACATAACAAAAACATACATATAATACATGTTTTTTTATAAATTGTTTGGCTCTGTAATAATGCATTTGAAAATCCTACATAAAAGTTTTGGTTAAAAGCTAGGTATTTCAGATATATTGAATATAGAAATGAGAGCTTATTTTACTCTCTGTGTCTGACAAAGATTTTCATCTGTAATTTGTAAATAATTTGATAAATTTGATAAATTAATAAACACTGTGATTTTAGCTTTTTCAAGTGTGTTTGGTTAGAGCACTTTTAGATACACTTGCACGTTAGAACTGGAGTTGAAGTTCCCTGACATACAAAAAATAAATGTTTTTATTTTGTGTTTGTACAGTTGCTTTTGAATGGCTGCCTATGAGGGTCAAATTGACCAGCGAACACCACAAACGTAATATTATAATTTTTTGTATTATGTAAAAACACAGCAGCATGTTCAAACTTTACATGCATGTTCATGATGATAGATGAAAAAAGTCACAAAATATCAAGAAAAAAAAAACAAAGGTTTAATATTATTTCAGGTAGCTTAAAAAAGTAAATGATAGCTCATTTTTACCATCTGTGGCTGACAAAATATTTTTCTGTATTGAAATAAGTGTGGAAAAGCTCATTTTTTAGCTTCATACTGTTGTAAAAATACAAAATAACAAAATATAACCAATTTTTTTTATTATTTTGGGTCGGTGCAGTTGCTTTAGAGCTTTAAAATATGTGGGTCAAATTGACCCGCGAACATCACGAACGTAACAGTAATTTTGCTTGTATATGTCAAAACACATCAGCATGTTGAAACTTTGCATGCATGTTCATCATGATAAATTTGAAAAAGTCACAAAATATCAAGAAAACAAAACAAATGTTAACCAGTATTTCCAACAACTAGAAAATGTAAACGGGTCAAATTGACCCGCAACATAACACAATTAATAAAAAAAAATATTTTTTCCCCCAGAAGAATATTTCTATAGCCCTGATGTCATTGAAGAAAGAAGTGTGTAGTTACAACATCTACCAGCAGGTGCTGGATGGATAATATTATACATATATACATGTTGCTCCTCTTCCTCACTTCTTCGTGGACAAAATTATTTAACGAATATAAGGTCAAAGTCAAGTCCTTAACTACACAGACGCTCAGTCAACTTGCTTTCGAATCTTCACGGACCACTCCAATATGGCTGACAGCTTACATTATGGCTGTGGCCCATTGAAACAGCCTCTAATGATGCATATATATATATAAGAAAGATAAGCAATAATACGTCACTACGTCATCCCTCTACACTGCGTAGACTGCCCAAAATTAATTTCTCGAATTATACACATGACGAGGACACTAGAATAGATTAGGGAAAATACAATAAAAAAAAAAAAGCTTTAATTGGAAGTGATTCAGTGTCAGCTCTGTAGTCTCATGACATGTATAGTCATCAGGAGTTACTATACAATATTGACAATATACACAGGAATCAGGCAAAAATGCTTTGAGATTCAACTGATTTGGATTCCTGCTCATATCGACATTGTGGGTAATGAGAGAGTAGACAAATTAGACAAAGAAGATATTAAAAAGAGAACATTTAAATAAATATTAAGTTGCCAAAGTCTGAAGGAAAGAGTATGTAGTCATTAGAGAATGGCAACATCAGTGGGACAGGGAGACTAAAGAGAGACATTTGAATGTTATTCAAAATAAATTAGGTGCAGTGAAGAATATAGGGAGGGAATAGAAAAGAAGAAATAGTTATGACCAGATTAAGGATAGGTCACGGTAATTTAAATGGCAGGCTATACATGAAAAATAAACACCCAACTGGATTTTGTGAATATTGCCAGGTTACAGAATCTATAGAACATGTGCTTATGAGTGGCATACAATATGAAAAACAGAGGAAAAAGATGATGTAAGAATTAGGAAAAGTTTGAATAACAGGGACAGGAATTACTAGAAAGTGGTGAGAACGAACAAAGCAGAAGCAGCATTTGCATTTTTTAACATGATGTAATGACGTTCAGGAACATAAACCCGGAAGATGGCAGTAGTGCACCGCTTCTGGATGCAAGCTGCCGTTAAACCCTAAAGAAGAAGAAATTACTTTCTCTTTCGTCGACCAGGAAGAAAAAAGCCGGATCGCTTTTTTTATTATTATTATGCCCGATCTCCGCTGTGTATCAAAATCTGAAAGTTTTTTTCCGGGAAAGTGGTGAAAATGAAGCTTCTCTTTTGTTTGCTCTTATTGCTCTGGCGTTTACTCGATCATGGTAAGACTTTTAGACCTATCTCTCTTCTTGCCGATGTTGTTTTGTAAACTATCGCTATAGGCCTATAGGCAAAATTGACATGAATGCATTCACGTTTGTATTTTGCAGTGTGTTTTTATTTGAAATGTATTTATCATTTGTATTTTGCAGTGTGTGTGTTTTCCTGACCATGATAAGATTACTATCTCTTTTTTTTTAACATTAGGCCTTTATGATTTGTTTATGCAATCTTGGTTCTTGACGAAGTTTAATTCATCGCGCTATTGGGCGTATAGGCCTAGCCTACGCCCAGCCGACGCTGAACCCGAAGGCCTACATGTTTTGTATCTGATTGTTTTATATTTGACAGGAATAACATTTTTCATTTGTAGTTTGCTTTTTGTGTGTTTTACTTGACCATTGTCTTATATTCGACTGAGGTTACAACCCTTCGGATAACCATAAAGGCGACAGTTTTGTATCAGCTCTAATCTTATATTCGAAAGAAATGCATTCATGAGTTGTATTTTCCTTGCATTTATTTGTTTTTCAAATGCAATCTCGCTTCTTGTCCACGATAAAACGAAACGACGAACGTCATAGCGCCCTATCTGGTTCATGTGGCGTCATTGAATAAAAAAAAAATATATATATATAAATATAAATATATATATATATGTATGCCTAGGTCGTATGATTTGGTATAAAACGTAATCTAAAAATATAATATGGTGTCATACCGTAGCCTAAGCCTATAGGTCTAAATGATGATGTATTTTACATATGCTAAGTGCATAAATTGATCAAATACTTGAATACAATGTTAGTTTGCCTCTGCAAAATGCTTAAAATAAAAATGATAACATGTTATTTATGTGGGAGATTCAAACAGCAAGACTAAAACGTCAATAAATGGTAAAACACATTGTATCTCGATGTGATGGAAAGTAGCACAATTCTAATAAAATACTAAATACAAATATTTTATTGGAAATGTTTCAATATTCAAATATTCATTATGAGGTTGAATATGAGTAGAAAGGCATAATCGCATAACCTCTTTGCAGATTATGCAAGATGTTTATGGCAAAATAAATGGGATCATATTGTGTCGTCTGTTGAGAGGCATTTTTTCACACTGGTGAGATTTGAGGGACGCAAACTATTACAAAACGTGAAAACATTCACTGATGCTCAAGAAGGAAACTATACACCTGGCACTGGGGGTGTTTAGAACATCTCCAACACAAAGTTTGTTTGTAGAAGCAAATGTAATCTCTAGGGCTGTTTTCGACTAAGGATTTTCATAGTCGAATCTGATTCGTTAGATTTTAGATTTTGCCGTAGTCGACTGATAGTCGAACCTTTTTTTTTCTTTTTCTTTTTTTTTAGATAGCAGTTAGATTTTTTCCATTGCAAACAAAAGAGCTAAAAAAAACATGGTGTGTAACAAATACCTTTTATTCATTTAAAGCCAGATGAACAAAACATATCACACATAAATCAAACATCAGAAAATTTCACATAAAATAGGAACAAATTGGCTTCAAAAACAACAACGTGCCAAAACGTGCTTTGTTTGAAATAAATCACACAGTAAACAAAACCTTAACAAAAAAACTTTGCAATGAATTGTGCAATTTAGACGCGCAAACTGCGTGCCGGTGCGGTGAGACGTAGCCTACATGCTCGGGCAGATTCGGCTTGAAGTCGTTCATCCTCGGATGCGCCGTCGCTTTGCTGTTACAAAAAAAGCTGTGGACACAGCCAAGCGAAATGGGGTCTTGCCGGTCTTGCGCACCCAACGCATCATTTTTTGACGTGCGCACCTTCGCGCTCGTTCGGACGCGTTGAGTATAAACAAGGCTTTACTCCGTATCAGCACGCGCTCTGATCGGTAAAGGTGCACAGACCTCTCCCAAATCATCTCCAGCACTCAGCCTCCAAAGCACTACTATCTCCGCCTCCGTTTCCCTTGTAAGATGATATTAGTATTTAAACATTCTCTATGATAAAAAATGTTTGTAAAAAATATTTTAATAGCACGGTTTTGGCGGTTATAGAGTTCTAATGACAGTGTTCAACTATAACCGTCGGTCTCCCGGTTATATAATAACCGTCACACCCCTATTGGTTACATAACACTTCCCTACTATTCGACTATGAGGTTCATAGTCGAATCAGACCTCATCGAATCGTCGAATCCTCGACTATTAGAAGTCAGCCCTAGTTATCTCTAGAAAACAGACGCCTCAAATTAGCCTTACAATACACAGTAAAGGCCTGTTCACACCAAGAACGATAACTATTGTAGGGTCTGGACCCATCAGACACACACCAATTATTCATTATATGCAAAGGTTTATGAAACTCCAAAACTAACATCCCAAATGAAACGAACACAAGGGCAGAAACAGTGTCATGTTACAGGGCTGATAAGGAGATTTTACGACCTCCAAGGAATGTGGCCACGTGCACAAGAGAGAGACAATGGGAAGACAGAAACCCTTTTTAAAACAGACTTTGCTGCATTAATCATAGATTAACTGATCTATAAATGAACATGCTTCATAGCATTGTGTAAATGATTTACTGTCTTGTGTATTATGTATATATTATGGTATGTACCCTGGTATACAACCAACTAACGGTCAATGTAACCTCACATGTATCATGCAAACGTGTTATATCTACCTAATTAATCCTCATTTAATGACTCGCACTTTGATGTACATCACCTTCGTCTAGAATGCAGTGTGGATGTGTTATATCTATCTGAGCATTAATAAAGGTAACCATGCTTGGGACAAAGACTCGTAAATTAACTAGAGTAACCTTCCCACTCGGACATTTCACTTTGCTTATTGGTCCAGTCAACCCTTAGGGGTTGGATCTTTTCTCGGGCTTTATTAGGGACAGTCCACATGTGACCTCCCTCTCTTAGTTTTTCATCCAGCTGCAACACTGTTTCTGGTGATACTGGAGAACCCCCTCCCCCTCCACGGGGGCCCAGGGCTCAGCAGGCCTTGATCCAACCAGATATGTAGACATTCAGGAGAGAGAAGACTCTCTCACAAAGAACCAAGGACAATCTCAGGAGTTTTTGAACCACGACTCCAACCAACAACGACTCCAATCACCCACTCTTCTGACTTCCTCACTTCTCCGGGGTGCTCGGCGTGGCCTCAACAGGGCCCAGGGCCCCAGGCCTTGACCAAGTGTGCTCATAGAGAAAGAAAACTTTCAAACAACTGCCACTTGCCACTGCCGGAACCCTCAACGACTTAAATTTTCCACAACTTCAAGAATTGTTCCCACTACAAATGCAAGTATTCAGGTCAGGTCAGGCCGCGAAAACCTGCTACTGGTACCATGTAACCCAGTACTACCTGTTTCATGGTCGAGCTTCCGGCGACTAATCCGGAACCCCCATGGCCCTGTATAGGGAATGAGGAGGGTGGGTGTACACCCTGGCAAGATTAAAAGCAAGACTTGCTTTCAAGGGCAGATGAACTCTTCGGAGTCAATGGCCGTACACAAAAATGGAGCTGGGATCCCATCAAGGCAATTGTACTGAGCATCAAAAGCTTTCTACTTTTGGCATTCCCCTGCACCCGGGCACTCTCGCAGACGAATTGGCTATGCCTTTCCTCTGATTACGTGAGCTCCGGGCGAGAGAAGCCCCTGACAAGTGATAGGACCACCCAGGGTAGCTTTAAAGTCCTGGCGGCAAGTTCACAGTGTTCATAGTGACCAAACTTGAATCATCGACATGCGCAGAGGAAACCTGCGCCTGTAACTCACCCTTACAGAAACAATACCCAGAACGAGGTAGTTACCGGTTATAAGTCTGAATGATGGTGAGAACATTCAGGCTCCAGGGACCTTGTTCTAGAGTGGGAGGGGTTTTCAAACCTCATGGAAGCTACCGCCTGCTGAAGCTGGGCAGCCCCCGGCCAATAAGTTGCTCCACTCACCAATGAACAATCAGACGAGGTGGTCTGATTAGTTTGAAACAATCACCTCAAACAACAAAATTACTATTTTCTACCTGGAACGTCTGAACGATGATGACCGAAATGCCCACTGACAACGACCTTGACCCTGAGACAACATGCGCTAGGAAAACAGCTGTCATTGACACTGAACTTTCCAGGCGAAATGTGCATATTGCTGCTCTGCAGGAAACCTGACTTGCGGGTGCAGGTACCATCAAGGAGAGGAATTACACTTTCTTCTGGTTTTTAAAGCCTACTGATGAACCTCGTCTTTATGGCACAGGTTTTGCTGTCAAAAATACCATAGTTAACAGCATACAGACACCAGTTGCTGTTAGTGACAGAATCTCAGTTATGAAGCTCAATACACGACAGGGTACCATCAAAATCATCTCTGCTTATGCTCCGACGCTGGCTGCTGACACTACTGTTAAGGATCACTTCTATTACGACCTTGAGAGTGCTTTGAACCCCTCGTCCGACTCTGAACGTGTTGTGTTCTTAGGAGACTTAAATGCTCGAGTCGGAGATGGCCATCAAGCCTGGCCTGACTGCATCGGGAAGTTTGGTGTTGGTCGAATGAACGAAAATGGTCAACGTGTATTAGAGCTCTGCTGTAGAAATAATCTGTGTATCACAAATACAATCTTTCCAGGGAAGAGACATCATAAAATGACATGGTGTCACCCAAGATCAAATTCATGGCATCAGCTGGACTTTATCATAGTAAGACAGAAGCAGAGAAAGGAGGTGCTCAACACACGCACCTACCATAGCGCAGACTGTGACACAGACCATAGTCTAGTTGTGTCTACAATGCAGCTGCAGCCAAGGCCCTACTATCACCAGGCTAAACATTCCAAGAAAATTTATGTAACAAAAACATGCATACCTGCGCTCAAAGAGGAGTACTGTAAGAAACTCGAGGAAGGCCTGAAGTCCATAGATAAAGAATCTGACCCTGACTCATACTGGGACTCGCTGAGAAATACTGTACATGACGCGGCGGTTAAGACTTTCGGAAGAAGAAAACGTCAAGATCCAGACTGGTACACATCATCCATTAACACAATCCAACCTGTGTTAGAGGAAAAGAGGGAAGCACTAGCTCGTTTGAAGTCAAGACCCACTCGTCAAGCTTAGGAAAACTATCGCGCAGCCAGATAAACTGCCCAGGCAACTGTCCGGAAGTGTGTCCAGGTATTCTGGAATTCCCTAGAATTTCTCTAGAATAAAAACCGCAAGAGACAAGGAAATGTTTGCAGCCATCAAGACTGCAACAGGACCCACATCTCAAACCTGTAGTGTGTTAAAGAAGAAAGACGGATCTACTATAGATGATCAGATGGAGAAGCTTAAAAGATGGATAGAGCACTACAACGAGCTATATGGAGCAGAGGGAAACGCTTGCCGTCAGACTCTCTTAAACCTCCCTCAATCTCAAATCCATAATCACCTTGATGATGAACCAGACATTGCTGAGGTGTTATCCACCATTGAAAGTATGAATAAAGGAAAGGCACCAGGTGCAGATGAAATACCAAGTGAGCTGCTACAAGCGGGTCTAATCCCATTAGCAAGTCATGTTCATCAACTCATTCTGAAATGCTGGCATGCCAAACAAGTACGACAAGATTTCAAAGATGCAACGATCACCACTCTTTATAAGAACAAAGGCGATCGTGGTGACTGTAACAATTATCGAGGTATTTCATTGCTGTCTGTCACTGGCAAAGTACTTGCTCGTATTCTACTGAAACGTTTGCAGGAAATCGCTGAAGATGCATATCCAGAATCGCAGTGCGGGTTCCGACCACAGCGATCAACTACTGATATGATCTTTGCTGTCCGACAACTGCAAGAGAAGTAACGAGAGCAGCGGCAACCGCTTTACATGGCTTTTGTTGACCTAACAAAAGCTTTTGACTGTCATAGGTCGGCAACCCGCGGCTCTTAAGCGCCGCCCTAGTGGCTCCCTGGAGCTTTTTCAAAAATTTGAAAATGGAAAAAATATTTTTTGTTTTAATATAATTTCTGTAGGAGGAAAAACATGACAAACATTCTTAAAGTTTTTCAACGTTGTAAAAATGTGTATAATAAATATTTAATTTAAAAATTTCTCTCAACGAAGAATTTACGTCATAGACTGTGACACACGTGTCTGTCAAATCTGCGTGATGCCAGACCGGTGGCTGACAAACAAACAAACCGGCGGGTGTGTCATGGGCCGTGGATCCCAAGGGGAAAAAGAGAAAGATAGCTTAGCACTCCCAACGCAATAGAGTGCGGCACGGGACTAGATTTGATGGCCGAGCTCGGGCGCGTGCGGTAATGCACTCACTCTACTAAAACAAAATAGAAACGATTTACAGGCCAGAATTTATATTCATAACATGTTTGCAGCGTTGAGCGATATAGCCAATCACAGACATGTGTTGATTTCTTAAACGCAATGTCCAATCAGAATCATTTAAGATAGACTCCCCTCACCGCTCAAAACTGACTTTTTTGTTCAGTGCTGAATTCTGTATGCTGGCAAATCCTCTAATTATAACGAACAAAGTGTGGATATTATGAAAGATTCATTGTGCAGTCAGCTTCATTGATAATAACAGAGATGTGTGAGATCGCGCTGAACTGTCAGCTTTTTAGGAATTATTAAGAGAGCGCACTTTGCGCGCATTCAGTCATGCCAAACCATGCACGCAGTAAACTGCTTGCTTTTATGTTAAATTAACAGTGGTTTGTGTTTTAATGCTTTAATAACAAATAATTTATCAGGAGGATACGGTGGCGACACGTAGGCTAACTTGAAAGTATTTGGAGGTATGAAAAAAGTCTATTTGCGGGCGGGTAACGGGACAAAACATAAATGTTGCCAGCAGGAGAACGAAAGTTGAGAACGTCAGTTATAACGACCCACGCATTAAAAAATGGTCGGGTTAAAATCGGGCTCGGGCTCATAATTACGTTTAATGTGTCGGGCCGGGCCGGGTTTAATTTTTTGCGGCTCCAGACAGATTTTTTTTTTTTTTTTTTTTGGTCCAATATGGCTCTTTCAACATTTTGGGTTACGGATCCCTGCACTATGTGGACAGAAAATCTCTTTTCCACGTCCTTGAGAAAGCTGGCTGTCCACCTACTCTACTCTTACTGATTCAGTCATTTCATGACGGTATGCTGGGTAGGGTGAAGCCAGCGGTGAGCGGTGAGCTGTCTGGTACGTTTCCCATCAAACGAGGTGTAAAACAGGGCTGTGTATTAGCGCCTACACTGTTTGGTATTTACTTCTCATATGTAGTCAAAAGAGCATACGAAGACCTGGACAACAACACTGGTGTCTCTCTATTGTCACGTAACGATGGTAATTTCTTCCATCTGTCTCGTTTTAAAGCTAAAACAAAGACCCAGCAATTTGTTGTGCGTGAACTACTCTACGCCGATGATGGTGCGTTATGCATCTCCAGATCAGCTTCAAATCATGATAGATCGATTAGCCGAATCATGTGACAAATTTGGACTCACCATTAGCCTGGAAAAGACTGTTACAATGTCACATGCCCATGACTCTCATACATTTACAATCAATGAGACCCCACTTAAGAAGTTCACTTATTTGGGTTCTACAATAACTCGAAGTGCAACACTTGATCTTGAATTGGGTACCAGAATTGGTAAAGCGGCTTCTACCTTCGGAAGACTCACTAAACGAGTTTGGCGGAATAAGTACCTGTCTGTCCGAACTAAAGTCAGAATCTATGAAGCCTGTGTCCTGAGCATTCTCCTCTACTGAGAAGAAAGCTGGCCAACCTATCGCCCACAAGAAAGTAGACTCAGTGCTTTTCACACCAGAAACCTACGGTTCATCATAGGAAAAACCTGGGAAGACAAGATGACAAACGAGGAACTCTTTAAGATAACTAAATCAGAACCTCTATCATCTAGGCTCAAATTTACTCGTCTTAGATGGGCAGGACATGTAAACAGAATCCCACCTTCCCGCATCCCTCATTCTGTCCTCCATGGCGTTCTGGAAGAAGGAACTCGTCACACTGGTAGACCAAAGCTTCGCTTTAAAGATGTACTCAAAAGAGATCTTGTGGACTTTGGCATTCAACCTGAATCATGGACCGTAGCATCAAGGAATCCGGATCAGTGCAGGGCTCAACTTCACAAAGGAAGACAACTAGATCACGCCAACAACCTTCTAAAGTTGTGGAAAAGACGGATGAAGTTAACCAACATGGACTAATGTGAACTACCCAAGCATTGTCATTCTTGACAGACGCATGCCTAGAGATTCAATTCAATGAAATGTGAAAATGAAATGCTGTTGGTTCTTCTCATAGTTAGATGGAGATTCTCCATCGTTACATTATTCCATCTCTCACTCCTTTTTCCTACCCATGTATTTATGTATTTATGTATGTTTGTTTCATTTATTCATGTTTATGATTTAGTTAATACAACTTGTGCACTTTATGTATTTGGTTCTGATTCACTGCTTGCAAACAAAGTCTCTTTTACGATATTGGTCTTGCTACTTGCTCAAAGTGCTGTACGTGCCAAGAAATAATTATTATTCTGTGGCCATGGAAGATACCCTTTTCTTAGAATAAAGTAATAATCAAAAGAGTTCGTTGGACGAACTGATTAATTGATTGTAATATTAATTTAGCCATGTCAAGTTAATCCAATTAACTGACCCAAATATTCATAATTAATCATAAGTTATTATTGATTATTAATATTTCCTATAGCTAACTTCCTTACATAATAAAGATCACTATATTAGTGTAAGGTTTAGAAGTGGAGTTCATATTTCATATTTGAAAGTTGTAATGCTCAGAATTTAATATAATTTATATTTGAGTTAATTTACTAGAAATGTATTTGCAATGTTTAGTCAGTTAATTATTGACATATTTATGTGTTTACATATTTAACACGGTCAGGACATCCTGCTGAATCTGTCTCTCTGATTCTCTCACGTTTATTTCAGTCTAAGTTCTCGCCTCTGATTAGTTTGGTCAGGTGGAAAGTCCGGACAAGGAAGCGTTGTTATTGTGAGCGGAGTTCAGTGTAGAAGTCAACTGTCTCTATTCTGTTGTTTATTATCATAAAGAGTGATCCACCACCACAATTCAAACCCTCACGTTACATTAGCATCACCAGCGGACAATATCGGTTTGTTTATTCTAAGCGTGTCTTTATCTGTCTCTTCAAATGCTCGAGCTCGTTACAGCAGGATGGATTCTGATTGGCTGTCAGTGTTTTTATTGTTCATCAGCTGGATTAAATCTTTCTGAAAGTGATGATATCGTTTCTCGGTGCCATTATCGTTATAGCTGTGGTGTGAACTCTGCTATTCTTTAACATTGAGAACGATTTTTAGAACTATATCTTTATCGTTTATAGCCTATCATTCTTGGTGTGAACGGGCTTTAAAGGGATACTCCACCGTTTTTTCATATTAAACTATGTTATTCACTTAACTAAGACGAGTTGATGCATACCTCTGTCGCCTCAGTGCGTGCACTCAATCGCTCTGGTGCGCGAGACACTTTGATAGCACAGTTCATTCAATATACGGGTCAAGCAGAGAAGCAACCAAACACCTCTACGTTTTTCCTATTTGAATACAGTTACTCGAGCAGTGTAACTCGACCTAGGACGGTGACAAAAAATAAAACGTTGCGCTTTTCTAAGCGTGTAAAATGGATAACTATATTCTATGGCGGAATATCACAGCAAGTGCTTGGGAGCACTTCGACTCGGCGCAGTAATATCATCCCTCGTGAAAAGTCCTCTCCCCCTCTCACTCTCCGGAGTGATGATATTACTGCGCCGAGTCCATAGATATATATGCGCAGAGTCGAAGTGCTCCCAAGCACTTGCTATGGTGTTCCGCCATACAATATAGTTATCCACTTTACACGCTTAGAAAAGCGCAATGTTTTATTTTGTGTCACCGTCCTAGGTCGAGTTACACTACTCGTGTAACTGTATTTAAATAGGGAAAACGTGGAGGTGTTTGGTCACTTCTCTGCTTGGCCCATAGCTATGGAGCGAAATATGTGCCAAAACCTCACACACACACAAAACGTGTTTTACTCACACCCAATGATTCACAAACAAACTCAATGTGGTTTGTAAATACAAAACATCACTCACAAACTAATGCATATTGTTCTGCAAATAAAAAACGTACCTATCAAACAAATACAGTATGTTTTACATATACATAGAAACGTATTTCTTCAATGACAAAAATATCCTCCAAGTACAAACTAAAATCTTTCAAGTACAAACTAAAATCTTTCAAGTACAAAACAAAATTCTACAAGTACAAAGAAAAATTCTACAAGTACGAAAAACTGTCACGTGACTTTTGGCACTATTTTTCCGCGTCCAGGCAGATTTTCTCACAAATGCAGTTGAGCAACTTCCTCTTCTAGAACAGTAGATGGCGCTAAGATAGGGGATCAATTTTGCGCTAGTCTCTCGGGAGAAACACTGATGTGAAACACGTGCTTGCCTTTGCCCATGGGAAAATGAGTGGTGAACAGGTGTGTTTCTGTCTTACTTTATCTTTAATTAACCTTATTGAGGTTTTGGTAAATGTTTATTATTTAGACAGAAATCTACATTAGCACTTAGAAGCACTCCACTCTGATAAGGGAATCTATAAACTGAAAGCTCTGCCATCATGTTGCTTTTTACATTTTTGTAAAAACGTTTCATTTACTGAATAAATCTATTTCTTTCGTTCTCCATAAATAAATGAAAACATTTCATTTAATTGAAAGGGTCCCACTTATTCATTAATTTAGTTGGAATTCAGTCAGCGTAACTGTTAATGTAATTTAAATAATGAATGAACAAAACAAACAATAATTGTTTCTTAACTTCCCTGTGAAGTATTGCCCAAATTATTATTTTGGACAGACAAATGAAACCCTCCTTTCAATTAAATTAAATGTTCTCATTAATTTATGGAGAACGAAAGAAATATACTCGTTCAGTGTAAATAATCACTAATTTAGTAATTTCACACGCGTCATGTAGATTTTTTTTTTTTTAAAGCAACATATGATAGAGCTTTCAGCTTAGATTCCCCTATCCTAGAGAGAGTGAAGTGCTACTAGCGGTAATATGGATTTTTGTCTAGATGTAATAAACATTTTGCAAAAGAAAACCTCAATAAGGTTAATTAGATAAAGTAAGACAGAAACACACCTGTTCACCGCTCATTTTCCTCAGCTGTAGGCAGTGTTGGGAAACATATTTCGTTACAGAATACATGCCCAAAAATGTAATTTGTTACATTAACAGTTACGCTGACTGAATTCCAACTAAATTAATGAATAAGTGGGACCCTTTCAATTAAATGAAATGTTCTCATTAATTTATGGAGAACGAAAGAAATAGACTCATTCAGTAAATGAAACGTTTTTACAAAAATGTAAAAAGCAACATGATGGCAGAGCTTTCAGTTTATAGATTCCCTGATCAGGGTGCAGTGCTTCTAAGTGCTAATGTAGATTTCTGTCTAAATAATAAACATTTACCAAAACCTCAATAAGGTTAATTATAGATAAAGTAAGACAGAAACACACCTGTTCACCACTCATTTTCCCATGGGCAAAGGCAAGCACGTGTTTCACATCAGTGTTTCTCCCGAGAGACTAGCGCAAAATTGATCCCCTATCTTAGCGCCATCTACTGTTCTAGAAGAGGAAGTTGCTCAACTGCATTTGTGAGAAAATCTGCCTGGACGCGGAAAAATAGTGCCAAAAGTCACGTGACAGTTTTTCGTACTTGTAGAATTTTGTTTTGTACTTGTAGAATTTTGCTTTGTACTTGTAGAATTTTGTTTTGTACTTGAAAGATTTTAGTTTGTACTTGAAAGATTTTAGTTTGTACTTGAAAGATTTTAGTTTGTACTTGGAGGATATTTTTGTCATTGAAGAAATACGTTTCTATGTATATGTAAAACATACTGTATTTGTTTGGTAGGTACGTTTTTTATTTGCAGAACAATATGCATTAGTTTGTGAGTGATGTTTTGTATTTACAAACCACATTGAGTTTGTTTGTGAATCATTGGGTGTGAGTAAAACACGTTTTGTGTGTGTGTGAGGTTTTGGCACATAATTCGCTCCATACATAGCCTATTGAATGAACTGGGCTAGTTAAGTGCTATCAAAGTGTCTCGCGTGCCAGAGCGATTGAGTGCACGCACTGAGACGAGAGAGGTATGTATCAACTCGTCTAGTTAAGGGAATAACATAGTTTAATATGAAAAAACGGTGGAGTATCCCTTTAAGGCTAAAGACCAATAAATAAAATCCGGTTTAATAGGCCTATCATCATGTTTTCTTAAAGCAGAATCAAAAGTTGGATAATTTTGGCATTGGATTACATAAAGACTATGCAACAGAGAAATGTCCGTATAATTACAGATTCAAAGTCATGTCTCCAAGCAATGCCATCCCTTTTTTAGAGGCTCATCAATTTAATATCTAGTTTTGTTTCCTGGACATTGTGAAATAAGAGGAGATGGACTCTGCCGTAAGAGACATTATCAGCAGATGTCAAAATTCACACAGCACCTCCTATGGGTATAAAACCAATAATTAATTTCTATATTAATAACAAATGGCAAACAGAATGGGATTAATATGCTATGAACAACCTTCTTTAAAGCACCAATGTTGGAAGAATGATTGCTATCAAATCTCCAACCGATGGGATCAAATTGTTTATTCCCGTTGCAGAATAGGCCATGCAGGATGACACAAGTTTTTAATACTAGGAGAAGATCCACCAAAATGTTCTTTGTCAAAACTCTTTATCATTGAATTATTAGATTAATTTTAACCCTGTGAGACACTTTTTTTGTATTAAAAAAAAAGTTAAACCAAATGTAGTTTGAGTTTTTAGCAGTACTAAATTGTAAACACCTGATATCCAGTCTGATTATACAGGTTTTACCCTAGCTTTTTCTTGCCATGCCAATAGCCACAGAAGCTGGCATGTATTAAAGACAAACAAATAAGGAAACACAATGCATACATAACAGCTACATAATATATTTACATGTTTGCTACAAGACAAAATAAGATGATTTACCTTCATCATCCAATTCAAAAAGGCTTGTAATGCATCACACTTCTCTCCTGAGCATCCGCAAATGTTTTCACCTTTTTAAATATTTGGAGTCCTTCATACTACCTCAGTGTGAAAAGATGAATCTTAAAATCATACAGTCACTGCTGAAATGCATGGGTTCAAATATGTAATGTTATGTGAAATAGCTTATTCAGGACCAAATACAAAACATGACTTTTTATGATTTCTTCTTGTTAAAATGAACACTGCAAGGGTTATGCAACCTTATGAGCAGAATTATATATGAATCAGGATGTTGTTTGTATGATGGTTATGATGGTTATCAAGTTGCATAGGATCGTCCATGAAACTTGTGTATGTTTGTCTGATGAGTGAATGTGTGAATCAATGATGTTCTTCTGATGTTTGTTTGCATGTTACATTATGAATCAAGACAGATTTCTCTACTCGCAATCTTTATGAACACTGTCACAGCACTTTCCTGTTGTATAATGTTGTTTAGCTCATAATGAACTGTTCATTTCTTCTTCAGGAGCTTCTGGTGTTGATACAGACCGAGTGTCAGTGATGGAGGGAGATTCAGTCACTCTAAACACTGGTGTTCAAACAAACCAACAAGACAGAATTAGATGGTATTTTAATAACATTCGCATCGCTCAAATCAATGGAGATCTCAGTAAGATCTGTACAGATGTTCAGTGTAATGAAGACACTGAGAGATTCAGAGACAGACTGAAGCTGGATAATCAGACTGGATCTCTGACCATCATGAACATCACAAACACAGATGCTGGAGAATATACACTGAAGATCAGCCGCGGTGACAGCGAGAGTGACAATATCTTCAGTGTTTCTGTTCATGGTGAGTCATTATGTTTAAAAGCAAGTCTTCATTATC
The DNA here is from genome assembly GCA_030578255.1 of Tiaroga cobitis. Lineage (NCBI taxonomy): Eukaryota > Metazoa > Chordata > Actinopteri > Cypriniformes > Leuciscidae > Tiaroga > Tiaroga cobitis. Next base: position 25,969,678 of record CM060612.1, read on the forward strand.
ACATCTATCACACTTCAAATCACATCATTAAAGGGGTTGTATATGATGCTTTTTAATATTTTCCTTTTCCTTGAGAGTGTAATCTAGGGCTAGAGCGATGGGGTGGGTTCTCTGGCTGGAGCCCAATTTCTTTTTCAAAAGCCCTGAATCTTTTTGGTTTCTTCTTAATAATGTTGTCGATAATATACTTTTTTCGATACATATCAACTGAAATATTTGAAACGTTTCAATACCACTTTTACCACATTATCAATACATCGATACCAGCTCTCTCTTCTCTCTGACAGCGGGTTCACGCACTCAGCACTCCTGCTTAGCCACGTCTCCGGTAGAGATGTTCCGATACCCTTTTTCCCTTCCCGATACCGATTCCGATACCTGGACTCAGAGTATCGGCCGATACCGAGTACTGATCCGATACCTGGGTGTGTACAGTATCTATACAGCTGCAATTCATACTAGCACTGTATGAATTGATAGAATTATTTTATGGCGTGTTTCAGACTTATCCCTTAATTAAACATGAACAAATACATACAGTGAACTAGAGTATTTTTATTATCTGACATACATTTCATAGCAATATATTATTTATCTTTCTTAAGTGAAAAAGAACTTAAAATGCAGCCACTCATCTAATACTGTAAACTGAAAAAGGTATTTTAGTTTTACAATATAACTGCATATAAAAAGTGCAACAAATAAATCTAGGAATCTAAAAAATGATATATAAATAATATAAGAAAATAATCTCTTTATAATTTAAAGTCCATTTTGTTAAATAAACGGCATTTCAGTTTTGACCGCGGCTGGTCATCCAGAACAATAAACTCAATACATGTTGTGGGTTATATTTATCGCTCGTTGGCTGTCTTTTGAAAACATTTCTCTTTGTTTGAATGAAGCTTTCAGAGATTGTTGATTCTGGCGCGGCTCATTCTTCTCTGCCCTTGCCTTTGTGTAAACGTGTTCTGCGGGGTGACGCGTCTTTAAATGCTTTAAGTTACTCGTGTTGAAGTTGCTAATCTTGTTTTGTTTTTTTGTTTTGTTTTTTGTTTTTTTTAACAGTATCAATTTACAAACTCAAATAGGGAACAATAATATGCAGACAAAAATAACTCCATTCGTATATCTGTGCATATGTGCCTATGCTTACATAGGTTCATAGAACAAAAAAACAAAAAACAATTGCATAATTAGTACAATAAACAAAAGCATAATTGAAACATTTAGGGGGTTACAAATTGCAAGGAAAAAATAAATCAATAAATCTTAGACAAAAACAAACAAAAATGAGAAAGAAAGAGACTCATACATGTTTTTATACAGTTTACAAAGGGACTGATTATCTTTGGATAAGTATTTAATGGATGCTAAATAAATCTTAAATTCATTTTTAAAACAAATAAAAGAGGGTTTACTGTTGTTCCACTTGCTTTTATGAATATGATATTTACCCAAGGAAATAATAACGTTTAACATCAATGACAAATTTATAGAGAGACCGTCTACATATATCAACACCTGAGATAAATTCAGTGAAGGAATATCATTACCAATACTTAGCCAACTGTAAAGATCCTGCCAGAATTTCAGTGTGACCGGACAAGAACAGGCTCTTTTGAGCAAAATTTCAGCAGCAGGATAAACATTATTGATAATTCTAAACTGCATCTCGTTTATTTTAGGTACAATTGGCCATTTAAGATAATAACAATACTTTTTACTGAATGTTTCATTTTCATTAATTCTAACTTTTGTTGGTGTATTAAAATCGTAAAATACTTTACTTTTAAATAAATTTCCAATTGCTTTGTTATTACACTTTTTATCCCAAATGTACACTTCTCCAATCTTCAGCTCAGGCAGTTTAACAGATACATTTGAATATGTAAGTGTGTTTTGTATTGTTTGTTTTAGTGGAAGAGGAATTGCTCTACAAACACTATTAAATTCTCTAAAAGAACATTTTACCGCAAATTTCTCTATGAAAGAATTATATTGAATAAAATGACCAGCTTCATCTATCAAATCAGCAACAAATAAAACTTTTTTCTCCAACCACTCTTGTTTGAATAACGACTTCCTATTAGACATAATGGTCCTATTATTCCACAGGGTGGATCCATGAGGCGTGAAGTTGTGAGTAAATATCATTTTCCAGTATTGCAAAATCTGCTTGTGAAAATTTGAAAGCTTAATTGGCAATTTAGTAATCTCAAAATCACATTTTAGCAAAACTCCAGTCCTCCGACTCTCTTGAATACACACTTTGCTATATGAAACCACATTGAATTAGGCTGTGCTAAGTATGATTTTATCCAATTCAATTTAAGTACTCCAATCATTGATTCAAATTCAGTGGCTTTCAGCCCTCCATTTTTATAGTCTTTAATCATCTGGGATTTTTTTTATATAATGAGTTTTCTTTTTCCAAATAAAATTAAAAATGACAGAGTTAACCTTTTTTTATCAGTTGAGGAGAAACATAAAGGGAATAAGATGGGTAAATTAGTTTAGATATTCCTTCTGCTTTTGTGAAAAGGATTCTGTCCATAATAGATAGATCTCTCATAAGCCAGTGATTGAGAGATTTTTTTCATACTATTTATTCTCTCTTCTATATTTACTAGTTCTCTTGTATTTGAATCTTTAGATATTGTTAAACCAAGGTATTTTACTTCAGTTTTAACTGGAATAGAATCTAAACTTTCCTCATCACACGAATACAAAGGTAGCAATTCACTTTTTTTTAGGTTTAAGCACAGACCCGATGCTCTTGAAAAAAAAGGAATAATATTCAGGGCTTTCTCAATTATAGATTTGTCTTTTAAAAATATTACTGTATCATCAGCAAATTGACTGATTCGATACTCATAGCCACAAATGGTTAGTCCTTTTAATTGAGGATGGTTGACAATTAAGTAAGCTAGCGTTTGAGTGCATAGTATAAACAATTTTGGAGAGATTGGGCAACCCTGTCTGATTCCACACAAAATTTCAATTCTAGGAGTAATTCCAGGATTGAGGGATATATAACTATAAATATCATTATATAACATTTTAATAACCTTGCAAAACCCTTCTCCAAAACCAAACTTTTTAAGAGTTGTAAATATAAATTCATGCTTTAAATAAATCTATAAATAAAATAAGGCTATCTGATTGTATCATTAGATTAATTCTTGATGTGATCGATTATAATTCAATGTGATTTTGAATATACCTTCCCTTAATAAATGCTGATTGAAACTCCTCAAGTTTTCCTAGTACAAGTTTTAGACGATTAGCATAAACCAAGGCAAATAACTTATAATCGGTGCATAGTAGAGTTATTGGTCTCCAGTTATCTAGTGACAACAATTGTTTCTTGGGTTTGGGCAGCAAGGTTATTAATCCTGTTTACGTTGTAGGGGAGTTGCTAATCTTGTTCCACCCCTCGAAATTGCAGTATGGCAAATGAGAGATGTCGCCGTTTTCCTGGCTGGTTGGTCCAGTCTGAAATACTGCTAAACAGCGGACATACTGCTATCGCACGCGCGCGTTTTCTTCTTCGCTGCTCTAAACAGTGGTTGCTCGTGGCAACAGCACAACTTCCTGTGTCGCCACAAGCAACCACTGTTTAGAGCAGCGAAGAAGAATTGATCTCTGATTTGCAGCGTTATGCAAAGCTAGCGTGCATGACTAGATATTGTTTAAGAAAATGGTATCGGATGATCGGTACATGGGTAGAAGTACTCGCCGATACCGATGCCAGCATTTTTATTGGTATCGGCGGCATTACCGATACTAGTATCGGAATCGGAACAACTCTAGTCTCCGGTCACTCACTCAGCTCCGGTTGAAGCATTTTTGTTTTATTCCACTGTAGCACATTTGTCATCTAAACATTAATTCAGTGTTTTCCATTATCTACTTTTTAGTGGCCTGTTATAGTCTTTTCTGTGCTGCCACAGTTTAAAAATGAACGTTTTTTTTTTTTGGAAGAAGCCCTCTCCTCTGTGTTGGCTGTCAAGGTGCGCTGCAGCAGGATCACCTCATAGAAAGTAAAACAGCTGTTTTCACAGGTCTGAGCAGGGCGGTTCGGTTGAGTGCCTGAGGGGATTGCACTATTTCCCGCTGTTGGCCGCTGACATCCCATGGTGTGCTTCAGTACTAGAGAGAGCAAATTTTCCTAAAAGAGCTTCCACTCGTGTGTTTCCTATCCTCATGTGATGGCCACGATCACTCACATGCCTGGGCTTAAGCATGCTGAAACTGCGTTCGTGGGTGGTTCATATTTTCTCAGGAGAGCATAATCACGTCGGCACGTTGTTCGTCTTGTCTTTCTCGCAAGGACTTGAGCGTTCAGCGCGGTGTGTGCCATCGAGCTGCCGGCTGATTGCGGGGGTTGTAACGGCAACCCAGCGCGTAGTGGGGCACTCTAGATGCGCGATCGAGACTCGAGTACCTTACACGAGGTGTCGAGTACCGAGTACCTCGGGTGTCGAGTACCTCACACGAGTCCATTTGCCCATTTCCTGATCTAGTTCTTCTGGGGCCGGTTTCACAAAGATAGACTTTGACTATGGCTTAGATATAAATCAGATAGTCAGACTTCAGATAGACATCTAATTCAGACCGTTGCACAAAGCACTTAAGACTCTGACTATCTTAAGTAGGACTACACTTCAATGCATTCTGGGTAAACTAAGACACTTTAAAAAAAACAAAAAAACATGACGGATCGAGTAAGCGCATTCAACCGCTCAGTGCAGTTTACCCCGGCAGAAAACGTGTTCGTTGGAGGAGAATAAGGGGGCTTTTACACTGGGCTCGTTTGCTGTGGTCCGAGCCCGAGCGCGTTTGTTCCCGGCGCCCCCGCAGCGTTGGTCTGGTTTCACACTCAACTTGATTCTATCGAACCCTGGTGCGTTTGCGTGCATATTACGTCATCGCAAACGTGATAGAAACAGAACGCGGGTCAATATTGTTTTTTTTATTAATTCCATGCTATTATGCGCAGTTGAGTGAACAATACAGGTTTACTGTGCGTCTCGAGGTGGACTTCTGCTGGTTGCAAACGGACTCTTTTGAGGAGACAGTGGATTTCCAAATTTGTTGCTCTGATTCCACGCGCAATGCACAAATACACTGCAGGCTCACTCTTGCACGTATCCATGGTAAATCATCAACACTACCATCCATTACAAGTGTTTTATTTAACTGAATACATCACAATACGCTAAAACGCATGCGCAGGTCTCTTTACTTCCTGAAACAGTGCGCACCCGAGTCCGTGTAGCTTTCACATTCACGCGAACCGCGGCACGGTTCGAGAGCAACCGAACTCAGACCACCTCCTCCAGGTTAGTCTCGGGTTCGGTACCCCAGTGCGCACCCGGGTCCCATGACAGCGTTCACATTAGCGATTTTTCATGCGAACCGTGCCCTGTTCCGAACTAAACTGCCAGTGTGAAAGCCCCCTAACAGTTACAAGGACATTTTACTTGAGAAATTTAGCGGAGAATGTAGAAACAAGAAGAAATATTTAATTTGGAAAAAGATTGCTACGACAGTTAACAGCTGTGGAAAGCAGGATGAGGGACATGAGAGAACAGCGCAAGGCCGGTGGTGTGAGTGATAATGAACGTCACCTGTGAGACGCCCCGGTATCGATCTTCAGCGTCGTCGCTCCTCCTTTTATGCTTCTGCTCCTCCGTGAGAGATGCGACAAGTAAAATATCACTCACGCCACCGGCCTTGCGCCGTTCTCTCACGTCACGTCCCTCGTTCTGCTCGCCACAACACAACCGTTAAGCAGAGCGTTAAAGACGTACAGAAAAGATACGAAAACATGGTACAAGAAATATTTAAGAGGAAATATCTTAAAAACCCTTTCCCTCCTCATGGCTCTCTCCGTCAGCAAACCAAAAATTATGAGCCATTTTCTCTTTTCTTTTGGCTGTTTGTAATGTAACTTATTGTTACTGCTGGTTACCAAGGTAACTCAGAGTCTTAGACCCAAGTTAGCCCTGGGGGTAAGGTGTCAAATTTTTTTGGTCTAAATTAAGTCAGTCTTTATTTTTGTGAAACAGTCTAAATAGCATTAGACTAGTCTATAGTCTAGTCTAGACTAGACTATTTTAGACTTGTCTAACACTATAGATCGGTCTAAAATAGCTTTGTGAAACCGGCCCCTGGAGGCCACCAGAAAAGGGCTACTTTGGCTAATAGCACTGGTGATCTGAGGATTACAGTGAGCGTTCCCCAGCGAGACCACCTGCTTGGGCCCCTCACTCCTCTAGCGCATCGAAACCATGTTGAGACTGTGTTCGTGGGTGGTTCATGTTCTCTCAGGCTGCATCGGAGATACTTCAGATTCAGAGTTGACAGCCATGCTTTTCTGGAGGGGAGGGGGGGGGGGGGGGGGGGGGGAGTACATCCTATTTCCCGGATGTACGTGAAGAACTTTGGCAGTATGTAAGCGTATTGGTGCCAATATGGCAAGCCAAACATCTGTCGATAATCTGCAGGAAAAGTTTTTCCTCTCTCACTACCCTCGATGGTGCAGTGGCAGTGCTACGGGCAGCCCGCCTCTACCCTGCATGTGATGGCCACCCTGAAACTATGGAAGGCCAAAACACTCATAATGCAGGAGTGTAGTTCTGAGCCGGGGTTGCGCTGCACATGTTGACTGAGATTAAGTCAAAGTGTTGGCCCTCGACCAGACGAACTCCACCCTGGTGGTCCAGAAGCGCCCCCTGGCTAAACCTGGGACTGGGCCCAGCAGTTCTCTGCAGTTTAGAAGCAGCTTGCATCTTTGTGCTTCAAGAGCACTCGTGGACTGCCCCTCAGTCTGCTTGTCGCCAAGGGTGTCGTTCCACTGCAAAAAAAGAAAAGAAAAAGGGGACTACGCCACAGCCAGCTCTACTGTGACGTTGAGCTTCGCAGGAAGACAACACCGCCTGTCTCAGCCGCCGAACGGTCAGTGTAAAAATCACCTCTGAGACGGCTGATCAGGACTGCGATGAAGCTGCTCTTTCCCCGGAGGAGGGCCGGGCGCAGAATATAATTTTTTTTAACAAATTCTTCCCGCCTCTGGCGGCTCAGCCAGCGGTACCCACTCACTAAAGAGCAGTTTCTGCAATCTCGGGCTGCCACAAGGCTGGGGACGACAGCGTGCGCTGCCATGCCTCGCCGCTCTCCCCGAGAGGACCAGAATGGCAGCTTGCAATGCTATGCCTCGCAGCTCTAGTTCCCCTTTTGGCAAGAGGGTCAGAAAGAGTGTACACAACGCTATGCCTCGTCACTCTCGTTTCCCTCTTCACAAGATGCCGAGGTTGACGTGTGCGGCGTTACGAAACCTTGCCACTCTCATCCCCTTCTTCAGTCGACAGCGGACAGCAGCATGCGGTTCGCGAATGCAGTTCTGCCTTCTCATGGGTCTTCTGTCCAACCGTGGAGCGAGGTGAGTGTTGCACTCGGCTATGCGATTCAGTTCGCCCGGCGCGAACCCTTCCAAGTTCAGGGGCATCCAGTTCACCACAGTGTTGGCCTGTGGTGCTCCTGTCTTACGGGCAGAGATCGAAGTCCTGCTGGCGAAGGATGTGATCGAGCCAGTCCCTCCAGCCGACTTGAAGTCAGAGTTTTACAGCCCCTACCTCATTGTAAGGCAAGGCAAGGCAAGTTTATTTATATAGCACATTTCATACACAATGGTAATTCAAAGTGCTTTACATAGGAGAAAATAAAATAATCAAAACAAATAAGAATAATTAAAACAGTTTAGAATAAAAAAATAAAATAAAGTACAGTAAAAATAGTCGGACGAAAAGTGGCATAGCTAAACAGATGTGTTTTGAGTCTGGATTTGAATGTGACTACTGTAGGAGCACATCTGATCTCCTCTGGAAGCTGGTTCCAGCTGCGGCTGGCATAATAGCTAAAAGCAGACTCTCTGTGCTTAGAGTGAACCCTTGGTATTTCTAGCTGATGTGATCCTAATGATCTGATGATCCTAATGATCTGATGATCCTAATGATTGTACCCAAGAAAGGCGGTGGGTTACGACCAATCTTAGACCTGCGAGTTTTGAATCGGGCCCTGTACAAGCTCCCGTTCAAAATGCTCAAGCAGAAACAGATTTTCAAATGCATCCTTCCCCAATATTGGTTTGCAGCGATCAATCTGAAGGACGCGTAAATTCACGTCTCGATTCTTCCTCGACACAGCCCCTTCCTGCGCTTTGCTTTCAAGGGTCGGGCGTATCAGTACAAAGTCCTACCCTTCGGGCTGGCCCTGTCACCTCGCGACGGAAGGAGGGAACGGAGACGTTAGTCTTGTCGCCATGTTGTTGTACCATCGTTGCAGACGGCCGGGTCTCTGGCTTGGCTCCTCAATGAAAACCAAAGATTCTTCGCACCTGCTGCTCATTATATACCCGCGCTGCGTGATGAAAGCAGTTGGCGCATGCCAATGTGCATTGGCTCGTTTAGTTTCTCTCGAAGTAGATTGGTCTCTCTGTGAAGATCCCATTTCAGTCGGATCCCTCCGACGAACGTCTCTGTTCCCTCCATCAGGGAACGAGGGTTACCATACATAACCGAGACGTTTTGCGTCGTTGCTTTGGCAAAGTATCTGTCGAACTTGCTCAAATTGAAAGTGCAGTAACACTTTTTACGTCCTTATCAAATCGCATAACACTTGTCCTAACTACACGACGCGACGCCGTGACACGATAAAATGTATCTTTTCCATGTTAATCAGAGTCGATTCATGTTAATCGACGATTCTATTTTAGAAAAGGTTTCTATTTTCCTGCGATGTCACACTGGAACAACAAACACAAATTGTGGCAATGATAATCTCAGGTACTGTTTATGTGCTTTATTTAAAGTAAAAAAAGTGTAATGTGACTTTGAATCTCATTTATTGCTCCCAGCTTTGTAGCTGTAAAAGCAACAATGGATAATTCACCTCAGATCTTGAAATTAAACAAATGGAAACAAGAACGTTCAAACTGTGAACAAACAAGTGTATTATTTGACAAAGATTGTTTTAGTTACTCAGTAGCCTATGTATTTGAATAATGTTTAAATGGTGTAATATGTGTAATATTTGTGAATTTGATTATGTAGGCCTACTTATTTTAACGGTGATTGCCATTAAATTTACTCTCTGGTGCTGTGCACTTGCCGCGAGAGCATGCCCACACACTGTTCTGATTGGCTGTGGGTTTTGATTGATTTTTACGCTTCTTGCAGTGGCGTCGTGTCTAGTGTGGACAGACAAATTATTTGTTGCTGGAATCTTGGTTAGGACACAGTGTAAGGCTGCAAAAGTATATAGTCTGTTTACGCTGTGTGTTTCACTTGTCTTTGAAAAGCATACAAAACTCGCTCAAGTTTAGTCAAGTCAAGTCATCTTCATTTATATAGCGCTTTTAACAATGGATTGTTTCAAAGCAGCTTTACAGAGATAAACATATAATTTAAGGTAACAGATTGTTTTGGCGTTATAGCGGTTCTCGAATAATGTTATTTCCAGCTAAAGTTAACTTTGATTGATTCACCTCCGTCGAAATGATCAGACTTTTAAACGCGAACCTGTGATTAACGCTGACGGCGTTCACATGCTCATTCAGAATTGATTCTATCAATGCCAAAACAAATCAAAGCCCAAAACAATAATACTTGTATTCTATTCCGTGAGATCTTTCAATTGACATGACACATGACTATCTGAGCTGTATGATGTTTTTAATATGTAACAGTACATAGCACAAAGTATTTCATAAATTAAGAAAACATCTTTTTTTATTTGTCACCAAATAACTACTTAGGCGCTACTTAAGAATAAATCAAATTTGCTACATTCATTGTAAAGTTCAGACTCTAAGCTTTCACCTCGTTGTCTTTAAAACATTAAAATGAAGCTTGTCATTGGAAAAGTATTCCAAAAACAGTGCATCCATTATATTTATAGCTTAAAGTTGGCATGAAACAGAAGTTTATAAGGGTATATATAAAATATCAGAGTGAAACGGCTTCTGGAACAAGAACAAACGTCACGTACGTCTAGAAGGTCCAACACATTGATAGTTTCAGAGATACTGATAACTACACGGAAAATGATAAATGCAACACTTTTGTTTTTGCCCCATTTTTCATGCGCTGAACTCAAAGATCTAAGACTTTTTCTATGTACACAAAAGGCCTATTTCTCTCAAATATTGTTCACAAATCTGTCTAAATCTGTGTTAGTGAGCACTTCTCCTTTGCAGAGATAATCCACCCACCTCACAGGTGTGGCATACGTTCAGTGTAGGATTAACAGCCAATACCTGTGTTTTCAATTGAAGCACTGTGTTATGCTACCGGTCACAATTGACCCTTCGCTAAGCCACGCCCGAAAACCGCCACTGGCCAATCGTGGTTTAGCAACCGTAACTAGGCGCGGGAGGTCTGTCAAGCTTTCGAGCGAGGGAAACATGCCGACGCGTTGTGCGTATGCAGGGCCGGCTTTGCCGACAGGCGACACAGGCGGCCGCCTGGGGCGCCATCTGCTGGATGGGGCGCAAAATTGCAGAATTTAAAAAAATTAGTTAATTAAATGAATGTATCGTATTATGAAAGCTGCGCACATGCTCTACACTTTTACTGTGCCCTGTCCACACACTGCTTGTATTTGTCCATTTCTTTTACAAGATTATACAATCCTAAAAAACGACTGGGTCACTCTGACAGGCAGCTGTCAAACTCACGCGCGTTGCTCAGCAACCGGGAGTGGCGCGAAAACATCTGACAGCTGGTTTTAGCGCTTTAAATGCGCTTTAAACGCCCCTTGGCGGTTGTAGTCTATAAATGATCATATATTATATACTCTTTTATTATGAAAAGAACACCCAAGCCATCGGGATCGGCTTTCCGAAAACGAAGGAAGGAGGAGGAAGAAAAACGGGCCCAAAGCAGAGGTACGCAAAAATCAATCTCGCCTAGGGCAACCAAAGGGCTAGAGCCGGCCCTGTGCGTATGGATTGTGCAAATCTGATACCCGGTATCCTAAAAGTTTGGACGGTGGGGTGGCATTTTTTCCCTTCCCGAAACCTAAAAGCCAAAGGGGAGAAATGCCGGGCGTGGATCAAGCAGTGTGGGAGACCCATTCACAACTAAATGTCGACAGGATTAACAACAAAAAAAAACCTATTGCTTGGAAATAATGGCGGTTCTTTGTTCATAATGCATTTATTTGAACGTAAAATAAGACGATTAATGGCAAGACGGAGGCTCACTGACATACTTTAAAATATATTTCAGCATTTTGTTAATCGACAGCCTACCCCTGAGTAACTTTACCCCAATCCGATCGCGGCTCTCCCGGTGTTAGATTGATGGATAAACTGTTTGATTTGTAATTATTAGATTTTCACATTTCACTTACCCTGCTGTGCATGAACATAGCTGTTCCTCCATTTGTGCGTTTCCCATGTGAATGGTCTGCTAAGGAGGCGGCTGCTGCTTGCGCTGGGACCTAACGTTATAGGCTTTAGCTTCAATTTTGATGAAATTATTCTCTAATCGGTTGCATATTATGTCGTGGATATATCCCTCGAATGCATACTGCAGTCCCTTTTGTCTTGCTCTCTCAGATATTTCACATGTTCGCCAAAAACTACTAATTATCTCATTGAGAATGTCTGACACCAGTGCATACACGCTGTAATAGACGTGCCAGGCACGAAAGCTTGACAGGCGTAGCAACAGTAACTAGGGAGGGCGGGGCTTAGCGAAGGGTCAATTGTGACGGTTAACAAATTTACACGTCTTACGAGCAAAATATATATGCAGGAGTATAATTCTCAAAATATATCAGTAGTAGACCCTGTAAAGAATATATATGAAGAGTTTGGTTCCAAAACGCGATAAACGCCATTTTTAAAAAAAATTAGTTGCTGCAAAAATCAGTATTGTATCTGGTTGGTATTGAAAAGTCAATGTTTAATTTTAAGTAAAATGCGATATCCGCCGTGTTATTCTGTCATGTTTTCTCCCTTTCTTTCCAAACCGCGACAAACGCCAGTCTCCCTCCTCTGCAGAACGCGATATATCCGCTCTCAACCAATCACAACGCACCATTCCACGCAATGTAAACAGTAACGGCAGCGCCTTAAATACACTCGGCTTCCTAGTTTTTCTTATCCATTTTGTACTTTTCGATCAACAAACAAACAAAAAAATGAATAATTTTGACGGCATTGATGTCCCTGTGGTTGTTTCTGCGGTGGGTAAGACGAATCATTTACGTGAGGAGATTAAGAAGATGAGGCACTCGGGAGGAGGAAAAATGTTTTCAATCTTCTTTACAGTTCTTAATAAAAATATTATACTAATAAACTTACGTTGTTTTGTATTTTCAACAGTTTCAATATGAATTTTTTTTTTTATATTGATTCAAGGGATTAATTGCATTTTGAATTTGAAAAAAAAATATGGATTTATTGCATTTTGGGGAAAAAAACGATCCGTTTTTATAATAAATCTTTGAAAATCAAAACCTGGATTTGAATTTTTTTGTTATTATGACCTACAAATGCTATGTGAAAGTTTGAAACAGAAAATAGTGCTTTTTATTTTTCCACTTTCTTGGTAAAGAAAACACATTTTTACTCAAATGAATCTAAATGGATTTATTGCGTTTTGGAACCAAACTCTTCATATACAAAATATGATAGTTCTATCTGTTAATTAAGACGTTTTGTCGTAGTCTGAGGAAGATGTAGTCTGAGGAATACATCTTCTTCCAGATGTGCAAGCAAGAAGTAAACTGATCTGGTTATGTGACCTTTCACACTAGTCACATGACATTAATAGATTTTAATCAAGACAATCTATTTTTTTCATTTAAAAGTTTCTTGCTCAAAGCCAACCACAACATTTTTAGAGCTCCCAAAAATAAGAAAAAAGATGTGGTCACAATTGTGACCGGTGGGATTAAACGGGTTAACTATTATTATTGGTGAATTTTTATTTTTTATAAAGAACAAAGTAAAAATATTATGATAAGTATTCATCTATTTAATATGAATATTTTTGAGTATGAAAATACTTGGTTGTGTGTGAATGCACAGATCGGGATACCAGATGTGGGCTGCATGTACAGTATGTTTGAGTTAAATTATCTTCTTCTGCTGTTTGTTTACATGAGTTACATTATGAATTCAGACTGATTTCTCTACTCACAATGTTTATGAGCATTGTCATAGCAATTTCCTGTTGTATAATGTTGCTTGGTTCGTAATGAACTATTCATTTCTTCTTCAGGTGCATCTGGTGTTGATACAGACAGAGTGTCAGTGATGGAGGGAGATTCAGTCACTCTAAACACTGGTGTTCAAACAAACCAACAAGAGAAGATTAGATGGTATTATAATTACACACGCATCGCTCAAATCAATGGAGATCTCAGTAAGATCTGTACAGATGTTCAGTGTAATGAAGGCACTGAGAGATTCAGAGACAGACTGAAGCTGGATAATCAGACTGGATCTCTGACCATCATGAACATCACAAACACAGATGCTGGAGAATATACACTGAAGATCAGCAGCGGCAGCAGCGAGAGTGACAATATCTTCAGTGTTACTGTCCGTGGTGAGTCAAATCTTGTACATTTAAATCACATCATTAATGTGTTCAGTGAACTATTTTGCTTTGACATTCAGAGGTGTTTTTTCTCTTTACCTGTAAAAACTCATTATTTTTCATATAAGTTTCACTGTTGCCTCACCTGTTTTAGCTTTGGTTTCATTTAAACCCTCCTTCCGAAAAGCGCTGTCTGCTCAGATTAGTCAGCCGACCGCTGTGTGTTGTAATTTGGTCTACTGCTTAGAGTGTGTGTCAGAAATGTAACCATAACCATAACTGTGCACTGTAAACACTACTGTAGCTACTCTGGTGTCAGTTTTGCTTATCAGTTTAAGCCCGAGTCCGATAATGACAGTTAAAGGGTTAGTTCCAACAATGAAAATTCTGCCATTTACTGTCCCTTATTTTGTTCCAATCTTCAGAACACAAAATAAGATATTTTTAATTAAATTTGAGCTATTTCTGTCTGTCCATTGACAGTCTACGCAACTGATGCTTCATCAGTACATAAAGAGATATGAATTGAGCGGTTTAGTCCAATGATGATGATAAGATATGACGATCAGATTTAACTTGGGCTTTTATTCGTATAAATAGGGATTTTCAAAAAATATTGCATTAGAATATTTTGGCTCATAAAAAAGGAAAATCCTAATATTTGTTTATTTTTTATATAGTTTTTTTTATCATGTTTTTGTCATTCAGAATCATATTTCTGAACAAGCTTAGCAAATATACACAACATGCTTGCATTACATCTTGAGATTTTCTTTTACTTGAAAATATTAAACAATGTGTGTAAAAAATATACAGAATAAAAGCTTTAAGCCAAACTACCTTCGCAAGTATGACTTTTCACAGTGGTAATTCTTTACTTTATACCTCTCTTTAATTTCAGATGTGATGTAATAACTGTCATTTATAACATCTGACCTGCTTTGGTTCAAAAAGCATTCATTATAAAAACTGAGAACACAACAATAGGTTGTGGTTGTGTGGCTGAGGAGTAGTGTTAAAAAATACATTTTGACCACTGTTTCCTAAGTTCATCGGCCTTAGAAATGTTGAAGTAGAGGGTAAGATTCGGGGTAGAAAAAACTGTTTCTCTTGGACATGGCTAAACAACACAACTAACTAACTCAACCATGTCTCTTTATGTAGTGTATTCCTTGGACGGGAATTATTTAAATAAGGAATATTGTGACGTGTTCGTTCCCGGAAGAAAACTGAACACTACAATTTCAGGGAGTTCAGAAACAGTAACACTGATATAGAGAATAACTCCTGCTGGAGGGACTTTGCAGAGCTTTTTCATGCTCAAACAGCAATATCATACACTAAAAAGATGAACATGGGGAAAAAAAGCATTAGGTGCAAAGCACATTTTGTTCTTACATTGGTTGGTTATTTATTTTTCTCACTCAGTTTTGTTCTGGACAGTTTCTTATTTCTGATCACCGTCTGTTATTGTCTATTTAAATACATCAGTGTATAAAGTGCTATATAAATAAAGATGACTTGACTTAAAATGTATTTATAATCACAGAATGTTGATAAATGTTGCTATTCAAACTGAAAGTCAAAGGATGTTTTATTACACAGTTCTCTCATGTTGTGTAAAAAAAAAGATTCTCAGCATCTGTTGGTTTGTGTTTCAGGTGTTTCTGCTGCAGAACGAGATGAAATGAAGAGAAAGTCAGTGAAGGAAGGAGAACCTGTCACTTTAGATACTAGTGTTGAAAGAAACCCAAATGATGTGATGTGGTATATTAATGAGATTCGCATCGCTGAAATCACTGGAGATCAGAGTAAGATCTGTACAGATGTTCAGTGTGAAGAGAGATTCAGAGACAGACTGAAGCTGGATCATCAGACTGGATCTCTGACCATCACACACACCAGAAACACAGACTCTGGAGAATATAAACTACAGATCAACAGCAGCAGATTCAGCATCTTAAAGACATTTAATGTTACGGTCACTGGTAAGAATATTTTAGTCATTCCGTGCCTTTTCACTTAGTTAATCACTAGTTTTAGAATACAGTTTGAAATAGTCCCCCCAGTAAATGTTTTCAGTGTGGATCATTTCTATTACTTATCAAAGCTACAAACAAGTGTCACATTGAGTTTTATGTCACATTGTGAATTTTACTATTGTGAATTCTGTTATCAATGATAAAGAAAAATGCACAATATTAGTCAGTTTTCATGTGAACGCCGCTGATTTCGCTGCTGTTGCTCAAACACACACCATTTATTGAATGAATCAACAACATACAACTTGATACTGAAAGGATAAAGGTGTAAATATCAGTCAACAGTATTGATTAAATAGAATTGATTATCAGTAGATCTCTAGTAATAATGTGTGTGTTTAGCTCCTCCAGATTCAGGTTTATCTTCAGCTGCTGTAGGAGGAATAAGTGCTGCTGTTATTCTGCTGGTGGCTGCTGGGATTTACTGTTACTGCAGATCAAAACAAAAACGCAAGTATTACATACAGCTGATTGTACAAAGTATAATAAGATATCTAATGCGCAAAAGAATCTTTAAAAACATGTAAAATTATGTGTTTTTATTCTAATTGACCAAAGTAAGAGTGTGTTGTTGTTTAAACAGGAAGCAGGAGACCGCGAGATGATCATGATCAGGTGAGATACTGTGAGCTCTGAATCTCTGTCTGCAAAACACTGACTTTACTACAGATTGGCATTTGTTAATAGTGTGTATCAGGACCCGGTTGCATGAAAACTCTTTATTGACTGTATCCCTAAGGAGAAAATTTCCCTGAGGAAAGTAATGTCTTTACCTAAGTGTTTATACTAAGCATTTGACTATAGTTTCTGGCAAAACACAGCAATAGGGAATCAGTTGCTATAGTTTTGACCTCTCCCATAAACAGAATGTAAGACCTGCTAAATCGATCCAATGGCGGTACTCGATTACAGGTGAAGGTCTCACGCGTGTTCCGTCTCTTCTCATGGCAAAGGGATTTTTAATTAAATGCAACACATTTAATCTTATGTATTAACTCGTTTCATCTGACTCCATAAAATGAAAAAGGTTTAACAATGATATCTGTGCATCATTAAATACACGTTAATGTTTGACTATTCCTTTTAACTCTAATGAAAATAAAGTCAAAGTCTATTAGAATAATCAAATATGACAATTATGTCAGGTAAATGTATCATTACAATTCCATAATCAAATTAAAGATAATCAATGCAAACCATCAAATGTTTCTAGAACAAAGAACTTTACCCAATATATTAACTACATGAATGCTGAGCCTTAAGACACAGCATCATGGGCTGATCTGATACAGAAAATGCAGCCCTGAGCTCTTGTTGCATTTCATTATATATCCAGACCTCATTTAATATGTAAAACATGAGTTTAGTGGAAATTTACTGTTTTCCCCCACCATAGTTACTGGGGGTAGAAGTTGACCATCTGCTAAGAACAGTGGAAATTAGCATTCAGACAAATGATCAGAAGGTGTTAACTCAAAGACACACCCGTCTGTGTGCAAGATATTTCTATATTCTTAAGAACTTTATTACCTTTTGATTTACTACTTTGGGAATGAGACATTTGTACCAGTCACCCTGAGACCTTTAAAATGATACTAAACAATCCTTAAAGATAATCACATTCACATTAAAACCATATATATTCTTGTGTGAGTTTTTAGTGTTACTGATAAGGTGCTCAGAGGAAGGGGGGTGCGGGGTGTGTGTGTGTGTGAGATGTTCAAATGTTAATGTGCAAGCAAGGTCCTTTGTCTTATAGACCTGTGGTGAGGTTGATTCCATCAACCAGTTCTTCCAGTCTTACAAGAACATAACCGACCGCTTACTTTTAAACGTTTAACTCACCACGACTGTATGATTTCAAGGTTCACATTTTCATTAGGAAAATTTTTAGGGCCCAAGCCTTGAAAAGGCGAAGGCCCTATTGTTTTCCTAAGGATTATTATTTATTATTATTATTATTATTAGGGCCCAAGCCCTGAAAGGGCGAAGGCCCTATTGTTTTCCTTAGGATTATTTTTTTTTTTTTTCTCTTTTATTTTTCTTACGACTATTCGGGCACTTTTGGGGCTCTTAACGTGCACGAAAACTCTTGAAACTTTGCACACGGGTCAGAACCCGCGGCCATCAGGGCCGGGCTGAAGATGGTACCCGGGCGTGGCAGGGGGGCTCGACAGCGCCCCCTGGAACGGGGTCCGAAAACTTGGTCCATAAATCAAACACGCTTGCATGTAAGAATATGAAACTCAGTACACATATAGATCTCATCGGTTCATATATACTTCATGCTCTTACTTTTTACCCCAGCCCAACAGGAAGTCGGCTATTTAGGGTTGTTTGTAAAACGCATGCAATGGAATTTAAAGTACTTCTCCTAGAGAATTCAAAGAAATGCCACGAAACTCGGTCAGCATGAAGTCAAGACATTGAGGATGAAAAATTGCCAGGGGATTTTTGATATCTCGAACGGTTTGGCCGTGGCGAGGAAACGAATTTATGGCGAGAAACGTGAAACAGGAAGTGTGTTATAACTTCAGCATACATTAACTGATCTTAATGAAACTTCAGCAGTGTGTTCGTTGTAAGAGGACGATCACATGGATGTGACTATTGTGAGTCAAAGTTATAGCGCCACCAACTGGCAGCAGGAAGTGTGTCACTTTCAAAATGCTTTGAAATCACCCTCTTATTTTAACCCGATTTGCTTCAAACTTCATCTGTATAATGTAAATACACGGCAGATGTAGACCTGTGAAAGGATTATTGATATATTAGATACTGTTGCCGTGGCAACGCATCAAACTTTAATATTCTTTGTTGATGCTTTTGAGACTCTTAACATACTTGAAATAACATGAAACTCGACAGACACATCACATTTATTAGCCAGTAGACATGTGCAAAGTTTCAGAAACGGGCGTGGTGCAGGGGCTCAGTAGCGCCACCTTTTGACAAAAGTGGGGGTGTTAGTTCTATAGTTTTACCTACAATCATAAAACTCGGTACGCATATTGTTCAGATCAAGCCGGACAACTTTCTAATTTACTGTCATTAGCTCAGACCAAGAGGGAGTCAGATATTTTAGTTTGAATGTGGATGTTTCTGAGAATTTTCTCTCCCTCTCTTTCCGTCTCTGTGTGTGAGGGATTTGTCTATTGATTTTAATGCATTTCAAGGTTTCAGGGGATTTTGGGACTCTTAACGTGCTCAAAAACTTTTGAAATTTTGCACACAGGTCAGAACCCACGGCCATCAGGGCCGGGCTGAAGCTGGTACCCGGGCGTGGCAGGGGGGCTCAACAGCGCCCCCTTGAACGGGGTCCGACAATTTGGTCCATATATTCAACACGCTTGCATGAATTAATATGAAACTCAGTACACATATAGATCTCATCGGGCCAAACATTTTACCCCTGGTCAAGTTTTACGCCAGCCCAACAGGAAGTCGGCTATTATGGGTTGTTTGGAAAACGCTTGCTGTGGAATTTGAAGTACTACTCCTAGGCAATTCATTCAATCATCGCCAAACTAGGCGTGCATGAAGTCAAGACATTGAGGATGCTAAATTGCTGACGGATTTTTGATATCTCGAACGGTTTGGCCGTGGCGAGGAAATGAATTTTCATGACTAAAAAAGGACATATAAAGTGTGTTATAACTTAGTTAGATTTACCTACAGTTACAAAACTCAGCTTGTATATTCTTCTCCTCAAGCCAAACAACTTTCTAATTTACAGTCAATAGCTCCAACCCTCAGAAAGTCAGATATTGTGGTTTGAATGTGGATTTCATGAAATGGTATCTCTCTCTGTCACTCTTTGACAGAGAGAGGGCCCCCTCCCATTCTATGTGTGTGTGTGTGTGTGGCTGTCTGTGTGGGGAGGGAGGGGGAGGGAGGGCTGGTGTCTGTGTTTATATGTGTGTGTGTGGCTGGCTGGCTGTTACAGTGACATGATATTAAGCCTTTCATTGCTGTGTGATTTTTCCTGCATTAAAGGATAAAGAAATCTCTAAGGCCTTGTCTTTTTGCATAACGATTTTGTATTTTTTTTAAATTACAAAATATGCACAGAACCAAGATCTTTTAAATGTATAGTTTGCTTTAAATAAAATTAAGATTGTATTGGTAATTGAAGCTGAATGAATTTAAAATGAATGTGCTATATTTCAGAACAATATATTTGTTTTCCTCTAAATTGTAAAACACTAACTTTATTCTCATCTGAATTATAAATAATTTATTCCTGTATAAAATAAAAACACATTTGAATTTTTCTTTTTTAATCAATGTAGAATGTGTAATTGAAAAATAAACAGATTAGGGCTCTGAGGACAATAAATGAAAATCAATGCGATGTGGTGAATGTCCAAAAGATGGCACCCACAGACTGTTTTAAATGGGGTTGGATAAATATTTTTTGCTTTTAGACAGTGTGTGCGTGTGATTTTAGTTTGGTGACAGTTGTAGGTTACAGTTTGACAAGAGTTTATAGTTTGAAAAAAGCACTTTGTTGTGTTTTATTGGACGGAGTATGTTTTTATGTGTAACAGTTCAATCGCACCCGCACCTCACACACACACACACACACACACACACACACATATTGAAACCTGAGTGAAGTACAAAGCCCATAATAAAGAATAGTTTAGCATCCAAATACATCGCAAATGTTGAAACAGTTTGATTCTAATGAGAGAGTTACGTGAGCCAAACACCACTTACTTTCACTTTCGCTTTCAATTATTTCGGTTAATTCTTAATTATAGTTTTTTTGAATTCTTGTTCTGTTCTGAATATCATTAAATTTAAAGAATTGCTTGTGTAATATTTTGAGTGTATCATCAAAACAGAATAATTCTCTCGGTTTAGTGATTCCCTAGTTTTTTTTTATTGTTTTCATTGTTCTCAGGTAAGGCAAGTGAGATATATATATATATATATATATATATATATATATATATATATATATATATATATATATGTATATAAATATATATATATATATATATATATATATGTATTTTTTATATATATATATATAATTTATATATATATATATATATATATATATATATATATATAAATATAGCTGCGAGCAGCGATGAAGGGCCAAAGCCGGCGGCACCGCCACCCCGGTGCCTTTAGGTAACTAAAGGAACCAGGGTTGCGGTGCCACCGGCTTGGGCCCGTAATCGCTGCTCGCAGCTATATTTATTATTAGGGCCCAAGCCTTGAAAAGGCGAAGGCCCTATTGTTTTCCTTAGGATTATCATTATTATTAGGGCCCATGCCTTGAAAAGGCGAAGGCCCTATTGTTTTCCTAAGGATTATTATTATTATTATTATTATTATTATTATTATTATTATTATTCTAACGACTATCCGGGCACTTTTGGGGCTCTTAACGTGCACGAAAACTCTTGAAACTTTGCACACAGGTCAGAACCCGCGGCCATCAGGGCCGGGCTGAAGCTGGTACCCGGGCGTGGTAGGGGGGCTCGACAGCGCCCCCTGGAACGAGGTCCGAAAACTTGGTCCATAAATCAAACACGCTTGCATGTAATAATATGAAACTCGGTACACATATAGATCTCATCGGTTTATATATCCTTTGTACTTTTACTTTTTACCCCAGCCCAACAGGAAGTCGGCTATTGTGGTTTGTTTGGAAGCGTATGCCCCTGGAATTCGATATACTCCTCCTAGAGAATTCAACCAATCGCAACGAAACTCGGTCAGCATGATGTCAAGACATTGAGGATGAAAAATTGCCAGGGGATTTCTGATATCTCGAACGGTTTGGCCGTGACGAGGAAACGAATTTATGGCGAATAATGGAAACAGGAAGTGTGTTATAACTTCTGCATACATTAACTGATCTTGATGAAACTTCAACAGTGTGTTCGCTGTAAGAGGCCGATCACATGGATGTGACTATTGTGAGTCAAAGTTATAGCGCCACCAACTGGCAGCAGGAAGTGTGTCACTTTCAAAATACTTTGAAATCACCCTCTTAATTTTACCCGATTTGCTTCAAACTTGATGTGTATAATGTAAATACACGGCAGATGTAGACCCTTTGAAAGGATTATTGATATCTTAGATACTGTTGCCATGGCAACGCATCAAACTTTAATATTCTTTTTGGATGCTTTTGAGACTCTTAGCATGCCTGAAATTGCTTAAAATTGCATGAAACTTGACAGACAGATCACATTTATTAGCCAGTAGACATGTGCAAAGTTTCAGAAACGGGCGTGGTGCAGGGGCTCAGTAGCGCCACCTTTTGTGACAAAAGTGTGTGTGTGGGGGGGGGGGGGGGGGGGGGGGTTAGTTTCATCTACAGTTACAAAACTTTTTCAACTTGATGAAAATACATTAAAGATGCTAAATTGTGAACGGATATTGAATATCTCAAACGGTTTTGCTATGGTGAGGGATTATGTCAAAAAAAGAATCAGGAAATGTCTCATATCTTTCTAAAATGTAATTATACACCATTTATTTTTCTATAAAATTATACTAATATTAGAACTAAACCCATTGTATTCCTTTTTTTCAATTTAAGATTTATGTTTAAGTTTAAAAACAGCCAGAATGGTTGTTTAGCCAAAAAAATAAAAAAATAAAAATCATTCATAGTGCTTTACTGCCCTCTTGTGTTCAAAATCAGGTAGGCCAATTGTATTAAATTGTACCCAGATAGCACAAGTCTATTTGATGTGATATTTACATCTGGAAGACGTATTTTAAAGAGTGTTTGCTCATCT
Organism: Tiaroga cobitis; assembly: GCA_030578255.1. Lineage (NCBI taxonomy): Eukaryota > Metazoa > Chordata > Actinopteri > Cypriniformes > Leuciscidae > Tiaroga > Tiaroga cobitis. The sequence goes on from CM060612.1 coordinate 25,992,112, forward strand.
GCAAGACGTCTATTGGACGTTTCCTGTCAGATGTCAAATAGACGTTTAGAAGATGTATTTAAGATGTAATGATTTAGAATGCATGTTAAACTGACATCTTCTAAACGTCTATTTGACATCTGACAGGAAACGTCCAATAGACGTCTTGCAGATGAGCAAACACTCTTTAAAATACGTCTTCCAGATGTAAATATCACATCAAATAGACTTGTGCTATCTGGGTAGGGATGCTACTATGGGAATATTTTCCCACCGTGACTCCGCTGGGGGCTTTAAAATCGCTAACTTGAAAGCGAAAGTAACGGACGTCTCCACAAGACGTGCGGCTGTGAGCATTTTCGTTTCATTTTAAAAGAAGCCCCATTTCGGGGGCGGATTTCTTGAATGTATTTTACAAAATCACAATGTTGTGTTTGATTGCGAGTATCCAAAAATAAGTAAACACTTTGCAGTTTGAATGATCTTCTTGAATAAAATGACGGAGTAGCCAATGTTTCCACTGTTCGATCGCGGACGTCCACACGGACATTGATAATGGTGGCGCGTGCAGAGCGCTCGAGGGAATTCCTATGGAAGTAGGAATGAACTAATAAACGTTCACTCTGTTCTGCTCGCTCATCGTCGTGGACGCGCAGCGTTATGAATGCCCGTGTGATGCAGCATAACACAGCAGAGAGAGACGCTCACTCTCGACTCGTGATTAATGAAATTCGAATGAATTTCTATGGAAGTAGAAATGAAAAAACGTTCGCTCTGTTTTGCTTGCTCGTCGCCATGGACGCGCACCGTTATGAATGTCAGTGCAGCCGCATACTTTTTAGTGTCACTTTAAAATTAGCGCCATATCGGGGGCGATTGCTTCCGGTTTTCAGGGAAAACACAACAACAAAAGAGTAAATGACAGATTCGCTTAAATAGGCACTTTTACACAAAATATTCCGTCATCATTTTTTTCAGTCAGCTCTTCACTCTCGTGATTAATGAATTTTGACTCCTGTTGCTGATCTTTGCTGCAACTTTCGTTTTGCTCACAATTTAGTAAGCAAACACGTTCAAGTTATAATTGTAGTGACTAAATGATTTTATTATACACACACACATCAAATTGACGGTGGTATATTTAAATCTGCATATTGTAATGCAAGGCACCCCTAGTCTAGTCTTATTAAATGTATGCTTCATCTTTCATTTTTAATTTGTAAATTTGATCAATAAATTCAATTATTTAGAATAATAAGACACTATATAGCTGTCCAGAGCGCGCCCCCCACTGAATCTCAAGATGGAAAGCACTGCGTTCGTACTTCGTACTTTTCGTGAACGTATGAGGAGATGACACCTTCGAACACGAATACAGGCTACTATAAACCAGTCCCCAGGCCGAATGTGAGCGAGCACCTGTTTTATCGTGATCATTTTGAACGCGCGTTTATCAAGTCTTATGCCACTCGGTACCAATTGAAGATACTCTGTTTACCGCTATGAAGGTATTTTGTCATATCTAATGTACTATTAATAATTCCACCAGAATGCAACCAAAGCAGTAATTGTAAATCATATTTTTTTTTCATCCACATGCAGGCGCCCCTGCATGTGGATATTGTTTTTCTCTATATAAACATGAAACAATATAAACACGATAATCATATGCTGACTCGAGTGTGTGTACATTCTGTACGATATCTGGCGCAACCGCTTTATTAGGCGTTTTTTTCCCGTTCGCGCTGCTTGAGCATTCTTTTATTAATGCTTTTGTTTTTTATATTTTTTGTTTACACATAGGCCTAATGTTTAATGTTTTCAACTAAAAGAAATGGTGACAAAAACATTTAAAAAAAACCTTAAAAAATAACTTTTTATGAGCCCAAATATTCGAATGCAATATTTTTGAAAAATGCCCATCCCTAATTAACATACAGACTTCCAGTGTTGGGAAGGATACTTTCAAAACATATTTCGTTGCAGAATACATGACTGGCAAAACCAGCAAAAGTAATGATTATGAATATGTAAAATATAGCAAGGAGATATTTTAATTGTTTATTAATAAATAAGTGTTTTCTTTGTCATTGTCGGCTAAGATGAAGTTGACGATGCTGACTCGCGATCTTCAGTAGCCTAGTGAACGCGCCAGAGAGAAATGCACATTTCATAAGGATTACATAAGCAGAGAGCAGTCTGTAGTCTGTTTTCTTTCGTTTTGAATTGTTCAGTTTAAAAGTAGACATGTGAGGCAAGTAGGCTACTTTATATGCTGAGTTTCGGTTCATTTATGAGACGAGCTCCAGTTCACGCGCCGGCGTGATTATCTCGTTATTAATGTTTCGTGATTATCTCTATATTGTCTGCTATATTTACTTCTTATTGATTAAATACAGGCAATTGGTTGATGAAACATTGATTAAAATTAAGATACAATTAATACAAAACGAAATTCACTTTAAAGAAAGGTTTTGTGCTTTGTTTTGTGCTTTCTGTTTGATGTCTTTGTGAAAGTTTTAAAGCATCTTTTAGTGCCGCTTTCAGAGCGCTCACGTCCGTAACGGAGAACACGTCCGTAACATTGTTTTTCCTCAAAAATGCGAACACGAAAAATAAAATAAAATGAATATTTTATGTTATGTGGAGACAGAGACAACCCTTCATCCGGTGGGTAGTATTAATTTTGGTTTGCGCAGTGTAATTCACAGAATTACTAAAACATATTTGCCACCTAAGTTAAAGATTGTTTTGTGTCACGCATGTTTATTTCGGCGTGTGTTTCATCCAAATTGCGATCGCATCGCGGGGGCCGGATTGAAGCGCTATGCGGGGCGGATCCGGCCCCCGGGCCGTATATTGCCCATGTATGTCCTATGACATTAAAAATTATTCTAAATTTAAATGATCTCATATATGTGGCTATTGTGATTCACGATCATAGGCCCTGTCCAAAATGGTACACTTCATATGAATTTTCGGTCTTGTGTACTTATTTCATGTGTCCGTTAAATCCATGGGACCGTAGGGCGACAGTGAAAGCGGGGTTAGGTTTTTGCACGTCGTGCACAGTAACCCTAAAGGCACCGGGGTGGCAGTGCCACCGGCTTGTTTATATATATATATATATATATATATATATATATATATATATATATATATATATATATATATATATATATAAATATAGCTGCGAGCAGCGATGAAGGGCCAAAGCCGGCGGAACCGCCACTCCGGTGCCTTTAGGTAACTAAAGGCACCGGGGTTGCGGTGCCACCGGCTTGGGCCCGCAATCGCTGCTCGCAGCTATATTTATTATTATTATTATTATTATTATTATTATTTTACTACCTTTTGGGCACTTTTGGGGGCCTTAACGTGCTCGAAAACTCTTGAAACTTTGCACACGGGTCAGAACCCGCGGCCATCAGGGCCGGGCTGAAGATGCAATATGATGAATGTCCAAAAGATTTTTTTGCTTTTAAACTATGTGTGTGTGTGTGTGTGTGTGTGTGTGTAAGAGATTTTGGTTGGGTGACAGTTGTAGTTTACAGTTTGACAAAAGCACAATGTTGTGTTTTATTGCGATTGTACACAAATATAAGTAAACACTTTGTAGTTTGAATAATGTCCTGTATGAACAAAAGGACGGAGTATGTTTTTATGTCTACATTGTTCAATCACGCCTCACACACACACACACACACAAAAACTATTTTTCTAATCAGATCAGGCAAATATTCTGTCTTGGCACACTTCATATAACTTTCAAACTTGTGTACTTATTTCATGATTCCATTAAGTCCATGAGACCGTAGGGTGTCTCATTTTTCATTTTAGGTTTCAGAAGCTTGCTCACGCATACTTTGTGGTTGATATGTGCCCTCAATGCACACTTTTGCAGAGCCCACACTGATGCAAGCTCTACAGCACACATCTTCTCAAAGGTCAAAGCGGGGTTACGTTATTGCCCGTCACGCACAGTAACCCTAAAGGCACCGGGGTGGCGGTGCCACCGGCTTGTTTATATATATATATATATATATATATATATATAAATAAATATAGCTGCGAGCAGCGATGAAGGGCCAAAGCCGGCGGCACCGCCACTCCGGTGCCTTTAGGTAATTAAAGGCACCGGGGTTGCGGTGCCACCGGCTTGGGCCCGTAATCGCTGCTCGCAGCTATATTTATTATTATTATTATTATTATTTTACTACCTTTTGGGCACTTTTGGGGGCCTTAACGTGCTCGAAAACTCTTGAAACTTTGCACACATCTCAGAACCCGCGGCCATCAGGGCCGGGCTGAAGCTGGTACCCGGGCGTGGCAGGGGGGCTCGACAGCGCCCCCTGGAAGGGGGTTTGAACACTTGGTCCATAAATCAAACACGCTTGCATGTAATAATATGAAACTCAGTACACATATAGATCTCATCGGTTCATATATACTTCATGCTCTTACTTTTTACCCCAGCCCAACAGGAAGTCGGCTATTAAGGGTTGTTTGGAAAACACATGCAATGGAATGTGAAATACTCCTCCTAGAGAATTCAAACACACGGCACGAAACTCGGTCAGCATGAAGTCAAGACACTGAGGATGAAAAATTGCCAGGGGATTTTTGATATCTCGAACGGTTTGGCCGTGGCGAGTAAACGAAATTATGGCGAGAAACGTGAAACAGGAAGTGTGTTATAACTACTGCATACATTAACTAATCTTGATGAAACTTCAGCAGTGTGTTCGTTGTAAGAGCCCGATCACATGGATGTGACTATTGTGAGTCAAAGTTATAGCGCCACCAACTGGAAGCAGGAAGTGTGTCACTTTCAAAATGCTTTTAAATCACCCTCTTATTTTTACCCGATTTGCTTCAAACTTCATGTGCATAATGTAGACACACGCCAGATGTAGACCTGTGAAAGGATTATTGATATCTTAGATACTGTTGCCATGGCAATGCATCAAACATTAATATTCCTTTTTTTAAGCTTTTTCATGCTTTTTTATGCTTTCGGGCACTTTTGGGGTTCTTAACGTGCTCGAAAACTCTTGAAACTTTGCACACGGGACAAAACCCGCGGCCATCAGGGCCAGGCTGAAGCTGGTACCCGGGCGTGGCAGGGGGGCTCGACAGCGCCCCCTTGAACGGGTCAGACAATTTGGTCCATATATCCAACACGCTTTACCCTATTTGCTTCAAACTTGATGTGTATAATGTAGACACAAGCCAGATGTAGACCTGTGAAAGGATTGTTGATATCTTAGATGCTGTTGCCGTGACAACGCATCAAACTTTAATATTCTTTTTGGATACTTTTGAGATTCTTAGCGCACTTTTGGGGCCCTTAACGTGCTCAAAAACTCTTGAAACTTTGCACACGGGTCAGAAACCGCGGCCATCAGGGCCGGGCTGAAGCTGGTACCCGGGCGTGGCAGGGGGGCTCGACAGCGCCCCCTGGAATGGGGTCCGAAAACTTGGTCCATAAATCAAACAGGCTTTACCCGATTTGCTTCAAACTTGATGTGTATAATGTAGACACACGCCAGATTTAGACCTGTGAAAGGATTGTTGATATCTTAGATGCTGTTGCCGTGACAACGCATCAAACTTTAATATTCTTTTTGGATACTTTTGAGACTCTCAGCGCACTTTGGGGGCCCTTAACGTGCACGAAAACTCTTGAAACTTTGCACACAGGTCAGAACCCGCGGCCATCAGGGCCGGGCTGAAGATGGTACCCGGGCGTGGCAGGGGGGCTCGACAGCGCCCCCTGGAACGGGGTGCGAAAACTTGGTCCATAAATCAAACACGCTTGCATGTAATAATATGAAACTCGGTAGACATATAGATCTCATCGGTTCATATATCCTTTGTACTTTTACTTTTTACCCCAGCCCAACAGGAAGTCGGCTATAATGGTTTGTTTGGAAGCGTATGCCCCTGGAATTCGATATACTCCTCCTAGAGAATTCAACCAATCGCAACGAAACTCGGTCAGCATGAAGTCAAGACATTGAGGATGAAAAATTGCCAGGGGATTTTTGATATCTCGAACGATTTGGCCGTGGCGAGGAAACGAATTTATGGCGAATAATGGAAACAGGAAGTGTGTTATAACTTCTGCATACATTAACTGATCTTGATGAAACTTCAACAGTGTGTTCGCTGTAAGAGGCCGATCACATGGATGTGACTATTATGAGTCAAAGTTATAGCGCCACCAACTGGCAGCAGGAAGTGTGTCACTTTCAAAATGCTTTGAAATCACCCTCTTATTTTTACCCGATTTGCTTCAAACTTGATGTGTATAATGTAGACACTCGCCAGATGTAGACCTGTGAAAGGATTATTGATGTCTTAGATACTGTTGCCATGGCAACGCATCAAACTTTAATATTGTTTTTGGATGCTTTTGAGACTCTTAGCATGCCTGAAATTGCTTAAAATTGCATGAAACTCGACAGACAGATCACATTTATTAGCCAGTAGACATGTGCAAAGTTTCAGAAACGGGCGTGGTGCAGGGGCTCAGTAGCGCCACCTTTTGTGACAAAAGTGTGTGTGGGGGGGGGGGGGGGGGGGGGGTTAGTTTCATCTACAGTTACAAAACTTTTTCAACTTGATGAAAATACATTAAAGATGCTAAATTGTGAACGGATATTGAATATCTCAAACGGTTTTGCTATGGCGAGGGATTATGTCAAAAAAAGAATCAGGAAATGTCTCATATCTTTCTAAAATGTAATTATACACCATTTATTTTTCTATAAAATTATACTAATATTAGAAGTAAACCCATTGTATTCCTTTTTTTCAATTTAAGATTTATGTTTAAGTTTAAAAACAGCCAGAATGGTTGTTTAGCCAAAAAAAAAAAAAAAAAAAAAAATCATTCATAGTGCTTTACTGCCCTCTTGTGTTCAAAATCAGGTAGGCCAATTGATGCTACTATGGGAATATTTTCCCACCGTGACTCCGCTGGGGGCTTTAAAATCGCTAACTTGAAAGCGAAAGTAACGGACGTCTCCACAAGACGTGCAGCTGTGAGCATTTTTGTTTCATTTTAAAAGAAGCCCCATTTCGGGGGCGGATTTCTTGAATGTATTTTACAAAATCACAATGTTGTGTTTGATTGCGAGTATCCAAAAATAAGTAAACACTTTGCAGTTTGAATGATCTTCTTGAATAAAATGACGGAGTAGCCAATGTTTCCACTGTTCGATCGCGGACGTCCACACGGACATTGATAATGGTGGCGCGTGCAGAGCGCGTGCTTGAATTGTGAGTTCAATAGTCTATTATTTTTCACGGAAAACACAACAACAAAAGAGTATAATGATAGATTCGCTTAAATAGGCGCTTTTACATAAAATAGCCTATTCCGTCATCATCTTTTCAGTCAGCTCTTCACTCTCGTGATTAATGAAATTTGACTCCTGTTGCTGATATTTGCTGCAACTTTCGTTCAGCTCACAATTTAGTAAGCAAACACGCTTCAAATGTGTTTATTTTATTTTTGTGTATATATGTGTATATATATATATATATATATATATATATATATATAGCTTATGTTTCAAATATGAGTTAATTAACAATCGTTGGAAAGAATGATACTTTTAAACATATCACTAAACCGTCATTAGGTGTCGCCAGGCGACCGTCTTAATGAGCGAGTCATTGATTCATTCGTTCAAACGATTCGTTCGAACGGCTGAGTCATTCATGAATGAGACAGATTATGGATTGGTCGTTGAATCTTTGAGTCAACCGATTTGTTCAAAATGCTGAATCATTCAGTAATGAGAACGCGTTGCTGTGAGATGCTCGATGGTTCTGCTGTGATCTTTGTTGAACTATTTTCGCTGCTGAAACAGAAAAAAAGTCAATATTGCATCTAAAATGTAAGTGATTTGACGTGTGTGTGTGTGTGTGTGTGTGTGTGTGTGTGTGTGTGATTGTGTCTGTTACAGTGATTGTTTAACCCTTGTTAAAGTTTAGGCTTTGTATTTTTGGATATATATCTTTTTATATATAAAAAAATTGCATACAACCCATATATTTTAAATGTATTGTTTGCTTTAAATTACATTGAGATTTGTATGTTTGGTAATTGAACCTGAATGAATTTTAAATGAATGTGCGATATTTCAGATCATATTTTTGTTTTCCTTAAAATTTTAACTAACACTAACTTTACTCTCATCTGAATGATAGATTATTTATTTATGTCTAAAATAAAAGCACATTTGATTTTTCTTTTTTAATCAATGTACAATGTGTAACTGAAAAAATAAACAGATTAGGGCTCTGTTCGAGAACAAGAAATGAAAACCAATGCAATATGATGAATGTCCAAAAGATTTTTTTGCTTTTAAACTATGTGTGTGTGTGTGTGTGTGTGTGTAAGAGATTTTGGTTGGGTGACAGTTGTAGTTTACAGTTTGACAAAAGCACAATGTTGTGTTTTATTGCGATTGTACACAAATATAAGTAAACACTTTGTAGTTTGAATAATGTCCTGTATGAACAAAAGGACGGAGTATGTTTTTATGTCTACATTGTTCAATCACGCCTCACACACACACACAAAAACTATTTTTCTAATCAGATCAGGCAAATATTCTGTCTTGGCACACTTCATATAACTTTCAAACTTGTGTACTTATTTCATGTGTCCATTAAGTCCATGAGACCGTAGGGTGTCTCATTTTTCATTTTAGGTTTCAGAAGGTTGCTCACGCATACTTTGTGGTTGATATGTGCCCTCAATGCACACTTTTGCAGAGCCCACACTGATGCAAGCTCTACAGCACACATCTTCTCAAAGGTCAAAGCGGGGTTACGTTATTGCCCGTCACGCACAGTAACCCTAAAGGCACCGGGGTGGCGGTGCCACCGGCTTGTTTATATATATATATATATATATATATATATATATATATATATATATATATATATATATATATATATATATATAAATATAGCTGCGAGCAGCGATGAAGGGCCAAAGCCGGCGGCACCGCCACTCCGGTGCCTTTAGGTAATTAAAGGCACCGGGGTTGCGGTGCCACCGGCTTGGGCCCGTAATCGCTGCTCGCAGCTATATTTATTTATTATTATTATTATTTTACTACCTTTTGGGCACTTTTGGGGGCCTTAACGTGCTCGAAAACTCTTGAAACTTTGCACACATCTCAGAACCCGCGGCCATCAGGGCCGGGCTGAAGCTGGTACCCGGGCGTGGCAGGGGGGCTCGACAGCGCCCCCTGGAACGGGGTTTGAACACTTGGTCCATAAATCAAACACGCTTGCATGTAATAATATGAAACTCAGTACACATATAGATCTCATCGGTTCATATATACTTCATGCTCTTACTTTTTACCCCAGCCCAACAGGAAGTCGGCTATTAAGGGTTGTTTGGAAAACACATGCAATGGAATGTGAAATACTCCTCCTAGAGAATTCAAACACACGGCACGAAACTCGGTCAGCATGAAGTCAAGACACTGAGGATGAAAAATTGCCAGGGGATTTTTGATATCTCGAACGGTTTGGCCGTGACGAGTAAACGAAATTATGGCGAGAAACGTGAAACAGGAAGTGTGTTATAACTACTGCATACATTAACTAATCTTGATGAAACTTCAGCAGTGTGTTCGTTGTAAGAGCCCGATCACATGGATGTGACTATTGTGAGTCAAAGTTATAGCGCCACCAACTGGAAGCAGGAAGTGTGTCACTTTCAAAATGCTTTTAAATCACCCTCTTATTTTTACCCGATTTGCTTCAAACTTCATGTGCATAATGTAGACACACGCCAGATGTAGACCTGTGAAAGGATTATTGATATCTTAGATACTGTTGCCATGGCAATGCATCAAACATTAATATTCCTTTTTTTAAGCTTTTTCATGCTTTTTTATGCTTTCGGGCACTTTTGGGGTTCTTAACGTGCTCGAAAACTCTTGAAACTTTGCACACGGGACAAAACCCGCGGCCATCAGGGCCAGGCTGAAGCTGGTACCCGGGCGTGGCAGGGGGGCTCGACAGCGCCCCCTTGAACGGGTCAGACAATTTGGTCCATATATCCAACACGCTTTACCCTATTTGCTTCAAACTTGATGTGTATAATGTAGACACAAGCCAGATGTAGACCTGTGAAAGGATTGTTGATATCTTAGATGCTGTTGCCGTGACAACGCATCAAACTTTAATATTCTTTTTGGATACTTTTGAGATTCTTAGCGCACTTTTGGGGCCCTTAACGTGCTCAAAAACTCTTGAAACTTTGCACACGGGTCAGAAACCGCGGCCATCAGGGCCGGGCTGAAGCTGGTACCCGGGCGTGGCAGGGGGGCTCGACAGCGCCCCCTGGAATGGGGTCCGAAAACTTGGTCCATAAATCAAACAGGCTTTACCCGATTTGCTTCAAACTTGATGTGTATAATGTAGACACACGCCAGATTTAGACCTGTGAAAGGATTGTTGATATCTTAGATGCTGTTGCCGTGACAACGCATCAAACTTTAATATTCTTTTTGGATACTTTTGAGACTCTCAGCGCACTTTGGGGGCCCTTAACGTGCTCAAAAACTCTTGAAACTTTGCACACGGGTCAGAAACCGCGGCCATCAGGGCCGGGCTGAAGCTGGTACCCGGGCGTGGCAGGGGGGCTCGACAGTGCCCCCTGGAACGGGGTCCGAAAACTTGGTCCATAAATCAAACACGCTTGAATGTAATAATATGAAACTCGGTACACATATAGATCTCATCGATTCATATATCCTTTGTACTTTTACTTTTTACCCCAGCCCAACAGGAAGTCGGCTATTATGGTTTGTTTGGAAGCGTATGCCCCTGGAATTCGATATACTCCTCCTAGAGAATTCAACCAATCGCCACGAAACTCGGTCAGCATGAAGTCAAGACATTGAGGATGAAAAGTTGCCAGGGGATTTTTGATATCTCGAACGGTTTGGCTGTGGCGAGGAAACGAATTTATGGCGAATAAAGGAAACAGGAAGTGTGTTATAACTTCTGCATACATTAACTGATCTTGATGAAACTTCAGCAGTGTGTTCGCTGTAAGAGTCCGATCACATGGATGTGACTATTGTGAGTCAAAGTTATAGCGCCACCAACTGGCAGCAGGAAGTGTGTCACTTCCTAAAGGCTTTGAAATCACCCTCTTATTTTTACCCAATTTGCTTCAAACTTTATGTGTATAATGTAGACACACGGCAGATGTAGACCTGTGAAAGGATTATTGAAATCTTAGATACTGTTGCCATGGCAACGCATCAAACTTTAATATTCTTTTTGGATGCTTTTGAGACTCTTAGCATGCCTGAAATTGCTTAAAATTGCATGAAACTTGACAGACAGATCACATTTATTAGCCAGTAGACATGTGCAAAGTTTCAGAAACGGGCGTGGTGCAGGGGCTCAGTAGCGCCACCTTTTGTGACAAAAGTGTGTGTGGGGGGGGGGGGGGGTTAGTTTCATCTACAGTTACAAAACTTTTTCAACTTGATGAAAATACATTAAAGATGCTAAATTGTGAACGGATATTGAATATCTCAAACGGTTTTGCTATGGCGAGGGATTATGTCAAAAAAAGAATCAGGAAATGTCTCATATCTTTCTAAAATGTAATTATACACCATTTATTTTTCTATAAAATTATACTAATATTAGAAGTAAACCCATTGTATTCCTTTTTTTCAATTTAAGATTTATGTTTAAGTTTAAAAACAGCCAGAATGGTTGTTTAGCCAAAAAAAAAAAAAAAAATCATTCATAGTGCTTTACTGCCCTCTTGTGTTCAAAATCAGGTAGGCCAATTGATGCTACTATGGGAATATTTTCCCACCGTGACTCCGCTGGGGGCTTTAAAATCGCTAACTTGAAAGCGAAAGTAACGGACGTCTCCACAAGACGTGCAGCTGTGAGCATTTTTGTTTCATTTTAAAAGAAGCCCCATTTCGGGGGCGGATTTCTTGAATGTATTTTACAAAATCACAATGTTGTGTTTGATTGCGAGTATCCAAAAATAAGTAAACACTTTGCAGTTTGAATGATCTTCTTGAATAAAATGACGGAGTAGCCAATGTTTCCACTGTTCGATCGCGGACGTCCACACGGACATTGATAATGGTGGCGCGTGCAGAGCGCGTGCTTGAATTGTGAGTTCAATAGTCTATTATTTTTCACGGAAAACACAACAACAAAAGAGTATAATGATAGATTCGCTTAAATAGGCGCTTTTACATAAAATAGCCTATTCCGTCATCATCTTTTCAGTCAGCTCTTCACTCTCGTGATTAATGAAATTTGACTCCTGTTGCTGATATTTGCTGCAACTTTCGTTCAGCTCACAATTTAGTAAGCAAACACGCTTCAAATGTGTTTATTTTGTTTTTGTGTATATATATATGTGTGTATATATATATATATATATATATATATATATATATATATATATATATATAGCTTATGTTTCAAATATGAGTTAATTAACAATCGTTGGAAAGAATGATACTTTTAAACATATCACTAAACCGTCATTAGGTGTCGCCAGGCGACCGTCTTAATGAGCGAGTCATTGATTCATTCGTTCAAACGATTCGTTCGAACGGCTGAGTCATTCATGAATGAGACAGATTATGGATTGGTCGTTGAATCTTTGAGTCAACCGATTTGTTCAAAATGCTGAATCATTCAGTAATGAGAACGCGTTGCTGTGAGATGCTCGATGGTTCTGCTGTGATCTTTGTTGAACTATTTTCGCTGCTGAAAAAGAAAAAAAGTCAATATTGCATCTAAAATGTAAGTGATTTGACGTGTGTGTGTGTGTGTGTGTGTGTGTGTGATTGTGTCTGTTACAGTGATTGTTTAACCCTTGTTAAAGTTTAGGCTTTGTATTTTTGGATATATATCTTTTTATATATAAAAAAATTGCATACAACCCATATATTTTAAATGTATTGTTTGCTTTAAATTACATTGAGATTTGTATGTTTGGTAATTGAACCTGAATGAATTTTAAATGAATGTGCGATATTTCAGATCATATTTTTGTTTTCCTTAAAATTTGAACTAACACTAACTTTACTCTCATCTGAATGCTAGATTATTTATTTATGTCTAAAATAAAAGCACATTTGATTTTTCTTTTTTAATCAATGTAGAATGTGTAACTGAAAAAATAAACAGATTAGGGCTCTGTTCGAGAACAAGAAATGAAAACCAATGCAATATGATGAATGTCCAAAAGATTTTTTTGCTTTTAAACTATGTGTGTGTGTGTGTGTGTGTGTGTGTGTAAGAGATTTTGGTTGGGTGACAGTTGTAGTTTACAGTTTGACAAAAGCACAATGTTGTGTTTTATTGCGATTGTACACAAATATAAGTAAACACTTTGTAGTTTGAATAATGTCCTGTATGAACAAAAGGACGGAGTATGTTTTTATGTCTACATTGTTCAATCACGCCTCACACACACACACACACACAAAAACTATTTTTCTAATCAGATCAGGCAAATATTCTGTCTTGGCACACTTCATATAACTTTCAAACTTGTGTACTTATTTCATGATTCCATTAAGTCCATGAGACCGTAGGGTGTCTCATTTTTCATTTTAGGTTTCAGAAGCTTGCTCACGCATACTTTGTGGTTGATATGTGCCCTCAATGCACACTTTTGCAGAGCCCACACTGATGCAAGCTCTACAGCACACATCTTCTCAAAGGTCAAAGCGGGGTTACGTTATTGCCCGTCACGCACAGTAACCCTAAAGGCACCGGGGGTGGCGGTGCCACCGGCTTGTTTATATATATATATATATATATATATATATATAAATAAATATAGCTGCGAGCAGCGATGAAGGGCCAAAGCCGGCGGCACCGCCACTCCGGTGCCTTTAGGTAATTAAAGGCACCGGGGTTGCGGTGCCACCGGCTTGGGCCCGTAATCGCTGCTCGCAGCTATATTTATTATTATTATTATTATTATTTTACTACCTTTTGGGCACTTTTGGGGGCCTTAACGTGCTCGAAAACTCTTGAAACTTTGCACACATCTCAGAACCCGCGGCCATCAGGGCCGGGCTGAAGCTGGTACCCGGGCGTGGCAGGGGGGCTCGACAGCGCCCCCTGGAAGGGGGTTTGAACACTTGGTCCATAAATCAAACACGCTTGCATGTAATAATATGAAACTCAGTACACATATAGATCTCATCGGTTCATATATACTTCATGCTCTTACTTTTTACCCCAGCCCAACAGGAAGTCGGCTATTAAGGGTTGTTTGGAAAACACATGCAATGGAATGTGAAATACTCCTCCTAGAGAATTCAAACACACGGCACGAAACTCGGTCAGCATGAAGTCAAGACACTGAGGATGAAAAATTGCCAGGGGATTTTTGATATCTCGAACGGTTTGGCCGTGGCGAGTAAACGAAATTATGGCGAGAAACGTGAAACAGGAAGTGTGTTATAACTACTGCATACATTAACTAATCTTGATGAAACTTCAGCAGTGTGTTCGTTGTAAGAGCCCGATCACATGGATGTGACTATTGTGAGTCAAAGTTATAGCGCCACCAACTGGAAGCAGGAAGTGTGTCACTTTCAAAATGCTTTTAAATCACCCTCTTATTTTTACCCGATTTGCTTCAAACTTCATGTGCATAATGTAGACACACGCCAGATGTAGACCTGTGAAAGGATTATTGATATCTTAGATACTGTTGCCATGGCAATGCATCAAACATTAATATTCCTTTTTTTAAGCTTTTTCATGCTTTTTTATGCTTTCGGGCACTTTTGGGGTTCTTAACGTGCTCGAAAACTCTTGAAACTTTGCACACGGGACAAAACCCGCGGCCATCAGGGCCAGGCTGAAGCTGGTACCCGGGCGTGGCAGGGGGGCTCGACAGCGCCCCCTTGAACGGGTCAGACAATTTGGTCCATATATCCAACACGCTTTACCCTATTTGCTTCAAACTTGATGTGTATAATGTAGACACAAGCCAGATGTAGACCTGTGAAAGGATTGTTGATATCTTAGATGCTGTTGCCGTGACAACGCATCAAACTTTAATATTCTTTTTGGATACTTTTGAGATTCTTAGCGCACTTTTGGGGCCCTTAACGTGCTCAAAAACTCTTGAAACTTTGCACACGGGTCAGAAACCGCGGCCATCAGGGCCGGGCTGAAGCTGGTACCCGGGCGTGGCAGGGGGGCTCGACAGCGCCCCCTGGAATGGGGTCCGAAAACTTGGTCCATAAATCAAACAGGCTTTACCCGATTTGCTTCAAACTTGATGTGTATAATGTAGACACACGCCAGATTTAGACCTGTGAAAGGATTGTTGATATCTTAGATGCTGTTGCCGTGACAACGCATCAAACTTTAATATTCTTTTTGGATACTTTTGAGACTCTCAGCGCACTTTGGGGGCCCTTAACGTGCTCAAAAACTCTTGAAACTTTGCACACGGGTCAGAACCCGTGGCCATCAGGGCCGGGCTGAAGATGGTACCCGGGCGTGGCAGGGGGGCTCGACAGTGCCCCCTGGAACGGGGTCCGAAAACTTGGTCCATAAATCAAACACGCTTGAATGTAATAATATGAAACTCGGTACACATATAGATCTCATCGATTCATATATCCTTTGTACTTTTACTTTTTACCCCAGCCCAACAGGAAGTCGGCTATTATGGTTTGTTTGGAAGCGTATGCCCCTGGAATTCGATATACTCCTCCTAGAGAATTCAACCAATCGCCACGAAACTCGGTCAGCATGAAGTCAAGACATTGAGGATGAAAAGTTGCCAGGGGATTTTTGATATCTCGAACGGTTTGGCTGTGGCGAGGAAACGAATTTATGGCGAATAAAGGAAACAGGAAGTGTGTTATAACTTCTGCATACATTAACTGATCTTGATGAAACTTCAGCAGTGTGTTCGCTGTAAGAGTCCGATCACATGGATGTGACTATTGTGAGTCAAAGTTATAGCGCCACCAACTGGCAGCAGGAAGTGTGTCACTTCCTAAAGGCTTTGAAATCACCCTCTTATTTTTACCCAATTTGCTTCAAACTTTATGTGTATAATGTAGACACACGGCAGATGTAGACCTGAGAAAGGATTATTGATATCTTAGATACTGTTGCCGTGGCAACGCATCAAACTTTATTATTCTTTGTTGATGCTTTTGAGACTCTTAACATACTTGAAATTGCATGAAACCCGACAGACACATCACATTTATTAGACAGTAGACATGTGCAGAGTTTCAGAAACGGGCATGGTGAGAGCAATTAGAGAATAATGTTTAAGTTTAAAAACAGCCAGAATGGTTGTTTAGTCAAAAAAATTTTTTTTCCAAATCATACATAGTGTTATACTGCCCTCTTGTGTTCAAAATCAGGTAAAAAGCGAAAGTAAAATAAGGACGTCTGCACAATTCATTAATAATGGTGCAGAGTAGAGTGAGCTTTTTCAATTAATTCCTATGGAAGTAGGAATGAACTAAACAACGTTCGCTCTGTTCTGCTCGTCCCTCACCGTGGGCGCGCAGAGTTATGAATGCCCGTGCAGCCGTGAGCATTTTAGTTTCATTTTAAAATTAGCGCCATTTCGGGGGACGTATTACTTTAATTTATTTAACAAAAACACAATGTTGTGTTTAATTGCGAGTGTACACAAATATAAGTAAACACTTTGACGTTTGAATGATGTCCTGTATGAAGAAAATGACGGAGTATGTTTCACTGTTCAATCGCGCTGAGCCACCCAGACCCCCACACACACACTGACACACACACACACACACACACACACACACACACACACACACACACACACAAACACACACACACACACACACACAATAATAAAACATTCAACCTAACATATACAAATTACACTGCTATGTTGAAATAGTCAGTAGTACAATTTGTATCATTCACAGTAAGCACCGCTCCACTGTGATTTTTCCAAGCACATTTTTGCACAAGTGAAGAGGATGATTTTTTCCGTCGATATTGGAACGTGAGTGAAGTACAAAGCCTGTAATAAAGAATAGTTTAGCATCCAAATACATCGCAAATGTTGCAACATTTAGATTCTAAAGAGAGATTTACGTGAGCCTAACACCACTTACTTTTACTTTTGTTTTAAATTATTTCGTTTTGGCTTTATTATAGTTATTTTTTTATTTGTGTTCTGTTCTGAATATCATTAAATTTAAAGGATTTGTTGTGGAATATTTTGAGTGTATAATCAAATAACACTAAACCGTCACTAGGTGTCGCCAGGCGACCGTCTTAATGAGCGGGTCATTGATTCATTCGTTCAAACGATTCGTTTGAACGACTGAGTCATTCATGAATGAGACAGATGTTTATGGATTGGTCATTGAATCTTTGAGTCAACCAATTTGTTCAAAATGCTGAATCATTCAGTAATGAGAAAACACGTTGCTGTGAGATGCAATGGTTCTGCTGTGATCTTTGTTTAACTATTTTCGCTGCTGAAACAGAAGAACAGTCAATATTGCATCTAAAATGTAAGTGACTTGACACGTGTGTGTGTGTGTGTGTGTGTGTGCGTGCGTGCGTGTGTGTGTGTGTGTGTGTGTGTGTGTGTGTGTGCAATCAATCCCAGGTAAGAGGCATGAATAATGAGAATTGGACTTCTAGGAGTGAGGTTAATATTCCGGAGATGGTTCCCTCGGATTGTGAAAAGGAGGCGGCGCGGGAGTGGCCAGGCATTGCGCTACTTCTGTTTCAAAGTTTAAAACAATGCTAATATCATTTTTTTGAACGATTTCATTACAAATGTTTATTTTATATATTTATAAAATATTATAAAATATAATAACTATGTTTTGTCCTATTAACAAAAGACAGGCAATGTACTATTAACAAATGTTAATAGTTTTTTAAAAGTTAAAATGATACTTTATGCATTTGTTTTGTGTCAGATGATTAACAATATAAATTAAACAAAGCTTAAAACAAACAAAATAATAAAACGAAAACAAAGCTTGAACATTTTATTTAATTGAAAAGCCTTTTTGAAATAAAATGTGTTTTTTTCCCTCTGAAATAGCAAAAGCATCGCACACTTAGCTGTACCTGCTCTAAATAAATAATAGTATTTAAATAAAAATACAAAATCGAAATAAATAAATTATATAAAACAAAATCAAATCAAAGAAAATAAATCTTATTAAAGTTATGCAGGCACACATTTAACAATAATTTTCAAGTGACAAATAAAATCAATCAAAATTCCTTACACATGGAGTTAATCCTGACGATTCCTGAGGCGCCTTTCCTCATGACACTCGCTTTTTTTTTCGAATATATATTTTCTTTGGTTTGATTTTGTTTTTGTAATAATTTATTTTATTTAGTTCGATTTTGTATTTTTATTGAATTACTCTTTTTTATTTAGAGCAGGTACAGCTAGTGTGTGATGCTTTTGCTATTTCAGAGGAAAACAATAATTTTATTTAATTAATAATTTTTGTTTCAGTCCACCATATAATTATGTTGTGTTTGATCTATGGAAAAAAGTTAGTTGTGAAATGGTTGAATATTAACAAAAGTTAATAGTTTTTTACAAGTTAGAATAATACGATATATATATATATATAAACAAGCCGGTGGCACCGCCACCCCGGTGCCTTTACGGTTACTGTGCATGACGGGCAATATCGTAACTCCGCTTTGACCTTTGAGAAGATGTGTGCTATAGAGCTTGCATTGGTGTGGGCTCTGCAAAAGTGTGTGTGTGTGTGTGAGGCGTGATTGAACAATGTAGACATATATATATATATATATAAAGGCACCGGGGTGGCGGTGCCACCGGCTTGTTTATATATATATATATATATATATATATATATATATATATATATATATATATATATATATATATATATATATATGAATATAGCTGAGAGCAGCGATGAAGGGCCAAAGCCGGCGGCACCGCCACTCCGGTGCCTTTAGGTAACTAAAGGCACCGGGGTTGCGGTGCCACCGGCTTGGGCCCGTAATCGCTGCTCGCAGCTATATTCATATATATATATATTTATTATTATTATTATTATTATTATTATTATTATTATTATTTTACTACCTTTTGGGCACTTTTGGGGGCCTTAACGTGCTCGAAAACTCTTGAAACTTTGCACACATCTCAGAACCCGCGGCCATCAGGGCCGGGCTGAAGCTGGTACCCGGGCGTGGCAGGGGGGCTCGACAGCGCCCCCTGGAACGGGGTTTGAACACTTGGTCCATAAATCAAACACGCTTGCATGTAATAATATGAAACTCAGTACACATATAGATCTCATCGGTTCATATATACTTCATGCTCTTACTTTTTACCCCAGCCCAACAGGAAGTCGGCTATTAAGGGTTGTTTGGAAAACACATGCAATGGAATGTGAAATACTCCTCCTAGAGAATTCAAACACACGGCACGAAACTCGGTCAGCATGAAGTCAAGACACTGAGGATGAAAAATTGCCAGGGGATTTTTGATATCTCGAACGGTTTGGCCGTGGCGAGTAAACGAAATTATGGCGAGAAACGTGAAACAGGAAGTGTGTTATAACTACTGGATACATTAACTAATCTTGATGAAACTTCAGCAGTGTGTTCGTTGTAAGAGCCCGATCACATGGATGTGACTATTGTGAGTCAAAGTTATAGCGCCACCAACTGGAAGCAGGAAGTGTGTCACTTTCAAAATGCTTTTAAATCACCCTCTTATTTTTACCCGATTTGCTTCAAACTTCATGTGCATAATGTAGACACACGCCAGATGTAGACCTGTGAAAGGATTATTGATATCTTAGATACTGTTGCCATGGCAATGCATCAAACATTAATATTCCTTTTTTTAAGCTTTTTCATGCTTTTTTATGCTTTCGGGCACTTTTGGGGTTCTTAACGTGCTCGAAAACTCTTGAAACTTTGCACACGGGACAAAACCCGCGGCCATCAGGGCCAGGCTGAAGCTGGTACCCGGGCGTGGCAGGGGGGCTCGACAGCGCCCCCTTGAACGGGTCAGACAATTTGGTCCATATATCCAACACGCTTTACCCTATTTGCTTCAAACTTGATGTGTATAATGTAGACACAAGCCAGATGTAGACCTGTGAAAGGATTGTTGATATCTTAGATGCTGTTGCCGTGACAACGCATCAAACTTTAATATTCTTTTTGGATACTTTTGAGATTCTTAGCGCACTTTTGGGGCCCTTAACGTGCTCAAAAACTCTTGAAACTTTGCACACGGGTCAGAAACCGCGGCCATCAGGGCCGGGCTGAAGCTGGTACCCGGGCGTGGCAGGGGGGCTCGACAGCGCCCCCTGGAATGGGGTCCGAAAACTTGGTCCATAAATCAAACAGGCTTTACCCGATTTGCTTCAAACTTGATGTGTATAATGTAGACACACGCCAGATTTAGACCTGTGAAAGGATTGTTGATATCTTAGATGCTGTTGCCGTGACAACGCATCAAACTTTAATATTCTTTTTGGATACTTTTGAGACTCTCAGCGCACTTTGGGGGCCCTTAACGTGCTCAAAAACTCTTGAAACTTTGCACACGGGTCAGAACCCGCGGCCATCAGGGCCGGGCTGAAGCTGGTACCCGGGCGTGGCAGGGGGGCTCGACAGCGCCCCCTGGAACGGGGTCCGAAAACTTGGTCCATAAATCAAACACGCTTGCATGTAATAATATGAAACTCGGTACACATATAGATCTCATCGATTCATATATCCTTTGTACTTTTACTTTTTACCCCAGCCCAACAGGAAGTCGGCTATTATGGTTTGTTTGGAAGCGTATGCCCCTGGAATTCGATATACTCCTCCTAGAGAATTCAACCAATCGCCACGAAACTCGGTCAGCATGAAGTCAAGACATTGAGGATGAAAAGTTGCCAGGGGATTTTTGATATCTCGAACGGTTTGGCTGTGGCGAGGAAACGAATTTATGGCGAATAAAGGAAACAGGAAGTGTGTTATAACTTCTGCATACATTAACTGATCTTGATGAAACTTCAGCAGTGTGTTCGCTGTAAGAGTCCGATCACATGGATGTGACTATTGTGAGTCAAAGTTATAGCGCCACCAACTGGCAGCAGGAAGTGTGTCACTTCCTAAAGGCTTTGAAATCACCCTCTTATTTTTACCCAATTTGCTTCAAACTTTATGTGTATAATGTAAATACACGGCAGATGTAGACCTGTGAAAGGATTATTGAAATCTTAGATACTGTTGCCATGGCAACGCATCAAACTTTAATATTCTTTTTGGATGCTTTTGAGACTCTTAGCATGCCTGAAATTGCTTAAAATTGCATGAAACTTGACAGACAGATCACATTTATTAGCCAGTAGACATGTGCAAAGTTTCAGAAACGGGCGTGGTGCAGGGGCTCAGTAGCGCCACCTTTTGTGACAAAAGTGTGTGTGGGGGGGGGGGGGGGGTTAGTTTCATCTACAGTTACAAAACTTTTTCAACTTGATGAAAATACATTAAAGATGCTAAATTGTGAACGGATATTGAATATCTCAAACGGTTTTGCTATGGCGAGGGATTATGTCAAAAAAAGAATCAGGAAATGTCTCATTTCTTTCTAAAATGTAATTATACACCATTTATTTTTCTATAAAATTATACTAATATTAGAAGTAAACCCATTGTATTCCTTTTTTTCAATTTAAGATTTATGTTTAAGTTTAAAAACAGCCAGAATGGTTGTTTAGCCAAAAAAAATAAATAAAAATCATTCATAGTGCTTTACTGCCCTCTTGTGTTCAAAATCAGGTAGGCCAATTGATGCTACTATGGGAATATTTTCCCACCGTGACTCCGCTGGGGGCTTTAAAATCGCTAACTTGAAAGCGAAAGTAACGGACGTCTCCACAAGACGTGCAGCTGTGAGCATTTTTGTTTCATTTTAAAAGAAGCCCCATTTCGGGGGCGGATTTCTTGAATGTATTTTACAAAATCACAATGTTGTGTTTGATTGCGAGTATCCAAAAATAAGTAAACACTTTGCAGTTTGAATGATCTTCTTGAATAAAATGACGGAGTAGCCAATGTTTCCACTGTTCGATCGCGGACGTCCACACGGACATTGATAATGGTGGCGCGTGCAGAGCGCGTGCTTGAATTGTGAGTTCAATAGTCTATTATTTTTCACGGAAAACACAACAACAAAAGAGTATAATGATAGATTCGCTTAAATAGGCGCTTTTACATAAAATAGCCTATTCCGTCATCATCTTTTCAGTCAGCTCTTCACTCTCGTGATTAATGAAATTTGACTCCTGTTGCTGATATTTGCTGCAACTTTCGTTCAGCTCACAATTTAGTAAGCAAACACGCTTCAAATGTGTTTATTTTATTTTTGTGTATATATATGTGTGTATATATATATATATTATATATATATATATATATATATATATATAGCTTATGTTTCAAATATGAGTTAATTAACAATCGTTGGAAAGAATGATACTTTTAAACATATCACTAAACCGTCATTAGGTGTCGCCAGGCGACCGTCTTAATGAGCGAGTCATTGATTCATTCGTTCAAACGATTCGTTCGAACGGCTGAGTCATTCATGAATGAGACAGATTATGGATTGGTCGTTGAATCTTTGAGTCAACCGATTTGTTCAAAATGCTGAATCATTCAGTAATGAGAACGCGTTGCTGTGAGATGCTCGATGGTTCTGCTGTGATCTTTGTCGAACTATTTTCGCTGCTGAAACAGAAAAAAAGTCAATATTGCATCTAAAATGTAAGTGATTTGACGTGTGTGTGTGTGTGTGTGTGTGTGATTGTGTCTGTTACAGTGATTGTTTAACCCTTGTTAAAGTTTAGGCTTTGTATTTTTGGATATATATCTTTTTATATATAAAAAAATTGCATACAACCCATATATTTTAAATGTATTGTTTGCTTTAAATTACATTGAGATTTGTATGTTTGGTAATTGAACCTGAATGAATTTTAAATGAATGTGCGATATTTCAGATCATATTTTTGTTTTCCTTAAAATTTGAACTAACACTAACTTTACTCTCATCTGAATGATAGATTATTTATTTATGTCTAAAATAAAAGCACATTTGATTTTTCTTTTTTAATCAATGTAGAATGTGTAACTGAAAAAATAAACAGATTAGGGCTCTGTTCGAGAACAAGAAATGAAAACCAATGCAATATGATGAATGTCCAAAAGATTTTTTTGCTTTTAAACTATGTGTGTCTGTGTGTGTGTGTGTGTGTGTGTGTGTGTGTGTGTGTAAGAGATTTTGGTTGGGTGACAGTTGTAGTTTACAGTTTGACAAAAGCACAATGTTGTGTTTTATTGCGATTGTACACAAATATAAGTAAACACTTTGTAGTTTGAATAATGTCCTGTATGAACAAAAGGACGGAGTATGTTTTTATGTCTACATTGTTCAATCACGCCTCACACACACACACACACACACAAAAACTATTTTTCTAATCAGATCAGGCAAATATTCTGTCTTGGCACACTTCATATAACTTTCAAACTTGTGTACTTATTTCATGTTTCCATTAAGTCCATGAGACCGTAGGGTGTCTCATTTTTCATTTTAGGTTTCAGAAGGTTGCTCACGCATACTTTGTGGTTGATATGTGCCCTCAATGCACACTTTTGCAGAGCCCACACTGATGCAAGCTCTACAGCACACATCTTCTCAAAGGTCAAAGCGGGGTTACGTTATTGCCCGTCACGCACAGTAACCCTAAAGGCACCGGGGTGGCGGTGCCACCGGCTTGTTTATATATATATATATATATATATATATATATATATATATATATATATATATATATATATATATATATAAACAAGCCGGTGGCACCGCCACCCCGGTGTGCAAAAGTGTGCATATAAATATAGCTGCGAGCAGCGATGAAGGGCCAAAGCCGGCGGCACCGCCACTCCGGTGCCTTTAGGTAATTAAAGGCACCGGGGTTGCGGTGCCACCGGCTTGGGCCCGTAATCGCTGCTCGCAGCTATATTTTATTATTATTATTATTATTATTTTACTACCTTTTGGGCACTTTTGGGGGCCTTAACGTGCTCGAAAACTCTTGAAACTTTGCACACATCTCAGAACCCGCGGCCATCAGGGCCGGGCTGAAGCTGGTACCCGGGCGTGGCAGGGGGGCTCGACAGCGCCCCCTGGAACGGGGTTTGAACACTTGGTCCATAAATCAAACACGCTTGCATGTAATAATATGAAACTCAGTACACATATAGATCTCATCGGTTCATATATACTTCATGCTCTTACTTTTTACCCCAGCCCAACAGGAAGTCGGCTATTAAGGGTTGTTTGGAAAACACATGCAATGGAATGTGAAATACTCCTCCTAGAGAATTCAAACACACGGCACGAAACTCGGTCAGCATGAAGTCAAGACACTGAGGATGAAAAATTGCCAGGGGATTTTTGATATCTCGAACGGTTTGGCCGTGGCGAGTAAACGAAATTATGGCGAGAAACGTGAAACAGGAAGTGTGTTATAACTACTGCATACATTAACTAATCTTGATGAAACTTCAGCAGTGTGTTCGTTGTAAGAGCCCGATCACATGGATGTGACTATTGTGAGTCAAAGTTATAGCGCCACCAACTGGAAGCAGGAAGTGTGTCACTTTCAAAATGCTTTTAAATCACCCTCTTATTTTTACCCGATTTGCTTCAAACTTCATGTGCATAATGTAGACACACGCCAGATGTAGACCTGTGAAAGGATTATTGATATCTTAGATACTGTTGCCATGGCAATGCATCAAACATTAATATTCCTTTTTTTAAGCTTTTTCATGCTTTTTTATGCTTTCGGGCACTTTTGGGGTTCTTAACGTGCTCGAAAACTCTTGAAACTTTGCACACGGGACAAAACCCGCGGCCATCAGGGCCAGGCTGAAGCTGGTACCCGGGCGTGGCAGGGGGGCTCGACAGCGCCCCCTTGAACGGGTCAGACAATTTGGTCCATATATCCAACACGCTTTACCCTATTTGCTTCAAACTTGATGTGTATAATGTAGACACAAGCCAGATGTAGACCTGTGAAAGGATTGTTGATATCTTAGATGCTGTTGCCGTGACAACGCATCAAACTTTAATATTCTTTTTGGATACTTTTGAGATTCTTAGCGCACTTTTGGGGCCCTTAACGTGCTCAAAAACTCTTGAAACTTTGCACACGGGTCAGAAACCGCGGCCATCAGGGCCGGGCTGAAGCTGGTACCCGGGCGTGGCAGGGGGGCTCGACAGCGCCCCCTGGAATGGGGTCCGAAAACTTGGTCCATAAATCAAACAGGCTTTACCCGATTTGCTTCAAACTTGATGTGTATAATGTAGACACACGCCAGATTTAGACCTGTGAAAGGATTGTTGATATCTTAGATGCTGTTGCCGTGACAACGCATCAAACTTTAATATTCTTTTTGGATACTTTTGAGACTCTCAGCGCACTTTGGGGGCCCTTAACGTGCTCAAAAACTCTTGAAACTTTGCACACGGGTCAGAACCCGTGGCCATCAGGGCCGGGCTGAAGCTGGTACCCGGGCGTGGCAGGGGGGCTCGACAGTGCCCCCTGGAACGGGGTCCGAAAACTTGGTCCATAAATCAAACACGCTTGAATGTAATAATATGAAACTCGGTACACATATAGATCTCATCGATTCATATATCCTTTGTACTTTTACTTTTTACCCCAGCCCAACAGGAAGTCGGCTATTATGGTTTGTTTGGAAGCGTATGCCCCTGGAATTCGATATACTCCTCCTAGAGAATTCAACCAATCGCCACGAAACTCGGTCAGCATGAAGTCAAGACATTGAGGATGAAAAGTTGCCAGGGGATTTTTGATATCTCGAACGGGTTGGCTGTGGCGAGGAAACGAATTTATGGCGAATAAAGGAAACAGGAAGTGTGTTATAACTTCTGCATACATTAACTGATCTTGATGAAACTTCAGCAGTGTGTTCGCTGTAAGAGTCCGATCACATGGATGTGACTATTGTGAGTCAAAGTTATAGCGCCACCAACTGGCAGCAGGAAGTGTGTCACTTCCTAAAGGCTTTGAAATCACCCTCTTATTTTTACCCAATTTGCTTCAAACTTAATGTGTATAATGTAGACACACGGCAGATGTAGACCTGAGAAAGGATTATTGATATCTTAGATACTGTTGCCGTGGCAACGCATCAAACTTTATTATTCTTTGTTGATGCTTTTGAGACTCTTAACATACTTGAAATTGCATGAAACCCGACAGACACATCACATTTATTAGACAGTAGACATGTGCAGAGTTTCAGAAACGGGCATGGTGAGAGCAATTAGAGAATAATGTTTAAGTTTAAAAACAGCCAGAATGGTTGTTTAGTCAAAAAATTTTTTTTTCCAAATCATACATAGTGTTATACTGCCCTCTTGTGTTCAAAATCAGGTAAAAAGCGAAAGTAAAATAAGGACGTCTGCACAATTCATTAATAATGGTGCAGAGTAGAGTGAGCTTTTTCAATTAATTCCTATGGAAGTAGGAATGAACTAAACAACGTTCGCTCTGTTCTGCTCGTCCCTCACCGTGGGCGCGCAGAGTTATGAATGCCCGTGCAGCCTTGAGCATTTTAGTTTCATTTTAAAATTAGCGCCATTTCGGGGGACGTATTACTTTAATTTATTTAACAAAAACACAATGTTGTGTTTAATTGCGAGTGTACACAAATATAAGTAAACACTTTGACGTTTGAATGATGTCCTGTATGAAGAAAATGACGGAGTATGTTTCACTGTTCAATCGCGCTGAGCCACACTGACACACACACACACACTGACACACACACACACACACACACACACACACACACACACACACACACACACACACACACACACACACACACACAATAATAAAACATTCAACCTAACATATACAAATTACACTGCTATGTTGAAATAGTCAGTAGTACAATTTGTATCATTCACAGTAAGCACCGCTCCACTGTGATTTTTCCAAGCACATTTTTGCACAAGTGAAGAGGATGATTTTTTCCGTCGATATTGGAACGTGAGTGAAGTACAAAGCCTGTAATAAAGAATAGTTTAGCATCCAAATACATCGCAAATGTTGCAACATTTAGATTCTAAAGAGAGATTTACGTGAGCCTAACACCACTTACTTTTACTTTTGTTTTAAATTATTTCGTTTTGGCTTTATTATAGTTATTTTTTTATTTGTGTTCTGTTCTGAATATCATTAAATTTAAAGGATTTGTTGTGGAATATTTTGAGTGTATAATCAAATAACACTAAACCGTCACTAGGTGTCGCCAGGCGACCGTCTTAATGAGCGGGTCATTGATTCATTCGTTCAAACGATTCGTTTGAACGACTGAGTCATTCATGAATGAGACAGATGTTTATGGATTGGTCATTGAATCTTTGAGTCAACCAATTTGTTCAAAATGCTGAATCATTCAGTAATGAGAAAACACGTTGCTGTGAGATGCAATGGTTCTGCTGTGATCTTTGTTTAACTATTTTCGCTGCTGAAACAGAAGAACAGTCAATATTGCATCTAAAATGTAAGTGACTTGACACGTGTGTGTGTGTGTGTGTGTGTGTGTGTGTGCGTGTGAGTGCGTGCGTGCGTGTGTGTGTGTGTGTGTGCAATCAATCCCAGGTAAGAGGCATGAATAATGAGAATTGGACTTCTAGGAGTGAGGTTAATATTCCGGAGATGGTTCCCTCGGATTGTGAAAAGGAGGCGGCGCGGGAGTGGCCAGGCATTGCGCTACTTCTGTTTCAAAGTTTAAAACAATGCTAATATCATTTTTTTGAACGATTTCATTACAAATGTTTATTTTATATATTTATAAAATATTATAAAATATAATAACTATGTTTTGTCCTATTAACAAAAGACAGGCAATGTACTATTAACAAATGTTAATAGTTTTTTAAAAGTTAAAATGATACTTTATGCATTTGTTTTGTGTCAGATGATTAACAATATAAATTAAACAAAGCTTAAAACAAACAAAATAATAAAACGAAAACAAAGCTTGAACATTTTATTTAATTGAAAAGCCTTTTTGAAATAAAATGTGTTTTTTTCCCTCTGAAATAGCAAAAGCATCGCACACTTAGCTGTACCTGCTCTAAATAAATAATAGTATTTAAATAAAAATACAAAATCGAAATAAATAAATTATATAAAACAAAATCAAATCAAAGAAAATAAATCTTATTAAAGTTATGCAGGCACACATTTAACAATAATTTTCAAGTGACAAATAAAATCAATCAAAATTCCTTACACATGGAGTTAATCCTGAAGATTCCTGAGGCGCCTTTCCTCATGACACTCGCTTTTTTTTTCGAAGATATATTTTCTTTGGTTTGATTTTGTTTTTGTAATAATTTATTTTATTTAGTTCGATTTTGTATTTTTATTGAATTACTCTTTTTTATTTAGAGCAGGTACAGCTAGTGTGTGATGCTTTTGCTATTTCAGAGGAAAACAATAATTTTATTTAATTAATAATTTTTGTTTCAGTCCACCATATAATTATGTTGTGTTTGATCTATGGAAAAAAGTTAGTTGTGAAATGGTTGAATATTAACAAAAGTTAATAGTTTTTTACAAGTTAGAATAATACGATATATATATATATATAAACAAGCCGGTGGCACCGCCACCCCGGTGCCTTTACGGTTACTGTGCATGACGGGCAATATCGTAACTCCGCTTTGACCTTTGAGAAGATGTGTGCTATAGAGCTTGCATTGGTGTGGGCTCTGCAAAAGTGTGTGTGTGTGTGTGAGGCGTGATTGAACAATGTAGACATATATATATATATATATATAAAGGCACCGGGGTGGCGGTGCCACCGGCTTGTTTATATATATATATATATATATATATATATATATATATATATATGAATATAGCTGCGAGCAGCGATGAAGGGCCAAAGCCGGCGGCACCGCCACTCCGGTGCCTTTAGGTAACTAAAGGCACCGGGGTTGCGGTGCCACCGGCTTGGGCCCGTAATCGCTGCTCGCAGCTATATTTATTATTATTATTTTACTACCTTTTGGGCACTTTTGGGGGCCTTAACGTGCTCGAAAACTCTTGAAACTTTGCACACATCTCAGAACCCGCGGCCATCAGGGCCGGGCTGAAGCTGGTACCCGGGCGTGGCAGGGGGGCTCGACAGCGCCCCCTGGAACGGGGTTTGAACACTTGGTCCATAAATCAAACACGCTTGCATGTAATAATATGAAACTCAGTACACATATAGATCTCATCGGTTCATATATACTTCATGCTCTTACTTTTTACCCCAGCCCAACAGGAAGTCGGCTATTAAGGGTTGTTTGGAAAACACATGCAATGGAATGTGAAATACTCCTCCTAGAGAATTC
The DNA here is from genome assembly GCA_030578255.1 of Tiaroga cobitis. NCBI lineage: Eukaryota > Metazoa > Chordata > Actinopteri > Cypriniformes > Leuciscidae > Tiaroga > Tiaroga cobitis. Next base: position 26,021,651 of record CM060612.1, read on the forward strand.
AAACACACGGCACGAAACTCGGTCAGCATGAAGTCAAGACACTGAGGATGAAAAATTGCCAGGGGATTTTTGATATCTCGAACGGTTTGGCCGTGGCGAGTAAACGAAATTATGGCGAGAAACGTGAAACAGGAAGTGTGTTATAACTACTGCATACATTAACTAATCTCGATGAAACTTCAGCAGTGTGTTCGTTGTAAGAGCCCGATCACATGGATGTGACTATTGTGAGTCAAAGTTATAGCGCCACCAACTGGAAGCAGGAAGTGTGTCACTTTCAAAATGCTTTTAAATCACCCTCTTATTTTTACCCGATTTGCTTCAAACTTCATGTGCATAATGTAGACACACGCCAGATGTAGACCTGTGAAAGGATTATTGATATCTTAGATACTGTTGCCATGGCAATGCATCAAACATTAATATTCCTTTTTTTAAGCTTTTTCATGCTTTTTTATGCTTTCGGGCACTTTTGGGGTTCTTAACGTGCTCAAAAACTCTTGAAACTTTGCACACGGGACAAAACCCGCGGCCATCAGGGCCAGGCTGAAGCTGGTACCCGGGCGTGGCAGGGGGGCTCGACAGCGCCCCCTTGAACGGGTCAGACAATTTGGTCCATATATCCAACACGCTTTACCCTATTTGCTTCAAACTTGATGTGTATAATGTAGACACAAGCCAGATGTAGACCTGTGAAAGGATTGTTGATATCTTAGATGCTGTTGCCGTGACAACGCATCAAACTTTAATATTCTTTTTGGATACTTTTGAGATTCTTAGCGCACTTTTGGGGCCCTTAACATGCTCAAAAACTCTTGAAACTTTGCACACGGGTCAGAAACCGCGGCCATCAGGGCCGGGCTGAAGCTGGTACCCGGGCGTGGCAGGGGGGCTCGACAGCGCCCCCTGGAATGGGGTCCGAAAACTTGGTCCATAAATCAAACAGGCTTTACCCGATTTGCTTCAAACTTGATGTGTATAATGTAGACACACGCCAGATTTAGACCTGTGAAAGGATTGTTGATATCTTAGATGCTGTTGCCGTGACAACGCATCAAACTTTAATATTCTTTTTGGATACTTTTGAGACTCTCAGCGCACTTTGGGGGCCCTTAACGTGCTCAAAAACTCTTGAAACTTTGCACACGGGTCAGAACCCGTGGCCATCAGGGCCGGGCTGAAGCTGGTACCCGGGCGTGGCAGGGGGGCTCGACAGTGCCCCCTGGAACGGGGTCCGAAAACTTGGTCCATAAATCAAACACGCTTGAATGTAATAATATGAAACTCGGTACACATATAGATCTCATCGATTCATATATCCTTTGTACTTTTACTTTTTACCCCAGCCCAACAGGAAGTCGGCTATTATGGTTTGTTTGGAAGCGTATGCCCCTGGAATTCGATATACTCCTCCTAGAGAATTCAACCAATCGCCACGAAACTCGGTCAGCATGAAGTCAAGACATTGAGCATGAAAAATTGCCAGGGGATTTTTGATATCTCGAACGGTTTGGCCGTGGCGAGGAAACGAATTTATGGCGAGAAACGTGAAACAGGAAGTGTGTTATAACTTCAGCATACAGTAACTGATCTTGATGAAACTTTAGCAGTGTGTTCGCTGTAAGAGGCCGATCACATGGATGTGACTATTGTGAGTCAAAGTTATAGCGCCACCAACTGGCAGCAGGAAGTGTGTAACTTTCAAAATGCTTTTAAATCACCCTCTTATTTTTACCCGATTTGCTTCAAACTTTATGTGTATAATGTAGACACACGCCAGATGTAGACCTGTGAAAGGATTATTGATATCTTAGATACTGTTGCCGTGACAACGCATCAAACTTTAATATTCTTTTTGGATGCTTTTGAGACTCTTAGCATGCCTGAAATTGCTTAAAATTGCATGAAACTTGACAGACAGATCACATTTATTAGCCAGTAGACATGTGCAAAGTTTCAGAAACGGGCGTGGTGCAGGGGCTCAGTAGCGCCACCTTTTGTGACAAAAGTGTGTGTGTGGGGGGGGTTAGTTTCATCTACAGTTACAAAACTTTTTCAACTTGATGAAAATACTTTAAAGATGCTAAATTGTGAACGGATATTGAATATCTCAAACGGTTTTGCTATGGCGAGGGATTATGTCAAAAAAAGAATCAGGAAATGTCTCATATCTTTCTAAAATGTAATTATACACCATTTATTTTTCTATAAAATTATACTAATATTAGAACTAAACCCATTGTCTTCCTTTTTTTCAATTTAAGATTTATGTTTAAGTTTAAAAACAGCCAGAATGGTTGTTTAGCCAAAAAAATAAAAAAAATTAAAATCATTCATAGTGCTTTACTGCCCTCTTGTGTTCAAAATCAGGTAGGCCAATTGATGCTACTATGGGAATATTTTCCCACCGTGACTCCGCTGGGGGCTTTAAAATCGCTAACTTGAAAGCGAAAGTAACGGACGTCTCCACAAGACGTGCAGCTGTGAGCATTTTCGTTTCATTTTAAAAGAAGCCCCATTTCGGGGGCGGATTTCTTGAATGTATTTTACAAAATCACAATGTTGTGTTTGATTGCGAGTATCCAAAAATTAGTAAACACTTTGCAGTTTGAATGATCTTCTTGAATAAAATGACGGAGTAGCCAATGTTTCCACTGTTCGATCGCGGACGTCCACACGGACATTGATAATGGTGGCGCGTGCAGAGCGCGTGCTTGAATTGTGAGTTCAATAGTCTATTATTTTTCACGGAAAACACAACAACAAAAGAGTATAATGATAGATTCGCTTAAATAGGCGCTTTTACATAAAATAGCCTATTCCGTCATAATCTTTTCAGTCAGCTCTTCACTCTCGTGATTAATGAAATTTGACTCCTGTTGCTGATATTTGCTGCAACTTTCGTTCAGCTCACAATTTAGTAAGCAAACACGCTTCAAATGTGTTTATTTTATTTTTGTGTATATATATGTGTGTATATATATATATATATATATATATATATTATATATATATATATATATATAGCTTATGTTTCAAATATGAGTTAATTAACAATCGTTGGAAAGAATGATACTTTTAAACATATCACTAAACCGTCATTAGGTGTCGCCAGGCGACCGTCTTAATGAGCGAGTCATTGATTCATTCGTTCAAACGATTCGTTCGAACGGCTGAGTCATTCATGAATGAGACAGATTATGGATTGGTCGTTGAATCTTTGAGTCAACCGATTTGTTCAAAATGCTGAATCATTCAGTAATGAGAACGCGTTGCTGTGAGATGCTCGATGGTTCTGCTGTGATCTTTGTCGAACTATTTTCGCTGCTGAAACAGAAAAAAAGTCAATATTGCATCTAAAATGTAAGTGATTTGACGTGTGTGTGTGTGTGTGTGTGTGTGATTGTGTCTGTTACAGTGATTGTTTAACCCTTGTTAAAGTTTAGGCTTTGTATTTTTGGATATATATCTTTTTATATATAAAAAAATTGCATACAACCCATATATTTTAAATGTATTGTTTGCTTTAAATTACATTGAGATTTGTATGTTTGGTAATTGAACCTGAATGAATTTTAAATGAATGTGCGATATTTCAGATCATATTTTTGTTTTCCTTAAAATTTGAACTAACACTAACTTTACTCTCATCTGAATGATAGATTATTTATTTATGTCTAAAATAAAAGCACATTTGATTTTTCTTTTTTAATCAATGTAGAATGTGTAACTGAAAAAATAAACAGATTAGGGCTCTGTTCGAGAACAAGAAATGAAAACCAATGCAATATGATGAATGTCCAAAAGATTTTTTTGCTTTTAAACTATGTGTGTCTGTGTGTGTGTGTGTGTGTGTGTGTGTGTGTAAGAGATTTTGGTTGGGTGACAGTTGTAGTTTACAGTTTGACAAAAGCACAATGTTGTGTTTTATTGCGATTGTACACAAATATAAGTAAACACTTTGTAGTTTGAATAATGTCCTGTATGAACAAAAGGACGGAGTATGTTTTTATGTCTACATTGTTCAATCACGCCTCACACACACACACACACACACAAAAACTATTTTTCTAATCAGATCAGGCAAATATTCTGTCTTGGCACACTTCATATAACTTTCAAACTTGTGTACTTATTTCATGTTTCCATTAAGTCCATGAGACCGTAGGGTGTCTCATTTTTCATTTTAGGTTTCAGAAGGTTGCTCACGCATACTTTGTGGTTGATATGTGCCCTCAATGCACACTTTTGCAGAGCCCACACTGATGCAAGCTCTACAGCACACATCTTCTCAAAGGTCAAAGCGGGGTTACGTTATTGCCCGTCACGCACAGTAACCCTAAAGGCACCGGGGTGGCGGTGCCACCGGCTTGTTTATATATATAAACAAGCCGGTGGCACCGCCACCCCGGTGTGCAAAAGTGTGCATATAAATATAGCTGCGAGCAGCGATGAAGGGCCAAAGCCGGCGGCACCGCCACTCCGGTGCCTTTAGGTAATTAAAGGCACCGGGGTTGCGGTGCCACCGGCTTGGGCCCGTAATCGCTGCTCGCAGCTATATTTATTATTATTATTATTATTATTATTATTATTATTATTATTTTACTACCTTTTGGGCACTTTTGGGGGCCTTAACGTGCTCGAAAACTCTTGAAACTTTGCACACATCTCAGAACCCGCGGCCATCAGGGCCGGGCTGAAGCTGGTACCCGGGCGTGGCAGGGGGGCTCGACAGCGCCCCCTGGAACGGGGTTTGAACACTTGGTCCATAAATCAAACACGCTTGCATGTAATAATATGAAACTCAGTACACATATAGATCTCATCGGTTCATATATACTTCATGCTCTTACTTTTTACCCCAGCCCAACAGGAAGTCGGCTATTAAGGGTTGTTTGGAAAACACATGCAATGGAATGTGAAATACTCCTCCTAGAGAATTCAAACACACGGCACGAAACTCGGTCAGCATGAAGTCAAGACACTGAGGATGAAAAATTGCCAGGGGATTTTTGATATCTCGAACGGTTTGGCCGTGGCGAGTAAACGAAATTATGGCGAGAAACGTGAAACAGGAAGTGTGTTATAACTACTGCATACATTAACTAATCTCGATGAAACTTCAGCAGTGTGTTCGTTGTAAGAGCCCGATCACATGGATGTGACTATTGTGAGTCAAAGTTATAGCGCCACCAACTGGAAGCAGGAAGTGTGTCACTTTCAAAATGCTTTTAAATCACCCTCTTATTTTTACCCGATTTGCTTCAAACTTCATGTGCATAATGTAGACACACGCCAGATGTAGACCTGTGAAAGGATTATTGATATCTTAGATACTGTTGCCATGGCAATGCATCAAACATTAATATTCCTTTTTTTAAGCTTTTTCATGCTTTTTTATGCTTTCGGGCACTTTTGGGGTTCTTAACGTGCTCGAAAACTCTTGAAACTTTGCACACGGGACAAAACCCGCGGCCATCAGGGCCAGGCTGAAGCTGGTACCCGGGCGTGGCAGGGGGGCTCGACAGCGCCCCCTTGAACGGGTCAGACAATTTGGTCCATATATCCAACACGCTTTACCCTATTTGCTTCAAACTTGATGTGTATAATGTAGACACAAGCCAGATGTAGACCTGTGAAAGGATTGTTGATATCTTAGATGCTGTTGCCGTGACAACGCATCAAACTTTAATATTCTTTTTGGATACTTTTGAGATTCTTAGCGCACTTTTGGGGCCCTTAACGTGCTCAAAAACTCTTGAAACTTTGCACACGGGTCAGAAACCGCGGCCATCAGGGCCGGGCTGAAGCTGGTACCCGGGCGTGGCAGGGGGGCTCGACAGCGCCCCCTGGAATGGGGTCCGAAAACTTGGTCCATAAATCAAACAGGCTTTACCCGATTTGCTTCAAACTTGATGTGTATAATGTAGACACACGCCAGATTTAGACTTGTGAAAGGATTGTTGATATCTTAGATGCTGTTGCCGTGACAACGCATCAAACTTTAATATTCTTTTTGGATACTTTTGAGACTCTCAGCGCACTTTGGGGGCCCTTAACGTGCTCAAAAACTCTTGAAACTTTGCACACGGGTCAGAAACCGCGGCCATCAGGGCCGGGCTGAAGCTGGTACCCGGGCGTGGCAGGGGGGCTCGACAGTGCCCCCTGGAACGGGGTCCGAAAACTTGGTCCATAAATCAAACACGCTTGAATGTAATAATATGAAACTCGGTACACATATAGATCTCATCGATTCATATATCCTTTGTACTTTTACTTTTTACCCCAGCCCAACAGGAAGTCGGCTATTATGGTTTGTTTGAAAGCGTATGCCCCTGGAATTCGATATACTCCTCCTAGAGAATTCAACCAATCGCAACGAAACTCGGTCAGCATGATGTCAAGACATTGAGGATGAAAAATTGCCAGGGGATTTCTGATATCTCGAACGGTTTGGCCGTGACGAGGAAACGAATTTATGGCGAATAATGGAAACAGGAAGTGTGTTATAACTTCTGCATACATTAACTGATCTTGATGAAACTTCAACAGTGTGTTCGCTGTAAGAGGCCGATCACATGGATGTGACTATTGTGAGTCAAAGTTATAGCGCCACCAACTGGCAGCAGGAAGTGTGTCACTTTCAAAATACTTTGAAATCACCCTCTTATTTTTACCCGATTTGCTTCAAACTTGATGTGTATAATGTAAATACACGGCAGATGTAGACCTGTGAAAGGATTATTGATATCTTAGATACTGTTGCCATGGCAACGCATCAAACTTTAATATTCTTTTTGGATGCTTTTGAGACTCTTAGCATGCCTGAAATTGCTTAAAATTGCATGAAACTTGACAGACAGATCACATTTATTAGCCAGTAGACATGTGCAAAGTTTCAGAAACGGGCGTAGTGCAGGGGCTCAGTAGCGCCACCTTTTGTGACAAAAGTGTGTGTGTGTGTGTGTGGGGGGGGGGGTTAGTTTCATCTACAGTTACAAAACTTTTTCAACTTGATGAAAATACATTAAAGATGCTAAATTGTGAACGGATATTGAATATCTCAAACGTTTTTTCTATGGCGAGGGATTATGTCAAAAAAAGAATCAGGAAATGTCTCATATCTTTCTAAAATGTAATTATACACCATTTATTTTTCTATAAAATTATACTAATATTAGAACTAAACCCATTGTATTCCTTTTTTTCAATTTAAGATTTATGTTTAAGTTTAAAAACAGCCAGAATGGTTGTTTAGCCAAAAAAATAAAAAAATACAAATCATTCATAGTGCTTTACTGCCCTCTTGTGTTCAAAATCAGGTAGGCCAATTGATGCTACTATGGGAATATTTTCCCACCGTGACTCCGCTGGGGGCTTTAAAATCGCTAACTTGAAAGCGAAAGTAACGGACGTCTCCACAAGACGTGCAGCTGTAAGCATTTTCGTTTCATTTTAAAAGAAGCCCCATTTCGGGGGCGGATTTCTTGAATGTATTTTACAAAATCACAATGTTGTGTTTGATTGCGAGTATCCAAAAATAAGTAAACACTTTGCAGTTTGAATGATCTTCTTGAATAAAATGACGGAGTAGCCAATGTTTCCACTGTTCGATCGCGGACGTCCACACGGACATTGATAATGGTGGCGCGTGCAGAGCGCTCGAGGGAATTCCTATATGGAAGTAGGAATGAACTAAAAAACGTTCACTCTGTTCTGCTCGCTCATCGTCGTGGACGCGCAGCGTTATGAATGCCCGTGTGATGCAGCATAACACAGCAGAGAGAGACGCTCACTCTCGACTCGTGATTAATGAAATTCGAATGAATTTCTATGGAAGTAGAAATGAAAAAACGTTCGCTCTGTTTTGCTTGCTCGTCGCCATGGACGCGCACCATTATGAATGTCAGTGCAGCCGCATACTTTTTAGTGTCACTTTAAAATTAGCGCCATATCGGGGGCGATTGCTTCCGGTTTTCAGGGAAAACACAACAACAAAAGAGTAAATGACAGATTCGCTTAAATAGGCACTTTTACACAAAATATTCCGTCATCATTTTTTTCAGTCAGCTCTTCACTCTCGTGATTAATGAATTTTGACTCCTGTTGCTGATCTTTGCTGCAACTTTCGTTTTGCTCACAATTTAGTAAGCAAACACGTTCAAGTTATAATTGAAGTGACTAAATGATTTTATTATACACACACACATCAAATTGACGGTGGTATATTTAAATCTGCATATTGTAATGCAAGGCACCCCTAGTCTAGTCTTATTAAATGTATGCTTCATCTTTCATTTTCAATTTGTAAATTTGATCAATATATTCAATTATTTAGAATAATAAGACACTATATAGCTGTCCAGAGTGCGCCCCCCACTGAATCTCAAGATGGAAAGCACTGCGTTCGTACTTCGTACTTTTCGTGAACGTATGAGGAGATGACACCTTCGAACACGAATACAGGCTACTATAAACCAGTCCCCAGGCCGAATGTGCGCGAGCACCTGTTTTATCGTGATCATTTTGAACGCGCGTTTATCAAGTCTTATGCCACTCGGTACCAATTGAAGATACTCTGTTTACCGCTATGAAGGTATTTTGTCATATCTAATGTACTATTAATAATTCCACCAGAATGCAACCAAAGCAGTAATTGTAAATCATATTTTTTTTTTCATCCACATGCAGGCGCCCCTGCATGTGGATATTGTTTTTCTCTATATAAACATGAAACAATATAAACACGATAATCATATGCTGACTCGAGTGTGTGTACGTTCTGTACGATATCTGGCGCAACCGCTTTATTAGGCGTTTTTTTCCCGTTCGCGCTGCTTGAGCATTCTTTTATTAATGCTTTTATTTTTTATATTTTTTGTTTACACATAGGCCTAATGTTTAATGTTTTCAACTAAAAGAAATGGTGACAAAAACGTAAAAAAAAAAAAAACTTAAAAAATAACATCTTTTTCGTTAAATGTCATTTAAATAAACGAATATTTGATTTTTATGAGCCCGAATATTCGAATGCAATATTTTTGAAAAATGCCCATCCCTAATTAACATACAGACTTCCAGTGTTGGGAAGGATACTTTCAAAACATATTTCGTTGCAGAATACATGACTGGCAAAACCAGCAAAAGTAATGATTATGAATATGTAAAATATAGCAAGGAGATATTTTAATTGTTTATTAATAAATAAGTGTTTTCTTTGTCATTGTCGGCTAAGATGAAGTTGACGATGCTGACTCGCGATCTTCAGTAGCCTAGTGAACGCGCCAGAGAGAAATGCACATTTCATAAGGATTACATAAGCAGAGAGCAGTCTGTAGTCTGTTTTCTTTCGTTTTGAATTGTTCAGTTTAAAAGTAGACATGTGAGGCAAGTAGGCTACTTTATATGCTGAGTTTCGGTTCATTTATGAGACGAGCTCCAGTTCACGCGCCGGCGTGATTATCTCATTATTAATGTTTCGTGATTATCTCTATATTGTCTGCTATATTTACTTCTTATTGATTAAATACAGGCAATTGGTTGATGAAACATTGATTAAAATTAAGATACAATTAATACAAAACGAAATTCACTTCAAAGAAAGGTTTTGTGCTTTGTTTTGTGCTTTCTGTTTGATGTCTTTGTGAAAGTTTTAAAGCATCTTTTAGTGCCGCTTTCAGAGCGCTCACGTCCGTAACGGAGAACACGTCTGTAACATTGTTTTTCCTCATAAATGCGAACACGAAAAATAAAATAAAATGAATATTTTATGTTATGTGGAGACAGAGACAACCCTTCATCCGGTGGGTAGTATTAATTTTGGTTTGCGCAGTGTAATTCACAGAATTACTAAAACATATTTGCCACCTAAGTTAAAGATTGTTTTGTGTCACGCATGTTTATTTCGGCGTGTGTTTCATCCAAATTGCGATCGCATCGCGGGGGCCGGATTGAAGCGCTATGCGGGCCGGATCCGGCCCCGGCCCCCGGGCCGTATATTGCCCATGTATGTCCTATGACATTAAAAATGATTCTAAATTTAAATGATCTCATATATGTGGCTATTGTGATTCACGATCATAGTCCCTGTCCAAAATGGTACAGTTCATATCAATTTTCGGTCTTGTGTACTTATTTCATGTGTCCGTTAAATCCATGGGACCGTAGGGCGACAGTGAAAGCGGGGTTACGTTTTTGCACGTCGTGCACAGTAACCCTTAAGGCACCGGGGTGGCAGTGCCACCGGCTTGTTTATATATATATATATATATATATATATATATATATATATAAATATAGCTGCGAGCAGCGATGAAGGGCCAAAGCCGGCGGAACCGCCACTCCGGCACCGGGGTTGCGGTGCCACCGGCTTGGGCCCGCAATCGCTGCTCGCAGCTATATTTAATGACTTAATTTTCATTTTTGGGTGAACTAACCCTTTAAGTATCACTAAATGTTTTCAGGGTGAACTTTCTGTATGCAATGCTCTATTTGACCTTTACTTAACTCAATCCGATTCCTTACTGAAATGATCACAATGCCTAATCAAGAGCTTTTCTATTTCATGTATATGAATGAACAGGGTTTTTTTTGTCTTTTTCTGGCTAACTTGACTTTTAGGCCTAGCTCTTGCTGTTACAACATGTATAGGCAAAACATTGACACCATTCATTTATACTATTATTTGAATCATAAATTGATAAATAAAACTCCTTTAAACACACACTTACAATAATATCATGTTAAAGAACTAAAATACTAAAAGACCAAAACATGTGTTTTTTGTGTTATTATTGTTGTTGTTATCTACAATCACCCCACAGACCCAAATTTGAATCAGACTCTGCATTCATTTGGAAAAAAAAGTGGTGAAAATGAATCTTATCTTTAATTTTCTCAGGGTGGTCTTCTTAATACATATCCACGGAAAGACATTTGTTTAAGCGCTCTTTCGATGGTTTTAAGCTGCTTTCCCCCTGTAGTGATAGTCAGATAGGTAATCGAGCCAGCTCTGGTATGGGGAGGGAATTAACTAGATTCTAATTTAGTTAAGTTCCCCTTTACTTCCATTCGTGAAACAAAGGGGATTGTAGCTGAGGCGTGCTACTACTATAATAATACGCTGATTGAGGCGGCCAAATATGGACTGGATTCCGGTCAGAGAATCAGGGAGCGGAGAGAAGATTCTTCACAGAGATGTTTTATTGTGCAGTCTTTGGGTGGTTATCTGGATTAGTTATTCATTGGCAATGATGTCTGTATTAATGGTCTAAAGGAACAATAAAGAAATATAATTAAGATTGTATTCTGAAAATAATTTACACACTGGCATGGTAATAAAACAAATACGATAAACATAATAAACTGTACCATGGTATGTTGCTAATATAAAACACATTGGTTACACAGTTGAGAATACTTCCAATGCTAATACTGATTAGCGGATTTATCTCGCGGCAAATTACGGCCGCTACGGCGCTCCAACCGCGCCGATAACAACCGTAGAACGATCGCAGGACATCAAACACATACATTCAATAAACATACATATGCAGATGTACTTACATCAAGGCATAAACGCATTAAACAAACATAAATAAGCGTGAAGAGGTGAACATTCCCCAAGACAGTCTTCCTGTGTGTACCACTATATTCGGTCCGTGTGGCAAACAACTTTGATTCCTAGGACAGGCTTTCGTACAGGGATAGTGTTTTGAATTGATTAAATCATTGACTCTGACTCGCACATGCAGCATCTTTCTCTAATGAATGAACAACGGAATGCTTTGCTTACGAGTTGAGTCAGCTCTGGACATGTGACTCGAGATGAGATCACGAGTCCGGCCGAAGACCACGCGACCCCTTAGGGTCTCCTTGGTTTGACCACCATACCACAGAGCATTGTGCAATGAGTAAGTCAATTCACAATGCTGCCTGAGTGCTGACAGACAATTGCCCATTCCACACACATACACACACCACGGATGGACAGATGCACGCCACACATACAGATGCACGAACACAGACGTCTTTGTGCATAACTTAGGATATGTCCTATAAATGGGTCTTCGGACTTTTCTTACGTTTTCGTCTTCGGACTTTTCTTACGTTTAGTTTCAGTGAAATGAACGTAATCGGCAACTTCAACCTGAAGGAGACTCTTTGAATCTGCAGCGACCACGCTCGCCCAGAAGAGCTGAGAAAGCACGCACCCGCTCCTAAGGACACACACGCAAGACGCGGTTTTCCTCAGCAACACCAGGAGAACCAAAGACCTTTAAGCCTTCATTCAAACTAATTAATTAAAATATTAATTAATGTTCACGGCCGGAACATTGAGATTTCTTGGAGTTTATAAAAGGGGACAACCTTGTTGAGAAGTTGGTAAGTTAATCTTACGGCTGTTTGCTGCATGACAAACCGATTGTTTGATAAACTAAATTAATTCCCTTAAAGTTGTCTCATATAATCGATCTGTAATGAGACCATTGATATATGAATGAGGAATTATAATTCGTTATGATTTACCATTCATATATACAATCGATCTATCTTCAATTTCGATAATTTAACTGTAATATGCAATATATTAATCATATTCATGATTAATACGTTTAGATTAATACGTAATAAAATCATATTCATGATTAATTATTAAAATTCCCTATGCATAATTTGAGCTAATTAAGGCACATCTCGATGTTGCTACACCCCCAACAAACCCTGAACGCGTCAGAGATTAAAGCAGATCACGAAACGTCATTACGTCATCGAGCCACAGAGCCCTTCCCAAAATATTACTTTCTCTTTTACGTCGACGCGGAGCACTATTGTTGTGCATGAAGACCTATAATGAATTGTGCTGAAAATGGAGCTTAGCTGGCTATTATTGCTCTGGTGTTTACTCGACCGTGGTAAGACATTTGGGCGTTTTTTAAACCGAAAGTGAAGCAGTTTCTATACATTCGACGTAAATGCATTTTTCATTTGTATTTTGCTGTGTGTGACCAAGACATTTAGGCTATAGATATCCAACATGAACTCATTTTCAAGGGCATGACATCATTCAGACACACGTAGACATTACGATTCAGCATGAATCTTAACACTGATGTCATGAAGCTTCATGCAGCATCGTGGATGATTACCAGGCTGGTGCCCAGCATGCACTTCGGCTTAAATTAGTCATGCAGGTGAATTGTCTTATTTTTTATTGGTGAGTTTATCTGAATATGTTGTTTATGTTCGGGTATGTCTAAACGAGGCAATGGTAAAGTAAACCTTCTGTGCATGTGTATTTGGAATCCTTCAGGCTGCCAACACTGATGTATCTCATGCTAATGATGTTCTTCTGCTGTCTGTTTGCATATTACATTGTGAATCCAGTCATTCCTGTTGAATTATTTTGTTTGGCTCATAATTAACTGTTAATTTCTTCTTTAGGTGTGTCTGGTGTTGATACAGACCGAGTGTCAGTGATGGAGGGAGATTCAGTCACTCTAAACACTGGTGTTCAAACAAACCAACAAGACAGAATTAGATGGTATTATAATGACATTCGCATCGCTCAAATCAATAGACACCAGAGTAAGATCTGTACAGATGTTCAGTGTAATGAAGACACTGAGAGATTCAGAGACAGACTGAAGCTGGATCATCAGACTGGATCTCTGACCATCATGAACATCACAAACACAGATGCTGGAGTTTATAAACTATGGATCACCAGCAGCAGTGACAGTGAAAAGATCTTTAATGTTTCAGTTCAAGGTGAGTCATTATGTTTAAAAGCAAGTCTTGTGCATTTAAATCACATCATTATGTGTTTACTGATTTTGTGTGTTTTTTCTCTTTACCTGTATATTAATTCACATACAGTATAAAGATAATTTCTTCAAAACAGATTAACCAAGAAAGTTAGTAAGAATTTTAATCATAATGCCTTTGCTTTAAGGAAACCAGGGAACCAAAGTGTAGATGATTAGATCTCAGATATGTTACAAGCACAAAATGTGAATAATTAAAGCTTTTTGGATGGAAAGTCAAGAGAGCCTGTTTTATCTCTTTCATATAATCCATTCTCTCATGTTGTGTGTATGTCCCTCAAAACAAGATCCTCTCAGCAGCTGTTAGTTTGTGTTTCAGGTGTTTCTGCTGCTGAACGAGAAGAAGTGAAGAGAAAGGAGGGAGAATCTGTCACGTTATATATTGGTGTACTAACAAAACCAATTAATTTTACGACATGGTATTTTAACAACATTCTCCTTGCTGAAATCACTGGAGATCAGAGTAAGATCTGTACAGATGATCAGTGTAAAGAGAGATTCAGAGACAGACTGAAGCTTGATCATCAGACTGGATCTCTGACCATCACACACACCAGAAACACAGACTCTGGAGAATATACATTGCAGATTGGCAGCGGCAGCCGTCGTCATCGACGCAGCAGCATCATTAAGAGATTCAGTGTTTCTGTCACCGGTGAGTCTCATTTAGTCATTCAGTACATTTTCCTCTGAGCAGTTTTAGAAATGTATTCACTATTTAAATTGACTCTGTTTGAGAAAGTGAGCTTTTTGAAATATAAAAATATTAAAATATAATTGATAATAACAAAAACAAAGTCTATTGTTAATAAAAATAAAAATGCATAATATCATTCAGTTTACCTGTTAACAATGTTTCCTAATGATCTCACAGAGCTGATGCCGTTTTAACTGCAGTTTCTCAAAAACACACCAGATGGCGCAATTTACAAGTAAAACCATAGCATGGAACTGAAAATAGAAAGATCTAAATATCAGTCAACCGATTTGGTATGTTGATTATTAGTTGATCTTTATTAATAATGACTGTGTGTCTTTATCTGTTCCAGATTCAGGTTCATCTTCAGCTGTTACAGCAGGAATAAGTGCTGTTGTTGTTGTTCTGCTGTTTGTGACTGTAGCAGTCGCTGTGATTTACTATCGCCACAGGAAATTAGCACAAGAAAGACTAAATGGCAAGTATAACGTACAACTGACAGTGGTGGAAAGAGTACTGAAAAAGCATAGTCAAGTAAAAGTACTGTTACTTGTCAAAAAATGTAGTGAGAGTAGAGTAAAAGTACCGGTCCTAAAAACTACTCAAAGTAGGAGTAAAAAGTAGCCCTTTTAAAAGTACTCAAGAGTAGTGAGTAGTGAGTATTATGCTATGAATGTTAGTCCACCTTATACCCTGCACATTGAAAATGTAGCTTACTCTTTTATCACAGATTCATAGAAAAAAGAAACAGTATTTCAATATTTCTCCAACAGTTTTATTTTTGACTGCTAGCACTAAAAATACAGCGTTTCCCCTACCATTGTTTTGGACGACCCCCGCCCCCCTAAAATGCTGATCAAAATCCAGTCATAAAAAAGGAATTTATAACTCGGAATTTCACGGAATTTGTAAATTTTTTGAGGAATAAATAGAAAGCAGTTCAGTACACTTGAAATCAAATCGCGATATAGAGTGCGTGTGTGTGAATATTAAACAATTTAAATACGAATCCTGCATGTTCTGTGTGAATGAATGGTGCAGCCGACGCGCAGTTTCATTTACCACACACACACACACACACACACACACACTGAAGCACGTGTGAGGTGTGACGCTTGCGCTGTTTTTTTGCCTATATGAAGACACAAATGCATGAGCTTCCTCCAGGCTCAAGATCCACTCCGAAAGTCACTTCGTGAACAAAATAAATTGGCGCCAGGTGTCTCGAAGTCTGTTGATGCTGGTTTGATGCAAAGTTTTCCTCGCGCGATTTGATTTGACGGGAATCACGCATGGAGTCACATGATGACTTATTATAAAAATAAATATTAATATAAATGTAGCGACGGCAGGTTCAGGGAAAATAGCGCAGTAAAAGTACCGATACAGCACTTAAAATGTACTCAAGTAAAAGTAAAAGTACACTGTTTTTAAACTACTTAAAAAAGTACAATTCCTAAAAAAAACTACTCAATTACAGTAACGAGAGTATTTGTAATTCGTTACTTTACACCACTGACAACTGATTATACAAAATGTAAATATAAGATTTATTGTGCAAAAATAATCTTTACAAATATGTTGAAGTATTTATTTGTTTTCTAATTGACCATAGTAAAAATTTGTGTTTTTCAGGCAGGAAGTGATTCGATTTACAGGCATCGGGTGATATACTTTGAGCACTAAATCTATCTGCAAAAAAAAAAAACTGAATTTACAGCAGACTGACAACTGTGAGGACTGTTAAAGTGTTAAACTGTTAAAGTGAATTGGTGTGACAATTTCAAACTAAATTAGGCCGAAACGAAGTTTGTTGCGAGTTTGAAACCACTTGGTTCGTGGCGATTATATTAAAGGTGTGACTGTTTTCTCACCCCTGCCATTTTTGTTGAGTGTTACTTTTTTATTCTTATTGAGTAGAACGTGTGCAACACATTTTTTCATATTTATCTAAACTCGCTCTCAGCAGTGCATGAAGCGTCTGGATGTTTTCATACAGTATATCACGTGTCACAAACATATTTTTACCTTGAAGTAAATTAGGAAAAATAATTTCACCATGTATCTGTTTGTGTTTTCTGAGTGAATGTATGTGTGGATTCATTCAGAAATAATCACAGATACACCAATTCTAATTGATTTATTTAAGAGCGCTGATCTTGAGCTGTTTTACTTCAGAATGAAGAACAAGGGTCTTTACATTCAGTAAACATCATAGGGTATAAACACATTTTTATGTTTGTGTTACTGAATCATAAATCATGAACATTTGTTTTAACTACTGTGACTGTTTTCTTTCTTTCAGAAGATGACGAGGCGCCCTGGGAGATGAACAAGCCTCTGCTAACAGTTGTTCCTAACGAAGCAACAAATGATCAGAACGAGCCTCTGTCAATGACCGTCCTTAAAGTGGCGTCCAGTTATCAGAAAGAGTCTCTGCCGACGGCTGTCCCTACAGTGGCGTCTGATGTTCAGAAAGAGTCTCTGCCGACGACCGAAGTTCAGAAAGAGTCTCTGCCGACGGCTGTCGCTCCAGTGGCGTCTGATGTTCAGAAAGAGTCTCTGCCGACGACCGATGTTCAGAAAGAGTCTCTGCCGACGGCTGTCGCTCCAGTGGCGTCTGATGTTCAGAAAGAGTCTCTGCCGACGGCTGTCGCTCCAGTGGCGTCTGATGTTCAGAAAGAGTCTCTGCCGACGGCTGTCGCTCCAGTGGCGGCTGATGTTCAGAAAGAGTCTCTGCCGACGACCGAAGTTCAGAAAGAGTCTCTGCCGACGACCGAAGTTCAGAAAGAGTCTCTGCCGACGGCTGTCGCTCCAGTGGCGGCTGATGTTCAGAAAGAGTCTCTGCCGACGGCTGTCGCTCCAGTGGCGGCTGATGTTCAGAAAGAGTCTCTGCCGACGGCTGTCGCTCCAGTGGCGTCTGATGTTCAGAAAGAGTCTCTGCCGACGGCTGTCCCTACAGTGGCGTCTGATGTTCAGAAAGAGTCTCTGCCGACGACCGAAGTTCAGAAAGAGTCTCTGCCGACGGCTGTCGCTCCAGTGGCGGCTGATGTTCAGAAAGAGTCTCTGCCGACGGCTGTCGCTCCAGTGGCGGCTGATGTTCAGAAATACCCCTTTTCCACCAAGGCAGAGCTGGTGCTGGTTCGGAGCCAGAGCCTAGTTTCAAATCGGTTCTTTGGTTTTCGACCACCAAAGCACCAGCTCCGAACCAGTAAAAGTGGTTCTTAAGTAGCACCAAATCATTGCTGGTCTAGAAGTAAGAACCGCTTACGTCAGCGGCTGGGGGGCGGGGTTACCGTGGCCAACAAGACGAACAGAAACTTGTGACCGCCATTTTTGAATTAGCAGCTAATCGAGCTAATAGCAGCTCGATTGTAATCTCCGTTTATGCAAGTTACGGCGAGCTGCACGAACACGTTGTATTTGCCGTGTTGGGATGCCGATGTACGTTAGGTTCGCAAAGCCATGAGCATCAATAGTAATCTCTAAAACTTCCTTAAAAAATTACAATAAATGAGGACCATAAAAGTGGATGGATATTCTGTGGCTGTGCATCTCCGTGCAATCAGATTGTTGATAGAAGGCTTGTTCGAGATGCATCGGAGCGGCGCGGACCGATCGGAGCTGCGGGAGTGTTTGGAGATCATGGAGATCTCCTTGTGCTTTTGGATCGCTTTCGCAGTGCTTTGATGTCATGCGGCGATCGATCTGCGAGAAGCCGATGCATCTCGAACAAGCCTGGCGTGTTTGTGTTTGGCGCTACCGCACTAGCGTTGCTGGGCAACATGAGACGTATGCAGTGACGTAAGATCTGGCTCTGTTGTGGCTCTCAAGCCGGTGGAAAGGCAAACCGGTTCTTAGTAAGCTTGTCAGTCGAACCAACTCCGAACCAGCTCTGGCTCTGGCTCTGAACCAGCACCCGGTTCTTGTTGGTGGAAAAGGGGTAAAAGAGTCTCTGCCGACGGCTGTCGCTCCAGTGGCGGCTGATGTTCAGAAAGAGTCTCTGCCGACGGCTGTCCCTACAGTGGCGTCTAACCATCTGGTGTCTAGCTGCAGTAAAACCAAGAATGCTTGAGGATTTCCAGTATGTAATGGTGGAGGGATTATTACAGTAGCTGATCAGGACAGGAACAGTGCAGGATTATTTTTTTCCTAGTATTACCATTTCTTTAATCATTGGCAGGTACACCGAAGACCCCAACATGCACTGATCTGTTGTAATCAGATCCAAAGTAATATCATACTGCACACTGCAAGTGTTCTTCACAGATCATATGCACAAAAACACATGAGAATTTGAAGGAATTGCCTGGATCATGATGGGATTTTAATATATTATACAACATAATAAATGATCATAATGTGTTAATTATGCATGATTATGCAGTTACCATAGGTATTAGTTTAACTATTATCATTTGGCACTTAAACGATCCTTTGGAAAACCTCAAGTTATAGATTCTGCATGGCAGATGTTTGTGTATTCTGAAATAGCTGTTTTAAAACCTCTTTACTGGCATCGCTAACACTGTTCTGCTGGTTTTAAACAGCAAGTTAAGTGCAGTGTATTTTACATTTAACATTTACATTTAATAATTTAGCAGACGCAATTATCCAAAGCAACTTACATATGAGGAGAGCAATAGAAGCAGTTTAACTAACAATTTTCTTTTAAATACATTTAGATTTCTTTTTTTAATACTTGACTAAAAAAGTCCTGAGTGACTTCTTTTAAAATAAACCTTGACTAGGACTGTATAAATTGTAATCTTTTAAGCTTAATTATGTCATATTCCAGTGTATGCTCAAAATTAGGGATGACAGGAAAGAGGCTAGTTTATTGCTCTTTTATGTCCATTTGTTGTTTAATTCTTGTGATTCTTTTTTACAGATTTGTTATTTATTTATTTATTACCATTTAATTCATATTTAAGCTAATTTTTATCAATATTCATATCATAGTAAATTGTAGTTCAAATGAAATATGCTTATTTATTTGGGTGGTGGTGGCGCAGTGAATAAGACACATGCCTTTGGTGTGAGAGACCTGGGTTCAAATCCACTGTGAGACACCAATGTGTCCCTGAGCAAGACACTTAACCCCTAGTTGCTCCAGAGGTGTGCAACCTTTGACATATATAGCAATTGTAAGTCGCTTTGGATAAAAGCGTCAGCTAAATGTAAATGTAATGTAATGTATTTATTTATTTATTTATTTTTATCTAAAGTGTTGCGGTCTCTAACAGAGTCTGGGCCGGCCCTGTACAGCCTGAATGTTCTTATCACCTGCAAAAGTGGATGTTTTTCTTTGTACTTTCTTGTAACAACAGTGTTGTAACCTGTAACAGTGGCTTTTGTGAAGCATTTAGGATGTTGTTTCATGTGTTTACTGCTGAGTTTATGGATTTTTTTTTGTGTATTTACGGAATGAGAATTGTTCCCTTACATGCTCCTACATCTGCAAAATCCCTGTAGATTCACGTGTAGTGTTATTGTGGAATAAAATGGAAAACACCTTCGTTAATGAACACTTGCATCTCAACCTAAAGTTATTCAAGCAAACAGAGTTTCTGGAATGTGATATTTTTGTTTTTTTACTTACATGAACTAAACTTTCACTTTAACATTTTTTGCATTTAACATAGGATTCACCCTTTGATTTTCAATCAAGCTAACTAGATGTTCAAATCAGTTTACAATATGAATACACAAGTCTCTAATAAACTGACTAAACGTTTTTATTTTGTGTATTTATTTTAGAAGAAGTTGATGGCTCTTTTTGGAAAGGTTTTATGACTAGATTTCAGTCTTATAAATTATACATACAGTAGATTATTTGTCTATCAGACACTCTTTGAAGAAGAAGCCATATTAAATAGATTTTATAATTGGAACAATAGTAACTTGAGGGGAGTATGTATGCAAACAGGTAAAACAAGTAATCAGAAAATAAAAAAATAAGTGGACAGCTGCAATTCGCTGAAATTTGAAAGCATGCACTGAAACAGGGTCTTGTTAAAAGTAAAGATTTTTTTGTTTGTTTTATTTTTAATGATTATGGTTTGATTGATGACACTGTATATGAACTCCATATACCTTGGCCACTTTTTTAAGAATTACTTACAGTATTGACTTTATTAATTCAAATTTGCACTTTATTTGTTATTTGACCATAAAATACAAAGTCACAACAAGTCAGAAGTTACTTTATTTGTTTTGCTTAATTCTTTTAGCAGTTAACAGAAACAAATTCAAAAACTAGTCATCAATACAAAATTATAATATGAATTGTCATTGTAATGTCACTGCAAATTGTGGAGTCCATGAAGAAAAGTGAAGCGGGTGTAAGAAGGCAGATGAGGAGGTTTTAGCCAAAGACATCTGTGGGTGTTTTATGTAAATGAAAAAAAGGGGAACAAGGGAACAGAAAAATAATCAATCCATTACTTACAAACACTGACAAAGCATCAAGAGAAACACAAGGGCAATATAGTGGCTTACAAGCTTAACAGGGTAATGAGATAATAATCACACATGGGGAATTATTTATTGTGTATTTAGTTTCTGTTTCCTTGGCTGCATTCAGCCCGGACAAAACGTTGCACAACGTTTTTTTAAACAGAAAGTGACGCGTTGAACACACTGTTCTGATGACGCAAGAGTTGCAACTACGGCAGCTGAGAAGGCCAATTCTTCGTTGTGACGAATTTTCGGAGCCTGATGAAGTCGGTATAAATATGTTTAATACTACAAAATCTGCCTGATGTTACAGTAACTGCACTTGCCGCCCAGAACACAACAGAACATCCCAATCAAGTGAAGGGATTTGTGGAAACTGAAATGGACACATCTAATTCAGACACATCTATTTAGCCTCACATACTGACTTTATTTGTAGTTAATACTGTTTCAATACCCTGTATTTTCTTTCTCATTTTTAGGAAAAGCACTTAATTACCATTGTTTATTTCTATAACAAACGTCAGGCTATACTTGCAATGAAGCTAAAAATATAACTACATCATTATGTTGATATCCTATATTTTTACAATAAAACTTACAACAAACATGTGTTCTAATATCCTCAGTTGTTGCGTAGAGCTGCATCGAACACATTTGTAAATGTACCCATTGTGCGAGTTCACTTTAATACCGCGTGCTTTATATACATGTTGCTGCTGATTGGACTGCAGTTCTCACACACCCACCAAACAAGAGAAAACGCATCTCAAACCCCGTTGCACACCGTTTCCAGGAAACAAGACGTTCAACCCGGAAACCGTAGCAAAACTTTGCGCACCGTTTTGAAATTGCACCCTTGTTTCCATTGCTGTCTTGTCAGTTTCCATAGATACACTTGTTTATCACCATGACAACTAATCATTTTCACCTGTCCCTCATTAAGCCTCTCAGTGTATTTATAAACCTTGTGTTTCAGTCAGTGGTTGTTGAACATTAGCTACCAGTGTTACCAATTTATTGATTTTATCACTATATTTAATGACTTCCCCTTTTGAGACAAATCTAGCAACTTCTTGGACAAACCATATCTAGATTCCGAGACGTATAGATCAGTGAACTCGCCATTATGACATCTAGCAGAATTTAGCGATCTATTTTAGCTTTCCATTGAAATCAGTTGGCAACACTGCTAGCTATGTTTCCGTACAAAGTTGCGAATTTCAACTCATTTGTCAATTTGGCATATTACACAATAAAAGGACAATTTCCATCTAGTGAGTCGAAGAGAACTAAATCGTCACTTCCTGATAAACATGGTGCTAAATATTACTAAGAAAATGAAGTATGAGAAGTCATTGTGTAAAGTAGTTGTCATATGTAATTTCTTGCATCTCAGACTACGCAGAAGAAACACAATAAACGTGGTTACGTTGTTTTTAACTCTCAGGGCCTGCTCTTTGGGAACACAGTTGAGTAGACATTTCTAGGAGGTAATTATATAGAAACACTTTGACAGCTGGCTTTCCTCAGAAACTATGTTGCTGTCTGGGATTCACAAACTGACATCGAACACAAACGTCCAGCTGTAGATGCTCATGCACAAGATGTTTGTTCACCCAACAGATCAAATCACAATACCGTACAGATGTACATAAAAGAATAAATGAAACAAAAATCAGGTTTAAATTATGATGAGTGTTGTGCATTTACATTTTGCTCTTTTTTCCATGAGATTTGCACATGTGGGCAGATTTACTAACATCTTCCTCCGGCGCAATCCCTCTTTTGGCATTAAACAATGACTGTAAGGATTTACTAAAGAGACTGCTCTATATGTGCCGAACAGGCGTGGACAGGCTCATTTGCATATGCATTTGTGGGAGCTTCCTTTTCAAACGCAAAATTTATGGGAGGAGAATATTTAAATGTATCACGCAATGTGATTTACTAAGGTTTGCACTCTATTTATTGGTGTTTGCTGCATTATTTACCACCCCAAAAGTCATTCTTTAACCAAACGGCTCTGGTAGATGTTTAGTAAATCTGGCCCATGGTCTCTTTAAGGAGTTAAACATTAAATTGCTCCAATAAACCATACAATTTAGATTAAATTCTTTTTAGGGGGTAATTTCTTTCATCAATCTTCAAGTATCACATGTGGTGATTCTCACAATCCCTAAACTCAACCAAAGACAAACTGAGAGCGATGGCACAGATCTGATGCTAGAAAAAGACTGACGATTGATCATCTTCTGGTGGCAAGAGGTGCGTACTCCACATGATCCTCCTCTTTAATATCCTGCAAAAGAATAAACAAACAAATGTTCAGTCCACTTACATTTGTAAAGTACAACTTCATCTGTTTGTATTGGGACTGAATGAACCATTCATGATGGAATAGTTAATCGCATTGTTGGATCTACAGTATACTGCATGCTTTTAGCACTGTATTAAATGTTAAAATAAAGGAAATGTTACCTAAAAAATGTAGAAAAATAAATTACTTTATATTTTCCGGAACTATGTTTTCCTAGAGCAACTTAAATAAGGAATCTTACCAATTTGTGTGAGTTTCTTCTGTGGAATACTGGATCAGCGTAAGTGATCTCTTTATTAGGAGTCTGAACTGTTTCTACAAAAACAATAATACATGCATTAACAACAACCTAGATCTGTTTATTTTGCATGTTACACTCTAAAAAATGCTGGGTTGTTTCAACCCAAATTTGGGTCAAATATGGACAAACCCAAATGTTGGGTTAAAAATGTAATTAAAAAAATTACAGTTGAAAGTGAAAGTTGAAGTTGGGTTAAAATTCTAAATTCATTTTTTAACCCAACATTTAGGTTTGTCCATATTTGACGCAAATTTGGGTTGAAACAACCCAGCATTTTTAGAGTGTATTATTAGGTTCGTCAGAGTTAAAGCATTAATGTATGCAATTAAATATTTAAAACAAACGAGATAATCAGAGACCAAGAAAACCAAAACTGAACAGAGCAGAGAAACATGAACTAAATAAAACAGAATATAAAAGTCCCCAAACGCGACAACAACAAAGTGTTGAATGCGTCATTCTGGTTATTCTAATGTGTCCTATTATTTTCCAGTAAATCCAGTGAAGTAGTTCCACTGCCTACAATATCAAATAAACAAGTGCCCACAAAGTCACTGACCAAGTCAATAAATAAAACTAACAATACACTCTAAAAAATGCTGTGTTGTTTTAATCCAATTTTGGGTCAAATATGGACAAACTCAAACATTGGGTTAAAAATGTCATTTAAAAATGTAACCAAATGGCTGGGTTTGTCCATATTTAACCCAAAATTGTATTAAAACAACACAGCATTTTTTAGAGTGGTGAAACTACTAACACACACGGACAGAATACATATTTTTGATTAAATATTTTGCAACTGAATAGCTATGTTATTTAGGTTACACTTGCCTTCTTGGTCAGTTTTGCTGCGATTCCTGCAGATCCAGAAGATCCCAAATCCTGCAACAATCATCAGAGATCCAGCAGCAGAGATCAACACTATCAGAGACACTGGAGGAGGAGGAGGAGGAGAGTGTGTGTCTGCTGTAATGATGAAGAAAGAAGTGAAGGCATCAGTCTGATCTACAACAGAAGACCGAGATCAGGTCAGTAAACACACACATATATCATCAGCGCTGTCGTAGTGGTATAATGATGATGATGTATAGTCTCTACTGATGACAGGAATGGGCAGACGAGCTGAGAAACATGGGAGCAGACATATGAATAACTCTACACAACAAATTGAGGGTTTTACAGTGTTACCTCAAACTTTAAAATCCAACAATTCAATATGTTGATATAAAACAAGCATAAAAGACAGGACAAATGATCTCTACTCACCATAGACAGAAACATTGAATGTTTTTGATGTTATTTTCGCTCCTCTTATCTCTAGTTTATAATCTCCAGTGTGTTCAGTTGTGGTGTGTGTGATGGTCAGAGATCCAGTTTGATCGTCCAGCTTCAGTCTGTCTCTGAATCTCCCATCAGGAACATCATCATATGTGGAGAAGATTCGGTTCTCAATGCTGATTTTAGCTATCTGAGAGTTTTCAGCTCCATATTTCCACAGTAGATCGTCTTCTTCACGTATTTCAGTAACATCAGTGTTTAGAGTAACAGAATCTCCCTCCATCACTGACACTGACTGTATTTCATTTGTCTCAGTGCTAAACACACCTAGAGAACATCAAGAGGTTTTGTTGGTTTATCAATCCTGAAATCTGCTGTAGTTTTTATTATTTTCATGTGAACTGAAGAACATTCACACCAGCAGCAGAAACACAAAATGAAAGGTGAGATATGACAGACGTGTGAGTGTGTGTGTGTCGCTTTGATCTTTATTAGTTTTAAATGTATCTGCTGTACAGCTAAATCATTAAAAATTTTACTTGTGCTGGATATTTCATAAGACACTTACGAGTAAACCAAACTCTCCTTGTATCACTGTCTCTCTCTGGGTTCCTGCATATTTTGACCAATGAGTTTTGTAGCTCTATTTATAAACTTTTAGTTTCAGAAATGTATTTTTTAAAGGATAAAAAAATATACTGATATTTGAAAGAAAATGTTTGCTTTCCAAGCCTCCATGCAGATCATAAACCGAGGCATTCACTTGAGATTTCCATGACTTTTTATTTTTATGACATTTCTAGAGCTGAAAATTTCATTGTCTTCAACAGAGACTTGAATCAACAGGTTTTTCACTAAACTAAACCAAAAAATATACTTATAACTCACCAGTCAGACTCCACCAGCACAAACAGAACGAAGCAAACACGTGAAACATTTTCTCCAGTAGTTCAGTGTGTGATGAAACTCTCAGTCTATATGTGTGTATCCTCCCACGGCACAGTTTGACCCTCCTAGTTTCACAAGTTGTTTTTGCACATAAGATAATGTCTTAATAGATCATCTGGCCCTTATCAAGACTTTGACGCTTCATAATGGATTCTTTATTTGTGTCATTTAAAATACTCTTTCTAACGGTCTGACTGTTAAATGGCCAAAAGTAGAAGAATATTGTGTGAATTGTGTATAATTTCATGGTAAAATACAGCGTAGCTAAAGTGATTTAAAATGGTTTCATTTATTTGCATATTTATTCAATTATCAGTGTATGTAAAAACGAAAATAAATAGTTAAACCCGTCTGCCATCTCACAGTATCAGTTTTACTCAAGTCGATCATCAGAGTCGAACTGAAACTGATTCCAGATCAGCACACACTCTTCACCCACTTCAACATTATCTGCATCACTGGTGTGTTCAGTGTTGAATTATTAACCGTTTATTCCAGAATAATACAACACATGACTCTGCAGGGTTTTTTGTTGAAATACATAAGTGTGTAAGATAACACAGAACGATACACAGAACAACTCAGCAGCAAAAACATAAACAACATCTTTATAAAATGCTTCACAAAAGGCACAATGTTACAGGTTACAACAAATTTGTTACAAGAAAACACAAAGAAAAACATAAGCTTTGGTCAACAATAAGGACATTTAGGAGCCCGTACAGGGCTGGCCCAGAATCTATTACAGCCCTAAGCAAGATTTTCGATAAAAATAAATAAATAAATATATTTATGTATTATTTAAAAATTAAACAACAAATCATTATAAAAGTGCAATAAACTAGACTCTTTCAGGCTAAGTAAACATAAATGAATAAGATTCATGACAGTCTCTTATAAAAGAAGACACTTGGTAGTTTTTTGGTCAA
The DNA here is from genome assembly GCA_030578255.1 of Tiaroga cobitis. Lineage (NCBI taxonomy): Eukaryota > Metazoa > Chordata > Actinopteri > Cypriniformes > Leuciscidae > Tiaroga > Tiaroga cobitis. Next base: position 26,048,412 of record CM060612.1, read on the forward strand.
GTAAAACAAAAACAAAACAAAAAACGGATATCTAAATTTATATATAAGCAAACACACTGTGATTAACTAACATTTTAAAACAAGCAGAATGGCCCACAGTGTTATCATCGCCAGTGACGATGTTTTTAATACAGCTACTTCACAATAATACACAAACATCTGCCATGAAGAGGTAACTTGCTTTCACCTTTTTCTAAAGGATAGGTCAAGTGGCAAATGGTAGTGATACTAATAGTAACTGTATAATTATACATTTACATTTAGTCATTTAGCAGACGCTTTTATCCAAAGCGACTTACAAGGATTAAACCAAGCGAGTCATCGTGAAGACGCATAGGCCAGATAAGCAAGATATATATATATATATATTATGTTTTAATTATACATATTTAACATGTTATGGTAATGTATTATAATTGTGTCATGATGCATGCAGTGTTTTCTTTGTCGTAAACATTGTAATCCTAAAAAAATTTAAGTTCATGCTTCATTATAAAATCACAAAAAAGTTGTCACTTACTCAGTTGATCCCAATCTCCATTATAATCACAGCTGTCTACACTGCACACTGAATCTCTTATTTATATCACGTCTGCACTTGAATGGATTTGCGAGCGTGGAGAACTCGGCCCTGAACAAAAACTTCAGCGTTTTGAGTGGATTATTAACTTCCACCCCTGAGTGGTTTTCCCAATACTGGGAGAAAAATGTATCCTGCACTGTTCCAGTCTGGATCCTTTAATAATCCCTCTACTATTACATACTGGAAATCCTCAAGCACTTTTGATTTTACTACTGCCAGTGTCTCAGTCCCATCAGCGACACCCGTCGGCAGAGGCTAGGGGACATCCGTGTGACGAGTCTTAGGTTGGTTAAGGGACGTCCTTTCAGCAGCATCTGTCTGAGGATTCTCCAGCGGATGAAAGGACTTCTCAGTTACAATCTCCGTTGAAATCTCATCGAGGGACGTTTGTTCTGGGACACGAATTAACACAAGGTAAAACAAATGTTCAGGATTGATGATTCAGTTACACAAACAGAAATGTGTTTTCTCTCTGATGTTTACTGAATGTAAAGATCCTCTTCATTCTGAAGTAAAACAGCTAAATCAGAAGTAAATCAGAAGTAAGATCAGCGCTCTTAAACACATCAATCAGAATAGGTGTATCTGTGATGATTTCTGACTGAAACCACACTGTATATTCACACAGAAAAAAAGATCCAGTGTTGGGAAGGTTACTTTGGAAATGTAGTAGTTTACAGATTACAAGTTACCATATTTAAAATGGAATAGGTAGTGTAACTATTTCAATCTCTTTATTAAAGTAATGCATTGTAATGGATTACATTTGATTACTTTTTAGCTTAGATGAGTACACTCAGCTAAAAATGACAGCGGTGAGAAACAGTCACACGGTCACCACAAACCAATGGGATTTCTAAGCAAGCGGTTACAAATTTTGTTAGGCTTTAAAAGGTCGCACAGTTGTCAGTCTGCTGTGCATTCAGCGTTTTTTTGTTGTTGTTTTTTTGCAGATAGATTTAGTGCTCAAAGTATCTCACCTGAAAAGTTGTAGAAAACAAATACATACTTTAACATATTTCTAAAAATTGTTTTTGCACAATACATCCCATATTTACATTTTGTATAATCAGCTGTACGTTATACTTGCCATTTAGTCTTTCTTGTGCAGATTTCCTGTGGTGATAGTAAATCACAGAAGCGACTGCTACAGTCACAAACAGCAGAACAACAACAACAGCACTTATTCCTGCTGTAACAGCTGAAGATGAACCTGAATCTGGAACAGATGAAGACACACAGTCATTAATAATAGAGATCAACAGGTAATTGATTTTACCAATACTGTGGACTGATTTTAGTAGAAAGCTCCATGATATTGATTTAAATTGTAAATTGTGCCATCTGGTGTCTTTTTGAGTAACACTAAAACAGCATCAGCACTGAGAGATCATCAGAAAACAACATTCACAGGACAACAGACTGATATTATGAACTTCTCTTGTTATTAACAATATAACGTTGAGTCAAAAAGTATCTGTTTCTCTAAATACCCGGCTTTGTGTAAACGTGGCTTAATTTTCTGAGAGACTGATTTTGGGGTTTTCATTAGTTGTTGTCAGTTATAATCATCAAAATGAAAAGGAATGAACATTTGAAATATATCAGTCTGTGTGTAATGAATGAATATAATATCCAAATGTAACTTTTTGAATGGAATTACTGAAATAAATCAACTTCTTGATGATATTCTAATTACATGACCACCTATATGAAAGAGATAAAACACACTCTCTTGACTTTCAGTCAGAAAAGCAATTTTGTCCCGTTTTTGTCCTTATAAACATATTTAACATCTAATCCCGGTGAACTAATAACACTGAGTATGAAGTAATAGATCCAGCTGATTATAAAAGATGAACAAAGATGATATGATGAGAAATTGTTAATAATGTGTACCAGAACAAAACCAATTGTCAAAGCTAATAACCAATGGAAAAAACTAAATAGTTCAATACTAATTCGTATATATTTTTAAATCTACAAAGTGAATGTATTTTGAAGATATGTTCTTTATACTTTATGTGAATTTGTATACAAAGAAAAAATAAAAATATCACTGATGTGATTAAAATATACAAGACTTGCTTTTAACATAATGACTCACCAGTGACAGAAACACTGAAGATCTTAGTGACGCTGAATCTGCTGCTGATGATCTTCAGTGTGTATTCTCCAGAGTCTGTGTGTCTGGTGTGTGTGATGGTCAGAGATCCAGTCTGATGATCCAGCTTCAGTCTGTCTCTGAATCTCTCATTACCTTCATTACACTGAACATCTGTGCAGATCTTACCGAGATCTCCATTGATTTGAGCGATGCGTGTGTAATTATAATACCATCTAATCTTCTCTTGTTGGCTTGTTTGAACACCAGTGTTTAGAGTGACTGAATCTCCCTCCATCACTGACACTCTGTCTGGCTCAACACCAGAAGCTCCTGTAGAAGAAATGAACAGTTCATTATGAGCTGAACAACATTATACAACAGGAAAGTAATGTGAAAAAAATTTTCATAATTTTTTAAGTAGAGAAATATGTCTGGATTGATACTTTAACACAGGCAAAGAAACAGCAGGATAATATCATTGATTTACAGCTGAGATGCCAAATCCTGTTCCTGTAGATCTACGTTCCTGCAGAGTTCAGATCTAATCCTGATCCAAAACTCCTGTCTGTAATTATCAAGAGCTCATGAACATCTGAATTTTCTTCTTTTTGATCAGGGTTGAAACTGAACTTTAAAAGCTTGTTTCATGGAGCGGCTGAGCACCTGTCCCGCTTTGCGTTGTACTGTACAACTTTCTGTGTTGTACAAAAAAGTGCAACTTGTGTGAAGGTCAATTGCCTTTGCAATATTTCGCATTTATATATATATTTTTAATACATTTTATAGTTTTCACATGATTTGATGTAATTGTATTGATTAGGTTGTTAAATACACATACTTTATCTGTTTGATTAATGTATTATGTTTAATAAATACAGTATCTCTTCCGTTTAAACCATAAATGCATGCTGTCCACTCAAATGGACATCTGAAAATCTCTTTGAAAAATTTGTAAAAAAAATAAATAATAATAAAATAAATAAATAAAATGTGTTTTTCATGCCCTAAGAGCAATACAAACACATAAGAAAAAATGCTGACTCAGGTTATCATAAGTCATGCATGAAAGGGATAAAGGGTGGGATTTCAATGGATAAAACTAAAATAAAAGCACACACTGCAATTACAAATGATAAATGCATTTCTGTCGAATATAAATCGATTAGAAGAGAGACTATAACATACCATGACCATGATGGATTAAACAAAGGAGCAAAACGGCAAATATAAAAAGAAGCTTCATCTCCCCCACTTGTATAATGGCATCTTTACACAATAGCGCTGTGCTCCTTTGCAGCAACCATGTCGACGCGAAAGAGAAACTAGTAGGCTTGTTTGAGATGCGCCTTGCCTCGCCTGAAATGTAGGCCTAGTCGAGAGTAGGCGGCTGCAGTGAGAGGAGGAGTGAAAAAAGCGCAGGCAAGACGGACAGATCGCTCTTCTCGCAGTGGATCAGACACGTGAGATCAAAGGTGGATATCGCGGGATTCACGGGATTCACACTCGTGCACGGTGTTGCTAATAAACTGGATGTAATTTAAGTTTTGTTGCATGAATATGAAAATAAATATAATGAACAAGACACCCAAAGTACTTATTTAATTCCATTTTAAATAGGCCTACATGTTTGAATCATTTTTTCTTTAATACAGATGTGTTTTTATTTAAAAAAAAAAAAAATTACATCACATAGATTGCACTGTCAGAGAGTTTGGGGATATCCACACATAATTTATACACATAAAACATGATATCAGAGTTTTAAAATCAAACATTTTAAAAGAGAACAATACATCACGGTTGTTTAAACCAATGAGCATTAAGCTGTGCCGTCAGCAAGTCGTTTCCCATCATGCTTTTGATCAGCGCAGTCGGTGGAGAGCAACTGCGCGCGACTGTAGAATCCGACACGTGCGCCTTGCGGTCGCGAGAGTTTTTTGACATACGTCGGCATGACATCAGAGCAAGGCGGACCGCACTCGGACACATTTCTAACCGGCATGCATCTCGCGCTGATCACCGGTGATCGGTTCTGCGCAGATTTTGCTCATCTCAAACAAGCCTAATATGTTGGAATGCTTAATAATCGACGCACTGTAGCGTGATGACGTAGTGCCGCATCTTTGATGCGCGTACGATCACATATGCTGTGTCCGAAATCTCCCACTACTCACTATATAGTGGACTATATAGTGAGCTCGCCATTTTGTAGTGCTGTCCGAATGTATAGTGATTATTATTATACCCTATATAGTCCACTCAATGTATCCCAGAATGCATTTTGAAAAGTAGTGTACAACGTTTCGGGCTTGGAACGACAGTTTCGTGTCAGCCATCCCTACATTTCAGGCTAGTCGAGCTGGATCCAAAATGAGCCAATATATTGAACCCACTTACGGGTTCGAAAGGAAGTTATTTCAAACATTAAGATGTAAGTCTGAAATAACATAACATGTGAAATGAGTAGAGGTGTACGTGTTAACCATAGACTATTATGTCTATGGTGTTTAGCCTACCGTAGGCTATCCCTATAAAGGGGAATTCCCCGTTGAGGCGATGAAGCCTGGAAGTGAAAGTGAAAGAAGCCTAGCTACTACACGCACACTTTGGCCCGACGGTGTAAACAAAGCCATGTTAAAGGAAAGGTGGTGAAAATGAAGCTTCTCTACAGTTTGCTATTATTGCTCTGGTGTTTATCCGACCATGGTAAGATATTTAGCTCTTATGGCCAACGATGAAACCGAAAGTTGTTCTTCTGTTTCTCGTATCGCGTTATATTCGACAGGCGTTCATCGTTGGAATTTCGTGTTCAGTGTTTTTGATCAACCATGGCGGTACGCTATCTCACGACCAATTCGTACGAATTCGTACGAGTGATTAAAAAGTGGCTAATTCGTACGAATTCGTAGACCTCACTCGTACGAATTAGTACGATTTGTCTTAAGCCACGTGATGGGTAGGTTTAGGGGTGGGGTCAGGGGTAGGTCATTCGTACGAATTCATACGAATTGGCCAACTCGTCAAATATGTACGTTTTAGCCCAAATCGTACTAATTCGTATGTTAAAATCTCACTTACTGCCTAGGCCTACTATAAAAATCGAACGATGTTTGGAACTTGAAACCAAGATCCAAGTGTTAGACGTCCAGTGAACCACCAATTCATGTGAAAAGGAGTGATTTGGTGTGTCATTATAGTGACCTGCCATCATAGCGTGATAATGTTGCCTTCACGTGGAGTTCTCGTACTTCTCTCCTGAAGTCCATATTCCCTGCTGGCATTTCAACGTTGATTCACTGGTTTGAATTTCAAGGTTGAATCAACGTTGAATTATGTTTCGATTTTGTAAAACTTTTTTCACTTTACTTTCGATTTTGTTGATATCGTGATTCGTGACGTTGTTTCACCGTCTCTTCTTTATGGGTGAATAAAGGTTGTATGTCGATGTTGAATTATGCTTCGGTTTTATAAATTGAATCAACGTTGATATCGTGACTTTGTTTCACTGTCCTTTCATCATGGGAGAATACAATTGTACATTCAATTTCAACCTTTGCAGTTGGAACAATGAGTCATTGTCATGACTCAGAGTCTCCGACGTACTGCAAACTAGATTGAAATTGAATGTAGCCAAGACTGTACTGTCTGAATTTGTGATTAATTGTCTCAACACATTCGAGTTTTGACTTGAGAGGACATGCATGTAAAATGTTTTAACTAATCACTTAACAGACGCATTTGTCCAAAGTGAGAACAATAGAACATAACATACAAAGTGAAAACATTTTATGGATGACATTCATCTATTAAATATTCATAATGGGTAATATTTCTTACGAATTTCAGTATGAAATTGCTAGCTGGTTGTGTAAATTCTCAGATGGGGCAAAATATGAATCAGGATTTTGTTTGTATGATGTTAATCAGGTTGGAGAAGAGCACCCATTATAATGTTTGTCTGATTAGTGAGTGTGCAAATCAATGTTGTTGTTCTTCTGCTGTTTCTTTCCATGTTACATTATGAATCAAGACATAATTCTACTCACAAACAGTAAAAAACAAAACAAAAAAAAAAACAATAGCTTGACTCATAATTAACTTGATTTCTTCTTCAGGAGCTTCTGGTGTTGATACAGACCGAGTGTCAGTGATGGAGGGAGATTCAGTCACTCTAAACACTGGTGTTCAAACAAACCAACAAGACAGAATTAGATGGTATTATAATGACATTCGCATCGCTCAAATCAATAGAGATCTCAGTAAGATCTGTACAGATGTTCAGTGTAAAGGTGGTGATGAGAGATTCAGAGACAGACTGAAGCTGGATCATCAGACTGGATCTCTGACCATCATGAACATCACAGACACACACTCTGGAGTTTATCAACTGCAGATCAGCCGCGGCAGCAGCGACAGTGAAGAGACCTTCAGTGTCGCTTTATATGGTGAGTCATTATGTTTTAAAGGAAATCATGTACATTTAAATCCCAATTTTGTTTAGAGATATTTTTGCTGACATTCAGAGGTGTATTTCTCTGTACCTGTTGTAAGGGAAATTTAGCTCAAAGGGAATTAATTCATTTTTAGGACATTTTTAAAGAATCACTTATTCACTGCTGAGCAATTGACTCGTCCAGCGTTCACTTTAACGGGCCGTAACTATCAGCTCTACAGCGGATATAAATAATATCAAAACTACTGAAAAAGGTTCTGCATTAGATGTCTTGGGTGGCCAATCATGTGGTGTGTTGGCAGATGGATGGAAAGTTTTTGAGCTTAGAACGAAGCTTTGCTGTAGAATCGTTGACCGAAACTTCACAGCAAAAGTTAACTTAGTTTCTTTTCTTTTCTGCTGAGAGTCTCTGTTCTAACTAAGAGAAAGAAAAGTAAGACCAGGGTAGTTAGATGGCTTGAAAGAAATAGTTTAACCCATGTTTTTCTGGTCTTGATCTGCAGTCTTTTGCCTGCTCGCCTACTGTACATGTCTGGTCTGAATCATCGTCTGTATGTCTACTCCAAATCTGTTTTTAAGATATTATACTCAAATGTTTGTCCAGCCTCCTGGATGAGTTCTGACCACTTAGACACTGTCTTTTAGTTCAGAGGAGGCTATTTCTTTCCCTCTCATCGTAAATCATGCGTTATCGGTAGTCTCTACTTCCAGCTCCAGCAGAAAGTACAGAGAGTAAAGTCATCATTTAGTCATGATTTCTTATGATGATACAATATATTTTACACCGATTTCAATCAAGCCATCCTCTGAATTATGAGCATAGAATCATTTTGATAGGAAACAAGAAACATTTTCAGTCAGTCAATCTAATAGTTATTCAAACTGCATGACTTATCTGATGATCTAAGCATAATAGTCACATAAATGGGTTGTAGACATGATATAGTATTATGTAGTTGAACGATGTCCGTAAAGCATTGTTTTGGGATGATTTTATGTATTTTGATGTTGTAAGATATCGGTCTCTGTGGTTTTAAGAGACCCTGTTAAGAGGAAAAAGGTCTGCTTTGTATATCTGTCTTGGGATCAAACACCCTCTGTCGTTAAATTGGTGTGGACATAATCGGTAAATCCCTAATTGAAGTCATGCTTTACTGACTGATGATGATCATCATCATCTTGCTTGTTCTGAAGTAATTAGTATCTCCCTACTTTTAGACTCTTTTTGGGGGGATTTTTTTTTACTCTTAATCAAGTAATTATAAACGCTATAATTTTTGCTTCTTAAATAATTACTTCTAGTAAGTACTTTTACTTCAGCACAGATTTTGGTTACAAAACCTGCCTCTTATGTTTATAAACACCAAATGTGTATAAATGATGCTTTTCAGACTGAAATTCAAGAAAGCATGTTTTATCACTTTCATGTCCACATTTCTCATGTTGTTTGTCTTTTCCTTCAAAACAAGATCCTCCAATCATCTCTTGGTTTGTGTTTTAGGTGTTTCTGATGCTGAAAGAGTTAAAATGAAGAGAAAGTCAGTGATGGAGGGAGAATCTGTTATTTTATATACTGGTGTAATAAACACAAATAATGTGATGACGTGGTATTTTAACGACATTCTCATCGCTGAAATCACTGGAGATCGGCGTAAGATCTGTACAGATGTTCAGTGTAATGAGAGATTCAGAGACAGACTGAAGCTGGATCATCAGACTGGATCTCTGACCATCACACACACCACAAACACAGACTCTGGAGAATATAAACTACAGATCAACAACAGCAGATTCAGCGTCATGAGGAGCTTCAGTGTTTCTGTCACTGGTGAGTCTCATTTAATCATTCAATGCATTTTCACTTGAACAGTTTTAAAATAGTTTACTATATTAAAGGGATAGTTCACCCAAAAACCTGAAAGACCTTCGTTCATCTTCGGAACACGAATTAAGATATTATTTTTATGAAATATGAGAGCTGGATCGCTCCTCCATATACTAGTCCATAGGCTTCTTGAGGGATTGAAACTTACCAGCCCCGAAAAGTAATTAAAGCCATCGTTAAAATAGTCCAAGTGACTACAGTGGCTCAATCTTAAGTTTATCAAGCGACGATAATAACGACTTTATTTCAACTATTAATTTCCTTCTCTGTGGGCCTCGAGTCAGTTAACTAGTGTAATAGCGTACGCTTCTGTTGTTGTACGTCACACGCATTACACACATGACCAGCGTCGGCCAATAGTGAGCCAACGTGTGACGTAGCTCTACGCAATTACACCATAGACATCATATAGAGACTAGATGCCCTATTGGCCGCTGTGGCGCAAGAAATGCGGCCGCCATCTTAAACCGGTCATACTCCTATTTGCGTTGCATAGCAGCAGTAAATGCCAGAGCACTGTGCAGCATATTCCTGCTCAAATCGGCGGACCATCACTCGGGGATTACTTTTCACAAGTAAGATTTAACATTTAACATTACTGTACTATTGTTTGTATTTTGTGAGTAAAATATTCAATGTGTCCTGTATCGTAGCTACGTGTATGACCTTTGCAGCAAAAAAACCTGCGTGAAAATCAGTTCGGTATTCAGTGAGATATGATTAATTAAATGCGCTGACAGCTCATTGCACCTGCCAAACAGATTACACTGAGCGGACCGGGTGACCGGTTTAAGATGGCGGACCCACGGCTCGTCCGCGCCAATAGGCAGTAGCGGTCGATAGGGCGTCTATCTATATGATGTCTATGAATTACACTATGTTAACTGACTAGAGGCCCACAGAGAAGGAAATTAATAGTTGAATAAAGTCGTTATTTTTGTTGTTTTTTGCGCACAAAAAGTATTCTCGTCGCTTGATAAACTTAAGATTGAGCCACTGTAGTCACTTGGACTATTTTAACAATGTCTTTAATAACTTTTCTGGGCTTTCAAGTTTCAATTCCTCAAGAAGTCTATGGACTAGTATGGAGGAGTGATCAGCTCTCAGATTTAATCCACAATATCTTAAAGGAGAACTACGGCGCAGAATGAACCTTTGGTCTAATAAAACATCGGTACCTAGTCAATTATTCTCTGAGATTTGTTTTCATGATAATCGAATGTAAAGAGTTTTATCTCTAAAAACTGTTTAGCGTATAACGCTAGTATATGGGGGCATAGAATAAGTAAAAAGAAATCGCTAGTTTATACCACTAACAAGGGTCAAAATAGCCCCACACTAACACAGTAACATAATGAGGGTCCCTATATGCAAAACGAAGCATTGAAAAATGTGTAAGTTTACAGACCGTTTAATAAGAAGATACTTTATAAAGACAGTTCACTTTGTGTATACAGACAGGAGCCATCTTAGAAAATAGTCTCGATAAGTTGATCCCCAAACGCCATTCATACAGTTCAGAAGTTCACTGAACTTCATACAGTTCAGCTCACTCAGCACGACATTCGTGGTTTGACTTGTCGTGACTGTTTTCCAAGATGGAAGTATACACAAAGTGAACTGTCTTTATAAAGTATCTTCTTATTAAACGGTCTGTACACCGTTTAATAAGTAAAAGTTCTCAATGCTTCGTTTTGCATATAGGGACCCTCATTATGTTACTGTGTTAGTGTGGCGCTATTTTGACCCTTGTTAGTGGTATAAACTAGCGATTTCTTTTTACTTATTCTATGCCCCAACGTTATACGCTTAACAGTGAGATAAAACTCTTTACATTCGATTATCATGAAAACAAATCTCAGAGAACGGTTGACTAGGTACCGGTGTTTTATTAGACCAAAGGTTCGTTTTGCGCCGTAGTTCTCCTTTAATTTGTGTTCCGAAGATGAACGAAGGTCTTACGGGGTTGGAACAACATGAGGGTTAATTTTAAGTTAATTTTTGGGTGAACTATCCCTTTAAAACCGAAACAGCAAATGATTTCATTGTGGCCTGTTTAAAAAAAGTGAGCTTTGAATGTATATTAAAACATAATTGAGAATAAAATTTTGCGTCATAAATTTTACATTTCTCAAGTCTATTAAATAGGAAAAAAGATAAATGCAAGTCATCAGTCAGTTTTCCTGCAAACGTTGTTTCCTGTTGAGTTCACAGTGCTGTGATGCTGTTATAACTACTGTTGCTAAAAAAACTGATTTTTCAAATGAACCAACTTTATCAAATCAATATCACTGCTTAAAGCATAAAGGTGTAAATGTCAGTCAAAAGTATTAGAGTAGAGTTGATTATCAATTGATCTCCAGTAATACTGTTTCTGTCTTTAGCTGTTCCATATCCAGGATTATCTGTAGCTTTTATAGCAGGAATATGTGCTGTTGTTATTCTGCTGGCGGCTGCTGTGATTTACTGTCACAGATCAAAACAAAAAGGCAAGTATTACTTACAGCTGATTGTAGAAAATATAAATACACGGTTTATTGTGCATAAAAAATCTGTGAAAATGTGTAAAGCAGCCTATGTATTTTTATTCTAATTGACCAAAGTAAGAGTTTGTTGTTGTTGTTCAAACAGAAAGCAGGAGACCGCGAGATGATCATGATCAGGTGAGATACTGTGAGCTCTGGATCTCTGTCTGCAAAACACTGACTTTACTAGAGATTCAGATCTGTAAGAACTGTTAAGCCCCTAATAACATGATTTCATGAATAAAATCAGGCCAAAACGAAGTTCGCTTCAGGGCTTCAAAGCAGCTTGTCAAAGTAAACTCTCCGCCTTCTCTGTGGCGATGATTACGTTATATGTAGTTGTGACTCCACCTTCTTTAAAGTGGAAATCTCTTTTTTATTTCTTTGATTCAGTCCATCATGATAAATATAACATAAACACACTAGAGAGCAGCTTTAAAATCTAATTCTAATCGGAAGACATGTTTAAAACTGTAAAGGTCTGCTTTAAAGCAATACATTTGTATAAAGTGTGATATACTAAACATGATATGAGTTTACTGGAGTTCACGGCTTGTGGAAACATATCGACATCGTTATGATCAGATTTTGATCAAAACTCCTGTTTTCTCACTGCTGTCGAACAGGAACATCTTCAAGTGTAACTGTTCATATTTATTTTTTCACATCATATTTATTTTGTTATCGAGAGGAAAGTGCACAGCACGTATTTACACATTCATTTGAGCAGTGTGACTAACAGTATAGAAACACCAATAATAACAGACTTATGTTATACTTATATTATTGTTTTACCTTCTGTGAATCTGCTTCTTTCTTTCAGGAGGATGATGTTACAGTAGCAGTGTCCCTTAATCTGGGGACTCAAGCTGTGTCCAAATGTGACGGCTGCATCCTTCGAAAGCCACATCATGTAGCCTTAAAATGATTTCCTAATTGCGCATCCCAGTGTTCCCGATTACCGCTCCTGGCGTCAAGCAACAGTGCGATCATTCATTTGATAAATTGAGTAAACAGCTATGGAGCCAAAATTGGCTGTTGTCATTGTTATGTTTTATATTTTACTGGAGGACATGGTGAGGATGTTTCAGTCGGCTGGCCAACTGTAAATTGAGCTGGTTTGCTGCGTCGGTGTGCGTCCTGTCCTGAATTACCAGATTACACAAACTGTTCAAGTAACCTAGCCTAATGGGCGTTAATTTACGTAAATAATGTAAGTTAATGAAATGTGAAAAGAAAACATACATGGGCATAGGAATATAGGTTCAAATGTTCATTTATGTAGGCGATTTTGTATTTATTTTTATTATGTAGGCCTACATAAAATGGACCATGCAAATATATGTATATAGGTTTTCAATCCTATTTGAATATAAAAAACAGTTGAATATAAAAGAAGTCCAGTGCAAATGTTACTCCCGCTCGTCATCGGCAGCTGTCAGTCACAGTTGCTAGGCGACAAAAACAATCGTACTCCGTTGGCTAGACAGGTCCGAGCGCTTCAGATGCGCTCTTTGATATAGGCTACATTTTCAAAGTAACCATTAGTGGAATGTCAGCCCTGCTAACCTGTTGGTAGACAACTTGGTGGATAGTGGAAATATCCACTCAAACACTCCAGAGACCATCCCATATGATGTCCCACCAGCAGGAGGCCTTACCGGAGTCTCTATTGTGGAGCCCATCCATGTCCAGCAACACACCAGGGTCTCCTTGCTCCCTTTTCTTATGTTATGGACTGTAAATTTAAATGTTTTTGTTGGTTTTTAGATGTTTAACGTATGTTTGAAATAGTTGGAAAAGGTGCTTTATTGCTTTTATGTAAAAACAAAATATTTTCATTTTAACCAATTTTAATTGAAAAAAAAGGTATAGACATTTTTTTTTCATGTAGAAATTATAACTGTCATTACAAAATAAAGAATGTCCATAGCAATGAATCATCTTTTATTTACACATTTAAAGTTGGATAAAAATGAATAATGTATACAGACTTTTTTTTTTCCTTTTAAAAAATATAAGTGAAAAAAGTTTATATATAGGCCTACACCTATACAAAAATTCTCAATCATTCTTTCAATAATTTAGTTATATTTTTCCCAAAACAATACAATAACTTTTGCTTGTCTAGTAAATGCTTCTTAATGTAAGACTTTTTTTGATGTGTACTAGAAGCAAGACCAAAAATTGTATTAATTCAACTCAGATTGTTTTCCCACAATGTGTTCGGTAGTGATGTTCAGCCAAATGAACCGTTTCAAAGCATTTTTTTTTTTTTTTTGATACAATAGAGAGCCTAAGTCCCGCCCCTCCGCTTCCGGCTCATGGGACCTTATTTCGGAAAAAATATGTGTGGTAGTCAATGGCGAGAGACAACTTATCTTTTTATTCCGTCTGAACTGTGCCCTGAATTACACATATGATGTTTGTCAATTTAAAAGATAATTCTGAAAGTCAAAAATGTCGCAGTTTGTCATAAAACAGAAGAGTAACATTTAGTTTTATGTGAAAATCGCTCAATGAACTACATCTCCCGGGAAGCGAAACAACGAGCAAGATCCGCTGCTCGTGTGTGTGCGGTCTGGTACAAAACACTCAGGTATGATGGCGTAACGTTACGATTATAACGTAAGATTATAGAAACAATGACATACATTAGCCTCAGTAAAGTTAGCTTTATTCATTGAGAGAAAATGTGTGCCTTTGGGGTTTGTAGTCTTTGTAATTACGTATTGTCACAGTCTTACACCTCAACGGTTTTACATCAAACTGCGACTTTCTTTACTTTAAAATGTATCTTTTAAATTGACAAACATCATATGTGTAATTCAGGGCACAATTCAAACGAGATCAAAATATTTGTTGTCTCTCGCCATTGACTACCATACAATGTTTTTCCAAAATAAGGTCCCATGGTGGTCGACCGGAAGGGGAGGGACTTAGGCTCTCTATTGAGTGCCGAGTTACGACGTCACTCTGTAGGCCAAAACCATAGGCCAAAACGTGGAAGTGAGTTAGCATTTTAGCACTACGGCTTCCCTCGCTCTAAAGTCTATGGGATTTTTGAATGGGTTTTTGCTAAATCGCCTGAAATAAGGTCTGTGGTGAACAAAACCTCTAAATATTTTCATGTTTTGATTAATCTATGACATAGAACACACAGTTATAACCTGCTTGTGTTTTTTTTCAACTTTATTGTGTCTGCTTGTGTTTTTTTAAATCTTTATAGGCTTCAAAATGTATAAATTTTGGATTAAGTTGTAAAGATTATCTTGATAGACAAAACGTGTAAGGGTCACAACTCTTTGTTAAACACAGATCTTATTTTCTGCGATTTTCCAAAAGTCTATGGGGAAAATTCATAGCTTTTCGACTAGGGAACCCATGCGCCGCTAGCTTCCGACTCTGCCCAAACACCACCTGTCATTCACGTAATATACACAGGAACGTAATAACTGTAATTACTATACAAACACTCAACCACTAGACTCTACGAAACTGTAGCGTGGCGGCCTGTGCACAACCAGCTAGAATATTTCCGTCTCAACCACAGCCAGTTGCTGCTCCTTTCTGCTGCTTCAGATAAGTTCTTTACTGTGCGACGCAACTCTTGGCCACTGAATCCGACGTCTCTGAGGAACCGGGTTGTAGAGTGTGCCACAAATCCTCGACAACCCCCTTCCACTGGATAAACCTGGACTCTCCATCTTCGCTGTTCTGCTTCAGTAACCAGATGACTGTCACAGGTCGGGGTGGCCCCCGTGGCACACACCACCCCTAGCGTACCACCTCGAAGAGTTTCCCAGAGACACCACGAGACCAGACAAGGTATTCGGTATAAAACGTATTTTATTGAATTAAGATAGGCTAACCCTGTGACATGAGCATACCGTAGTTTCTTCCTCTCATATGCCTCATCTACCACATCCTCCCATGGCATCAGTTGAATGTGTGCTGATCCAGACCACAAAACAATATCTGGTCGTAGGTTAGTGGTGGCAATCTCAGGTGGAAAAATAAGCCGTTGATCAAGATCAGACAGCATCTTCCAGTCCCTAGCAGCTTCCAGTTGTCCTGTGTGATAATTGGTTTTAACACCTTTTCTTGGTGGTTGCTCGCCTGGGCGGAGGAATGTTGTCTTCTGCGTGTAATGTTTTGCTAGAACAGGCGGCAACTTATTAGTCATGTTACACTTGCCTTCCAATGCTAAGGCCAAACATCGCAGTACTTGGTCATGGCGCCAAGTAAACCGACCTTGGCTAAGAGCCACCTTACATCCTGTCAAAATGTGCCTTAATGTGGCAGGTGATGAACACAAAGGACAAGAGGGATCCTCTCCTACCCAGAGGTTTAGGTTCTGCGGTGATGGGAGAACATCATATGTCGACCTATTAAGGAAACTGATCCTACTCTCTTCCATTGACCAAAGGTCTTGCCAGCCCATCTTGCGTTGTTCCACACTCTCCCATCTCATCCACTCTCCCTGCTTGGCCTGGGAAATGGCCTTTATACACCTCATCCTCTCCTCCTGCTTTCGCACCTCGTTGACTACCAGCTTCCTCCTTTGAGCTGGGCCTGCCTTGTGCCATTTAGGAGGAGCTAAACTGAATCCAAAACCCCCTCTTCCATGCTGTACCTTTCCCACGATATCCCCAATTTGAAGGGCAGCCTTTGCCTCTACCACAGATTTCTTTGCTGACCACTTTCTACCAGTTTTTAACACAGGGGCTGCCTCCCTTACACATTTGTCGCGTGACTCTACTAAGGTCATTTCCAGCCTGACCGTGGCACACTTAAACTCCTCGGTTAAAGCAGAGACTGGCAGCTGCAATATTCCTTTACTATAAAGTCTCACTCAGCTGAGGCAGCGTGGAACTCCCAACTATTTCCTGATGTATGAACTGATTAACGCTTCCAGCTTATCCATTGTTGTCAAAGAAACCTCGTACACAGTCAGTGGCCACAGCAACCTTGGCAGTAGACCAAACTGAAAGCAGTTTTAGTTTGCCTGGTAGAGCACAGCTGTTTATGCTCTTCAACCCTTCCACTGCTTGTCGTCTAACTTCTCCCACTCGAACTGTGTCCTTTAGATCCCCATCGTACCATCTCCCAAGACTCTTCCCTGGCTTCTCAGAAACTGTTGGTATTGCCTCACCATTAATGAAGAATGTTTTATCTACGACCTTTCGTTTAACTATCGAGATGCTCTTTGATTTAGAGGGCTTAAATTGCATTCGTGCCCATTCAATATTATCGGTTAACTTACCCAATAACCGATTAGTGCAGGCTACTGTTGTAGTCATGGTTGACATGTCATCCATATATGCTCTGATTGGTGGTAGTCGCATCCCAGAAGCCAAGCGCTCTCCTCCTACTACCCATCTTGATGCCCTAATGATTACTTCCATTGCCATGGTAAAAGCCAGTGGAGAAATGGTGGATCCTGCCAATATTACAACCTCTAAGCATTGCCATGCAGTGCTGAATTCTGGAGTTGAGAAACTAAATTGCAAATCTCCAAAATAGGCTTTCACTATATTTGTTATTGACATTGGTACTCTGAAAAAATCAAATGCTGCCCAAAGAAGCTCATGTGGCACTGAACCATATGCATTAGCCAAATCCAGGAATGTCACATGGAGCTCCTTCCTCTCCTTTTTAGCTGATTCATTTATTTGCCAGATAACATTGTTTTGTTCTAAGCATCCTGAGAACCCTGGAATGCCCGCTTTTTGAACTGAAGTGTCAATGAAGCCATTCTATAATAGTTAGGTGGACAATCTCTGAACAATAATACTGAAGAAATACAATACAATATAATATAAAAAATTACAGACTAAACTTGAATGGCAGTGTTAAATAAGATAATTTTTTCTTGCTTCTGTGCCTCGATGTGATTATAGTTTCTCATCCTGTTTCTGTAGACAAGAAGACACTTTTCAAATACAAACTAACACAAACACACATTCACTGTATAGCCACTCTGACATTTAAGATGTCTTTAAAAAAAAAGCAAGTTTCAGTTTGCCTTATAAGATTAACTTCTCTAAAACTGGTACTTTGAAATCAGACATGGTTTTAACTTGAACTTGCCTTAAATACTTTTTCTACTTTTCCCCATAATGGAGAACTGAATTAATATACACAACAATTTTAAATCACTTTCTATTTTACAATGAAATGTAGTTTTTATATGAAATGTTTATATGGCATGTGCATATATATGTGTGTGTGTGTGTGTGTGTGTGTGTGCATTAGGAGGGTCAGACTCTGTCGGGGGAGGATTCACAAGATCTGTTGTGCTTTCACTGATTGTCTTATTAGATCAGGTTTTACTGAACAACTGCAAATGTTTCACATGTTTGTGTTGTTCTGTTTGTGCGCCTGCCGTCTGATCGGTAAGTGTTGTTTATTTACATTTCAGAGTAATAAACTCCTGTGGCGGTTCAGAGTAGATTATTTTCATCCACTGAAATCAAATCTCTCTTGTTGTTTTAGAAATCTTGATTTCTATGATTATGCAAATTCTCCTCGAGCAATTAAAAAAAATATTCAAATTATATTCAAATTATCATTCAGCTGTAATCATAAAAAACTACAAATTTAATGAGAATTCAGTCATAATATGTTTAATATAGCTATATAATTAAACTTGTACTTTCAAGATGTAATTAATTTAACATATCATTTTTATTTTGTTCTACATGTAAATGTTTTGAAACACATTCAAGATCAAATTATTGATTCACTCACATCTACTCAGAAAAAAAAAGGTACAAAAGCTGTCACTGTGATGGTACCTTTTCAAAAGGTATACCTTTGTACCTTAAGAGTGCATATTAGTCCCTCAAAGGTAAATATTGGTATCAAAAGTGTACATATTAGTACATAAATGATACATATTAGAACCCCTTTGAAGGGTCCTGTCCCAATGACAGCTTGTGTACCCTTTTTCTCTTTTTCTGAGAGTGTACCTGTCTCTGCTGCTGTTAAAGGATAAAAAACTGATCTTAGGCTTTCTAAACCAACATGAGCATTAATCTGAAAACCTGTTCATGTTCTCCAGGTGTGTTTGCTGCCGAAACAAATGAAATACAGTCAGTGTCAGTGATGGAGGGAGATTCTGTTACTCTAAACACTGATGTTACCAAAATACATGAAGACGACGACATACTGTGGAAATATGGAGCTGAAAACTCTCAGATAGCTAAAATCAGCATTGAGAACCGAATCTTCTCCACATATGATGATGTTCCTGATGGGAGATTCAGAGACGGACTGAAGCTGGACGATCAAACTGGATCTCTGACCATCACACACACCACAACTGAACAAACTGGAGTTTATAGACTAGAGTTAAATGGAGAGAAACTGACATCAAAAACATTCAGTGTTTCTGTCTATGGTGAGATAATGTGTCCTGTCCTTCGATTATTATTATTAAATTAACTTATTCAGTACCAAATGTTTAAACATGTCCATATTTCTCTTTATTATATCATGTTTCCCAGCTCGTCTGCCTGTTCCTGTCATCAGCAGAGACTCTTCAAATTGCTCTTCATTTTCTTCTTCATCATCAAATTGTTCATTGGTGTGTTCATCGGTGTTGAATGTGAGTAATGCGACTCTCTCCTGGTACGCAGGAATGAGTGTATTGTCCAGCATCAGTGTGTGTGATCTCAGCATCAGTCTCTCTCTACCTCTGGAGGTGGAATATCAGGATAAAAACCCCTACAGCTGTGTGCTGAACAATCCCATCAGCAACCAGACCACACATCTGGACATCAACACACACTGCCACACATGTGCAGGTACAGCAGTGCTGATGACATCAACTAATATCAGCGCTGATATTAGTGTTTATTGACTGATCAGATCTCATGTTTTTATTCCTCAGACTCTATCCACTGTTGTGGTTCTATTGAAGCTGTGATCCGATTGGTCGTCTCTGCTCTGGTGGGCGTGGCTACTGTCATTGTTCTACTTTATGACATCAGATCCAGAAGAGCTGAACAAGATCAGGCACATATTCACACATTGGGACAGTAAATGTTGATATCATTTCATTCTATCTTAAACATTTCTTCAAACTATTTCAATCCTTTATCAATCTTCATTTATTTTTATTGGCTTTATATGTGAATCTGGTGTTAGTCTCACCATCTTACATTTCATTATGTTATTTTTCAGATCAGCAAGAAAAATACATTTTTGGGGGGACTTGGGGGGTAACTTTTGCTTTCAATGTATTACTTAAAACTCACTTTAAGCACACCGATACCACAGCACATGTTTCATTTCATCATTGTTCTCCAATATGATTTGATCTTCACATGTATAATTCTCGGTTACTGTAAAAGCAAGTGTGGATTCCTCGATACTTCAGCTTGTTGCTAAGATCATGAGGTTAGATATAACAAAACTAGACAGCGGTCTAGTTCCGTTTCCACTTTTGTTATATTCAGACACACTAACTCTGGGCCAAGTGTTGGAGACACTTTTAGTATGCAAAAGCATATAAATGTTAATCCTGCAAGAAAGAGAAATGTTAGTTATGATTCATTTACAAATTCCTGAACAATTGCAACAGGAAATAGGAACTGACCTGTGATGGTGGACACAAACACATTCACTCACAAACCTACAAGTGTCTCATGGATGTCTAACTTTAATGCACACCATACAACCTACATCCTAATTCATATCCTGCTCCCCATATATTTGTACATTAGATAGAGTGAGAGCGCATCTACTTGCTGTAAATGTATATTTTATACTACATTTGTGTTTTTTTTTTAATTTTGTGCTTTATTATTTTCATTGAATGTATTCATTGCTATTCTTTATTTTAATGCAGAAACCACACACATGTAAACAATTGAATAAATCAATGCTTGGGAAAGAATCTGCCGTGGAACTCACTCTTTGTTCCGTCTCATATACGTTATGATCGAGGTTGAGGACTAGCTTATACACACAAGTGCATCTGCATACATGCACATCCATCTTTAACACCAGTTGATGTTCTCTAGTCTGTGCCAATTTCAGCAGTAGTCCATTTCTAAGAGGGAAATGAAGCTCTAGCATAAGTTCTGCCGGGAAGACTCAATTGTTACGTCACTCATTACCTTCTCATCTATCTAATCATGTTCTAATACTTGCGGTATAAAAGCTTGGTATGTCTGAGTTCGCAGATGCTGACGCTTTCATTCATCTCCATCCCCCCCACCACCACCAGGATGGTCCCTTCCCCTTTACTGGTAGAACTGCTATTGATTTGTCTGTGGGTATTAATAATTTAGATATTTATGACAGTAATTTATTTGTTTTTTCAAGTGAAAGGGTTTGATAAAGAGGGGAATTAACGTTTTTTAAGTTCCTTGGACCAACAGATTTTGGTAACGCTTCCTTTTGTTACCCATCTACTTATGTAGGGTGAATTCCCCTAATGTGGGACATTTTTTGCACTTCAGACTTCTGTGACATATTGCGATGTGTAACCAAAAGATTAAATCCACACCTAATACCATTTTAAAAACCCCAGTATGTGTCCTAATCACATCAAAAGAGAAAATTCAGATAACCCATTCATAAGAGAAATGATAGACATATTAGTGCTCTTATTGCAAGTTGTCTGAAATAATCTGCAGCTCCCTAATGTGGGACAGTTGTTTCCCCAATGTGGGACACTGAAAAATCTATGATGAAATACCAAATATCACATTGATACATGTAGAATAGTAAAATCTTATTTTATTTTAGATTCTCTCTTAAATCTTAGTTAGTAATTGTCTTTGTTATGAATGAATGAAACATGTAAAATAACAAAATCTTTAGTTATATTATCCATTTCCAGTAAACCAGTATCACAATCCATAAACAAGACCATTATATCAGTTATAGTGATGCATTTGTAAAACACCTAAAAAATAAACAGATAAACTTTGGACCAAAATAATTTGGTATAATTACAAACAAAAAATAAATGTACAATTGTTTCTGTTTCCTCGTTACCAAAACAGCATAATGAAGAAACCCCTTCTTTAAACTTACTGATAAAATCATTACAATGGATAATATCTATTTATTATTTTAAAGTGAGTTTCTTTGACTTATTTATTAGGAATTACATATTTATTAATATCTGACCACAGATTCTGAAAAAAGGTCATGGAAATCCTGTTTCCATTTCATCAATGCCTTGGGTGAAACATTTTTTCTTTACTTAAGATTTGTCTAAAATAAACATTATTCATATTTTTATTAAAAAAATAAAAAATAAATGTTTAAAACATGCCCCACCACACATTTTTGACTCATTGAAGTACTGTCCCACATTAGGCTGATCATACTGTCCCGGATTTGGAAACCACATTTCCTAATGTGGGACACTAGGAAATTTGATAAAAATATAAAATATATAGTTTATACACATAAAGTTACACTATGTTTTGATGGACAAACATTTCATAAGCATATTAGGCTAAAAAGTAGCAGGATTGCTTTGTTTAAAATCTATTTAACTCCTTAACATCAAATTTGTTAAAACTCTATGTCATTAACCTTCGGATGGTCTTTACACAAGGTGTCTCCTTTTTGATGATTGCTCCACCCTCAAATATGATTGGACATTTGATAGGTCATGTGATTTTGATCACATGACACCACAGCTTTGTCTAACCCATAGTTTCACTGTCATTCATGCATTTATGGGGGACCTACAAACACTAAACCTTAGGTGTCCCACATTAGGCAGTGTCCCATATTAGGGCAATTCACCCTACTTATTATAGTAATTACAATTACTGGGTAATAACTAGGCACTAACCCTGAACCTACCCCTAAACCTACCCCTAGCCCATGTACTTACCTTATATTAATCAGTACTTTCTAGGTAAGTACACGTACTGTACTGTAAAAGGAAGCGTTACCCAGATTTTGTTATTACTTTTCTGAACTGTATGTATTGAAAGTATGCCTGGTTCAGAATGTTATTTTTTTTAAACTGGATTTGGTCAAAGGTCTTAAGCAGGCAAATCAGTCAGTAACATTTTGCAAAAATAATAAAACAAGAACAGTAAATGACACAAAGGACAACAGTATAGGATGTGATTAATATTTAATAATGGACAGCAGGTGAATTCCTAAACTAAAAACTAAAAAAAGTTACTGTATGCTATATGATATTGGTAAATACATTTAAATTAAAACTTTTTATACATTACAACATTACCAAAAGATGTGATAGAAAAGTTAAAAACAGACGTATCCTGTCAGAGAATGAACTCAAGCCAAAAGTGAGAGAGAGGTATTAGCTGAACTCCAACATCAATTCCACTATACAGTATTTGATCATCGTTTTTTGGGAACGTTTTCATACACAGCCTCCATCTTTAATTTCTGAAAGGAAACAAAGACACGATCAGGAACCTGCAGATGCGACAGAACTATTTCTATGAAAAGAATTACTTCAGTGATAAAGACATTAAACTGCTATAAAGAATAGGTGCTAACATGGAGCAACAAGAGGAAGTGACATCAAACGCTCCTTTCATCACAAGCTCTGAACGATTTTCATGATAGTCATGCTGTCATCTGAGCCGATAATGATTGTCTTTCACACAAAAGCAACAGCAACGATTGTTGTAGCACGTCTACAAATCAACCAATGGCTGCATTTCAGCTCCGAATACTCAAAACCGCAGAGCAGCTGCAGCTCGAGGACACACTTCAGCACAGCTAACATGAGTTAACACTGCTTTCTTACTTTCTACTTGCTAGTAGGACTACTGCCCTACTTTCTTTCCAAAGACAATGAAATTATACAAACAAGACAGAGTCAGAAAGCCAGTGTGGCTGCTCGTGCTTCCAATCCTACGAGCAGAAGTGGCACGCTGCAAAGAGGAAGCAAGACCTCAGGGAGGTGAACACTCAGAGGCATTAGAAGAAACTTATTAAATGTTTATGAAGATTGGGGTTGGTAAATGATGCATCAAATTATATTTCTCATTTGTTCCATTCCAGCATTTCGGCTTGGAGGTGCTGGAATCATTACACTTCCTTTGTCGGGCTTGTGTTGGTTTTAGCAACCGTTTCTGAAAGGCACAGTCTTTTTTCTGGAACTGCTCTCTCTGTCACGTGTTTCACATCAGGCTGGGTGCAGTGCTGTCTATATTATGCACACGGTAGTATAGTGTGTCCCCCTGTGGGTGGTTGCTATAATCGACATGAAGCTTGGTGAATGGGGTTGCATAGGGCAAATGCTTTTGTCCCACACTACAGTTAACAGTTCTCTCCAATTATTCAGATTGAAGGGTTAATTCATCTCTTTACTATAGTCTGTCATGATGTCAGTGTGTTTTGATTCATGTTCTTGGCTGTGTTTGGTTAATCTGGTAATTAGATCAGCTATATGATTAATTGGTTGTTCTGTTCTTGTTCTTGTTCTGCAGATTATTTTGTGACGTTT
Organism: Tiaroga cobitis; assembly: GCA_030578255.1. Lineage (NCBI taxonomy): Eukaryota > Metazoa > Chordata > Actinopteri > Cypriniformes > Leuciscidae > Tiaroga > Tiaroga cobitis. The sequence goes on from CM060612.1 coordinate 26,072,434, forward strand.
GAGTTTAATTTTGAATAAAGCTGCTGTACTTATATCCTGTTTCATCTCTGCTGCAACAACAGTGTAACATAGTCAGAGGTGAATAAATATTGCATCCGATTCTTATTCCACCCTCCCCAACCACTTCTTGGGGTTTCAAGTAGGGTTTAAGCTCACCTCTGATTCCTAATGGGTATTGAGCCTGATGATTGAAAGTTTCAGGACCTGTGAAAAAATGAAATGTCCTTCTCGTTTTTCTCCCTCCCTTTATAAATCTATTCAGGAGGGACATTGCTCCCCTTTGGGTGGTGTCATTTCTGTAGGTTGTAGCCTGCCCTTCTCACTAACTAGCCAGAGAAGTTTGCATTCTCCCTTTAGTTGGCTGCTTCAGGCCAGAATTTGTTCTGCTTGGGACACTTTGCTTTTGACTCTGAATAATTCTGTAAAGTAATTTGATCTTATGCAACCTATTGAGCAGGCATTTCCTCAGCATGGTGTAGTGGGTATTGTGTTCCCCACAACGTCAACACCAAGACGCAGCAAAGAAGTTCCACTCCGAAACGTCTTAGTTGCATCTTGTTGCCATACCTTGGGACATGCCTGCACATCTGCTTCAGATAAACGAGATCATGACGTGTAACTTGGGCACCCTTTTATTTGCATGAGCGCTTCATGTGTTACGTCAGGGATTGTCATCTGCCAATAGATTTTCATGTGTTTACACATCCTTAGTCACCGGTGACTTCGAGGGCATTTACAATCGCATCAACACCAAGACGACCAACACCAAGTCTCATTCCCCTTCTTAGGGAACCTGGTTGATAAATCATTGTTTTTGATGCATTTTTGTTACTTATTATTTTTTGTAGGTCTGCAAAATGAAAACAGCCCTTTAAAAAGTGAAAAACAATACACAGCCACCCTCATCTGTTCACTGACCGTCTGATGCTGCACACAAAGCTTTGATAAGACTAAATGAATGAAACTTCTTGCAACAATGTCATAAATGGTTTTACCGTTTTTGGTGTTGTTGGTTTACTCAATGCTGAATCAGTTCTGTCTTCGTCCTGGGTCTGAACTACATTAACTATAATCACAGATATGTTAAAAAATGCGTGTCTTAAAAAACATAATTATTTGTACAAATTATTTGCTTGCACTCCTGACCTGTTTTTCTACATTTCTTGCAGATGCAGAAGATCACGACTACAGCAACAATCATCAGAGATCCAGCAGAGATCAACACAATGAACAATAACGGTAGGCCTTGATCTGTAATGGACCAAAGGGAATTGAATGTGTCTGATCTAACAAAATCAGAGAACTTAGTAAATAAACACTAATATCAGCGCTGTCGTACCTGCACATGTGTGGCAGTGTGTGTTGATGTCCAGATGTGTGGTCTGGTTGCTGATGGGATTGTTCAGCACACAGCTGTAGGGGTTTTTATCCTGATATTCCACCTCCAGAGGTAGAGAGAGACTGATGCTGAGATCACACACACTGATGCTGGACAATACACTCATTCCTGCGTACCAGGAGAGAGTCGCATTACTCACATTAAACACTGAACACAGCAATGTACAATTTGATGATGATGATGAACAATCTCTGGTGAGAGAATAAACAGAAATATATAAAATGAGTAAACATTTCAATATGTAAACAGTTCAAGGAACATTCAGAGTTAACTCAGTAACTCAGCATGAGTTAAACTCAAACAGCATTTGTGGCGCATGATATTGATGACTTGAAAAATATGTATGTCCACTTGTCCGGCAGAAAAGCACAAATCTGGGTTATAGACTGAGACTTTTAAAATGGAAGTAAAAGGAGTCAATGTACACGTTAAAATACTCACAACACAAAACACTAAAAGTATTGTCAATTAAGCTTACTTGACTTAACTTGTACTAAACCCCAAATATCCCTTTAATAATACTTGAAGGTTTTAACAAGAATCTCTATTCACCATATACAGAAACACTAAATGTTTTTGATGACAGTTTTGCTCCACTCATCTTTACTTCATAGAGTCCAGTATGTTCAGTTGTGGTGTGTGTGATGGTCAGAGATCCAGTTTGATCGTCCAGCTTCAGTCTGTCTCTGAATCTCCCATCAGGAACATCATCATATGTGGAGAAGATTCCAGCAGATCTACTGATTTCAGCTATCAGAGACTTTTCAGCTCCAAATTTCCACAGTATCTTCATCTTCATGTATGTTAACATCAGTGTTTAGAGTAACAGAATCTCCTTCCATCACTGACAAGGAATCACCAAACACACCTGGAGAACATGGACAGATGTTCCACAGATTAATGGCCAAGTTGGTTTACTAAGCGTGAGATCAGCTGTAACTTTTAAATGTGAACTGAAGAACAGGATCAGAGACGCAAAAGAGATTAAAAGGTGACATACAGACAGTGTCAAAAATATATATTTTTTTATCTTTAATGTGTTTTAAAGTAATATTTTTAAAAATGTAATTACAGTAAAACTACCCGTTTAATTCTGCTTGACACTTTCAATAGTTTCATATTTTTATATTCATATAATTATAACACACTCACAGAGACCGGAATCCAAAGTAGATCTCACAATAATACATGTTTGATTTAACTTATGTAACAATCACAGCAAATGAAAATACTGTAAACTATTATAAACTGTAGCAGCAGCAGCATTATTACTGAGAAACGGACAGAAATTAGGCCATACAATATATTTATTACTTACTAATCAGACGGCAGCAGCACAAACAGAACAAAACAAGCAGGTGAAACATTTTCTTCAATTGTTCAGTGAAACGGCTGACCTAAAATGACTCTCTGCTGATAACCATCATCTGGTATGTGTATACACCCACGGTTTGACTTTTATAGTTCACACACTCTGAATGTGTGTTAATAATCTATATATAGATCATATAACTGTTCTTCTGACATTTTTTAAGACTTTAACTGTTCTTTATTTTGGAAAACAATCTTTATCAAATGGAAAACATTCATATCATTTAACACTGATAGTTTCTGAAAGGTCGTTTCTAACATAAAAGTAGAAATGTGTAAACTTGTGTAGTTTACACAGGTTTCATGTTTCATGATACAAGTTTCATGATACAATAAATCTTATGGATTTTAAAATGGTTTTATAATCATATAGACCATCCACTATCTCACATGGTTGCCAGTCATACTAAAGTGTGCCACGGGCAGCTCAGTTTCAAACTGAAACCGGCAGTGGTTGTTCTTCGGAAATCTGGTGCGATATCTCTGACAAAGATCTTGTGCATCACAGGGGCCTTTTTTTTTCAGTGTTCAGTTTTGTATGTTAAGGTTTTCTTCTCGTGCTTCGGTTTTAAACCTCACAGTCTGACTTCTATCCTACACAGAACAGAAACTTGTGACATACACCTAGTGGGTGCTTTCTTCAGTTACCTTGAGGGTAACTGTAGCCTTCTGCCAGGAGCAGATGTCGTCAGGTGGTACACAACCTTCACTGGGTGTTTCGGCCCTCAACCACAACACCCTCCAGTTGGTGGGCCGGCAGTGATGGCCAAGTCACTGCCCATCTGCTCCTGGCTTCCAGCTTTCCTCCTCCCTCTTGTTCCATATCCAGCAGGAGGCACGTTCTGCCTCCTCCCCCATCCGACGCACTGCTTGTTTTTTCCTTCTTTCGTCCATGCCCAGATCTGATAGTAACCGCCAGGTTGATTTGGCAGGGAAACCTCTGCAGCCGACCTCCACTGGGAACAACCACGCCTGCCATCCCTTGTCCTTGCAGTCCTGAAGAAGGGACTGATACTTCAAGGCCTTCCTCTCATGGGCAACCTCACACCCCTCCTCCCAAGGCACCGTCAGCTCAACTAGAATTATTTTCTTGCCCTCTGTTGACCACAAGACAATGTCTGGACGGAGGGCTGTGAGCACCACCCCTGGGAATTGCAGCCTTCTTCCCACGTCCACCCTCATCTCCCAGGACCTGGCGTTTTGAAGGAGATTGGGTTTTGATGGTTTGGTTGAGAAAGGCCTTTCTCCCTCCTTGATGAAGGTGATCGCCCTCTTCAAGCCCTTACCGGCAGGCCTCTTCCTACATCTTTCCTGCACCAATATGTCAGCAAGGGACAGTAACACTTTGTCATGACGCCACCTATACCGACCTTGAGTCGGAGAATGCATATAAAATATCTGACTGTCACAGACACATTAGCAGTAGCCACTAAACAATTAACTTTTATGTTGTCACGTGGGATTGCAGTAAATCGCAAAATGATAGAAAATATAAAACAAACAATCTTTAATAAAATAAATCACACAGGAGCTCACAAGGAAACAGCATAGAAAGAACTAAAACAATGATGACACCAAACAAAGAACTGTGGGAACAGAAGGCTTAAATACACAGGGAGTAATCAACGGAAGTAGAAACAGGTGCGTAACGATCAGTAACCATAGAAACTTATTAGGAAAACAGATGGACAGTCAGGCAGGGAAAACTAAAACACAAACAAAACAAACTTACACCCTTGTCCTCGCGGTATAACGATTTAAAAAAATTGAGGAAGGGAGCTCTGAAAGGAAAACGAAGAGCGAATCTCTATGGTGGAGATGATGGAAGGAGGAGACAGGGTGAAGCTTTCTCAGAAAGTCCGGGCAGGACCTGGTGACCGAGCGACAGAAGTGGAGATGGGAAAAGTGGAAAAGGTGGAGGTGTGGTGTAAGACAAAGACTCCCCCCCCCCCCCAAAAAAATACTGGAAGAGCGGGTTATCCTCTGAGAACAAAGGAAATTACCATTTGACTTCTCCCCCCCCCCCCCCCCCCCCCCCCCATCCATCCCCTCATCCCATCATCCTGATCTACATTTCTCCCTGATCTCTGGCAGAGATCACCCAAACTCACACAAGAATCGAAATGATTTAATATGAATGAATATCATCGAGTTTGATACATGTTTCGTATTATTTGAAATGTCTCAGTGCGACTGGTACAAATGTCTCATTCCCAAAGAAGTAAATCAAAAGGTAATTTAAGTTCTTAAGAGTTTAGAAATATCTTGCACACAGAAGGGTGTGTCTTTGAGTTAGCACCTTCTGACCATTTGTCTGAATGCAAATATCAATTGTGAGCTGAATGCAAATTTTCCACTACTAGCAAATGGTTACCCACAGGTAAATTTCCACTGTAAACCTGTTTAGATTTGAAATGAAGCCTGTCTATATAAGGAAAACGCAACAAGAGCTCAGGGCCTTTTCTGTATCTCAGATCAGCCTGTGAAGAGGGTCGCCGAGACTCAGCATTCACGCCCACACGCACACACAACAACACAAGACGAGAAAGGAGACAGCGAATTCATGAACCGTGACAATATTATTTTAATCTCCAATATGGTATTTAATAGTTGATATGGTTCTTTAATGCTGGTCTAACTAGCAGAAGTAGCAGGGTTTCAATCCCAGTTGTGCAGGTGGGGCATGTTGTCACACTGCATGCCCCTATTATAATTATGCTATTCTATTCTATTCTATTCTATTCTATTCTATTCTATTCTATTCTATACTTTTATGAATTCTATTGAGAAAACATGAGAACAACGTGAATAAAGACTGGGAGTCAATGTTCAGAAATTATTCATTATTGTTATGTTTTAAACTATAACTGTGTTTTCCGGCGTGTTCGTTGTCAAACTCAACAAATGTTTTATTTTTAATTAATAAAAATGCCATTATTTTATATGAAAAGTTTTATTTTATTGAGAAAATATTTTAGTTTGACTTGCATATATATTTTTTTATTAGATCAGATAGCATTTTAAGCTGTCATGTGGTCATGTTATGTACCCCACCCATGGGGCATGTTGTCACATTTTACTTCCATTCTTTCGGGGTATTTCAAGAAAAAAGTATACACTGTATTAATAAAACAAAACCTCATAATTGTACTAGACATGTGGGAAATTAATATGGGAAAAAATAAATACTCTGAATTTACACAAACTAAGAAAGTCAAAAAGTGTTAGGTTGTGCCCCGCTCTGCTGTAAATTCAAATATTGGATATGGATGACTTTTAAAAGAAGATGTAAGATAGTCATTTAAAAAAAAATCAGATATAGTCAACCAATCGGAATTGGGCATCAAGTCCTGCAGTGTAAATTAATGCTGATCAAATGAGGTCACAGGTGTATTTGGGAATTTCAAAAAACAATTAACTCTGTAACTGATTTTTTTTTTTGTGACCAACTAAAAAAGGATTGAAAACACTTTATAGTGGCTACTGAATGATACCGCTGAGAAGACAGGGACTTGTGATGCATAAATACAACATCGATGAGGCAAATTATCTTTTACTAGCAATTCTTTATTGCTGGCTGATGTTTCTTGATGGTACAAAGTTTATTGGTCAACAAAGAATACATCACCCCCTCTCACCCCCAGTCTTAATCAGTGAACAGTTGACTAATATTCACATTCCTACGTAATTCCGTGACCCCCCACCATGATCACGTGACAATCAAAAACATTAACTCTTTCATGTCACACTTATTTAGGATGGGATTAACAAATGTAATTTAAATGTCTTGTTAATCATATTAATATTTAATATTCATATGAAAGTAACATAACTTCAATTACATTAAGTTTATATCCGATAAACTTGTCTGCTACTGTAGCCTACTATTCTATTTCCTCCCCTCACCTTCATCTACTCTCGCCACATTTCGAGACGAGGCGTATCTAAACCAGCCACTGACAGCACACTTATAAACGAGAATCAACCAGTAACAGGCTTTCATGACGAAACAGAAACACAAATGAAGCGATCGTGAATCGTGCCTGACTGTGTTGTTTATGAACTACGCTTTGGTTATTCGGCGTCAATGGCGCCACCAGGGGGTGGCCAGGGGCTGGCCGACTCCTGGCCACCCCACTGGCCACCCCAATGGCCAGTACAAATTTTAGTAGGATCAGTTATGCATTTTATAAATAAGTCAAAAATATTCTTTAGTAAAAGAAGACGGGGTGTCGTGACATGTGTCGTGACGTGCTTTTTAAGTGCCAAACGGTTACAGTATACTGTTTCAGCAGCTTTTTGATGTGTCTTTACCACGTTTTGACGAGCAGGGATGCAAACAGCGCGCTTTTCGGCGCCTCCCGATTTTTTCACTTCAGTTTGGGTGACACAGTCATCTGAAGTCCTTCCATAGCTTAATGTGAGGGACAGAAGTCTATTTACATCATTAAAGTATACGGAAACTCGTTTTCCCTCCTCTGCGGCTGTCAATCATTCTCCATTCATATTCAAACAGCGCGCGCGCCTCTTGGATGCACGGTAAAACTCTCTCCAATATGATACATTCACATTATAATGCATTATCTGTAGATAAAAGGCTGTAGATTTGCATAAAATTACTTTATTTTGTGTGAGTTTGTTGCTGTTTTTAAACGACTCACTACCGTGTGCTTGCTAGATCACACACACACATCACAAGGACTATGAATCGGCATCAAACGCACAATAACTGGCATTCAAAACTGTGAAACAAAGGAACAAATCGCACTAGGATTTGTGCTCTCGACATTTCTTCGCTTTGTGACGTGAACTTTTAAATGCGCACTTATGCAGCGCTGCACACTGTGACTCCATGTTGCTTTGAGCACATCATTCTGCACCCGCGATGCGCATACACGCTGTGTGCGCTCTGTTTTTCATGTTATCATGGGTTTGCGCACTGAAATATTATTAAAAGCCAATATATTTTGTTATACCTAGCCTGCTCAATACATTTAAAATATGCATAATTTAATTGCATATTATTTCTTTGTAGTGTAGGCTATATATGCACTTCTGAATTCTTGACATTCATATATAAATATAAAATTGTGAAATGTATGATTGCCTGATTGAATTTTATAAGAGAACTAATAGTAATTTGTTTTATTAACATATTTAGATTTTATAAAATTACTGTGCAGATTTTTTTCAAGAATTGCTTTTTGCTGCTGATTTATACACTCATTAAGTTTATTCAAAATTCATAATACATTTATGAAATATTTAAAGGTCTTAACTGTAATCTTACACTGCAAAATAATAACTTAAAAAGGATTAAATTCATCACAATTATGTAAGTATCTGGAAATTTGCCGCGGGGCGAGGGTCCTTATATATATCATATCTATATAATATATATCATTATATATAATATAATATATATTAGTAGGGCCCTACTAATATCATTAGTAACATTAAATATAACTCAATAAACCAAAGTATATCAGTAGGAGTTTCCTTAAGTCTTTCTGATAGTTTTCTACAGGCCGGTTTACTACAACAGTAGAATACAATTCTGAAATTATGGTTTATAGTTTTGGTGTGCCACCCCAAGATTTTAAGTGGCCCCATCTGGCCACCTCTATGAAAAATTTCTGGAGGCGCCACTGTTCGGCGTCACACCATTTTATATTAAATAACTTTCACTTAGGCGCGCGTTTAAAAAACGCGTTTATTTATAGAGAATCCGCATTCATTTCAGTGGAAAAGTGGTAAAAATGAATGGCTTTGTTTTGCTCACATTGAGTGTATTCATCTTACCTGGTAAGACATCACTTTCTCTTATAGTAAACAATAAACAAATGGCGCTTGTCATGCTTCATTTTCGTACGTTATTAACACTGTAAATCACTTAACATTAATAGTATTATTTCTTAACTGTTTACGATGACATTGTTCTGGTTTTACACATTTTAGACAGAATGTTTTGAGTAAAAAATTACAGCGTTGAAAACTCGTAGTTTAAAGTTTATAGGCAGTAATATTATCATGGATCTAAGTCTGTGATCTTGAATATGAATGCACAAATATAGTAGCCTATGTGTGAGGATATGAATCGGGATTGCTTGTATTATTTTAATTGCATGAGATCCATGAGATAATGTTTGTTTTAGGAGTGAATGTGTGAATCAATAATGTTTTTCTGCTGCATGTTACATTATGAATCCATACACATTTCTTGATCATTTTCAAAACATTTTCATAGCACTTTGTCCCATTAGCCTATCTCAGAAGTGACTTTTAATGAACTGTACATTTCTTCTCTAGGTTCGTATGATGTTGATAAAGATGTGTCAGTGATGGAGGGAGATTCAGTCACTCTAAACAACACAGTCTCATCCCAAGGCGTCATCTAACTGACGCTTTTGACCATGCGTCAACATGCCGACGCACATGGCACCCTTTAAGCGTCAATATGAGACGCTCATCCTCGGGCGTCATCTACATATGTGGTCCTGAATCAGACCCAGATCTGATTTTTTTCAATGCGGCCGGAGTGTGAACAATCAAGGCGGATTTGATGCGACTTTTACGTCAATCTACTTTGACATTTGTCACAATTATGCGCCGGCGAAGCCCTAGACACAACAGACACAGACAGTAGCCTAACATTAAAAACTTGACTAGATATGGAGAACAGCGATGAAGCGAGTCAATGAGAGTGAGGTGTTAGATCTAAGTAGTATATGGGGAGATGCTTCAATTCAAGCTAGAAGGACCTACCGTAACCGCTCCGTTTTTGAAAAAATTGCACACGACAGCGTCTCAGTGAAACTATTCACGTCATATTCCCACCACTCCTGGCTTCGTCTACGCATCCACACAGATCTCTGTAGTGAATTTGCAACCATAAACCCGCAAAAGTTTCCATTACACAAACATTATGAAATAATTGCGAATATGCTTCATCCTCCATAACCTCCCGAACTTTAGTGCAACCGCGTGCTGCGTCTGATGTCATTGTTATTGTTCTTTTGCGCATGCCGGTTAGTTTGAAACCTCAAAAAGTTCACACTTCAATCAGATATGTCACATTTTAAAAGGTAATGTGAACAGCCAATCAAAAAATCGGATCTGAGCAAAAAATCAGAATTGAGCATTAGGACTTGCGGTGCGAACGGGGCCATATTGACGCTTAAAGGGTGCCATGTGCGTCGGCATGTTGACGCATGGTCAAACATGGTCAAAAGCGTCAGTTAGATGACGGCTTGGAATGAGACTGGGCTGACTCTAAACACTGGATTTATAAAAGGCGAACAAGAACGAATTAAGTGGTATTTTCAGGACAGACGCGTCGCTGAAATCACTGGAGATCAGCGTAAGATCTGTACAGATGATCAGTGTGAAGAGAGATTCAGAGACAGACTGAAGCTGGATCATCAGACTGGATCTCTGACCATCACAAATATCACAAACACAGACTCTGGAGAATATAAACTACAGATCAACAACAGCAGATTCAGCATCACTAAGAGCTTCAGTGTTTCTGTCACTGGTGAGTCTCATGAGTTATTCAGTGTAGTTTCCCTCGAGCAATTTTAGAATACAGTTTAATATATTTACATCAACACAGTCAATATTTTCAGTGTGGTCTGTTTAAAAAAAGTGATATTTGTCTCAAAATTACAATACAATTTGAGATCGTCTCTATCACCTTCACAACAGACTTACAATTTTGTGTTTGTCTTTGTTTTGTCTATTGTTATTAACATAATATCATATGTTACATACACCATACATAATATCCGTCAGTTTCCTGTGAACTCACAGTCCTTGATGCTATTTTATCTGCTTAAAAACTCTAAAAATCAGAAGGCACATTTTATTGATTAAATCAGTATTGTAAAACTGATTACCAAAGCAGAAAGTTGTAAATGTCATTCAAAAGTATTGGTAGATTGGTTGATTATCAGTTGATCTCCAGTAATACTGTCTGTGTGTCTTCAGCTGTTCCAGATCCAGGTCCGCCGTCAGCTGCTATAGCAGGAATAAGTGTTATACGAGTAATAAGTGCTGTTGCTGCTGTTATTCTGCTGGCGGCTGCTGGGATTTACTGTTACTGCAGATCAAAACAAAAAGGCAAGTATTACAGCTGATTGTACAAAATGGAAATAAGAGATTTATTGCACAAAACAAATCTTTAAAAATATCTAAAAGTGTATATTTTTATTCTAATTGACCAAAGAAAGAGTTTGTTGTTGTTGTTCAAACAGGAAACGGCACCGCACAATAATAATCCTCAGGTGAGATACCGTGAGCTCTGAATCTCTGTCTGCAAAACACTGACTTTAAAACAGATTCAGATCTGTGAGAACTGTCACCTGTGTGTTTCTGTTTGAGCTTAGAAATCATTATAGAAACAAGAATTACATACTTATTTAAGAGAGCGCTGATCTTGTGTTGTTGTACTTCAGAATGAAGAACAGGGTCTTTACATTCACAAACATCTGAGAGAAAAACACTGTTTACCTGAATCATCAATCCTGAATATTTGTTTGACCTTCTGTGAATCTGCTTCTTTCTTTCAGGAGGATGTTGTTACAGAAGCAGTGACCTTTAATCAGAGGACTGAGACTCCACTGATAGATGATGAGAATGTGACACCCCATGAGACTGAGACTGCACAGACGGATGATGATAGTGGGACACCTCAGTGAGAATGAGACTACTGGGATTTCACAGTAACATTATTTATTATTTTAATATTTTCACTGAAAGGGACCATGAAGATAAATTAGGGGGAGGGGGACGTGAAATAAAGTGGAAGGAGATCAGCTGAAATTCTCATCGCTCATGGAGAAATAGTGTCAGGATACCAAAATAGCTGTAAAATGTCACTTTTTACAAAATTTCTACTCAATACCAATTTTGAACAAAGCAACCCATCACCAGCATTGAAACCGAGAGTGCTTTAGGATTTCCAGTGTGTAACTGGATGGATTCTTACAGCTGCAAAAAGATCCAGACAGGAACGGTGCCGGATTATCACTCTTTTTATATTTGTCTTATTTTTTTTTTAATCTCTTTCCGTTTGAGTTTTTTATATTTGTCTAATCGCAAGTATATTTGCCTTTTTGCCTTGATGACATATAAAAGTATACACTGAAATGTATGTCAAGAGTCTCCTCCACTGACCAGTTCATAAGACATAAAATTAACATGCGCCGTAATCTCGTGAACATACACACATGTACGCATGTATTTTTGAATCCAAGTGAAAAAAATATATCAGACTCAAGTGTTTACAAGTGTAACAAGTACTTTTTGTAAGTGGTTACCTTTCGACCAGGTTATTTCAGAATCACACCATCAAATCGAAATGTCATTCGGATCCATTGAGGAGTTTACTGAAAGTTTTTACAATCCAACTTAGCCATCAGTCCGGTCATTGATTATTCGTGTATGTAAACAACATGATCTTGAGGTATCATATGTTTTGTTTAAATTAATTTATAACCGTTTGTGAATCCAAGATGGATATTTCTAGACTGTAAGTGTCACGATTACCAGTGAGAGTGCCCATCATTACCACCAGAGGGCACTCCACCTAATGACTATTGTCATTCCCTAATGAAACTACATTTCCCATAACTCTCTGCCTGGACTCATCAGTGATTTAAACAAGGTAATGAGACACAGGTGGATGCATTAAGGGATGATGAGTCCAGGCAGAGAGTTATGGGAAATGTAGTTTCCTGAGGGAATGACACTAGTCCGGGGTGGAGTGCCCTCTGGTGGTAATGATGGGCACTCACTGATTCGTGACAGTAAGAGCCAGTGAGCATCTGAAGGGAACTACTGAACTGCACTGAAAGACACTGTGGATTGAAGCAGTGACAAAACGCCAAATATGTGTTTTTGTAATTTATAGTTATATCTTATATTCTATAACATTTCTATAGGTTTAGATGTTTGCTACTATGGAATGTCTTTGATTAAATGTTCGAAAGTGAATGTTTTTCTTTATACTTTGTTGTAACATAGAAAAGAGAAACGTAGGCCTACTATCTTTTGTAAAGCATTTGAGATGTTGATTGTTTTTACTACCAAATTTGTGCATTTCATGTGAAGAGGAAGATGGCCTGTGCTGTTTTAGTGTCATTTTATATCATTTAATTGAATTATAGTGTTTGTATTGTGTGATTGGAAATGATCGCCTGCACTTGAACAGGACACAGGCAAGTACAGTATGATCCCAGTTCAAACAAAAAGAAAAGTCTTGTATTGTGTAAATCTCTCTTTCTTTCTCATGTTTATCAGAGCTGTTTCCAGAGTCACTGTTCAAAGAGCTCAGCAACTGCTACTGAACAAGAAGAACAAAAGGATTTAGAAATGTCATGGTGCCGATGTTTGTAGTATAGTGTGCCAAACTCACTAAATTGCCCCCTATAGGCTACCCTCAAATAGGGCATTAGTTGAAGGTACCATTTGTAGTGGTGTCCGAAACCATGGACGCTATTGTGTGCACTCATTCAATCCCACAATGCAATGCAATAACGAGTGTACAGTCATTGTACGCTCAACGACTGTCCGAATTCACTCGTTTTTATTCACTCAATCAAGTGAACTGTATTAGTGGACTAGGGAAAAGTGAGGGTTTAGGGGGAGATTTCTGATTTAGCCATGGATTCGACACCTACCAGACAGTGTTGGGCAAGCTACTTAGAAAATGTAGTGAGCTAAGCTAGCAGTTACTCTACATTAAATGTAGCTTCACTACACTGAAGCTACCACCCTGGGAAATGTAGCAAGCTAAAGCTACAGCGATATGCCAAAAGTAGTTTACTACATCTAAGCTATTTTTTTATTATTATTTATTTTTATATTGAACCAACTTCATTCCAAGTCAATGCTATCTCGGTGATCAATAAAACTGTCAATCAAACATATAGACGGGCATAACTTGTCAGTTCACTTGTTATTCAACAACTGTTCCAAACCAATTTGGCAAAAAAAAAAACCCCAAAAAAAACATATAACTAGATAAAACCATATAACTATATAAAACTTTAACAAAACCAGGTGTCAAGAGTGTGTGCATCTTTTCCCATTAAGTACAGTTCTCACGTGTCAGCCCAAGGATTGATATTGGTACGTGATGTCACACCATATGGAGCAGAAGATGATATAATCATGAAATATGAAATCTGTTTTATTTTTCCCCACATTCCAAATTCAGTTTTATTTTGTTTTCATTTTATGGACTCCCATTTTAATGGTTAAATAAAATTTTAGTAATCAAAAACGTGTAATTAATTGAAATCATGAAACGTATACAATTTAACAATAATTTATTACAATTTTAAAATAAATTACATTTTAAGGGCACTATGAAATGTTTTTTTTTAATGGTTTAAATTGTAATGACCAATTATTTAAAATGTAGGCCTAATGATTTAAGCAAAACTTTCTTCAAAGGTTAAACCAACCTTTTATTTTGACAGGTTGCCATGTAGACCTTTGAGTCTCTCTGTGTTTTTTTGATATGACGATAGTTTTTCTCAAATCAAGCTAAAATGCTGCTAAAGTGACTCTCAGAGCGGCTGTGTAGATGAAGTGCATGCATTAATGTCCTCATATAGGCTGAAAACATCGCGAGCGTGCTTCAGTGTGTGTGTGTGTGGTAAATTAATCCGCGCGTCTGAGCCATTCCTTCACAGAGACACGCAGCAGAACATGCATGATTCCTTTTTAAATAGTCTTTATGCGGTTTAATATTCCCAGACACTAGTCTATATCGTGATTTATTTAAGTTTACTTAACTTCTTTTCATCCAAGATCTGAAAAATTCCATGAAATTCCACATTATACTGTAAATTTAGTTTTTATGCATGGATAGCCTACCGCGATTCAGTCCATGTTTTCCTCATTGCGTTAAAATCATATGGCCCGGGTTGTCAACCACCGTAAAACAAGAAGAAGAAGTCGCCGTCACTACTGATCCAGCATCAGTGATACTTAGCAGTTGTATTTCCGATTTGAGCTTGAGCTTTAGAAATGCTTGGGAAAATGTAGCTTGTGTGGAGTGGACGCTACCGCACTACTCAGTCAAAAAAAGAGCTTCACAAAAAGCTATTTGATTCAGAAAAAAACGACGCTACCTCCACGCTACTGAGAAATGTAGTTAAACTAGCGTCACTACTTGTAGCGACGCTACCGCCCAACACTGCTACCAGATATGTTTAAACTGTGATATGCCATTATACCATGATCTTTATAGTTTATAAACCTATATAGTAGGGAAGTATGTGATTTTGACAGCAGCCATATCCGTTTACATTTTAAAAGTGACTGTCATTGTGACTGTCATTTATCTTAGTTTCCTCCAGATGGCGCCATTTATCAGTTCACTCAAAATCATTAACATTGAAGTAGAAAGGTGTAATTATCAGTCTAAATATCGTAAAAAAAAAGTTATCAGTTTAATCTATTTTAATAATGACTGTCCTTACAGCTTGCTTACCAGATGCTGAAAGAGCAATATATGCTGGTGTTATTGCTATTTCTGTTGCTGTTTGTGTGGATGCTATTCTGACTGGAGGTGTAACTGAATTAAGTAAACTGTTCGGAGAAAGAGAGCTGAATACAAATCAGATTCTCTCATAACAGCTCAAATGTGTGTTTGTTTGCTAAAAAAAATTTTTTTTTGTTTGCTATATAAGTGAACTAAGCTAACATTGAGTCATAATTTGACTGATCATTGTGTGTGATACGAATTCAGCACAAACACCTTTTTAGCGCAATTAAATAAATATATTCTATTATAAAAAAAAGTGGAGTTTTCTGTTAATTGCACAATGTTGACTTTCATGTCCACAATCCTGTGCTTTCCAGTCCCTGACAGTTGAGCTAAAAAATAAAGATGGCGTTTGAAAGTTGCTATTAGCGGCTTGTTTGTGTGTAAATAGCCTACGTTTTTTTTTAATCAACTTTTCCTTTTGATGTCATTATTTTCTGTCTCAGAAAGTATACATTTGAATTTGAACTTACTTTGTGACAGTACATTCGAATAAGTACATTCTGTATAGTAGCCTATGAATATGCTAAATATGGATGTACTACATTCACCATGTTGTCATTATCATGTGATCATTGTCAGTTGCGTCGCTTCACCTCCATTCACACCTGTGGCCTCATGGGAAAGAAAAGTGTCCATCATGCACACCTCAGAATCTCGCTGGTAGTAGTAGGTCATCCGGTACTTTTCGCCTACTGTTTTTCAAATACTATCACTGTGTCCCAGTTCAGAGGCTGCATTTGAAGGCCGATTGTGGCACCGTGGCGCAACAAAGTCTGTCCCAATTGCATCCTTTTTTCCTGTTAAATGAAGAATACAACAGATGGCTTCTTCATGGCCTTGCCTACCCCAGAATTCATAGCGCACCAGTGACGGCAGGTTTTTTTTTTTGTTTTTTTGGAGAAATTGCCAAATTACACTAAATATAAGTATTGGGTTTGAACTTACTCTAATATCTAATGGTACAAATGAAGAAAAAAAACAACAACCTTAAAGCAGTTGACATCTTTTTTTTTTAAATGTTTTCTTTTTTTTTCTGCAGTTGATATATCTTACTAAGATGCGATTATTTTCAGTTCATACTCTTTATTATTTACAGAAATGGACCATGGTGAACATATTTAGACAGTTTTGTTTTGTTTTCAGACGTAATTTTTAAAAGTCCAGGACAAACGTTACTGCTACTCATCAACGGCAGCTGTCACAGTTGCTAGGCGACAAGAACAGTCCTCCTATAGGCGTCCCATTTATCAACACTTGGTTTGACCTTTGCGGCCTTCAAAGGATGAAGCCTCTGACTTGGGGGTCACGGATAACGAGAGAGGACCCAAACGCGATAGCAGGTAAACAGTCTCTTTAATATAACACAAGGATGCCGTAGGCAATATCAAACAGTCTTCTTTGAGAGCAAAAACATTATTGTAGAAAAAGGTTTTTTTTTTTTACTTATATATATATATATATATATATTCCTCATGTGTCTTTATTATTATGATTCACGTATATTATTTTTTATTATTTTAAATATTTTTTTATTCTACAATCACAACACATTAAACGTTATATTGACACCTGGTGTTATTTGTTGTTGTTCAATGATCAGCTGTCAGTCTGTGTATTTAATCAATAATGCATGATGGATAGGAATTCTATTTGACCTCTGAACTGATTTTAAATATAAGTGTTGATTAATTAATTGTATTTCCCAATAAAGCTATTCTGTTTACAATGGTAGTCAGACTGTGAGTTTAACAATAGAAGGACAGGAAGAAACCCTTCACCTACAAACTAAACACACATGGAACAAATGACCACTCTCATATACGAGATGTTTTTCCATCCAGCAGATCAAACCATGTTTCTGAAAAAAACCGACCGCAGCAGGTTTCAGTTTGACTCCGGTGAACTGCTAGTGTCACTCATGACTCTTAATGTGAGAGTTTTTTTTTTTTTTAACACACAAGTTGAGAGTGTTGTGGTTTCTCTCATCGAAGAGATCTTCGATGCCAGAAATACTTTATTTTACAACAAAGCCGAGCATCTTCTGCAGGCGATATCTCCAGACATTTGCTCAAATCACACATATATACTACATCCTTTTCCAAAAATGGTAACACATCCTATAAATATTGTTGGGTAAAGGTCTTGTACCTTGTGACATAGAATAGAATCGGCTGAAGCAATGTTATTCAGGCTTCAGAAAGTCACACCCAGCTGTAATAATAGTGTAATATATAGCTATGACATATTTTCTAAATAACAAAATCTTCTACAAGAGTTACAACCATTTTTAACATAAAAAATATATTATTTTACAATGAAATTTAGCCTAGGAAGATTAATACAACATTCCGTTGTTCTACTTTCACATATTTAAAACAACTACAGTTCAAATACTATTGGTGGTAGATAATAAAACTGAAGAATGTTTTCCATTACTAAGAACAGTTAAAATCTTAATAAGGGCCAGACAAGCATTCATGTATTAACATACTTAGGCCTAACTATGCCATGAATACAGTGTGTGCGCATGTGCCACAGGAGGGTCAAACTCTGTCAGGGGGAGGATTCACACACACACACACACACACCACATGAACAGCTCGACTGCTAACTTTTCATTTCATTTGGAGAAAATGTCTCACATGTTTGTTTTGTTCTGTTTGTGCTGGTGGAGTATGATTGGTAAGTTATATAAGCATTTTATACATACAACTTTATGAAGCTTGTCTACGAAATATCAAGTTTTTGAAAATATCCAGCAATTAAATTTGTACTCTCAATTAACAGGTTATGTAAACACACATTTATTTTGCTCCACGGCATATATATTTAAGACACAGTAAAGATGAAAGTATTTGCTTACATCTGTTCAGCTCACTGTCTGCTGCTGCTCTGAATGTTGTTCAGTGCACATTAAATTAACAAAAAAACTAAATTTACAAAGTTAAGCTAAATGCGTGCTTTCTGAGCCAACAAGATTCTTAAACTGTGACAAAACCTGTTCATGTTCTCCAGGTGTGTTTGGTGATTCAGTGTCAGTGATGGAGGGAGATTCTGTTACTCTAAACACTGATGTTACTGAAATACCTGAAGTCGACGACATACGGTGGAAATATGGAGCTGAAAAGTCTCTGATTGCTCAAATCAGTAGATCTGCTGGAATCTTCTCCACATTTGATGATGTTCCTGATGGGAGATTCAGAGACAGACTGAAGCTGGACGATCAAACTGGATCTCTGACCATCACACACACCACAACTGAACATGCTGGAGTTTATCAACTACAGATAAGGGGAGCGAAAATAACATCAAAAACATTCAGTGTTTCTGTCTATGGTGAGTAGATCATTTGTCCAAACATTCACATTCATATTTTATTATTTACGTATTGAAATGTTTAATCATTTTATAGTTTGATTTGACGGACACTCACTGTGATCAAACTAAACGCTAACTAAACTAAATAATATTGTTGTGAAGATTGTGTCCATATTTCTGTTTATTCTCTCATGTTTTCCAGCTCGTCTGCCTGTTCCTGTCATCATCAGTAACTCTTCACAATGTTCTTCAAATTGTTCACTGGTGTGTTCATCAGTGTTGAGTGTGTGTAATGCGACTCTCTCCTGGTACGCAGGAATGAGTGTATTGTCCAGCATCAGTGTGTGTGATCTCAGCATCAGTCTCTCTCTACCTCTGGAGGTGGAATATCAGGATAAAAACCCCTACAGCTGTGTGCTGAACAATCCCATCAGCAACCAGACCACACATCTGGACATCAACACACTCTGCCACACATGTGCAGGTACAGCAGCACTGATGATATTAATCACATTCATTCACTGAATTAATTTGCTGATTGTATTGAGATTGATAACTTATTATGCCAGACATTATGAATGAGCTTCTGTCATCACTTCTGTCACCCAGTTGTCTGACGCTCTTGATCTTTTGAGCGTCTGTAAATATTTGTATATGCTGCGGCTATTCAGCTCTAACATATACTGAAAATGCTGATGACAAATTTACTTTTCTTTCTGCTTTTTTAACCTCCAACAGATGCAGATCTACTTGAGGTGTAACATGTTGGATCATCTTGATAATATTTACTTGCAATTCTTCTTATGTTTTATGATTGCTCAGTTGTTTTGTTTTTCAGAAGGCCACGCCCCCTGTTGTGATTCTGTTGAAGCTGTGCTGCGATTGGTCGTCACTGCGCTGATGGGCGTGGCTTCTGCAGCTGCTGTTGTTCTTCTGGTCAATGACGTCAGAGCTGCAAGAGGATAACGAGAAAACAGAACATGTCATAAATATTGTGGGATATATTGGAGTTTTAGTTAGTAAAGATAAAAAAAAAAAGTATGGTCTAATTTTTTAGTGATGTGAAACAATGCTTTGCTTACCAATGCTCCCTGAATTTGATCGTAAAGGTCATTTAGGTTCATTACCTGAATCTGGTGTATTGGGCCATCTGGTCAGTAGCACCTCATTGCAGTACACGAGATCCAGGGGGCGGAGTTGGATCCAGATCTAAGGGGTGGAGATGGGTAGGATTAGGGGTGGGGTTAGGGATCAGGGGGCGGAGATGGGTACGTTTAGGTATATGTAAGGTGGGAGGAGTTGGATCTGAATCCAACTCCTCCCCCTGGATTTCGTGTTCTGCAGTGAGGACCATCTCCATCTGGTGGCCAAAACGAGTATTCTCGAATAGCCTATTTCATTTTATTATTTAATGCATTCCGTTTTACATTCCTTTGTCAGTCACATTTTTTTCAGTTATACGTAATTTATGTTGTGTTGCTTTTTTCAGTTTTTTTTTTTTTTTTCATATACAGCAACACCGCAAATACAAATGTAAAAAATGTGACACACCAACTAATCACTGTACAATTTTACTGAAAACTGAATATTTCCAACCAAAATGCTTTACATCTATAAATCCTGTACAGGCCTCAATTTTAATTCACTTAATTATCTCATTAACTTTAACACTGCTTCAGTGTTCATTTAACACTCAGCTCAGAGTTTAATTGGGTCGCTTAAAATTACTTTATTCCATGATGTTGACGTTACATGAACAAATTATGTTTTTGTTTAACGTATGAACAAATTATGTTTTTGTTTAACGCAGTTATGTGGGACCTGTTGACATAAAAAAAGTTAATTAAAGCCAACATATGGTTGTTTTTTTTTGAGAGGATCACATATTGTCACAAGATCACAAGTTGTTGAGACTGAAGATGCTGAAACTTATAGACGTATCTGCAACATTTATACGTAACATTATTACGATTTTACAGCTACAAAACGTAAACTACTTACGTATATTCCATATCATAAAGATATCTGTATAATTTCCCTTTTACCATTTTATAGATAAATGTAAGACCCCTTAACCCTATTCCCAAACCTAAACATAATTTTATACAGAATATAAAAAGGATAAAACGTAATGGACAGAGATATGTAAATGGCAGTTTTAACAATAGCATTAAACTTATTTTGAGCCACTAATCCTACCCCTAAACCTACCCATAACCATTCCTTAACTACGTAGACTACAATTATGAAGAAAAACATAACAGACAGACAAGTATAATCACAATTTATTTCTTGCGAAAATGTCAAAACCGGTACCATAAGTCGTTCGCGTGATGACGTGTTGCACTCGCAGTCCTCTCTGGCAGTATTATAATAGTTTTGTATGAGGTACAGATCAGAATTTAAGTTAATAATCCATGAAAATGTTCACCCGGCTTCGGTTCGCTCTGTGAAGGCGCGCCATGGTTTTCATTCACTCCTTCAAGTGAACCGTAATAGTGGAGTAACATAAGGAATGGTGAATGAGGGATTAGGAGGCGATTTCGGATTCAGACATTAATTCCACACATACCAGATGTTTCAAATTTGATCTAACAGTGATATGGGATTATAGCTACATAACCTAGACATCAGCACATAAACTGATGAACAGTCCTTGAATACACTGTCTCGAATACACAGTATTTTCACAGATTAAAGATTTTAAATATATTGCATAATTTGTAATTTACTGAAATGCATGTATTGAGATAATTTATATCCTACCAATGATTGGCAAGAGTTTTGTGAGGGAGGGAGCTTTTTTTATATATATATTAGGCCTACTACTCGAGATTTTCAAGTTGACAATGCATAACAGTGACTTGAAAATATGCATTTCAGGTATATGTTGAGTTTTGCTATAGGGTCGGCTTGTTTCGGGCTATTTTTGATTGGCCTTTGGGCTGGTTGTGTTGCACAGACGCTGTTCGGTATTGTGTTACCATTTCCATTATAACCTATTTACATGCACGCAAAGTGACACATTTTTCACAACAAAAATGTGTTTTCACACATTGAAGTTCTTGTTGGCATGAACAACGCATGATATTAGTCTTGGGCTGCGTCAGAAAAAGCATACCCTCTTGCGCAGCAGCTAGGCCTACTTATTTTTAATAAGTAATGACTTTACTATCGCTAAAAAAGTATGAGTGTGTGTAGTATGAATGTAATCCAGATGAACTACATTCGCCATGTTGTTAGTATCATGTGATCTACCAGTGTCAGTTGTAGCCTATCGCTTCACCTCCATTCATAAATCCTCTCCTGTGGCCTCATGAGATTGTAAAGTGTCCATCATTTGCACACTTCAGAAGAAGTAGCTCATCCGGGGATTTTTTTTTTTGCCAACATTTTGAGTACTGTGAATGAATGCGGACATTCTTTTGTCACATACTGTTTTCGCCTACTATATACTAGGGAAGTAGCCTAGCCTATGTGATTTTGAATGCAGATATAGTCGGTTTCCTCATGACTGTCATTTATTTTAGCTTCCTCCAGATGGCGCTATTTATCAGTTCACTCAAATTTAACAACGCTGAAGTAGAAAGGTGTAATTATCAGTCTAAAATATTGTAGTAAAAATATATTGTAGAAATATTGTACTAAAATATTGGTTAAAAATCAGTTGTATCCTTGTAATAATGACTGTCCTTACAGCTTCGGATCTGTCTACAGATTGCAAAGAAATGACCATGGGACACAGTTGGTAAACACAGCAACAGTTATTATTGTAGTGATTGTTAGTATGTAATATGTGAAGAAAACACTTTAATCATAAAACTAACTGGAACGTTTCTGAAAAACTTCCTTATGGAAGCAACAAAAAAGTTGAAAATTCACTTCCTGAGTTGAACTGTAAGTATCAGTGCATAAACAATCCTGCATTGTTACACTCCTGATTCCTCAAATCATGTCTTGTTAAGGAAAGCTATACTTTTCACCTTTCATTTTACCCGCTGGAAGATAAAAATATCACAGATATCCATTTACTTGGGATAGGACTTCACTACCGAGTTTACCGCTTTCCGGTACACATGCAGGTCAGAAAAAGATGGACGCCTCCAGGCAACATTTTGTTGTGCTTTTTCTTTCAGAATACAAACATATTTTGCACAGATAATGTCATGTCCACAAATAGATGTTGGATAGCACTTGGTGAACCACTTAACTTTTAAGGCACAGATAAACAGAAGTGCTAATGAACAGTATTTTACTACTGCTTTACTACTGTTGATGTGAGCAGCCATATTGGATTCAGTCTGGGTTGTTGACTGCTTATCCAGACATTGACGCACACCAAAAAAAAAACATGTTTTTTGGATGTCTTCTGGTCATCGTCAGGATGTGGGATCTAGGTTTGATAGCAACGGTTATTTCTGAGAAGCTTGATAAGTTCTACTGAAATATCGCACTGCAAGATCAAGGTCACGAACAATTAAGTCAATCTTAATCCAAAGTATATGGCATTTTAATGTGTCACATTCACACAATAAGAATAATGCCTTAGTATGTCAAACATCGGCATTCATTGTATTATATTTTTATATAAAACGTGTTTGTGAGCATCATATAATCAGGAATGGGGGACAAAAAGGCCACTATTGCACAAGCTATTTGTCCAATACAATCAGTTACCACATCAAACCACATTTCTTTCCAGATCAGCAAGTTTCATTTTGACTCCCAAACACAGTTTAATTGTTGAATGCATCAATCACAGTCACAGCAAAAAAAAAAACACAATAAGACTTTTTTTCTTTAAACAATGCCATCTGTTTGTGACATGATTTTATTGGCTTTATCATAACATTAAAGGACAATATACACAACACCATTTTCAACTAAAAATGGAAAACTTGTGCATTTTGGACGTTCATTTACACAACAACAGCATTTTAAGGGCCAGAAAACACAAACTTTTGAAATCGAAACCATTATAGTCTATCTTTATCGTGTAAACTACAAATCGAATTAGTGAAAATGGTGCGTGTGTGTTTCTTTGAAAAGTGTAAAGGCCATCTACTGGTCTGGCAGAAGAATACAGTGTTTAAAGCCGTTTTCGCTGATCCGTGTGAAAAGGGATTGTTTAGACAACATTGTCGTCTGTACTTGAAAACCCCAAAGGAAAAACCTTTCAGTTTTTAGTACATCGCTGTTGCTTAAACGTACCCTACAAGTGGAAAACGAATTAATATTCCTACAATTAACTTTATTAAACTGCAGCTTTTATTGTAAAAAGCAACAAGAATGAATCTTAGACAGCAACATAGTGTCGGCCCAGATCCGGCCCACATCCACATGTGCGGCTTCATGTCACGCCCATAGTTGTCCATAAATAGTCCGTGAAACGCCCACAAGATCAATATTCATCGATTGCGAAATCATGGCAAACACAGAGAGGAAAACCAAGAAACGAACTTATTGTGCGTCATTACGCATTGTGATTGCATCATGGCATTTTACTACCATCCATTTGATTGCATCTGACAAGCTACAGATGTGTTATGAGGATGAATTGCATAACATGCCAATATTATTGCAGAACATATTTTTCTTTTCTTTTTGCAAATATGTGTTCATTTGCATTTCTGTTGTAATCTTCGTTTGATTTTGTTTGTTTTACTCTGCAGATCGATCAAACGGGTGTTCATGTAGGCTGTTAATTGTAAGACTTGCTTTGTGAAGTCTTCATGTTATTTATGAGAGCCAGTATTGCCATTTCTTTTACACAACGGTCTACAGTTTCACACACTTTCATGTGTTTCTTCCTTCTGCCGACGGTGTCGCCATTTCTCATTTCACCCGCTTTTGTGCGTACGCCTGTCAGAGCTTGCGTGAAGGACTGCACATTTTCCCGTCAAGTTTTCTTTTTATAAATACCAATTATTGCGTAGAGAGCGGCGTACGCCTTATTTTGTGCGTACGCAACGTTTATAAATGAGGCCCTAGATGTAAAGTTGTCCATCATGTGAATCGGCTTCATTGAATTCACAGTGACTTGTAAGAGAAATCATTTCAGCCAAGGTGTTTTTTTTAGCAGGAAACTCTCTTACACGTCCACCATTTTGCATGATCAGATTTGCTGTGGTGTGTGTGGAGGGAGGAGAAAGAAGACGCGCAGCGCAGGAGATCGGGCTTGATTTCATCGACTGCAAACCACAGCGCTTTCAGAGTCTTAAGCTCGAGCACCACGAGTGATACTAGTTCAGATCCCTGCACTGCTGAGGAAAATGTTCGACGGATCAATTTTGTTCTGTTTGTGCTGTTGCCTTCTGCGTGGTGAGTTACAAACATATGAAGATGCGTCTCTGAGATCTATTTATTTTAAAGGATCTCATGTGAAAGCCAAAATTGGACTTTCCAGAGTTTGCAATTGTTTCAATACCACACATTTCAGTTAAAGCTTAATTGAAATACCTTTCAGATTCTTAATCTGCACAATTTACTTGTTTTTTTCCTTGTTCTCCAGGTGTGTTTGGTGTTGATGCAGTGACGTCAGTGTCAGTGACGGAGGGAGATTCAGTCACTCTACAGACTGATACCGAACTACAGACAAATGGTCTGATCATGTGGAACTTTAAAACCACCGGGCCTCTTTTAGCGAAAATGAACTGCGTGACCAAGGACATCTCAATAAGGGAAGATGTTCTTGATGGGAGATTCAGAGACAGACTGAAGGTGGACGCTCAAACTGGATCTCTGACCATCATGAACACCAGAATCACAGACTCTGGAGTTTATCAAATCACCATCAGCAGCGAAACAAAAACCAAACGTAGATTCAGTGTCACTGTCTACGGTGAGTAGAGATTTACAGGTTGCACTGTGTTTGCTATATATGGACAGTTGCAGGAAAGCTTCTCTTTATTCTTTCATGTTTTTAAGCTCGTCTGCCCATTCCGGTTATTATGAGTGAATTCCCACCAAATTCATCATCAGGATCTTCAGTGTCCAAATGTGTGCTGCTGTGTTCAGTGGTGAATGTGAGTGATGCGACTCTCTCCTGGTACAAAGGAATGAGTGTATTGTCCAGCATCAGTGTGTGTGAACACAACAGAAGCCTCTCTTTACATCTGGGGTGTCTGGATGATTCCTACAGCTGTGTGCTGAACAATCCCATCAGCAACCAGACCACACATCTCAACAACACTGAGCTCTGTCAGCCATGCTCGGGTATGTTGGTTATATTATTGACATAATTATCTTGGATGCCTTGTTTGTTTTGTACTGTCTGTTGTTGGTCTTTCACAAGTGTATCATGTTGTTTTTGTATTTCCTCAGATTGTGCTTTCTGTTGTGATGCTTCTGAAGTGTTCGCCCGATTGGTCGCCTCTGTTCTGGTGGGCGTGGCTACTGTTTTTGTTTTAGTTTATGACATCATCACATCCAGGAAAGAGACATTGTCACGTTCAGGGATGAGGTGTCCATGATGTGTACTTCTATATTGTAGAGTGTAACAAACCAAACAATACAGTTAATCTAATTAGCTCAGTAAAACTTAAATATTACTTTAGTCTGTGGGTTTATTCTTAGTTTCATAACTTCACTTAGGGGCTGTTATACGACACCGTTTTCAACTAAAAACTGAAAACCTTTTATCCGTTTTGGCCGTTCATTTACACAATAACAGTGTTGTGCCTGAAAACGTACTTTTAAAAAAGGGGTTTCAAATGGCAAGTTTTTTTTGTTTTGTTTTTTAACTATACTGTTATCGTCTCTGTGTAAAATATAAAAACACAAATTTGTGAAAACGGTGACATCATGCACCTGCGTATTACTTGTTTAGTCTATAGGCACATAGTGTTTCTTTACAGAATTACATCTCCATCTACTGGCCTGACAGCAAAATACAGTGTTTTTGCTGAACCGTGTCAACGGGGATCGCTTTGAAAATGTTGTGGTCAGTGCGCGCAAATGGAAAACCTTTCGGTTTATAGTACATCGTTGTCATGTGAAAAATACTTTTATTTTATATAAATTTTTCTGGCTTGTTTTACCTTGTTTTTTTTTACTGGCTGATTTTCATAGAGCTTCTTTATTCATTATTATTTTACATGTAATAAAACTTACAGTTTCCAACACTGCTCTATTACTTCCATAAAACAGTAATGATTTAAATATATATTTGAAAAACAGTTTTTGGTCCTCTGCTGGTCTGGGATGTTAAAAATGTGTAAAATATTAAGTGTTTTTATTCATTTCATTTTGTGTACTGTTTCTTTATGAGGCATTTGATAAAAACCTGGGATTTAAAACCAACAGGAGAAATGTCTTACTATTTACGTGTCTTTTTAGCCTTTACATTTTGGGGGAGAATGTGTTCTTCAATAGCCTATAATTATAAAAATACATTTATTTGCACTAAAGTTTCAACTTAGGCCTACTTCAAGTCAACTTGTATCAACTTATTTTAGGTTAAATTAACACGCTTATTTTACATATTAACTGAAATGCTGAATCCACTGAATTTAAACATTTGGATGTTATCATGCATAATAATCACTTATATTACTGTGTTTTCAGACCTCTATCTGCCCAATAAAAAAAAATGTATAACAAAGAAGGGTTTTAGCATTCTGTATGTTATAAGGCAGGGTTCCCTTTCAGTCCAGAATGTCAGACGTAGTCGACGTCGACTGAAATGGGATCACGCTAGAGAGCCTATTGTCTTCGAGTATCTTAGAACGAGCCAGTGCACATTGGCGTGCGAGATATGCATCTCACACTCCGCCCCGCGGCGCAGGTATAAATACGGAAGTAGATGCACACACCATTTGCCTTTCGCTTCGGAGCTGAGCTTCATGTTCAGGTCTTCTGAAGATACACAACGATCGAGTGTGTCGTGCTCCTTCTGGAAGTCTCTCCTGGTGTCGGTGTTTACAGCGCGAGTGCAGCGGTGATCGCGAGCTTCCAAGCTCTCAACTGCTGTTGTCACAGCAACCAAATATCTGTTTGTGTTTGTTTGTCTGACGGCCGTTTGAGGGCGGAGAAAATGAGTGCTTCACTGATACAGGCTACACCATTCCTGTATCAGTGTTGCCGCGGTCATTGCCCTGTGTGCTCCGGCACTGGTGACAGTTTTTCATATCCTGAAAGAGCAACACGGGTGTGTTTGCGTCTTTTTCAAGATGTCATTCCGCCCATGCGTTTCTTGATGCGGTCATTCCCTGTTTCTCTTTGACGGTCACAATTGTTGCATCACGATTGCAGAAAGGGTCCCACTGAAAGAACTTTCAGAGGCTCCTGGGGCATATGGCAGACGCAGCCGCTTGCCTTCCTTCATATGAAGACCGCTTCAGCACTAGGTTTACGATCGAGTCCCGAGGTGACCGTGGCAGAGCAGCACGCCCTGTGTGACAACAGTTCACCCCGGCCTGCTGCCAAACCCTCACCAACTGAGGGGCCATGTTTAAAGGGCTTGCTTTAATGGAGGCCTGGGCGACCTCCGACTGCATGGGCATTCGTGCCTTGAGTTGTTGCAGTCCACCTCGCTTTGAGCCACCGCTGCTCAGCGAGCTGGTACTGGTCTGAAAAGACAACATTGCGACCGTTGCGTTAAGCTTCCCTCGCATGTCACAACTCACCCATCACCTTCTCCTTGGAGTCAGAAGCTTCTGAGGTCGCTTCTCCCACTATGTCTTCCTGTCTGCTCATTCTTGCCGCCAACTAGCCTCACGACAGCTATGGCCAGGGAGAGTGGAGACTCCATCCCCTGACGGTCCAGCTGGGCAGGGACCACTTCGGGGCCGCACAGTTACATCTGTTGCCTCTCTGGACTCGTCCCTCTGCCAGTTGTGTTTCTTTCTGAGCGGACCCTTGGACAGACACTGTCTCTCAGCTGACCCCGGGGCAGCTGCTCCTGAAGCTCAGTGATCTTCACATGTAGTGTTGAGCAGTGCTCCTGTCTTGTGCGCGCATGTCGCTTGCACCTACTGTGCTAAAGTCAGGAGTGGAACAGGTCTTGATACCAACCAGACCTAGTTCCCCTCAACAGCCTTCCTGACTTCTCCTGAGTACATTTCAGGGACGGGGCATGATGGCACCCGCGTTCAACCCCTGGAGAGATTCTAGGCCGGTCCAAGTGGACCGGTCCAAGGCCGGTCCAAGTAGCCTTGCCCCCCTCTTTATCCTCTTGGGCCTTATCTCTGGTGCCATTGCACTGCAGAGACCGCCCCTGAGCCACTGCAGGCAGTGAGTTAAAAATACAGTTTTTACAGTTCTCCTGCTTGCATGGTCTCTACTAGAGGGTAGGGACTTGCTCGCTTTCGGTCAACGAGTTGTGCCTGGAATTTGGGCCAGCTAATCTCACAAGTTGAGACCCCGACCTGGATATGTGCCCAAGGTTCCTACCTCTCCCTTAACCCTTTAGAACCTGCTGTGTCATCGCCGACACAGATCAGCAAGCTGTATTCATTGTACCGTAACTCTTCAACCATTCGCACTATCAAAACCATTCAAATTCCCCCTGACAGGAGACAACATGCCCTTTTCTGCAATATACAGCTTATTACGGTAATTTCATGCTTTCCGTCAGCAAATGACAGCAGCTTTCTGGCAGAGCAGGAAGGAAGGATTTGAACAGAGATACGAAGCGCGGCAGGTTAGAGTCTTTTGGATTGCATAAAATAATAAAAGAAACCAACAAATACATGGCGAAAGAAGTGATAGACAGCAGAAGAGGGGATTGGGATGACATTTAATGAAACTTGGGATGGCCGTTACTCTTTCAAGTATCTGGACATGTGGTGTATGCATGTATATGTGTGTGCGTGCCCATTAATGGACGCATTTGTATGTGTGCGTGTTTGAAAAAAAAAGTGTTCTAAATGAAAACTGTGCCACCCAATGTCACAAAAAAGACTTGTATAGATGTATTATACTTAATTTTTCAACTTTAAAGTGTTAGTTTCTTTCGTTCGTGATTTTTCTGTTTTATTTTTTTTAATTTTTTTTTTATTAATTCTATTTGCAAACTCACCACACACAATAATGGTCAATAACTGTAATTTGTTGAAAGCTAATCTTTTTCTGAAAAAGATGACACCTTGCACACGAAGACAGCACATTGTTTTAGAATTTTACAGTCAAAAAATCTAAATATGTGAAAAACACCTATTTTAGCTTCAAGTTCTAAAGGATTGAGCTGGGATCAGGTGGTGAGCCTGCAAGCGCTCAGATCCAGCCCTGGCTTTCTCTGTCCGTCCGCTTCATTGTGGTTATACATGTACAGAACGCAAGCCATTGGACCTCAGACCAACTCTTATCTGTTAAGAAAGTCAGCAGAGAGGGAAGGCTGTTTCCAAGCGAGGTTGGCCCATGTTTACGTCCCTCCACGACCTGTAGTGGCTCTGTTTCCTCTACTAATGTTTGGCTGCTCGGTAGTATGTTTTCATTTGTTATTTTTTTCAGGTGTGATCAGGTAACGAGTGGGCGGAGAGACACCCTTTAAAAGCTGAGGCACTCTGTGCAGAGAGGAGAGGGGGGGATACAAAGACTTGTGTTCCGGCCACCACGCCTGTTATTGATCTTCCTGCAATGTTTTATTTTGTTGTAGTTAATCTCCCAATTTCTGTTTTGTTTGTATTTTACTCAATTGTTTAATAAACCCCTTAGATAAACGAGTCCAACTGACTTTGCTGTCACTTTATGTTGTGGCCTGATCATAACACCCACTGAATGTGGTTGCCTTCATCTTGGTGAAAATCCTGAGATGCACATGTCCACTTAGGTGTTGAGCGCCTCTGAAATGAGAAAACAGACAGGATACGTGGGCCATTTTGCTCCAGTAGAGTTCCCTTTACCGAACCCTGTTGAGTTCCTCCGCACCCCTACGACATCGAACGTGGCGGAACGTCTGGTGTTAGGCCTACCACTCGTAAGCAGTGTGGAACCTGTGTTAGGCTGGATCCATATGTTGTGATCCTTACGGTGATCCCATTTGTGTATTCTTCACAAGTACGGCTCCCTACTGTGAGCCTGTGTCATCACTGGCTGGTTGAGTCTCCCCCTGTCATAGGGTGGAGCCACCCAAGTGACCTTCCATATGTCGTACTGCCCAGTCTCCACCCAGTTCATATGTGTATCCTCCACGTTACCTCCCTTCGGGCAGAATGTGGCTTCCGCAGCGTCCCTTCCTTCCATGTCAGGGAACGCTTCCCAGTGAGCCTGTAGGAACAGCAGTGACTTCCCTGGCCCAAAGCCCTGTCCTTTCTCCGCCTTAAATTGCGTCGGGATCAGGATGCTTTTGTCTAGGCAAACCAAGGTGGCAGCTTTAGTTGCGTTTTCAATGGTTGATCCCATTTCAGTCGACGTCGACTACGTTTCATGTTCTCGACTGAAAGGGAACGTCCTGGTTGTGTATGCAACCCACCGTTCCCCGGCTCCTCAGCGAAAAGCAAATGGTGCGTGCATCCACTTCCGTATTTATACCCATGACGTGGGGCGGAGTCGGAGATGCATATCTCGCATGCCAATGTGCATTGGCTCAGTGGCGTGCACAGGGGGGTCCAGGGGGGCTCAAGCCCCTGCCCCTTTTGTCTCAAAATGTATTGTGCCCTTTTCTGATAATTGTAAATAATAATAATTATTATTATAAATATTATAATGAATAACAATACACTTACACACCCTTGCCACTAACAATAATAATACAAACAAATATTATAAAAAAATAATTTGGCGGAGAAGTGGTAGGCAGAGTTTCCTTTGCAGCGCCTCGTACGCATTTAACGGCTCTGGTACGTGCACACTATGCAGCAGTTCGCGCGAGTCTTCAAACGAGCAGCAGGTAACGTTTAAGCTAATACAGAAAATTACAATTATCCTACCATGCTACTCTAAAAGTTAACTATAATAAAAGTATAACTCTATTTCAGACGCATTCTGAGTGACAATGTCATTCGTTTTTATCCAAGCCATAGCAAGTAGCTTGGGGAAACACATCGAGTTAAATTAAATCTTAAAGCTACACTGTGTGATTTTTACCCCCATCTAGCGGTGAAAAGGTATATGACCATCCAGTGAATATTAGTTTCTGTTCCTCTCAATTCCGATTTCGTTTTAACTCCTACGGTGGCCAATGGAGTCCAAGATTAACATGGCTTCCAGTTCGACCTCGTCCATGAGTGTTCCTTCAAGTGATGAGGTTATTTTAGAAAACTATTATAATTTGCAGTGATTTAATTTGTCAGGTAACATATAGGTTATGACATCTATGTAAAATGAATAATAGTTTTATGTTTTCGTAATTTTTTTTTCCATTTCATTGCTAACATCAGTTATCAGGTTCCCAGACGAATGCAAGCTAATCTTAGTAAAGTAACTTTTATTTTTAACTTTTAACTCTTTTTCGCTTCCTTGGCGACTCTGATACGTATCCTCGAGAATAAGAGTGATCCTCCATCAGCAACAGACTTTCAAAAAGGCTTTCAGGTTTTTATATATCAGTCTCAAGCAATCCCTCTCTTCACATTGGACACGGTGCCATCGAGTGTTGAAACGCGAAAGGCGAAGCCTGAATTAACGGGTATGTCCCTCTTTGGCTAATGTACTTTCAAGATGGAGGGGCAACATGGCGACCGACATTAGAACCCCTTACCCGTATGTATTTTTAATGGCATATTATACACTCACGAGAATACTTTATTACTTGAACGAAGTAAATATTCATTAATGAGCACATATATTTTTGAAAGAACTAAGTGTTTTTAGCTAAGAATAAACTATATAAGTTACACAGTGTAGCTTTAAGTCCATGTCCAACTCGAAATTGTAAGGTATTTATATCTTTGATTTCATAGTAACGCTTTACAATAAGGTTAATTTGTTAATTTTTTCATGTATGAACTAACATGAACTAACCATTTGCAACACATTTGTTACTGTCTTTGTTATTTTCAGTTAATAATACAACTGTTCATTTTTTATTCATGTTATGTCACAGTCAGTGCATTAACTAATGATAACAAACACAACTTTTGATTTTAATGTTTTAGTAAATGCTGAAATTAATATTAACTAAGATTATAATGCTGTAGAAGTGCAGTTAGTTAATGTTAACTAATTTAATGAAACCTTATTGTAAAGTGTTACTGATTCATGATAGCTAACACTTTCATACATACAATACATACATAAAATTTACAACATCAACAAAACAAAAAAATAATTTTCCACAATTACCTTCTTGATTCTCACTGTTTTGTTTGGTAAAATAAATCATATTTAGTAATATTATCATCATTTACCTATTTTCATTTCATGTGTTATGCATTCTAATTGTATCAACAAATTTTCTTAGAATGCCAAGGAAAGAAAGAATAAATACAACAACAAAAAATGTTTAGTGCTCTTTTTGGTCCCTCCGCCCCTGCCCCTGAGGAGGCCTGTGCACGCCACTGCATTGGCTCATTCTAAGATACTCGAAGACTATAGGCTCCCTAGCATGATCCCATTTCAGTCGACGTCGACTACGTCC
Source organism: Tiaroga cobitis (assembly GCA_030578255.1). Classification (NCBI taxonomy): domain Eukaryota; kingdom Metazoa; phylum Chordata; class Actinopteri; order Cypriniformes; family Leuciscidae; genus Tiaroga; species Tiaroga cobitis. The sequence continues at coordinate 26,105,602 of CM060612.1, forward strand.
TCCGCTCCCTCCTTCAGGGAACGGTGGGTTGCATACGCAATCAGGACGTTCCTCAAGTCTTGTCCAGCTTTGTATTCCACTGTAACAACAATATGAAAAAAAGACAACACTGCGCTCTGTTCTCTCGATAAGTTGTGGAATGTGATTTTAACACTCTCTGATGGACTAAACGTTCACCTTTAACACATTTTAGGAATCAATCTTTGACCTTTCAAGTTGTTCAACTCAATCCTTAGCAAAATGAATGCAGTGTCTAATCCACTGTATGTACTTTTAATTTGTATTTAATGGATTTATATGGTTACTGGAGCTAATTTTCACAGAGTTCCTGGTTAGGACACTAGATGACGCTCTCGTGATAAACTATACACACACACTTTAATAAAATAGCAGGCAATTTATAAAAAGGGTAAAATATGAGAATGATTTTGTTTAGTTTTTTAGTTATTTATTTGTCTAGTTTACTTTATCTACTTTACAGAAAGAATAACCAAGTTGCCTTACAACTGCTGGCTTGTTTTACCTTATGTTTTCTCTCTCTCTCTCTCTCTCTCTCCCTCTCCCTCTCTCTCTCTCTCTCTCTCTCTCTCTCTCCCTCTCCCTCTCTCTCTCTCTCTCTCTCCCTCTCTCTCTCTCTCTCTCTCTCCCTCTCCCTCTCTCTCCCTCTCCCTCTCTCTCTCTCCCTCTCTCTCTCTCTCTCTCTCCCTCTCCCTCTCTCTCTCTCTCTCTCTCTCTCTCTCTCTCTCTCTCTCTCTCTCTCTCCCTCTCCCTCTCTCTCTCTCTCTCTCTCTCTCTCTCTCTCTCTCTCTCTCTCTCTCTCTCTCTCTCTCTCTCCCTCTCCCTCTCCCTCTCTCTCTCTCTCTCTCTCTCTCTCCCTCTCCCTCTCTCTCTCTCCCTCTCCCTCTCTCTCTCTCTCTCTCTCTCTCCCTCTCTCTCTCTCTCTCTCTCTCTCTCTTATACAAATGGGCCTATATATATATATATATATATATATATATATATATATATATATATATGTTTGCATTTAATACAACTCCCAATCAAAGTTTTCAACAGTGCTCTATTACTTCAAAAAAAATAAAGAAATCATTTTAAAGACACAAAGAGGCTATGTATGAAAACGCGTCAATGTGTTTCAACTTGTTTAGAGAACCCTTCTCTCATGCGTCATGTTTGCTGAGAGTGATTGAAGAAAAAGGTGTGACTAAAGGCCTTTTATATATGGACATGGTTTGGGCATGTGTTATGTATATTACTTGGTATCTCGTTTAGAGTAGGCTTCTCGGATGTCATCAACATTAGAAGAAGGTTAAGAAGAAATGTGCACACACGCACAGAGGTTAAAGTGGGATTTGGCTGGTGGGGGAACCCTCAAATTTTGTGTAGTTGCATATTGACTATTGTGGTAAAGCAGTCATTTTTGGGAAAAGAGTGTCACTGGCACCAAGTATCACTTACTTATTTCGAAATTTGGGATTTCTCTGACTACATATGCAATTTAAGACTTGTGAAGGCCAAAAAAAGGGATAATAAATAGCTTTAAAACCATGTCAGTGGGCATTAGATTATTTGTCAACACTTGCTCTCTCCTCATCTCTATCTTTCTTTTTCTCTCAGTCTCCTTATCCTGTCCTATTTTTTCCCCTCCTAAAGGACTTTGACTGATAATCTTTTCATTTCCGTCTGTGTCAGTGAAGAAAGTATAGGCCTACATAGGCTCAACTGATATTTATAAGTTTTATGAATCATTTTAAACTCAAGTTAAATTAGGCCTATTGCCAATAGGAACCTTCTACAAGCTTTGGAAGTTGAAAAGTGATTTTCAAAATTATACACATACGTTTGCCGGAGTTGGTGGAATTGACAAACGTTCCCTTAGGCATCATGCGTTCTGGAAATGCGTCAAAGCATTCTCAGGGATAATTATGCAGCATTGATGAAGGAAGTGATTCTGAACGAATATTTAATGTCGATATACAATGGTAACATAATGTTAAAACTAACCCGGAATTAGGCGGAAAGTTTAGTTTTGTGAGAAGTTTAAATGTGCCTATAAATACGAAGAGATTGCGCAATTATTGGTGAATGACTGACACCCATTTTCAACTGAAAATGTGCCTAAAAGTAGTAACAACAAACCACAAAACAAGCCAAAAGTTGAAATAACCTTGACAAATTAAACAACATGCTGTTTAAAAAGCATTAAAGACAAGGTTATACTTAGATTACTTCTTGTCATATTTCACAGGAGGTGGGATCCAGTTGATATATGGGTTTAAATGTATCCTCTATTCTTACTAGAGGGTTTGTTTAATGAGGTTTAAATATGTAAAGTACATTTAAGTGTAAATATGGAAGGCATCTTTTTTGTACAATCACTTAATTTTCTTCTTTCTTTCTTTCACCTTTTTCCAGATTGATTAATTGAAGTGGTGAGCCATAATAATATTTTTTTTCTTTCTTTCTCTGTGTTGTTCTCTTGTTCGGTTAGGTTATGTTTGTAATGCTTGAAAATAAATAAACTCAACAACAACAAAAAAACATTAGAGGTCAACTACACTCAACTTCACTCGACTGTGCCAGTTTTTGGAGTCAAGTTTTGACACGCCCACTGAAACACGCAAATTCCCTTACTCCAATTACGTGACTTCTGAAAACAATAAGATCCTCTACGCCCTTGGTTGTAAAATGCGCTGCTGGATCCATGCTGGAGTCTCAGTGTCACCAGACTCAACTTATCATCAGTATGAAGAGCCTTGTATTAATCTTTCTTTCATTAGTTGTAAACGGTAAGTGCAACGCTGCAATGCTTTGGTTTTATTTACTGGTGGAAACGTCTTTTAGAACACCTAGTGTGTTTTCCCCTTTCTTATTTTACACTAGACTACTATTCAAAGTTTTAATCAGAAATATTTTTTTTAATGTTTTTTTACATAATTATCTTCTGCTCACCGAGGCTGTATTTATTTGTACCAAAATATAGCAAAACAGTAATTTTGTGAAATATTTTTTTACAATTTAAAATAACTATTTTTAAATTTGAAAATATTTGAAATGTAATTTGTTCCTGTGATTAAAGCTGCATTTTCAGCATCATTACTCCAGTTTTAGTGGCACATGATCTTTTAGAGATAGCTGATTTGCTGCTCATTTTATTATTATCAATGTTGAGAAAAGTTTTTCAGGATTCTTTGATGAATAGAAAGATCAAAAGTACAAACAGCATTTATCTGAGACAGAAAGCTTTTTTTTACTAGAAATGTCTAGAATGGTAGTTTATACTGTTACAAATGCCAATTCATCTAATTTTTAGTCCATCTCATTTCTCTGAATCATCTTCTAGACATTAATTGGAGTAAATCTGTCATATATATTGTTTAGGCGATGGGTGATTTTATTTCTGCTTTCATATTTTATGTGAAAACTGTTTCTGTGTGTTCTGCAGATGTGTCTGGTGCTGAGACAGATGTTGTGGAGTCTGTATCGGTGATTGTGGGAGAGTCTTTCACTCTACATACCGATGTTACTGAAATACAGAGGGATGGTGTAATTGAGTGGAGGTTTGGAACACATCTCCTTGCTAGAATCAATAGTGAATCTAATAATAACATAGTACTTGTTGACCCTAATAGAGAGAGACTGCAGCTGGACAATCAGACTGGAGATCTCAAGATCAGGAAAATTAGAATCACAGACTTTGGACTTTATACACTTGATATCTACAGTGACAGGGGGATGGCATACAAGACATTTAATGTCAGTGGTGAGTACGTCAGGTATTTAGGTGAGGTTTGAGACTCAAGGGGAAAGTGTTTGCTCACTGACATTAATATTTCTGTTCATTAGGTGTGAATAATCTGGTGTCCGATGGAATGAAGCTTGTGCTGGAGAGAGACTCTGTCATTCTATCACCTGGTCTTACTGAAATACAGAGAGATGATCAGATAACCTGGAAGTTTAATGGCACACTCATTGGTCAAGTAAAAAATCAAACAGCTGAAATCTTTGCTAATGTTCTTGATGGGAGATTTGAAGACAGACTGCATCTGAACCAGCAGAATGGATCACTCATCATTACTAACATCAGACCCAACACCTCCGGACCTTATGAAGTAGACACCACCAAGAGCGGCAGCGGTTACACCACACACAAGACTTTCAGAGTTACTATCATTGGTGAGTCATTTTAATATTGAAATGCTTTAAGGATCTCAGAGTCATTAACAAATCACTTAAAAATATAGATGTAAACGCACGTGCCAAGTCCTCAGAAATGTTTCTTACCATTTTTCAGGAGAGAATACCACACTTTTCTCTTTTTTAAATGTCTCGTGATCTGAGAACAGCCGTACCACCCTAAAATTTCACTTAAAGGAGAACTCCGGCTCAAAATGGACCTTTGGTCTAATAACACATTGGTACCGAGTCGACCGTTCTCTGAGATTTGTTTTCATGATAATCGAATGTAAAGAGGTTTATCTCTAAAAACTGTTTCGCGTATAACGCTAGGGCATAGATTGAGTAGAAATAAAGATAGCTAGTTAATACCACTAACAAGGCTCAAAATAGTCCCACACTAACACGGTAGCATAATGAGGGTGCAAACCGAAGCATTGAGAACTTTGTAAGTGTATAAGAGTTTAATAAGAAGCTACTTTATACTGTAGAAGACAGTACACTTCGCGTATACAGGCAGGAGACATCTTTGGAAAACAGTCTCGACCAGTCGAACCACGAACGCCGTGCTAAGTGAGCTGAACTGTGACTTGGAATCTCATATGAAAGGATGGGACCCCTTCTTCCCTTGTAGTTAGTCACCCATATATTTTAATAAACAGATATAATTCATACATTTCCATGTAATTCGATTTCACAAACGTAATTCCGCAAACGTTACAACCACAGACAGCAATTATTTTATCGGCGGGAAAAGTTTGCACAGAAATGTAAGATTTTTACCATCCTCACCAACCTTGTCTTAAAACTGATCATACTATACGACGCCTCCTCACTGCTTTGTCGACTACATGCTGCATTTTTGTTTTGATGACGCATGCGGCGGCCGCAGTGAGACACTGGTGGCTGGTGTTGCCAGATTGGCCAGATTTCCCGCTACATATTAAGGCCTCTTTACGTGTGTTTTAGCCGGGGTTTCACCTGGAAGGCTCTATAGAGACTGTCAGCTGTCAGCCGATGACGGTGCTGTGTGGCGTTCTGAGAATATCAGCTCAAACGGATAGTTCATCCGAATCAGATGTTGAACACACGGAGGAGGTTTGATCGCGCGCGCAAACTCGACAATCAACTACTGTGGACTTCGACCGAAAACAGGAAGTAAATACGGGTATGTGACGATTGTGAGCTGGCTGAATAAAGAGATTATTCCTGCCTTCGTGAAAGCTCGGATCACAGTTGAGACTGATATATCAGCCCAGGCACGATCTGCCACGATCCATTGGCAGATAGTCGCGTAAGTCGCCCGGCACCGTCTCCCCGTCTTGGTGAACGTGTCTTCACCATCCATATATAAGGCGCTCTGGATTATAAGTCGCACTGTCGTGTTTTGAGAAAATTAAAGGCTTTTAAGTGCGCCTTATAGTGCGGAAAATACGGTAGTAAAAAAAATAGAAAAACAAAATAAATTGTCCTTGGGAAAATAGAAAGTCAATCTACCTGGAAAGTAAACCAAAACACATTCAAGTTTCCTTATCTGGAATCCATTGAATCCAATATCCGAGGTCTGGATACGAATCGGCTCAATCACTCTGCAGAAAAAGATCCGGCACAGCCGGCCACACTGCATCCAAACGTTCCTTCTGTAGAATCTCCCTCACTGGGACAGGCTTGCCATCTAAGTCAGTGATTTGGAAAAAAAACTAAATCCAGGATAAAAACCAATCGGAGGTTTTGGCAGGAAATACGGTGGAGAACAACAGAAAACGTCCCCCACAATGCAGTCCTCGGGTTACTAGTAAAAGATTATCTTATCCACACAACGCCTGATTAGAATTGATTGGATATCTTACTGTTTTTCAATCTATTTTCGCCACGTGAACTAGAGCTTTTTCTAATGCAACTTGATACAAGGAAGAATCCCTAATGACAAACGTAAAAACAGTGCTAGTGCGTCCTCTTCTTCTTATTATTCTTTGGGCTTATTGGCGGTTTGCATTCTTAAAAAGAGCATTACCGACATCTACTGTAAGTAATGGATCAGAGGCATTATATCCCTCGTCCCAGAACAATCAGGACTTGTGCTTTCACGTTGCTGCGTGTTCCTAGTGGGCCCTCTAATGGCATCATGTAATTCGACACTCCACTAATTAACTCTTTAGTGACAGCCTATTCTATATGGGTTACAGGAGCTCAGAGCCCTCTCCTCAGACAGCATGCCAAATACTCATACCATTTATTCTATCTGACTTATTTGTAAGTGGAAATCATGAATGCTTCACTGCTGTGTCCTGTACACTCGTTGCACGTTTACATTGAATGCTCAATCGAATTTCAGAGAGACTGTCTCACTGGATGGTGGATTAGTTACATGCCTTAATATGGGCTTATTTGCGGTTGGCTGATGCCGAGGATGTATTGTGTTATGTATTGGTCTTGAGCTTGATTGCTGTTGGAATATTTGAGCCTGTCTTTGACATGCTGTTGTTCCGGCTTTTTGTGACATTTCCATTTCCGAGAAATGGATGAACTTTGTAAAAAGCGTATGCCAAGTAAATGTTTTACTGTATGCTTAATCTCTGTCTGTGAACGTTCTCCTGTGTCTTACTGTATGTCGAGACAGATGAAGGGAACAGGCTGTCGGTGATGGAGGGAACTTCTGTCACTCTAGAATCTGGTGTTTCTAAAATACACAGAGATGATGTGATAATGTGGAGGTGTGAATATGGAGACTCTGTCATTGCAAAAATGAGCTATGGGATCTTCGCTACATTTGATGGCGCTGATGGGAGATTCAGAGGCAAACTGGAGCTGGACTACAAGACCGGATCTCTGACCATCAAGAACACCAGAAGTAAACACGCTGGACTTTATCATCTCGATATCACCGGCAAACGACGCACCATATTCAAGAGAATCAATCTTTATGTCTATTGTGAGTATCTGAAGTCTTTTAATGGCTAATAATAAAAACCGTAATAAGATCAGCACGGTGAAAACAAGTTCTGAAATTGCTCTGAAATTAACTAACGCATTAAATTAATTAAGTAAACTATTAATATTATAGTGTAACTGACAATCAAAACCGAAAGGTGCAAACCAATCAGAAAAGATTGATCATTACAGATTGATATTACTCTTTATTTATTACAGCACAAGATTGGTCTCCATTTATTATAGCAGTAACTGGTGTTGCGGTTCTGCTTCTGGTCGTGGTTGGAGCTGCAGTTGTGATTTGCTCTCGACACAGAGTCTTTATTTTAACAAAAAATGGTAAGTATTACAAACAGCTGATATAACAAGTGAAGCATTTGAGATTTAAGATTTTTTTTTAAACGGGCATCAGGAGGAATCCCGAACATCAGGTATATGCAATGCTATTGTTTGCAGTACATATAAACAAAATTGCTAACAAAATAGGTTGTGTTTGTGCTGGCTTTGTTTTTGTTTTGTGGCTTTTTATTGTCCATACTGATGCCGTCATCAGTGGTCAGCTTCTGTCATTTTAAAAAAGACCGCAATGTAAAATGTAGCAGGAAACTTTTGGCAAATAACACCAGTCTTGTCATCCAAATCACTGCCTTGTTTACTTTGCAAATGTTAGTTTTGGACTCTTTTTTTTTTTTTTTGTTCTATTGCCTGGATTATTTTTTAAACATCATGGAATTACGTTTAATAAAACCTTTTCAGGTCAAACAGTGAAAGATTATTTTCTGCATGTTGCTGATCGTTTCTCATGATCTGATCTTATCTCTTGTATTTGTGTTTCAGTTAAAGTCTGTGATATAATATGAGAGAGATGGTTTGCATTTTTGCTTGGGGTCATCAGATATGTGCAATCACGCTGGAGCTGATTTACAGGAACGGAGGTAAAAGATGAAATTCAGCCAAAAAAGAAAAAAGATTTAGCAAGTCTCAGAAAGCTTCATTTGGAGGAATCATCCTTACTATGAGCTTTTCAACTGGAATCATTTAATGAATTAAAACACTGTTGTTCTGATGTCCATATTGATCGTTCAAGCATTGATGCTTTGCGGTTTTATTTTTTTTTTTTGACAATAGAATGTTACTGTACGATTTATACATTGTCAAAACATGGTTCTAGCAACATTAATGCAAATATAATGCAATCCGAGGCATTTTTTTTTGCCATTTCTAAAATGGTGTCACATTCTCAAACTTTTAATTTCTTAGCAACCAAGGAAAATAGTGCTTTAAAGTCAGGATTTTGGAAGATCTTTGTATGTTCATGTGAATTCAGTGTCATAAAAACAAATTGTATTTCATCACAACATCTGTGAATTTGCTTGTTATGAAATGATGTGTGAGTTTATTATAAATAATGTGTACTGAACTATCACTGAATCAATTAAGACCTTCACCTTTAACATTTCAGGCTTCTGATCTAAGGAATGATTAATAGAATGTGTGGCTTCAAGATAGCAAACGTACATATGTGTTACACTGTTTATCTCTTTTATATTTAGGGGCCAAGCACCAAAGGTGCAGAGGCACCTATTGTATCTGTTCCGGTTCTTGTTATTATTATTCTTCCTTCTTCTTCTTCTTCTTCTTCTTCTTCTTCTTCTTCTTCTTCTTCTTCTTCTTCCGACTGGGATTCTATGGCACCCCATAGAACCGCTTGCGGGAAAGTTATGAAATTTGGAGCAAATTTGGAGTCTCAAAACCAATTCCTCTAGCGCCACCAACTGTCCAAAGTTTCACTCATATTTATGCTAATACCTTTTAAACCATAATGGGTAGAAACAATTTTTTTTCACTTATTCCTTAGCTCAAGACGATTCGATTGCACCCTATGACGACATTTTCGAACTCCTCCTAGGCCGTTCACCAAAATTGAACCAGATCATCTCCAGACTATGATGGCAAAAAGTTATCAAAAGCTTTTTGATAAACCCAACCGTTATCGAATAACACGCAAATGAAATGTAGAGCACCCCAAATTGGACACAAGGCTGTATCTCCGCAACGCTTTATTGTTTTCAGACCAAACTTGGTACATGTCATCACAAGCATGACCTGAGGCTACATGCAGCGTTTCGGCGCAGCACCCCCTACTGGTCCGGAGATATGAAAAATGGCTCTTTTTGCTTATAACTTCTGAACTGTTTGTCCAAAAATCATAAAAGTGGTCTCGTTAGATTCAGGACATCATGCCGAGTCAATTGATAGCCAATTAGCTGTCGGACATTTTGAATTATATGCTAAAATGCTGTATTTTCTGAACATGAACGAATTGTCACGAAACTCGGTATGGGTCATCCCCACGATGCCCTGAAGAAGCCTGAGAAGTTTCGAAACAGCGCCACCTAGTGATTAATTTTTATAACTTTGGGTGTGGTCGACTTATTCTCATGAGAGTCATCTCCTTAGACTCCCGAATCCTTGCCAAGTCCGACGATATCAAACATGCTAGGTTTCGCCTTACGGTTTGTGTAGCGTTGTGATTTAGCGCTTAAAAAACATTTGCTGATATCTTCGAAACCGTTGGACTGATTGAGACAAAACAACCGTTTGAAGTTTGGAAACATAGGTCGTTGTCTATATGTTAATACCCAAATGTCAAAATATTAATAGTAAGTGGTAGTAAAATCCAATCAAAGTCAGGTGTCAGTTATTTTTTACGTGTTTTTTCATATAAATGTCTATAACTCCAAAGAAAATTGAGATATTTTCACCAAAATTGACACAGATGTGTGGACTCACTCTGAGGACACATACAAAAAAAATGGTGGGATTGAGCCTCTTGGTGGCGCTATAATAGAAAAAAACATGAAATTCCCATTGACTTCAATACAGTACTGTGATATAAAATGCTATACTTTATGAACGCATTAGCGCATCGTTACGAACCTCGATAGAGTCATGAGTCATCAGCACCATGACTTGAAGGTACTATAAAAAAGTTAAAACAAAATTTCCAAAAATGCTAATGACTTTTGAATAAATCTGCCTATTGTAATGCCACTGGTCTTGAGGTTTGTGATGGTCATCAGACTCTGACCACATCACATCAATTTTGTAACTACGCCACCTATTGGTCGAAAGTGATAATCCATTAAATCGTGTTTTTAGTTAATGTATATGATCTTTCAGCCATTTTGCCTCAATTCATCTTTAAATGTCTTGAATTTCTCCTTGCTGCAGTTGGTCTGACACTCCCAGCCATCTTGCCATGTCTTGTCGTCTTCTTTGCGCTTGGAGCTATATTGCTTTTTATATTTGGTCATTTAATTTTTATATGATTTTATATTTTTATGTTACTGTAAAATGTTATGTTGTTGTGCACCGCATTACCCTCACAATTGACTTAGGGATAAAAGGAATGGGAAATGTATGTTTCCCTGTGATATAATAATACTTGCTGCATCTGGTCAAAATCTTTATATGTAAGGCAAGTTTGAGTTTCATTTTATTTTTTATATAAATACTATGAATACTTTGCATCTCCTTTTTCTGAAACAATGAAATCAACTTAAAAGTTCATCATATGTTCATGTGATAAATGTCAATAAAAATTATTTTTCCATAATGACTAGAATCTGACAGTTTGTCTCAAATTATTGAGATTGTAATCAGAAATAACTCACTGTAAGTCACAATAAGTGACTGAGTCTAATCAACTGTAATTTTAGTAATTATTAATATTAATATTATCATTGGATGGTGGCACTAATCTTGGAATGTTGAAATCCTGGTTAGGACACTAGGTGGCGCACTACTAGTATAATATGCATTCTGCTTGTATATACTATTTATTAATGAGTTACTAGTCAGTCACAAAAGTACACTGTGTGTGATGATGTTCCCAATCTAAAGAAAATCTTACACTCAGAACATCATATTAAATAATAATTTTTAAGTGAGAACAAAAACTGTATTTAAAGGCTTTTTTGGATGAAACTGTTGTTACTATGGTAAATTACTTTGTGGTTTATAAGTGCATACTTTTATTTGTGGTGAATATTTTCAATAATACTAATATAAGCAGTAGTAATAGTGAACTGTTGCCTAAGCAATAACCACAGCATTCCCTGTAATATATAACCCATACCTCTAATGGTCTCTAGTGGTCAAATTCGGTTATAGTTTCATTTCTGAGGGTGTTTATCAACATTGAATGCTGTAATATAGATCTCTGTGTAAGTTATCTGAGCTATGAACTGACCAAATTCTTGAGATGGAAATCCAGGGGTTTATATGTTTACAATACAGGTGTGCTATAGGTGTAAACACACATAGGCTAAATTTGATGTGGGAATCACAAAACAAGGTGGTAAATTATTATTATTATATAATATCATTATTAATAATCATTATTATATTATTAAAACGTACTACTACAATAAGCGTGAGGTAGCTAGTGCAGTGGCTTCTCTTGTTCCCGGTAATACATTTTCTTTTGTAAGACTGGAAAAACTGGTTGAGTGGAAAAAGGTGGACAAAGGACCTTGCTGAAAATCAACACTTGAACTCCCCCTCGTCCATTAACCCCCTCCCGAGACTCTTCACGTATTTCCTCGGGTTCGTCTTCTCTTTGTTCCAGAGCATTTTATGTTTTGTATTGATTATCTTTAACTGATTATGAAATTGGAATGATACATTTACCTGACACAATATACATTTGATTATTCTAACTGACTTTGATATTATTTCATTAGAGTTAAAAGGAATAGTCAAACATTAACACACAGTAACACACACCCGCTGATCGGATGCCCCCATTGGGCCGACCGAGCCGGCAGTGGCGGTTAGACCATTTCAACTGGGGGGGCCAAGCTGGGGCCAGTTTACTGTTAGAGAGGCCAGTTATATTTAGACCTTATTGTTGTCATATCATTTTCTGCACTGCAGGCATTAACAGGCAAAATACCATGTTTATAATCATTCAACAATGTATTTGCATTTCCATTATATTTTTACATTTGCATTACATGTTCAGTATCAGTCACATTAACTGTGTTATACGATTTTTGGGGGGGAGGGGTTGCAAAAAGATCAGCATATTATCCTCTTACCTGGCCTTTTTAGGGGGCTTTCCTCTCAGGACGAATGAGAGGATGCTTAATTGCTTTTTACCTGACATCTTAGAAAGACAGATGCAATGATTAATGCATCCATGGCCAGGATATAAAATATGACATGATTTTAAAAGTATAACATTGAGTATGCAATACACTTAAATTTAGTGCTAATAAAATGATCAAGCCTATTTGGAGAGAGAGATGTTTATAATGTGACAGTATGTAGACCTGTATAGACCTAGGCTATACTTGTTCTGAGCAGGTGTTGTCAGTGAAACAGGCTGTAAAACTGTTGGCTATGTTACAGACACTCATGAAAAACTGATGCTAATTATTTGGGAAACATTCTCTAAGCAGTCAAGTTGTCATTGTTTGTGTCAAACAAGTTGTGAATTTGTTGTAACATTAAAACAGGAGATCATGACTTACTCTGTGCTCAAAGTGATGCTCGAGCTCCAGTGGTTTGTTTCCTCTGTGTGAACGAAACTTTCGGCAGAAACTAGCAGAATCACGTGAACAATCACAAGAAAGTGAATGTTTCTGGGATTCAGCAACTCATTATTTTTCTACTAATGATCTCCAGCGTATGTGGAGGAGTGGATCTGCTTTCAGAGGTTCTGATTGACATTTTTAATATTTCACCTTTCCAGGCAATAGTTCCAAATGATCTCAAAATGATCCAAAACCTAAATTTTATTTTTATCCAAAAAGCTTATTTTATTTCATTTTGATAATATTTTTACATTTTTTATGCAAATTTTACTATATTTGAATTACTAGATAAATAATAAATATATATAGTAATTTAAGCTTATTCCTTAAATTCTTTAAACTTATAAAAAAGAAAAATGAATGCAGACACCTTTTAATTTAGCTCAAAATATCTTACATTGGGTGTCTTTCCCGAACTCTTGTGGGGGGGAAAAATATATAACATGTTTCATCCTGAAGTTATTTCTCTTCAGTATGCATTCAGATACACAACATTATACAAAAAATGTGTTAAGTTTTAGCATTTTTAGTTTGAATTTTGAGCATTTTAATGTGTTTATGTGTACTGAAGCATTCCTCGCATTCCATTCATTCCTATGGGAGTCAAATTGAGCCCAGAGGGAAGGATTTTTACTTTTTTCAATTTAAACCACAAAACTCCTCGAAACCATTCAATTTTGTCTGTGTGTATTCGTGATTCAAGTGTGACAAAGTCCTGGGATCTTGGACCCCTCCGATGAACACTCAGAATATTTTCCGGCTCAAAATGTCCCGAGGGAAGGATGAGTTAAGTCTGCTACAGTTATCCCTGTCCCAGCGAGTTCATCTGCGTCATGCAGCCCTCACTCATTTGAAGAACAGAGATTCATATGTCAGACATGTGTCATGTTGTCATCACTATAATTGTAAAAAGCTGTAATTTCCTAGTAGCTTGTGAGATTAGGAAATTTCTGAAAACTCCTTGTACCACATGACTGCTTTAACACCTGACCTCTGCAGATAGGGATTTATGTTTCAGAAATGCATAATTCAAAGTCTGAGGACGTGAACAGCTCTGAATGGAACGTCACATGTTGTAATCTCGAGACTACGGTAATTACGCCATGACATGAACGCAGAGTTTAGCTCCCAACCCTGATTAAACACACCTGAACCAGCTTATCAAGGTCTGCAGGATTACTAGAAACATCCAGGCAGGAGTTTTGGGGCTGGTTAGAGCTACTTTACAGGACAGTGGCCCTCCAGGAGCGAAGTTTGACACGTGATCTAAATCAGGGCTCAAGGTTTGACTGGTTTATATGGTCTGTTCAACCCTGCTTATACTGTAGATGTTTTAACTACACCTTTATGTGGGCGAAATTACCTTTTACACACTCAGCCATTCATAGTTTCAAAGTCACCGACTTAAAACATCTTAAAAGAAACTCCAAGGGAGTTGAAATATTTAAAGAGATCCACAAACAACCGATTATCTCGACAAAGTGGGAACTGCTCCATTTCAGGAGCGTATACTCTCTTAGGTTCTGGAAGAAGCTGTTCTCTGTCAAATGTACAGCACACAGATAAACATTGGGTTTATAATGTTCAGGAACAGTGTTTAAAATAAATTTGAACCACTCTAAGTTTGTCTGCAAGGTCAAACAAACGGGTTTTGGAAATAGGGTGGACAAAACAACATCTCTTTGACATGGGGACAACACAGTCTTCTCCAGGCCCCGCACCTTATTTTGCGAATTCCATGGGCGGAGACTATAAATGAGTATTTGTGACCCGGGAAAAATGCGTTGTAGTCCAGCCCTTTTTTATTCTCAAACAGCAATATTACAGACTAATTAAAATTGAATAAGTATAATAGGAGCCCTTTATTAATCAGCTGCAGACGTATTTGGGCATGGGCGTGGCTTCTGACATCACACTTGGATGTGGGTCGGGTCATATTCAACGGCTCTGGGTCGGGTTGGATGTCGTATTTGGGCATGGGCGTGGCTTCTGACGTCACACTTGGATGTGGGTCGGGTCATATTTAACGGCTCTGGGACGTGTTGGATGTCGTATTTGGACATGGGCGTGGCTTCTGACGTCACACTTGGATGTGGGTCGGGTCATATTCAACGGCTCTGGGTCGGGTTGGATGTCGTATTTGGACATGGGCGTGGCTTCTGACGTCACACTTGGATGTGGGTCGGGTCATATTCAACGGCTCTGGGTCGGGTTGGATGTCGTATTTGGACATGGGCGTGGCTTCTGACATCACACTTGGATGTGGGTCGGGTCATATTCAACGGCTCTGGGTCGGGTTGGATGTCGTATTTGGACATGGGCGTGGCTTCTGACGTCACACTTGGATGTGGGTCGGGTCATATTCAACGGCTCTGGGTCGGGTTGGATGTCGTATTTGGGCATGGGCGTGGCTTCTGACATCACACTTGGATGTGGGTCGGGTCATATTCAACGGCTCTGGGTCGGGTTGGATGTCGTATTTGGACATGGGCGTGGCTTCTGACGTCACACTTGGATGTGGGTCGGGTCATATTCAATGGCTCTGGGTCGGGTTGGATGTCGTATTTGGACATGGGCGTGGCTTCTGACGTCACACTTGGATGTGGGTCGGGTCATATTCAACGGCTCTGGGTCGGGTTGGATGTCGTATTTGGACATGGGCGTGGCTTCTGACGTCACACTTGGATGTGGGTCGGGTCATATTCAACGGCTCTGGGTCGGGTTGGATGTCGTATTTGGACATGGGCGTGGCTTCTGACGTCACACTTGGATGTGGGTCGGGTCATATTCAACGGCTCTGGGTCGGGTTGGATGTCGTATTTGGACATGGGCGTGGCTTCTGACGTCACACTTGGATGTGGGTCGGGTCATATTCAACGGCTCTGGGTCGGGTTGGATGTCGTATTTGGGCATGGGCGTGGCTTCTGACGTCACACTTGGATGTGGGTCGGGTCATATTCAATGGCTCTGGGTCGGGTTGGATGTCGTATTTGGGCATGGGCGTGGCTTCTGACGTCACACTTGGATGTGGGTCGGGTCATATTCAACGGCTCTGGGTCGGGTTGGATGTCGTATTTGGACATGGGCGTGGCTTCTGACATCACACTTGGATGTGGGTCGGGTCATATTCAACGGCTCTGGGTCGGGTTGGATGTCGTATTTGGACATGGGCGTGGCTTCTGACATCACACTTGGATGTGGGTCGGGTCATATTTAACGGCTCTGGGTCGGGTTGGATGTCGTATTTGGGCATGGGCGTGGCTTCTGACGTCACACTTGGATGTGGGTCGGGTCATATTCAACGGCTCTGGGACGTGTTGGATGTCGTATTTGGGCATGGGCGTGGCTTCTGACGTCACACTTGGATGTGGGTCGGGTCATATTTAACGGCTCTGGGACGTGTTGGATGTCGTATTTGGACATGGGCGTGGCTTGTCATCACTTGCTCCTCACTGAGATTTTTTTTAAATTTATTATTATTTTGCATTTAATAGAACTGCCAAAGCATTCATAGTTTTCAACAGTGCTATTACTGCCAGTAATTATTAAAAAATATGAAATACAGCTTTTGGCCCCCTGCTGTCTGTTAACAATTTGGGTGAAATATAGTGTTTTTTTATTCATTTCAGTGTCATTTGATAACCTGGATTTAAAAACAACAGGAGAAATTCCTTACTATTTAGCCAACACATATGTTGTTTGTTTTTTATCAGATGGCAAATGAAATAAATGAAATAATTTTAAAGACACAAAGAGGCTATATGTAATATATTGCAATAATCTTAACAGCTGTTCTTCAATATAATTATAAAAAAAATGAATGTTGACATTTATTCACATAGGCTAAGCATGCTTTTTTGTGTGTGTTGACTTAAAATATTTACATTTTTATTTTTTCCAGTCAGAATTGTATTAACTTATTTAGGCTGAATATAAGCATTTGAAAATATTTTAGGGTGAATTATTGTATTTGCCACATTAAATGAAATGGTTAATCCATTTAATTCTGCATAAACATTTGGATGTTTTCCTGCATATATTCACTAATATTACTGTGTTTTCAGACCTCTTACTCCCCACTCAAAATGTCATGAAACAGGCTCTGAGACAGGCAAGTTAAGATCCAAACGCAGCTTTTATTATAATATAAAGGGGTAATCCAGAATCGTGGTCGAACAGATAAGCAATCGGTCTTTGTCAGGTGACGTCACACTCGTGATACACGAAGTGCATTATGGGCGCGGCCGCCAATTTGTAAGGTATCGATGCGGGGTATTCTATTGTTGGAGAATTGTTTTTTTTTCATTCTTTTTTCAAACTAAACCATCCTTAACATGACACTATCATCATCATCAATACAGCAAACCTATCTTTGCTGTTACTAACTTTACAGGATTTATTTACATTCCTACCGAAGGATACAGTAACTTGGTGAAATGTCCGCGGGCTTTAAGAGATTTATAGATTTCAAATTGTTCACTGGTAACGTTATATGCACTTATACCATAAACAAGATAGTTGACAATGCCCAAGTATGAGGACGAGAAAGCAATGCGGGATCAGCTTTTCAACTTACTGCAGTCAGCTGAGCTCATATATGGATCTACGTTCTGAATGGATGACAATTTCGCCAAATAACGGTACCTGCCATATTTATCGAGTTTATTGCGGTACGGCATTTTCTCAGTTTTCTTGTGCTTATCCAGTTTTGCGAGTTATTTACTTGTTATCTCTACTCTCTTAAAGGTCCCATATTATGCAAAATTCACTTTTGCATGCTGTTTGGACATAAATGTGTGTTGGCAGTGTGTGTACCCAACCACCCAATAGTGATAAAAATCCACTCACTCCTTTTTTATTAATCCCCATAAATCATCAGCCGTGTCTCCCAATGACCTGTTTTCAGAACGCTGTTTTAGTGACGTCACTAAGCACAGGCCCCGCCCACGAGTGTTGACCGACACTGCCGTTCTAACATAGGCAGGGTTGCCAGATTGGGCGGTTTCCCGCCCAATTGGGCGGTTTTGCAATCTATCTTGCGGGCAAAAATGGGTTTGGGCGGGTGGATAAAAATTGGGCTGGTTTCGGATCAGTTCGGCGGGTTTTTGTAGCCGAAACACCGGCACTTCAGATCGGCGACCCTCTGTTCAGCAGGTAGTAACCTCACTCACTCACTCACCACTACAGCTCTGGCTGACGTGCGTCCCCTCTAAACTCACAATAGACACTCCCTCCCACTACCTTTGGTGTACTTTTGCGTCCATTCCTTGTTCCTTTTTTAACTAAAAACATGCTTTCTTCTTTATTCGTTTTTAGACTGGTGAAACAATATATTCACACACAGACTTATTTTCCTTTTATACAATGCTTAGATATTTAATTGAAAATCAAATTTCGTTTTACGAAATTTTATTTCTCAATTTTATTTGCGTTGACTTGGAACATTTAGATGATTGCCTACTGAGCCCGGGAAGTCACCTGTGAAAAAAAAAAGAAAAAAAAAACGTTTTTGCAATTCGTCTCAGTTTATAAACCGGATAGGCTGTAAAATGTAGCTATACTCGCGGATTTGTCTGTGCCGGCTGATTCAACCAGGCCAGCTGTTTAGGTGCGGCGGCCGGCTGCACGGATACCATTGTGTTTAAATTTTATTTTTCAAAATTGATAATTTCTTGACTTTTCTAAAAAACGACATTTACTTCACTTGTATCTTTAAAGTCAAAATTTTAAAAGGAAAAAGCTCAGGAGCGTATAATATAAGCAGACTAACCTAAAACAAAAACAATTCAAAACCTTTAAATGTTAGGTTATATAAAAATAAAACATTAATACATTATTTTATGATAAACATATTGCTGTCTTAAGTGAACTCATTTATAGTTATAAACGCAAATAATAATTGTCATTATTATTAGCCTACAGTTTGGCTTGAAGACGCTTCCAAAAAAGGAACAAAGCAATTGTCAAATGTTAGTCATAATAGCCTACTGGTTAGACAATAATAATACAGGGCTAAGATTATTACAAATGAACACAGGTTTTGACGCATTTCCAAGCAAGGGTTTGTGCGGAGTGTGAAGCGTGCTTACACGGCACGGAGGCGCGGGCGCGAACACTTGCGTTTTTCTATCTACAGTGGAAACAACTTAAAATAGTAGGCTACTCTATCATTTCTGGTCATAGAAAATAAAAAATACATCATTCGCAACTGCTTTTATTTGTGTAAACTCAATAACAAGAAAACGTTGTGCTTTTGTAAAACAAAATAAAACAATCAGTCGCGCTCTTTTATGGTCTCCGTGAACTGGATCGCGTCTCAAAAATGAACTGAAACAAAATATAGCCTATGTAGGCTAAAGCTTGAAATGTCCACTTTTAAACGAACAAATTCGCATCGAAAGCAAATAGGCCTACAGTCTGATTATGTAGCTAATCCATGTGAATTTCTTATCTGAGCGCATCCGCTTTACAGCGGAGATGTTTCCAGCCGATTTAGAAAATACTAGTTTATTAATAAACAAAATGCCTCGTTACATTACAGAAACATTTATTATTGTTAATAGCCTATAAATCATCTATAGCCTTAGAAGTTTGGCCTTAGAAAACCATTTTGTCCATATTTGTGAATATTTTAAATGTTTAATAAAGGGGCAAAAAGTCATTAACAGAAATCGGAAAATACGTCAATATATAGGCTATATATATTTTTGCGCAGCATTTGGTGTAACGTTATAGGCCTACAGTTCAAATTAAAATTTTGGTGTTCAACTTTGCGTTTTAAAAATACAACCACCGTTCATTTTTTTAAATTTTACGGGTTAAAAAAGGAAAAACGAATGGACGCAAAAGTAGGCCTACACCGACCAATGGGTCATTTTAAAGCTTGTTTATAATTGCAATGTGTTTAAACGAGAAAACAAACAAAAATAATAATTTGGGCGGTTTTTTGTGCATTCTCGCGGTTTTTGACGAGGTTTTGGGCTGGAAAACCTTGCTGGCATCTGGCAACCCTGAACATAGGCCCGCCCTGATCGAGTTCACAGCTGCTGCACTGACGAGAATGTCTCCCAGCGTTGTAGGTGTTGTGTGGCTGGATGTATAAATCCACATAGCTCTCTCTCTATTAACTCTTGAAATCAGAGGCAGCCGCTGAAGACGAGGTGGAATTATTTTGTTTTTAAAGAAAATGCTCCCTCAACTCTACCGAAATTCGTTTATGTACTTGTGCACTTCTTATATCTTACTGTGTTTACTCAGCTCTTACGGTGATTTTCTGAAGTAAAACTGACGCTTCATCTTTTGTGTTATGTACAATAAACTTTATTAAATCAGTATATATTTGATCATCATTCGGACCTGGTCCGAAACATTAGACTTGTAACGTTAGGCTATTAATAGTGGATACAAAGGCCTACAAGCAGATGACAAATACGTAATAACCGTAATTAAACTACTAAACTATACCTGTTCCATCTCTATACAGCACTCTGACTCTGTAGGCATTATTGTCCGACTCCGGGAGAGTTTCTGACATTATTATCATCATTCCATGAGATGAAATTGTCCTGAGAGACTGAGTGCGAGCTCATGAAGCTCCGCCCCCTGTGTCGTACAGCAGCAGCTTATTTGCATTTAAAGGGCACACACTAAAACAACGCGTTTTTCTGAGCCGCAAAAAGTGACAATTTAAACATGCTGTAAAAAATGATCTGTTGGGTATTTTGAGCTAAAACTTCACATACACACTCTGGGGACATCAGAGACTTATTTTACATCTTGTTAAAAGGGGCATAATAGGGGACCTTTAATCTCTTCAATGTTCACAGTCAGTAGCGATACCTCAAAAATGGCGCCGCGGTGACGTCACACACAACAAACCCACGTGTCTGACAAAGACCGATAGGTCAAAGTCCCGGTAGGCAGTCCAAACAAACAAAACATACAAGATAAGGAACAAGGCAAACGGGAAATCCAAAGACAGGCAGGGAAAAAGGCAAAATACAGAAACCAGGTAAACGCTCAGAGATGCAGTGGGACACAAACAAAACGCAGTAAGTGAGTGAGTGAACATGGAATAAATAGACAGGGACTAACAGGGTGATGAGAAACAGGTGAATGCAATCAGAGACAACCCAGGTGATGAGACACAGGTGATAATGAGTCCGGGCAGTGCATGATGGGAAATTAAGTCTTAGAGGGAGTGAAAGTCTGGTGTGGAGTGCCCTCTGGTGAGATAATATTGTGCTCCAGCTGGTGACCGTTACACAAAATTGAACTAAATCTCAATAGCCTAATATTGTTTTAACAAAGATGTGTTTTAGCATTTGTAGGCTACAATGTTTAAGATTTAGATTTCTCTGAAGATTTACTCTACAGCGTTTGAATAACATTTACTTGGAAATATAATGTAGGCTATAGCCTATATCAAGGGGATGCTTGCACACGCAAGGTCTCTCGCTCGCTTTCCCTCACTCCCGTACGCGCGCGCTACGCGGTTTGAAGCACAATCTCTGTCTCGCGTGCGCGCTCGCTCTAGATTCTGGAGATTTTAACTATTTTGCGGCATAAGTAGTCGATCACGAGTGGCTCAACAGGTAGATATATAGCCTAGATAAACTCATCTTCCAGGCATTTGACCGACCAGGTTGACACTTCATGCGTGAGAAATGGGGGGTGTGGCGTGAGAGCGTGTGAAACCAATCAAATGCGTGTGTCTCACGGCCAATGCGTGAGAGTTGGCAGCTCTGTGTGGTAAATTCAACAACATGCTGCCTATAAAGCATTCAAAGTACATTACACTCGACTGTACCGGTTTTTGGTGTCAAGTTTAAACACGCCTTATGAAACACTTAACTGCCGACATAATCATGTCTATGTCCTTCACGTGACTTTCTGAAAACAATTATGATCCTCGATGCCCTCCGTTGTGTAAATTGCGCTGCTGGATCCATGCTGGAGCCTCGTGTCCCCAGACTCAACTTATCATCAGTATGAAGAGCCTTGTAATAATCTTTCTTTTCTCATTAGTTGTGAACGGTAAGTGTTGTGTTTTTGCTTACTTTTGATTTTTAATAGAGTATTTTTTTTGGCAATGCTCCAATGTGTTTAGTTTAGTTGCACGTGGAAACGTGTTTTAGGAAGCTTAAAGGCTTCCTGGTCTAAAACCCCTAATGAGTTTAGATCAGTAAGATTAATTTTATGTTTTAAGCGAATTCTCTTCTGCTCACCAAGGCTGCATTTATTTTTTACCAAAATAATGGAAAGCAGCAATAGTGTGTAGATTTGTTTTGTAGAACATTGTATCAATGTTAAAAACAAAAGTTTTTTTTTTTTCATGATTCATTTGATCAATAGAAAGTTCAAAGAACAACATTTATGTGAAACGGAAACCTTTTGTAACGTCATAAATGTATTTGTATTACTGTCAGTTTTGATCAATTTAATGATTTCTTGCTGAATAATTTCTATCAAAAAATTTTGAACAGTAGTTTATAATGTTACAAAAGCTATTTCCTCTCATTTCTAGTGCATCTCATTTCTCTGAATTGTCTTTGAGACATTAATTGGAGTAAATCTGTCGTAAATATTGTTTTTATTAAATAAACGTAAATATTTCTGCTTTTATATTTAATGTGAAATTTAAAGTAAATAACTGTTTTTGTGTGTTCTGCAGATGTGTCTGGTGCTGAGACAGATGTTGTGGAGTCTGTATCGGTGATTGAGGGAGATTCTGTCACTCTACAAACCGATGTTACTGAAATACAGAGGGATGGTGTAATTGAGTGGAGCTTTGGAGATGCCGTTATTGCTAGAATCAGTAGTGAGTCCAATGAGAACAAGGTATATGTTAATGATAAATTCAATGACACAGTGAAGCCAGACAATCAGACTGGAGATCTCAAGATCAGGAAAATTAGAATCACAGACTTTGGACTTTATACACTTGATATCTACAGTGACAGGGGGATGGCATACAAGACATTCAATGTCAGTGGTGAGTACGTCAGGTATTTAGGTGAGGTTTGAGACTCAAGGGGAAAGTGTTTGCTCACTGACATTAATATTTCTGTTCATTAGGTGTGAATAATCTGGTGTCCGATGGAGTGACAATCGTGCCGGTACTGGAGAGAGACTCTGTCATTCTATCACCTGGTCTTACTGAAATACAGAGAGATGATCAGATAACCTGGAAGTTTAATGGCACACTCATTGGTCAAGTAAAAAATCAAACAGCTGAAATCTTTGCTAATGTTCTTGATGGGAGATTTGAAGACAGACTGCATCTGAACCAGCAGAATGGATCACTCATCATTACTAACATCAGACCCAACACCTCCGGACCTTATGAAGTAGACGCCACCAAGAGTGGCAGCAGTTACACCACACACAAGACTTTCAGAGTTACTATCATTGGTGAGTCATTTTAATATTGAAATGCTTTAAGGATCTCAGAGTCATTAACAAATCACTTAAAAATATAGATGTAAACGCATGTGCCAATTTTCAGAAATGTTTTATACCATTTTTTCAGTGCTTTCAGGAGAGAATACCACACTTTTCTCTTTTTTAAATGTGACTCTTGATCTGAGAACAGCCGTACCACCCTAAAATTTCACTTAATGCTTTAAAAAAATATACAAATAAATGAATGATTACAGAAGAGGCATATTCAAGTCTAAGTATTCATTAGTGCTGTCATCAGGGTTTGAATGTGATTATTATGAGTTTGTGTTTGTTTGAATCATAGATGCTTAATTTCTTTTTTCCATTGTTCAGACAAATTGTGTTTTTTTTAAACGCCAGATGTAATGTGATAAGATTCCAGTGATAAGCATTTTTCCCCTGTCCACCATACGTGACAACATTAATCACAGCCAATCAGAAGAGCTCATGGGCAAGCTTACTGTCTCAAACTTGCAACAACACACCTACATAATCAAATAAATAAAAATTAAACTATTTTGACATCATTCAAGAAAAATACTTCAGGGCAGGTACAATATCTGTCATGGTACACACTTGTTTGTTCAGGGTTTGAACATTCTCGTTTCCTTTATCATTCAATATGATATGAGGTGAATTATCCATTGCCGCTTATATTACAGATATAAAAGCCATGCAAAAATGTCAGCCACAGTGTTGCAGAAGTAAAAATCATTCAATAAATTAAATAAAACAGGGGAATTACCCCTGTTCCTTTTCAAGATCGGTTCATTGACATTGCATTAGCTGACGCTATGGATTATTGAAGCCCAATTGCATAGGCCAAAGACGATCAAGCGCACATGCGATGGGCAGAGCCATCCTCTTTTAAACATGGCACTGGACATAATTGCCTCGGATTCTTTTTCCTTCAAGCTATTGGAAGTTGACTCTCACCATAGATTTATGGTCTCAAGAGGACAACACTCTTCACCAATCCATTCCAGTGTAGAAGAGGATGGCCCCTGAAGAAATGCAACATGTGCTGGGGCCGATTCGGCTCCCGAATGGATACGAGACCTGTAGCTTGTGCCTGGACCACGACAAGATGGCGGTTGACAGGCCCGGATGTCAGCATTGTAAAGTGGTAACTGTTGGGATGCTGCGCACGAGGCTCTCTATCGTGATGGACGCTGTCTCTGCTGCTCCTTCGCTTCCTCCTCCAGCCGCCATTGAGCCATGGGACGGGAACCAGCGGGAGCCATGTTCAGGAGGCTCTTTAAGCGATCTCAGGTTGGCCAACACCCGCGTTTGTTGCGATCAGTGGAGTTTCTGCTCTCTTGCGCTGAGGACACTCTTCGCCCCTCCAACGGAGGCCGCAAATTGATCTCATTTGGCGCCTCGGACTATGACACGACGTCAACAACTGCCTCGGAAAAAGACTCCAGGAATAGGCCGCTTACCACAGCAAAGTGAGTAAGCCGAACGGTTAGCCTGCCAATGCTGATTTACTGAGGATCCTCACAAAAGCAGTGGATGAGCTAAGACTGGACTGGTCAGCTCTCAAGCAGCCATCAAAGAACTGCCTGGATTAGTGGTTTCTGCAGTCTCCAGAGAGAGGTATCTTTCATTCCAGAGGTGCACGATGAAACCTCCTGTCATGGTGCACCCTCCATTTGGCATGGGCCGCTACTCTCATCTGTTTATGGAGCTGACCGCTGGGGCTACGCCAAGCAGCCGCCCGCCGAGGAAGCTATCGCGGCCCACCTCTGTCCTTCAGCTAGAGGCTGGAAATCCAAGGCATTGTTTCCTTCCAAGCCATGAGACAAACAAAACAGAGAAGGCCTTCTTTGAGACAAGAAAATTCTCTTCTTCACCCAATGGCAGTATTGCATGTGTAGCAGGCCAAGCTACTGAAGAATATGGATGAGGAGGGCCCAAACCCAGAGACATTCAAGGAGATACATACGGTGATGGACTTAGCTCTCCAGAATACTAAGAGGACAGCCTAAGCCATGGGTCGCAACATGGGCCGCTTGGTGGTGTTAAACCACCATCTATGGCTCAACTTCATTGAGATGAAGGACTTTAGAGTAGACAACTCTGCCTAACAACTCCTGCCTGTTTGTGTTTCCCTAACGCGCTGTACCCTGGCAGGGGACGCACTATAGAGCCGCTGGCCCAGAAAGTGCAAATATGTGTTTTGTCCTGTCAGAGCTTAGTTATTTTTGCTAAACAAGATCTAGGAAGGTCTCGGGAGACATTGCTTTTAGTTGCGCCAAAATGGCCCAATCATCTGTGATTTCTGGAGCTGATACAGCTCCAGTAAAAGTAACTCTTAATGCTTCAACTTTGTGGGAACATTTTGGGGATGGCCCCTTCCTGTTCCAACATGACTGCGCACCAGTGCACAAAGCAAGGTCCATAAAGACATGGATGAGTGCGTTTGGTGTGGAGGAACGCAAATGGCCTGCACAGAGTCCTGACCTCAACCCGATAGAATGCCTTTGGGATGAATTAGAGCGGAGAATGCGAGCCAGGCCTTCTCGTCCAACATTAGTGCCTGACCTCACAAATGCGCTTTGTTGTGGAAATTTTAATCTTAGATTGATCAGTAGTGAAGATTACTAGGTAGTCTGAGCCATGTGTTTCTATTGAACCCAGTCAATGAGTAAAAATATACGTGCTTGTGCGTGACGTTTCAGGAACATATGGGACAGGACAACTGACCTTAGGGATGGTCAATTTTGGCCAGTTTATTTCAGTACCAGTTTGTGTCCTTAAGTAGAAACTGAACAACAGTGGGGACCTTATCTGAGTGGGTCAAAGGTACAGCTGGTGAGGAGGAACCTTGAAAAGAGTATAAAGGCTGTCTCATCTCTTCCTGTTGCGTGTCACTCTCATGCATAACTCATGCGTCATAGCGTAACTTCTGTGTGCCTATTCTTGCAAGAATAAATACTTCTCTTTTTATTAATTTGACTCTGAGTGTCTCTTACGCAGTGATGATGTTTAACAGAATTTTTGCCACAACAGCTTTAAGAAGAATGGTCAAAAATTCCCCAAAACACACTCCTAAACCTTGTGGAAAGCCTTCCCAGAAGAGTTTAAGCTGTTATAGCTGCAAAGGGTGGGCCAACTCCATATTAAACCCTGTGGATTAAGAATGGGATGTCATTAAAGTTCATAAAGGCAGACGTCCCAAAACTTTTGGCAATATAGTGTATGTCGCTGCTATCACATCGTTTCATGCCCAAGTAAACCAATGCTCTGTTGGGAGGCATAAGTTAGTGACCGGTTGATTTGAAGGGAGTGAGGCAGCTAAACCATCCTCGCCCTGATGCCTGTCTGGGATTTGGCATTAGCTCTAAAGGCACTTTCTAAACCAACATTTGAGCCGCTTCGATCTACTCCGTTGTGAGTGATCTCATTTAAGACATTAACCCCGCTTGTCTGGAGTTTGGAAAGGATGATTGTGTTTAGGCTGCCATTTAACCCAAAGGAGTTAGTTATGGTTTACAGATGCCACTTATGCTTCGCCGTTGTGTCCTCGCTTCAGGTTTACATTGAATGCTCAATCGAATTTCAGAGAGACTGTCTCACTGGATGGTGGATTAGTTACATGCCTCAATATGGGCTTATTTGCGGTTTGGCTGATGCCGAGGATGTATTGTGTGATGTATTAATCTTGAGCTTGATTCCTATTGGAATATTTGAGCCTGTCTTTGACATGTGGCTGTTTTCCGAGAAATGGATGATCTTTGTAAAAAGGCATATACCTTATGCGTTAATGTTTTACTGTATGCTTAATCTCTGTCTGTGAACGTTCTCCTGTGTCTTACTGTATGTCGAGACAGATGAAGGGAACAGGCTGTCGGTGATGGAGGGAACTTCTGTCACTCTAGAATCTGGTGTTTCTAAAATACACAGAGATGATGTGATAATGTGGAGGTGTGAATATGGAGACTCTGTCATTGCAAAAATGAGCTATGGGATCTTCGCTACATTTGATGGCGCTGATGGGAGATTCAGAGGCAAACTGGAGCTGGACTACAAGACCGGATCTCTGACCATCAGGAACACCAGAAGTAAACACGCTGGACTTTATCATCTCGATATCACTGGCAACCGGAGCACCATATTCAGGAGATTCAATCTTTCTGTCTGCTGTGAGTATCTGAAGTCTTTTAATGTAACAACAACAACCATATTTAGATCAGCATGTTTTCAAATTACCTGAGGTTAATTGAGCAATCTATTAATATTATAGTATTACTGACAACCAAAACAGAAAGGTGCAAATGTCAGTCAGAAATGGTCAGATTGCTGATTGGCTGATCTCTTTATCATTACAGCACAAGATTGGTCTCCATTTATTATAGCAGTAATTGGTGTTGCTGTTCTTCTTCTGGTCGTGGTTGTTGTGACTTGCTGTCGAAACAAGGTCTCTCGTAAAACAAAATTTGGTAAGTATTACAAAAAGCTTATATAACAAGTGAAACATTGAGATTTACTTTGTAAAAGACACTTTAAAGACATAAAAATATTTTTATCAGGAAAAACATTTTAAATCTGTTTAATGTGTTTAAAACAGACAACTGGAGGAATCCGGAACAACAGGTAAGATCCTGTTTGCACTATTATTTGCAGCATATATAATAAAATTGGTAACAAAAGGTATTTTACTTTTTTATTGTCAGAACTGGTGTCGTCATCTGTTGTCAGCTTAAAAAAGAAATGTCAAATGTAACAAGAAACTTTTGGGATAAATTATACCAGTCTTGCCATCCAAATCGCGGTCTTATTTACTTGTAATTATTTACTTGTAATTATTATTATTTATTTTTTTTAAGAAGCCTAATTTTGTTTTAATGGCTGGATTAATAGTTAAACATCATGATTTATTTTAGTTCAAACAGTGAAACATTGCTGCGTGTTGCTGATCGTATCTAATGCTGAGCTTATCTCTTGTATTTGTGTTTCAGTTGATTTCCACCTTCATTCCAGTAAATCAGCTCCAGTGCGATTGCAAAAATCTGATAAAGCCACGCAAAAATGCAAACCATCAATCTCATATTACATCAGAGACGATTTCAGAGACAAGGTGGAAATCAAATTCAGCCAAAAAATATTCAGATAGCCTTGGGCAGCTTAATCAGAAACACTGATCTCAAACATTTTGTACAAGTGTTTCTGGTTGTTGTGCGTTTTTATATATATATATATATGGAGTTAAACGCAGGGCAGCAGGCGGCAGTTTCGCTGGATCTTATATTCCTCCCCTGATATAAAGGAAAACATCCACAGCCTCTTTGAGTGAATTGCCCTTAACATTCTCTCTCCTATTCAGTTACCATGCGAAAAGAAAGAGGTGGAGACAGAACATGACTTTATGTTTACTCGTGACATCACACCACTTAAAGGGAAAGTCACTCAAATGGCATTCAGGCAGCTACATCAGGTATATGTGAATGAACAATTTTGTGTGCGTTCTACTTAATGATACATGTATTTAACAGTATAGTTTTTATAGCTGTTACTCCAGGAACTTGTTACAAAGGCTATTGTTTGCTGTCACACTAACCTCTCTATTAAATCTCTCCCTTTGTACTTTCAGGAACACTTATACACAGCACAGTGCGTGAGCCAAACATTCTCCGCAAGCATTAACCGCATGATCCACCCCACCCTCACAGAGATGGAAGATCAGTTCAGTGGAGCACGGAGACGGCCACTAAAGAACGTGATGTGACGTGCAGCAAAGTATGGTGTCCCATTATCGGAATTTCTGAACTGCATTTCACCCGTCCAGGTGCACACACACACACACACACACACACAGCAGTGAGTACTGAACACATACACACCGTTCTGAAAATCAATCAGTTCAAAGCGAGTCTTCGTTCTGTCTCTAACCGGATAGCCTTTGGAGGATCAGCTCTCCGAGCCGGCAACTTGTCTACGGTAAAGAGCTACTAAGAGTCAACATTTTTTTCATAGCTTTTAAACAGGAATAATTTCATTCATTAAAGCCCTGTTGTTTCGATATCCATATTGATCAATGATCAGGCACTGATGCTTGGTGGTTTTAGTTTGTTTGACAATAGAATCTTACTGTACGATTTCCACACAGACACATTTATATACATTATTAGAACATGGTGCTAACATCATGAATGAAAATATGATGCAATCTGAGTCATTTTGTGTCATATCTAAATGCTGTCAGATTCTCAGACTCCTCACACCTGCTAAAAACATTTTTTTTAAGCAACCAAGGAAAATAATTCTTTAAAGTCAAGATCTTTTGTGTGTGAAAGACAAATTGTGTTTAATTACAACAGCTGTGGATTTGTTTGTTATGAAATGAATCTGATGTATGAATTTATTATTATAAATAATGTGTAGCCCTACTGAACTGTTACTGAATCATTTAAGACCTTGTGACTTCAAGAAAGCAAAATCATGTGTTGTTACTTTATTTATGCTGTTTATCTCTTTTAAATGTTTTTTTTATGGGGCATTTCATTTTATAGGATTTTATATTTTTCTGTTACTGTCAAATCTTATATTGTTGTGCGCTGCATGATCTTCACAATTGACTTAGAGATAAGGGAAAGTCTGCATTTCAACTAATGCTTTTTCTGTGATATAATGATACTTGTTGCATCTGCTCAAAGTCTGTATAAAGCAAGTTTAAGTTTGAAACTATGGTTCCTATTGTAAATTAAATTGCTTTGTGATTTATAAGTGCATCATTTTCTTTGTGGTGAACATTTTCAATAATTCGAATATATACAATAGTAATAGTGAACTGTTGCCTAAGCAAATAGCATTACACAAGCATAATATTCTGTAGGATTATATGACCCATCTCTCTAGTGATCAAATGCTGATATAAAAAAAAAAATGGGGGCTGAGTAAATATAGGACAGAACACATGTTGGGTTATTAAAGGAACACTCCACCATTTTTTGAAATTGGGGTTATTCACTGTCTCCCCTACATTTAGATAGGTGGGCAAATGCATTTTTGTCTCAGTGCATGCATTGTCTTAGTCTGGCAGCGCCGCCGCTAGCTTAGTTTAGCATAATGAGTGGAATATGTTGCCAGGTAGCATGTCATGAGTAAAAGTGATAAAAAAAAAAAAAAAAAATACTTCTTGTGGCCTGCTTATTCACAACGAGTACAAATAGCATTGCAGATTAAGACTAGGTGATTTCCTCGGCAGAGATTGATTTGGGACTACCGGTATATGGGGGGTGAAGCACAGGCGAAGCACTGATTGGGCGCAGAGATATCACGCAACACCTGAAATAAAGATTGCCACAAAGAACCGGCGAAAGTAATGATTATGCATGAAACATTTGAATTGTTGATAAATTGATAAAGTTTAATATGATGATTTTGATGCTCAACAAACATTTATGATTATTATCAATGTTGAAAACCGTTGTGTACATTTTTTTATTTTTATTTTTTTTTACTTTGCTGAATAGAGAGTTCAAAAGAACTAAACATATCTGAAATAGAAACTTTGGTAGCATTATACACTACCATTCAAAAGCAAAGCTTGCGGCTAGTCAGAATTGATAAAACAAAATGTTGGGAAAGAAATTCATACTTTTGTTTAGTAAGGTTGCTTTAAATTGATCAAAAGTGACAGTAAATGCATTTATAATGTAACAAAAGATTCTATTTCAAATAAATCCTGTTCTTTTGAACTTTCTATTCATCAAAGAATGTATGATGGTTTCCACACAAATATGAACTGTTTACAACATTGATAATAATCATATGTTTGTTGATCATCAAATCATCATATTAGAGTGATTTCTGAAGGATCATGTGACACTGAAGACTGGAGTAATGATGCTGAAAATTCAGCTTTGATCACAGGAATAAATTACACTTTACTATATATTCACATAGAAAACACTCACAATATTTGATCAAATCAATGCAGCTTTGAGCAGAAGAGACTTCTTTAAAAAAAAAAAATAAACATCTTATCAATCTCAACTTCTGAATGGTATGTATATTACATTTTATTGTGTGTATTTACTTAAAAAATATTGAAACCAAAACATAGCATTGTCTAGTGTGCAGTAAAGAGGACCTCCACTAAGGCAAGCACAGTCCAATGCAGTTTAGCAGAGGGCAGTGCAGGAGCTCAGAAGAGGGCAAATGCAGTGATAACAGCTTTATATGGGTCTGTACCACCAACAGCAGCTCAGCACAGATCAACGAAAGCGAAGAGGAGGCCAGAAATTGGTGATTTCATATGGTGATTTTTTTTTTATGGTGGGGACTCCCATAAGACTTGATTCAATTTGAGCACTGTTGGTAAGCAAAGCTTTGATTCACATTACTAAATAATTAGACTACACATGTTGTTTAATTTTTACTGATTAAAACGAATATATGTCACAATATTTATGATATTTAAGTACACGTCGAAGTCAGGGACGCGACTTCGGGCTAGGAGAGCTCCTATGCACAGCTTCACTACTTCCTGAACTTCAGCCAGCCCTTTGTTTCCTGTCTGCCATTATTGGACAAACTGATGAATCCAGGTGTGCCTGATTATTGTTACTGAGGCCAGGCACACCTGGATTAATCAGTTTGTCCAATAATGGCAGACAGGAAAGGGCTGGCTGAAGTTCAGGAAGTAGTGAAGCTGTGCATAAAGCCAATTGCAAGCAACAGAGAGACTGGAGAAACTGCTTCTGCCTGTCGAGTGACGCAATCGAAAGGCTCCTGGGTATCCTTTGCTGGACGTACGCCAGTCTGCATGCGGGCCAATGGACTGAATGTTGATTTCCTGTGTATCCTTCTCGCCAGGACGTGAGCTCGCTGCTCGTGGACCAATATACTGAGCAAGGGGGGTAATGTGTTTTTTATGAGATGGTATTGTGTTTTAACCATTAATAAAGAGTTGTGTTTAACTGCCATCCTAGTGTGCTCGCTGGTCTCTGCCTCCCCTGAATATCGTGCGGTTACAAACCGAAGCTGCTCTGAGACGGTGAAATTGTTATCACAACAAGTCGCACACGCGCGCTTCATGAAACACAATACTGACATATTTATCTAACTTTAAATCGCTCTAAGAAATATAGCGATTTCTATTTAACGTTGGTTCATCGTGCAACCATATGTGTCACTCATGAAACGTAAATTCAGCTGCAGCCAATATAGTGATTGCGCGACCCGCCTCTTCCTAATCTGCGACCCACAAATGGTTCGCGACCCACAGTTTGAAAACCCATTGTTTTTCAAAGTTGAAGCAGGCCTACTTGAGGGATGAAAACTAGAAAATATATTATAAACGGAAACAGTGTGTTGCTTTCCCTTTACTACTTTCGCATACTAGCAACTATGATGCTTTATGCGTGACGTAACGTTACCATTAGTAGGCCTAATTCTTCTGTGTTCTACAGATGGAGTTTACCGTCACCTGACATTCTTGCACGCACTACTTTGTTTTTCGGTACTCGCATGTATTACGGTAATAAAGTGTCTCATTTCAAATTTGCATTGTTGTTTTGCAAATTTGCATCGTTATTTTGCATTTATTCGGTCAGAATCTGTCAAGCGAGGCTCTAGTCTTGGAATGGTGAATTCCCGGTTAGGACACTAGATGGAGCACTAGGATTACTGCTATTTTACAGCAGGGATGGGCAACGTCGGTCCTGGAGGGCCACTGTCCTACAGAGTTCAGCTCCAACCCTGAAAAAAATCACCTGCCTGTAACTTTCTAGTAATCCTGAAGACCTTGATTAGCTTGTTCAGGTGTGTTTGATTAGGGTTGAAGCTAAACTCTGTAGGACAGTGGCCCTCCAGGACCGCCATCCCTGATTTACAGTCACAAAAGCACACCGTGGATAGGCTACTGTTCCTAATCTAAGGAAAAATCTTACACTCTGAAGATCCCATATTAAATAATGAATTTAAAGTGAGAACCAAAAACTGTATTTACAGTAAAGTCACCTTTATTAATATAGATCTTTTTTAATAGGCTACATATTGTTTCAAAACAGCTTTACAGAAATAACAGGAAAATAATGCAACACAGTTTGTTTCCAGAAGAAAATAGCATCACAGTCCAGCTTAAGTAAGCTCAGTGATTTTTGTTGTAAAAAAAAAAAAAAAAAAAATTAATTTATATAAATTGTCCAGCTCAGTTCAATTCTCATAATGGTGTCAATGCAGGCAGATCAATAATATTGTTCAATATTAAATTAATTGTCCCCAACTAAGCAAGCCAAAAGGCAATGGCAACAAATGTGGGGGGAAAAAGGCAACAGTGGCAATAAGGAACCAAAACTCCATCAATGAAAGAACGACCTTGGGAGAGGTGGCAGGTGGCAGTTCTCCTCTGGCCAATGAGCCTACAGTGTATGAATATGATTCAGGCAGCATTACAGGTCCCAAGTCGGATTGAAACAATCAGAATATTTAGCCTATCCAGTTCCATCTGGTTGAAGACCGGAGTCATCACGCGTGTATGGAGACAAGTTTGTTGAGGATCAGTGCCGATGGCTGTCGTGTCGATGAGGACTTCACAGGGGAGAGTCTAGTTGACACAATCTCTGCTGACACTTCAGGGATGCGTTGTTGTGGTCGTGTCTAGGCGGCGCCTAGAAGGCGCAGGTCCATCATCTGATCTGAATAAGGCCCCGATACGGCCAGTAACTTTTATTGTATAAAAACTATGGTTACTGTGGTAAATTGCTTTTTTTTTATTATCAGTTTTCTTTGTGGTGAACATTTTTAATAATACTAATATAAGCAATAGTAACAGTGAACTGTTGCCTAAGCAAATAACACATAGCAAGTATAATTTATTCTGTTGGAATATACCATCTCTCATAGTGGTCAAATGCTGTTATTTCTGAGGGTGTTACTACATCCGCAGCACATGTATGAAGGCAGTGAGGTAGTAGATGGAAGTAACACTTATTGCTATATAGAGTTCACTTCTGTGTAAGTCATCTGAGCTATGAATGACAGAATATTTGATATGGAAATCCAGAAGGGTATGTTTAAAAAACAGGCACATGTGGAAAAAGATACATTTGAAGTGGTATACTATATACGAAACAATGTGGTAAATTTGGATAAACACTGGTAGCTAATATGCTAATAAGTGTTTCAAGTGTACGATTATCAACAGACAGGGACACAGTGTCAGACGTTTACTAAAATGTTTTATTATAATTAAGTGTAAGAACTGTAACTGTAATTTGAACCACTTTATTTGCTTACAAATGAATTTTTGTATCGACTGTAAACAACTCACAGGGTGCCGCCATGTTTGCATGACGTCATAAGCACGTCTTTTCAACGTATTATGGACTTCCGCGTGAGTTTTAAATTTTGGACCCGAGCCATATATCTGGAGACCACAATACTTTGGGGTGAACTGTTTTAACTTCTAAACGACCACATAAAAACACCCAGAGCACTACTAAAAACCATAAGAAACCGTTGCAAGCAAATATTTGCTTATTGTATTAATTTATCAAATAAAGTAATTTTCACAATTTATTTAAGGACACGACCACGACAGACTGTAAGTTCAGCCGTGTTTTGTTTCCTGGATCAGTTTCCTCAGGACGCGGTTTATGAAGAGCAGGAGCAGATCTTCATCATCTGGTTATAAGGTGAGATTTTCTCAGTATTTTGGGGTTCATCTTTGTCCTCTCGAGTGGTAAAGCTATTTAAGGGTTGAACAAAACACCCGATTGTTGATGGCATAATGTATGTTTTTTTATTTTTATTTAAATTACGTACTGAATTATGAATAGCCTTTTGTAGAGTTTGCACCCTTTCTTGTTTTTTTTTAAAGAGTAAATCTATTGGGGCAATTTGCGGAAGAATGAGTGTATAGATGATACTATATATGATGATATTACTCCGTTATATTTGATATCTGGAGTCTGGACTGCAAATGACTCATCTGCCACCAGAAATATTTTTTATAACCAGTTAGCGTCGCCAAATAGCTACTTGTTTTATCTACTACCCTGCCAGATCCAGGGATTTTTTTTAATACAATTTTCTAACGTTTAACAATTCTTCAATAATTATTCTAAATGTGATTTATTTTGTCATGTAGTAGAACTATATCCTAATATTAATATTAGTCTCTTCAGTTATGCCAGGAGTAATGGTAGGCTATGTTCTTCTTCGCACCAATATCCGCATTCCAACTAACACCCTTTATTTGTTATTACAAAAATGGCCAAACCGATGTCTATGACACATTTAAGAAAGAAACACATCTAGACAAAGATGACAGGATGCTGTAACAACTTGACAGTTTTGTATTTTGAAAGAGAACAAACATAATCATCAACATCTTAAATTAAAAAAAGGCAGACTCTGTTTAGAACAGACATAAGCAATACAAGGTAAGCTATGGGTAGGGTTTTAGTCTGGCCCACCGTCGTGACATGGTTATCCAATTTTTGCATTTAATATTTATGAGCAAGGTTTTCTGAAATGTACATAAGCCACATGTACTGTATGCAGTTGTGTCGATACAGGAATCAGATTTCTCTTCCTGATATAGTTGTTATTAGGACTCGGGTGGGTCTCTCTCTCCTGCTTTTTTTTTTGTTTTCATTTTTCATGCATTGACCCCTCACACTTTATGGCACTGTGCAGCCGGCACTTCAGTGCTTAAAGGTGAAGTATGGATTTCTGCGATACTAGTGGAAGTATACTTCGGCTGTCCGCGTGACATCATTTTGTCGTCAGGAGGGTCCGGGAATGTCCACGCACACCGTCAACACACACAGCGCATGTGTGAGTGACTTGAGTGCTTGAAAACAAAATCCACTTGATAATGCGCATGTGCCAAACTCGTCTTTCTGCGCTCACTGCCAAAGGAGTGAAGTTTGAAACTGAAGGCTCAAAGACAAAGCGAAACGCGGAAAACAAAGTATATTGTTACGATCGCTAGGGGTCAGCCGCAACAGGAAAAAAGGAAGAGAGTCACACTACCAGAGAGATGAGATAATATGAGCTTTATTTACCATGAAGGGTTTAGCGTCAGGGGCAGACAAGGCCAAAATAACAAACAAAACAACTCCCTTACTAACTACAAGAAAACAACACTAACTCCCTTAACCATAAACAAGGGGGAAAAGAGAAACAAATAAATTGGAGTCAAACCCCCTACATCCCTTTAATCTGGTAAAAAATTATATACAATAATATTTACATACTTATTAACAAAGTCTCAGGTCGACAAGTTAGAATCGGAATCCAAGGCGTAGTCAATCAGATAAAGGAGAGTATCAGAAGCAGGAGTACAATCAACAAACACTCACTCACAGTTTCACTAAACACTAAGAATCTCTCTGGCATGACACTCTTACTCAATTAATTAATGGTGAAACGAACAAAGGTGAAGAGAAGCACAATCAAAAACGAACGTGAAGCACAAAGTCAACGAGGCTCAAGGGGCTCCATTGAGTGTTTGGGGCGGTCCTTGTATCCGGGTATAGAGAGAGAGAGAGAGAGAGAGAGGTCCTTGTATCCGGGTTAACAGAGGTAACGCCCATCTGAAACACAAACATGGAGGGAGGGAGGGAGAGAGAGAGAGAGAGAGAGAGAGAGAGAGAGAGAGGTCCTTGTATCCGGGTTAACAGAGGTAACGCCCATCTAAAACACAAACATGGAGGGAGAGAGAGAGAGAGAGAGAGAGAGAGAGAGAGAGAGAGAGACACAAAGACAGTTGATAAACACAAAATATCTCAGGGTCCTAACAATATCAATAAGTGTAATAATCAAATTAATAATAGTTATCTTAGACGTTTCAGAATGCCGCCTAAAGATCTTCAGTGATCTGCAGGAGGGAGTCAGCAGCTTGACCTTGCATGGTTAAAGAGGTTGCAGGTCTTCATTGGTTTTATTAAAACCCACACTTTGTCATACGTGTGTTTGACTTTATCCGGCTCTGGATTATGGCATATGACATCAAAATAACATCTGCTTGGGCAGCATGACGCCAGGTTCACACATACTCAATCAGCAGTGCGCTTCTTTTATGCCCATGTTTAGAGCGCTCACACTGTAAACGGCCCAGCAATGCGTTCCAGGAGCGATGCGTCTGCAGCAGAGATCGTTCAGCACTGAGTCTATTTTCTGCTGGGCTGCACACGCTGAATTAAAGTGACAGCGCATTATTAGCATTAAAATAAATGTGGATTGAGTAAAATTAAGTAATTTCACCATAAATGCATATAATTAAACTCTATGGGTCCTATCATACACCCTGTGCAATGCTGCGCCTGACACAAGTGTTTTTTGCTAGTTTCAGTCCGACGCAGTTATCATTTTCACGTCCTGCACCACGTTGTTTAAATAGCAAATGCATGTGCGCCCATGGGCATGATGGTCTCAAAATAAGATAGTGTTTATTGACCTACTGAAACCTGGTCTAAAGTCAATGGGGCAGTATTTTTTTTGTTTGTTATCTAGAGAGCACGTTAGTGATATGCACCTAAAGGCGGGTCCACAACACACGTACACTTTGTCCCATAGATCAGTGTTTCTCAACCCTGCTCCTGAAGGACCCCCGACACTGCACGTTTTCTTTGTCTCCCTAATCAAACACCACTGATTCAAACACATATTTTCCATGTGATAATGAGCTGATGAGTTGAATCAGTGGTGTTTGATTAGGGAGACAAAGAAAACGTGCAGTGTTGGGGGTCCTTCAGGAGCAGGGTTGAGAAACACTGCCGTAGATGTTCTGTGTTCTGCTTGCGCTCTAAACTTGCACACAAGCAAATCCGTTTCCTCACGTTGCGTTGCAGATGCGTTGCGTTTTTCCACTTGCAAATTCAACCATGTAAATATCTGCCATGGCACGAGCGCAACTGGCTTTTAAAGGAAATTGGAGATGAGACTCTGATTTATTGGTTTATTGCACTTTATACCCAAAACACACCCATTACTCATTAAGAGAATAGGGACAACCCTTTTTGACCATTTTCGCTTCATTAAACTAGCAAAAGTGGATTCGGACGCATTGGACGCCCTAACTGCACTTGCGCAGTGCACTTTACACCATGCGCTTAGATTGTTAAAATAGGGCCCGCTATGTAACAGAAGCCAGCTAGTAAGAGCTGTGTGTGTACACCTGATGATGCTAGAGGCTGCGATATTTAGCATTTACAAGTTTTATTGTAACATTTTTGAGATTCTAACCGAAGAAAGGTACGTTGAAATGTTTTGCCACTTGCTTGAGCAACTTAATATAGTATACCGTAAAACTTCAAATAATGGACTGGGCTTTTATTTTCCCAAATCGTTGAACTGCACCGGCTTGTATTTGAGACAGGCGTCTATATGAGACAGGCCTTTATAATTTAGTGTTGATATGTTGTTCATTGAGTGTAGGCCTAGAGTCTCTAATCTCTAAAAATCTGCAAATGCTCCACGTTCTTAATGCTCCACGTGAAACTTAAATTTACTGTTTAAACGTGATTAAGTCCATGAATGAGTGTATTAGTACTGTGTACAAAGAGAATTGCAATGCTGACAAAACATTTTCGGTAACAACTTTTGGATTTGAAATAAAAATAATGAATAAATGTTGTATTTGTTGCAAACACGGCATGTGAAAGCACGTATACGTATGCCTCCATGGCATACGTACTACAAATGTAGTATGTGTGAACCTGGCGTGACAGCAGGAGACAGACAG
Organism: Tiaroga cobitis; assembly: GCA_030578255.1. NCBI lineage: Eukaryota > Metazoa > Chordata > Actinopteri > Cypriniformes > Leuciscidae > Tiaroga > Tiaroga cobitis. Next base: position 26,144,458 of record CM060612.1, read on the forward strand.
AGCCTGATGTGTGATATCAAGCCAAATGTGTGAGAGTTGACAACCCTGCGGACTCGGAGGTGTTTCAAATATGGCCGCCGATTGAACAGAGTGACTCCTTGAAAGGGACGTTGACTGCTCTAAGTGAAACCATTTACTCAGTGCTAGTGTTTAAATAATGTAGATTTATTTAGCAATGAGGACATTATTCCTTGACAGTTCTTCAGCAATCATGTGTGTCTGGTATTTTCCTTTAACTATTTAAAATCAGAACCAGTGATGCCCGGTTTATGTTCTGTTATTATATTATGTGGAATAAACAAAATAAGAAGGTGTGAAGTCCGCACACTGAAAACTACTGCTCCAGAAATGATATTATGTGGACCCTTATTTTGACATTGAATCTTCTGTTTACTCCACTTTGTTTCAATGCGCTTTTTAGTTTCATTACTGAACATGTACTAGTCTTCGTGCACTTACACACTTATTTATTTAGTAATAAATAAATAAAGATAATACCCCATATCACGCTGTTGAGTCACTCAAAATGACCTCAATGGAAAGTCCTTCATTGTAACAGTCAGGGGCGTAGCCACCATTTCAAAAGTGAGGGGGACAGAATGTCAAGTGTAATACCAGTTTTTTTTCTTCAGACTTTTGTTGAGGTTTTTGCTTAATTAGCTTAATATGCTATTTATTTTTAAAGCAATAAAACAGAAAGAAAGTTGTCCAGTTCTTTATATTGCACATGCAGGGTTTTTCCTGGCTTAAAATGAGGCGGAGGTGGTAAAATCGTGATCGTGTATTTTAATAAGATTATAAAATGTGTGTTTTTCGTAGACCATCATATAGTCTGCTGTGGCACAGTATTTTTGTAGGTGGATCTCGGTGCCTCTAGGGGGGTTCGGGGGCATGCCCCCCCCCCCCCCCCCCCCCCCGTGAGAAAATTTTGTACATTTTAAAGATAAATTCATTAATCTGGTGCACTTTAAGTCCCCCGAATCCACTGTTAAAAATAAATAATCCAACTGCCCAAACATATGATATTCTCTGATTTAGATATCTGATCATCGCATTACAATTATTCAAATTATCAGTGTTAAGCATGATAATATGGTTAAATATCACACTGAAGCTGATTTAAAAATATCATTTACTTAAAATGAGTTCTTTTTTTGGCAAAATTACATTTTCTTACTAGCCAAAGTCTGTCTTACTAAACTAAAACTTTCCAATTGAAAACCTTCAAACTTCAAGCTTTTAAAATACTTCAAAATTTCTAGTTAGGCTTTTTCAAGAGAACTTAAAGTTTCTAATTTGAAGGGCTTTGATAACATATCTGTGAAAATAAAATGCATTACGAGTAAAATAGATTGAAAATATTGCATGTTTGTTCGGGTAGTGAATTTACAACAAACCTGTTAATTATTCAACAAGAGAAATAGGCGGAGTTATTCATCATTGTGCAACACAATTCGGATACATGACAACTTACTTACAATGCTTGACTTTTTCGTGAAAAAGGAGTAAAGAGTTTTTTGCCAGTTTGAACTCTCTGAAACTGATGGATTCGGCGCGGGTGCGCGCATGGGCGTGTCGTAGGCTATAGAGGGAATGCATTGACGTCACTTTCCCGCCGGAACAACCCCCTCAGCCTGACCGAGTGGCAAAAGATCTGCTGCGTGACTGGAGTTAATAGGGGAAACTGCGGAAATGCGAATAAATCTAACAATTTTATCAATTTAAACTAAATGTTGGACTCAAGTGTTCCTCACTAAAGATCGAGTGATCCATGGATATTGACATGCAGCCAGGAATCGTGTTGCCTGACATTTATTTTTGCCTGATTTCACCGCGGGGAAATAAAAGCAATATAACGTTAGACCTAAACACAAAGCAAGCCTGTGAACGCTTTATATAAATATAATATAGGTAGGTATCCGGGTGATCACTTATATCAGTGTTATATATAGCCTATATATATATCATATCGTCCAGCCCTAAACTTTATAAGTTTTTTTGGTCAGTGTTTATTAAAAAAAAACATCCAATAATGCAGAATATGCAATGATAAATATTTAATTGATGAGTTGTTAATGTATATAACCGTACAAAATATATGGGTATGGTTTTACTCCTAAATTCAGCATATTGACACAAAATGAAAACAGCAAATCCACCTTTCGCTGACTGGAGTCCAGTTGTTTCTGTGAATTGCAGCGATCCATTTGCTCCTCTTTCTATAGCAGTCTGTAAAAATATACCTCCGATGTTTTGTCAAATCTATTGTACAGTCAATCGCAAAGCTCTTTCCCACTTTATATGTGTTGTGTTTGTTTTTCGCGGCATTCGTGCTGAAAACATATACAGCCGCTCAGTCTTTTTGCCACTCACTGTTTAGTAACCATAGTAACTGCAGGCACTCCGGCCGACGGTGACGTCACGCACATTCCCTCTATTGCACGAGTGACTGATTACCATGGAAACGTGAAAGTCACGTATGTTAGATAGACTATCCTTGACTCTTTGGATTTTAAATCTCGATGTAGGGTATACACACTCGCGAAAACCTCAGCTTGTCGTAGACTCACTTGCCCTATGAAAAAGTGCGGGGGACGAATTTACATTGTATAAAAAGTGGGGGGGGGGGGGGGGACACGTCCCCCCCGTCCCCCGCGTAATCTACGCCTATGGTAACAGTACTGACGTAATCACAATCTTGCTCATCCCGATAAATATCAAACATATTTGATATGATCGGGGCGTGCCCGATTTGTGAGAGCAGATCGGGAGGTGCAAGATTCGATCTGTGAACGCCTCACATTATTAGATAATCTGCATCGAACATCGGAACTGATCGAGGTAATCAACAAGATATTTTCTCAGATTGTCGGGAGGGGGAAATCAGGCATAAATCGGCCTAAAACTCCTGTAGTGTGAGCCAGGCTTAAATGATGCCTAAATTAAGACAAGGTTTGTCTGGTTAACATGGTCTGTTCACCCCTGCTGTCAGAATAACTTCACCATTATGTGGGAGAAAGCACCTTTTACTGTCAATCATTCATATTATTATTAGCCTATAGTTTCAAAGTCACAGATTTAAACACCTTAAAAGAAACTTGTGTCTTAAAGAGTTGTAATATCAGTCACATGTAACATAACAACTGAGAAAAAACGCGATTACATTTTTTGATTGAATTTTGCTTTATTTAATTTTTCTAAATATGAGCATATTTGAGCCAAACATATGTCACAGAACAATGGACTTAACTGCTATGAGAAAACATGTGATGATCCACGTTTAATGATACACAAAAAAATGTGTGAATATCCTTTTGATCGTTTACTAAAAATATATAGTTTGCATTATAGTAAAAATGTGTAGCAGCATTGTAACTTTTAATCAGTTACTCCCAGAAGTGATGAAAAAATGTAATTAATCATTGAAAAATTGTATGACAACAACAGTAAATCATACATTGTATTTATTCTTAAAAATACTCTCAGAAAGACGTCAGCCTCTCTTGCTTGATATGGAAATAACTACTGACTCTAGCGCTGTTTATACTGACAGACAAGACAGAGCATGTTACTTTTGATATCAAACGGTCTCAGCTTCCATAGTACCGGTATATTATATTTTCATATTTTCCAGTAATATCATTTTGATGTGATGTTTTCTTTAAAAAAAAATATACATCAGCATTGATGTGTATTTCGTGGTAAAGCTGTTCTGTGTAAAGCAGAAGTCAAACTGTGAACATCGTATGTGAAGGAATGGAAAAACACTCTTAAACCACGTGTTATTGACACATCAAGACAAGCGCACAAACTGACATTAACCACAGATGTCCAGTTATAGACTCATGCTCATGCAGACCCGGTTTGTCCAACCAACAGATCAAACGACAACTCTGTACAGATAGAAATAAATCAGACCACAGCACGTTTTGTTTTTGACTCGCAAACTGAGAGCCTTTTAGAGCCTCAAACTGCCAGGGGCCTCTAAAGGAAGTTCAACTCGAGGAAGTTTTTACAGAACACTAATATCTTCATTCCTTTGCCTTCAAATGTTAAACCATCAAGCTATTATGTTGGCAGAAAACTGCTGAGAGAGCATTCTCTTTTGTTGATAAAAGATTTATAACTGATTCACATTACAAATTTGGGAAGATGGTTTGCGTGTGTTAATTTTTCAAATATACATTATAAGCAAATCAAAGTCACAACATAGAGATGCAGTTCTTTTGGAGGAACATTTACTGTTGATACTGTATCTATGGCATTTACTGTGAACCGAGACGCTCTTGACACACTACTGGATCATGAGCTGCTCGTGTGTAAATGAACACAGTGGCACACTTCACTCTGACAAACAAATGTCCAATTTGGCATTTCATTTTTTTTTCTGCAAAAAAAACAAACACAAAATGGACGGTGTAAATGCAGAACTAAAATCTGAAAATAAATAAAGGAACACAGGCCTGCATGTTACTATTTTACATATTTAAAAATTGTAACAAACTTAAAATGTGAATATTCCTTAGACACCACAATAACAACCATTCATCTTCCATATCCTACATTTGGATATCATGTTAACCACTGGTAAATCCATGCATGGCACCTCACTGGTAAAAAATAACTATGTTTCTATGGTTATGGTTTGTTATGAAAAAACAGTGGCCTAAATACAAATGCACAAAAACGGCTATAATTCAATAACATAATACTTTAATTATATTCCAATACTTTAATGCATGTAATATGTCTAATATAATAAATATCCCACATTTCCTCTACAATATCATGGTTACAGTTCGTGTTACCACAGTAAACCCATGGTAAATGTTGGTGATTTGTTGATTGAAAAGCATTTTAACTGTATTGTTGTGGAACAGAGCTTCTCCTGTTTTCCACATCCGAGCGCATTAACCCTTTTTACTTTTTATAAGGCCTAAAGTATAAACCTGTATACGTAACTATCCCATATTTAGGACATCAAAGAAGCAGTTTGTACCATATAGACGACGGTCGCCTTTATGATCATCACACAAAAAACCCCGTAATCTACCTGACGGAAGATGATTCCTGATGATTTAGAGGACAATGATCCGAGTAGCCGCCATATATCTGGAGACACCAAAATTAGAGACTTTAGGGGGAATTTTGACAAGTAGAAAACCACATAAACACCCAGAGCACCGTAAGCACACCAGTACTAAAACCATCAGAAAACCTTGCAAACAAATATTTGCTATTTGTATTCATTTCTTGTATTGTATTCATATACTTTTTCAAACAAATTTTATGATTGATAACATGTCAGACCCCTTACTCCACATTCAGCAGTGTTTTGTTCCCTGATAATGGTTTGTTTTCCTCAGGAAGCAGTTTATGAAGAGCAGGAGCAGATCTTCATCATCTCTCACATGCTTGTATCTGGACTCCATCCGGTTCCCTTAAGGTGAGACTTACTGTCTACATTTTGGGGTTCATATTTGTCCCTCCCTTTGAGAACTAATGTTGAAATGCTGACCAAAACAACCGATTGTTGATGACGTAATGAACAATGTTATTCATTTGTTTATTGAATTACTAAATTAATTGAGATGAATAACCCTTTAATTATGGAGATTGTGCCTTTTCTTGTATTTGGGTGTTGTGAAATGAGTTAATCCACTAGAACATGCTGTGAGAGTTGTCTATACCGCATATTCTATTGATCAGCACTGTTACCAAGTTTTATTTCAGGGTTTCCTTTTTTTTTTTGGAGATGACGCGGGCATTTTGTACAGCAGGAATAAAACTAGATCAGAAAAATGGGAAATTTTTATCCAGACATCAATAGCTGTATTAGTATCAGTGAGACTGATCTTCATTCATAAAAAAAGATTAGAAATTTACTGTCTTGTTGTTTCTACATTAATTTGGAGATTAACTGAAATTATGTAATTATTCATAATCACGATTTATCACAGAAAAAAATAATTGAATCGACTGACAGCGCACATTTATTTATATATAATATATATATGTGTGTGTGTGTGTGTGTGAATATATTATCTGTGGTTAGTGTCATATATGGAATTAAAATTTAATTCTTTGCATTAAAAAAGGCATTAAATCATTATATTGAATTTGAAGATACTTGCAGAAACCATGTATTTTGAACACTAGATCGTGCTCACTTGGTATGATGGGATACACACTTTCCTCTAAATCAGGGGTGTCAAACCAGCAGAGTATAGGTGTGTTCAGGCCATGTTGTAAATTCCATAATTACAAGATTTCAACTTGTAAAAAGTGTTTACGTCCTCCTACAGCTCTGAATGGAACGTCACGTGTTGTCATCTAAAGACTATTGTAATTACGACATGACATGAACGCAGAGTTTAGCTCCAACCCTGATTTAACACACCTGAACCATCTTATCAAGGTCTGCAGGATTACTAGAAACATCCAGGCAGGAGTTTTGGGGCTGGTTAGAGCTACTTTACAGGACAGTGGCCCTCCAGGAGCGAAGTTTGACACGTGATCTAAATCAGGGCTCAAGGTTTGACTGGTTTATATGGTCTGTTCAACCCTGCTTATAGATGTTGTAACTACACCATTATGTGGACATCACCTTTTATACACTCAGCCATTCATAGTATTATTTTAGTCTTAGAGTCACAGATTTAAAACATCTTAAAACTTAAAACCACTGAACATTTGTATGATAATATAAATATTACAACTGTGAATAATGTATTTATTCTTAAAAAGACACTGACAGTCAAAAAACTGTGATGAGAAATGACCTCATCTTCTTATGCTAGAGCTGGAAATAACTACTGACTCTAGCACTGCTCATCTGCAGGATTGCTCCATTTAGTGTTGTCATGCAACGTGGCAGTGAAAACACATACTAACAAAGCTGAGACTGTTCATATCATATCAAAAGTAACCTGCTCTGTCTTGTCTGTCTATAATATTTTCGGATTTTTCAGAAATATCACAGTTTGATTTTATATCTTTTTGTTTTTGAAAAACATCAGCATTGATGTGTATTTCGTGGTAAAACTGTTCTGTATAAAGCAGAAGTCAAACTGAACATCGTATGTGAAGGAATGGAAAAACACCCTTAAACCACGTGTTATTGACACATCAAGACAAACACAGACGTTATAGACATTCAACCACATCTCTCAGTATAGATAGAAATATATCAGACCTCAGCAGGTTTTGTTTTTGACTCACAATCTGAGCTGGCCATCTTAATTTCTTTGCCCTTCAAATGTTAAACCATTAAGCTTTTATTTTGGCAGAAAACAACAGGGAGACCTTAAAGCTTCTCTTTAGTTGACAACAGATTTACAACTAATGCTGGAGATGGTTGGTGCCTATTGTGTTTTCAAATGCATTTTTTTAAGTGCACTTGAAGAGATGGAGTTTGTGAGAACCAATATTTACATGAGTTTCTCATGTGCAAATTAACTGTACTGTGAAATTAAATCAAATGAAATGTGCTGAATGAAAGCAAACATAACTCTCCAATAAAATAGTGCTGAATTGTATTACAAAAACAAAAAGCATTTACCATGAAAATGTACTGTACTTTAAATAATTCAATTATACATTGATCATTCATGTTAGTTCATAGTGAAGTGGGTGGATTGGAATCCACTGCTGCTTTAGTGTATATGTAATGAATGAGTGATTATAATTAAGATTTTAATCGATATGTTTCCTTCTAAATATCAAATTAGTTGAATGACGTTTCTAGGCTTGTGAGATTTGACTTTGTTATAGAAATTACCAGTGTAATTACTGAAATGTTCTTTTCATGTATTCTCTAATGTCTGTATTTGATATCTGAATGCAGTAACAGTGCTTGCTCATCTAGCTGGACTTGTGTTTGAGAAAGGTCTTCAACGTGTTAAAACATATAGGGTGAAGCCAATAGTTTAAGGCATCATTTCTTTATTAAAGCCTTACTTTCCAGTTAGACTAAAGTTTAGCTCCCCTTGGGAGAAAGAAGGCATTATCTTGATGTTTTGAGACGACTCTCCTGTTTATAGTTAGAGCCTGGCCAAATCCAACCTTGGAAAAGCTGTGTGTCGGTGTGTGTGTTAGTCATCTTGGTTGCAGGTTAAGGAACCACTGGCATTATTGAAGATTGACTGAGTTGTTGTTCTGGACAGGCTGACGGCCAGCAAAGCCAAATCTGTGACCTGGAATGTCATGACGTGCCTAACTTCAGGGTCTGAGTTAGGGGTTTGCAAAAAAATCGATTCACATTTGAATCGCGATTCAAGCTTTACCGATTCAAAATCGATTCATAGAATTCCAAAAACCAATTCATATTTTTTTTTTAATGGAGTGGCAATCGGGAGAGTCTATCGCGACTTTTTCCCGGTGGTCTGGTAGTGTTTCGAGGCCGCGAGGGCCGGTCTGATAATAGTTATACATTGCAAGTTCTTGCCGCCCGCTGGTCAAACTGTGAAGCCTCTCTGCTCAACCCGTAAATAAATGCATCGATCCGCAAATGTTGTTCGAGTTCTTAAATGGTCTAGTGGTAGATTTTTTGCCAAGCGTGTTCTAATCCGCACTCGAATAGTTTTTTTCTCTCTCTCATCAAAACCGAATATGTTCATCAGTGGTTACAGTCTATCAAGCAGGGACACGTTTGTGTGTGTTTTATTTTGTGATCTCACCGGAACGAATAGAGAGAGTCTCCGCAACGGTGATAGATTGAAGCGCGCGTCCGAATGAAGACGGTGCGCGCGCCACAAGAGAACAACTGTATCCATGACACTGATCGCCACGGCAATGAGCGCTCAGCTTGAGTTAAAAAACAACAGATTTAAGCGCTAGATCTCTTAATAGCGAACTAAATGAATGCTTTGCTAGTTAACTGAGATCTTTTATTTATTTGTATTAGGTACATCCGTGCAATGTTTCAAAAAGTGGTGGGGGACAATATCGATCCTGAGAAAAAGGGGTGGGGGACATGTTACATCAGTCCCACCCGCAAATTACGCCTTTGACACGACTTCACTGGATCTAAACAAAACAATCTAACCATAGATGTTACCAGTAGCGGTGGTTTTAAAATTATTTAAAATAATGTTGCAAGGGTTTATAAGACATTAGTATATATATTTTTAGGAATTTTAGGATGTTCAATGTGACCAGTCGAGTTCACATTTCAACAGTCAACCTGGTAGCTGAAGTACTCCTTAAACCACATTTAGCATAATTGTTTGTTTGATCTGACTAAAGCACTTTAAAGCTAAATGTAAAAGCTTTTTATTTAAGTTTTATTTTAAACTTGAATTAAATGTATTTGAAAGCTGGCCAAAGCTTCGCACTTTGCACTTTTTAGTTGTTTTTATTTTTGTATGAAGACATATAAAGTAATATCAAACTACAAACTACTTGTTTCTTTCCTTTTAAATTATCTACTCCAATCAATCACACAGGAAGAAGTAAACTACATTTACATACTGCGAATCGTTTTTTGAATTGAGAATCGTTTTTGAATCGAATCTTGAGCATAAAAGTCGATATCAAATCGTGACATTTTCTGAATCGTGCACCCCTAGTCTGTGTGTCAGCTGCATAATCCATGGAGATATGCTTCAGTCTATCTGTGTGGAAAATTACTATGTTTATCTATTTCTTAGCCAATGAGAATCATTCAACCTGAAGCAATGACATATCTTAGACCTTGGTGTAGAGTATAACCGCTGTGATCTTTGTAACTGTAAGCGGTACGGCCTACGAACTCCTGTGTGAGTCTTGAAGCTGACTTCTGCTGATGAAACTGCAAACTATCTTCAGTAAAACTTTTCTTTAATCTATTATAATTCTGACTCCGGGTCTTCATTCTGGTTATGGGTCTTTAACTGTTTCCCCCTATCAGTATGTACCTAATGTTAACAGATTTAAAATGTAAAAATGTATTAGTAAATGATGAAATTAACAATCTAACAGTGAACAATACTTCTACAGCATTTACTAATCTTAGGTATTGTTACAGATGGATTCTTACTGTAACCATTTCAAATAAATCAAAACAGTCTTGCTTAAATATAGCATTCACTAGCTTTAAATATGCAACTTTGTTGGCTAACAAATGGTAACAATCGTGACATTAAACAATTGTGTTGGGCTTGCAAGTACTTTTGTTACAACGTTTTGACTGTTTTAGGGTACAATGGGGCTAAAGGTAGCCAGGCTAGGCTAAAGGCACATCTTCAGAAAAATGTTATTCTATACTACTAATCCCATGGTGTATGATTGCAGAAAAACATACACATATACATATACATATATATATATATATATATATATATATATATATATATATATATATATATATATATATATATATATGTGTGTGTGTGTGTGTGTGTGTGTGTGTGTGTGTGTGTGTGTGTGTGTGTGTATATGTGTGTGTTTGTATTGAACATTGAAGGAGCAACAGTTTTTTTATGAAAATAAATCATTTATTTTGTTTAAAAATCTTATAAATGTATGAGTTGGCGAGTAGGGCCTTTTACACCAAAAACCATACTTGCTTTAATTACCTTGAACAACACTGAAAATGGCGGGACATCAAACAAAGAAAGGCATGAACTGAAGAGATACAAACTAAAAGTCCTTGAACTGAATTAAACAACATAATGATGACATCTCCACTAATGCAGCATCTAGCCAACAACAGTTATGTGTGTGTATATATAGTACAATTATCAGATCTGGACTCTGTATCGGTTGATGCTCAATATTCAATGACTCTGATCGGATCTGGGGCACAAAAACCTTGATCGGGACATCCCTACTAAGCCAGATTGTGTTCTCACAACCATTCATTGCTAGAATTCATAAAGTTACCAGCCAACTTGTGAGTAACGCTTTCATACACTGGCCAATGCAGGTTTTAACTCGCATTTGGCAATTGAAGAGAGTTTATATTAGTTCCAGGCCACAAGATTTTTCTTCTAAGTCCTTTTATTAGAAAATATTTTTTTAGAAGAGCATTTTATTAATATTTCCCTGAATGTCACACCTCAGTTCACTGGGATATCCTGGACAAACAGGGTAAATCTCAAGCAAAAACTGAAAAATATAGCTGAAAATAAAAATAAATTATATTTTATACAACAGTTGATGATGTGATTCTCACCAATCCCAAATCTCAACCACAGACTCCTGGTGAAAGTGATCACAGCTGGATCTTGAACTGAAATGAAGACTGAAGTTCATCTTCTGACATCTGCATACAGCACTTCATCCTCCTCTTTAACATTCTGTACAAAACACAAGATACAATAACATTAAAACATTTGAAACCTGAGTGCTGTTCCTTAAAACAAGATTAGGATACAAGCCAGGCTAATTTTGTTTACAGTCGGTCGGTTCTGTTTCATAAAGGAAACTTAAAATAGTTCAAACTCAGTTACTCTGGCAACTTATGCTGGGAAACTAACCTGGCCCTGGGCAGGCTAACGTCAGGCTAAGCCTCAGCTGTTACACAGATCCTCTAACATTGACCAATAGGAACAAAATGATATTACCACTGACACTCTCATACCATTATTGTATTACTTTATTAACCAATATCCGCCCAAAGATAAACAGTATACAGGAAATGTATTTAACAAAGTTGGCAGCTGTACATTATTATGGTTATTAGAAGAACATTAGAAAATTACAATAAAAAAAAAAAAACTTTTTATAGCAGAAGTTAAAATCACAAAATTAAAAATAAATAATTACAAAAGCACAGTATAAATTTTAACTGGTAAGATGATTCTGAGCTTAGTAATTGACAAGTATATTAGCCTACATTTGATTTATCCCATTACAATAGTCCCTTTATAGTTATTGCTATCATAAAAATACACTTGTATGTTTAAAATTCTATAAGGCACATCTAATGTCCAAATTGCAAATATTTTAGCATACTGGTATATATATTTTATGTTCTTTATTATGTCTTTAAAATAAATTTAACACAATTATACAAATGGAAGGTTCCTTTAAAGACATCATATTTTCCCCAATACATATTCCTTATTTTTCATTCTACTTTTGTATTATTTTTTATTCTACTTTTCATTTCTACTTTTCTACATTTTACTTTTCTTTTGTGACAATACCCACCAACACATAGCATATAACACATAACACAACTCAAGAAATGGTTTATGAAGAGAAGGAGCAGATCTTCATCATCCCTGGACTCCATCAGGTTTTCTGTTGTATCTTTAACATTTTGGGGTTCATGATCTTTGTCCTTCTCCTGAGGGCTAAAGCTTTTCAACTGTTGACCCGATTGTTGATGACATAATGATTTATTTATTTATTTCTACTGAATTGGGATGAATAACCTCTTAATTGTGGAGTTTGCACCCTTTCTTGTTTTGGGCGGTGTGACATTTTGCGTTAATCCATTGGGGCAATTTACGGAAAAATGAATGTATAGATAATACCATATTACAATTTACAACGTAAAACTGGACTGCAAATCACTCATCTGCCACCCACCAAAATTTTTTTTTTTTTTTTACCACTTAGCGTCGCCAAATAGCTAGGCCTACTCATTTTATCTACTGGTGTGCCTAGGCTTGCCTACCCTGTCAGATCAGGGAAATGCATATATTTTTTTAAATAATAAAATTTTCAACAAATATTCAATAATTATACTAAATGTGATTCATTTTGTCATGCATTAGAATATACTAATATTAATAATAATATACTAATAATTCATCTCTTCAATTACATAACACCAGGAGTATGTAATGTTCTTCTTCGCACCAGTATCCGTATTCCAACTAGCACAAACATTTTGTTATTACAAAAATGGCTAAACCGCTGTCTGACACATTTTAGAAAGAAACACATCTAGACAAAGATGACAGGATGCTAGATCCGACTCGGTTTATAACAGACATAAGCAATACAAGGTAAGCTATGGCTAGGATTTTAGTCTGGCCCGCCATCGTGGCATGGTTATCCATTATTTGCATGTAATATTTGTGAGTAAGGGGTTTTCTGACATGTAGCCTACATAAGGGACATACAGTATCTCACAAAAGTCAGTAGTCAGTACATCCCTCACATTTCTGCAAAAATTTTAGTATATCTTCTCAATGGACAATACTATAGAAATGAAACTTATATATTAAGGATATATTTTAGAGTAATTAATGTGCTGCTTGAATAGCAGTATAGATTTACTGTCCTCTAAAAATAAGGCATACAGCCATTATTGTCAAAATAGCTGTGGCAACAAAAGAGTACGCCTTTATAACTGTATTCTCTGATCGGTTTCAGGCCTCATTCAAATGTGGAAATAAATCTATGTGAATCATATATGTGCATTTGTGTCTGCCATGTAAGCGGACAGATCGGATATTCCTCTGTCAATGCAAGTCGTACGTCATTGAGAAGTGATGGTGGCGAATCACATTACCAACCACAATCACATGACTCTTTTTAATAGCACAATGGAGCATGAAGGCTCAACCCACTTAAAGGGTTAGTTCACCCCAAAATGAAAATTCTGTCAGTAATTACTCTCCCTCATGTTGTTACAACCCCGTAAGACTTTCGTTCATCTTCGGAACACAAATTAAGATATGTTTGATTAAATCTGAGAGCTGGATCACTCCTCCATAGGCTTCTTAAAGGCACACTATGCAGGAATTTTGTTTTTGTCAAACAGCGACCCCTAGAGTCGCTGTGGAGTACTTGTATTTAACGTTACTGTCGTAAATAATACCACTCACGCAGAGCGTCTCTGCACTCACGGCCTGATACCCCTTTGAAGCTGTTATATAAAGGTACAAATCTTGCATAGTGTGCCTTTAAATAAGAGATCTAGGGGGTGTTTATGGGTAGGCCTACTATGATATTAGACTACATAGCCTATAATAAAAGATAATGAATTTCAAACCTGAACCAAACATTTTTTTTCAAATATCAACAGCCAATGAGCCCCCGGCGGGGGCCGACTCAACCTCCACGGACAGTTTTTAATATTTTATCAGACAATAACTACTCAATATTTTGCATTAGTATAATTTTCGGGACAATTAGGGCCGGATTCGGGACAACAGCTTAGATTTCGGGACTGTCCCGAAAAATTCAAACAGAAAACAAAAGCGTGGCATGAACAGAGAGCACAACATTAACATGAAGCTTACCCAAACAATGGTTACAGGGAAACAAATTTGACAAAGACACATGGGAAACATGGGGGCTTAAATATACAAGATGAATGACTAGACAAGGGACACCTGTGAACAATGAACCAATGACAACGACACATCAGACAAGGGAACACATGGCAGGATCACATGACTAACAGGGAATCACATGACAAAGACACGCAAGATGACCAACATGAAACAAAACCAAAACAAGACAATATGTTACAAATCAAACATGAGGGCTTAAATACACACAAGAATGTCAAAAGGCGTCAAAAAAAAACAAATCAAGACAAGCTGTTACAGAGACGTTCTTTAGACACTGTTTTTTTTTTAAATCTTTTTTTAAAGCACATTTTCTCATGGACTGTTCTGGTTCTGCTCTCTCACTCATTGACAGGCAAACAAGTAGAATATGTACATATGTGTTTCTCATAAGCCTGTCAGACAGTTTGTACTTTGTACATGTACCACATGACTGCTGTAGGCTATCATCTGACCTCTGCAGATTAATTTAGGCATTGATAGTGTTGCCATAGTAATGCACGATTCCCAGTCCGAGGACGTGAACAGCTCCGAATGGGACGTAATTACGCCATGGCGTGAACACAGAACAGTATTTCATTAAGTTCAGTGAAAGCATTTTACAATGTTTGATTGTATGTTTTACTATTGACTGTTGTCTTTTGTTTTATTGTTTAATATTATTTGTTATTATCTGCAGACTGCTTTTAATTGGTACAGCCCTTTGGTCTACTTTGTAGTGGAAAGGGATCTATAAATAAACCAGACTTAAGACTTGATTTAATTTCATAAACTTGCGATACAATTCCAAGCTTGATTCAATATTAATTTGGATAAATATCAGGTACAGTAGCTACATGTTAATTTTTCAATCTCTCAACTAGTGCTATAAACAAACGGAGCCCTGTCAGCTGATATTACTATTAAAGGTTCAAATGAACCACTTAAATTAATGTTATCTTTGACATGTAAATGTGCTTTGTGTTCACAAACGTTTCTTATTGCCTAAACATCATCGGAGATACTGGTGCAGGAGGGGGTCATCAGCTTGACCTTGACCGGCGTGGAGGAAATGTGATTGGTTGAGAATGGTCTAATTAACAAGAGGTGGCAGGTCTCCATTGGTTTAATTAAAACGCATGCCTTGTCAATATGTGTGGTTGACTTCATGCGGCTCTGCACTACCGAATGGTGCATGTTACGTACCTCTCCAGTCTAAGGGTCAGGGAAGGAGTAACAAGGACGTGTTTGTGACAATTAATATTAACAGACAAGCAAGAGCTCTAGGCAAAAGTGACATTTATTTGGCAGATTCAAAGTACATAGACGGAAGTATAAGGCTTCAGGAGGGGAGAAGGCCAAAATAATAAACAGAAAGTCCTGAACTTGAGAGGAACTTTTTATAACCTTTCAAAATAAAATTCAAAATGGACAACAAAATTCATATCTTACTCCTTCTCTAACCAAACACTGTAGAAAAACATGGACATAAACAAAAATGGTCTTGCCCTTTGAGGGTTAATTTGGCGTGATATTTACTTGGGCAGTGTGAGAGTGTGAGATATCCTGAAAGCGTGTGTTTCACACCAAATGCGTGGGAGTTAGCAACTCTGAGTTGCGAGGTGTTGCAAATATGGCCGCAGAGTGATCAGAGGGATTTTCCTTGAAATGGACTTTGACCCCTCTCTGAAAAACTAGCGTTGTTATCTTTTAAATAATGTAGATGTATTTAGCAACGAGGACAGCATTCCTTGACAGGTCTTCAGTATTCATGTGTGATTAGTATTTTCTGTTGGCTATTTAAAATCAGAACCAGCGATGCTTGATTCATGAATGAATCACTTATTTGCATTGGTACTTTTACCAATTAACAATTGGGTTAACAATAAAGGGTCAACATTTTTCCGGTTAACAAGGTCTGTTTGCCCTAGATGTTAGATGTTGTAACTACACTATTATGTGGGCCAAAGCATCTTTATACATTGACAGTCATTTATACAGTCACAGATTTAAAACATTTTGAAAAGAGACTCTGATGGAGTTGTAATATAGAGTGATCTGTCATTTTTTGAGCCAAACTTATGTAACAACAGATACTACTTTGTGAAAATGTGTAATGATCCACATGTGTTATGATACACATAAAAATGTCAAGTTTGCATTACAGTAGAAATGTATAGTAGCTGCATTGCTTTTTTTTAGTAACTTTTAGTTAGTTAGAAAAAACTAACCACTGAACATTTATTTGATAATATAAACATTACAACAGTGTATATTTATTCTTAAAATGACTCTCAGACATTGACAGTCAAAAACAGGATATGATGTTTATAAAAAAAGTTGCGATATCAAGAAAATATGTTATTAGAAATGACCTCATCTTCTTGTGCTAGAGCTGAAAATAACTACTGATTCTAGGATCACTAGTATTTTAGTATTTTAAGGTTACTGTTTTCATGCAACATCCGTTTTTTCATGCAGTGAAAACATCATGGAGCAAAGAGGACACTGACTGACAAGACAGAGCAGGTTACTTTTTATATATGAAACAAAGTCTCAGCTTTCATAGAATATAATATATTCATATTTTGTGGTATTTTTTGTTGAACATCAGCATTTATTAGCTCAGTATTTCGTGGTAAAGCTGTTCTAAGTAAAGCAGAAGTCAAACTGTGAACATCGTATGTGAAGGAATGGAAAAACACCCTTAAACCACACGCTATAGCACATCAAAACACATACACACACAAACTGACATTAACCACAGACGTCCAGTTATCGACGTATCCTTGTGCAGAACTTGTTTGTCTACCCAACAGATCAAACCACAACTCTGTACAGATAGGAATAAATCAGACCACTGCAGGTTTTAGTTGTGGCATTAAAGTTTTTACGTGCATATGATACGCAGTTCATTTGCGTGTAATACACACGCACCCCACACCACTACTGAACCTACCCTAACCAACCCATGCGTATCCTATTCACGTAAAAACTCATTTTCGCGAATAAATTGCACGAAACACACTGCGTGCTATAGAGACGCATTTAGTGTGATCGGGTTGGGCATTTCCTGTGAACTGAGACACACTTGAGGCGCTGAAAATAATGGATCCTGAGCTGCTCGTGTGTAAATGAACACAGTGCCGTGCTTCACTCTGAGAAACACATCAGACGGTATATTTATGATTACATTGCAGACACTAAGCCATATTGCATTATCAAAACCATGTATTGCTAGAATTCATAAAAACTTTACCAGGTGAGTAACATTGTTTCATATGCTAGCCAAAGTACATTTTAAACCATGTTCACAAGTCCCGGTATTACAAAGCACCAGAGAGCTCCTGCTGTATGTCTGCTGGGATTTTCTGATAATACTCAGGGAACAACTAGCAAAACTGAAATATATCTTTCAGAATTAAGGCCTGTTCACACCAACAACGATAACTTGTTTATTCTAAGCACGTGCTTGTCTAGCGCATTTAAATACTCGAGCTCGTTACAGCAGGATGGATTCTGATTCATCGTTCATCAGCTGGATAAAATCGTTCTGTGATTCCAACAATATCATTCCTCTGTGCCATTATTGTTATAGCTGTGGTGTGAACTCACAGTTCACAACTCACAGAACTATTATGTAATATTGAGAACGATTTTCATAACTGTATCTTTATCGTTATCTTTATAGTTATTGTTGTGAATTCTTTATATTGTAAGTCTTTAAATATTATCTACTGATGTATTCTATATCTTTTATGGGTATATGATGTGGAATACTTAATGCATATGGAAAGTATGTAGTACGCAATTTTATTGGATGCGGTTTTGACGTAAGTGACGCGTTCTCCGTTACGCATACAGAGCTGTCATTATATGACGCCTTTTCTCACCCGTGCAGCATCTCTGAGTGCAGGACAAAAGTTCTTGAAGAAGTGAGTTTATTTCCTGACTCTATGTTTGTAATACTGGATGTTTATACTGCTGAGATTACTTCTAACATTAAGACTGTAAATCGCGGGTGTTTCGCGATCTTTATGTATATCAGTTCGTCATGTGAAACGCACGTGAAAGTGCCGCTAGCATCGTGGCTTATCTTGCTAATATTGGCCATACTTCGTTTAACTATGGTTATGCATCTGTATAAGATATTCTATATCTATTATACTTTAATACCATAATGAGGACGCGCTAGAATGTACCTTACGTTGTTTATATGCTCTGTTATATTCTATTTACTTGCTTATTATTCTGTCAAACACTTTGACAGAGCTTTGCAATTGTTTAGTTGGTAATGTACTGTTTATCACAACAGTATGTGGGCATGTACGTTTTACATTTAGTTATTTACTTCTGTTTATTTGTTTATTGCAGAAACTACCTCCAAAGCATAGTTCATATGTGTCTATGGTGAAATCCTGCACAGAAATAAAAGGTGGAAAATATCTGATGACTCCTACTCCTTGATCAGAGTACTGAAGCGGTTAAGAACAATAAAGAATCGGCATTCAGTGGGGCAATCCCCAACAGTTATCATCCTTGGTGTGAACGGGCCTTTATTGCTAATTTCTGTTTCTACATGTGGTGATTCTCACAATCCCAAAACTCAACCACAGACTCAGGAACTGCAGGCTGCAGCCGAAGGTTCCCAATGAAACGATCTCACAGCTGTATCTGGTACAGTAAGCTGAAGTTTGATCATCTCCTCATGGCGATACCCGCATACACCACGTCATTCCCCTCTTTTATGTTCTGCATAAAAAACACAGTACACAGATTCCATTATAAAGTCTTGGCTTGATGGCTATCTCTTGCCGGGAGAGGCATTGGCGTTGAAGGCTCACACTCTGCTGACTGAACCGCTACATGAGACGTCACATTCGAACGGCTGCGGGACAGGCCAGGGCCGCTCTGCACACAATGGCTGTGTTGGATGCTTATCAGGCCGATCTGTTGAAAGACCTGGACCTGTGTCATGGACTCAAAACTGAACTGTGCCGCACTATAGACTTTACTCTCCGTGCCACTAAATAAACTGCATAATCTCTGAACCTGGCAGACATCGGGCGGAAAGAGAGAAACTTTATCCTCGATGCGCTGGTTTCAGCACTTTTTGACACATCTGTTGAGGCAGTGGTCGGAAAGTTCAGAGAGGCGAAGACACGAAGGTGCGGTATGCGGCCTTTAAGACCTTTATACCTTGCTGGTTCAAGCCTCTAGGGGGCTTTGGCCCATCTTAGTATGAGGACCAAAGACAGGGCCAAAGGGTGAGCGTTGCCACTCGCAGTCCTCCTCCTCTGAGAGAAAACAGGATTTGAGGGAAGTAATCCAGAATAGACGCACACAGAATTCTCAGGATGCAGGATCCAAATAACATCTGCCGCCCTCTTTTTTCACCCCCGCCCCCCCCTAAGGCTGGACCTATGATGCTGTTTGGCAGTGTTTGTTTTATGTATATTCCTTCCCTCTGATAGTTCGGCACATACTGAATCGTGAGTGTGTTGTTGGGTCGCTGAAGTTGGCAAACCTATGAGCATCTAAACTAGCAAAAA
The DNA here is from genome assembly GCA_030578255.1 of Tiaroga cobitis. Taxonomy (NCBI): domain Eukaryota; kingdom Metazoa; phylum Chordata; class Actinopteri; order Cypriniformes; family Leuciscidae; genus Tiaroga; species Tiaroga cobitis. Next base: position 26,164,223 of record CM060612.1, read on the forward strand.
AAATATGTATAAAGTGATTTTTGGGGGTTATCAGCTTACTGGTCAGCATTAACAACAAATAAACGCATTTGCTCTAAGCTCGTGCTGCAATGTCTTTTGGGCCGAGTTGATAAATGGTCCATTTGGAGCAGTTCAGTAGAGCTGCTTCCTTCCAAATTTTGCCATTTTTTGTTTCTGATGCACAACAGAAATGATCAGTTAAGGGGTGGTCACACTACATTTTCATTCCATTGACTTCTATCCATACGCATATGAATGTGGGACACTTAAAAAGTGAAACGCAAGCTCATGCGAGAATCTGTTTGTTGAATTTGTATCACATAAACACTTTTAAAATAATTCAAATAATGCAAATGTGAAGTTTCCTTTGGCATGCTTCTGTCAAAGGTGACAATAAAATTTTCACACATGGCCGATGACTCACACTGATAGAATACACAAGTAGAAGGGTTCACGACCGCATGTATTATTTTAAAAATAGTTCTTGGATTGACAGTAAAGTATTTAGTCTTCACTGATCTCAAGTTATATTTTAGAAAGCTTGTTCTTTAATAGTTTGTAGGAGACCTGTAGTTAGCTTTCTTTTATATCCTTATTGCTTGCCTACAAGCCTGTCTAAGCCTCCGTGTCATGAGTGTTATTCAATATGGGTCTTGTTTCTCACAATAAATGCAACCATTTTTTTTCGAATAATGTTCAGAAATTACATTTCAAACATAAATGCACATATCTAAATCTGGCTGACTGCTGAAATACACAGACATGCTCAAGATACATTAGAAATAATTGGACTTACCAATTTATGTGCTTTTCTTTTGCCGAATGTTGGATCAGCGTAAATGATCTCTTCATCACAAGTCTGAACTGTTTCATCTATAATAATAGATACATTAAATCAACACAAATAAAATCCCTATATAGCAGAGCATTTATCGGGTATAGTAAGAAAAGACATGTTGCAGAGACATTTGCAGATAATGTATGAATCAAAACCAGCGGAGTGTTTATAACAATTTTTTTTCTGTGAAACAAATATTAGTCATCATTGAAGCTCAACAAGTAAAACAACATAAAAGAGTTCATTTAAAAACTGAGGACTGCATCTTTACATGCCATAAAGTGTGGAAAATTTTCATTTATTATTAAACTGATGCAGATTCAAATTTGTTTTTGGATTTTCAGTTTCAGAAATGCAGAACCTTTTTTCTGTGTGATTGAGATGAGTAAAGGATGTAAGGTGCAAACGGTTATGAGAATAATGTGATTAAATGATAACTGACCATTTGCACGGAAAAAACTTCCACAATAAAATAAACCGGCTGGAAAACTTCTTGTGAAATGTCACTTGTTGGTAAGTATCTTTGATCTACCTCGTGTCCTGAGGTAGCTTTAACAGCATCAAAAGTGTAATTACTTACTTTATAATCAGAATATAGTCACTGACATAGTCAGGCCTTAATTTAGGTATTCAAACATAAGACGACATAAAAGACGCCTCCCTCAGTGTTCATTCATTTTCACACTTCTGTGTGGAAAAAAAGCATAAACACACAGTAAATTAAAGTTTAAAGGAGTTTTCACAAGTGTGCTGAAATCAGTGAGCTTGCGCTTCGCTTTCTGTGTAATTAATTCACAAGAAAGGTTATTGTTTTTTCATGAGACTTTGTGAGTACTGCATACTTCATATTGACAATTTATTTTTAAACCTAGTTATTTTATCACGTTTAATATGCATTTAAATGTGAAACGTGTGAAAAGACATTATAGGAAATTGCTAATATGAGCTAATAAATGCTCCTATTCCCCATCTACTGGTTATAGTGGTAATTAATGTCTTTTTTATTTTTAAATAAAAGTGTTTTCTATCAAATGTTGGATTTCTACATCTTGAAACGTTCTATTTTACAAATGTAGACAATCTCAGAAGGATGACCAAATAATCTTTTGATCATTGCATTAAAAATAACATTTGAAAAATGTGTCCAATCACAGACACTTTGTTTCCTGTTCCATTGGCAAGTCTTTATTGCAATCAATAAAACTGTTTTATTAGCAAATTAGGTGAGTGTGATAACTGCATTAAAATATAAATACAACATTAAAAATGCAATCAATAATGTTTTGTGTCGATGTACAGAATGACAGCTAACAGTTCACCGTAAAGAGAGAGAGTTTATTTCTGAAGTATAGTTTTTGGTGCAACACTTGTCAAAAGAGATAGATCATTTTTACCTTCTCTGTCATTTTTTCTGAGTCGCCTGCAGATGCAGAAGATCACGACGACTGCCGATACAATTATCAGAGATCCAGCAGAGATCAACACTATCAGAGAAACTGGAGAGAGTGAAGAAGAGTGTGTGTCCGCTGTAATGATAAAGAAAGAAGTGAACGCATCAGTCTGATCTACAACAGAAGACAGAGATCAGCTCAGTAAACACACACACATATATGATCAGCGCTGCTGTACCTGCACATGTGTGGCAGTGTGTGTTGATGTCCAGATGTGTGGTCTGGTTGCTGATGGGATTGTTCAGCACACAGCTGTAGGGGTTTTTATCCTGATATTCCACCTCCAGAGGTAGAGAGAGACTGATGCTGAGATCACACACACTGATGGTGGACAATACACTCATTCCTGCGTACCAGGAGAGAGTCGCATCACTCACATTTAACACTGATGAACACACCAGTGAACAATTTGATGATGATGAAGAACAGTGTGAAGAGTTACTGATGATGACAGGAACAGGCAGACGAGCTGAGAAACGCGCGAGAAAAAACAAATCGTAATAAATCAAATCAATCTATGTTCCATTCAATGTGTTTTACGTGTTTAGAGTGATCTCAAATTTAGAAATTTTAGTATGTAAAAAATAAAATAAAAATATTTTAAAGGACAGGACAAATGATCTCTACTCACCATAGACAGAAACACTGAATGTTTTTGATGATCGTTTTGCTCCCCTTATCTCTAGTTTATAATCTCCAGTATGTTCAGTTGTGGTGTGTGTGATGGTCAGAGATCCAGTTTGATCGTCCAGCTTCAGTCTGTCTCTGAATCTCCCATCAGGAACATCATCAGAAATGTTGAGGACTCCAGCAGATCTACTGATTTGAGCTATCAGAGAGTTTTCAGCTCCATATTTCCACAGTATGTCTTCATCTTCAGGTATTTCAGTAACATCAGTGTTTAGAGTAACAGAATCTCCCTCCATCACTGACACTGAATCACCAAACACACCTGATGAATATACAGATGTTACACAGATTCAACTTATTGTTTATAAAGCCTGAAATCAGCTGTAGTTTGTAACCTTTAAAAGTGATTTGAAGAACAGCTGCAGACAAAATTTAAAAATAACATTGAAGGTCATATATACGTATATCATGTCTGTGAACCAATTATTTTTTCCATGGTGTTTTAATCTGCTCGTAGAGTAAAATGAATGTGTGAAGTTGTACTTTCACGCTGTAATTAACTTGCATAGGTTCATTCTACTCCTCACTTTCAATAAAGAAAAAATGTATACGAGAAATCAAGCTCACTGAATCTCACTCATGTCCCCCTGATTTTTGACCAAATAATTTACATTAATTTTGTAGTCGTTTTCTGATCCTCCTTTACAATCAATTTAGAAATGTCCATTACTTTTCAATGACTCCATCATCTATATGTCCATGTATTTTTCGAGGTCTGGAACTAACCATTTAAAAATCCCCTGATTTCTGTTGGTTCAGCCCAATGGAGAACACAAACAGTGATCTGAATCCAAACTGGACCATAACGTCTCATAAAAATCGGGTAATTTGAACAGTAGCAGTAGCTTATTGCTCTTAAAGCAATAACATTAAGCTGTAAAATGACAAAGCAATAACATTAAGCTTTTATAACTTACCATTCAGATGCCAACAGCACAAAACAAACACATGTAACATTTTCTTTAAGTAAAATGTGAAATGAAATAAGACTATCCACCAAAAACACTCAAACAATGAATCTGTGTGGATCCTCCCCCAATAGAGTTCACCCCTCCTATATTTCACACACAGACACACGTGCACACACACACACACACACACACACTCTCTCTCTGAACACGGTTTATAATGTCCAATATATGGTTTTATAATAAGCTATTTAAAACAGCTTGAAGGCAGAAATGATACATTCCTCATTTTACAATGTAACGATGTTTTTGCGAGGTAACTGTCTGACACTGTTAAATACATGAACGTATAAGAATATAATTTAATATAAAATAAAAATAAATAAATTATAATTGTTCTAATAATTTGATTATTAATTATTGTGCTTGGCCAATTAAAGTTGAAACGGTCTACCATCACACATTATCAGTAATACACTATGACAGCAATTCTGCTGAGTCAAACTGAAACCTTTGATTTCTTCAGAAATGTGGTTAGTGAACAAACAGCTCTTGCATTTAGTGCATGTGGTTTGTAAATGAAGGGCTTTTTTTTCTATCCTGCTACACTCTTAAATATAGAGGTTTCAAAAAGTGTTTTTTTTACAGTGATACAATATTTGGGGTTCCTTGGGGTTTCACATAAAAAGTTATATCAGGAAGTCATTCAAATGTGTTGTCCTGGGTATTAACTGACATAGGCTAAATGATAAATACAAATGTATTAACACCTCTGTAGAAATGTGTATAGGCTATGATAATCTCCCAAACCAAACAAATTATATTAATTAATTACTAGTTAAAGCGAATGCAGATATTTTATCGTGCAAAAAAAGGAAACTGACGCTTTTTAGTTGAATAAGTTAAATAAGCAATAAAATACACTAATGCTAATAATATTTAGCCTACACAATATATTTTACAGACTGAACAGAGTAACGCCGTTTTGTATGTATAACAACGTTTTTGTGTAAGCATGTTGTGTTTTTGTGTGTTTGCAATACGTAACGAATCTTACCGACAGATAGGAAGGACCGACATTAGTTTCACTTTTAGCTAAAAACACACGCGGAAGAGCAAGACGCTTTTATCTCACGTCATTTTTCCATTGAAAACTGAAAATGCAGGTTCTCTTTATTTTCCTCTCAGTTGGTTCATTTTCACTGTACAAAGGTAAGACTTTATTATTTTACTCTATAATGTAAAGTTAGCCTATTTGTTAGAGTCTCTTCCGGTCAATAAAGACGAACAAAGACCGCGTGACGCAGTTACATTTCATGCCAGCTGTAATAAGTTAGCTTTACACTCGACGGAAATTAATTATATTACATTTATTTCGCTGGCTTTGTGTGTTGTGCTCGTGTGTGGTACAATCTATCTTTAGGATGACTTAAAAACTAACGACACTCGTGACGCAGTTTCATTTTGTACCAGGTCTAATCACTTTACACTCGAAATAAATTGTTTCTACAATGAGCTATTGCTGTTTTAACTCGAAACTGAATTGAAATGAATGTGTTTGTGATTCTATGAACTGAAGTGAACACGTATAGTTGTGGTTTGTGACCCGTTTCTGAGGGAGCGGAGACACAAACATGAGCAGTGTCAGGGCGTGCCTCGTGAGGACAATTTATTTTTATTTTTTTATTGTATTTCAAATAAACAGTCAAAGTACAGTCAAATTGTAATATATACATTGCAATATAAACAATGGTCACCCTAACAAAACATAGGCTACTGTATAGCCTACCTACTTATTATGTCAAAAATATTTAAAAAGTGTTTCCTTAAAATGTTTGGGTCAAATGACTCGTTATAAAATATAACGTTAATCTAAAATGTGATGTTACCTCTGATATATCTGGTTCCAGTGAGTGCTGCTTGCTTGAATATTCACGAGTTCTGGTCGTGTCGACACGCAAACAAACTGAAAATATAAGTGCACTCCTCAAATTGCAACTTGGTTAATTTGTTATTTAAAAATTTAATAAAGTTTAAGTGTTAATCATAAACTTCAACTGTTCACATTTTCAAAACCATTTGTGTAATGTGATAAATCGACCTTGAAACAGACAGTGACTTTGCATAATAATACAATTTGTAAATATCACAAAAGCAAATCAGATAAATTAGTGATGACATATCAAATATACAACAATGACACATACAACATTTTTTATTATTACCTATCATCCCAATTAAAAGGAAAATCTTGAGGTAGCTGCTTATAGGCCTATAGCCTGTCCAAGAAGTGTCATCAGAAGCATTCAAAACTTTATGCATTTGTATATTCTAAAATCAATTATGCATTGCAATGTTTATTATAACAACAAGATTAAGAATATTTTCTATAGCATATTTAGTTAATTTTGCATTTTTGATTGTGACTTCAATGGTAATGATATGAGACAAAAAGGAAAATATTTCTAGTTCGGTGTTGATAAGGGGTTGCAAGAAATTAAGGATGACATAATCACAACATGGTAGCTTACATGTGTTTTATTAGGCCACAGATAGGCTTGTGGAGGTTTATTTCAGTCATTGTCTTTGACACTACTGGCAACTTCATGCTTCATGCTGCTGGTATGATCCATATGGTATGATCTTACGGATGCTACACAGTTTTCATTCGGTAATACATTAGCGTATATGTGGTTAAATAAAATGCATGTAAGCTACCCTGTTGTGATTATTCTGTCATCCTTAATTTCTTGCTCATTTGTCTGGCAAGTGTGTGAACACAATGCATTGCTGAAAATGGCTGGGCTAAGCTCTATAGAGCCTGGTGAATAACATCATGACAAAGCTGATTGGCTGATGGCATTTGAAAACTAGACACAGGCTAAAACTGAGCTGTGGTCATTAGCAACAGACGATGAGTCCATTTTATGGTTATAAGAGTCTCCAACAAGAATCAATCACTGGTAAATTAATGTAGGCTATAGTGAAATACTTCAAATGTAAATGTTGTGTGTCTTTATTCATTTATTAGTATTTCATCAGACACAAATATTTTTAAATGGATATCAATGAATAAGGATGATCATTGCAGCCAGCTTATATATATATATATATATATATATATATATATATATATATATATATATATATATATATATATATATATATATATATATATATATATATATGTATACCGTATATATATATATATATATATATATATAACCTGTGATCTCTCTTCTCACTGGACTGCTCTTTGACTCTCATGATTTTTCTTATCTAAACTGCACTTTCCATAGAAATTGGATTTTTTTTCCTGCATGGTATAATTATTATTAATTATATTGTGTCTAAACCCTATGTAGTGCACCACATGACATAAAGCAGTTAGATCAGGAAGACATCCAAAATGTGTTGTGCTGGGAACCAGTGAGATAAATACAAATTTAGTATAAAACACACACTATGTAGCTGTGTATAATTTCCACACAAAAAGGAAGAAAAATAAAATAAAATAAAAAATATATAATTTTATATATATATATATATATATATAGAGAGAGAGAGAGAGAGACTATAATAATTAGCCTACTAGTTCAAGCCGATGCAGATTTTTTTTCTCAAAAAAACAAAACAAACGAATTTTTAGTTGAATAAGTTAAATAAGCAATAAATACACTAATGCTATAATAATATTTAGCCTACACAATATATTTTACAGACTGAACAGAGTAACGCCGTTTTGTATGTATAACAACGTTTTTGTGTAAGCATGTTGTGTTTTTGTGTGTTTGCAATACGTAACGAATCTTAACGACAGATAGGAAGGACCGACATTAGTTTCACTTTTAGCTAAAACCACACGCGGAAGAGCAAGACGCTTTTATCTCACGTCATTTTTCCATTGAAAACTGAAAATGCAGGTTCTCTTTATTTTCCTCTCAGTTGGTTCATTTTCACTGTACCAAGGTAAGACTTTATTATTTTACTCTATAATGTAAAGTTAGCCTATTTGTTAGTCTCTTCCGGTCAATAAAGACGAACAAAGACCGCGTGACGCAGTTACATTTCATGCCAGCTGTAATAGCTTTACACTCGACGGAAATTAATTATATTACATTTATTTCGCTGACTTTGTGTGTTGTGCTCGTGTGTGGTACAATCTATCTTTAGGACGACTTAAAAACTAACGACACTCGTGACGCAGTTTCATTTTGTACCAGGTCTAATCACTTTACACTCGAAATAAAGTGTTTCTACAATGAGCTATTGCTGTTTTAACTCGAAACTGAATTGAAATGAATGTGTTTGTGATTCTATGAAGTGAACACGTATAGTTGTGGTTTGTGACCCGTTTCTGAGGGAGCGGAGACACAAACATGAGCAGTGTCAGGGCGTGCCTCGTGAAGGACAAACCAGGCCTATAGTTGGGAGAGTGTAGCAAAACCGAACACTTGACTTTCTCAATTTGTGTAAATTCACTTGGGGTTCAGGGTATTTATTTTTCCACATGTCAAGTACAATTATATGGTTTTGTTTCATTAATGCAATATATACTTTTTTCTTGATATACCCTACTCAAGAATGAAAGTGAATGTGACAGCATGCCCCATGTGGTGACATGTGAGCGGCACATTGTAACATGCCAGCTTAAAATGGTATCTGAGCTACTAAAAGTAAATAAAAAAAGATACAAACTAAGATATGTTGGTAATAAAATACAATTATTAACCTTTTCATATAAAATAATGGAATTTTTAAATAATTAAAAATAAAGTTATTTTCAAGTTTGACAACACTGCAAAAACGGCTATACAGCATCGTTCAAAACATAATAATAATTAATAATGTCTGTAAATTGACTGTCTTTATTCGCCTTTTTCTCATGGTTTCTCACTAGAATTCATAAAAGTAGTAGAATAGAATAACACAGTTCTTATAGTGTGACAACATGCCCCACCTGCGCAAAAGGGATTTAAATCCTGCTAGTGTCTTCTGCAGGTTAGATCAGCATTAAAGAACAATCTGAACTGTTAACTGATAAATGATTCAACTAATATCAGATTTGTCTAATTTTAAATAAGCACAAAAAAACAGAGATGAAAAAATAACTTAAGTAAATAAATGTTTCGTGATATCTTCTAGAGTTTTTGCTTCTTTTTTTTTCTCTATATGTTGATATGGCAACTAGTGAATGTACTTCATCATTGAGAAATGAATTTATGTGCAATATGTGGACACTTTTAAACCATGTGTTACAAAGCCCTGTGTTAGGTTTTGCCCCACTCATCTCTATATTTGTTAGTATATATATATATATATATATATATATATATAAGGGTTTCTTAAAATGCTAAGGTCAAGTGACAATCTAAAAATAACATGGCGTCATATCCTGATACTTTATTATTATTATTATTATTATTATTATTATTATTTTACATCGTGTAAACTGCAGGGGTGGAACTAGAATAGTAGTTTTAGGATTGCAAAGGCGTGGCATGAGGACTATTAGGGTGATGTTACAATAAATTTGGTTTCTGATATATCTGGTTCCAGTCGGTGCTGCATGCTTGAATATTCATGAGTTTCCCTGTTCTGGTCGTGACGCAAACAAACTGAAAATATTAGTGCACTCCTCAAATTGCAGCTTGTTTAATGGATTATTTCAAAAAGGTAATAAAGTTTCAGTATTAATTAGGGATGTCAGTTTTCACAAATTCCCATGATCGATCGTCGTTTAAATTAACGATCAATTAATCGATTAATCGTTAGCATTAATGGCAAACAGCACAGGGTCTGCAAATGCTCCTCAAAAAGCTATGTTACTCACCAAATTAATAAGAATGTTTTTTAATCTAAATAAAGTCTTAGTAGGATTGTAAAATGTTTTGATGTGATTGATAAATTAAATTAACTATTTAATATATAAATATAACGACAAATACAATGTGTCACCAACGCCGCCTCATATGCGTGCTTGTCAGAATGTGTGACTGTTGTGGAAGTGCTGGAACAACGCACTGAAAACGGCAACTAAACCCAATGAATTCACAACCATTTAATAAAATAGTGTTCTCATGTTATGTAATATGACAGTCCCAAATTAACCATCGTTATTATTAGTTGTGCATTCTGCTTGAGCGGCGCGCGCTGAATGAATAACCGTTGAGCACTTTGCTAGCGTTTATTTAACTCAAAGAAACGCATCCTATTTGATATTAATCAGATATATACAAAATAAGCAGAATATTACAAAATTATATCTGCACAAAATGACGTGAATGCACAAGTGAACTTAAACTGAGTTACGTGCCATTCAGAATGACTCATATGTTGTGGTGGACGCACTCAAAGTCTCTGACGAGCTCTTCCTGGAACAACGCGACATGGCATCTAAACCCAAATAATTCACAATGTTTTATTACAATAGTGTTCTCTTTATAATCTTGTGTAATATGACAGTCCCAATAGTCATTATTAGTCGTGCATTGTCGTTTGAGCTGAGCGCGCTAAAGATCACGTCGATTCTTAACCAAATGCATCCAATATGAGACCAATCAGATATAGATAAGCGTACACAAAATAAACTATTACAACTTACATTTGCACAAAACAAAAGGCTGCGAATGCACACGCAAACTTATAGTCATGATGAAGGTGTAAAATAGTCCCAAACAACTCCGGGGTGTGTGTGTCATTCAGTGGGACTCAACACTTCACCACACCGGCGCGCTCGCTTACATGTTTCGCGGTTGAGCCGCACGCACGCGTATGATCCTGCTTAATCGATGATCGATAAGTTTTATCGATTAAATGTATTATCGACAATTAATCGATCGTCGATTAATCGTTGACATCCCTAGTATTAATCATAAACTGCAACTATTCACATTTTCAAAACCATTTATCTAATGTGAAAATCGACTGTGCGATTGTGCCTGGTTGATTAACTAGAGGCATTTAGAAAAATAGCCAACGCAAGGATACAGCGGAGCAAATATGACCTATTAACCTGTGGAGCTAGTCCTAGGATTCAGTTTGATTCTTTCTTTTGACATTTCTGAGGCTTTAAAATTCATTTGAATAGTTTGTGTCGACAACAATGACTGAAATAAACCATGTTTATTGTCTCATATTATACTGGATATTATGTAGCATTAAAGCCACAAAGCAACATCAAAATCTTTCCAAATATCACAGGTTGGAAATCATGGTCTATATATACTGTAGGTCTAAACCTGAATGACTTCTGCGGAATACAAAAGATATTCTGAAGAACATGCCAAACAATATTGGTTCCTAATGAAAAAAAAAAAAAAAAAACTTTTTCTCCCATATAATCTCAAAATATATTATTTTATGTTCCACAGAAGAAAGAAAGTCATGCAGGTTTGAAACTAAAACATGTTGTCAGTTCTTTGACCATATGTTGCTCTGTGGACGGAGGTGAAAAGCATTTGGAAACTCTGTCATGTTATGATAATGATGTGTGAAAGCCTCTTAAACTTTAATGATCCAAAGTGGTGTGCTAATCATGTTTAATATTCTCCAATCTGAGGTGTTTTTCTCATTTTACAAGTACTTCAACATTGTAGGGCAGGGATTGGCAAAAACAATTTTGTCAGCCAAACTCAGATAATATATTGACAACTAAAATATTTACGTTAAGTCTTCTGAGATTTTAAGTTAATATTTCTATTTAACAAAACATGCATGTTTGCAATGGTAAAATAACAAGTAAAGGGGCAGATGCTCCATGAATGTAACTCAAATTGAAAAGACAAGGAAAGTTTCTAAACATTTGTGGAATTAAGGAGGGAATGAGTGCCTGAGATAACAGTTTATTAATACAGAGATTTGGCAAATGAGAACAGCCTCCATATATGTCCTCCAGATCTCACACTGCCAGAGCTACCAATGTCTGCATCTCTCACATCCAATCTGAAACAGACAGTGACTTTACACGATGATAAATATAATGTGGATATGCTACATGATATAATATGAGACAAAAGGAAAGTATTTAATATAATATGAGACAAAAGGAAAGTATTTAATATAATATGAGACAAAAAGGAAAGTATTTCTAGTTTGGTGTTGATAAGGGGTTGCAAGAAATTAAGGATGACAGAGTAATCACATCAGGGTAGCTTACATGCATTTTATTAACAAAATAAATATCTCATAAGAAAAATGTATCATTTTATGTGCTAATGGGTGATTTTGTTTCAAATATGAAACAGGTTTGTGTTGCCTGACTTTGATGACGCATATCTTCTTCAGCACAGTTTGCAGTGCAGGCTGCAATATTAATAACTTCACATAGGCTATTTCACATTTGACAGTAGCTTGAGTTTGGATGCAGATGTACATTTATGTACATTAACAAGAACAGTAACATTTGTCAAAATTGTAACAACCTATTTTTATGGTCAAAATGTTAATTGAGTTTATTAAAATTAACCATTGGTCATTCATAGTAGCATACATTTAGATCATGATATCCACAGTTAAAACCTCACATAAACATTGTCAAATGTTATTATATAGTTTCTATGGTAGTTGTATGAAAAACTGTACCCTAAATACATTTAGTATAAATGCTCAAAAGCTTACAAAAAAAAAAATACTGTAATAAAATTTTCATCACTTCTTTAATTCATTTAATACAACTCTACATTAATAATATGATACAATTCGATATGTGTATCCATGTCTGCCACAATGCCATGGTGCAGTTAGTGTTACTACAGTAAATCCATGGTAAATTATGGGGATTTGAAATTGAAAAGCCTTCTGACTTTATTGTTTGACAGTGTTTCTCCTGTTTGTCAGTGGCATTTCGTCTGGTTTTAAACTAGTTTAAATCACAGAGATATTTGTGTTCTTTGCTGAATTCGCTTCTAATGTGCGGGGCTACTGTGGATATTCATAGAACCGTGGTGTATGCTAAATGGGTGTAGAGTTACATTCAAGCTATTTTAAGGAATGAAGGAGTTTTTTTTCAAAAAAATATGTCATTTTGGTGATCGAAGTAGACTTTTAAGGGATAAAGGCATTGACTACAGGGGAACTTTTAGACATGAGCACGCTATCAGCGCAAAGTATTGTATTATTCTGAATGTTCTTTTTGCCTGTTTTTTCTTTTCTTTTTACTTTGTACTTGTATTACGTTCTCTTGACCCTTTGCTGCCTGACTTTTGACCATTGCCTTGTTTTCTGGGTTATTGTATGTTTGCTGACTGTCTGTCTGTTATGTTATATATATTTACCATGAATCACGCCTGTTTGTATTCTGATTCTACCACTGCCCAATAAACTGCACATGGATCTTAATCCTTGCCAGCTAGGACTTCGCCAGCTACGGATTATGCAGTTGTCTTCTGAGGTGTCCGCTCAGGCAAACTTATTAATCGTGCATCAACAGCAGCTTACGTGGCTAACCTGGAGCTGGTGAAGACTTAACAGGATCTTCATCAGTTTGCATCAAGCCCTGCTCCGCCAACAGCTCAACCGAGCCAGCTACCCAATCTAACTTCTCAGAGTAATGTCACTGCTAATCCCCGGCTAGCTTTTCCTGAAAAAATGGCACACCAACTAGATGGAAAGGATTTCTAATGCAGTGTCCCATGTTTATGGCACAACAACCCATGTTATACCCCACGGATGACCGTAAGATTTTTCCTTGGTGCACTTTGTTAACTGGAAAAGCTTTGGATTGGGCAACTGCAGACTGGTGTAATCAGGGCCCACGTCTCACCTCCTTTAATGAATTCATTCAGCAATTACAAGAAGCTTTTGGAAACCCAGAGGGATGAAAGAATCAGATAATCTCTCTGACAGGGAAAGAACAATGCTGCGGAGTATGCACCAACATCTTGTACTCTTGCTGCTCAGACGTTGTGGGTGGTTGACACATTACAGCTCCTGTTTTGGAAAGGTTTAAATGATAAGGTCCAATCTGAATTAACCTGTCGTGAGAAGGAAAGACCACGGTCAATTCGGGTTGCTAACTCGATTAATTGATTCAATATGACTCGCTCTATAAGGCTAAACCGACTCTTTCATCCATTCAATCAAGCAACTCGCCATATCAATGATCCTGAACCGATGCATGTTGGACGTACGCAGCGATCCACTGAAGAACGAGAACACTGCATAAGAGAACATCTATGCCCGACTCGCCCGCCACAGCAGGATACTCCCAGGGTGAGTGCATTCGTTCTTCCCTGTTATTCTTACTTGACTCTGGGGCAGCGGGCAGTTTTATTGATGAAGGCCTAGCCCGACAGAACGAGGGACCACAAATCCCCCTTGGCAGTGGCAGCGTTAGATGAACACCCACTGGGGATTGGACATGTTTGAAGCACCACTACTAACATTTTCCTGCATGTGGGAATCCTTCATATTGAAACCGCACGCCTCGTTACCATCCATTCTCCTCACAATCCAGTTGTCCTCTGCCTACCCAGGCTACACAAACACAATCCTCAGATTTCATGGCAGGAGAAACAAATCACACACTGGAGCTGTACCTATCTGTCCAATTGCTTAGGTCCAGTTACACCTATGTCACTGAGAAGTGCTGCATTGAGTTTTACCTGCGTCTAGTGTCACTGAGTCACCAGACTCTCCCACCATCATGCGACGATCCTAATCACCAGAATTCTGAACATCAGCACACACCCTCATCAGCTCCAGCATTTAAGCACAAACACACCTCAGCTTTATCGGTGTCTGACCTCAATCTGGACACAGACTTTCTCCAGTGAACGATCTCCGTTGAACTTATCTTTTATCTTAGTTCTGTTCACCAGTCGGATGCAGACATAGTGATGGGAAAAACTATATCTCTTGAAAATAAGAGACTATTAACTAGGGATGGGAGACCCGAGTGCCTCGAAACAGTTTTCCGGAACATTGCTATCCATTTAGTGCAATGTTATAATTATATCGGTCATGCCTATAAATTCAGTGTAGCTTATTTTTAGCGTGGTGTATTGCTGTAAATTAAAGTACTACTATTAAAAAGTATTGTGTGTTAATGTCTGTTGTCTGAATGTAAATAAAAAAAACCTTGCATGCTCAACCGCTTTTTCCAAGTCCTTTCTCAACCACAAACTTGTTTTGCTGCTTGTAAATACAATACAATATTTATTTATAAAGCACATTTAAAACAGCCAAGGCTGACCAAAGTGCTATACAGAAAAGCATAAAACTAACAATAAAAATACCAATAAAGGAACACACAACAACAGATAAACAATAATCATACGTAAATCAAGGAGTATTGAAAGCCAAAGAGAATAAATAAGTCTTTATAGAAATGCCGTCCTCAGTTGTCAACAGCTCACATTGGTGTATTTGATTTCGAAATGTACCCCTTTCTCAAGTGTGGGAACACTTTAATCTCGACACTCCTAACAAAGTATCATGCCTGATATGCGACCAAACTTAGTTTTACTCTTAACACATTCTCAATGCTTTGGCTTCTACGCTCCAAACATCCAAATGTTCGAGTCAACAAGACTCCTACAACAGAGCACCAGTCTGCACCAACTGGAAAAGGTAAAATATACTAATAATGAAAGACATTTTCTTTTAGGAAAATAGACTATACTCCCCACATGATGAAGTTAGCGATAAATTAATTAAATGAGTGATAAAGTAATTAAAATGAAAGAAAAAAAATAGAATAGAATATTAAAACTTGAACTTCACGTTTCTTGCATGTAGTGGAATGTAAGAACACAGAGTAACGCTAATATATAAACAAATCACATAGCCAAAGTTTCAAAGCCATTTGCTAGAACAACCTTAGTTTAGCATATTAAGAAGTCAAACAATAGCCTATCTTTCACACTGACCTTTATACACACAATTGTTATTTTTTAAATCATACTTGTTTCAAATAGCCTGTGTTTATGAAATCTGTGTCCTTTGCCCACCTCTGTATTTTATTATAGTAGTTGGTTGGGCTGTTATATTAAATGTATGGTACACATAAAGGCTATATGTGGAGGTCAACTGTTAATTAAGGTCAACTCCAAACGAACACTTGAATTGTGTCTACATCTACACTATATTGTAACCATCTGAACTCCAATGGGTGTACAGACTTTGTATTACCAATCTACATTTTTTAAAAGATAAAATGTTGTTACTTTTTACTGCTTACTTTGAAGGGGTTACTTTAAATTAATTTGTTACTTTGAGTTACTCTGCCAATGTGAATGAATATTAATTGTACTTTGTATTATTAGGAAAGGAGGAGCTTCATGAGGCCCTTGTCAACATGATTGCAGCCATTCTCCTCTGGTGGAAGACGAGGTATTTAGAGCATTTGTGAAGAAGTTGGACCCCACCTGTTCTGCCAAGATAATGGTCAGAGAGAAATACCAAGAGGAGAAGCAAAAGGCTATGGAACATCTACAGAACCTCCAATCTGTCTGCCTCGCAGCTGATATGTGGACCTCCCTATCTATTTAGTCCTATCTAGGGGTTAAATACATGTCAACGGCCCCTAAACGGCCCATATGTAAACGGCCCCTAAATGAATAACTAATGATTCTTACAGCGGAAATGAATCAACGCTGATCTTACTTAAAATGGACAATGACTTTCAAGTAGAGATGCTGTACTGCCAAAATATACTACTTTGTTGCATTCATTTCCTGTTATCACTGTGAAGCTGTGAAGATTACAATCTGTATTGTAAAAATCGCTATATAAATAAAGGTGATTTGACATGTCACTACACTGACAGCAACACAGAACTGGGCTCAGTGATGCTGGGAGTATCAAAGTTCCTAAAATCACAGCTGACAACATCAAAGAGGCTGGGATATGGCTGCTCTCAAATCGCTATTGCGGTACTTTAATGCCATACGTCACAGTGACTGTCTCACAGTCAGGACAACATTTCTATCCAAAATTTCTGTGTGTGTCAAGTCGGACAACATTTCTATCCGAAATTTCTAAATTTATCACAAAATTAATCTATCACACTCGTAATAACTGCATCAGTCCGCAAATCAGTAACTGTAAAATTGTGTATTGTAATTAGAAACGGAGGCTTGTGTTGAGACACTTAAGAAACTATTACACACAAGAGTGTTTTAATGATAAAAACCTGACAAATGCACTTAAAATAAAGCACCTAAACAACGTAGGCTATTGAGGTGAGATGACCAAGTAGGAATTGATGATGATGGGCCTTTGAAATATTAGAAAAATAACGTACACCTGAGGTGAAAAGAAGTGCTGTTGGATGTTTTTCAATGGATGCTTGTCATGGACATTTTGAGACGGATTGGTTTCATCTTGCGATCGCTTTTATTAACATGGGTCTGAAGTCCCATTTTTCCATGTTGTCATATGCACTCCTGACTCAAATTAAATTGTTTTACTTTTTTACAATTTTTTTTTTTTTTTTTTTTTTTTTTTTACAAAATCCGGCTCGCGTACCTCGAAGTGATAAAATAAAACAAAATTCTGTATCAATTTATAGGCAAGACAAGTAGTTTGTTTAGGCTGGGTTGTATGGAATTACAAACCTGCGCACATATTTTCAAAAGTACATAACTATAGAATCAATTCCTAATACGCATGTGAACGCCGTCAGTGTTAATCACAGGTTCGGGTTTAAAGTCTGTTAGAGAGAACGGCGTCGTCTTAGTGGCCCCTAATTTACTAACAAATGATTATTTCAATGGAGGTGAATCAATCAAAACTAACTTTAGCTGGAAATAACATTATTCAAGAACCGTTATAAAGCCAAAACAATCTCTGTTACCTTAAATTATATGTTTATCTCTGTAAAGCTGCTTTGGAACAATCCATTGTTAAAAGCGCTATATAAATGAAGATGACTTGACTTGACTTTTGCTGCTATATCATAAAACGGCCTAGAATGAAATCCTTAGATCCTTCCAATGTTTAATTTATCATTATTAATCTTTTTAGACAGTATTCTATATATTAAGAAGTTAAGCATATTAAACAAATATTCATTTAATTTAACAGAATTTTCTAGAGAATTATGAATGTTTGTCTGATGGGTGAATGTGCAGAACTTAGGCTGTATCTTTGCATGTGTCATTTTTACACCCTAATTTTTTTTATCTGAAGTGAAAACATTTGTGTCTTTTTTTTTGTTTTGTTTTTTCCAGCTTCATTTGGTGCAGTTACAGATAACATGTCTGTGTCAGTGATGGAGGGAGATTCAGTCACTCTATACACTGGTCTTAAAAAAACAAAAGAAGACAGAATTAGTTGGTATTATGATAACATTCGCATCGCTCAAATCAATGGAGATCCCAGTAAGACCTGTACAGATGTTCAGTGTAAAGGTGGTGATGAGAGATTCAGAGACAGACTGAAGCTGGATCATCAGACTGGATCTCTGACCATCACACACACCACAAACACAGACTCTGGAGAATATCATCTACTGATCACCAGTGGGAGCATCGACAGTCAAAGCATCTTCAGTGTTACTGTTCGTGGTGAGTGTCATTTAATGAACGTTTAAATGCAGGCTTTATGTGTTTAATCACATAATATCACATTCATTTGTTTTTTAAAGCAATTACAATTAGAACTGCTTTTTCACTTTATCATGTTTTATTAACAAAGTTTGGGAGGAAAACGTTCAAATGATCTATCTAACCAACACATCTACCCAATCAGCATGAGAGGAGGCCTGTTTACAAACATAGCCGACCCACTTATGTTCCTCCACAGTTTCCTAGCATCCCTCCACCACCCTGACTCCTCACTCTTGGCTGGTTCCTAGTCAGAGATACGGGAGTAGAGATCTACAAAGGGCTAAAAAATATTACCTAAACCCAGAGACATGTAAATGTGCTACATGATGAAACTGACCCAGACTCTTCTATTTTTAAAGCTGGACCCGGACCCGTGCACATCCGAGAAATGCCTTAAATGTACTACCCGGAACTGACCCGTACCCGTCTATTGTTTGAAAGCTCGACGTAACCCAACCAGGAAGACACAGACCCGTCTGGATGCAATCAGCACATATACCACAGTCAATAAACAAGCTGCAAACATAAAAACTTTTTGTCTTACCTAATGCCTTCTCCCTTATACCTGACTGTGATATTTAAACAATCATCCTTGCCAAGAGCTTGCTTAATCCACACATTATTCCAGCTACAACAGTCCACTTGATGGCATGGTGACGGATGACAAATGCGATTTTGCAGTTTTGCATTTTTTTGTAACTCGACTCGAGTCAAATCACATTAAAACTTCAATTGTTTGCCCTTTTGAACTATAATAATGATTGCTGGTGAAAATTTAAAAAAGTGCAAAGTGCGGTATGGCAGAATAAGTCCCGCCTTCTAAATAAAAGAGCCAATCGTTAATTCTTAAAGTCATTTTGTCACTGCAGACGTTTGACTTGCCTGTTTTTGCTGAATTAATCTAGTAATAGATTGGGACCCGACCTGGAATTGGCGGACCATTTAAAATACCTGCATAGATGGGGAGATTGAGCTATCATCTACAGAGAGTTTAAAGTTATAGAGTGCCGAAGTGATGACGTCACTTTGTAGGACAACTCGGAAGCTAGCGGCACATGGGTTCCCTCGATCGAAAAGCTATGAATTTTCCCCATAGACTTTTGGAAAATCGCAGAAAATAAGATCTGTGTTTAACAAAGAGTTGTGACCCTTACACGTTTTGTCTATCAAGATAATCTTTACAACTTAATCCAAAATTTATACATTTTGAAGCCTATATAAAGTTTTTAAAAAACACAAGCAGACACAATAAAGTTTAAAAAACCACAAGCAGGTTATAACTGTGTGTTCTATGTCATAGATCAAAACGTGAAAATATTTAGAGGCTTTGTTCTCACCACAGACCTTATTTCAGGCGATTTAGCAAAAACCCATTCAAAAATCCCATAGACTTTAGAGCGAGGGAACCGGGAGTGCTAAAATGCTAACTCACTTCCGCGCTTTGGCCTACAGAGTGACGTCATCACTTCGGCACTCTATTACATATAGCCCATAGTTAGTAACAGTAATTGGAGAGCTAATTAACACAATCTCATTTTAATTTGTAAAAATTATATTTTAAGTCTTTATCTCCAACAAACAAGCGATCAGAGCTGAAAAAGGCAGACATTACATTAGGCAAGGTGAGAATGTAAATATGGGTATTGTCACTCTTCAGAACAAGAATTAAAATTCTTTTAACAACTGTAAGAAAAAATTATGAGGACATTGAAAAAGTTTATTGCAATAAGTGACAAAGTACACAAAGCACCTTGGCTTTGTCCGAGTCAGAATGATCCACTGCACGAACATCTAAATATCAACCCTTTTTGCTCCTGTTGTAATGGCTGTGTTCTGTTTGTTAATGAAGTTGAGACACATCATTGTCTGAGATGTTTCACAGGGTCCCTCGCCTGCTCCCATTATACAATTGATTACCATTAGGTCAAAATGTGATCATCTCAAATGGTGCAGAAACCGTTCACTTTGTTCTTCTCTGTGATAATTGTTGGCTTGTTCAGCCATCTATCTTGGAGTGGAATCTGTGTTGAGGAAGTCTGTAATTTTTTACACAACTTTTCCCCCAGAACAGGCCCAGGTTTTATATGCATATTTCTCCCTAATTGGACAAATGACCAAATGTACATGCTTGAAAAAGTAACTTTTTTAGAAAAAATATTTGCTGTACAGACTGAAATTCAAGAAAGAACATAATGTGCACAAATATTTTCACAGTTTTTCTTGTTGTGGAGTTTCTTTTCCCCCAAAATATGCTTCAATCATCTGTTGGTTTGTGTTTCAGGAGTTTCTGCTGCTGATCGAGATGAAGTGAAGAGAAAGACAGTGAAGGAGGGAGAATCTGTCACTTTAGATTCAGATGTCAAAAGAAACCCAAATGATGTGATGACGTGGTATTTTGATGATACTCTCATCGCTGAAATCAATGGAGATCAGAGTAAGATCTGCACAGATGTTCAGTATAATGAGAGATTCAGAGACAGACTGAAGCTGGATCATCAGACTGGATCTCTGAACATCACACACACCAGACACACAGACTCTGGACTTTATGAATTAAAGATCAACAGCAAAAGCCGTCGTCGTCGCAGCATCAGCAGTTTAAAGAGCTTTGACGTTACCGTCATTGGTGAGTGTTATTTAATCATTCAGGAATTTGTCAGAGAAAACACCCTTACATTAAAATATAAAGAAAGATGGTATATACATCTCTTTATTTTAGTCCCTTCTCACTGATGAAACAAGTGTTCACCTTTAAACAGAATCAGATTT
Organism: Tiaroga cobitis; assembly: GCA_030578255.1. Lineage (NCBI taxonomy): Eukaryota > Metazoa > Chordata > Actinopteri > Cypriniformes > Leuciscidae > Tiaroga > Tiaroga cobitis. The sequence goes on from CM060612.1 coordinate 26,185,431, forward strand.
AGATTTACTCTCTCAGACCGTCTGATATCTCAGTGTGTTATAGATCAAGCTGACAGATTCGCTCACACTAATGTCTGTTTCTCTTTAGCTGATCCAGGTTCAGGTCCGTCTTCTGCTGTCGTAGCAGGAGTAGCTGTTGCTGTTCTGCTGGTGTGTGTAGCTTCAGCTGTTGGTGTGATTTACTATCGCCACAGGAGCTCTAGAAAGGGTAAGCTTCACATACAGACACTATAGAGAGAGAAACATCATCTTAATTGTGCAAAGTTGTTGTTTCATTACGTGTGTGATTGTTTTTTCAAAGCAGGCATGGAGGAAAAACCGAGAGCTTCTGTAGAAAGTCCCAACAAAGAGGTAAGATACTGAACTACTGTAGTCAATATGAAATTACATCACATTCAGATCTGTGTTTGATTTCACCTGCACTGATAAAATCATCTGATTAAGAACTAAACATTTCAAAAAGTCTAATTCAATACTAATACAATCTAATTCACTAATTGATGACAGATGTGCACATTTCTTTTGCTCATTAACCTTCTGTGATTCATTGTTTTCTTACAGATGGAGATTTTCTTACAGACAAAGATAGATTCACGTGATATGAGAGGATCGTAACAGCTTCCGCAACATTATTCCTATTAATTAATAGGAAACTTAGCAGAAACATGATGAAATGCTTTGCATCCTTCTTGTTAATGATAAAGCACTTACTACCTGTTACAGGTGAAGAGGTGGATTCTGGAATCCACTGATGTTTCAATGTATTTCTTGGATGTTATAATCAAGGAATAATCTATATTTTTCCTTCTAAATATCACATGAGTTGAATGACTTTACTTCGTTATAAAAGTGTAAGGGTGGATGTCCTGCAGGGGTTCAGGCTGCAGGACTGCCGAATGACTAAAGAAACGTTGTCAGCAAGATGATAGAAAACTGTACATTTCTTGTCTATTACCATCCACTGCTACTTATACCAACGACGGAAGTGCAGTTACAATAGCATAATATGTGTGAGAGCGTGACAATATTGTATTGTAATAGGTAGCACTTCAAAGTCAATACCAAATCAAAACTAGTTAGCACATCCTTTGTAAAGGTTTAATGACAAAATATGGTTATGGTTACACTTAAAGTAGTTACAAAATGGATGTATGAGATGATAATAACTTATATCATTAATTGTACCCAGCATATATGTAAAATATTACCTAAGAGAGAGAAAGAGAAAAGAGGTAAAGAGAGAGAGAGAGAAAGAGAGCAAGAGCATAAAAAGAGACAGAGCAACAGTTACAATCTTCTTTTATCCTTTCCCTGACTATGTCACAAAAACCCAAATGTGACCCTGGATCACAAAGCCAGTCTTAAGTAGCACGGGTATATTTGTGGCAATAGCCAACAAAACACTGTATGGGTCAAAATTATCAATTTTTCTTTTATGCCAAAAATCATTAGGATATTAAGTAAAGATCATGTTCCATTAAGATATTTAGTAAATTTCCTACCTTAAATAAATCAAAATGTTATTTTTGTATGTGGATGCAGCACAATCGCCAATAGAAATGGAAACTTTTAAAGGCGATTTTCTCAATGTTTTGATTTTTTTTGCACCCTCAGATTCCCGATTTCAAATACTCGTCTCTCGGCCATATATTGTCCTATCCTAACAAACCATACATCAATGGAAAGCTTATTTAATCAGTTTTCATGTGATGTATAAATCTCAATTTTATAAAATTGACACATAAGACTGCTTTTGTGGTCCAGGTTCACAAATGTGAGACATTCAAACTGACCAATCAGATAAATACAACTTCCCCCATTGTACTAAAGGTGTGACAATTCATAGACCCCCGAATTACACACATCTCAGCCTGCAGACCTTGATCAATATCAGCCCCTCAACTACAAATGGTCCTTGTGGTAGAAAGAGGGGGTGTAAAACAGTAAAGCAAATGTCTGTGAAATGTCCTTTTCATGTATTTGAGTCTTGAAGCTGACTTCTGCTGATGAAACTGCAAACTATCTTCAGTAAAACTTTTCTTCAATTCACTGAACTCTTGACTCCTGGTCTTCATTCATCATATCTGGTTCTGGGTCTTTAACTGTATTATCAACCTTACACTGGAAAAGGATAATGTTGACTGTGTGACACTTATTTTCTAGGGTTTTAGTCTAAATGTCCTCTCATTATTTGTGTGAGGAAAGTTACTGCAAGGATATTTCACCTATTGTAAGTAGGCTTATTAAACAGATATTTGATAAAAGTACTTATATTGTCATTTGCATCTTATAAACCAGATGTACATTTAATACAAGGCATGATTTATAGATGTAAAGCAGTTTGGTGGGTAATATTCAGTTTTCAGTCAAATTAAACCGTGATTTATTGGTATCACGCATATTTTTACATTTGTGGGGTTGCTGTATGTAACACAAACTGCAAAAAGCAACATAAGTAAAGAATAACTGAAAAATGTGACTAACAAAGGAATGTAAAACGGAAGGCATTAAAGAATAAAATGAAATATTCAAGAATATTAATCCTTTTGGCCACCAGATGGCCCAATACACCAGATTCAGGTAATGAACCTGAATTACCTTTATGACCCAATTCAGAGAGCAATTGGGAAAGAAAAGCTTTGTTTCACATCACAAACAATTAGATCACTTTTTCTTTCTTTACTGACTAAAACTCCAATATATTGCACAATATTTATGATGTATTCTGTTTTCTCCTGTTATCCTCTTGCAGCTCTGACGTCATTGACCAGAAGAACAACAGCAGCTGCAGAAGCCACGCCCATCAGCGCAGTGACGACCAATCGCAGCACAGCTTCAACAGAATCACAACAGGGGGCGTGGCCTTCTGAAAAACAAAACAAACGAGCAATCATAAAACATAAGAAGAAATGCAAGTAAATATTATCCAAATGATCTGTTGAAGGTATAGGCTTGCTACGGCAGTTGGTGTTACCGGTGTTGCACGATGTTCAGTCGCAACACCGGTTTCGCTTGCCCAACGTGACACCGAAAATATATATAGGTATATTTTACGCAATTACGCAGTATCTGTTAAGTCCTGCCTATTATTACAAACACACACACGACCCACAGAAAAGACGAGCGTCAGTGTCGAGTTTTCTTTCGGGTTTTTCAATAATAATAATTGAATAATAACGAACCCACCATTCAAGCCATTCGCAAAGACCCGCCCCCTTTAGTTACTGTTGCTATGTCAGAAAAGCCATGCCGCTCTCACGCTGTGGCTGAATCCGAAATCGCCCCCTATATCCTCAAATAGGGTATTATTTGAGAAAGCCATTTTTAGTGGTGTCCGAAACCATATAGTGGACGTTAATGAGTGCACTTATTCAATCCCACATTGCACTGCATTTACGAGTTTTCGTAATCGTTTTCATTCACTCCTTGAAGTGAACAGTATTAGTGGAATAGGAATAGGCCTAACATAGTGAATGAGGGTTTAGGGTGCGATTTCGGATTCAACTCATGTTGTCAAGCAGTGAAAAATAGAGCACACTGACAACGGATTTTGATTGGTCAGATCGCATGTCAATCAAACTCCCTGCGAAGTATGAATTGACGCTAAAAGTGAAAGAGAAGTGCTGGCGCAACAGCTTTTTATAAGCGATGTAAAAAAAAATGGTTTAGTTTTCAAATGAGCGCAAATTCAGCGCACAACAACCGCACCACTATGCATGCCCGTGCAAACGCGCACATTTTACGTTTCGGTATTACCGGTGTTGTCACATGTCGATTAACCGGTGGGAAAATATCCGGGAGACTTGGGATGTATGGCCAACTACTCTTTGGCCGGCTCGCAAGCCCAAACAAGTGTGTGCGGCGTGCCTGTTGTTTTGTTTCCGGTCTAGCTAGATCCGGTAGATTTTCTAACGTTCCTAGTTGTTGCAACAGCAAATTTCTTTAAACTGTCTTTATATAGGCCTACCAATACATATCTAAAATGTAAGTAGGCTACTCTGAAAAGGAGTTTATAAAAATAGAGTAACTGTAGTCCTCTCAGGGCTGCAATAAACACAGCTCATTATTCCATTCGGACCGAATGCTCTAATTGACTGGGCAACTGTCACTCTCCCTTGCTGCTCCCTTTAACCCGTTTAACTGACAGCACTAGGCGTTATGTATAACAATAATATTGTTAGGGCATTCCAATTTAAATAGAACACTTAAAATAATAGGGAAAGATCCAGATGGATTATGTGAGCAATGTCATGCTGAAGAAACAATACCTCATGTGATTCTTGAATGTATCAAGCATGAAGAAAAAAAGGAACAATATGATAGAATAAATGAAAAAAAAGGTGAATTCTAGAATTAAAATTTAAGGTTTTAATAAAATGGTCAAGTGAAATAAATAGTAAAGTTATCTTTGATTTCACCAGGAGGCTGATAAATAGAATATAAAACTCTGTTCCACACTCCAGAGCAGTAGGTGGCAGTAATGCATCTATTAGCTACAATGGTTGCCAGCCGCTGTTAAAAACCAAGAAGAAGGAGAATTCTAAAACATAATTGTGGTTTTCAACAAGCTCAAAATGAAATAAAAATAAAATAAATCCAAAAAAATATCTGCACAATCTCCTTTTGTGCTCCACAGAAGAAAACATATCAAACCTGTTTAGAAAGGCATGAGTAAATTATGACAAACTCATTATAATATCTGGCATCTTAAGTTATCAATCTCAATACAATCAACAAATTAATTTAGTGAATGAATGTGATTAATATCATCAGCACTGCTGTACCTGCACATGTGTGGCAGAGTGTGTTGATGTCCAGATGTGTGGTCTGGTTGCTGATGGGATTGTTCAGCACACAGCTGTAGGGGTTTTTATCCTGATATTCCACCTCCAGAGGTAGAGAGAGACTGATGCTGAGATCACACACACTGATGCTGGACAATACACTCATTCCTGCGTACCAGGAGAGAGTCGCATCACACACACTCAACACTGATGAACACACCAGTGAACAATTTGATGATGATGAAGAACAGTGTGAAGAGTCTCTGATGATGACAGGAACAGGCAGACGAGCTGAAATATGAATACAAATAAGCAACAATCCTTCTTTGCATTCGATGTGTTTAGTGTGATCACAGTTAGTGTTTCTGTGATCTCAAATTATAAAATGTCAGTATATACAATTTTTAAATAAGAATATTTGAAAGGCAGGACAAATGATCTCTACTCACCATAGACAGAAACACTGAATGTTTTTGATGATCGTTTTGCTCCCCTTATCTCTAGTTTATAATCTCCAGTATGTTCAGTTGTGGTGTGTGTGATGGTCAGAGATCCAGTTTGATCGTCCAGCTTCAGTCTGTCTCTGAATCTCCCATCAGGAACATCATCAGAAATGTTGAGGACTCCAGCAGATCTACTGATTTGAGCTATCAGAGAGTTTTCAGCTCCATATTTCCACACTATGTCTTCATCTTCAGGTATTTCAGTAAGATCAGAGTTTAGAGTGACAGAATCTCCCTCCATCACTGACACTGAATCACCAAACACACCTGATGAACACACAGATGAAGGTTTCTGTTGAATATAAATCCTAAAAATTAGCTGTAGTTTGTAATCTAGATGTGAATTAAAGAACAGAGGCAGAAACAAAAAAGAGTCTCTGCTGATGCAGGAACAGGCCGCCGGAAAACAGGAGAGAAATAAGAATCTGAAAGGAATAAAGTGTTTATTGCAACATCAGTCTGTCAGTGGTCAATACTAACAGTGACAGTCCTGATGTCACCACACGTCCACCATAGAGAAAGGAGGAGAGTTGTGTGGAGGAGGGACAATTTCACTACAAGTGCAACAAAACTGAAGATCATCTATAATGACTGGACCATGGACTGTGTTTTTGCGTGAAGAATGTATTGTGTAGAGTCACGGGTGGCAAATAGCATCCTAAGAAAAAGCATTGCCACCCTAGATTTATCCTGGTAAAAAATATAAATGTAAGCAGTGTTTCCTGTACTTTCAGCAGTGGTGCTTCAGTGTGAAAAAGGTTGTGAAATAATGGCCTGAAATCGTCTTCTAATTCTCTAATATGTATTATGAAATAGTATTGAAACACTTTTTATTCTTGTTTATAGATCTGAACTGAAACCTTCTCCAAAGCGCGATGGGTTGTGGGACACATTAGCCATTAGTGTGCATGGCATAGATATGTATATCCCACCAGGGTTTGAAATAGATTTTTTTCACTCACCGGCCAATTTGACATTTTAAGTTACCAGCCATTCAGAACTTCTACTAGCCAAAAAAAAAAAAAAAAAAAAAAAACAGATTAACTACATCACAGCTTATATACACATAATAAAGTTTGGGATTTCATACATTAATTTCTTATTCAAACAAAATCCTGTCATCTAGCCATCTCTTCCTCTTTCATCCTCATCCTTATTACCAAAAATGTGTTTTAGGTAGACAGATCAATACAGTATAAAGAACATAAAAAATGTAAGATGTTGGAAAATAACAATGTCTTTTCTGTTAACCAAATGCTTTTTAATCTTCGCTGTTAGACCAATTTTGTGTTTGTAAACAGAGATTACGTTTTTTTGTGGGCGGGGCCGAACTGGTGGCAGAAAGTGACAGCTCTGTAGTAGCGGTTTCAGGTTTCAATGGTAAAATCAAATTCAAACCATAAGAATATGGATCATCCGGATTCTTTCTCAAATTATTTTCATGGTTTACTAGAAGATTGTCTGTCTTACATTAATAAGCTAGTGCTTAGCAACGGGGTGAGGTTTCCTGACCAGTACTCACTGTCAGGCAATGGTTGAGAGATCCAGCTAAACGGCCAAAGCTGCAGTGGCCGCCGGACATCTTCTTATACCTGACAGAAAAACCCAGTGTCTACACTAAAGAAAAACTAAAGGCATACAAGTCTCTTGACGCATACAACTTTGTACTTTGCGGTCATGTCCAGGATACCAAATATCAAGAGTTGACGAGAATTGTGGATGATTTCTTCACTCCATTCTGTCCGTTTAATGGCTTGCAACCATAAACGTCTACGTTTAGCTTCAAATGGCGTCTTCGACGACGGTATTCTATAAAAATGTAAGTAATCTTTTTTGGCATTCCTATTCTGACATCCAACAGCACAACAAGACATTTGGGGAGTCTCGCCCGATTCACTCATAGATGTTTGTTTGTTTCTGCAGTTTTTCTGCCACCACAGCTGCAAGTGACTGTTGTTGTGTGACGAGTATGTTCAAGTAAGCCAGATGCACAGATTCTGTGCAATACACTGTTTAATATCATGATGACTCACACATTGAGTAGGCCTAGCCTTGCGCTAAATCTTGGCAGATTTGGCTTACACGAACTTCCCTAAGTGAGTAAACATAATAACCATAATAACCACTTGGCAAGTGATTTGACAGCGTTACCCGCCAGTTATTTAATACCCGCATTTGGCGAGAGTTAATTTCAAACACTGGATCCCACATTCCACCGCTCCCAAACAAATCGGCGCGTCCGCCATCTTGGAACGGTCAGCCTGTCACGCACAGTAAGAATCAATGATGACACAACAATCTGCAGCTTCTGGTTGTGAAACCACCAAGATTTTAATTCCTGAAGAAATGGGATAACCTTTCACAGTGAGAATGTGTTGGTGTTTTTATCTATTAACTCTATTAACTGTATTTTAAAAATATTTTGTATACTATGGTAACTCTTTAATTTCGTGTTAGCTGACGCCTTCGTCTAGTAGGCTATTGTGTTAGTTTGCTAAATCATCTGCTGAAGTCTATTGCAGATATAAATATTCATAAATACGTCTGAGTTGCAGACACTCAGTTACAAAATGTCCGACGGCTCTGTTTGTATTTCACAACCAAACAAACTCTATAGCGCCGTCTAAGTTATATGTTTCTAATGGAAAATCTATTTTACTATAACAACAATATTAACATGATTTAACTCATAATAACATTTCATAACTAACAACTGTGCAACTAACAACACTGACTTTTAGATATTAATATTTTCGACTGCCTACAGAAGCAGTCATCATTTGCACATCAGATTCATCATTAATCATGCGATGGACAACGAGTAAAGCCATGAATTCTGAAATGTCGTCGCACAAGAGAAAAATAAATGCAAAAAGAGCGGAATCAATTTTATTTCAGCTTAACTTGTGCATCTTTTATATAGGATTAACAGAGAATGCAAATCTTCTGGCTGATTAAAAAAGCAGCCAATTGCTTTGTATTAAAACTAAAGCAAGATTTAATGTCTTAAAAGAAATATAACTTACCAGCAATATGCCACATGTAGCACAACATAAACAGATGAACCATGTTCAAATAGCAGTGCTTGATATATCTGAACACTTGTGTGACTGACAGATTGTGACCTGACACAACAGTGTTAAACTGTGATATTGAGTGTTGCGTGTGATTCCTCCACCACAGGATCTGAACACCACCCACATGTGTGAGCTACTCCTGCATGTGTTGTTCTTTCTCCAGGATGTGTTATTAGTGGCAGAAGTTGTACCATTTATGTTCTATATTGTTTTCGATTATTAACCTGACCTCTGGCCTGACTCTATTAGTGGTGCTTGTGAAGCAAAGCTTCTCTATTGTTCTCTTGCACACGTATAAGTGGTGTTTGTCGTAGACCCATGGATGAGGTGTGCTTTGACTTTTATAAGCGGTCGGCGATGGCAAGCTCTGTAAGAACAGACCTCACAGTTGGGTGTAAGTTGTAGCCCTGGGGCGCAAGAACTGCCCAAATTTTCCCCATTGACATACTATGGTGAAGGATGGCCCTTGAAACAGGAAGTGACCACATGTGTTTTTCTTACTATCGGAACTTGCATAGGAATATTGAGCGTAACTCTGGATCACAGTGTCATAGAGACATGATGAGGGTGGGTTAATTTCACTCAGGCAACCAATCAGTCTCTCAGGATCATTGTGAAGCTATCAAGCCACGCCCTAGCAACCATTTAGAGCGCCCTAGCAACTGATCCCATAACTACCATTATAAAAGGCCCAGTACACGAGGGTGAGTTTGACTCATGCAAACATTCAGTCTTAAGTTTCTTCTTGGACACTCTGTATCATCACCCTAGCAACAAAGATTGAGCTCCCTAGCAACAAGTTTCATAGAGTTCCAATCAAATAGATCAAAAGGGACATCTTTGGATAGAAGTGTCATAGAAATATGAGAGTGGGATTGTGTTGTTTGTATCACATTCTCTTTAGAAAATCAGTTTTTGTTGTTTTTCCACATACAGCTCTTGATGGGTCAAAGAATCAAGTTTACTTCTTTTTTTTAAAGCAACTTAGATTATAATTAGATATAGAAAAATATAAAAATATAAAAATAGATTATAATTACTGTATTTTTCAGTAATGCAGAAGCTGTTAGTCCAGCCATCAGCTCAAACCACATCTCTGTTCAGCTGTAAATAGATCAGACCACTGCCGGTTTCACTTTGACTCCGAGCGGCTCGAGTGTACTCAGTGAATCATGTACCGTGCGTTTCACTCGGCATGGAAAAAACTGAGGCCTTTCTGTGACTATTGTACAATTTGTTTTTATTATAATATATACGTTTTGCATGATGATATTAAAGATTCATTTAAATGACATGCTTCACAAACCCTTTTAAGGTCATAGTTTATTGACAAAATTTAAATCCACATGCAAAACACTGTTTTGGCATTTAACTTCTGCATTAGAAAAAATTTTATTTATTGGAGTCACAGTCCAGAATAGTTTCTGTAACAGTATTATTATTATTAATTTATTTAATTTTGAATGTACTAGATAACAATGAGTGTTTGTTTGAACTGATGTCACCTCTGATTGAAACTATTTGAAGTCCACTAGTCCTGTAGCTGTTGCTATACACCATCCGTCATATACTGAAACACAGGAAGTGTTATTGGCTACGTCACCCTGTGTGTGTGTCATTTCTCTGGGCCTGTTCCAGTACACACACTTGCGTTGTTTTCTACTTGAACACTGGAGCCTAATACTGAAAATATACATTATAAACTGAAAGTGGTCGAATGGTCCAAGAACACAAGTGTAGGAAAGACTGGAGGAGAGAGAGAGTTGTTTGGTCTAAACGCTTTCTAAAACTAACAACCGGAGGTGAATATTAGTATCTTTTATATTATCCCTTGGGATTCAAATCGTAAAATTTAAAGTAAAAGGCATATGTTGAATAAAATATTATTACTCAAGTCCTAAAGCAGTGGAATATTGCAATGAATGAATTGTTTTTCCACTCCTCTGAAGGAGTGATATTTATCTGTAAGGGTCTGTGAATATACGCTGGAATCAATACTTTTTTGTATGAATGCACACATATATGAAATATGCACTGAAATATGTGCACTTCTCCAGGACACACATGTTAGGGGTTGAGCTTACAGCCGTGATGCTGTTTTAGCTGCTGTTCTTCATAAATCCACCAGATGACTCCATTTATCAGTTAAATCAATATCACACCACTGATGATCAGAGTAGACATGAGCAAATAGCAGTCAAAAACATCAGAGAACTTAATTGTCAGTTTATCTCTAGTAACAATGTCATGTTTATGTGGGAATATGATTTGTCCCTCTAGTGCTCAAATAATGTTATAGTTTCATTTCTGAGGGAGTTTAAAGCTGCTTTCTTATATATATATATATATATACATGGCATAAATAGGGACACTAGGCGCTTGTTAATAGTGGGATGTCATGTTTTATTTGATGAAATTTAAGGGTCATGGTTATGGAAGCATATGGGTAGCAATATTCAATTTGAAATGTAATATGCAAAATGACAATGCAATATGTAAAATGGCATTGCATTCTGTATTTAAATTTACATTTTACATTACCATTCTAGCAACGTTTGGTGCAAAATGAAAATGACATAATTTACATTTGCCATTTCATACACTAGTTTTAATATGCATTATTGAAACGCTTTATAAGTTGCAAAATGAAAATGAAAATGCATTACAGAAATGATTAGATATGTGTAGCATGTTCAAGCAAAAACTGTGGCAAAATGATCATTTAAATGTTATTTTTCTTGATTGAATTTACACTCACAGTCAAGACACTTGGAATTGCACTTTCATGAAATGTAGAAAGAGAAATGTAGCAAAATTCAATGTGCACATTGAAAATGCATTCCGAGCCGATCACGCCCCCTCCTGCCCTGTCAATCACTGCATCAAGGCGGGGCTTAAGTTGTGTTGTTTCTCTCTGTGGAACTGGTCGGGAGTTCCGCAGAGGGTCAAGAAGGTTCAAGTGACTGAGGCAACATGGACAAGTCAGTTCCACAGCTTCTCCGAGAAGCTGCACAAGCAATAGAGCGACAAAGTGCAAATGCTGCCCCTTCAGAAAGGCCATCGTCCAGCTTAAGCATGACGCCTCCGGATCGAAGTGGTGGGACACGGGGTAAGTAGGCAGAAAGAGAAGAGACAAGGGGGTCGGTCGACGGTCGTCAAACGGTTAGACCTAGGGTTGCCAACTTTCACTCGGGGTCTGAACTGTGGAGTGTATTTGACGATCACACTCTTACGTGACCATAGAGCGTATGTACGAAAAGTGCTCGTTTTGGCCAAAAAAAAAAACGGGGTGACACCCGGCTTTACCTGCGGCTGCGGTCACACTACCGACCCCTTGTCTCTTCTCTTTCTGCCAACTTACCCCGTGTCCCACCACTTCGATCCGGAGGAGTCATGCTTAAGCATTTGCAGGGGCAGCATTTGCACTTTGTCGCTCTATTGCTTGTGCAGCTTCTCGGAGTGCCATAGAGAGAAACAACACAACTTAAGCCCCGCCTTGATGCAGTGATTGACAGGGCAGGAGGGGGCGTGATCGGCTCGGAATGCATTTTCAATGTGCACATTGAATTTTGCTACATTCATTGCGGGACATTTCACGAAAATGCAATCGCAAGTGTCTTGACTGAGTGTAAATGCAATTAAGAAAAATAACATTTGAATGATCTTTTTGCCACAGTTTTTGCTTGAACATGCTACACATATCTAATCATTTCTGTAATGCATTTTCATTTTGCAACTTATAAAGCGTTTCAATATGCATATTAAAACTAGTGTATGAAATGGCAAATATAAATTATGTAATTTCATTTTCATTTTGCACCAAACGTTGCTAGAATGGTAATGTAAATTTAAATACAGAATGCACTGCCATTTTACATATTGCATTGTCATTTTGCACATTACATTTCAAATTGAATATTGCTACCCATATGCTTCCATACATGGTCAGTTAACCAACTGCAAATGAAAAGAAGAAATGAAAGTAGTGAAGTTCTTGAATTTTTTTTTTATTATTGGATTTTGATTTAATTAGCATATTTCTTACATTTAATTACAACATAGGAGCATTCGTTTGTTGCTATTACCAGCCTAAACTAAAAATAAAGAAATTAACAACTATCATTTGTGTACATAAATATAACCATATTTCAACAGTAAATCATACATATACATTCTTAAAATGTGTCCATATAATATTGCATTTAATCACACACCGAGAGAGTCGTTTATCTGTTAGATTCAGTGTTTAATAGTAAAGTCTGTTTTATTAAAGCTAAAGTCAGACTGTGAGTCTTCATATGAGCAGGAATGGAAAGAAAGCCCTTCAAACACACAGTAATGAACGACACCTCAGTGTGTGTGTCAAACATCGACCACAAACATCCAGCAGAAGCTCATGCAGAGCCAGCAACAAATCAAACCACTTTTCTGAGCAGAGGAAGCCGAACACAGCAGGCGTTCATTTAACACACACATTTATATATTTCTGAAATGAGGAGGTAAAATGTATTGTTGTTGTTTTGTGGATTTGTTAAAAAGGAAAACACTGAGGCTTTCAAAAGTCAGATCATTTAGATCATTTGTTAAAAGTCCTTGTACATTCTTAAAGAGAGAGTTTCATTAGTCCGTCACTGAATATCACGCTTGAAAAACCTCAGAACTCAATCCAGCAGTTTTAAAGAGCCGAGAGGAACGGCAGCGGTTCCTGTGAGAGCGCGCACCGCTGCTTCTTGAAGGTTGGTCCTCTTCTCGTGGCGATCGGCGCGTACACCACATGATCCTCCTCTTTATCAACCTGTCAAAAACACAATGCATAATAATAAATACATGTATGTCCTTGACATCATGTTACAATATAAAACCTGCCTCAAGTGTGTCACAAAACATCCACAGGTCTGTGTGTGTGAGAGAGACTTGCACTGTTTCCTTTCGTTTGTTTCCTTATGCCTTTTTTAATGCTTACATGCGATGCTATAAAAATTTATTCCAGTACTAATGGCAAAAATGGCTGTGAAATCAACAGTTATTTACTGTAGATTTCACAGTAACATTATAAGATTTTTACAGTAGAATATTGTAAAGTTTACAGTAAGACCTTAAAAATCACAGTAGTCCAAGCATTACAGTTGAAATCACAGTAGTCAAAGCATTACTGTAAAAAAACAAACAAATTTAGCCACTATAGTACTGTAAATAGTAAACTACTGTAATTTTCCTTTTTTTATCATATATTTCTTTGTACCCTTTTCAACTATTAATGAAATAGTAACAATTTGCTCTGTAATTTTACAAAACCTTGTAATGAAAAAGCTCGTTTTGTAAAAATTTCTTCAGTCGTAAATTAAATTTAGCAACAGTAGAATAAGCGGGATAATGGACTTCACGCCATTAGACTATCCGAAGTTAACACACTCCGCTGGGCGTTGTGGCCACATTACAAACATAGAATGTGCGTTAACTTTGGATGGTATAATGGCATGTTGTCCAATGTCCATTATCCCTTTATGTTGTACCTGTTTTGTCATTCCTGTTCACCAAATGTTTTTAAATAAATAACTGTTAACAATTTTCTTATTGTCTGCAGTTGATTGCAATGTTTTAGAAAATGGGTGATTCTTTTAATGATGGCTAATATTAAATCACAGTGATACAGTATTTAAATTGTACAGTGAGAAACTGAATTTACCTGTTATCTACTGTTTATAGTACTGTATTGCATACAATACATAAAAAACAGTGCTTATCTGTTTTTTTTGTATGTAAATGCAATTGAAATCACAGTATTTATTTTTTTCTTCTACAGTAAAACAATCAATACTGTAAATACAACTAAAATCACAGTGTTTAATTGTTTTTTATTTTACAGTGAATACACAAAATACTGTAAATGTAAGTACAGTACCCTTACTGTAAAAAGTATTCACAGTTACTTACTGGCTAATTGTTGCCAGTAAGTTACTGTAAATTTTACGGTAATTTTTTTACAGTGAAGAATTGTGTTGATTTGCTCTGTTTTCCAAAAGAATCACAAAAAGGACGTACAACATGATTTGGACTGTGATGTCATCATCTGACAGGAAATACTTCATCAGTGGCTCATTTTGAACACTGGAAATATTAAATAATGTTGATCTGATGGTAGAATAAGTGTTGTGAGGATTATGGCATATGTTTCTCGCATTGAATGCTGATCTTTATACACGTTTTGTGTTTGTGTCTGTATGATGATCTCTCACACACAAGCGCACTCACTGCTGAACTGATAGACAGACATGAGTTAGTAATAAATGATCTTACCGATTTCTGTGCTCTTCTTTTGTAGAACGCTGGCTCGACGTAGATGATTTCTTCTTCATGAGTCTCAACTGTTTCAGTGATAATAAGATGTAATACAATAAATAGATGGATTAAAACAACAAAACTCAATGTTAGTCTAGATCTGTTTCTTTACAACATAATGTAATTATGGCTGTTGGCTTCATTGATCTGATCTTATGCACCTCAGTTTTAGAGTGAAAAATCCTGTGCTAGTTAATATAAAACTAGTTTGAATCCCATATTTGGTAATAAAAAAGCATAAAGAGAAAATTATAAACACATTTTTGGGGGCCGGTCATTTTTGAACAAGAACACCATAAGAGTAACAAGTACAAAACGTATTAAAAATGTTGGGGGGGATGTTGTTATATCTTTTGTGAGCAAAGTCAGTTTTTAGCCCAATGCGATAACATTAACATTTTAAGGGGAAAGAAAATCCTCTCCAGGTCAAAATGACCATAACTCAACATGTGGGTTAAAAGGAACTACACTATTAAAGTATATTATTATTTGATATAACACTTATTACTTTTACAAATTCAATAGCGTTTATAATTTCACACTTGCCTTTTTGATCAGTTTTTCTACATTTCCGGCAGATGCAGAAGATCACGACGACTGTAAACACAATCATCAGAGATCCAGCAGAGATCAACACTATCAGAGACACTGACACTGGAGGAGGAGAATGAGAGAGAAACAGTTATTAGTGTCAGCTAGTGATCAGAGAACATCACAGTTAGGAGTGTTTTGCTGCTTTACATTTAAATTATTTTAAAAGTTTATCGTTTATTACAATCTACTGTGGGTTACGGTAAAAATCAAAGAGTATGTGTTTTTATTTCAGGCTGGTAGGCAGCAAAGAGTGGTGATGATCTATATGTAAATATGATGAACAATCTGAGGTATGTCGACGACACAACACTGAAAAAATAAAGATGTGGAACATCTTTTGAGGAAACTCAAGAGAAGAAAGTCTAATTATCGGACTAGAACTAAACATGAGGAAGACCAAGATCATGTGATCAAGATCAACTGATAACATTGATAAATTCGAGCTCAATGAAGAAGGGATTGAGATTGTTTAGAGTGTAAAGCTTTTAGGTGCCCATGTGACCACTAACACTCGAGAAATATGGCGGTAGGCAAGACAGCTATAAGTCTTTAGACAAAATATTCAAAAGCAAAGACACGCTGATGAAGATGAGACTAGCTCAGACCCTCATATTCTTCTACATTTGCGTTTCCAGAAACGTTGTTTCCTGTGTGTGCCGTGAATGACAAGACGGACCAACAAGTCAATAGGAAATCAAACCAGAAACTCAAAGCACAAATGATGAAACTGCATTAGTCGTACTTTGGTCACACGCTTTGAAAGGAAAGATCACTGGAAAGGTGATCATGATTGGGAAGATTGAGGATAAAGGTTCAGAAGAAGACCTTCAGTGAGATACGATTACAGCGGACAGGACGGATGCTGGAGGATAACATAAATAATCCATTGAACGAGACGTTTGTGTTGAGTAAAAACAAAAGAAGGGACATAGTTCAACAATTAGAAATCAATGTAAATTTTTAAGCAATAAAATGCTGAACATCTGTATCATCACCAATAATTGAAACCTGCTCCAGTCTTTATAATCAGCTCAGTAAACACACACATATATCATCAGCACTGCTGTACCTGCACATGTGTGGCAGTGTGTGTTGATGTCCAGATGTGTGGTCTGGTTGCTGATGGGATTGTTCAGCACACAGCTGTAGGGGTTTTTATCCTGATATTCCACCTCCAGAGGTAGAGAGAGACTGATGCTGAGATCACACACACTGATGCTGGACAATACACTCATTCCTGCGTACCAGGAGAGAGTCGCATTACTCACATTCAACACTGATGAACACACCAGTGAACAATTTGATGAAGATGATGAACAGTGTGAAGAGTTACTGATGATGACAGGAACAGGCAAACGAGCTGAGAAAGATTAGAAACAGAATAAATCATACTATTAAATGCCTGTACCAGAAAATGTAATCTTGTGTATCTGATTCAGGGGTTCCTAAGCCCATAAAATCTTTAAGCTAATAAGGTTAAGTGTCCGCCGTGGAGGGGCTCGAGCAAGCAGCTTCAACTCGAGCTTAAACCTCCCAGTGGCACTACTAATGCTTGGATGATGAGTATGGTAGCAAGAAGCTATATTGGAGTTGAGGAGGTGGAGGGACGCCAGAGCGAGGCGAGCGGCTGCTTATGCTCCGGCATTGAGAGATTAGAGGGGTTCACTCCTCCCGAAATTACATTGTGAACTTCACTAATAATACAGAATATAGAGATTGAGTATCTTAGATTTGACTATTTTATAACTGAAAAATAATGTATTTAGGATAGGTCTACTTCAAAGCGATTAAGAAATAAAGGAAACCAATGTTAAACTCACAATAGACAGTGAGATTGAAACTCTTGCTCAGATTTCTGGTCTTCTCTAGTTTATAATCTCCAGTATGTTCAGTTGTGGTGTGTGTGATGGTCAGAGATCCAGTTTGATGATCCAGCTTCAGTCTGTCTCTGAATCTCCCATCAGGAACATCATCATATACAGTCATTCTATCCTCCAGTACATCTATTTCAGCTATTAAAGTGTTTTCATCTCCAAACCTCCACAGAATCAGATCATCATCCATCATTTCAGTGAGATCAGAGTTTAGAGAGACTGAATCTCCCTCCATCACTGACACTGACTTCACTGCATCTGTACCAGCAAACACTCCTGGAGAACACACAGACGTAAACAATGGAAAGAACCTATATAAACATATATGTTTTAATATAGGTTTTGATATAGGATTTCAATATATGTGACATATATAAAATTGGCCGTTTTCCTATATTATATGTACATATATGCACATACATGTACATATATGTGTACATATATGTGTGCATATATGTGTACATATATACGTCCATATATGTACTTATATAGGTGCATATATGTGTGCATATATGTACATATATAGGTGCATATATGTACATATATTGGTGCATATATGTACCTATATAGGTGCATATATATGTGCATACATGAACCTATATATGTGCATATATGTACCTATATAGGTACATATATGCACGTATATATCCAGCTATATGTTTACCTATATATTAGTATAATTATTAAAATCCATAGCTACTAGGCAACAAATAATAGCCCAAAATGTAGAAATTTAAATTATTTATTTACTCAAGAACAATTAAATAGTACAAGAACAAAAATAAGACAAAAAACTGTACAGAAAAAAAAAACCAATTTATCTTGTTGATCTTCTCAGCTCTGTGAGCTTCGAATTGATAGTTGTGCCTATCTGCCCTCGGCTGGCTGCCGGCCACTTCTTCAACGTAGCATCTAGAGAAGACAAAAATAATAAGACAGTATAATAATAATAACAATATATTGCTTCATCAGGAACCCAAAGTGCTTACAGTACAGCTGCGATTGGACACACATTTTGGATAAAGGGCTGATCATAATAAAAAATGCGTCATGTAAACACGTCAATTGGAAGATTCTGATTGCATTCTGCTAAATCTGAAAGAAATTCTAATTGGAAACATCATCCCCCTTTTTTTTTTTGTGGCATTGTTCTTTCAAAGGCACATGTCCGTCATGGGAACTGCATTGTTAACAGTCACACGGTCAATCATGTGCATCCAAAGCAGAGAAAATTCATGGATAGAAAAATTTCAGAAATGTGGCTTTAGAAGAGGAAAGGTAGGATCAAGAAGTGAGCAAGCAATGAATTAGTATTATAGGTTCCAAGCAGATACAGTAACAATAATGGGTGCCCTACATTATACAGTCTCCATTGATGCCTAATAAACATTGATACAAGTAGGCTATGGTTAAAGAGGCTATATGCGTTTTTCTGAAATTTAAACTCGCGACTGACACCTGTGGCCAAAAAACAGAACTGCTCTTCCTTTCTGCTCGCTCTCGTACGTGCACACTTCACAAGTCATCTGCTGCAAGGAGGTCAACATTATGTTTACAGAGGTAAGAACAGTCAAATACATATATTGTTTGAGATAAGTGCTGACAAGCGGTGGTGGCAGAGTGATCTGAAACGTTTAACATGAACGCGCTTGACGTCACATCCGCAGACAGCGCGGGAAAAATCCGACCCGACAGAAAATAGGAAAAATAGGATATAGGCTTATAGGTGCACCCACTGTGAGCGGACAAGGTGTCAGTATGCTCAACAGGAGATGTTTGAGTCATAAATGGTAAAATAAAAAGGCTATTGTTACGTTTATTTTGGGGAAAAAGTTGCATATAGTCCCTTTAAAGTGGTGAACTTATAAAGTCTTAAAAGTTTTGTTTTCCCTTCTCAACGCATTATGCATTTACTCACCAATAATGGCTGCCTTTTTAATTTGGTCAAGGGGGACCAGCTGCTCCCCATCCCCTCTGGTTGGCTTCCCACCTTAAAGTAATATTTCAAAATTAATTATGAAAGGGGGGTAAAATGAAGGTGGTGAAAATAAGAGATTTTTTATATACACATCACATTTTCTTGAGGTGCAAGGAAATACAAAAATGGCAAGTAAAAAGCGATGGTATGCCCGCACACAAACATAATTTATTCCACAGAATATGACTGACTTGTTTTTTTTGAAGGACAGAAGAGATTAGGAACATGTTGTTTAGTACCATTCAGGTTGCTTTTCAGCAAAGTCTCCAAATCAAAGGTGCCCAGCAGCAGATCCCGCACCATGGCAGTGGCAGAGGTGGCAAGGCGGGCTGCTTTCCACGCTTCTGCCTGGCAAAACACCCCAGAGCCCTTTATAACTTCAATCTGAAAAATAATTTCACATCACAATATTAATTTATTGGCAACTTTTAGAAACTTTTTCATGTTTCATATTGATTATTATGCTTAGCTTCCCAAAAGTGAATAGGTTATGATGTATAAATGCAGATTAATGATAAAGATATGAAACAAATTAATCATTGCCCTAAACGTTATTAAAGGAGAGAAGGAGGAGGTTGGATGGAGAGTAGGGAAGGAGAAAAGACAGTGGGTGGAGAGGAGCGAAGGGGGGCAGGAGAAAAGGATGATTGTCTCTTATAACACTAATTGGCTCCTACAAAGCACACAGTTTATACCCATCCTTACTACATATGCCTTAAGTAAAATAAGTACAGAAAAATCTGAGGTATATAAGGGTTACACACACCTGTGGTGTCTCTCGAAAGCACTCAGTCACCATGGGACTCTCTTTAAAGGGCTCGGTCTCCTCTCTGGAGTCTTAGAGAAAAAAGAAACTTAGTAAAACTCTACAACAATTTTTATTCATCCAAGCAAGCCACTATAGATTCTTATTTACAGGGGGGGCTTGGAAAACATTAAACATGTCAATAAATTCATAGCCAAACATAAAAAAAAAAAAAAAAAAAAAAAAATCAGCCAAACATCATAAAAATCCATATAGCTCTGTTTGAGTAACAAGTAAACTAAATAAATAAATACAAATGCAAGGGGGTTACTCACCGGTTGCACTTCTCCAAAAGTCGAGAAGGAGACATCTAGATCCTCCACAGGACTCCTTCCAGTCCTGTTCATAGAACAAAAATATAGTCATTCTCTTCAATAAATTAAAGTGCAAATACATCAAATAATTAACACTATCATTATCAATCAGCCCAACATCACAAGTCTCTACAGCTCTGCTTGAGAAACAATTTTAAAAAGCAATGAAAATCAGTGGAACTTACCTTTTGAGCAATAATGGTGAGGTCACTTTTCATTTGAGGGATTTCTAGCAAGAAGTTATATAGCCTAAAGAAAAAACAATTACAATCACTAAAGCAGAATAGCACCCAGCAACTCAGTGCCCTAACGTTAACGTTAGCAGCTAACGTAACGTACTATTCGAAAGACATTTCCTGCAGCTGTGAACGCAAGCTACAACCCTCCAAAGCCCATTGATAAGGCTCTGGAGAGGAAACCTGGTTGTGAACGCAATTCAAAAAAAATGTCTTTCTCCAATTTCTCCCAAATTCAAATTCCCCAGGGTTTTTTTCTGGAGCCGATTGACTTCTTGAGCCGTTGAAGGCAGAGAAGCATCATTTATTCTCATGAACTGTATCTAGGCCATGACTTTTGTTAACCCTCTACGAATTCCTCTAGAAAGAGACACATAAATATAATTCTAATTTGAATCTTATCAACGGCTACGTGAGCACCCACACTAACTTTACCTCAGTTAACAACATAGCATGTATTTTGCCAAACACGTGTTACACTTTCAGCCCATACAATTTCTAAGTTTATACTTCTCTGCCACCGCAATATTCATCTCCAGAAAAAACCCTGCTAATAAATATTAGAATTAGGAAAGGAATACTTACGATTGATGATAAGTAGGACATAGCGGATCTCCAACGCTGATATCTTTCGGCGCGAATCGTCAAACGTCAGGCGGATGACGTCATCAACTACGCGGCGCTGTAGCCATGGTAGCATCATAGTGGAGATTTTTTTTTTTTTTTTTTTTTTTAATTACAGAGTTTGATATCAAGTTCTTGACACATTTCTTTTACATTTGATAAGTATAAGTTGAAACAACAATTCTTTGGAAAAAAAGAAAAGAAAAAGAAAAAGAAAAAAAAGATAAAGGCCATCTCAAACATATATTAGATTCATTTAGCAGAGATACAGATCTTTGGGGTTTTCGATTTTTTAAAAACTTTACAGACTCAAAATGCTTGTCTTTAAATTCATTAACCATAGTGAAATGCTCAGATAGATGGGATGATGATGATGATGATGAAGATGATTACTTCAATGTATGTTCTGTTCTTTTTTCTTTTCTTTTTTTTGTTGTTGCTACATTTAGACTGTAATGACCTTTCAGCCATATTCATATAGAAACTGCATTAAGACAATACAGAAAACATTGCATTTTGCATTGCATTTGGTGGAACGGTGAATGTGTGGATGTGTATGAGCTATGTAAATCTGGAAGTGACTTGAAATTGGAAAAAGGGCTTGATTGACAAAATAAAAAAAACCCAAACCATTTTGTTATTTCCTTCTTTTCCACTATCTTCATACAAGGAAGAATTGACCTTGTAATAGCTTTCCATCTCCTCTCACTTAATTGCCATAGTTAAATTCCATAACATGCCAATTACATGTGATACCAATTTCACATGTTCGCACATATACAGTTCTTGCATAATTTCTTTTTTTAGTTAGTTCTAGTTATTGCCTCGATAATAGAAAATATGAGCTAGGCATCATGTATGACAGTTGCCAAAGTGAGGTATAATGACCAGATCCTGCCATGAGCTATATAGGAGTCATGTATGCACATATAGGGCTTATATGTGGATAAAAAGAAGCAATACAGGATACCTATATGCCTGTATATGCACATATATGCACCTCAGTTTTGCCTATATGTGCAATATATACGCATATATGCAGCATATATATTATCATATATGTGCATATATGCTGTATATATGAAGCATATATGTGCATATAAACTGCATATAGGTTTCATATATGCGCATATATCCTCATATAGGTTCTTTCCATGTGGGTTACACACAAAACCTCACATCCTTTGCCATTTGCAATCAGAGATTCTGATGGTTCCAAAATGTTTGCTCGCTGATTTTGCTAAACACAAAAAAACATCTAAAACATTTTTTTAAATAATGTTCTACATCGAGACTAACTATTATCCTCAAATACCTTAATGTGATATTCACATGTCATGTTTCTATTAATTTAGTGAGCTTATTAATAAGCTGACTGAATCTGTCCATAATGTGATCTGTAATGCCGGAATCCAAAAGATCGTGATCCAAGTTATTACTTTAAATATAAACCAAAGCATGAACTAAATCAGTAAAAACAAAACTGCATTAAAAATACATTTGTAACTTACCATCCAGACGCCACAAACACATGAGCAAAACAACATGAACCATTTTCTCTGATCACTGTAACATTATAATGGAAATATCAGAAAGCTGTCTGTCTTGAACTGTTACATGTGTGTGTGTGTGTGTGTGTGTGTGTGTGTGTGTCCTCCCCCATCAGGACTAGACCACCCTTCACTGACCACACACTGGATTTCACTCTAAAAGTACACAACAATAGCCTTGATCAAGAATAACTGTATAGTGGCAGAAAACATGTTATACCACAGGAAGTTTACATGATTTGGGCAAGTTATTATTTTAGTATTTTGTTATTCTCTCTCTCTCTCTCTCTCTCTCTCTCTCTCTCTCTCTCTCTCTCTCTCTCTCTGTGTGTGTGTGTGTATAGGAAGAATTACTGTATGGATGTAAATATAACTTCACATGTGATATGTTAATATCACTATAAGTGATGAATGATGGGTCAGATTAATGTGCTATCTGTAACTCTTATTTGACCGTTTCTAAAACATCAGTATCTTTTATCAGTATCAGTTTTCATGTAAAAGGAAGTCTGATGGTGAGGCTCATTAACAGGAAAGGAAATAAAGGTACTCTTCTTTACCCTCAAACATCTGACACACACACACATATCAGTGTGTCTAACAATAATACACACAGATTTTCCATCCGTCAGGTCAATCTGCTCTTTCTTTTTTTAATAAATGAAACCGCAGATGTTTCACTTTGACTCAGTTGCTGGTGTCACATTCGGTGACTCGTGTTGTTTCTCTGCGCTAGAAAAGAACATGCGATGCCGATGTGGTTTTCTTTGCAGCTGTGGTTAAAAAAAATTTTTTTAATGTTCAAATGCAACCATAGTGGGGGACTGAAAATCGTGTTTACTTTGAAATGTATTCCTTCTATTTTCATTTTATTGCATTCTATTTGCAAATCAGTCTTTCTCACTGAAGCTGTATGACTTACCGGTATGTAGCAAATGCATTCATGTAGAAAATGCATGTATTGAACATGTGTACCTAATGTGATGTTTACACATTCACAGGATAAAGTTAGGCCACTCCATTAATTGCATTCTAACCCTAACTCCATTAAGTACATGTAGTTCTTAATATTACTCAGTACTTAGGCTATTTGAGAAGTACAATGTAACTTCGTCACCTTAAAATGAACCGCACTGATTGTTTGCTCACCATCTAATCTCCCCAGACCTTAATATGTAACCTTGTTAGGAACGATATTTGCTGGTTTGACTGGTCATGATGTTTTGCCTTATACTGGGAATGATGCCAACAGCGCCATCTGGTGACTCGTGACAGCCATACATCCTGGAATGCATGTTTCATCAAATCAGAATGTTTCCTGAAAAGGACATATAACTGCCATTCATATTATTTATGTTATTTAATGTTTTGTTATATTTGTTTAATCTATTCATGGATATTGAGTGTTGATGACGTTAATTAGGAACTAAAGCTACATTTTGCGTTGCACACAGACACTTTTTAAAGGGATACTCCACCAGTTTTTCTTATTAAACTATGTTATTCCCTTAACTAAGACGAGTTGATACATACCTCTCTCGTCTCAGTGCGTGCACTATATCGCTCTGTATTGCCGCAAAACTATGTTAGCACTTAGCTTAGCCCATGCATTAAATATGGGCCAAGCAAAGAAGCGACCAAACACTTCCACGTTTTCCCTATGTAAACACAGTTACTCGAGTAGTGTAACTTGACCTGGGCTGGTGACACAAAATAAACCGTTGCGCTTTTCTAAGCGTTTAAAATTGATGACTATATTGTATGGCGGAATACCATAACAAGTGCTTTTGAGCACTTCGACTTGGCGCAATAATATCTTCACTCGTGAAAAGTCCTCTTACCGGCTCCCGCTTCTCCTCCCCTTCCCTCTGACATTTCCGTCAATACAACCAACGTGACATGCGCCGGTAGTAGTAGTTCGAGCGGAGTTGACGAATTAACAGGTTGTTGGAAGCTAGTTTGTGTACAATAATGGTTAAAGCGTGCATCGTACAGGGTTGTGAAAATAAGGAGAATGTACATAGTGCTGTCATTTTTCACCGAATTCCAACACACCACATACAGCGGAGAGCTTGGTTAGCTGCTTTGAACAAGAATCCCAAAACACCATTGATGACTCTGAAGAAGTGGCGTGTTTGCTCCGAACATTTCACAAAGGAGGACTATACCTGCACAGGAACACGACTAAAGGATGAGGCTACACCAACAATATTCAGATCACTTACACAAGAAAGAGGATCATCACCCAACGCTGTAAGTGTACTTTTGCATGGTATTTAGTTGTCCTGGAAGTGTCAGTAACCTTAGCTGAATAACATATCTGTGCAATCAGTGCGCTTCTGAGACAGGAAATAAAAAGTTACTGTTTTATTTAGATAAGGACTGAGCTCAGAAAGAAACATGTAGTATAAGCCTTAAACCGTATAACTCCTTAGTATAACGTTATAGTGAGTGACAACATATCTGATTCTCTGTATCTTGAGACTGCAAGGATTCTTGTTCAAAGCAGCTAACCAAGCTCTCCGCTGTATGTGGTGTGTTGGAATTCGGTGAAAAATGACAGCACTATGTACATTCTCCTTATTTTCACAACCCTTTACGATGCACGCTTTAACCATTATTGTACACAAACTAGCTTCCAACAACCTGTTAATTCGTCAACTCCGCTCGAACTACTACTACCGGCGCATGTCACGTTGGTTGTATTGACGGAAATGTCAGAGGGAAGGGGAGGAGAAGCGGGAGCCGGTAAGAGGACTTTTCACGAGTGAAGATATTATTGCGCCAAGTCGAAGTGCTCAAAAGCACTTGTTATGGTATTCCGCCATACAATATAGTCATCAATTTTAAACGCTTAGAAAAGCGCAACGGTTTATTTTGTGTCACCAGCCCAGGTCAAGTTACACTACTCGAGTAACTGTGTTTACATAGGGAAAACGTGGAAGTGTTTGGTCGCTTCTCTGCTTGGCCCATATTTAATGCATGGGCTAAGCTAAGTGCTAACATAGTTTTGCGGCAATACAGAGCGATATAGTGCACGCACTGAGACGAGAGAGGTATGTATCAACTCGTCTTAGTTAAGGGAATAACATAGTTTAATAAGAAAAACGGGTGGAGTATCCCTTTAAGGTGCAACAGGAAAACCCGACTTTTGGTGAGAATTTATTCTCCGTGTGTGGAGTAGCTAGAAGAGTTACTCGTGTTTTGAGCCAACGCTTAAAGTAGCGATGGTTTTCATTTTTGTTTTTTTGAACCGGGCTATTTCAAGTGAAGATCACTCCCTCGTGGTTATGCAGCCAGCGAGGTAGGCCTATGTGTATTACGTCCGTATTCCCCGAGTGTATTTGTATTTACCTCTTTATAGTGTGTGTGAACGTGTTTATCTTTTACTTTGTCATGCTGTAGTTTGACGGTGGATTTCATTGACGGTGAATGTGATGACGGAGAGAAGGTGCAATAAATCCATCAGTAACCAGAATGGTGTCGTTTATTTCCTGGAGGGAGTGATAGGTTATTTTCTTCTTACATATAATTAGGCTATGTTTTTTTTTGTAATAATGATCCACACACACACACACACACACACACACACACACACACACACACACACACACACGAACACACACACACACACACACACACACAAATAAAAAAAAACTATAAACTATAAAGTAGAATTTTTTTATTGATAAATAAAGCATAACATGCTGTTTTGAAAACTTTCAAAGTAGCCAACACCTTATATTTCAACCAACCAAATACAACTGGCAACTTACGCAATTTAACGGAAAACGAAACTTAGTTTGCCTTTCATCACGTGATTTCTTTAGAAACGACACGCCAGGACCATAGTCCTGGATACGTTATTTTGTACAAACACAACCACGCCTAGATATAAAGGCACTGCGTAGGCCTACTATCGCTTTCTAATGAACATCGCAACCTCTGATCTAAGCAGCGCCGTGTCTTCTATCATCATAGGGACTCTGACCGCTCCGGTGAAAAGACGATGCAGAACAATTCAAGAATCGATTAAATTGATTTAGCTTGTGAATGTAAACAACAACAAAAATAAAATAAAAATACATACAATGGAAGGTCATCGTGTGGTCACTCTGTTTGTTTTTCTCGTTGATGGTAAGTCGCTTGACTTTATATTTTTGATAGGCAATGCATTGACATACCAAATGCATTCATGTAGAACATGCATGCATTGAAAGTGCGTATCTGTAGGCCTATAGGCTAGGCTATATATGTGATGTAAATTGCTTTGGATAAATATTTTACATATGTCTCTGCCGACTGCAGGTGTAAATGCATCACACACATGCACAGGACAAAGTCACTTCATGAATTGCATAATTCTATCCGTTACAATAGTTTAAGTTTGCGCAATGCTCATGTTTTTTTGTTTTGTTGTTTTTTTGGCGAGCTTCCGTGACAGCACTCCCTCTGTTCTGTCTTAACCCGTTTGACCAGTTCTGCCAGCAAACAGTCATTAGCCAATTTTACACATTTAATGTTTTTAATATAGCCTATAATTATTCCCTATCTCTCCCTTTCTTGTTCTGTGCCCTCAAGTGAGAACAAAAAAACAAAATAAAACGAAATTTAAAGTGTTGATCACGTAATTTTCAGAGAAACGGTCTATACTTTTCTTAATATAGCCTACAGATGACCATGAGCCTCTGTTTCATGTATAACACACCACTAATAAATGCTCTTCACTGGTTTAGACTACAGCTGGTCTCCCTGAATAACCAAACTTAAGTGCCCAAACTCCTTTAAAAGCAAACAGACCTGGCTGCGACAGGAAACAAGCTCAGGCTGGTTTAAAATGTTTATCAGAAGGAATAACAACTCCAATATATTCACAGAGAATCATGACCGGTTGGAAAGGCTTTGA
The DNA here is from genome assembly GCA_030578255.1 of Tiaroga cobitis. Taxonomy (NCBI): domain Eukaryota; kingdom Metazoa; phylum Chordata; class Actinopteri; order Cypriniformes; family Leuciscidae; genus Tiaroga; species Tiaroga cobitis. The sequence continues at coordinate 26,213,015 of CM060612.1, forward strand.
TATCTTACTTGTTAATCGTGATGAGTTGACTACTAGGCTATGCATATGTTTGCCCCAACTTCAGAAATAGTATTTAATACGGAAGAGGAACAGGGCCAAGCAATAATAATAATAATATTAATAATATATAGGTATATTTTAAATTCACCTCGAGATTATTGTCCATATAATTCATTATTCTCATTATAATATAGGCCTATTAGTCATTATAATTATACAAATAAATCCATCTGGAGATTAAAGTAATTATAAATGTAAGATAAACTCGTTAAATTTCGAGAAATAAATTTGAACTACTATGCTGAGAAAAAACTAATTACATTTCGAGAATAAAATCGACATAAAATGTTAAAAGAAATTCATAAGTTTTATTAACATTTTATTTCTACCATTTCTTGAAATTTTTTGTTTATTCTCTAAGTATAGTGAGTTTATCTCAACATTTTTTTAATTTATTTTTTTATAGAGTTTATAGAGTTTTTTTATAGTGTTTTTTTATTTTGCATTTTAATGACTTAAATCTCAAGATGGTTATATATATATTTTTTATTATTGCTTGGCCCTAATCTTCTTATGTAATAGTAATAGAATTAAGTATTTTAATATTTACATGTAAAATGAGGCTGTAAAAATCTACTTTACCACAGAGATCTTTATGATTTAAGATCTGCTGTCATTGGCTTTCTCCTAATCAAACACATTGCTGTGTTTTTAATGTGTTAAAGCAATTATTATCCATGTTTCTCTCCAGGTGTGTTTGGTGACGCCTCTGGATTGAACTCAGTATCAGTGAATGAGGGAGATTTAGTAGTTCTATACACTGGTGTGACCAAACAACAACGTGACAAGATGCTGTGGTATTTCAACGACACTCTCATAGCTCTGATCAACGGAGATCCCAGTACTAGCTGTCTGTATGATGGAGAAGACGGGAGATTCAGAGACAGAGTGAAGGTGGACTATGAGACCGGATCTCTGACCATCACAGACATCAGATCTGAACACGCTGGACGTTATGAAGCAAATTTCATCCAAAGCAAGAGCTCAGGAACCAGCACAAGCTTGAACAGAAACAGCAAGTGTGACAGCACAAAAATCACCAAAAAAATGAGCAACATCGGCGACAACATAAACACATTCATCGTTTCCGTCAGCAGTGAGTCACTCAATCATTTTCCTGCATCATGTCTGTTTTGGCAAGATTACACTGACACTGTTCTGTCCTTTTCAGTAGACATACCTTGTGAATAATTCAATATTATGATGATGAACATTATCATTTCTGACTGCCTATAAATCAAACTTTTTCAAAATGTATTTTATTCTCTTGTACTTTCCAGCTTCTCTGTCTGTTGCTGACAAAACCAGTGAGGAATTGGATGAGAAGAAGAAGGAGCAGGAGTCTGACAGGAGTATGTTTCTTCTCCCTTTCTTTTTTACAGTCATGTGAATCAGTGTGTGTGTTTGTGCTGAAAGGGTGTGTTTGGTTTTCTGTACACTTTGGTCTCGTCTGTCTAAAAGCCATTGTTCCAGAAGTCTTGTGGTTTAGCAAACATACGCCTTGCTGCTGTGTTCTTTCTCCTGGCAACTGTTCCAAACTTGCCATACTTGTCCCGTCTTGTGTAATTGCACTGCCATGACCATTTCACACGCACACTGATGCCTGTAGAGTCTGAGGTGTAGCTCTTGGTTGGTTTGTGATTTCTCTGATCTTTGGGTGGATTTCCTGGGATGTCCACTTCTGGGAAGATTGACTGTCTTGAATGTTTTCTACTTCCTTACTGTATAGAATAATGGACTTCAAATTGTTTGGCAATGGCCTTGCAACACTTCATAGATTAATGGCAGCAACATTTATTTCTCTAAGGCTATGTTCAGACTGCAGGTAAATGTGGCGCAAATCCCAATTTATTATTTTTTTTTTCTCATGTGACTTTCAGATCTTTTTTTTTTTTTTTTTTTTTTTTTTACTTCCACAATCGTCACATTTCTACGCTCATGGGAGTCACTTCAAATATTTTACACACCTGAAGTTATAAAGGCGGTTTCGATAGTCGGTGAACAGGATAGTCGATAGTCGGTGAACAGGATAACATTCGATAGTCGGAGGACAGTGATGTGTCAGAACTCATAATTATTACAGTGATACAAGCAAAACATCATAAATGTTTAGAAACTATGCTCTCTTTCTTCACATCCTCTTTGTTTTTTATATATTGCCTGCGCATACATTATCTGGCTTCTGCAGCAGATTACACTATACATGAATGCATAATCACTTACTTTAATGTCCTCTGTGTTTCCGTATGACAGCGTGTTGCGTGATGTCTTATTATCGTTCTTTAGCGCATGCGAGTCAGTTCAGGACACTGATCTGTTCACACTGGAATCTGATATTGGCCACATTTAAAACAATTTAAATGTCTTTCCTGCTTTGCATTGTGTTAACACACACCTGAAGGCTCCAACAAAACGTCTGCTGTTATAGAGGTGATCACACTTGCTGAAGATCAATTCATCAAAGGCATTTGATTATCAGCGCTAATATTGCTACTAACCATCTTCATTCTTATGTTCACAGTAAGGGTGTACTTAGTTTTTCATACATGGCTTCTCCATTTTGTCTTGAAGATTTTTTTTTTTAAATATGTCCTGGAACTCAATAAGGGTTTAATTTATTTTTTCACATGAATGGATATCCAATTGCTGTATCAGATCCACTCCCACTAATGGCTGTCTGTTTTTATCTGTTCCAGGTTCAGTTCTGATTACTGTAGCAGTAATATGTGCTGTTGCTGTTCTGATGTCTGTAGCTGTAGCTGTTGGTGTGATGTATCTTCGCCGCAGGAGGTCTACAAATGGCAAGTACCACCTACATATATTTTAGTAAGAGAAAAACAACATCTTTATTGTGCAAACTTAGAATTTAATTGTGTGTAATTTATTTTTTACAGCAGAAGCAGAGAAAAACAAGCTTGAGCATCTGTTGAAAGTCTGAATATGAGGTAAGATACTAAACTACTGTAGTGTCTGTGATGGATTTTTTTAGTTAATCATAACTAACATTTATTTTTCTCGCAGGAATAACATTCATATGATTCTGAATCCTAAATGTTTCCAAAACCTTTGGTCAACTCAGTTAGTGTCTGTTTGTTTGTGAATCATGTCTAATTATAACAAAAGGGGAAAATAAACTAGACAGATATCTAAATGTATAAACTAAAACTATCCCAAGTGATATTGTCAAAAAAGGCGTCATTCGACTCAGTGTGAGACTCTTATCTCGACTCGGCTCGCTTTTCGCTCCGTTTTCCATTGCAGATAGTACCGCCACAAATAGTACCCGGTCGTCATAGCGACGCCGCAGGAAACTGCCGTGACGTAATCTTATACGCGACACACATCCGCTACCCACACACACCATAGACAGTAAAAGAAATGGACACAGCGACCCCATTGATTTCAACGGAGAAGACTTGAAGCCCGATTATTGCACTTCCTGTCTGATGTCTGAGCGAGTGCGCAGGCTCAAACTGAGCGTGACGACAGTCTGATTGTTGTAAATCTTCTAGTAGCTGTGCCAAGACAAATCTGAATCACCTAATTCCTCAAAAACGTTGTTGAAATATTTTGTCCCGTTGCTTTTATGGACTCTCTATTTTATGGGCTTCTCCCTTGACTTTGTGCCTTCATGTCCCCCCGATTGCCTCATAGACAGTAAAAGATTGCCGCGAGCTTCTCCTCCTGTCTATACGGTAATGTCTCTATTGTGCGACAGAAAGTCCCGTGGTTATGACGCAATCTTTAGCCTATTTTTACAAAAACGGCTTCTACGGGGTCGTAACGTAAAGTACCCAAAAGCAGGTACAGGTACAACTTTTACACAGTGGAAAACCAAACAAAGTCGAGTCGAGTCGAGCCGAGCAGAGGCGAGCTGGTACTGTGTAGTGGAAAAGCGCCATTAGGGTGTCACGGAGCTGCGTGTGGTAAATTCAAAAGAGTTCAAAAGGACGAAGTTAATCCCAAACAATTTCGGTTTATTCCAGAAGACGAAGAGTACACGCACACACAAGGTAACACATACAATCACCGACCGTGCACTGAACAGAGCAGGGAGACTTTATAAGGGAACTAATGAGGGAAAACGTAATCATACGGTGGCCGAGAGAGCTCAACACACTGCAACTGAAAAAAACGCATGCAAATGAAGGAAAGATCTTCATCAGTTTCACAACACACGTGTGCTCCAAATACTCACTAATACAGAAACGCGCTGCTAATAAAACAGACCACAACGGAAATGTTTCGAGGGGCCACCAATAAATGTCGAACCCGGCTGGAATGTGCTTACAGCTCGAAAGTCTACTTTATTTTATTTTATTTATTTAAACTTTTTTTTTTTTTGCTGTTGCAAAACATACAGAGATTACATTTTTATGACATACAACTTGTATACAATATACAAAATGTATTAACAATATGTTCAATGTCATCCGAATTCAAATGAGAAAAGAACAATGAGCTGAAAACTAAAATAAATATATACATTTAAAAAAAAATAGAGAAACAGAACATGAGGGAAAGATAGTAATCTATACGTCAGTTACACTGGACAGTTTTTTCATGTTATGTTTAAATTTACATAAAGAGAAGTTTCAAACGAAATGTTAGGTAATGTAGGGTCCAAAGTTTTAAAGTTGAGACACACAGATATATAACGCATATTTGAAAAGCCTTTTTGTAGAAAAAAAAGTATATATTATATACATATATATATATATATATTTATTTGCAACTGTTATGTTAACAGCATTATCTTCTGTCGTAAGTACAGCTATTCAGCTGATAGACACCGTGCTGCATTGTCGTTGCTCCCTTCAATCAAGTGCGTTCCACACGGCTACATAATGGCACACCAGTGCCATGCTCACTCCAAAGTCCCACTTTAAGGGCTCTGCCGTCAGCCTTTCGAAGGGAGTAGGGCATAGGGATGCTCAAAGGGTATAGGCCCTGTCCCAAATGGCGCACTTCATGCGGACTTTCGGTCTCGTGGACTTAAATTGCGCGTGCTCGCCGAGTCTACGAGTCCGTAGGCCGTCCCATTTAGCATTTTAACGCTCTGAAGTGTGCTCAGCAGCGCCCCCTTTGTACCCTTGAAGCGGTCTTCCGCGAAGCCCGCATAGATGCAGGCTCCACGCACTTTAACAACCCAGTAATCCTTGCGAAAGGCCCATCAGACGACGGATGGGAGGAGATTTCGCTCACGGACAATTGTTAACATGGCTGAGAAGAAAATATTTAAGCGTAATTATCATTACGGTTTTTATGACAAGTTTATACAAACATTACGATCATCGACCAGTGGTTGATGTCTCAAACATAGGCTAATAATAGCGAGCTGAATAATACGATCGCATTATGATTCATTAAATAAATAGAACAGAATGTCAGGGCTTTACTGAGTCATATGTAAACACAACAACAATAGGCAGCATATTTCCCCGAACCTGTAGCTCCTGTCCATAACAACAATCAGACCGTCTTCCTGTTTCCGGCGTGACGATCGAGTCCCAAAAATACCTCTCAATGCGCCCTAGTGGACTCGCGCTAAGGGCCCTATAGGTCTGCACTACAAGTCCACAAGTCCGGAGTGTGCCATTTGGGACAGGGCCATAAGCACGTCCCAGCCGGGTTCGTCACTTATTGGCGTCCCCTGGAAACATTTCCGTTGCGGTCTGTGTTATTTGCAGCGTGTTTCTGTATTTGGTTGTGTTGTGAGTATTTGGAGCACATGTGTGTTGTGAAACTGATGAAGATGTTTTTTCTATTTGCATGGTTTTTTTTCTATTTGCATGTGTTTTTTTTTCTATTTGCATGTGTTTTTTTCTATTTGCATGTTTTTTTTTTCTTCTATTTGCATGTGTTTTTTTTCAGTTGCAGCGTGTTGAGCTCTCTTGGCCATCGTTTAATCAGGGAGAACAGAAACAGGTGTGAATGGTTAACTAATCAAGATACACAATGAGGGCAAATGAACTGAACCAGACATGACAGAAACTGAGAAAAGACATAAAAGTTCATAACCGTTACATAGGGGTCAGATTCCGGTCGAGTAACTGCAATTCTTAGGCAGTTTATTCGGTTAGAATAGCTTATCCTTTGCCGTCAACTCGCGCGTTCAGAGGTGAACTCAACTGAGTGTAATATTTTCAGGTGTCAGGGACACTTGGTTAAATTTAAGTCATGTGTGTAGGGGAAAATCCACCACATGTCTTTGTAGAAATGTTTCATTTTCATGTCTTAGGCATGTTGCAACCTTCGCAAGAAAGAATGTTAAAAAATGTTCAAGTTTAATGTTTTGTTGTTATGTGCCATTTGCAGTGGTGGAATGTAACGAAGTATAAATACTTCGTTACTTTACTTAAGTACATTTTTCACGTATCTGTACTTTACTGAAGTAGAATCAATAGTGCATACTTTTTACTTTTACTTCGTTACATTTTGCAGCAATTATTATACTTTCTACTCCAGTACATTTCTACTATATTCTGGGACATTTTCGTTACATTTTCTGAACAGTTTTTCCTGCCAAAACATCATCCTGACCGTCCGTTCGTCGCACGTTTGTCTCACCACTCACCAGTGAAGTTTGGTTGCCATAGATATATGAACCCGGTCACACTAAATGCGTCTCTATAGCACGCAGTGTTTATCGTGCAATTTATACGTGAAAATTATTTTTTTACGTGCATATGGTACGCATGGGTAGGTTTAGTAGTGGTGTGGGGTGCGTGTGAATTATACGTTTGGTTAGGATTAGTATGGCAAGGCAAGAGGTTCAGAATTACGCCATATATTAATCGCGTTTACAGCCAAACGCCGTCAAATACTAGTATATAGTAAGGATATAGTAAGCTTGATGTGTGTATTGCCTAATTGCAAGCTTGTTCAGAAATGGTGACAAAAACTTAAAAAATAAATCCATCATTATTGAACATCATTATAGGAGTAGGCTATTAGGTTGAATGAGTTAGAATTAACTGTTTTATTAATCATTAGAATATACATTAAGAGAAAAAAAAATTATGCAAGTACTTTTACTTTTAATACTTAAAGTACATTTAAAATCAGGTACTTTTTACTTTTTACTTAAGTAGGATTGTCATTGTGGTACTTCTACTTTTACTAAAGTAAATATGTCTCTGGTTATTTGTACTTTTACTTAAGTACTGAGACTCAGTACTTCCTCCACCACTGGCCATTTGTAATTATAATTTCCAAATATTCTGTGTGGCATAAATTGTAATAATTAAGTGATATTTTTCAATTCACAAAGAATGTTAAAACAATGCAAAATGAGTATATAACTATATTTATAATTCCACTGACTGAATAGAATTTATAGCAGAGTTATCTAACTGGAAAAATAACTTTTAAACCGCATCTTATTAACTTACTGATGACAGGTGTGTTGATTGCACTGCTCATTTCTCTCTCTTTACCGTGTGATTCATTGTTTTCTTTCAGAAGGAGAAAGAGCGATGTCATGTGATGCCAAAGGGATTGTAGGATCCCAATGGTCCAGGTCATAGTTAGAAAGAAGGGGTTACTATGTGAACATAGGAGACCATAAGTCTGAGTGGACGTCCATGACATGCGGAGTCCCACAAGGCTCAGTTCTAGCGCCCCTCCTGTTCTACCTGCTCCCACTGAGACAAATAATGAGTAAGAACCAAATTGCTTAACTCTTAAAAAATGAAAAAGTTGTTTCAACCCATGTTTGGGTCAAATATGGACAAACCCAACCATTAGTTTAGAATATTATTTAAATAATATTCGTTAGTTCTGGCAAGTCACGTTAGTCAAGTTTGCATCAGCTGATCTACGTCAGTTTACACATCAAACACCACAGATCATGGAATCTGAGTGAATGCATAAAATATCTGACCAACTGTCCAAACAGAATGAGCAGATGTGTAAAAATTAAAGTAACCAGAGTAGTCACCAGCGGGCATTACAAAACCATGTGAGAAACGTTTTAAACAACAATACAAGACCAGAAGTCCAGAAGTCAGAAGACAAAAAGCCCAGAAGTCACATGACAAAATAGTAACCATTTAAAAAAAAATATATATATTTATAATTTATAATCTAATTACACGTGCTTAATTTTTGGAATCTGATTACACTTTAAAACAGTTGTGTAATAGTAACTGAAAAAAAAATTTTTTTAAAAAGAGAAAAAAACCCTGTTTATAGGTTGACAAATTCAAAAACTGTAAAAGATTGGACATTTCATGTAAGTTGTACAGTTAAATTCTGTTAAATGTACAGTTTTTAGAAGTAAAAAATGCGAATCAAAGTATAATTTAAGGTGAAAAACTAATCTGATATTCAGAGACTTCCCTGTTTGACACTTCAAATTTGAAAGTATATATTTTGTTTAAATAGTTATGTTTCTTTGTTATCAATTATGCTCATTTGTGTTTTATTATATCCTCTATTTTAATTCATGTTTATTGCATCAAGTGTCGTGTGTGACCATTATGGTGTTCTATATATGTAATTCAGCAGCTTGTGGAAAAGCTTGTGATGAACTTCATGATTCTTCATGAGGCTTCCTCTTTTACCACTTGCATTATAATGGTGGTTGTCACTATGTTAAAGTTACAAAACAGATTTTAGTAGCAGTGTGCGTTGTTAGATTTACCAGTTTAAATAGCAATTTACTTGTTTGAACATTACAGTTTTATACTGTAAAATGTACACGTTCTGTAAATAGCCTACATACATTTTTACTGTATTTTTTTACAGAATTATTCAGATTTTTTTTTTTGTTGTTGAAGATTTATAACCTGCTTGTTCTTGGCCTCGACAACCACATATTGTGACCTTCCCAAAAAGACCATAAGACAGTGTCAGCTCATACAGAACGCTGCTGCCAGGCTTCTGAGCAGAACCAGAAAATATGAACATCTCACACCAGTCCTCGGATCATTACACTGGCTCCCAGTAACATTTAAAATTGTTTTTCAAGGCCAAGCTACTTTTTATTGTCTCCTTTATGAGAAAATGAGTTTTATTCTTTTATTCTACTTTTATTAAGTTTATTCTACTTTTTATTGTCTCCTTTATTTCATCCTTTTTGTTTTGGATGAAAAAACTGTTGCAACATCAACCCACAAAAAAACATACTTTATACACCATTAACAAACCATCAGTATTTTAAAGTACTGTTTCTTGTTTATAAATCACTCAATGGCCCAGAACCTCAATACACTGCAGATATTCTCACTGAATATTCATATCCTCAGAATCAAGTCAGTCAGAAATACCAATTATGCCAATTATGCCGCAGCTGGAACCAGTTTCCAGAAGACATCAGATGTGCTCCTACAGTAGTCACATTCAAATCCAGACTCAAAACACACTGTGCTACTGTACGTCTGACTTATTGCACATTATCTTATATGTATCCTTCTCGTCATATTTTTAACTGTTTTGATGCATTTTAAAATAAAAAGTTCAAAATCTTTTATTTTATTTTTATTTATTTTTTTATGAAAAATCAACTTTGAATTATTATTGTGCATGAATGTGTTTTATAAATAAACTTAAGATAAGATGTGTCATGTCACACACTCATGTCACTTGCTATAGGTATAGGGATGGCATATCCTACAAAAAGATAAGCAGAATGGAGAATGGATGATATATTATTGAGCATCTCAAGAAAATGTTGAAGTGAGTGAAGATCAACTGCAGGCACTAACATTATATTTAATGTACTGGGTCTTTATTTTAAATTAATTTGCTTGATCTGTTATAAATGTCCACATATTTAATTACAGAAAAAAATGTTTACTGTTATTGTTCTTAGTTTGTCCACATTTACGCTATATAACAAGTAGTGAAGCCATAGTTTTATCCTAAAATATGATATATGCATTGAATGTTTATGAAAATTGACTCGTTCATGTTAGAAAAATATTAAACCTAATTAAAAAGAAAGCATTGTTTAATTAAAAATTTTATAATTTATATTGTCATTGTACTAATCTGAAAACAAATTGTAAAACATATTACTAATACAATAATATTGTAATACTTATGTCATTATACTTATATCACAGTGCATATGGTTCAATTTTCCACATAAAATCAAAAACATTTGCATTTTTTTTTATAAACTTGACTAATACATTTACATCATTAAACCTCGGATTTCTTCGAAAGCCATATATTCAACTCTTTACAGATCCAAATTAACCTGACTCCGCCAGATGGATTTGCTCCTCATATCCATCTGGAAACCTTCCGTTGAAGTAGTTTTGGGAAGGGGCGCAAATACTGGTTAGCTGATTGGCCTATATTGGTGATAGACGGGCCAAATCAACCAATCAGATCAACGAAGCATATGACGTATAACAGAGCGACGACGAAAACAAAACCACAAGCCAGGCTACTCTTGCTGCTGCAGGTAAAGGCTCGTTAGCTCAGCAAATAAGATACATGTCGGCAAAGGATATTTGCCGTTTATGTAACGACAATTTGAGAATAAAAGGCACCATTTCAGGTGCCCGGTCTATATTTAACAAGAAGGATGCAAGAGAAAAAAGCATTAGCGAGCGGCTAAAAGAAATAGGACTACCGCTGTCTGAAAATGTTTCTAGATCAGGTCGTATTTGCTTGCGTTGCTTCCGCTTGGGTTGAACTGTCGCACTTCTCGTTGCGTCACACCTCAACCCGCCTCTAAGCCAACGCTGATTGGACGTTCGTTTGGTGAACCGCTCCCAAATTTTCTTTAACGGAAAGTATCCAGACTGATCTGCGAGTGAAAACTTGAAAGCTCGCGAGATCAGGATGGTCTCGCGAGGCTAGATCCAAATACCAAGATGTCACAACATTGATGATGTCAGTTTTTTTGTCCCCTCCTCTTGTGGATCTGATGTCATAAACCAGAACAGCGACAGTAGCCACGCCCACCAGAGCAAAGACGACCAATCGGATCACAGCTTCAGTTGCACGACAACAGTGGATTTGGTTTGTTTTTCTAATAATTGTGTAGAAGTCCCTAATGTACATGAAATATGCATAACGTATTTCATCGTGGGCATGGCTTTTTCTGTCTTAAACACCATTAGCTTTTTCTCTTGTTCCTTTAGCTTTCTCTCTCCCAGAAGTCAAGATTAAACCAATATTACTCGTTTTGTATTAGCCTACCTATTTTTATTAGCCATTTCACACAATTCAGAAAGGCAAAAATGTGCAACTAGGACTTTATTTATAATATTATGAATTAGATGTGCGTTATTTGGAAGAAAGTGGTGGTAACCCCCCCACACCATACAGTAATAACCGTGGTCTCGAGATTACACCCCATAGTTTCCCTTCCATTAGCCTACGTGATTTTCTCAGAAACGATACAAGCATACGGAATTTTGTATAATGTTGTACACGCAACAACATCACTAATAAATGGCCAACATGTTCACAAGTAGGCTACAATGTGCAAAAGTGAATTGTTGGCATATCTTACTTAATTGTGAAATTATGATCCAACATTTGCAACCCCGCCTACAGAAGAAATAAAGGCACTGTTTACTATCGCTTTCTTTACACAGTAACAAGAACATCCCAATCACCAACCCAACCACTGTGGGCAGCTCCGAGTCCGATACCATCACACGGACGAGCACAGACATCTCCGTGTCCGATACCATCACACGGACGAGCACAGACATCTCCGTGTCCGATACCATCACACGGACGAGCACAGACATCTCCGTGTCCGATACCATCACACGGACGAGCACAGACATCTCCGTGTCCGATACCATCACACGGACGAGCACAGACATCTCCGTGTCCGATACCATCACACGGACGAGCACAGACATCTCCGTGTCCGATACCATCACACGGACGAGCACAGACATCTCCGTGTCCGATACCATCACACGGACGAGCACAGACATCTCCGTGTCCGATACCATCACACGGACGAGCACAGACATCTCCGTGTCCGATGCCATCACACGGACGAGCACAGACATCTCCGTGTCCGATACCATCACACGGACGAGCACAGACATCTCCGTGTCCGATACCATCACACGGACGAGCAGCAGAGATCTGAGTCAGCCAATGGAAGGTTATCGTGTGGTCACTCTGTTGGTTTTTCTGGTTGATGGTAAGTCACTTAACTTTTTTGTGTATTTTTGATAGGCAATGCATTAATGTAGTAAATGCGTGAAATGTGCGCATAGGAGCTATAGCTTATGTGATGTCAATTGCTTTGGATAAATGTCTCTGCCGAATGCATCTGTGTAAATGCATCACACATGCACAGGATAAAGTCACTCCATGAATTGCATCCTAATTCAGTCCATTACAGTTCAAGTTTGCGCAATGCTCATGTTTTTTTTTTTTTTTTTTTTTTGGAGAGCTTAGTGACAGAGAATCAGTCAGCACTTTCTTTATGTTTTAACCCGTTTGACCAGTTCTTTCTGCCAGCAAACATAGTCACTATCACTAATGTATAATGTAAACTGAATTATTCCTATCTCTCCCTTTCTAAGCCTGCAAGTGAGTGAACAAAAAACGAAACTTATAGTTGATCACATGATTCTGATATATGAGAAACGATACTTAGCCTACAGATAACCTTCTTGAGCCTCTGTTTCATTCGTAACACCACTAATAAATAGTCTTCACTGGTTTAGACTACAGCTGGAGCTCAAACTTAAGTGCTTAAACTAGTTCAACATATTAGAATCATGACTGGACTGAAAGGCATTGATATCTTGTTAATCGTGATGAGTTGACATATGCATAGGTTTACCTCAACTTCAGAAATAGTAGGCCTATTTAATAAGGAAGAGGATTAGGGATTTTTTAGTCAGTCATTATAATTATAATAATTATTCTCATTATAATATATTAATCATTATAATTATAAAAAATAAAGCAATCTCGAGATTAAAGTCATTATAATGGGAGATTACACTCATTACATTTCTAGAGAAAAAGTCTAAATACAATGTTGAGAATTTTTTTTTTTTTTTTTTTTGAGAATAAAGTCATTGTTTTTGGGGGGAGTCGGCAAAATGTAATTCTTAATTTTATGAATTTTATTAACTATTTCTTTCTAAATTTTTCTCGAAATTTAACAAAAGTTTATTCTCAAAGTATAATGAGTTTATCTCACCATTTTATTTCAATTTTTTTTTCTAGAAATTTAACGAGTTTAATCTCGTATCATAATGACTTTAATTTCAAGATAGTTTTATTTTATTTTTTATTATTGCTTGGCCCTAATCTTCTTCTGTAATAGTAATAGTCCTGTATGAAGTATTTTAATATTTACATGTAAAATGAGGCTATAAAAATCTACTTGATTTAAGTCTATATGATTTAAGATCTGCTGTCATTGGCTTTCTCCTAATCAAACACATTGCTGTGTTTTTAATGTGTTAAAGCAATTATTATCCATGTTTCTCTCCAGGTGTGTTTGGTGACGCCTCTGGATTGAACTCAGTATCAGTGAATGAGGGAGATTTAGTAGTTCTATACACTGGTGTGACCAAACAACAACGTGACAAGATGCTGTGGTATTTCAACGACACTCTCATAGCTCTGATCAACGGAGAGTCCAGTACTAGCTGTCTGTATGATGGAGAAGACGGGAGATTCAGAGACAGAGTGAAGGTGGACTATGAGACCGGATCTCTGACCATCACAGACATCAGATCTGAACACGCTGGACGTTATGAAGCAAATTTCATCCAAAGCAAGAGCTCAGGAACCAGCACAAGCTTGAACAGAAACAGCAAGTGTGACAGCACAAAAATCACCAAAAAAATGAGCAACATCGGCGACAACATAAACACATTCATAGTTTCCGTCAGCAGTGAGTCACTCAATCATTTTTATGTCATATCTCTGATTGTTTGAATGTCTAAACTATCACATTGTCACACAGACCAGTTTATATCCTCTTTCCTGGTAATGTAAATATAAAACCTGTTTTTGCTGCATTTCTGGTTTGGCAAGTTTAGACTGACGCTGTTCACATACCTTCTTAATAATCCAACATTAAAAAACATTATTATTGGTCCTAAAAGGCTATTTTTCTGACTGCCTATTTATATCAAACACTATTAGTTGATCACTATGGCTGGTGATGTTTCTTATACAGTTTTGTAACTGATTTTAATAATGTGACACTGCAGGGAGTATCTTCCTTGTTTTTAAATTTGTACGATATTTTCAAATCAATTGTTGTGTGCTTTTATTAATTTCGTTACTTTTCTTCTCTTGTATTTTCCAGCTTCTCCGTCTGTTCCTGCCAAAATCAATGAGGAATCGTGCGAGGAAGAAAAGTGTGGCAGGAGTATGTTTCATTCTCCCTTCATTGTTTACAGTCACAACATGACATCATGACTTTTGCGTAAACAGACACGCCACTTTCAAGTCAAGTGGCGTGTTATCTATACGCATTTTGAGATATCCGCGTGTATGCGTGTATGTCTACGCCATTAATGTCCAAGTGATTCCGCGTATATGTACACGCCATTAAATTTCCGAGCGAAACGAAGCAAAATGTAGATCTACATCTGGGGAGCGATATTTTTTTCCCTAGGATGGCAGGGGAAGACTCATAAATGCTATTAACCCCAGTGACGGGTAGGTTTAGGGACGGGGTTGAGGTAGGTCATATATTTATATATACAGTAATAACGTTAAGTCAACTGCGTTCATAAACACGCTGAAAAGCGATTGTGCGTGTTGATAGCACGCCAAAAATGGAAATACGAATTGGCGTGTCATACACACGCAATTTTATGAGATCAGTCTGACAGTCATGTGAAAAAGTTGGTGTGTTTGTGCCGAAAAGCTGTTTTTGGTTTTCTGATAAAATGTGGCGCTGTGCATTATGGTCAAACATCTCCACTTTGGTCTTGTGTGTTCAAAGGACACTGTTCCAGAAGTCTTGAGGTTTGTCCTGGCAACCCTTCCAAACATGCCTTACTTGTCCATTCATTTTCCAATTGCACTGCCATGGGCTTTTCACATGTTAGCTGAGGCGTGTAGAGTCTGAGGTGTAGCTCTTCTACAAGTTTTGCGATTTCTCTGGTCTTAGGGTGAAATTGCTGGGACGTCCAGTCCTGGGAAGATTGGAACTCTCTTAAATGTTTTCTACTTGTGAATAATCTTCCTTACTGTATAGAATAATGGACTTCAAATTGTTTTGGCAATGGCCTTGCAACACTTCATAGATTAATGGCAGCAACATGTATTTCTCTAAGGCTATGTTCAGACTGCAGGTAAATGTGGCGCAAATCCAAAATATATATATATATATATATATATATATATATATATATATATATATATATATATATATATATATATATATATATATTTGCTCATGTGACTATTACGTCACTCTAGACTCTAGAGCAACATTCATTGCATTTTTCTGTGCTTAGGAGTCACTTCAAAAAAATACAGTACATACCTGAAGTATTACAGTGACAGATACAAGCAAAACATTGTTTTTATATTGTTTTTTAAAATTTGCTGGCTTCCTTTGCAGATCAGGCTTGCTTTAATGTCCTCCGTGTTTCCATATGACAGTGTGACTTCTTTGTATCGTTCTTTTTGATTAGTAGTGCTTGACTGATGCCCTCTTCATTCCTATGGACGCAGTAAGGGTGTCCTTGGTTTTTCATACATGTCTTTTTTTATTATGTCCCGATTCATAAAACCATGGAATTCATTGAGGATGTAATACATTTTTTCAAAATAGTGTATTTCCAATTACTATATCAGATTCACTCGCACTAATGGCTGTCTGTGTTTATCTGTTCCAGGTTCAGTTCTGATGCCAGTTTCTGTAGCAGTAATATGTGTTGTTGCTGTTCTGATGTCTGTAGCTGTTGGTGTGATTTACTATCGTCGCAGGAGGTCTACAAATGGCAAGTGTCACCTACATGTACTATAGTAAAAGCAAAACAACATCTTTATTATGCAAAATTAGCATTTAATAGTGTGTGTGTGTTATTTTTTTTACTGCAGAAGTGGAGAAAAACAACCTTGAGCATCTGTTGAAAGTCTAAATATGAGGTAAGATGTTCTTGAAAATGTTCTACTAGTCATGTTGCAACCTTCGCAAAAATGTGCCATTTAAAAAAAAAAAAAGTTATGTAATGAGACAGACAAACGAATGTGAATTAATGCTTTAAAAGCAACTTTTGTACTTGAAATTGACTTCTTGTGCATTAAATAAATATATCTGCGGAGGAGCTGTGGAAGAGCAGACTCTCCCGTTCTTCTCATTGTAACCTGTTTTACAGGTTAATAGTAATCTGTCAGCCGGGTCTCCTGAGCCAGAGCCTACAACAAATACAGTTTACACATCAAACACCACAGACGATCATGGAATCTGAGTGAAATGCATAATCTGGAGTGTAAAATATACAAATATCTGACCAACAATCCAAACAGAATGAGCAGTAGTGTAAAAATAAAGTAAAAATAGAGTAAAAAATGAAGTAACCTATTATATGAGCATGAGAAACATTTTAAACAACAATACATGACCAAAATACAAGACCAAAAAAGCTCAGAAGTAACATGACAAAATAGTAAACAGTTAAAAAAAATAGTAAAATAAATATAAATAATAATGAAAAAAAAAGTAAACCAATGGTTGTGTTTGTCCATATTTGACCCATATTTGAGTTGAAACAACCCAGTATGCAGACGACACAGCTCTACGTAGCTCTATCGCCTAACGACTACAGCCCCATTGACTCCCTGTGCAAATACATTGATGAAGTAAACAATTGGATGTGCCAAAACCTTCTTCAGTTAAACAAAGACAAAACTGAAGTCATTGCATTTGGAAACAAAGATGAAGTTCCCAAGGTGAACGCAAACCTTGAGGCTAGCGATCTAAAGACAAAAAATCAAGTCAGGAATCTCGGTGTGATTTTTGGAGTCGGACCTTATACAGTCAGTAGTTATACCGTAATCTGGTGACGTTACACATTTTAGGTAATATAATCGGACTACTTTTTGATTTGATTACTTTACACCTATCTCATTTATAACATTGATTTAAAAAGTATAATCTTGTACTTGAAAGAAAAATGTAATCATAAAAACTTTACTTATAGTTAATAAATAATTTGAAAATGAAAACAATCTAAATAAAACACTAAATAACAAAAAAAAAAAGATTAAATATTTTATTTGTTTATGCTGTACTTAATATGTATTTAATTAGTCGCCTGACTAGTAGCCGGACTGAGTGTGCAATTTCATAAAACTTTTGAGAACCGAAAATTTAAAAGATAGAAAAGGAAAATAACGGAGAATCAATGAATTCTGAATAATCTCCTGGCATTGTGTGAAAAATAAGTAATCATAGTCAATAAAAAGTTACTGTGTTCTGATTATGAGCATCTAAAAAGTATTATAATGTAATTACAAGTGCTTAATTTATGGAATCTGATTACACTGTAAAAAAAACATTTGTGAAATTTAAACTGTAACATATTGTAAAACAACAACCCTGTTTATAAGTTGAAAAACTGTAATCGATCAGACATTTCATGTAATCTGTAATGTAGTTTTAGTAAAAAAGGAAAATCAAATATTAATTTTCAGTGAAAAACTGTAAACTGGCATTCCCAGAATTCCCTGTGTAAAAATTGTCTTTTAAAGAATTGTGGCTCTTTAAAGGGTTACTTCAGGATTTAGCATTAAGCTTTGTATCAGTAGAAAACCAGTAGTATTTTCGAATTACCGTGCTTCCCCCCTTCATATCCCCCTGAGTAGGGTTGCGGCGGTGAGGAAAATTTCCCACCGGCTAATCGACGTGTGACAACACCGGTAATCCCGGTGTCACCGTGGGGGGCGGGGCGGGCGCCGTTAAATAGCTTTTACAGAGCTGCCAACTCTCACGCATTGGCCGTGAGACACACGCATTTGATTGCTTTCACACGCTCTCACGCCACACCCCCGATTTCTCACGCATGAAGTGTCAACCTGGCCGGTCAAATGCCTGGAAGATGAGTGTATCTATCTATATATCTACCTGTTGAGCCACTCGTGATCGACTAGTTATGCTGCAAAATAGTTTAAAATCTCCTGGAATCTAGAGCGAGCGCGCACGCGAGACAGAGATTGTGCTTCAAACCGCGTTGTGCTTCAAACCCCCCCTAAACTCAAAAGTTGGCAGCTCTGGCTTTTAAATACGTGCGCGTTATACTTTCACTTTTGAAATAAGCTTTTCTGTAATTTGACTCGTTCTCATCTCCACACGTGCTAAATGGAATCCGATGCTTGCTGATCTGTGACGTGACTGGCTCTTGGCACGCACTGCGCAGTTCAGTTTTTAATTATAATGTATGCTCTCTTCTGAACTAAATAATTGATAATTATTATTTTTAATTAATTCAAATAAATATTTTAGCAAAAACGAATACTTTTAAAAAGTCAAGACATCGCGGTGTCACGGTGGGAAAGTGATGTCACCGGTGATGGGGCTTAAAACCGGTAACACCGTCAACACCGTCTATCGCGGCAAGCCTACCCCTGAGATGAGAGATTTATGTATTTTTAATCTGGAAAAAATCCTCCGATGACGCAAAAATCGTCATTTTGGCACGGACTGGTGGTGTCAGTGCTCTCGATGTGCGCCTATGTTATCAGAGAGAGAGTCCTATTGCTGTCGCGAATTTCAGCGATGCCATTTTCTTTTGGAAGAGATCGCTGAATCCGCTGATGAAACGGCATGCGTAACTGAGCACCCTAGTTTTCAACCACATATGGACAGGGGGGTCCTGGAAACCTATTTCAGGATCCCGAAAATAAATTGGAAACGCCAGCCAAAGCCCACAGGGACAAACGGACGGCTAAGTGTAAAGTGAGTATTTTGTTTTTTTACTTTTTGTTACTATGACGACATATAACTTACAGAGTTTGGACACCAGGCAGGTATTATCACAACGTGCTTCCCACGTAACGTTAGTCAGCTGAGCTATTGTTGTTATATTTACATCGTTAGCAATTATACTGTATTTGAAAATAGTTTGCATTGCTAACGTTGTGTTTACTGTTTTGTAGACAATATCGTCTAACAGCCTACCGTCACTTCATGGAATGGGTCCTGCAAGGCGAGAGACTGGGGAAAGGCTATCGTATTGTTTTGCCAACCTGTGTTGTTCAGGACATCAGACGAAGATATCCAGCTCCTGACGGGCAATACAGTGGCTATATAGAAACTGCTGAAGCTCTGGAAGAACTTTGAGTGTAAAAGTGATTTATTATTTATTTATTTTTTCAATTAAAACTTATAACTCACATTGGTTGTGGTTCTTGTTAAAAACCTTTAGAGTTGATACATTAGAGAATGTGTTTGCCTATTATACTACATGGTCCTGCCTTGAATAATCTTTTTAATGTGAAAGTCTAAATTGTGTAATATTCATTAGGCTAACTTTTTTAATCCAAAATAAATTCCAAGAAGGGAAATAATCCAGGTAGTTTGTGTACAGTAAGTAATTACAGCAAAATCAGTGACAGTAACCATTCAGCCTCCCTCCACAAGTCTATAATATAGAAATTGAGTGTACACAGGAGTATAGGGTAAGATGAAGAATTTTTTTTTATTAATATTCACACAAAAATTATTCTGCTGCCATAGTCAAAGGTACATTATTAAAAAAAATAAGGAGATACAAAACAAGAAATGTCCTGCAGAATATAAACAAAGGCGAAAATAAATAAATTATAATCTAAAAAATAAATAAGGAAATATAATCAGCGGTGGCAAAATCTGATTTGACAGTAAGAAAACTCAGGAAGGAGTAGCAGAATGAATTTGAGGAAGGTGCCATGAGTGCTATGATAAGGTGCTATCAGTGTCGGTCTTAGAAGCGGCTTTGGAAAGAAGTTGTGGCAGCCTCCTTTGATGGTTTAGGCACGGGTGCAATGTTGGGTGGAAGTGCAGGCTGTGCCAGGGCAAGTGAGGAGGTCTGTATGGTAAATTGAATGTTCGGGTTGCGTCTTCTATCCATGACCCTCTTGATGAGTGTGTCTATAAACTGGGTGGTGTGTGGTGTGAAGATTTTCTTCAAGACCCACTGTTTGGATCTCTTGCAGAAGACTTGGTTGAACCGTGCTTGTCCTGTTAATGATAGGAAATATAATTAAATATAAAATCTGAACTAAGATTTGATTTTGTCCTGTCTGATCGTTCCCTTGGCTCTAAACATTGTAATTTTTGATATTATATTACACAGACAACACATAATTACATACCTGTCTGGGTTGTGTCCTGCTTCCTCTTGACAATATTCTCATTGTGCTCCAGGATTGCAAGGTGACATCGCTCCTTCATTCCCTGGAATGAGAATGCCTGGCGTTTGGGGAGGTATTTTAGAAGTGCACTATGAAAGACTTCAAGTGGGCCTGTGGGCAATTAAAATGAGAAAGGGAGAAGGGATACAACAAATTAAAACATTATCATTATGATTTTGAAAGATAAGTGTACAAGGGCACCTATTCTCACCTGTATGTTTGAACAGGGCCATCTTTTCCATGTCTCGCAGAAGCCTTTTGTCAAGGACCAGCGAAGACAGGTCCTGAAATGCCAATGAATCTTTTCTCATCCACATGCGCTTCTTTTGCTCCTGGGCTGTTAGAGGAGCATGGTCACAACGATGCTGTTCTCCGGTTTCATCTGTCCACTCATGCTCATTACACACATGGTGTGTAATGGACTTCCACCGGCATTTCAATGCCTGTATGAAAAAATAAATATTAATCTTAAGTGTAGAATTTATTTTTCTTCCAAAAAAAGAATCAAATTAGAATCAAATGTCTTACCTCGACGTCCCCCTTACTTGTGGCACAGGCAAACCACATATGGTTTACGACAGACCTATAAAAGATAATACAATTAGTAATTTTGAATCTTGCAAACCAATGTAAAGTCTGCTAGATTACAAACCAACACTGACCTGGTCCATGCATGGATGATTTCTCTGCCCTTTTTTTTCCCCTTATTCTGCATCTTCTTTCGGAAACCTGTGAGTAAATGGAGCACAAGTTTTGTCAAACAATAACAATTGTCTTTTTAATTTTTATTGGTCCAAATTCACACCTTAGTCTTTCACACTTTGCCCCTTAAAGAGCTTTGTAGACTTCCTGCACTGTGCTAGTGTAGAAGTTTGAAATGTTCATGGTTTTCTTGAATGAACAATTTACACTAATACACTGGCTGAGTGCATCATGGCTGCAAAACTGTGAGGGGGGTGAAGACTGAGACCATGAGGTGTCAGTCGGGGTAGGGCTGGAGAAGTGTGGAGGTTTGTGTGTGTACAAGGGGGACTAAACAAATACATACCTTTTGCTGTGTGCCAGATGTCAAACTGATGTTGGACATTAGGAAATTGTTCCCTCATTGTTTTCTGAATAGATGTGGAGCGATCTGTGGCCATCACCTCCACGTCAAGTCCCTGGTCCATCAGCTCATTCATGGCCCTTTTGAAACCCAGTGGTTCCATGGCAACAGAGCTGGTGGCCTCAGTAACCTAAAGAGTCAAGTTTGAATCATACCGGTAATCCTAATTTTACAAATATCATCTGTAATTTTCCATTATTATAATAATTTTACCTGCACAAGTTCTGTGTGGAGTATCTCCTTTGTGTCATCCAACATAAACGTATAGTGGCAGTATTTTGCACTAAAACCTGGTGTGTCACACCGGCCATCACCCGTCAAGTGTAGCCTCTTTCCATCCTCCTGTTCTAAATACACTCTTGCCAAGAGTTCTGTTCGTTTTTCAGTATACACTTCCTCAATAGCAGGGTGCAAGTATACCTTCTGGATGTTATAAAATGTAGTCTGTCCCATCATTTGGACACCCATGGTCTTACACCAGTCTGAGAGTTATGTGTATGTGCCCCCTCTGAACAGAACAGCTGCTGCTGCAAGGAGGTTCACCTCTGGCATTCCCCTAACATCACGGGAAGATTTCCAGGTCCCAGTATGGCCCCCAAGACATGTCCAATCTACCTTCCTCTGTGCACCAACGTCAACAATAGTCTTTGACGAAATTGTATTCCCGCACATCTGGCAAAATTTGAAGAGTGACATGAGGCTTGACTCATTGACAATTATCTTCTTTTCATTCCAGTCCTTTTCACCTTCATCATCTGATGATGATGATGTTGATGTGAGGGTGAAGGTTGACCCAGGTTGATAGCTTTCATAATTTTCACCTAAAGCTTCAATGCTGCTGATGGTGGTATTGAGGCCCCCAGGTGTACTTAGGCATGGTGACTTTAAAAAAAAAAAGATAAAAAAAAAAAAAGTCATACAGTTGCTTTAGAATTCATTTAGAAAGAATATGATGTTAAGTATGTTGGTTATTCAAAAACTTACAAATTGTTCTTGGACTGAGACCGGAAATTTGACCGGAGTTGAGGTCAGCAGGATTTTTTCTTCTTCTTCCAACGACACTAACGCAGCAGACGCAATTGGAGTCTGAAATGACAAGTTCAATAACGTTACATAATATTTCAATAAACTAAAGTTATTCTGAAGTGAAAACAATGCAGGTTTTTTCGTTGCCCAAATAAAAAGGAAATACCTCTAACATATACATATTGAGATTTCTGACCGACATAAGTGTCAATTTTATTTTTAAGCTTACATTAATTAACACTATTTTGTTCTAGTCTGCACTACATCAGGGGTTCATCTCGCAAATGTATCTGTTTCTGCAGTCATCTCCAAACATACAGCAACTTGCTTGTGTGGTAACGTTAGCATAAATAGACTAACACAGTTTTACAGAACTGTGGCTTTACTTTGATAACAGTCAACTAATATGTAATTATCTATCTAACGTCACTTTGCTAACTTTCCTGTTTTACTGCTAACAACTACAACACTATATGTAGGCTACTGTGTGATCAGAAATAGAGTCGAGTATTAGCGAGTCTTACCTCTAGGCGAATGCGTTTAGTACCAGAAGGCCCAGGCTGTTCGTCATCTGGAAATCTGAATATCGACGGGATTGCGGTGTCCTTCAGAGTGGTTCTCTTAATTCCAAGGACATTCGTTTCGTAGTCTTCCTGCTTGAAATGGCGACTGCAAATCCTACGGGTTTTCAGGTTTTCCATATCGGTGTCCTCGCCAAACTTCGGGTGGTTGATAGCCCGCAGCCATTGTTTACATCGCTCTAAATGTTTTATCGGAAAATGATGGAAACTTACTTCTTGTCCTTTCCTGGTTTTGTTTGTACATCCCGGTACAACGCAACTTAACACCATTTCGATGGAAATGTATCTAATTCACGATTTATAGAGTCACGATGTAACAAAGCAAGCCTAGTTGGATCAAACTTTTCGGATACTGCCGCCTGTAACCGGTAGGCGTGGTTTGGGAGTGGCCTCGTAAGGGCAGCAAACCAAGTGCATTCTGGGAGTTGTTGTCTTTCATACACATGAGTCAAAAATACATTTTCTGGCTTTTCTCAGTCTAGAAAACTCCAAATTCAAAAATAATTTCACATTTCTACTATATAAATGACCAATATTAAATACACATTCATGTTCCCAGAGCTGAAGTATCCCTTTAAAGTTTTTGTTATCGGTGATGGTTACGGTTTTATGTTATGTCTTCTGTTGTTTAATGAATGTTCATTGCATTATTCAAGTGTTGTGTGTTACCATGATGGTGTTTTGTGTTTGCGTGAATGACTCTGTGCACCTTCTACTGTAATTCAGCTTGTTGAAAAGCTATTGTGATGAACTTCTTCATGAGGCTTCCTCTTTCACCTCCTGCATTATTGTCAGTATCTGTTAAAGGTACAAAATAGATTTTAGTAGCAGTGTGCGATGTTGGATTTACCGGTTATAAACTGTGATTTTCTTTAATTACAGTTTTATACTGTAGAATTTACAGGTTGTACATTTTTACTGTATTTTTACAGAATTATTCTGACAACCACAGCTCCCTATATACTTTATACACCATTAACAAACCATCAGTATTTTAAAGCACTGTTTCTAGTTTATAAATCACTCAATCGCCCAGGACCTCAATACATTGCAGATGTTCTCACTGAATATAAACTGACTGAATATAAACCGATCACTCAGATCATCAGAATCAAGTCAGTTAGTAATACCAAGGGTTAACTCAAAGTAAGGAGAGTACGATCACATCAGATGTGCTCCTATAGTCACATTCAAATCCAGACTCAAATCACACTCTACTACTGTACGTCTGACTGATTGCACTTTATCTTATCTATGTCCTTCTCATCATATTTTTTAATGTTTTGATACATTTTAAAATTGTACACATACCAGATCTACACCTTTCCCACTGACCAAATAGAAATCACAGCACAATCCTTCCAGTGGAAAATAAGAAGAATCTCATTCATAGATGACAGATGTGCTGATTTCCGGAGGTTCTGTAACCGCAAACAACACTGTTTGTTTCTCATTTTACAACCTGTGATTTCTTGTTTTCTTTCAGATGAGAACCCAACAACATCAAAATCACATTTATTGATTTAGCAGAGTATAAGAAGCGTATAAAAGGTTAGCTGTGGGTTAGTTAAGGTTGTGTGGAGGTTAGCAGCTCATTTTACTCATTTCATTTTTACTATTTTATGTGGAAAATGTGCAAAATTTAATACAATTCAGGTCATACAATGTCATACAAAAATGGGAACTCATAAAAATGATACATTTTCTAATGTTATTGGGTTGAAAAGAACCGCAGAATCTGCCAAGAAATGAATCTGTTAATGTGACACTGTTGTCTTCTTCTTAACATATTATAAATACTGCAGATTATGTGACTACTTTAAAGTCTAGATTGATAAAGTATCTGTTTAGCTGAGCAATGAGAACTAAACTGAAAGGAAACTCAGGAACATGAACAAAAATACAATGAAACATAACATGTGACAGCATTGCTAGCATTAAAAAACAAAATGACTGGTCAGCTGGTGAGTAGCCCTGTTTCATACACTGAGCAATGCTGTTTTTACTCACATCTGCGTTCATTTTAGGCCCATTTTTCTTACATTTTATTTTATTTTATTAATCATTCTCTGAATGTCACTTCAGTTTTTAGGATGGTCATACAGGATAAATCTTGAGCAAAACTGAAAAATATCTTGCTGAAAATAAAAATGCACTTTTATATACAGGCTAATGTTGATATTCTGGTTATTCTCACCAATCCCAAATCTCAAGCACAGACTCCTGGTGAAAGTGATACACAGCTGGATCTTGATCTGATTGAAGACATCTTCTGACATCACTTCATCCTCTTTAACACCCTATACACAACACAAGATGATTATAATACAACATTTGAAACCATTAAGTTTGAGTTCAGTTTTTTTCTAATAAATGATCAGGTCCAGCTCCTTGCTACTCTTAATGTGAAGCAGCTTCTGGAAATGCCATCAAACATTGTGATATCTCATCGATATACTTCATTTAGACATGCAAATATTTAGTCCCCATGAATTCAAAATTGACCATATTTACTTTGTTTGCCTAAATTGTTCGTTTTGTGGTGAACAATTCATCCATGCAAGTCAATCCACACAAACAAATTTTTTGGCTTCGTAATCTTTAATCAAAATCTGAAATGTCCCCTCCCCTTTGCATTGGAGGACCTTCCCTGATGACGTGGGTTTGACGGTTTGGGAGTCTCCTTAAACATCCGTAATTACGCCCCTCCAACTGACAGTCGACAGGGGGAATGAAACAACTACTTTTCTAGATCCAATCAGGTGCTAGTTGGAAAAAAAGCCACGCCCACTATTTTGCCTCATTTAGTATTCCGTTTCTCTCGGAAATACGTCACAACACTGGAAAAAAGTCGTTTGCAACTTCCGGTTCACGGGGACTTTAATTTTATATTACAGTGGATATTAATGACAGACTTGAAGTGTTTAGAGGCTGTCAGAAATCAAATACTAATAATGACTTATGACATTACTATCAATTTTCAAATAATACCAATTTCAAATGTCATGAAAAATATTTTCTGATTTGTGTTTGTGTAAATGTAGCCTTATTAAAGCTAGTTTGACGATTAAAGCTAGTTTAAAAGCTCATTTGAATTTGTATTTAAAAAAAATATAAAAAAATTCTCATTTCGATTCTGTTCTGTCACATATGGAGAACAGCAGAAATATGTGCATTTTTGTTACATTAATTTCCTTTTTTGTCAAAAAAAAAAAAACTTTCAGTATACAAAACTCCATGAAACAGATTTAAAGGGACGCAAGTTGTGGAAATGACGTGATCTAGGACCTTTATACAGTGCGTGCTGTAAAGACTTTACTTCTATCCTTCACAGCCTCGTTTCATTCAGAATGGCATCTAACCTGACTAAGTCTATTAGGGCTATACATATACGTTTTTAGTATTATTTGTAATAATATTTGTTTAAAACTCTTGCCTTGATCAGTTTTTTCTACATTTCCTGCAGATGCAGAAGATCACGACTGCAGCAACAATCATCAGAGATCCAGAGATCAACACTATCAGAGACACTGACACTGGAGGAAGAGGAGGAGGAGAGGAAAAGAGAGACAGTCATTAATGTAAGTGAATGTGTCTGATCTACAACAGAAGACAGAGATCAGCTCAGTAAACACACACATATATGATCAGTGCTGCTGTACCTGCACATGTGTGGCAGTGTGTGTTGATGTCCAGATGTGTGGTCTGGTTGCTGATGGGATTGTTCAGCACACAGCTGTAGGGGTTTTTATCCTGATATTCCACCTCCAGAGGTAGAGAGAGACTGATGCTGAGATCACACACACTGATGCTGGACAATACACTCATTCCTGCGTACCAGGAGAGAGTCGCATCACACACATTCAACACTGATGAACACACCAATGAACATGATGATGATGAAGAACAGTGTGAAGAGTTTCTGATGATGACAGGAACAGGCAGACGAGCTGAAATATGAATAAAAAGTGTGATCCCAGTTAGTGTTTCTGTGATCTCAAATTATAAAATTTCAGTATATAAAAAAATTAAATAAGATTATTTGAGGGGTAGGACAAATGATTTCTACTCACCATAGACAGAAACACTGAATGTTTTTGATGATCGTTTTGCTCCCCTTATCAGTAGTTGATAAACTCCAGTATGTTCAGTTGTGGTGTGTGTGATGATCAGAGATCCAGTTTGATCGTCCAGCTTCAGTCTGTCTCTGAATCTCCCATCAGGAACATCATCAAATGTGGAGAAGATTCCAGCAGATCTACTGATTTGAGCAATCAGAGACTTTTCAGCTCCATATTTCCACAGTATATCATCATCTTCAGGTATTTCAGTAACATCAGTGTTTAGAGTAACAGAATCTCCCTCCATCACTGACACTGAATCACCAAACACACCTGATGAACAAAGATTTTACACAGATTAAAGCTCCTGTTGTTAATGAAGCCTGAATTCAGTTGTCATTTGTAACCCTTAAATGTGAATTAAAGAACAGCAGCAAAAACACAAAAGAAAATTAAATGTGATATACAGTACATTGATGTGTGTGAACCAATCATTTGATCTTCACGGTTTTGTGTCTGCTTGTACATTAAAATAAATGTGTGAAGTTGTACATTCAAGCTGTAATAAATAAGCATAATTCTGCCACTCACTTTCAATACATTTATATAATATTAAACATAATGAGCAGGATCTGCTGTTTTTGAACCTGTCATATTTTTTGCTCTTGTGGTTTAAAATAGATCTCACAAAACACAATAATAATTTAGTTTGAGCATCTTTTATCTGGGAAATCCCCTGTCTGATTAAAAAAATGGCTCTATATTAAATCTCTATAAATAGTATTTATTTAAACTAAAGCAAGAACTGAAGTGTTAAAATGAATATGATTAAAACTCACCGGCCAGACGACACACGCAGAACAACACAAACATGTGAAGCATTGTCAGATAACAGCTCTATATGTGAACACTTCAGAGACAGAGAGATAGTGAACTAACAGGACTGTGTTAAACTGTGAGAGAGTGTTTCTGCGTCTGATTCCTCCACCAATAATATTTCAACACCTCATTCTCTCTCTCACTTCACACGCACTGCTACTCTTGGTTATTAATATTCCTCTGTATTAGTATTGCACTGTTGTAGATGGCGGAACGGACACAGTATCTTTTAAGTTTTTGTTTGCTTGTTTTGTGAGCAGCAGCCATAATATTTTATTGTTGGCCTATAATTGATAATTTGATATTAAAAATATGTGATGGTCTTAGGATGGTCACTAATGGTTACTAACTAACACTAACTTTGTTTTCCTCAGTCGATCACACTCACACACACGCACTCGTAGAAGCTGTTTATTTTCATCAACACTTCAAACCGCATCTCTGTACAGAAGTCAGTAGAGGTTTACTTTGAGCCGCTCGAGTCTGAGCAGTGAATCACACTCATGTACGGCCTGTGCTTCTTGTTTTTTGCTGTATTATAACATGTTTTTTTTTTAAATAGGCTATATGTTTTTTAATGATTTATAAAAATGCTCATTAGATCACATTCATTGATTAACAACTTAAATCCACAGGCAGAATAATCTAAAAACACACTGTTCTGTCATTTCTTCGGCATGATAAAAAAAAAAAATCATGTTCATTGAAATCACAGTGCAGAATATTTACTGTTATAATCTTTACAGAACAGATCAATAAAAATAAAAAGATTATACATATTTTACAAACACTTCTGTGATTATTTATTTATTTACTTTGTAACATTTTGATTCTGACATGTCTGTAAAAACACAAGTCCTTCCAGAGCAACTGAACTTCATGCTGACTGCACTAGTCCTGTAGGAGGCGCTAAACTCCTTCTGTCATAGAACACACAAACAGAAGAAGAAGAAGTGTTGTTGCTGGTACTCACGCATCGCTTACTTGCTAGGCTAATAAAGTGAAAGTAGTAAAAGGAAAGCGACACACATTTTTCTTATTTTTTTTTAGCAACACACACACACACACACCTTTGCTTCCTTTCCTGTTTTAGCTCCTCTTGTCAAGAATGAGAGGAAAAGACACAGAGTCAAGTCAAGTCAAATATATTTATATAGCGCTTTTCACAATACAGATTGTATCAAAGCTGCTTCACAGTATCAATCGTAACAATGTTTGTTTATTACTGGAAAAAAAAGACATCCAAGTTTGGTAGAGCTGATCAATGGTATGATTGGTTAATTAATTTGAATATCCCCAACTGAGCAAGCCAAAGGCAACAGTGGCAAGGAACCGAAAAACTCCATCCAGTGACCTAAAGGTGTCCTAGCACACCATCAGATGACCCAATGGAGAAAAAAAAACCTTGGGAGAACCCAGGCTCAGTCGGGGGCCAGTTCTCCTCTGGCGTTTATGAACTAGAGGCCGAATTTACAGTAACTGTAAGATAAAACATTTATATGAATGCCTGGCTAAATAGATGCGTCTTCAGTCTAGTTTTAAACTGTGAGAGTGAGTCTGAGCAACGAACAATATCAGGAAGGCTATTCCAGAGCTTCGGAGCTAAATGTGAAAATGCTCTGCCTCCTTTGGTGGATCTGGATATCCTAGGAATGACCAGAAGCCTCGAATTTAGTGATCTTAAAGAGCGCGATGGATTGTGCGATAGAAGATCCGTTAAATAGACTGGAGCTAAACCATTTAGAGCTTTATAAGTCAAAAGCAAGACCTTGTAATTAATACGGAACTTTATAGGTAACCAATGAAGTGATGATAAAATCGGTGTTATATGATCATATTTTCTTGATCTAGTAAGAACTCTAGCAGCTGTGTTTTGGACTAACTGTAGCTTGTTTATTGAAGATGCAGGACAACCAGCTAATAAAGCATTACAGTAATCTAGTCTCGAGGTCATGAATGCATGAACTAACTTTTCTGCATCAGAGACTGATAGCATGTTACGTAGCTTAGCAATGTTTCTAAGGTGGAAAAAGGCTGTTTTTGTAACATATGAAATATGCTTTTCAAAAGACAGGTTGCAGTCTAATGTAACACCCAGGTCTTTTACTGTAGCGGATAAAGTAACAGGGCATCCTACTATGTTAAAGTCGTGCTGTGAAAGGTTTTGTGGACGGTTTTTACAACCGATAAGTATTACCTCTGTCTTGTCTGGATTTAATAAAAGAAAATTACGCGTCACCCAATCTTTTATATCTTTAACACAATCTGTCAATTTGGATAATTTAGCGTATTCATCCGGCCGTGATGAAATATATATTTGAGTGTCATCAGCATAACAATGGAAACTAATTCCATGTTTCCTTAGAATATTACCAAGTGGCAGCATATATATTGAGAATAATAAAGGGCCTAACACAGATCCCTGCGGCACTACATAGTTTGCCAAAGTTATGATCGATTTTTCTCCATTTAAGTAGACGAAATGGTAGCGGTCAGATAAGTATGACCTGAACCAGCTTAATGCTTGTCCTTGAACACCAGTGTAATTTTGTAGTCGATCTAAGAGTGTTTTCATCTGGATCGATTTCAATTGCCCTTTTCGTAAATGTGGTAGCTCACCCTTATTATTTATAATGGTTGCAGAGTTATTATCTATAAAAATGATGGTAGCCTACTGAAGGTCTTACAGTGTTGGATAGACACATAATTTAGTCAGTTTGCTGACGATGCAACATTGTTTCTAAAAACTGAATATCAAATTCCACTATAGCTTTACATTCTATTAACCATTTTTCTAAAGCTTCGGGGCTACATTTATACCTACACAAATGTGTAATATTAACATTGCATGAGTTTCCTTTGCAGTCATTATCCAATATACAAATGAAAAGGGAAGTTAAATATTTGGGGATTATTATTTCTAAAGATA
Source organism: Tiaroga cobitis (assembly GCA_030578255.1). Lineage (NCBI taxonomy): Eukaryota > Metazoa > Chordata > Actinopteri > Cypriniformes > Leuciscidae > Tiaroga > Tiaroga cobitis. The sequence continues at coordinate 26,243,969 of CM060612.1, forward strand.
AAGATGTTATGGAGAATAAAAATGTGTTGAAAATGGATAGTTTGTCCAGGCTCATCTATCCAGCCTTCTCCTTGTCCATATCGACATGAATGATTAAATTAATAAATAAGGTTAATTTTAAATTTATTTGGAGAAATAAGTGTCAGTAAATGTCTACTTTTAATAAATGTCAGTACATAAGAAAGGATGACATGATTAAACAATATGAAGACGGTGGGGTGAATGCGATCGATTTTGACATTATGAACGGTGTTTTGAAATTGAAATGGTTCAAATCCTTCATTCAATACAGCCACTCCTTTTGGTTTATTGTCCCCAATGCCAGGGGAATAAACGTTTTGTAATGTTGTGACTTTGAGTGCACCTCATTACCACTTTCAGCCTTCCACCAGCAAGTGCTGCTCTATTGGAAACTACTGTCCAAACATAACGTCACGCCTCACAACACTCCAATAGATATATAAAGTTTGGCAGAAAATCTGTATATCTTGAGGAATGGAAATCTAAGGGGTTTTGGGCTATTGCCCATTTCTTGGATGATAATGGACATTTGTTATAGAGAGTTTTGTGAGAAATTCCAAGTGTACCGTTAATTTTTAATAGAATGATTAGAGCCATACCAATTACTTTAAGATTAATGGTTAAAGAAGACATGTTGTACTCCCAAATCTCCCCTTTGAGATGAGGAGGAACAGGAGATTCACATCATTGATCTTCAGCCGATAAATCTGCTGTAACTGTGTGATGATATCATGACAATATGGACCGAAATCTCTGAGGAATGTTTACAGAAACTTGTTGAATCTGTGCCATGAAGAATTGAGGCTTTTCTGAAGGCAAGAGGGGGACAGACCCGATGCTAACAAGGTGAATAATAGCAGCCGGAGAGTGAATTTATATCTGACAGGTAAAGCTATTATTGTTCAAGAGTCTTATTTTGGACACTAGATGGCACTAGTTAATATTGGGATGTCTTGTTTTATTTGATGAAATGTAAGGGTCATGGTCTGTTAACCAACTGCAAATGTAAAAAAAAAATTAAGTAGTCAAGTTGTTGAAAATGTATTAATTTATTTTTTATTGGATTTTGATTTAATTTAATTTTCACACTTGCTTTTTTTCCTGAATATAAGGATATTTCTTACACTTAAATGTAACATACGAGCATTCATTTGTTGCTAGTTAGTTAGCTCCCTAAACTAAAAATAAAGAAATTATTAACAACCATCAGTCATGTGTTTACATTAATAACATAAATATTTAAACATTATGCTACATATGTACTGTTTATACAACTCATACTTATGCATTCTTACAATGACAGTTAAACATTAACAGACAACCAGGTTATGATCTTTAAAGGGAGAGACATCAAGAATAGCTTTATAACTTTTGTTTATCAAATCTTGACTGCTGAAAAACAACATTAAACATTAAATTTGACTTGAACTGGTTATATAATTTTCCATTTAATCACACACTGAGAGAGTCGTTTATCTGTTAGATTCAGTGTTTAAAGGGGGGGGGGGGGGGGGGGGGGAATGCTGTTTCATGCATAGTGAGATTTTTACACTGTTAAAGAGTTGGATTCCCATGCTAAACATGGACAAAGTTTCAAAAATGAAGTTGTAAGTTTGATGGAGTAATCCTGTTCCAAAAATACTCTTTCCGGTTTGTCACAAGTTTCGGAAAGTTTTTTTCGAATACGGGCCTGTGTGACGTCAGAGTGGCCGGAATTTCCTTATACGGGTCTTAAGGGCACTTCTCCCGGAAGGGCGCGCGCGCGCATCTGTAGCCTAGTGCGTGCGAGAGTACGCCTATGCCCATCAGAGCGTTGGGCTCGGCTGCGCTGCAATTAGAAAAATGGCACCAAAAAAGTGTGTTTTTGGTTGCCAGGGCAAGACAACACTGCACACATTTCCAAAGAACCCAGCGTTAAGGGACCTGTGGATGGATGTTGTTTTTCCAGAGCAGCAAGGGAGTTGTGCAAGTGTTTTTGTTTGTTCCCTTCATTTCGACGGTAATAGTTTTATAAACAAGGCCCAGTTCAACGCCGGATTTGCAGATCGCCTAATACTTAAAGATGGAGCAGTCCCAACGATAAAAGTTCACGGTCGTGCGTTGGAACCGCAGGCGATGAGTAAAACTGCTTCAAATGTCTGTGAGTTGTTAACTATCGGCGTGTAAGCACAGCAAGTAAACAACATGATCACATACAGTTAATGTATGTATGGAGCATGCGATGTATGGTGTGTGTGTTTAAATACATTTGTTTAGCTGGCCACTGTAGGTGACAGTTTGTTTATTGTAAAAATAAATCAATAAATAAATGAAAAAAAAATACGACGACATAAAGTGAAAATAAGTCATTTACAAAAACCGATAAGCAAATAAGTTATACAGTTCCAGTAGGCCTACACACCACATACAGGGGCGCAACTACCCAGTGTCAGAGGGGTATGCAGCAACAATTTTTGCGATCTCCTTTTTTTTCGAATGCCATCTCCTTTTCCCTCTTTCTTTTTCTATTTTTAGCCCCCAAGCATTTTGTTTTATCCATCTTTTTCGACGACAACTCACTACTCGTACCTGCTCGCTCAGCGCTCACGGCGCTCCCGCCCGCTCGCGATATCACCCCGCCCCCCTTCTCCATGAGGGCGCCTACTCTAGCCTGTTAGTCCTCTAAAATTTTATATAACATTTAAGAAATGTAGAAATGATTTAAAAAAGCACAACAGCAGCTACATATAGAAAATACAATATATATATATATATATATAGATATATATATATATATTAGTGCTGTCAAACGATTAAAATATTTAATCGCGATTAATCGCATTAATGTCATAGTTAACTCACGATTAATCGCATTTAATCGCACATTTTTATCTATTCTAAATGTCTCTTGATTTCTTTTTGTCCCATTATTTTTTCTCATTTTAATGCTCTTATCAACATGGAAAAGTGGATCGGCTTGCTTTGAACAGTATATGCCAATATTGTTTTCAATAAAAGACATTTGCACAATTTCACACTAAAACATTCACACTTGGAGCAAATAATCTCTCACACAATGTAACCATCAATAAAAGGGTGAAAGAAATACTGGCTAGGTCCTGATATTGATGAGGGGGTGGAGAATTCGCATCAGCTGTGTGTGAGTGTGTGTGTGTGTGTGAGTGTGTGCTTGGCCATCATCAAGTGGTATTCAGACTGGAGGTGCTGCGATGATGATCAGTTCACAACGACAAAACTCACAGATCACTGTGGTTTTGTCAATTGAACCATTTGGCAACTTTTTAAAAGTAAACTTTCCATTCAGAATCGTATTGGCATCCATTTCGGCGTCTTGCGCTCGTCATCCACTCAAAACTGGACGTTTTGAACGTTCCTATAACATTCAGAAATAACGTTTTTATAACTTAATGGGAACGTTATGAAAACGGTCTTATAACCTAAAATTGTTAGCTGGGGAAGAGGAGAGATTCGCGATTGCACTGAACACGTTTTAAGTGCAGGCATATTCTCTGAGCGAGCCCAGAGAAAATTCTTACAAGAGCAGCGTGTGTCTGAGAGCAGCGTGTATCTGAGAGCGCGCGACTCGAGCAGAGAGATTCGTGCTCTGCACATTATATTCCGCGCGCGAGCAGAGAGATTCGCGCTCGCGCATCCGGCTCGCAAGCCCAAACAAGTGTCTGTTGTTTTGTTTCCGGTCTAGCTAGATCCGCTTGCGCTTTCAAAACGTCCTCGCGCGCATGCCGCGTCCTGTTGCAAAAGCATGTGGAAAAAAAACTACAAAGTTTTCAAGGCCAAAAAGACCGTTAATCGCGCGATAAAAAAATTAACGCCGTTAAAATGGGTTTGCGTTAACGCCGTTAATAACGCGTTTAACTGACAGCCCTAATATATATATATATTTTTTTTATTAATTTTTTATTACATTTTATTTTTTTTACCATCACTTTGGCGCCCCCCATGGTGCTGTGCCCCTATGCGGCGCATATAGCGCATACCCATACCCACTTTTTGCGCCACTGACCACATAGAGACGTCCTGCTGTAGTCGTTGCTGCTGCTGCTGCTCGTCTTCAATCTCAGCCTCAAGATCTGATTCTGGATCAAAAATGTATGGCTGAATCTGATACTTAGCCATGGTTTATTTTCGGATGTCACTCACAGCTTCCAGACGCTCTCAACGCAAAAGCTTCGCGCGCTCGTGTCGTGATTATTTAGCTCCGCCCACACGGCACGCCTCCACCCGCTCGGGTTTTTCCTGAAAGACTCGGTACAGCCTATCTTTCTTTTATAAATATAATAAAACTAAAGAGTTTTTGGAGATATGAAGGATGCAATACTCTATAGGTACTCAAGATTAACATGAGATTGAGTGAAACTGAGTGTTTCACCCCCCCCCCCCCCTAAATGGGACGGCCTACGGACTCGTAGACTCGGCGAGCACGCGCAATTTAAGTCCACGAGACCGAAAGTCCGCATGAAGTGCGCCATTTGGGACAGGGCCAAACTCTACCCCTACACTTCTTCACTGCACTATCTCTCCGTTCCCCCCCAGCCCCAGCGACACCTAGTGTCAGAATAATATAACATCAATCTAGTACAACATAGAGTTATTAGGGCTGTTGGCCTCATTGATCTGGCGTTGTTCACTCAACAGGGGTGTATTCCAGAAAGCAGGTTATGTGACATACCCGGGTATGTTTAAGAGTAAGTAAGCGGATAACCTCAACTTTCGGTTCCAAAAACGGAGGTAACTTTCAGGGTATGTTAGTAGTCATAGCAACTCACTCTCTGAACTTACCCTGCTCCGGAGCAGGTTATGTTCCAGGGTTAGTTTGTTCCAGAGAGGTGACGGAGCATGGTGTGGCCTTTTCAAGACGATCCAGTGGATGTGGAAGCACAGATAATACGAAATCTTTTCCGCCGTGAGAGGGTGCTACGACCACGTATCGATGTGTTTTCGTATCCAAATGAATATTTGCGAGAGCGTTATCGTTTTTCAAAAGAATCGTTAATTTATTTAACGAAGATTTTGAAACCATACATTGCAAATGTGACATATCGCGGATTAAAGCTTAACACGGAGCACATTTTGTGCATTGCCCTTTGCTTTTTTGCGACGGGGAGTGTTTTGTATACAGTCGGCGATGCAGAGCATGTGGGAAAGGCAACTGTGTGTAGGGCTGTTCGTACAGTAGGCTATGCACTCAAACGGTTCCTACACACTTTTATGCAGTTCCCTGGCCATAAACCACTGAGGGTCATTAAAGAGGAATTCCACAGAGTGGCGGGTTTGTCCGTTCTATGATATTCTATGACAGACCATTTACTTAATCTATCCATACTGGATACAGTCACAATCATTTTAAATGTTTCTAATTATATAACTTTCAATTTCAGGGTTCCCAAATGTGATTGGGTGCATTGATGGAACCCATATTCCCATTAAAGCTCCTTCAGTCAATGAAGGAGTCTATGTTAATAGGAAGTCAATCCATAGCATCAATGTGCAGGTGACAATATATTTTTTGGGTGCTAAATTTTTGGGTGTTTAAACCATTAAATCACCCTCATTACTGGTCCCCACTAACTAGGTAATATGTGATGCAACCCACCTCATCACTAATGTTGAAGCCAAAGGGCCAGGGTCTGTACATGATGCCAGAACATTTAGGGAGTCATCATTGTGCCATACATTTCAACAGGGTATGCTTTGCCTTACACAATGTTTTTTTTTTTTAATGTTTTTTTTTTTTTAATGCGATTATACACTTTAACTACCTTTATAGGACACTTCTGTGGTTACTTGCTCTGGACCGCAGGCACAATTCAACCTGGCCCACAGCAGAACACGGGTCAAGGTGGAAATGACCATAGGCATCCTGAAGGCAAGGTTTCAGTGCCTGCGTGGGCTCAGGGTCAGCCCAGAAAGGTCATGTGACATCACAGCTGCTTGTGTTGTTCTTCACAACATTGCCACACTGAGAGGTGAGAGGGCCCCCCCTTCTCTTGATGAAGATGGCCAAGAGGAACCCCCAGTGAACCCAGTAGACCAAAGAGATGGCAGGGTGGTACGAGACATGATTTGCCAAAATCACTTTAGTTCAAATCAGTTAACAGTCAAGTGTTGTTCATTGTTTCTTTATTTCCTGTAACAAAAGACATTTGTATTTATTGCTTTAGATTTCATTTAACAACAAATGACAGATTAATGTTCACATGCTGTTTCCCACCTTAAGCTGGTGCTCCAGCAATTAAATTTCAAGTCTGGCCTTTTTTAGGTTAAGCCTTTTCTCCTCCATTTGAAGCTGTAAGGTCCATCTCCATGTCACTTTTTCTGATTTGCTTTTGAAGGTGGACCTTATACAGCTCTTTGGCAGGCAACTAAAAAGACAGAATAATTAAACATGACTGAAAAAGTCTGTAATACAAACACAGACTAAATATTTAAATGAGGAAGGAGAACTGCAGAACATTACTTACACTGCTAAGATTCTTTGTGGAGGTAGATGGACCCTCATCTGTATTAAAATCTCCAGTCATATTCTGTAAAATGACAATGACAATTTATTTATTCTCTAAAAAAGGGGGAATGCATTGTATGCATAATACCTCTATGGGCCTCCCCACATTTTCTGTTTCTGTCACAGCAGAAGTGGTCTCTTCATCGTCATCCTACAGTGAAAATAAGGAAGGATGCCTGGTCTAGCTAGCAAACAGAAACCTAAAGACAATAATCACTTACAACTGTGACAGAGTGTGGTGTTGCAGGAGGATCCAATTATACAATGTGGCCATCAGCAACTGTAAGATAATTAAATCAATAAGATAATCATGCATATCCAATACTCAATGTATATTCTTAAACAAATACAACTAATAAAGAAGGACATTAGGAACATCTAAGAGTACTAGTAATAAGATTACTGTATACAGCATATGCAGTCAAAGCAGCATGCACACTGCACAAGTGAATCAATGACTGTAAAATGCATTCAAAATGCCTTTTTAAAATGGTGACAGTGTTGATGATTTGTTGAAAATACTGACAAAAACAGTGAAAACATCAATAAATCATAAATAATGGTTCACCTACATTTTACTTAGCCACTTGTCTTGGTAGCTGAGTCTGTCGAACTGCCCCCTGGAATCCCATCGCCCACAGGTCGCCCTAAGGGACAGTGCCAGCTCCTCAGCTGGGGTGAGGGGAGGTGGACGTGGACCCCCACCTGTTTTACGGGCCTCAGCTGCCTTTCTGTTGGCTACATAGAAAACTACATTACATTAAATACTACATGGCATCAGTAACAAGTTTAGTAAGTTTAGAAAATACTACCTGGAGAATGTTTTTGTGCTTCATTTTGACTTGACCCACACTTCTTCTGGCTCCAGAAGGATTACACCTGATAAAACAAGAAGCCAACATAACTAGCCAATTATATGCATTACTACTGTAATATTAAGAAATGTAAGGAGGCCAACAAGTAAATACTTGTCTATTTTTACTACATGCCCCAAATAATTTTTGCGTCACAATGAAAGGGGAAAATAGCCCATTTATAATTTTCTAAACTCACGCATTTACTCTGTCCATTATTTTTTGCCAAACCAACTCTCTTTCTTTTGCTGATGCAGCAGTATTGCTTTTTTTTTTGTTGTAATAATGGGCTTATAGTCTTCATAAGCAAGCATTAAAACCTCCAACTAGGTTTGACTGATGTAGCTCGCTTTTTTTCTCCCTTGGTTTCCATGGTGACTCCTGAAATCGGCGATCCGTTGAAAATGTCTTTATGTACTCGCCGTGCGCGCGCATTAACTCTGGGTTACCAATAGGAGGTTGATTAAACTAACTCCTCACGGGTGTTTTGGAACCGACATACCCAGAGTAAGCAAGTTTGGGGTTAACCAACCAAGAGTTCAAGGTTTATCTGACGGTAAGTTAACCTTGCTTTCTGGAATACACCCCAGATCAATAAGTCCTACGATCAACCTGTTACAAAAAGAAATACAAAACCTTTGCTAATTGAAAGAAAACTAGTTTGAATCCCATATTTGATAATAAAATAGTGTTACGTCCATCCACGTATTCAATCATTTATTTATTTGTTTATATTATTATATGTGTTTTTTCTCGGATCTTTTTTTGATTTACTTTGTTCTGAAAGTGTGGGCGTGGTTATGTACCCTGTGTTTGTGTTTGCTTGCTGTTTCCTATTTTCTCTCTCTACTCGCTCTCAGGCTTAATCATCAGCACCTGTCCCTCGTTTGTGAGTGTACCTGAGACAGATGCTGTGTCCGAAATCTCCCATTACTCACTATATAGTGGACTATATAGTGAGCTCGCCATTTTGTAGTGCTGTCCGAATGTATAGTGATGATATTATACCCTATATAGTCCACTCAATGTATCCCAGAATGCATTTTGAAAAGTAGTGTACAACCGATGGTCACTTACCCAAGCCCTACATACCATCATGCATTGCGCTGATCGCAAAAATGGCAGATGGACGTCAAGGAGAGCAGCGCGACAATACGAATTTGTAATACAAATGTAAGTTATGTTCGTTTTCTGTCTAGAAATCCTGTTTCTTTTGCTAGTCCGCGAAATCTTCTGAATCACGAAAAAAACAAAAAAGATAAATATTGAGTGGGATCTCCACAGAGTCAAGCTGTTTTATTAAGAGTATTATGAGCAAGATATTTGATAATGTAGATCTGTTTTTTTCTAATGTCGACAGGCAAGAGAAAACGGTGTGGTGCGAAAATGAAAATATATGAAAATATGTGTATTCATTTTATTTATGTTTATAAGTTATAATCATGTGTGGAGTGACGCATTATAACAGAAACGGCCAGAAATGACTTTTAATTTGACAATTTTTGAGAAATAAGCTCAATATAATGTAATGTATTTATAAAAAAAATCTATTTAGCCCAGAGCTGGCTCGGCACCAGCTGACAGATGATGGCGCGTTTAAATAGTGCGACAGTAATGCCGTAATCAACGGCGCCGAGAGACGATCGAGTAGTGTCCGAAAGTGGTGTTTCCATTATGCTGGTGAGCTCACTATATAGTGCTCTACTCCCTACCCCCTACATAGGGGTTAGGGAGTAGTGGTTTGAGTGGAGATTTCGGACACAGCCAGAGTATAAGGATGCAGTCCAGCGTTTGCAGGGGGAGACGCACTTCTCCCCTGCTCCAGATTGAACGCTGTAGCTTACCCCTTTTGCTGTTGTTACCTATAGACTGCAGTTGGGAGTTAGCAGTGGCTAACTCAGTTTAGCAGTAATTTGTTGTAAGGGATCTTGTTCTCAATGCACCTAAAACCTAAGCAGAAGCCATCGTGTTTTTTTTCCCCCTGTTACCACTTACTGTTGTAAGGGAAGCTGTAGGGGGTGAGTGCCTTTTTTGTTGAATACTGTTTTGATCCTGTTTTTGTATAGCGAGGGAAGTTTTGTGTTGTTTATTTACTTTTGTTTAACCCCTCGTAGGTTAGTTAGGACTCCTCCCAAGCTTAGTTAGTGGGCTGTTTTGTTTATTTTAGGCCTTGCTCTCCCCTGAGCCAATGCTCCCCAGCATCATCTGATCTGTTCCTTGTTTTTGTTTTTTTTTGCTGTAAATAAAATCCTTTTCTGATATACATATCATCTGGACTTGTCTTCACTCTGGGACAGAGGATTGAAGTGTGTTCTCGCATTTATTTTTGTTTTATTTTCTTCGTTACTTTCCCTCGCGATCCCTAGACGGTGAGGGGAACGTAACAATAGCATAAAGAGAAATTACAAACACATTTTTGGAGGTCGGTCATTTTTGAAAAGGAACACCATAAGTGTAACAAGTACAACAAATTTTATGGAAGTTGTTATACCCTGTGTGAGCAAAGTCAGTAGGTTTTAGTCCAATGCGTAACGTTAAATAGCATTTTCAGGAAAAATAAAATCCTCTCCAGGTCAAAATTACCGCAACACAACATGAGGGTTAAAAGAACTACACTATAAAAGTATATTATTATTTGGTATAACACTTATTATTTTTTACAAACTCAATAGCCTTTATGAATTTAACACTTGCCTTCTTGATCAGTTTTTCTACATTTCCTGCAGATGCAGAAGATCACGACGACTGTAAACACAATCATCAGAGATCCAGCAGAGATCAACACTATCACAGACACTGGCACTGGAGGAACTATATATATATATATATATATATATATATATATATATATATATATATATATATATATATATATATATATATATATATATAGAGAGAGAGAGAGAGAGAGAGAGAGAGAGAAATTAGTGTGATAGTAAGAGATGGTAAGTGGTAAACACTGGTATTATCAGTAAGTGGTATTTTGCGGATAAATTCATTTCAAAGTTTCCATTCCAGTTCAAAACGCCATTCTATTGCGGGTTACAGTAAAAATCTAATTGTAGCATATGTCTTTTTATTTCAGGCTGAAAGGCAGTACAGAGTGGTGATGATCTATATGTAAATATGATAAACAATAAAGTTATTCTGATGACACAACAGATGTTCCATATCTTCCTTTTTTCAGTGTTAAGGAAACCCAAGAGAAGAAAGTCAAGTTATCAGACTAGAACTGAGCATGAGGAAGACCGAGATCGTATTAACTGATGACATTGATAAAATCGAGCTCAATGGAGAATAAATTGAGATTGTTTCGAGGATGAAGCTTTTAGGTGCCCATGTGACCACTGATTCAACTAGCACTCGAGAAATATTACGTCTATGGCAGTGGGCAAGACGGCTGAAGTCTTTAGACAAAATATTCAAAAGCAAAGTAATCAGACTGCTGATGGAGATGAGACTACTTCATACTTCATGCGATAGGATGATCCAGAAACAAGACCAAAGTAAGATTGACGAAACATGGAGCTGGAGAAGAATCATGTGTGTGCCGTGAACGACAAGATGAACCAACAAGTCAATCATAGAGGAAATCAAACCAGAAACTCAAAGCACAAATGATGAAACTGCATTAGTCGTACTTTGGTCACACGCTTTGAAAGGAAAGATCACTGGAAAGGTGATCATGATTGGGAAGATTGAGGATAAAGGTGCAGAAGAAGACCTTCAGTGAGATATGATTACAGCGAGGACAGGACGGATGCTGGAGGATAACATAAATAATCCATTGAACGAGATGTTTGTGTTGAGTAAAAACAAAAGAAGGGACATAGTTCAACAATTAGAAATCAATGTAAATTTTTAAGCAATAAAATGCTGAACATCTGTATCATCACCAATAATTGAAACCTGCTCCAGTCTTTATAATCAGCTCAGTAAACACACACATATATCATCAGCACTGCTGTACCTGCACATGTGTGGCAGAGTGTGTTGATGTCCAGATGTGTGGTCTGGTTGCTGATGGGATTGTTCAGCACACAGCTGTAGGGGTTTTTATCCTGATATTCCACCTCCAGAGGTAGAGAGAGACTGATGCTGAGATCACACACACTGATGCTGGACAATACACTCATTCCTGCGTACCAGGAGAGAGTCACATCACTCACACTCAACACTGATGAACACACCAATGAACAATTTGACGATGATGATGAAGAACAGTTTCTGCTGATGACAGGAACAGGCAGACGAGCTGAGAAATATTAGAAAAATCACACTGTAAAAATGTAATATTTAAGACACATCTATACTTTAAACAAATAAAACAAACTAATATTGAACTCACAATAGACAGTGATATTGAAACTCTTGCTCAGATTTCTGAACATCTGTAGTTTATAAACTCCAGTATGTTCAGTTGTGGTGTGTGTGATGGTCAGAGATCCAGTTTGATGATCCAGCTTCAGTCTGTCTCTGAATCTCCCATCAGGAACATCATCAAAAAGGCCTACAGTGATGCTGTCGGTTATTGATTTCAACTATTACAGTGTTTTCAGTTCCAAACCTCCAATGAATCACATCATCATCCTTAATTTCAGTGAGATCAGAGTTTAGAGAGACTCAATCTCCCTCCATCACTGAAACGATCTTCCCTGCATCTGTACCAGCAAACACTCCTGAAGAAAAATGTAAGTGTCCCATGCAGACAAAACTACATGAAAATTTGTCCGACAGACAAAGAAATGGGAAAGCTGGAAGTTGAGCTCCACAAAAATAACAGTCTCCAGCTCAGCTCCGGAGATAAAATACTCGTACTAAAAACTAAAGCATGAACAGTAAAAGCACTGATATAAAAAATATATAAAACAAACATTTATAACTTACCAACCACTTGCCACAAACTGAGGAGTATCAAAACAACACGAACCATTTTATTTGAGCGCTGTAAGATTATATAACACAGGAACTCTCTGAAAACAGAATGTATTGTCCCATGACTGTATTGTTTATAATAAAGGTATTGAAATAATTGCCTAATACTAACTCTACTTTTGCTCTGCACTGATATTATTGTGCAATGCCAGGATAACAGACCTTCTGCCTGTCAGTGATCTAACACCACTCATCATCATGTTTGAGTTGACCAATCAAATTAAAGTAGGCGGGCTTTATGTTGTAAACGCTCATAAAGTGTGAGATAAACTAAACATTTACTGTTTGTCAGATGTTTTACAATAGAAATTTAAAATGACCAACATAAATATTTAGGGATGCCAATTAAAAAACTTTTGACGAATTTCACTTTTTTTTTTATTGAAAATGTAGGCTATAATTTACGTGATTCGTTTCGTAACTGTCAATTTTACGAGACAATAAACGTTAACAAATCAGTTTTCATCAGACAGAGAGTTAACTCGATTTTAACTAGAGTTAAAATAAATGATTTTAAAATAATAAAACTTGCTATAAAATGTGTTTGAAATACTTTTTTGTTAAATTTCGATTAAATTCTTACTGTCCCCGGACCGGTGGAATAGAGTGGCCTACTCTTGTAAGAAAGTAGCAGTGTCTAGATCAGATTTTAAGCATCAACTCATGAAATCTAATCCTGTTTGTTTGTTTTAATTATTAATATTTTTGATCTAATACCTGTAATGTTTATGATTAACAACTTTGACTCTTTTATTATACCCTTAAATGATCATTTAGGTCCATGTATGATTCATAGCTGTTTATCAGTTCAATAAGTAATATTCAGTTTTCTGTTCAATTCTACAGGCATTTATTGGTGTGACATAGTTACACTTGTGCGGTTGCTGCATACAGTTATAACAACAAAATGAAAACAGCAACATAACATAAATTTAAGAAAAAATTAAAAACACTGCAGTTAACAAAGAAATATAAAATGGATTACATTAAAGAATGAAATGAAATATTCAAGAATACTGGCCCAATACACCAGATTCGAGTAATAAACCCTTTACAATCAAGCTAGGATGAAGCATTTCAATAACTACACAATTAGAGCAGGCATAGTTTAAACCGGCAATATGCGTATATGCCACAATATCTGTTTTGTTCTCCTGTTATCCTCTTGTAGATCTGACGTCATTGACCAGAAGAACAGCAGCAGCGGCAGAAGCCACGCCCATCAGCGCAGTGACGACCAATCGCAGCACAGCTTCAACAGAATCACAACAGGGGGCGTGGCCTTCTGAAAAGATCTTGTTTTCTGCTCCACACAAGAAAAATAAAGTAAAAGCTGTTCAGAAAGACACGAGTAAATGATGACAGAAGCTCCTTCATTCTTTAAGTCATCCTAAGTTATCAGTCTCGATAAAATTAACAAATTAATTCAGAGAATAAATGCCAGTGAATAGATATCAGCGCTGGCATCAACTAATATCATGAGCACTGCTGTACCTGCACATGTGTGGCAGAGTGTGTTGATGTCCAGATGTGTGGTCTGGTTGCTGATGGGATTGTTCAGCACACAGCTGTAGGGGTTTTTATCCTGATATTCCACCTCCAGAGGTAGAGAGAGACTGATGCTGAGATCACACACACTGATGCTGGACAATACACTCATTCCTGCGTACCAGGAGAGAGTCGCATCACACACACTCAACACTGATGAACACACCAGTGAACATGATGATGATGATGATGAAGAACAGTTTCTGCTGATGACAGGAACAGGCAGACGAGCTGAGAAAGATTAGAAAAATCACACTGTAAAAATGTAATATTTAAGACACATCTATACTTTAAACAAATAAAACAAACTAATATTGAACTCACAATAGACAGTGATATTGAAACTCTTGCTCATATTTCTGGTCTTCTCTAGTTTATAATCTCCAGTATGTTCAGTTGTGGTGTGTGTGATGGTCAGAGATCCAGTTTGATCGTCCAGCTTCAGTCTGTCTCTGAATCTCCCATCAGGAACATCATCATATACAGTGATTCTGTACTCCAGTACATTGATTTCAGCTATTAAAGTGTTTTCATCTCCAAACCTCCACAGAATCAGATCATCAGCCATCATTTCAGTGAGATCAGAGTTTAGAGTGACTGAATCTCCCTCCATCACTGACACTGACTTCACTGCATCTGGACCAGCAAACACTGGAGAACAAACAGACGTAAACCATTATTAAAAAACAAAATAAATAATACTCATGCAGTCTTTGCCATTTGCAATCAGATATTTTGATGGTTCCAAAATGTTTACTCACTGATTTTGCCAGCTACAAAAAAACTCTAAAACAAAGCAATTGTTAATAATTTTCTATACCTTAAAACTACATTTTCTTCAAATACCTTAATGTGATATTCACATGTAAGTTTGTAATGAATTTAATGAGCTTATTAACAAACTGACTGAATATGTCCATTTTGTGATAAATCAAAAAATGCATTAAAAATATAACTTACCATCCAGACGCCACAAACACAAGCTGAGCAAAACAACATGAACCATTTTATTTCATCACTGTAACATTATAATGTACATCTCAGAGAGCGGTCTGTCTTGAACTGTGACATTAATCTAGTGTGTGTGTGTGTGTGTGTGTGTGTGGATCCTCCCCCATCAGGACTAGACCACCCTTCACTGACCACACACTGGATTTCACTTTAAAATTACACAATAGCCTTTATCAATAATAACTGTATAGTGGCAGAAAACATGCTATACCACAGGAAGTTTACATGATTTGGGAAAGTTATTATTTTAGTATTTTGTTATTTTCTCTCCCTCTCTCTCTCTCTGTGTGTGTAGGAATAATTCAAGTATGGATGTAAGTATAACTTCACATGTGATGTGTTAAATATGTAAGTGTCTAAAAGTGATGAATGATGAGTCAGAATAATGTGTTATCTGTGACTCTAATTGGACTTTTCCTGAAACATCAGTTTCTAAAGCTGTTTTCATGAAGGGAAGTCTGATGGTGAGGTTCATATTAACAGGAGAGGAAATAAAAACACTCTTTGCCCACAAACATCTCACACACACATCAGTGTGCCTAACAATAATACACACAGGTTTGTTCCACTCATCAGGTCAAACTACATTTATTTCTAGCTAAATGAGACCGCAGAAGTTTCACTTTGACTCAGTTGCTGGTGTCACATTCGGTGTGTTGTTTCTCTGCGCTAGAAAAGAACACACGCTGTGGTTTTATGTGGAGCTGCAAATATTTTCTATGTGGGTACTGAAAATCATGTTTACCTTGAAATTAATTCCTTCTATTTTCATTTCGACGCATTTAGGCCTATTTGCAAATCCGTCTATATGTAGTTCATTAATATTACTCAGTCAGTACTTATTTGAGAAGTACAATGTAAATACGTCACCTTAAAATAAAGTGTAACCGAACTGATTGCACCATCTAATCTCCCCAGACCTTAATATGTCCTTGTTAGGAGATGATCAATGATATTTGCTGGTTTGACTGGTCATGATGTTTTGCCTCATCAGTGTACAACATCATAATGGGAATGAAGCCTGTACTGGGAACAGCGCCATCTGCTGGCTCATGAAATCCTGGAATGAAGGTTTATCAAATGAGAATGTTTCCTGAACAAAAGGAAGGACATTATCTTCTTACATAAGTAGGCTAAATATAATAATTACCCGCCATACCTAACATTTAAATTCTTTATTTGAATTAAAAGATAAGCATATATCGTGGCATAATCCAAATTTGACAAAAAGGTGTACAACAGCAGCCAATGTCTCAGTCCATTATGCACATTTAAGGGTAAAGGTGGCACCTACGCCTCCATATGTAGAGGCTACCAATTACTGCTGATACAGAGCAACATCTTGTCAGTTTTTTGGCCTTGTTCTTATATAGTCCCCAAATCTGCAGGCCTCTTACACACAACTTGTGCACATGGCCTAAACTACCAAAAAATGAGGGCAATAACTTTACAAGAATAGCCAAAGTTATTGAAGACATTGTACCATGGTTGATATTTCAGCAGTTTTGAAGCATAGCAGGTGTCCATGTAAGCATCAAAAGAGCAACCAATTTCTATTATTGTAACGGCTTTGGTGTGTTCATTACCCAGGTAGAAGGTGACGTTCCCGCGACCATGGGTAACGTTTCCTAAAAGTTCTGTAAAGGTGACGAACATTCCGAACCTTTACAGAACATTAGGGACGTTCCTGAAACGTCCTCTTTTGTTAATGAAAGTGCTGCAGTTCAACGTTCCTTATATGACTTTAGGGGGACGTTCCGTAATGGTAATCTTATGGTCACATAACAACGTTACAAAGAGGACGTAATCAAAACGTTCTCATATGGGTCTAAGTTGGTCATACAATGACGTTCTTTATGTGACTTTAGGGGAACGTTCCATATTGGTTATTTTATGGTCACATAGCAACATTACAAAGAGGACATAATAAGGACGTTCCCATATGGTTCTCTGTTGACCATATGAGAACGTTTTGTGACTAACTTAATGAGAACCTTCTCATATACATCACGTTTTGTGCGCGGTGACGTGGGACCAGAGCCGGCCCTAGACCTTTGGGGGCCCTAAGCAAAATTTGGTTGGAGGCCCCTTTGACTGTTTTAAGGCCTAAAGAAAAGCAATGACTACCTTATAACTATACCATACTATATAACTATATTATACTGTATATACTATGTTTGATGTCTAACAGGAAAATTATGATACCACTGAGCTGAATGGCAGTGCAAGACACACACACACACACACACACACACTGATTAACTTGCTGAATAAAAAGACAGATAAAGTGATTATCACTGAACAAAGATACATTTTTATTGACACCAGAGTTTAAGAGTCACAAATTACAGCACATATATATATATATATATATATATATATATATATATATATATATATATAATTTAAATTAAATAGAGCAAATAGAATAACATTTAAATATAATATTATATAAAATAATAAATAGATTTTTCAAATAAACAAAATTAACAATAACATCTAAAACACCACAAAGAAGATCAATAGTAACAACATTAAGAATAAGGTAACATTTCAATATAACTATTAAAATCCAATCCAAATAAAGAAAATAATTATACATAAAGTTAGACTTAATTTTTAAAATGCAGAAGGTTATCATTTTACAGCCCCTTTATACTCACCAACAGCTGGAGCTTTGCTTACTGGCAGCATATAACGTTACTTTAATAGGGCTCCTAAGGGGACATAAGGAGTAAACTAATGTTAGCCCTTTAGTGTAGAATTCAAACTGGGTTTATATTGTTCTGTTAAATGCTTTAACAGTAACACCACAGCAAATGGTATAGGCCTAATACTAAACCAATTTTATGCAGCATGTTATTAGCATGTAAGTTAAACAACTGTAGAAAATTAATACAAGCACGATTTAGGCTAAATGTTAAGACTTTTAGTGCAGATTATCCATATTACAGAAATCGTAAAATTAAGCCTACAGGCTTACGTACCTTTATCTTCTTGCTTCTTCTCTTCTTCCAGGCTCTTTTTTGTCGTTTTTCTTGGCCAGAAAGATATTTTCGTTTCTTGTCAGACATCGTCGATTCGTCGGAGTCGCTAACTGACTGACCAAGTGACAACGAGTGACATCATAGGGGCAGTCGGGATCAAGACGCGCGCGCGCCTTCGCGGGGAGCTCCCGGTTGATTTGCCATAATACAGAGCTAAATAAATAACAACTCTGTGCTTATCATGATGCCTGATAAAGAGCGCTGTAGGTCCATTTCTTTTTATTTATTTATTTTATGTTACTTTCGTTGTGCGATTTTTCCCCCCCACTAGCTAGCAGTGACTCTAGTGGGCCCTCTGCTGGCCACGGGGCCCTTTGCAATTGCAACGGTCGCTTATGGCGCTTTTCCACTACACAGTACCAGCTCGGCTCGGCTCGACTCGACTCGACTCGCCTTTGTTTGCTTTTCCACTGTGTAAAAGTTGTACCTGTACCTGCTTTCGGGCACTTTTTTTCGTACCACCTCCGGCGAGGTTCTAAGCGAGCTGAGGCGAGCTGAGGCCATACTAAAATGTGACGTGAAAACAATGCCGACTGCTGATTGGTCACAGAGAATCTGCGTCATCATTGCACGCGCCAGATGGAGTATCCAGAATAAATAACCCCGCCATTTTTAAATAGTTTGGCCAGAGATAGTTACTAAACTTACTACTATTATTATGGCAACTCGGAAGAATACGCCGTGGTCAAACGAGGAGGTGCAGACTTTCCTTTGTTTGGTTGCCGAAGAGAGCATCCAGTGAGAGCTTGATGGGGCAACGAGGAACGAAAGGCGTCGCTATGACGACCGGGTACTATTTGTGGCGGTACTTTCTGCAATGGAAAACGGAGCGAAAAGCGAGCCGAGTCGAGGCGAGGCAAGGCGAGTCGAGTCGAGTCGAGTCGAGCTGGTACTGGTAATGGAAAAGCGCCATTAGTGGCTCGGCCGGCTCTGCGTGGGACAAACCGAGGTTCAACTTCCGTCAACTTCTGTCACGTTTATCTGGTTTGTCTGCGGGCTGGACCCTTCTCGGACGGACACCTGACGGCGGTCTTTTTCCTGTGTTCTTCACCGACAGCGAGCCAGAAAAAGCCAATGTGATTATCATGTATATTTTAATGAACCATTCACGCGTGGATGGTCAGGCTATATTGGCTTTTTTTTAGATAAACAAGCTAACGTAAGCGCTAGGCCTATTCCAATTTGCTTATTTTAACTCTTGTTTACATAGCCTGCAGGGTCTCCTCACGAAATCTAAGTGGCATAAAGTTCAATGCGAGGGTCTTTAGAATATGTTTGTATTATTTTTGTCTCTTTTCTTTTATTGTCATGTTTTCCTATTATTTGGTAAAGGCTACACCACTTTTCCATGGGAAAAAAAGTTGTGGTGATCCCGCTATTTGGCTCGTTGATGTAAAACAGTCTTTTACAATTGTTATTATGAAATCAAGAATGCAGACGTTTTAAGCTCAGGAACAATGGCAGCAAAATGTACACAGTATATAAAAAAAAGCTCCTGTCACACACACAGAGCCTGCAGATCAGGTTGAAGCGGAGAAGCATCAGCTTCTTATTCTTTAAATATAACAGAAGACCTTAATTGGACAAAAAAAATAATATTCTAAGTTGGTCCCTAAAAGTTCTGCAGGACGTTCTCAGAATGTTTTGGAAACATTGGATTTGTGAATTAAATATGGTCTTCTAAACGTTCCCAGAACATCCCGAATGTTCCCTGAAGGTCCTCCAAATAACGTCCCCAAACCCTTTAAAGAACTCCACATCGTGACTGTCTGGGAACGTTGTGGGAACGTTACCAGGTGACGTCCTTGACACCAGCGGGGAGGTTCTCAGAACGTTCTGGGAGCGTAACATTTCTAGCTGGGTAATTACAACTATGTCAGGTGTATTTGGAAAGTGATTTAGGGCAGTTTCCAATGTAGTGCACTGTTCGTGTGGAGGTGAGAACCAGTCAATCTTGATCTTTTCATTACAACGGATTGTGTTAGAGTTGACATTGTCTCTGAGCTCCTTCACTAAGAGGTCAACAATACGGTCATGGCGCGCGTTGTACAGTCCTTTGTAGGCAGAGCAGCCATTAAGGATATGCGCGATCGTCTCTCTTTGCCGGCTGTGATGTTGCACGCAAAACGGCTCGTGTGCAGATGGAAACCATGTTGCTAAGTTGGACTTTGTTGGTACCTGAAGACGAGCTTTAATTGTAAATCTGTGGATGTCATCTTGTAGGGCTGTGTTTTTCAGAACTGTGTGTGACACGTTATGGTCAGCACAGGGCAGGTAAGCCAGTTGTCCATGTAGGCGTAGGTCTGTCCAGTGCTGTATCATACGCAAATGGAAGTGATCAATTATTGTCCTTCTGATATTTTGAGTGTCAAGCAGTTGAATGTTGTCGCCATTTATGATGGTTCCCTCTGCCATGATGGTTGAATCCGTGACAATGTTCTTATTGACTTCCACCGACTGTCCTGCTATGTTCCTCCAGCGCAGTTGGATATTTGCGCGGTTGCAGAAGTCATTCAGGTCCAGCCAGTCTGAGCGCACACCAAAGCCTGGTGTGTTGGTGTCCAATTTTCCATTGGATTTTCTTCTGAACCCGAGGAAGCTGGCGTCATCTGATGACCTTGCGTTTCCCCAGATGTAGTAGAAGTGAGGCTCGGGCGAGCTCACGCACGGCTGTGTCATCATTATTTAACATCCTTAACAGGTTGCTTATTCTGGCGCCAACATACACCCACTCTATGTGTATGTCTCTTGTCGAGTGTGCATTTAGTCCTATCCAGCGTCTTACCAGGCCTACAGTCTTATTATTCAGCTCATTTAAGGTGCATTTGGGGATATGTACACTGTAAAAAATGATCGTGATTTTAACGGTAAAAGACTGTAAAAATGCTACTGTTACGTAGCAGCTGAAGCAGAGGCAAAAGCAGGATCCACGTGCAGCAGTGTTTTATTTAAATAAACTAAACAAAGACTTGGTAACCAGACTCAGGAACAGGACAGCGTGCATACAGCATTACAACAATACAAGAACTCACAAAGACTGGACTGAAACACAGGGCTTAAATACCGGGGCAAACGATCTAAACAGGATAACAAGGGGGTGTGGTTTACGGGAAACACCTGGGAAGACTAATAGACAGACAGGGAACCACTAAACATGACAAGACAAACCCACACCGTGACAGCTACAGTGAAAAACTGTTAATTGGTTAACGGAAAGTTTCCTTACTATATACGGTAAATAACTGTGATAGATCTAACGGTACATTTAATGTAATTTTACTGTAAAATACCGTTAAATTTACAGTTTTTGAAAGTGAAAAAGAACAACTCATTGTATAATTTACAGTGAAAAACCATAAATTGACATTCCCACAATTCCCTGCGTGACACTTCACATTTGATGTATTTTTGTTGAAATAACTGTTTCTTCTTAGTTTGCTTAGTTCTTATCAGTTATGTACATTAGAGTTTTATGTTACATTTAATGTTGTTAAATTAATGTTTATTGCATTTTTAAAATTTCATGTGTTACCA
The DNA here is from genome assembly GCA_030578255.1 of Tiaroga cobitis. NCBI lineage: Eukaryota > Metazoa > Chordata > Actinopteri > Cypriniformes > Leuciscidae > Tiaroga > Tiaroga cobitis. The sequence continues at coordinate 26,265,439 of CM060612.1, forward strand.
TGATGCTGTTTAGTGTTTGTGCGAATGACAATGTGCAGCTTCTATATATTAGTACTAACTTTCTCGTGGAAGAGCTGCATGTGATAAGCTTTGATTTATCATGTGACTTTCATCACTGCTGTGATGATTTGTGGTTGTCAGTGTATTTCAATGGTACAAAACAGATATCAATACATAAAAAGGTTGGTAAATTAACATTACATCAGATAATGAAATATGGTTTATTACTGTAAATTTTAAGTTAAGTCTGTAAAACCAATAATGTCTGTACCATATTTTTGACGGTAAAGTTCTGGCAACCACAGCTGCCGGTATTTTACTGTAAAAATGGCATCTTATTTTTTACAGTGTAAGTTTGCAAAGAGATGCTGTATTTTGGAAAGAGCAATCTCTCGTATGGCCTGTAGTTTCATTGTGACAGGGAGGGGGGATGAATCCACCATGTCCAGCCTTGTGCAGTATTCACTGCTAAGTTCACGTATTTGCTCTTCCCATTCGCCGGTGTCGAAGGTAGCAGGTTTCATGGCGCGCATACACTTTAATTTCATTGCCCAGGATGGAAGCAAAGTGATTGTAAAGTAAAGTGATCACTCACATGATCACTCACATGATCATCTGTGGTGTTTGATGTGTATACTGTATTGTTTCTTAAATTTGTCCTGTTTTTGATATATTTATGTTTATTGATTGTAACACACTTTGAGTCCTATATAAAATAAACGTATTATTATTATTATTTCATTAACATTTTAAAACAACGGTTGGGTTTGTCCTTATTTGAGTCAAACATGTGTTGAAAAAACTCAGTTTTTAGAGCTTTTACAGCAATTTGGTTCTTTCTCATTATTTGGCTCAGTGGGAGCATAATATGATATATAATATAATAATAATATATACAGGTTGAACAGGAGGGGTGCAGGAATTGTATAATGGAGGTCCACTCACTGGACTTATGACCAACTTCAATTATGTTCACATAGTAACCCCTCCTTTCTAACTATGACCTGGGCCATGACATGGGTCTTTCTCCTTCTGTAAGAAAACAATGAATCACAGGGTTAAGAGAGAGATGAGCAGTGAAATAAACACATCTGCCATCAGTAAGTTAGTAAGATTCAGATTAAAGGGGTCATATAATGGCACATGCACTTTTACAAGTTGATTGTACTGAAATGTGTGTTGGCAGTGTCTGTACACAAACATCATATAATGATAAAAATCCATCCAGTGGTTTTGTTTTAATCTCCTTATATGTTTTCCCCTGCCTCAAATCGAGCCGTTCGAGCCTGTGACGTCACAAGCTCGCACGCCCCTCCCACGATTGTTGATTGACAGGAGCGTTTCAACACAGACCCGCCCTCGCTCATGAGGGAGCTGTCAATCATAGTCTGCGCGGCGCAATCATTGTTGATATGCTGGAGCACTGTCTATGAGCAGAATGGCGTCTAAGCGATTGTGGTGTTCTGTTCTTGGTTGTAATAACGAACACAGTCATTTTAATGTTCCTAAATCCGAACCGCTTAAGACGCAGTGGCTGAGTTTGTTTTCGAAGGGAATATCCCCCACGAGCAACGTCAATGCTCTCATGTTTGCGCAAATCATTTCACACACCAGACTGCTTTATAAACGAGGATCAGTGTAAAGCTGGATTTGCTAAGAAGCTGCTCATGAAAAAAGGATCGGTTCCAGATATTCGTGTTCCTGCTGAACCTCCAGAAGAACTGAAGTGAGTGTAACGTTTTATTAAACTTTATATTAATATATTAATCTTTGCAAATCGCTAGCTGTACGCTTCACAATGAATGCGTCTAAGGTTTACACTCAGGGTACATTACGGCATGTTTTCTATGTATGACGTTCTCAATATAATTCATAATCCCACGTTTATACTGAATAACGCGTTATGGTTATTGTGTTATTGAGTTACAAATGGTGTACGCCAGAACAGAGAGGCGGGGTCAGCGAAGCTCATTATCATTTAAAGGCATATGCACTGAAACGGCGTGCTGTTTTTGACCAGGTAAAATAAGTGTTTTCTTACAATACTAATGAGAATTTTTAATTAAAGTATATTACAAACTTTTAATTTAGACCCTAAAGAATCATATTAGCTTGTACAAAAATGTCATTATGTGACCCCTTTAAAGTAGTTTTTCCCAGTTAGATGACTTTGCTATAAATTCTATTCAGTCAGTGGAATTAGTTAATATACAGATACAGTCAGTTGCTCATATTCTTTGTGAATTAAAAAATATCACTTGATTATTAAAATTTTTAACACAAAGAATGTTTGGAAATTATATTTACAACTGGCACATTACAGCAAAACATAAAAAAATAACTGTCTTATACATTTTTGTGAAGATTGTAACATGCCTAAGACATTTGCACCATACTGTATTTTTTGCTGAAAATGTTCTACTGCAGTAGTTTAGTATCTTACCTCATACTTCAACAGATTTTCAAGCTTGTTTCTCTCTTCTGCTATAAGACCTCTGCTATAAGAAAAAAAAATCACACACAATTAAACACTTATTTTACATAATAAAGATGTTTTTTTCCTCTTACTATAGTGTCTGTAGGTGATACTTGCCATTTATAGACCTGCGGCGATAGTAAATCACACCAACAACTGCAGCAACCGACACCAGAATCAGAACAGCAACAACTACTCCTGCTGCAACACCGGCTGACAGACCGGTAACTGGAACTGACGAAGACAGACTGCCTTTGATGCCTTTGATGACTTGTTCTTTAGCAAGTGCGATCACCTCTATAATAGCAGAAGTGTTGTCAGTTTGCTGGTCTGGAGCCACAGGTGTGTGTTAACAATGCAAAGCAGGAAAGATATCAGCAATGATCATAAGCTGCTTTCACACTGCGAGCCTTAGTGCTCAATTCTGATTTATTACTCAGATTATACACTTTAAATTGTTTTAAATGTGGCCAATATCAGATTCCAGTGTGAACAGATCAGTGTCATGAACTGACTCGCATGCGCTAAAGAACGATAATAAGACATCACGCAACACGCTGTCATACAGAAACACAGAGGACATTAAAGTAAGTGATTATGCGTTCATGTATAGTGTAATCTGCTGCAGAAGCCAGATAATGTATGCGCAGGCAATATAGAAAAAACAAAGAGGAGGATGTGAAAAAAGAGAGCTAGTTTCTAAACAATTATGATGTTTTGCTTGTATCACTGTAATAATTATGAGTTCTGACACATCACTGTCCTTCACCGACTACCTATCGAAACTGTCTTGATAACTTCAGGTATGTAAAATATTTGATGTGACTCGCATGAGCGTAGAAATGTGACGATTGTTGCTCTAGAGTGACGTAAAAGTAACATTAATTAAATGATGACTGTTCAGACTGAGGTCGCATAGCAAAACATCTGACCTGCATCTCATTTAGGATCACATATGGAAGTGACCCGAATGGGAAATGAACAGATTCTATGTAGTTTGTGCCGTTCACACTGTCTTAAAAAAAAAAAAAATCTGAATCACATGAGCAAAAAAAAAAAAAGAACAAAAAAAAAAGGATTTGGGCCACATTTACCAGAGAAATCATTTTTGCTGCCATTAATCTATGAAGTGTTGCAAGGCCATCACCGAACCATCTGAAGTCCATTATTCTATAAAGTAAGGAAGATTAGTCAAGTGAAAACTTTCAAGACAGTTCAACCCGATCTCACGGGAATTTGTACGAATTCATACGACCTCACTCGTACGAATTCGTACGATTTGGGCTAAAATGTACATATTTGACGAGTTGGCCAATTCGTATGAATTCGTACGAATGACCTACCCCTGACCCCGCCCCTAAACCTACCCATCACGTGGGTTTAGACAAATCGTACGAATTCGTACGAATTAGCCACTTTTTAATCACTCGTACGAATTCGTACGAATTGGTCGTGAGATAGCGTTGGACAGTTCCAATCTTCCCAGGAGTGGACATCCATTCACCCAAAGATCAGAGAAATTGCAAAACACCCAACGACTACACCTCTACAGGCCTCGGTTAGCGTGTGAAATGATGAAGTTCATGGCAGTAAAATTACAACAAGACGGGACAAGTATGGCATGTTTTGAACAGTTGCCAGGAGAAAGAACACAGCAGCACGGCGTAGGTTTGCAAAAAAAAACAACAACAAAAAAACACAAGACTTCTGGAACAATGCCTTTTAGACGAGAACAAAGTGCACAGAAGACCGAACACAGCATTTCAGCACAAACACACACACTGATTCACATGACTGTAAAAAAGAAAGGGAGAAGAAACATACTCCTGTCAGACTCCTGCTCCTTCTTCTTCTTGTCAGATTTGTCATTCTTTTTGTGAGGAGCAGAGCGAGAAGCTGAAAAATACAAGAGAATAAAATAAAAAGTTTGATATATAGGCAGTCGGAAAAAGAGCCTTTTAGGACCAGTTATAATATTTTTAATATCATCATAATGTTGAATTATTCACAAGGTATGTCTACTGAAAAGGACTGAACAGTGTCAGTGTAATCTTGCCAAAACAGACATGATGCAGGAAATCTGTTCTGAAACAGGTTTTATACGAGGAAAGAGGATAAACTGGTCTGAATGTGACGGTTTAGACATTCAAACAATCACAGATATCAAAAGTGCTGCAGGAATATGACTCACAGCTGACGGAAACGATGAATGTTTTTATGGTGTCGCCGATGTTGCTCATTTTTTTGGTGATTTTTGTGCTGTCACACTTGCTGTTTCTGTTCAAGCTTGTGCTGGTTCCTGAGCTCTTGCTTTGGATGAAATTTGCTTCATAACGCCCAGCGTGTTCAGATCTGATGTCTGTGATGGTCAGAGATCCGGTCTCATAGTCCACCTTCACTCTGTCTCTGAATCTCCCGTCTTCTCCATCATACAGACAGCTAGTACTGGGATTTCCATTGATCAGAGCTATGAGAGTGTCGTTGAAATACCACAGCATCTTGTCACGTTGTTGTTTGGTCACACCAGTGTTTAGAGTGACTGCTCTTCCCTCCATCACTGATATTGAGTTCAATCCAGAGGCGTCACCAAACACACCTGGAGAGAAAGATGAACAATATTGCTTGTGTGTGTGTGCATTTGATAAGAAATTGAGCAAAACAGCAATGTGTTGAATTATTAGAAAGCCAATGACAGAAGATCTTAAATCATAAAGATCTCTTTGGTGGAGAAATATTGATTTTTACAGCCATGTTTTACATGTAAAAGTTAAAATGCTTCATAACTATTATAACAGGCTACTATTTCTGAAGTTAGGCCAAACATGCATAGCCTGCAAGTCAACTTATAATGATTAACAAGTAAGATATCTACAATGCCGGTTAAGACAGAACAAATGGAGTGCTGACTGATTTTGTCACGGAAGCTCGCCAAAAACTTTTTAGCGAACTTCCGTGACAAAATCAGTCAGCACTCCCTTTGTTCTGTCTTAACCCGTTTGACCAGTTAAACTGAATTAGGATGCAATTCATGGAGTGACTGTGCGTGATGCATAACCTATGCATTCCGCAGAGACATGTATCTAACATCACATAAGGTATAGCCATATAACGTTAGCCTACGCACTTTCAATTCATGCATTTTCTACATGAATGCATTTGCTATAAGCATGGCAATGCATTGCCTATCAAAAATACAAAGTCAAGCGACTTACCATCAACGAGAAAAACAAACAGAGTGAGCACACGATAACTTCCCATTTTTGTATTTTGGTTATTTTTGTTGTTGTTCACATGCTAAATCAATTTAATTAAATCTTGAATATTGCAGCATCGTCGTTTCCACGGAGCGGTCTGTGCAAGTCCCAGTGATGATGGAGGACACGGAGCCTAGATCTCAAGAGGTTGTGTAATGAGAAGCGATTAAACAGTGTGCCTTTATATATTCAGTCTCTAGGCGTGGTTGTAATTTTACAAAATTCCGTATCCAGGCTGGTATGGTTTCTGAGGAAGGCAAACTACAGTTTTCTTTTATTCGCTTTGGTACTATTATCGCAAGTATGTGGTAAAACCACATAGTACAAAACTCAAAGCAGATCATCAAAAAGTCTGTTTTTTCAAACATGTAATCACATGTCCAATTGATCACAGTTTTTTTTACAATCACTTTGCTTCCATCCTGGGCAATGAAATTAAAGTGTATGCGCACCATGAAACCTGCTACCTTGGACACCGGCGAATGGGAAGAGCAAATACGTGAACTTAGCAGTGAATACTGCACAAGGCTGGACATGGTGGATTCATCCCCCCTCCCTGTCACAATGAAACTACAGGCCATACGAGAGATTGCTCTTTCCAAAATACTGCATCTCTTTGCAAACTTACACTGTAAAAAATAAAATGCCATTTTTACGGTAAAATACCGGCAGCTGTGGTTGCCAGAACTTTACCGTCAAAAATATGGTACAGACATTATTGGTTTTACAGACTTAACTTAAAATTTACAGTAATAAACCATATTTCATTATCTGATGTAATGTTAATTTACCAACCTATTTATGTATTAATATCTGTTTTGTACCATTGTAATACACTGACAACCACGAATCATCACAGCAGTGATGAAAGTCACATGATAAATCAAAGCTTATCACATGCAGCTCTTCCACGATAAAGTTAGTACTAATATATAGAAGCTGCACATTGTCATTCGCACAAACACTAAACAGCAACATGGTAACACATGAAATTTTAAAAAATGCAATAAACATTAATTTAACAACATTAAATGTAACATAAAACTCTAATGTACATAACTGATAAGAACTAAGCAAACTGGAAGAAACAGTTATTTCAACAAAAATACATCAAATGTGAAGTGTCACGCAGGGAATTGTGGGAATGTCAATTTATGGTTTTTCACTGTAAATTATACAATGAGTTGTTCTTTTTCACTTTCAAAAACTGTAAATTTAACGGTATTTTACAGTAAAATTACATTAAATGTACCGTTAGATCTATCACAGTTATTTACCGTATATAGTAAGGAAACTTTCTGTTAACCAATTAACAGTTTTTCACTGTAGCTGTCACGGTGTGGGTTTGTCTTGTCATGTTTAGTGGTTCCCTGTCTGTCTATTAGTCTTCCCAGGTGTTTCCCGTAAACCACACCCCCTTGTTATCCTGTTTAGATCGTTTGCCCCGGTATTTAAGCCCTGTGTTTCAGTCCAGTCTTTGTGAGTTCTTGTATTGTTGTAATGCTGTATGCACGCTGTCCTGTTCCTGAGTCTGGTTACCAAGTCTTTGTTTAGTTTATTTAAATAAAACACTGCTGCACGTGGATCCTGCTTTTGCCTCTGCTTCAGCTGCTACGTAACAGTAGCATTTTTACAGTCTTTTACCGTTAAAATCACGATCATTTTTTACAGTGTACATATCCCCAAATGCACCTTAAATGAGCTGAATAATAAGACTGTAGGCCTGGTAAGACGCTGGATAGGACTAAATGCACACTCGACAAGAGACATACACATAGAGTGGGTGTATGTTGCCGCCAGAATAAGCAACCTGTTAAGGATGTTAAATAATGATGACACAGCCGTGCGTGAGCTCGCCCGAGCCTCACTTCTACTACATCTGGGGAAACGCAAGGTCATCAGATGACGCCAGCTTCCTCGGGTTCAGAAGAAAATCCAATGGAAAATTGGACACCAACACACCAGGCTTTGGTGTGCGCTCAGACTGGCTGGACCTGAATGACTTCTGCAACCGCGCAAATATCCAACTGCGCTGGAGGAACATAGCAGGACAGTCGGTGGAAGTCAATAAGAACATTGTCACGGATTCAACCATCATGGCAGAGGGAACCATCATAAATGGCGACAACATTCAACTGCTTGACACTCAAAATATCAGAAGGACAATAATTGATCACTTCCATTTGCGTATGATACAGCACTGGACAGGCCTACGCCTACATGGACAACTGGCTTACCTGCCCTGTGCTGACCATAACGTGTCACATACAGTTCTGAAAAACACAGCCCTACAAGATGACATCCACAGATTTACAATTAAAGCTCGTCTTCAGGTACCAACAAAGTCCAACTTAGCAACATGGTTTCCATCTGCACACGAGCCGTTTTGCGTGCAACATCACAGCCGGCAAAGAGAGACGATCGCGCATATCCTTAATGGCTGCTCTGCCTACAAAGGACTGTACAACGCGCGCCATGACCGTATTGTTGACCTCTTAGTGAAGGAGCTCAGAGACAATGTCAACTCTACCACAATCCGTTGTAATGAAAAGATCAAGATTGACTGGTTCTCACCTCCACACGAACAGTGCACTACATTGGAAACTGCCCTAAATCACTTTCCAAATACACCTGACATAGTTGTAATTACCCAGCTAGAAATTTTACGCTCCCAGAACGTTCTGAGAACCTCCCCGCTGGTGTCAAGGACGTCACCTGGTAACGTTCCCACAACGTTCCCAGACAGTCACGATGTGGAGTTCTTTAAAGGGTTTGGGGACGTTATTTGGAGGACCTTCAGGGAACATTCGGGATGTTCTGGGAACGTTTAGAAGACCATATTTAATTCACAAATCCAATGTTTCCAAAACATTCTGAGAACGTCCTGCAGAACTTTTAGGGACCAACTTAGAATATTATTTTTTTTGTCCAATTAAGGTCTTCTGTTATATTTAAAGAATAAGAAGCTGATGCTTCTCCGCTTCAACCTGATCTGCAGGCTCTGTGTGTGTGACAGGAGCTTTTTTTAATATACTGTGTACATTTTGCTGCCATTGTTCCTGAGCTTAAAACGTCTGCATTCTTGATTTCATAATAACAATTGTAAAAGACTGTTTTACATCAACGAGCCAAATAGCGGGATCACCACAACTTTTTTTCCCATGGAAAAGTGGTGTAGCCTTTACCAAATAATAGGAAAACATGACAATAAAAGAAAAGAGACAAAAATAATACAAACATATTCTAAAGACCCTCGCATTGAACTTTATGCCACTTAGATTTCGTGAGGAGACCCTGCAGGCTATGTAAACAAGAGTTAAAATAAGCAAATTGGAATAGGCCTAGCGCTTACGTTAGCTTGTTTATCTAAAAAAAAGCCAATATAGCCTGACCATCTACGCGTGAATGGTTCATTAAAATATACATGATAATCACATTGGCTTTTTCTGGCTCGCTGTCGGTGAAGAACACAGGAAAAAGACCGCCGTCAGGTGTCCGTCCGAGAAGGGTCCAGCCCGCAGACAAACCAGATAAACGTGACAGAAGTTGACGGAAGTTGAACCTCGGTTTGTCCCACGCAGAGCCGGCCGAGCCACTAATGGCGCTTTTCCATTACCAGTACCAGCTCGACTCGACTCGACTCGACTCGACTCACCTCGCCTCGACTCGGCTCGCTTTTCGCTCCGTTTTCCATTGCAGAAAGTACCGCCACAAATAGTACCCGGTCGTCATAGTGACGCCTTTCGTTCCTCGTTGCCCCATCAAGCTCTCACTGGATGCTCTCTTCGGCAACCAAACAAAGGAAAGTCTGCAACTCCTCGTTTGACCACGGCGTATTCTTCCGAGTTGCCATAATAATAGTAGTAAGTTTAGTAACTATCTCTGGCCAAACTATTTAAAAATGGCGGGGTTATTTATTCTGGATACTCCATCTGGCGCGTGCAATGATGACGCAGATTCTCTGTGACCAATCAGCAGTCGGCATTGTTTTCACGTCACATTTTAGTATGGCCTCAGCTCGCCTCAGCTCGCTTAGAACCTCGCCGGAGGTGGTACGAAAAAAAGTGCCCGAAAGCAGGTACAGGTACAACTTTTACACAGTGGAAAAGCAAACAAAGGCGAGTCGAGTCGAGCCGAGCCGAGCCGAGCTGGTACTGTGTAGTGGAAAAGCGCCATAAGCGACCGTTGCAATTGCAAAAGGCCTCGTGGCCAGCAGAGGGCCCACTAGAGTCACTGCTAGCTAGTGGGGGGGAAAAATCGCACAACGAAAGTAACATAAAATAAATAAATAAAAAGAAATGGACCTACAGCGCTCTTTATCAGGCATCATGATAAGCACAGAGTTGTTATTTATTTAGTTCTGTATTATGGCAAATCAACCGGGAGCTCCCCGCGAAGGCGCGCGCGCGTCTTGATCCCGACTGCCCCTATGATGTCACTCGTTGTCACTTGGTCAGTCAGTTAGCGACTCCGACGAATCGACGATGTCTGACAAGAAACGAAAATATCTTTCTGGCCAAGAAAAACGACAAAAAAGAGCCTGGAAGAAGAGAAGAAGCAAGAAGATAAAGGTACGTAAGCCTGTAGGCTTAATTTTACGATTTCTGTAATATGGATAATCTGCACTAAAAGTCTTAACATTAGCCTAAATCGTGCTTGTATTAATTTTCTACAGTTGTTTAACTTACATGCTAATAACATGCTGCATAAAATTGGTTTAGTATTAGGCCTATACCATTTGCTGTGGTGTTACTGTTAAAGCATTTAACAGAACAATATAAACCCAGTTTGGATTCTACACTAAAGGGCTAACATTAGTTTACTCCTTATGTCCCCTTAGGAGCCCTATTAAAGTAACGTTATATGCTGCCAGTAAGCAAAGCTCCAGCTGTTGGTGAGTATAAAGGGGCTGTAAAATGATAACCTTCTGCATTTTAAAAATTAAGTCTAACTTTATGTATAATTATTTTCTTTATTTGGATTGGATTTTAATAGTTATATTGAAATGTTACCTTATTCTTAATGTTGTTACTATTGATCTTCTTTGTGGTGTTTTAGATGTTATTGTTAATTTTGTTTATTTGAAAAATCTATTTATTATTTTATATAATATTATATTTAAATGTTATTCTATTTGCTCTATTTAATTTAAATTATATATATATATATATATATATATATATATATATATATATATATATATATATATATGTGCTGTAATTTGTGACTCTTAAACTCTGGTGTCAATAAAAATGTATCTTTGTTCAGTGATAATCACTTTATCTGTCTTTTTATTCAGCAAGTTAATCAGTGTGTGTGTGTGTGTGTGTGTGTGTCTTGCACTGCCATTCAGCTCAGTGGTATCATAATTTTCCTGTTAGACATCAAACATAGTATATACAGTATAATATAGTTATATAGTATGGTATAGTTATAAGGTAGTCATTGCTTTTCTTTAGGCCTTAAAACAGTCAAAGGGGCCTCCAACCAAATTTTGCTTAGGGCCCCCAAAGGTCTAGGGCCGGCTCTGGTCCCACGTCACCGCGCACAAAACGTGATGTATATGAGAAGGTTCTCATTAAGTTAGTCACAAAACGTTCTCATATGGTCAACAGAGAACCATATGGGAACGTCCTTATTATGTCCTCTTTGTAATGTTGCTATGTGACCATAAAATAACCAATATGGAACGTTCCCCTAAAGTCACATAAAGAACGTCATTGTATGACCAACTTAGACCCATATGAGAACGTTTTGATTACGTCCTCTTTGTAACGTTGTTATGTGACCATAAGATTACCATTACGGAACGTCCCCCTAAAGTCATATAAGGAACGTTGAACTGCAGCACTTTCATTAACAAAAGAGGACGTTTCAGGAACGTCCCTAATGTTCTGTAAAGGTTCGGAATGTTCGTCACCTTTACAGAACTTTTAGGAAACGTTACCCATGGTCGCGGGAACGTCACCTTCTACCTGGGTAATGAACACACCAAAGCCGTTACAATAATAGAAATTGGTTGCTCTTTTGATGCTTACATGGACACCTGCTATGCTTCAAAACTGCTGAAATATCAACCATGGTACAATGTCTTCAATAACTTTGGCTATTCTTGTAAAGTTATTGCCCTCATTTTTTGGTAGTTTAGGCCATGTGCACAAGTTGTGTGTAAGAGGCCTGCAGATTTGGGGACTATATAAGAACAAGGCCAAAAAACTGACAAGATGTTGCTCTGTATCAGCAGTAATTGGTAGCCTCTACATATGGAGGCGTAGGTGCCACCTTTACCCTTAAATGTGCATAATGGACTGAGACATTGGCTGCTGTTGTACACCTTTTTGTCAAATTTGGATTATGCCACGATATATGCTTATCTTTTAATTCAAATAAAGAATTTAAATGTTAGGTATGGCGGGTAATTATTATATTTAGCCTACTTATGTAAGAAGATAATGTCCTTCCTTTTGTTCAGGAAACATTCTCATTTGATAAACCTTCATTCCAGGATTTCATGAGCCAGCAGATGGCGCTGTTCCCAGTACAGGCTTCATTCCCATTATGATGTTGTACACTGATGAGGCAAAACATCATGACCAGTCAAACCAGCAAATATCATTGATCATCTCCTAACAAGGACATATTAAGGTCTGGGGAGATTAGATGGTGCAATCAGTTCGGTTACACTTTATTTTAAGGTGACGTATTTACATTGTACTTCTCAAATAAGTACTGACTGAGTAATATTAATGAACTACATATAGACGGATTTGCAAATAGGCCTAAATGCGTCGAAATGAAAATAGAAGGAATTAATTTCAAGGTAAACATGATTTTCAGTACCCACATAGAAAATATTTGCAGCTCCACATAAAACCACAGCGTGTGTTCTTTTCTAGCGCAGAGAAACAACACACCGAATGTGACACCAGCAACTGAGTCAAAGTGAAACTTCTGCGGTCTCATTTAGCTAGAAATAAATGTAGTTTGACCTGATGAGTGGAACAAACCTGTGTGTATTATTGTTAGGCACACTGATGTGTGTGTGAGATGTTTGTGGGCAAAGAGTGTTTTTATTTCCTCTCCTGTTAATATGAACCTCACCATCAGACTTCCCTTCATGAAAACAGCTTTAGAAACTGATGTTTCAGGAAAAGTCCAATTAGAGTCACAGATAACACATTATTCTGACTCATCATTCATCACTTTTAGACACTTACATATTTAACACATCACATGTGAAGTTATACTTACATCCATACTTGAATTATTCCTACACACACAGAGAGAGAGAGAGGGAGAGAAAATAACAAAATACTAAAATAATAACTTTCCCAAATCATGTAAACTTCCTGTGGTATAGCATGTTTTCTGCCACTATACAGTTATTATTGATAAAGGCTATTGTGTAATTTTAAAGTGAAATCCAGTGTGTGGTCAGTGAAGGGTGGTCTAGTCCTGATGGGGGAGGATCCACACACACACACACACACACACACACTAGATTAATGTCACAGTTCAAGACAGACCGCTCTCTGAGATGTACATTATAATGTTACAGTGATGAAATAAAATGGTTCATGTTGTTTTGCTCAGCTTGTGTTTGTGGCGTCTGGATGGTAAGTTATATTTTTAATGCATTTTTTGATTTATCACAAAATGGACATATTCAGTCAGTTTGTTAATAAGCTCATTAAATTCATTACAAACTTACATGTGAATATCACATTAAGGTATTTGAAGAAAATGTAGTTTTAAGGTATAGAAAATTATTAACAATTGCTTTGTTTTAGAGTTTTTTTGTAGCTGGCAAAATCAGTGAGTAAACATTTTGGAACCATCAAAATATCTGATTGCAAATGGCAAAGACTGCATGAGTATTATTTATTTTGTTTTTTAATAATGGTTTACGTCTGTTTGTTCTCCAGTGTTTGCTGGTCCAGATGCAGTGAAGTCAGTGTCAGTGATGGAGGGAGATTCAGTCACTCTAAACTCTGATCTCACTGAAATGATGGCTGATGATCTGATTCTGTGGAGGTTTGGAGATGAAAACACTTTAATAGCTGAAATCAATGTACTGGAGTACAGAATCACTGTATATGATGATGTTCCTGATGGGAGATTCAGAGACAGACTGAAGCTGGACGATCAAACTGGATCTCTGACCATCACACACACCACAACTGAACATACTGGAGATTATAAACTAGAGAAGACCAGAAATATGAGCAAGAGTTTCAATATCACTGTCTATTGTGAGTTCAATATTAGTTTGTTTTATTTGTTTAAAGTATAGATGTGTCTTAAATATTACATTTTTACAGTGTGATTTTTCTAATCTTTCTCAGCTCGTCTGCCTGTTCCTGTCATCAGCAGAAACTGTTCTTCATCATCATCATCATCATGTTCACTGGTGTGTTCATCAGTGTTGAGTGTGTGTGATGCGACTCTCTCCTGGTACGCAGGAATGAGTGTATTGTCCAGCATCAGTGTGTGTGATCTCAGCATCAGTCTCTCTCTACCTCTGGAGGTGGAATATCAGGATAAAAACCCCTACAGCTGTGTGCTGAACAATCCCATCAGCAACCAGACCACACATCTGGACATCAACACACTCTGCCACACATGTGCAGGTACAGCAGTGCTCATGATATTAGTTGATGCCAGCGCTGAAATTTATTCACTGGCATTTATTCTCTGAATTAATTTGTTAATTTTATCGAGACTGATAACTTAGGATGACTTAAAGAATGAAGGAGCTTCTGTCATCATTTACTCGTGTCTTTCTGAACAGCTTTTACTTTATTTTTCTTGTGTGGAGCAGAAAACAAGATCTTTTCAGAAGGCCACGCCCCCTGTTGTGATTCTGTTGAAGCTGTGCTGCGATTGGTCGTCACTGCGCTGATGGGCGTGGCTTCTGCCGCTGCTGCTGTTCTTCTGGTCAATGACGTCAGATCTACAAGAGGATAACAGGAGAACAGAACAGATATTGTGGCATATACGCATATTGCCGGTTTAAACTATGCCTGGTCTAATTGTGTAGTTATTGAAATGCTTCATCCTAGCTTGATTGTAAAGGGTTTATTACTCGAATCTGGTGTATTGGGCCAGTATTCTTGAATATTTCATTTCATTCTTTAATGTCATCCATTTTATATTTCTTTGTTAACTGCAGTGTTTTTAATTTTTTCTTAAATTTATGTTATGTTGCTGTTTTCATTTTGTTGTTATAACTGTATGCAGCAACCGCACAAGTGTAACTATGTCACACCAATAAATGCCTGTAGAATTGAACAGAAAACTGAATATTACTTATTGAACTGATAAACAGCTGTGAATCATACATGGACCTAAATGATCATTTAAGGGTATAATAAAAGAGTCAAAGTTGTTAATCATAAACATTACAGGTATTAGATCAAAAATAATAATAATTTAAAAAAAACATTTGATGCTTAAAATCTGATCTAGACACTGCTACTTTCTTACAAGAGTAGGCCACTCTATTCCACCGGTCAGGGGACAGTAAGAATTTAATCGAAAGTTAACAAAAAATTATTTCAAACACATTTTATAGCAAGTTTTATTATTTTAAAATCATTTATTTTAACTCTAGTTAAAATCGAGTTAACTCTCTGTCTGATGAAAACTGATCTGTTAACGTTTATTGTCTCGTAAAATTGACAGTTACGAAACGAATCACGTAAATTATAGCCTACATTTTCAATAAAAAAAAAAGTGAAATTCGTCAAAAGTTTTTTAATTGGCATCCCTAAATATTTATGTTGGTCATTTTAAATTTCTATTGTAAAACATCTGACAAACAGTAAATGTTTAGTTTATCTCACACTTTATGAGCGTTTACAACATAAAGCCCGCCTACTTTAATTTGATTGGTCAACTCAAACATGATGATGAGTGGTGTTAGATCACTGACAGGCAGAAGGTCTGTTATCCTGGCATTGCACAATAATATCAGTGCAGAGCAAAAGTAGAGTTAGTATTAGGCAATTATTTCAATACCTTTATTATAAACAATACAGTCATGGGACAATACATTCTGTTTTCAGAGAGTTCCTGTGTTATATAATCTTACAGCGCTCAAATAAAATGGTTCGTGTTGTTTTGATACTCCTCAGTTTGTGGCAAGTGGTTGGTAAGTTATAAATGTTTGTTTTATATATTTTTTATATCAGTGCTTTTACTGTTCATGCTTTAGTTTTTAGTACGAGTATTTTATCTCCGGAGCTGAGCTGGAGACTGTTATTTTTGTGGAGCTCAACTTCCAGCTTTCCCATTTCTTTGTCTGTCGGACAAATTTTCATGTAGTTTTGTCTGCATGGGACACTTACATTTTTCTTCAGGAGTGTTTGCTGGTACAGATGCAGGGAATATCGTTTCAGTGATGGAGGGAGATTGAGTCTCTCTAAACTCTGATCTCACTGAAATTAAGGATGATGATGTGATTCATTGGAGGTTTGGAACTGAAAACACTGTAATAGTTGAAATCAATAACCGACAGCATCACTGTAGGCCTTTTTGATGATGTTCCTGATGGGAGATTCAGAGACAGACTGAAGCTGGATCATCAAACTGGATCTCTGACCATCACACACACCACAACTGAACACACTGGAGTTTATCAACTAGAGATAAAGGGAGCGAACATAACATCAAAAACCTTCAGTGCTTCTGTCTATGGCGAGTAGAGATCATTTGTCTTTTATGCATGTTTTATATCAACATTTTTAATTGTTGAATAATTTTAAAGTTTGAGGTAGCAGACTGTAAAAACCCTCAATACACTACTAGCTATATATTTACTACAATTCACAACAACTAAACTAGACTGAATGTTCATGTTTCTCAAATCTCTCATCTCTCTCTACCTCTGGAGGTGGAATATCAGGATAAAAACCCCTACAGCTGTGTGCTGAACAATCCCATCAGCAACCAGACCACACATCTGAACATCAACACACTCTGCCACACATGTGCAGGTACAGCAGCACTGATCATATATGTGTGTGTGATCTCAGCATCAGTCTCTCTCTACCTCTGGAGGTGGAATATCAGGATAAAAACCCCTACAGCTGTGTGCTGAACAATCCCATCAGCAACCAGACCACACATCTGGACATCAACACACACTGCCACACATGTGCAGGTACAGCAGCGCTGATCATATATGTGTGTGTTTACTGAGCTGATCTCTGTCTTCTGTTGTAGATCAGACACATTCACTTACATTAATGACTGTCTCTCTTTTCCTCTCCTCCTCCTCTTCCTCCAGTGTCAGTGTCTCTGATAGTGTTGATCTCTGGATCTCTGATGATTGTTGCTGCAGTCGTGATCTTCTGCATCTGCAGGAAATGTAGAAAAAACTGATCAAGGCAAGAGTTTTAAACAAATATTATTACAAATAATACTAAAAACGTATATGTATAGCCCTAATAGACTTAGTCAGGTTAGATGCCATGCTGATTGAACCGAGGCTGTGAAGGATAGAAGTAAAGTCTTTAAAGCACGCACTGTATAAAGGTCCTAGATCACGTCATTTCCACAACTTGCGTCCCTTTAAATCTGTTTCATGGAGTTTTGTATACTGAAAGTTTTTTTTTTTGTTTTTTTGTCTGACAAAAAAGGAAATTAATGTAACAAAAATGCACATATTTCTGCTGTTCTCCATATGTGACAGAACAGAATCGAAATGAGAATTTTTTTTATATTTTTTTTAAATACAAATTCAAATGAGCTTTTAAACTAGCTTTAATCGTCAAACTAGCTTTAATAAGGCTACATTTACACAAACACAAATCAGAAAATATTTTTCATGACATTTGAAATTGGTATTATTTGAAAATTGGTAGTAATGTCATAAGTCATTATTAGTATTTGATTTCTGACAGCCTCTAAACACTTCAAGTCTGTCATTAATATCCACTGTAATATAAAATTAAAGTCCCCGTGAACCGGAAGTTGCAAACGACTTTTTTCCAGTGTTGTGACGTATTTCCGAGAGAAACGAAATACTAAATGAGGCAAAATAGTGGGCGTGGCTTTTTTTCCAACTAGCACCTGATTGGATCTAGAAAAGTAGGTGTTTCATTCCCCCTGTCGACTGTCAGTTGGAGGGGCGTGATTACGGATGTTTAAGGAGACTCCCAAACCGTCAAACCCACGTCATCAGGGAAGGTCCTCCAATGCAAAGGGGAGGGGACATTTCAGATTTTGATTAAAGATTACGAAGCCAAACAATTTGTTTGTGTGGATTGACTTGCATGGATGAATTGTTCACCACAAAACGAACAATTTAGGCAAACAAAGTATAGTGAGGTCAATTTTGAATTCATGGGGACTAAATATTTGCATGTCTAAATGAAGTATATCGATGAGATATCACAATGTTTGATGGCATTTCCAGAAGCTGCTTCACATTAAGAGTAGCAAGGAGCTGGACCTGATCATTTATTAGAAAAAAACTGAACTCAAACTTAATGGTTTCAAATGTTGTATTATAATCATCTTGTGTTGTGTATAGGGGTTTAAAGAGGATGAAGTGATGTCAGAAGATGTCTTCAATCAGATCAAGATCCAGCTGTGTATCACTTTCACCAGGAGTCTGTGCTTGAGATTTGGGATTGGTGAGAATAACCAGAATATCAACATTAGCCTGTATATAAAAGTGCATTTTTATTTTCAGCAAGATATTTTTCAGTTTTGCTCAAGATTTATCCTGTATGACCATCCTAAAAACTGACATTCAGAGAAGGATTAATAAAATAAAATAAAATGTAAGAAAAATGGGCCTAAAATGAACGCAGATGTGAGTAAAAACAGCATTGCTCAGTGTATGAAACAGGGCTACTCACCAGCTGACCAGTCATTTTGTTTTTTAATGCTAGCAATGCTGTCACATGTTATGTTTCATTGTATTTTTGTTCATGTTCCTGAGTTTCCTTTCAGTTTAGTTCTCATTGCTCAGCTAAACAGATACTTTATCAATCTAGACTTTAAAGTAGTCACATAATCTGCAGTATTTATAATATGTTAAGAAGAAGACAACAGTGTCACATTAACAGATTCATTTCTTGGCAGATTCTGCGGTTCTTTTTAACCCAATAACATTAGAAAATGTATCATTTTTATGAGTTCCCATTTTTGTATGACATTGTATGACCTGAATTGTATTAAATTTTGCACATTTTCCACATAAAATAGTAAAAATGAAATGAGTAAAATGAGCTGCTAACCTCCACACAACCTTAACTAACCCACAACTAACCTTGTATACGCTTCTTATACTCTGCTAAATCAATAAATGTGATTTTGATGTTGTTGGGTTCTCATCTGAAAGAAAACAAGAAATCACAGGTTGTAAAATGAGAAACAAACAGTGTTGTTTGCGGTTACAGAACCTCCGGAAATCAGCACATCTGTCATCTATGAATGAGATTCTTCTTATTTTCCAGTGGAAGGATTGTGCTGTGATTTCTATTTGGTCAGTGGGAAAGGTGTAGATCTGGTATGTGTACAATTTTAAAATGTATCAAAACATTAAAAAATATGATGAGAAGGACATAGATAAGATAAAGTGCAATCAGTCAGACGTACAGTAGTAGAGTGTGATTTGAGTCTGGATTTGAATGTGACTATAGGAGCACATCTGATGTGATCGTACTCTCCTTACTTTGAGTTAACCCTTGGTATTACTAACTGACTTGATCCTGATGATCTGAGTGATCGGTTTATATTCAGTCAGTTTATATTCAGTGAGAACATCTGCAATGTATTGAGGTCCAGGGCCATTGAGTGATTTATAAACTAGAAACAGTGCTTTAAAATACTGATGGTTTGTTAATGGTGTATAAAGTATATAGGGAGCTGTGGTTGTCAGAATAATTCTGTAAAAATACAGTAAAAATGTACAACCTGTAAATTCTACAGTATAAAACTGTAATTAAAGAAAATCACAGTTTATAACCGGTAAATCCAACATCGCACACTGCTACTAAAATCTATTTTGTACCTTTAACAGATACTGACAATAATGCAGGAGGTGAAAGAGGAAGCCTCATGAAGAAGTTCATCACAATAGCTTTTCAACAAGCTGAATTACAGTAGAAGGTGCACAGAGTCATTCACGCAAACACAAAACACCATCATGGTAACACACAACACTTGAATAATGCAATGAACATTCATTAAACAACAGAAGACATAACATAAAACCGTAACCATCACCGATAACAAAAACTTTAAAGAGCCACAATTCTTTAAAAGACAATTTTTACACAGGGAATTCTGGGAATGCCAGTTTACAGTTTTTCACTGAAAATTAATATTTGATTTTCCTTTTTTTACTAAAACTACATTACAGATTACATGAAATGTCTGATCGATTACAGTTTTTCAACTTATAAACAGGGTTGTTGTTTTACAATGTTACAGTTTAAATTTCACAAATGTTTTTTTTACAGTGTAATCAGATTCCATAAATTAAGCACTTGTAATTACATTATAATACTTTTTAGATGCTCATAATCAGAACACAGTAACTTTTTATTGACTATGATTACTTATTTTTCACACAATGCCAGGAGATTATTCAGAATTCATTGATTCTCCGTTATTTTCCTTTTCTATCTTTTAAATTTTCGGTTCTCAAAAGTTTTATGAAATTGCACACTCAGTCCGGCTACTAGTCAGGCGACTAATTAAATACATATTAAGTACAGCATAAACAAATAAAATATTTAATCTTTTTTTTTTTGTTATTTAGTGTTTTATTTAGATTGTTTTCATTTTCAAATTATTTATTAACTATAAGTAAAGTTTTTATGATTACATTTTTCTTTCAAGTACAAGATTATACTTTTTAAATCAATGTTATAAATGAGATAGGTGTAAAGTAATCAAATCAAAAAGTAGTCCGATTATATTACCTAAAATGTGTAACGTCACCAGATTACAGAATAACTACTGAAACTAAGGTCCGACTCCAAAAATCACACCGAGATTCCTGACTTGATTTTTTGTCTTTAGATCGCTAGCCTCAAGGTTTGCGTTCACCTTGGGAACTTCATCTTTGTTTCCAAATGCAATGACTTCAGTTTTGTCTTTGTTTAACTGAAGAAAGTTTTGGCACATCCAATTGTTTACTTCATCAATGTATTTGCACAGGGAGTCAATGGGGCTGTAGTCGTTAGGCGATAGAGCTACGTAGAGCTGTGTCGTCTGCATACTGGGTTGTTTCAACTCAAATATGGGTCAAATATGGACAAACACAACCATTGGTTTACTTTTTTTTTTTCATTATTATTTATATTTATTTTACTATTTTTTTTAACTGTTTACTATTTTGTCATGTTACTTCTGAGCTTTTTTGGTCTTGTATTTTGGTCATGTATTGTTGTTTAAAATGTTTCTCATGCTCATATAATAGGTTACTTCATTTTTTACTCTATTTTTACTTTATTTTTACACTACTGCTCATTCTGTTTGGATTGTTGGTCAGATATTTGTATATTTTACACTCCAGATTATGCATTTCACTCAGATTCCATGATCGTCTGTGGTGTTTGATGTGTAAACTGTATTTGTTGTAGGCTCTGGCTCAGGAGACCCGGCTGACAGATTACTATTAACCTGTAAAACAGGTTACAATGAGAAGAACGGGAGAGTCTGCTCTTCCACAGCTCCTCCGCAGATATATTTATTTAATGCACAAGAAGTCAATTTCAAGTACAAAAGTTGCTTTTAAAGCATTAATTCACATTATTTTGTCTGTCTCATTACATAACTTTTTTTTTTTTTTAAATGGCACATTTTTGCGAAGGTTGCAACATGACTAGTAGAACATTTTCATCAAAAAATACGGTATGGTGTAAAACCATACCGTATTTTTTGATGAAAATGTTCTACTACAGTAGTTTAGTATCTTACCTCATATTTAGACTTTCAACAGATGTTCAAGCTTGTTTTTCTCCACTTCTGCAGTAAAAAAAATAACACACACACACTATTAAATGCTAATTTTGCATAATAAAGATGTTGTTTTGCTTTTACTATAGTACATGTAGGTGACACTTGCCATTTGTAGACCTCCTGCGACGATAGTAAATCACACCAACAGCTACAGACATCAGAACAGCAACAACACATATTACTGCTACAGAAACTGGCATCAGAACTGAACCTGGAACAGATAAACACAGACAGCCATTAGTGCGAGTGAATCTGATATAGTAATTGGAAATACACTATTTTGAAAAAATGTATTACATCCTCAATGAATTCCATGGTTTTATGAATCGGGACATAATAAAAAAGACATGTATGAAAAACCAAGGACACCCTTACTGCGTCCATAGGAATGAAGAGGGCATCAGTCAAGCACTACTAATCAAAAAGAACGATACAAAGAAGTCACACTGTCATATGGAAACACGGAGGACATTAAAGCAAGCCTGATCTGCAAAGGAAGCCAGCAAATTTTTAAAAAACAATATAAAAAATCAAAGATGAGGATATAACAAAAGAGGGCAGAGTTTCCAAATATGTATGATGTTTGCTTGTATCTGTCACTGTAATACTTCAGGTATGTACTGTATTTTTTTGAAGTGACTCCTAAGCACAGAAAAATGCAATGAATGTTGCTCTAGAGTGACGTAATAGTCACATGAGCAAATATATATATATATATATATATATATATATATATATATATATATATATACATTTGGATTTGCGCCACATTTACCTGCAGTCTGAACATAGCCTTAGAGAAATACATGTTGCTGCCATTAATCTATGAAGTGTTGCAAGGCCATTGCCAAAACAATTTGAAGTCCATTATTCTATACAGTAACGAAGATTATTCACAAGTAGAAAACATTTAAGAGAGTTCCAATCTTCCCAGGACTGGACGTCCCAGCAATTTCACCCTAAGACCAGAGAAATCGCAAAACTTGTAGAAGAGCTACACCTCAGACTCTACACGCCTCAGCTAACATGTGAAAAGCCCATGGCAGTGCAATTGGAAAATGAATGGACAAGTAAGGCATGTTTGGAAGGGTTGCCAGGACAAACCTCAAGACTTCTGGAACAGTGTCCTTTGAACACACAAGACCAAAGTGGAGATGTTTGACCATAATGCACAGCGCCACATTTTATCAGAAAACCAAAAACAGCTTTTCGGCACAAACACACCAACTTTTTCACATGACTGTCAGACTGATCTCATAAAATTGCGTGTGTATGACACGCCAATTCGTATTTCCATTTTTGGCGTGCTATCAACACGCACAATCGCTTTTCAGCGTGTTTATGAACGCAGTTGCCTTAACGTTATTACTGTATATATAAATATATGACCTACCTCAACCCCGTCCCTAAACCTACCCGTCACTGGGGTTAATAGCATTTATGAGTCTTCCCCTGCCATCCTAGGAAAAAAAATATCGCTCCCCAGATGTAGATCTACATTTTGCTTCGTTTCGCTCGGAAATTTAATGGCGTGTACATATACGCGGAATCACTTGGACATTAATGGCGTAGACATACACGCATACACGCGGATATCTCAAAATGCGTATAGATAACACGCCACTTGACTTGAAAGTGGCGTGTCTGTTTACGCAAAAGTCATGATGTCATGTTGTGACTGTAAACAATGAAGGGAGAATGAAACATACTCCTGCCACACTTTTCTTCCTCGCACGATTCCTCATTGATTTTGGCAGGAACAGACGGAGAAGCTGGAAAATACAAGAGAACAAAAGTAACGAAATTAATAAAAGCACACAACAATTGATTTGAAAATATCGTACAAATTTAAAAACAAGGAAGATACTCCCTGCAGTGTCACATTATTAAAATCAGTTACATAACTGTATAAGAAACATCACCAGCCATAGTGATCAACTAATAGTGTTTGATATAAATAGGCAGTCAGAAAAATAGCCTTTTAGGACCAATAATAATGTTTTTTAATGTTGGATTATTAAGAAGGTATGTGAACAGCGTCAGTCTAAACTTGCCAAACCAGAAATGCAGCAAAAACAGGTTTTATATTTACATTACCAGGAAAGAGGATATAAACTGGTCTGTGTGACAATGTGACAGTTTAGACATTCAAACAATCAGAGATATGACATAAAAATGATTGAGTGACTCACTGCTGACGGAAACTGTGAATGTGTTTATGTTGTCGCCGATGTTGCTCATTTTTCTGGTGATTTTTGTGCTGTCACACTTGCTGTTTCTGTTCAAGCTTGTGCTGGTTCCTGAGCTCTTGCTTTGGATGAAATTTGCTTCATAACGTCCAGCGTGTTCAGATCTGATGTCTGTGATGGTCAGAGATCCGGTCTCATAGTCCACCTTCACTCTGTCTCTGAATCTCCCGTCTTCTCCATCATACAGACAGCTAGTACTGGACGCTCCGTTGATCAGAGCTATGAGAGTGTCGTTGAAATACCACAGCATCTTGTCACGTTGTTGTTTGGTCACACCAGTGTATAGAACTACTAAATCTCCCTCATTCACTGATACTGAGTTCAATCCAGAGGCGTCACCAAACACACCTGGAGAGAAACATGGATAATAATTGCTTTAACACATTAAAAACACAGCAATGTGTTTGATTAGGAGAAAGCCATGACAGCAGATCTTAAATCATATAGACTTAAATCAAGTAGATTTTTACAGCCTCATTTTACATGTAAATATTAAAATACTTCATACAGGACTATTACTATTACAGAAGAAGATTAGGGCCAAGCAATAATAAAAAATAAAATAAAACTATCTTGAAATTAAAGTCATTATGATACGAGATTAAACTCGTTAAATTTCTAGAAAAAAAAATTGAAATAAAATGGTGAGATAAACTCATTATACTTTGAGAATAAACTTTTGTTAAATTTCGAGAAAAATTTAGAAAGAAATAGTTCATAAAATTCATAAAATTAAGAATTACATTTTGCCGACTCCCCCCAAAAACAATGACTTTATTCTCAAAAAAAAAAAAAAAAAAATTCTCAACATTGTATTTAGACTTTTTCTCTAGAAATGTAATGAGTGTAATCTCCCATTATAATGACTTTAATCTCGAGATTGCTTTATTTTTTATAATTATAATGATTAATATATTATAATGAGAATAATTATTATAATTATAATGACTGACTAAAAAATCCCTAATCCTCTTCCTTATTAAATAGGCCTACTATTTCTGAAGTTGAGGTAAACCTATGCATATGTCAACTCATCACGATTAACAAGATATCAATGCCTTTCAGTCCAGTCATGATTCTAATATGTTGAACTAGTTTAAGCACTTAAGTTTGAGCTCCAGCTGTAGTCTAAACCAGTGAAGACTATTTATTAGTGGTGTTACGAATGAAACAGAGGCTCAAGAAGGTTATCTGTAGGCTAAGTATCGTTTCTCATATATCAGAATCACGTGATCAACTATAAGTTTCGTTTTTTGTTCACTCACTTGCAGGCTTAGAAAGGGAGAGATAGGAATAATTCAGTTTACATTATACATTAGTGATAGTGACTATGTTTGCTGGCAGAAAGAACTGGTCAAACGGGTTAAAACATAACAAAGAAAGTGCTGACTGATTCTCTGTCACTAAGCTCTCCAAAAAAAAAAAAACAAAAAAAAACATGAGCATTGCGCAAACTTGAACTGTAATGGACTGAATTAGGATGCAATTCATGGAGTGACTTTATCCTGTGCATGTGTGATGCATTTACACAGATGCATTCGGCAGAGACATTTATCCAAAGCAATTGACATCACATAAGCTATAGCTCCTATGCGCACATTTCACGCATTTACTACATTAATGCATTGCCTATCAAAAATACACAAAAAAGTTAAGTGACTTACCATCAACCAGAAAAACCAACAGAGTGACCACACGATAACCTTCCATTGGCTGACTCAGATCTCTGCTGCTCGTCCGTGTGATGGTATCGGACACGGAGATGTCTGTGCTCGTCCGTGTGATGGTATCGGACACGGAGATGTCTGTGCTCGTCCGTGTGATGGTATCGGACTCGGAGCTGCCCACAGTGGTTGGGTTGGTGATTGGGATGTTCTTGTTAGGCCTACTGTGTAAAGAAAGCGATAGTAAACAGTGCCTTTATTTCTTCTGTAGGCGGGGTTGCAAATGTTGGATCATAATTTCACAATTAAGTAAGATATGCCAACAATTCACTTTTGCACATTGTAGCCTACTTGTGAACATGTTGGCCATTTATTAGTGATGTTGTTGCGTGTACAACATTATACAAAATTCCGTATGCTTGTATCGTTTCTGAGAAAATCACGTAGGCTAATGGAAGGGAAACTATGGGGTGTAATCTCGAGACCACGGTTATTACTGTATGGTGTGGGGGGGTTACCACCACTTTCTTCCAAATAACGCACATCTAATTCATAATATTATAAATAAAGTTCTAGTTGCACATTTTTGCCTTTCTGAATTGTGTGAAATGGCTAATAAAAATAGGTAGGCTAATACAAAACGAGTAATATTGGTTTAATCTTGACTTCTGGGAGAGAGAAAGCTAAAGGAACAAGAGAAAAAGCTAATGGTGTTTAAGACAGAAAAAGCCATGCCCACGATGAAATACGTTATGCATATTTCATGTACATTAGGGACTTCTACACAATTATTAGAAAAACAAACCAAATCCACTGTTGTCGTTCAACTGAAGCTGTGATCCGATTGGTCGTCTTTGCTCTGGTGGGCGTGGCTACTGTCGCTGTTCTGGTTTATGACATCAGATCCACAAGAGGAGGGGACAAAAAAACTGACATCATCAATTTTGTGACATCTTGGTATTTGGATCTAGCCTCGCGAGACCATCCTGATCTCGCGAGCTTTCAAGTTTTCACTCGCAGATCAGTCTGGATACTTTCCGTTAAAGAAAATTTGGGAGCAGTTCACCAAACGAACGTCCAATCAGCGTTGGCTTAGAGGCGGGTTGAGGTGTGACGCAACGAGAAGTGCGACAGTTCAACCCAAGCGGAAGCAACGCAAGCAAATACGACCTGATCTAGAAACATTTTCAGACAGCGGTAGTCCTATTTCTTTTAGCCGCTCGCTAATGCTTTTTTCTCTTGCATCCTTCTTGTTAAATATAGACCGGGCACCTGAAATGGTGCCTTTTATTCTCAAATTGTCGTTACATAAACGGCAAATATCCTTTGCCGACATGTATCTTATTTGCTGAGCTAACGAGCCTTTACCTGCAGCAGCAAGAGTAGCCTGGCTTGTGGTTTTGTTTTCGTCGTCGCTCTGTTATACGTCATATGCTTCGTTGATCTGATTGGTTGATTTGGCCCGTCTATCACCAATATAGGCCAATCAGCTAACCAGTATTTGCGCCCCTTCCCAAAACTACTTCAACGGAAGGTTTCCAGATGGATATGAGGAGCAAATCCATCTGGCGGAGTCAGGTTAATTTGGATCTGTAAAGAGTTGAATATATGGCTTTCGAAGAAATCCGAGGTTTAATGATGTAAATGTATTAGTCAAGTTTATAAAAAAAAATGCAAATGTTTTTGATTTTATGTGGAAAATTAAACCATATGCACTGTGATATAAGTATAATGACATAAGTATTACAATATTATTGTATTAGTAATATGTTTTACAATTTGTTTTCAGATTAGTACAATGACAATATAAATTATAAAAATTTTAATTAAACAATGCTTTCTTTTTAATTAGGTTTAATATTTTTCTAACATGAACGAGTCAATTTTCATAAACATTCAATGCATATATCATATTTTAGGATAAAACTATGGCTTCACTACTTGTTATATAGCGTAAATGTGGACAAACTAAGAACAATAACAGTAAACATTTTTTTCTGTAATTAAATATGTGGACATTTATAACAGATCAAGCAAATTAATTTAAAATAAAGACCCAGTACATTAAATATAATGTTAGTGCCTGCAGTTGATCTTCACTCACTTCAACATTTTCTTGAGATGCTCAATAATATATCATCCATTCTCCATTCTGCTTATCTTTTTGTAGGATATGCCATCCCTATACCTATAGCAAGTGACATGAGTGTGTGACATGACACATCTTATCTTAAGTTTATTTATAAAACACATTCATGCACAATAATAATTCAAAGTTGATTTTTCATAAAAAAATAAATAAAAATAAAATAAAAGATTTTGAACTTTTTATTTTAAAATGCATCAAAACAGTTAAAAATATGACGAGAAGGATACATATGATAATGTGCAATAAGTCAGACGTACAGTAGCACAGTGTGTTTTGAGTCTGGATTTGAATGTGACTACTGTAGGAGCACATCTGATGTCTTCTGGAAACTGGTTCCAGCTGCGGCATAATTGGCATAATTGGTATTTCTGACTGACTTGATTCTGAGGATATGAATATTCAGTGAGAATATCTGCAGTGTATTGAGGTTCTGGGCCATTGAGTGATTTATAAACAAGAAACAGTACTTTAAAATACTGATGGTTTGTTAATGGTGTATAAAGTATGTTTTTTTGTGGGTTGATGTTGCAACAGTTTTTTCATCCAAAACAAAAAGGATGAAATAAAGGAGACAATAAAAAGTAGAATAAACTTAATAAAAGTAGAATAAAAGAATAAAACTCATTTTCTCATAAAGGAGACAATAAAAAGTAGCTTGGCCTTGAAAAACAATTTTAAATGTTACTGGGAGCCAGTGTAATGATCCGAGGACTGGTGTGAGATGTTCATATTTTCTGGTTCTGCTCAGAAGCCTGGCAGCAGCGTTCTGTATGAGCTGACACTGTCTTATGGTCTTTTTGGGAAGGTCACAATATGTGGTTGTCGAGGCCAAGAACAAGCAGGTTATAAATCTTCAACAACAAAAAAAAAAATCTGAATAATTCTGTAAAAAAATACAGTAAAAATGTATGTAGGCTATTTACAGAACGTGTACATTTTACAGTATAAAACTGTAATGTTCAAACAAGTAAATTGCTATTTAAACTGGTAAATCTAACAACGCACACTGCTACTAAAATCTGTTTTGTAACTTTAACATAGTGACAACCACCATTATAATGCAAGTGGTAAAAGAGGAAGCCTCATGAAGAATCATGAAGTTCATCACAAGCTTTTCCACAAGCTGCTGAATTACATATATAGAACACCATAATGGTCACACACGACACTTGATGCAATAAACATGAATTAAAATAGAGGATATAATAAAACACAAATGAGCATAATTGATAACAAAGAAACATAACTATTTAAACAAAATATATACTTTCAAATTTGAAGTGTCAAACAGGGAAGTCTCTGAATATCAGATTAGTTTTTCACCTTAAATTATACTTTGATTCGCATTTTTTACTTCTAAAAACTGTACATTTAACAGAATTTAACTGTACAACTTACATGAAATGTCCAATCTTTTACAGTTTTTGAATTTGTCAACCTATAAACAGGGTTTTTTTCTCTTTTTAAAAAAATTTTTTTTTCAGTTACTATTACACAACTGTTTTAAAGTGTAATCAGATTCCAAAAATTAAGCACGTGTAATTAGATTATATTCTTTTTTAGATGCTCATAATCAGAATACAGTTACTTTTTATTGACTACATGATCAAAAAATTAAATATTTAGCCTATGAAGGACTAAAAATGACATAAGGAAAAATAAATAAATAAATAAAAGTAGAAATAAATAAATAAATGCAGAAATATATTAAAAAATAAATACATTTTGGTAATATAAATGGCTATTTCTGTATTTTTACATGTATTTATTTATGCATTTATTTATGTATTTATACATTTATTTATACATATTTATTTATACATTTATTTATTTCTGTATTTCTACATTTATTTATTTCTGTATTTCCACATTTATTTTTCCCTGCGCCTGTATGCTAATTGAGTGGGGGGTGCCAACATCAGTCTGAAGCAGGATTGGTTAGCTGGGGGCCGCATCGCTAACCAGACAGAAGCAAACGATCCATCTATCCATCTCTGGACGCAGGCTACCTATGAATGCTGCGGCTAGTGTGTAATACCATCTATGGTAATGAGTCGGGCGCTGCTTAACTGTGTATCGTCAGTTTTCAACAGTACACTGAAATATATTTCTGAAAAATAGACAATCCAGCAACAGAATCTTCATATTTGATCAGCATTGCCTAGTTTTACAGTTTGTTGTAAGCCTGATGCTTTGCTTTGGACGGGTCCATCATGCACTGCGCAGTCGGATCTACTGATTGACATCTATCAGCGGATCTCGTGCGTCTCCAGCATTTTTGTGGGGTCTCCAGCCTGGAGAGACGAAATGGCTTCAAGTGGGAGGCCGCTGGCGGACCTGTTTTTGAGGCGGAGGATTTCTTGAAGACTCTCTAGCACTGCTACCTCAACTTCGACATCCATATCAGCACTGATCTGAACTAAATCCTCCATTACTCTGCACAAACGAAACTGGAGATAGTCATTGGACGCATTGTTCTCACAATCCTGCGCTAATGATCTCAAATCATTAACAATTGTTTGAATAAAAGTCTCCATCCAGGCTACATAACAGTAGGCAAGCAGCATTACCGAGTAGGCTTCCTTGTACCAGTGAAATCAAGGCAGTAGTAGTAGATTCGATCACATCGCTCTAACCAATCCTGCTTCAGACTGATGTTGGCACCCCCCACTCAATTAGCATACAGGCGCAGGGAAAAATAAATGTGGAAATGTGGAAATACAGAAATAAATAAATGTAGAAATGTGGAAATACAGAAATAAATAAATGTATAAATAATTATATAAATAAATACATAAATGTATAAATAAATGTATAAATACATAGAAATGCATAAATAAGTAAATAAATACATGTAAAAATACAGAAATAGCCATTTATATTACCAAAATGTATTTATTTTTTACTATATTCCTACATTTATTTATTTATTTCTACTTTTATTTATTTATTTATTTATTTTTCCTTAAGTCATTTTTAGTCCTTCATACTAGCCTAGGTATGCGTTCACCTTGAGAATGTCATGTTCAACTCATGTTTGGGATAATTTAAATATATATATATATATATATATATATTTT
The DNA here is from genome assembly GCA_030578255.1 of Tiaroga cobitis. NCBI lineage: Eukaryota > Metazoa > Chordata > Actinopteri > Cypriniformes > Leuciscidae > Tiaroga > Tiaroga cobitis. The sequence continues at coordinate 26,296,295 of CM060612.1, forward strand.
TTTTTTTTTTTTTTTTTTTTTTTTAAATGGTTATTATTTTGTCATGTGACTTCTGGGCTTTTTGTTTAAAACGTTTCTCACATGGTTTTGTAATGCCCGCTGGTGACTACTCTGGTTACTTTAATTTTTACACATCTGCTCATTCTGTTTGGACTGTTGGTCAGATATTTTATGCATTCACTCAGATTCCATGATCTGTGGTGTTTGATGTGTAAACTGACGTAGATCAGCTGATGCAAACTTGACTAACGTGACTTGCCAGAACTAACGAATATTATTTAAATAATATTCTAAACTAATGGTTGGGTTTGTCCATATTTGACCCAAACATGGGTTGAAACAACTTTTTCATTTTTTAAGAGTTAAGCAATTTGGTTCTTACTCATTATTTGTCTCAGTGGGAGCAGGTAGAACAGGAGGGGCGCTAGAACTGAGCCTTGTGGGACTCCGCATGTCATGGACGTCCACTCAGACTTATGGTCTCCTATGTTCACATAGTAACCCCTTCTTTCTAACTATGACCTGGACCATTGGGATCCTACAATCCCTTTGGCATCACATGACATCGCTCTTTCTCCTTCTGAAAGAAAACAATGAATCACACGGTAAAGAGAGAGAAATGAGCAGTGCAATCAACACACCTGTCATCAGTAAGTTAATAAGATGCGGTTTAAAAGTTATTTTTCCAGTTAGATAACTCTGCTATAAATTCTATTCAGTCAGTGGAATTATAAATATAGTTATATACTCATTTTGCATTGTTTTAACATTCTTTGTGAATTGAAAAATATCACTTAATTATTACAATTTATGCCACACAGAATATTTGGAAATTATAATTACAAATGGCACATAACAACAAAACATTAAACTTGAAATTTTTTTAACATTCTTTCTTGCGAAGGTTGCAACATGCCTAAGACATGAAAATGAAACATTTCTACAAAGACATGTGGTGGATTTTCCCCTACACACATGACTTAAATTTAACCAAGTGTCCCTGACACCTGAAAATATTACACTCAGTTGAGTTCACCTCTGAACGCGCGAGTTGACGGCAAAGGATAAGCTATTCTAACCGAATAAACTGCCTAAGAATTGCAGTTACTCGACCGGAATCTGACCCCTATGTAACGGTTATGAACTTTTATGTCTTTTCTCAGTTTCTGTCATGTCTGGTTCAGTTCATTTGCCCTCATTGTGTATCTTGATTAGTTAACCATTCACACCTGTTTCTGTTCTCCCTGATTAAACGATGGCCAAGAGAGCTCAACACGCTGCAACTGAAAAAAAAACACATGCAAATAGAAGAAAAAAAAAACATGCAAATAGAAAAAAACACATGCAAATAGAAAAAAAAACACATGCAAATAGAAAAAAAAACCATGCAAATAGAAAAAACATCTTCATCAGTTTCACAACACACGTGTGCTCCAAATACTCACAACACAACCAAATACAGAAACACGCTGCAAATAACACAGACCGCAACGGAAATGTTTCCAGGGGACGCCAATAAGTGACGAACCCGGCTGGGACGTGCTTATGGCCCTGTCCCAAATGGCACACTCCGGACTTGTGGACTTGTAGTGCAGACCTATAGGGCCCTTAGCGCGAGTCCACTAGGGCGCATTGAGAGGTATTTTTGGGACAGACTCGATCGTCACGCCGGAAACAGGAAGACGGTCTGATTGTTGTTATGGACAGGAGCTACAGGTTCGGGGAAATATGCTGCCTATTGTTGTTGTGTTTACATATGACTCAGTAAAGCCCTGACATTCTGTTCTATTTATTTAATGAATCATAATGCGATCGTATTATTCAGCTCGCTATTATTAGCCTATGTTTGAGACATCAACCACTGGTCGATGATCGTAATGTTTGTATAAACTTGTCATAAAAACCGTAATGATAATTACGCTTAAATATTTTCTTCTCAGCCATGTTAACAATTGTCCGTGAGCGAAATCTCCTCCCATCCGTCGTCTGATGGGCCTTTCGCAAGGATTACTGGGTTGTTAAAGTGCGTGGAGCCTGCATCTATGCGGGCTTCGCGGAAGACCGCTTCAAGGGTACAAAGGGGGCGCTGCTGAGCACACTTCAGAGCGTTAAAATGCTAAATGGGACGGCCTACGGACTCGTAGACTCGGCGAGCACGCGCAATTTAAGTCCACGAGACCGAAAGTCCGCATGAAGTGCGCCATTTGGGACAGGGCCTATACCCTTTGAGCATCCCTATGCCCTACTCCCTTCGAAAGGCTGACGGCAGAGCCCTTAAAGTGGGACTTTGGAGTGAGCATGGCACTGGTGTGCCATTATGTAGCCGTGTGGAACGCACTTGATTGAAGGGAGCAACGACAATGCAGCACGGTGTGTATCAGCTGAATAGCTGTACTTACGACAGAAGATAATGCTGTTAACATAACAGTTGCAAATAAATATATATATATATATATATATATGTATATAATATATACTTTTTTTTCTACAAAAAGGCTTTTCAAATATGCGTTATATATCTGTGTGTCTCAACTTTAAAACTTTGGACCCTACATTACCTAACATTTCGTTTGAAACTTCTCTTTATGTAAATTTAAACATAACATGAAAAAACTGTCCAGTGTAACTGACGTATAGATTACTATCTTTCCCTCATGTTCTGTTTCTCTATTTTTTTTTAAATGTATATATTTATTTTAGTTTTCAGCTCATTGTTCTTTTCTCATTTGAATTCGGATGACATTGAACATATTGTTAATACATTTTGTATATTGTATACAAGTTGTATGTCATAAAAATGTAATCTCTGTATGTTTTGCAACAGCAAAAAAAAAAAAAAGTTTAAATAAATAAAATAAAATAAAGTAGACTTTCGAGCTGTAAGCACATTCCAGCCGGGTTCGACATTTATTGGTGGCCCCTCGAAACATTTCCGTTGTGGTCTGTTTTATTAGCAGCGCGTTTCTGTATTAGTGAGTATTTGGAGCACACGTGTGTTGTGAAACTGATGAAGATCTTTCCTTCATTTGCATGCGTTTTTTTCAGTTGCAGTGTGTTGAGCTCTCTCGGCCACCGTATGATTACGTTTTCCCTCATTAGTTCCCTTATAAAGTCTCCCTGCTCTGTTCAGTGCACGGTCGGTGATTGTATGTGTTACCTTGTGTGTGCGTGTACTCTTCGTCTTCTGGAATAAACCGAAATTGTTTGGGATTAACTTCGTCCTTTTGAACTCTTTTGAATTTACCACACGCAGCTCCGTGACACCCTAATGGCGCTTTTCCACTACACAGTACCAGCTCGCCTCTGCTCGGCTCGACTCGACTCGCCTTTGTTTGGTTTTCCACTGTGTTAAAGTTGTACCTGTACCTGCTTTTGGGTACTTTTTTTCGTACCACCTCCGGCGAGGTTCTGAGCGAGCTGAGGCGATACTAAAATGTGACGTAATACAATGCCGACTGCTGATTGGTCAGAGAGAATCGTCACTATTCACTGCGTCATCATTGCACGCGGCAGACGGAGTATCCTGAATAACCAGAGAATAACCCCGCCATTTTTAAATAAGTTTCGTTTTGCTGCCCTCAGCCTCTCATGAAACAACGTTTGTCTTCTTGCTGTGAGAAACAGCCACATCCCGAGGATCAAAAACAGCATACACTCGATTTCCTCCATTGTCCTGTGTGTGTCAAGGGGGTAATCCATCAGCCGGAAGTTGAAGCCTCGTGGGAGCCGCCATTGTAGCAGAACTTCACCTGCTGTTAGCATCCCATTGACTCCCATTCATTTTGGCGTCACTTTTACAGCGAATAACTTTACATCTGAGGCGTCCAAATGCTTAATTTGTCGATTGTTTATTTCTAAAGAAACACGACAATGTATAAAATGCTCCATTACTTTGTATCTTACGTTACGACCCCGTAGAAGCCGTTTTTGTAAAAATAGGCTAAAGATTGCGTCATAACCACGGGACTTTCTGTCGCACAATAGAGACATTACCGTATAGACAGGAGGAGAAGCTCGCGGCAATCTTTTACTGTCTATGAGGCAATCGGGGGGACATGAAGGCACAAAGTCAAGGTAGAAGCCCATAAATACTCTCCATAACTCTCCATAAAAGCAACGGGACAAAATATTTCAACAACGTTTTTGAGGAATTAGGTGATTCAGATTTGTCTTGGCACAGCTACTAGAAGATTTACAACAATCAGACTGTCGTCACGCTCAGTTTGAGCCTGCGCACTCGCTCAGACATCAGGCAGGAAGTGCAATAATCGGGCTTCAAGTCTTCTCCGTTGAAATCAATGGGGTCGCTGTGTCCATTTCTTTTACTGTCTATGGTGTGTGTGGGTAGCGGATGTGTGTCGCGTATAAGATTACGTCACGGCAGTTTCCTGCGGCGTCGCTATGACGACCGGGTACTATTTGTGGCGGTACTATCTGCAATGGAAAACGGAGCGAAAAGCGAGCCGAGTCGAGCTGGTACTGGTAATGGAAAAGCGCCATAAGAGTCTCACACTGAGTCGAATGACGCCTTTTTTGACAATATCACTTGGGATAGTTTTAGTTTATACATTTAGATATCTGTCTAGTTTATTTTCCCCTTTTGTTATAATTAGACATGATTCACAAACAAACAGACACTAACTGAGTTGACCAAAGGTTTTGGAAACATTTAGGATTCAGAATCATATGAATGTTATTCCTGCGAGAAAAATAAATGTTAGTTATGATTAACTAAAAAAATCCATCACAGACACTACAGTAGTTTAGTATCTTACCTCATATTCAGACTTTCAACAGATGCTCAAGCTTGTTTTTCTCTGCTTCTGCTGTAAAAAATAAATTACACACAATTAAATTCTAAGTTTGCACAATAAAGATGTTGTTTTTCTCTTACTAAAATATATGTAGGTGGTACTTGCCATTTGTAGACCTCCTGCGGCGAAGATACATCACACCAACAGCTACAGACATCAGAACAGCAACAGTACATATTACTGCTACAGTAATCAGAACTGAACCTGGAACAGATAAACACAGACAGCCATTAGTGGGAGTGGATCTGATACAGCAATTGGATATCCATTCATGTGAAAAAATAAATTAAACCCTTATTGAGTTCCAGGACATATTTAAAAAAAAAAATCTTCAAGACAAAATGGAGAAGCCATGTATGAAAAACTAAGTACACCCTTACTGTGAACATAAGAATGAAGATGGTTAGTAGCAATATTAGCGCTGATAATCAAATGCCTTTGATGAATTGATCTTCAGCAAGTGTGATCACCTCTATAACAGCAGATGTTTTGTTGGAGCCTTCAGGTGTGTGTTAACACAATGCAAAGCAGGAAAGACATTTAAATTGTTTTAAATGTGGCCAATATCAGATTCCAGTGTGAATAGATCAGTGTCATGAACTGACTCGCATGCGCTAAAGAACGATAATAAGACATCACGCAACACGCTGTCATACAGAAACACAGAGGACATTAAAGTAGGCTAAGTGATTATGCGTTCATGTATAGTGTAATCTGCTGCAGAAGCCAGATAATGTATGCGCAGGCAATATATAAAAAACAAAGAGGATGTGAAGAAAGAGAGCAGAGTTTCTAAACATTTATGATGTTTTGCTTGTATCACTGTAATAATTATGAGTTCTGACACATCACTGTCCTTCACCGACTATCGAAACCGCCTTTATAACTTCAGGTGTGTAAAATATTTGAAGTGACTCCCATGAGCGTAGAAATGTGACGATTGTGGAAGTATTCACATATGGAAGTGACCCGAACGGGAAATGAAAAGATCAGATTCTATGTGGTTTGTGCTGTTCACACCGCCTTGAAAAAAAAAAAAAAAGATCTGAAAGTCACATGAGAAAAAAAAATAAATAAATTGGGATTTGCGCCACATTTACCTGCAGTCTGAACATAGCCTTAGAGAAATAAATGTTGCTGCCATTAATCTATGAAGTGTTGCAAGGCCATTGCCAAACAATTTGAAGTCCATTATTCTATACAGTAAGGAAGTAGAAAACATTCAAGACAGTCAATCTTCCCAGAAGTGGACATCCCAGGAAATCCACCCAAAGATCAGAGAAATCACAAACCAACCAAGAGCTACACCTCAGACTCTACAGGCATCAGTGTGCGTGTGAAATGGTCATGGCAGTGCAATTACACAAGACGGGACAAGTATGGCAAGTTTGGAACAGTTGCCAGGAGAAAGAACACAGCAGCACGGCGTATGTTTGCTAAACCACAAGACTTCTGGAACAATGGCTTTTAGACAGACGAGACCAAAGTGTACAGAAAACCAAACACACCCTTTCAGCACAAACACACACACTGATTCACATGACTGTAAAAAAGAAAGGGAGAAGAAACATACTCCTGTCAGACTCCTGCTCCTTCTTCTTCTCATCCAATTCCTCACTGGTTTTGTCAGCAACAGACAGAGAAGCTGGAAAGTACAAGAGAATAAAATACATTTTGAAAAAGTTTGATTTATAGGCAGTCAGAAATGATAATGTTCATCATCATAATATTGAATTATTCACAAGGTATGTCTACTGAAAAGGACAGAACAGTGTCAGTGTAATCTTGCCAAAACAGACATGATGCAGGAAAATGATTGAGTGACTCACTGCTGACGGAAACGATGAATGTGTTTATGTTGTCGCCGATGTTGCTCATTTTTTTGGTGATTTTTGTGCTGTCACACTTGCTGTTTCTGTTCAAGCTTGTGCTGGTTCCTGAGCTCTTGCTTTGGATGAAATTTGCTTCATAACGTCCAGCGTGTTCAGATTTGATGTCTGTGATGGTCAGAGATCCGGTCTCATAGTCCACCTTCACTCTGTCTCTGAATCTCCCGTCTTCTCCATCATACAGACAGCTAGTACTGGGATCTCCGTTGATCCGAGCTATGAGAGTGTCGTTGAAATACCACAGCATC